>JAUIMM010000883.1:422500-1652500 GCA_031769625.1 Taudactylus pleione
TATAATGACCTGCAGGCTGTTTGTATAAGGTGTATAGAGTGACCTGCAGGCTGTGTGTATAAGGTGTATAGAGTGACCTGCAGGCTGTGTGTATAAGGTGTATAGAGTGACCTGCAGGCTGTGTGTATAAGGTGTATAGAGTGACCTGCAGGCTGTGTGTATAAGGTGTATAGAGTGACCTGCAGGCTGTGTGTATAAGGTGTATAGAGTGACCTGCAGGCTGTGTGTATAAGGTGTATAGAGTGACCTGCAGGCTGTGTGTATAAGGTGTATAGAATGACCTGCAGGCTGTGTGTATAAGGTGTATAGAATGACCTGCAGGCTGTGTGTATAAGGTGTATAGAATGACCTGCAGGCTGTGTGTGTGTAAGGTGTATAGAATGACCTGCAGGCTGTGTGTGTGTAAGGTGTATAGAATGACCTGCAGGCTGTGTGTATAAGGTGTATAGAATGACCTGCAGGCTGTGTGTATAAGGTGTATAGAATGACCTGCAGGCTGTGTGTATAAGGTGTATAGAATGACCTGCAGGCTGTGTGTATAAGGTGTATAGAATGACCTGCAGGCTGTGTGTGTATAAGGTGTATAGAATGACCTGCAGGCTGTGTGTATATGGTGTATAGAATGACCTGCAGGCTGTGTGTATAAGGTGTATAGAATGACCTGCAGGCTGTGTGTATAAGGTGTATAGAATGGCCTGCAGGCTGTGTGTATAAGGTGTATAGAATGACCTGCAGGCTGTGTGTGTGTATAAGGTGTATAGAATGACCTGCAGGCTGTGTGTATAAGGTGTATAGAATGACCTGCAGGCTGTGTGTATATGGTGTATAGAATGACCTGCAGGCTGTGTGTATATGGTGTATATAATGACCTGCAGGCTGTGTGTATATGGTGTATATATTGACCTGCAGGCTGTGTGAATAAGGTGTATAGAATGACCTGCAGGCTGTGTGTATAAGGTGTATAGAATGACCTGCAGGCTGTGTGTATAAGGTGTATAGAATGACCTGCAGGCTGTGTGTATAAGGTGTATAGAATGACCTGCAGGATGTGTGTATAAGGTGTATAGAATGACCTGCAGGCTGTGTGTATAAGGTGTATAGAATGACCTGCAGGCTGTGTGTATAAGGTGTATAGAATGACCTGCAGGCTGTGTGTATAAGGTGTATAGAATGACCTGCAGGCTGTGTGTATAAGGTGTATAAAATGACCTGCAGGCTGTGTGTGTATAAGGTGTATATAATGAGCTTCAGGCTGTGTGTATAAGGTGTATATAATGACCTGCAGGCTGTGTTTGTATATGGTGTATATAATGACCTGCAGGCTGTGTGTATAAGGTGTATAGAATGACCTGCAGGCTATGTGTGTGTATAAGGTGTATAGAGTGACCTGCAGGCTGTGTGTATAAGGTGTATAGAATGACCTGCAGGCTGTGTGTATAAGGTGTATAGAATGACCTGCAGGCTGTGTGTATAAGGTGTATAGAATGACCTGCAGGCTGTGTGTATAAGGTGTATAGAATGACCTGCAGACTGTGTGTATAAGGTGTAAAGAATGACCTGCAGGCTGTGTGTATAAGGTGTATAGAATGACCTGCAGGATGTGTGTATAAGGTGTATAGAATGACCTGCAGGCTGTGTGTATAAGGTGTATAGAATGACCTGCAGGATGTGTGTATAAGGTGTATAGAATGACCTGCAGGCTGTGTGTAT
The DNA here is from genome assembly GCA_031769625.1 of Taudactylus pleione. Classification (NCBI taxonomy): domain Eukaryota; kingdom Metazoa; phylum Chordata; class Amphibia; order Anura; family Myobatrachidae; genus Taudactylus; species Taudactylus pleione. Next base: position 424,211 of record JAUIMM010000883.1, read on the forward strand.
AAGGTGTATATAATGACCTGCAGGCTGTGTTTGTATATGGTGTATATAATGACCTGCAGGCTGTGTGTATAAGGTGTATATAATGACCTGCAGGCTGTGTGTATATGGTGTATATAATGACCTGCAGGCTGTGTGTATATGGTGTATAGAATGACCTGTAGGCTGTGTGTATATGGTGTATAGAATGACCTGCAGGCTGTGTGTATAAGGTGTATAGAATGACCTGCAGGCTGTGTGTATAAGGTGTATAGAATGAGCTGCAGGCTGTGTTTGTATAAGGTGTATATAATGACCTGCAGGCTGTGTGTATAAGGTGTATATAATGACCTGCAGGCTGTGTGTGTATATGGTGTATATAATGACCTGCAGGCTGTGTGTGTATATGGTGTATATAATGACCTGCATGATGTGTGTATAAGGTGTATATAATGACCTGCAGGCTGTGTTTGTATAAGGTGTATATAATGACCTGCATGCTGTGTTTGTATAAGGTGTATATAATGACCTGCAGGCTGTGTGTATAAGGTGTATATAATGACCTGCAGGCTGTTTGTATAAGGTGTATAGAGTGACCTGCAGGCTGTGTGTATAGAGTGACCTGCAGGCTGTGTGTATAAGGTGTATAGAGTGACCTGCAGGCTGTGTGTATAAGGTGTATAGAGTGACCTGCAGGATGTGTGTATAAGGTGTATAGAATGACCTGCAGGCTGTGTGTATAAGGTGTATAGAATGACCTGCAGGCTGTGTGTATAAGGTGTATAGAATGACCTGCAGGCTGTGTGTATAAGGTGTATAGAATGACCTGCAGGCTGTGTGTATAAGGTGTATAGAATGACCTGCAGGCTGTGTGTATAAGGTGTATAGAATGACCTGCAGGCTGTGTGTGTATAAGGTGTATAGAATGACCTGCAGGCTGTGTGTATATGGTGTATAGAATGACCTGCAGGCTGTGTGTATAAGGTGTATAGAATGACCTGCAGGCTGTGTGTATAAGGTGTATAGAATGGCCTGCAGGCTGTGTGTATAAGGTGTATAGAATGACCTGCAGGCTGTGTGTATAAGGTGTATAGAATGACCTGCAGGCTGTGTGTATAAGGTGTACAGAATGACCTGCACGATGTGTGTATAAGGTGTATAGAATGACCTGCAGGCTGTGTGTATAAGGTGTATAGAATGACCTGCAGGCTGTGTGTATAATGTGTATAGAATGACCTGCAGGATGTGTGTATTAGGTGTATAGAATGACCTGCAGGATGTGTGTGTATAAGATGTATAGAATGACCTGCAGGCTGTGTGTGTGTATAAGGTGTATAGAATGACCTGCAGGCTGTGTGTATAAGGTGTATAGAATGACCTGCAGGATGTGTGTATAAGATGTATATAATGACCTGCAGGCTGTGTGTATAAGGTGTATAGAATGACCTGCAGGCTGTGTGTATAAGGTGTATAGAATGACCTGCAGGCTGTGTGTGTGTAAGGTGTATAGAATGACCTGCAGGCTATGTGTGTGTATAAGGTGTATAGAATGACCTGCAGGATGTGTGTATAAGGTGTATATAATGATCTGCAGGCTGTGTGTATAAGGTGTATAGAATGACCTGCAGGCTATGTGTGTGTATAAGGTGTATATAATGACCTGCAGGCTGTGTGTATAAGGTGTATATAATGACCTGCAGGCTGTGTGTATAAGGTGTATAGAGTGACCTGCAGGCTGTGTGTATAAGGTGTATAGAGTGACCTGCAGGCTGTGTGTGTATAAGGTGTATAGAATGACCTGCAGGCTGTGTGTATAAGGTGTATAGAGTGACCTGCAGGCTGTGTGTATAAGGTGTATAGAGTGACCTGCAGGCTGTGTGTGTATAAGGTGTATAGAATGACCTGCAGGCTGTGTGTATAAGGTGTATAGAATGACCTGCAGGCTGTGTGTATAAGGTGTATAGAGTGACCTGCAGGCTGTGTGTATAAGGTGTATAGAGTGACCTGCAGGCTGTGTGTGTATAAGGTGTATAGAATGACCTGCAGGCTGTGTGTATAAGGTGTATAGAATGACCTGCAGGCTGTGTGTATAAGGTGTATAGAATGACCTGCAGGCTGTGTGTATAAGGTGTATAGAATGACCTGCAGGCTGTGTGTATAAGGTGTATAAAATGACCTGCAGGCTGTGTGTGTATAAGGTGTATATAATGAGCTTCAGGCTGTGTGTATAAGGTGTATATAATGACCTGCAGGCTGTGTGCGTATAAGGTGTATATAATGAGCTTCTGGCTGTGTGTATAAGGTGTATATAATGACCTGCAGGCTGTGTGTATAAGGTGTATATAATGACCTGCAGGCTGTGTATAAGGTGTATATAATGACCTGCAGGATGTGTGTATTCGGTGTATATAATGACCTGCAGGATGTGTGTATAAGGTGTATATAATGGCCTGCAGGCTGTGTGTGTATATGGTATATATAATGACCTGCAGGCTGTGTGTGTATATGGTGTATATAATGACCTGCATGATGTGTGTATAAGGTGTATATAATGACCTGCAGGCTGTGTGTATAAGGTGTATTTAATGACCTGCAGGCTGTGTGTATAAGGTGTATATAATGACCTGCAGGCTGTGTGTGTGTTGTGTATAAGGTGTATAGAGTGACCTGCAGGCTGTGTGTATAAGGTGTATAGAATGACCTGCAGGCTATGTGTGTGTATAAGGTGTATAGAGTGACCTGCAGGCTGTGTGTATAAGGTGTATAGAATGACCTGCAGGCTGTGTGTATAAGGTGTATAGAATGACCTGCAGGCTGTGTGTATAAGGTGTATAGAATGACCTGCAGGCTGTGTGTATAAGGTGTATAGAATGACCTGCAGGCTGTGTGTATAAGGTGTATAGAATGACCTGCAGGATGTGTGTATAAGGTGTATAGAATGACCTGCAGGCTGTGTGTATAAGGTGTATAGAATGACCTGCAGACTGTGTGTATAAGGTGTATAGAATGACCTGCAGGCTGTGTGTATAAGGTGTATAGAATGACCTGCAGGATGTGTGTATAAGGTGTATAGAATGACCTGCAGGATGTGTGTATAAGGTGTATAGAATGACCTGCAGGCTGTGTGTGTATAAGGTGTATATAATGACATGCAGGCTGTGTTTGTATATGGTGTATATAATGACCTGCAGGCTGTGTGTATAAGGTGTATATAATGACCTGCAGGCTGTGTGTATATAATGACCTGCAGGCTGTGTGTATATGGTGTATATAATGACCTGCAGGCTGTGTGTATATGGTGTATAGAATGACCTGCAGGCTGTGTGTATAAGGTGTATAGAATGACCTGCAGGCTGTGTGTATAAGGTGTATAGAATGAGCTGCAGGCTGTGTTTGTATAAGGTGTATATAATGACCTGCAGGCTGTGTGTATAAGGTGTATATAATGACCTGCAGGCTGTGTGTGTATATGGTGTATATAATGACCTGCAGGCTGTGTGTGTATATGGTGTATATAATGACCTGCATGATGTGTGTATAAGGTGTATATAATGACCTGCAGGCTGTGTTTGTATAAGGTGTATATAATGACCTGCATGCTGTGTTTGTATAAGGTGTATATAATGACCTGCAGGCTGTGTGTATAAGGTGTATATAATGACCTGCAGGCTGTTTGTATAAGGTGTATAGAGTGACCTGCAGGCTGTGTGTATAAGGTGTATAGAGTGACCTGCAGGCTGTGTGTATAAGGTGTATAGAGTGACCTGCAGGCTGTGTGTATAAGGTGTATAGAGTGACCTGCAGGCTGTGTGTATAAGGTGTATAGAGTGACCTGCTGGCTGTGTGTATAAGGTGTATAGAGTGACCTGCAGGCTGTGTGTATAAGGTGTATAGAGTGACCTGCAGGCTGTGTGTATAAGGTGTATAGAGTGACCTGCAGGCTGTATGTATAAGGTGTATAGAATGACCTGCAGGCTGTGTGTATAAGGTGTATAGAATGACCTGCAGGCTGTGTGTGTGTAAGGTGTATAGAATGACCTGCAGGCTGTGTGTGTGTAAGGTGTATAGACTGACCTGCAGGCTGTGTGTGTAAGGTGTATAGAATGACCTGCAGGCTGTGTGTGTGTAAGGTGTATAGACTGACCTGCAGGCTGTGTGTATAAGGTGTATAGAATGACCTGCAGGCTGTGTGTATAAGGTGTATAGAATGACCTGCAGGCTGTGTGTATAAGGTGTATAGAATGACCTGCAGGCTGTGTGTATAAGGTGTATAGAATGACCTGCAGGCTGTGTGTATAAGGTGTATAGAATGACCTGCAGGCTGTGTGTATAAGGTGTATAGAATGACCTGCAGGCTGTGTGTATAAGGTGTATAAAATGACCTGCAGGCTGTGTGTGTATAAGGTGTATATAATGAGCTTCAGGCTGTGTGTATAAGGTGTATATAATGACCTGCAGGCTGTGTTTGTATATGGTGTATATAATGACCTGCAGGCTGTGTGTATAAGGTGTATATAATGACCTGCAGGCTGTGTGTATAAGGTGTATAGAATGACCTGCAGGCTGTGTGTATAAGGTGTATAGAATGAGCTGCAGGCTGTGTTTGTATAAGGTGTATATAATGACCTGCAGGCTGTGTGTATAAGGTGTATAGAATGACCTGCAGGATGTGTGTATAAGGTGTATAGAATGACCTGCAGGCTGTGTGTATAAGGTGTATAGAATGACCTGCAGGCTGTGTGTGTGTTGTGTATAAGGTGTATAGAGTGACCTGCAGGCTGTGTGTATAAGGTGTATAGAATGACCTGCAGGCTATGTGTGTGTATAAGGTGTATAGAGTGACCTGCAGGCTGTGTGTATAAGGTGTATAGAATGACCTGCAGGCTGTGTGTATAAGGTGTATAGAATGACCTGCAGGCTGTGTGTATAAGGTGTATAGAATGACCTGCAGGCTGTGTGTATAAGGTGTATAGAATGACCTGCAGGCTGTGTGTATAAGGTGTATAGAATGACCTGCAGGATGTGTGTATAAGGTGTATAGAATGACCTGCAGGCTGTGTGTATAAGGTGTATAGAATGACCTGCAGACTGTGTGTATAAGGTGTATAGAATGACCTGCAGGCTGTGTGTATAAGGTGTATAGAATGACCTGCAGGATGTGTGTATAAGGTGTATAGAATGACCTGCAGGATGTGTGTATAAGGTGTATAGAATGACCTGCAGGCTGTGTGTGTATAAGGTGTATATAATGACATGCAGGCTGTGTTTGTATATGGTGTATATAATGACCTGCAGGCTGTGTGTATAAGGTGTATATAATGACCTGCAGGCTGTGTGTATATAATGACCTGCAGGCTGTGTGTATATGGTGTATATAATGACCTGCAGGCTGTGTGTATATGGTGTATAGAATGACCTGCAGGCTGTGTGTATAAGGTGTATAGAATGACCTGCAGGCTGTGTGTATAAGGTGTATAGAATGAGCTGCAGGCTGTGTTTGTATAAGGTGTATATAATGACCTGCAGGCTGTGTGTATAAGGTGTATATAATGACCTGCAGGCTGTGTGTGTATATGGTGTATATAATGACCTGCAGGCTGTGTGTGTATATGGTGTATATAATGACCTGCATGATGTGTGTATAAGGTGTATATAATGACCTGCAGGCTGTGTTTGTATAAGGTGTATATAATGACCTGCAGGCTGTGTGTATAAGGTGTATATAATGACCTGCAGGCTGTTTGTATAAGGTGTATAGAGTGACCTGCAGGCTGTGTGTATAAGGTGTATAGAGTGACCTGCAGGCTGTGTGTATAAGGTGTATAGAGTGACCTGCAGGCTGTGTGTATAAGGTGTATAGAGTGACCTGCAGGCTGTGTGTATAAGGTGTATAGAGTGACCTGCAGGCTGTGTGTATAAGGTGTATAGAGTGACCTGCAGGCTGTGTGTATAAGGTGTATAGAGTGACCTGCAGGCTGTGTGTATAAGGTGTATAGAATGACCTGCAGGCTGTATGTATAAGGTGTATAGAATGACCTGCAGGCTGTGTGTATAAGGTGTATAGAATGACCTGCAGGCTGTGTGTGTGTAAGGTGTATAGAATGACCTGCAGGCTGTGTGTGTGTAAGGTGTATAGACTGACCTGCAGGCTGTGTGTGTAAGGTGTATAGAATGACCTGCAGGCTGTGTGTGTGTAAGGTGTATAGACTGACCTGCAGGCTGTGTGTATAAGGTGTATAGAATGACCTGCAGGCTGTGTGTATAAGGTGTATAGAATGACCTGCAGGCTGTGTGTATAAGGTGTATAGAATGACCTGCAGGCTGTGTGTGTATAAGGTGTATAGAATGACCTGCAGGCTGTGTGTATAAGGTGTATAGAATGACCTGCAGGCTGTGTGTATAAGGTGTATAGAATGACCTGCAGGCTGTGTGTATAAGGTGTATAGAATGACCTGCAGGCTGTGTGTATAAGGTGTATATAATGACCTGCAGGCTGTGTGTGTATAAGGTGTATATAATGAGCTTCAGGCTGTGTGTATAAGGTGTATATAATGACCTGCAGGCTGTGTGTATAAGGTGTATATAATGACCTGCAGGATGTGTGTATAAGGTGTATATAATGACCTGCAGGCTGTGTATAAGGTGTATATAATGACCTGCAGGATGTGTGTATTCGGTGTATATAATGACCTGCAGGCTGTGTGTATAAGGTGTATATAATGGCCTGCAGGCTGTGTGTGTATATGGTGTATATAATGACCTGCAGGCTGTGTGTGTATATAATGACCTGCATGATGTGTGTATAAGGTGTATATAATGACATGCAGGCTGTGTGTATAAGGTGTATTTAATGACCTGCAGGCTGTGTGTATAAGGTGTATATAATGACCTGCAGGCTGTGTGTGTGTATAAGGTGTATAGAGTGACCTGCAGGCTGTGTGTATAAGGTGTATAGAATGACCTGCAGGCTATGTGTGTGTATAAGGTGTATAGAGTGACCTGCAGGCTGTGTGTATAAGGTGTATAGAATGACCTGCAGGCTGTGTGTATAAGGTGTATAGAATGACCTGCAGGCTGTGTGTATAAGGTGTATAGAATGACCTGCAGGCTGTGTGTATAAGGTGTATAGAATGACCTGCAGACTGTGTGTATAAGGTGTATAGAATGACCTGCAGGCTGTGTGTATAAGGTGTATAGAATGACCTGCAGGATGTGTGTATAAGGTGTATAGAATGACCTGCAGGCTGTGTGTATAAGGTGTATAGAATGACCTGCAGGATGTGTGTATAAGGTGTATAGAATGACCTGCAGGCTGTGTGTATAAGGTGTATATAATGACCTGCAGGCTGTGTTTGTATATGGTGTATATAATGACCTGCAGGCTGTGTGTATAAGGTGTATATAATGACCTGCAGGCTGTGTGTATATGTTGTATAGAATGACCTGCAGGCTGTGTGTATATGGTGTATAGAATGACCTGCAGGCTGTGTGTATATGGTGTATAGAATGACCTGCAGGCTGTGTGTATAAGGTGTATAGAATGACCTGCAGGCTGTGTGTATAAGGTGTATAGAATGAGCTGCAGGCTGTGTTTGTATAAGGTGTATAGAATGACCTGCAGGCTGTGTGTATAAGGTGTATAGAATGACCTGCAGGCTGTGTGTGTATATGGTGTATATAATGACCTGCAGGCTGTGTGTGTATATGGTGTATATAATGACCTGCATGATGTGTGTATAAGGTGTATATAATGACCTGCAGGCTGTGTTTGTATAAGGTGTATATAATGACCTGCATGCTGTGTTTGTATAAGGTGTATATAATGACCTGCAGGCTGTGTGTATAAGGTGTATATAATGACCTGCAGGCTGTTTGTATAAGGTGTATAGAGTGACCTGCAGGCTGTGTGTATAGAGTGACCTGCAGGCTGTGTGTATAAGGTGTATAGAGTGACCTGCAGGCTGTGTGTATAAGGTGTATAGAGTGACCTGCAGGATGTGTGTATAAGGTGTATAGAATGACCTGCAGGCTGTGTGTATAAGGTGTATAGAATGACCTGCAGGCTGTGTGTATAAGGTGTATAGAATGACCTGCAGGCTGTGTGTATAAGGTGTATAGAATGACCTGCAGGCTGTGTGTATAAGGTGTATAGAATCACCTGCAGGCTGTGTGTATAAGGTGTATAGAATGACCTGCAGGCTGTGTGTGTATAAGGTGTATAGAATGACCTGCAGGCTGTGTGTATATGGTGTATAGAATGACCTGCAGGCTGTGTGTATAAGGTGTATAGAATGACCTGCAGGCTGTGTGTATAAGGTGTATAGAATGACCTGCAGGCTGTGTTTGTATAAGGTGTATATAATGACCTGCATGCTGTGTTTGTATAAGGTGTATATAATGACCTGCAGGCTGTGTGTATAAGGTGTATATAATGACCTGCAGGCTGTTTGTATAAGGTGTATAGAGTGACCTGCAGGCTGTGTGTATAGAGTGACCTGCAGGCTGTGTGTATAAGGTGTATAGAGTGACCTGCAGGCTGTGTGTATAAGGTGTATAGAGTGACCTGCAGGATGTGTGTATAAGGTGTATAGAATGACCTGCAGGCTGTGTGTATAAGGTGTATAGAATGACCTGCAGGCTGTGTGTATAAGGTGTATAGAATGACCTGCAGGCTGTGTGTATAAGGTGTATAGAATGACCTGCAGGCTGTGTGTATAAGGTGTATAGAATCACCTGCAGGCTGTGTGTATAAGGTGTATAGAATGACCTGCAGGCTGTGTGTGTATAAGGTGTATAGAATGACCTGCAGGCTGTGTGTATATGGTGTATAGAATGACCTGCAGGCTGTGTGTATAAGGTGTATAGAATGACCTGCAGGCTGTGTGTATAAGGTGTATAGAATGGCCTGCAGGCTGTGTGTATAAGGTGTATAGAATGACCTGCAGGCTGTGTGTATAAGGTGTATAGAATGACCTGCAGGCTGTGTGTATAAGGTGTATAGAATGACCTGCACGATGTGTGTATAAGGTGTATAGAATGACCTGCAGGCTGTGTGTATAAGGTGTATAGAATGACCTGCAGGCTGTGTGTATAAGGTGTATAGAATGACCTGCAGGATGTGTGTATTAGGTGTATAGAATGACCTGCAGGATGTGTGTGTATAAGATGTATATAATGACCTGCAGGCTGTGTGTGTGTATAAGGTGTATAGAATGACCTGCAGGCTGTGTGTATAAGGTGTATAGAATGACCTGCAGGATGTGTGTATAAGATGTATATAATGACCTGCAGGCTGTGTGTATAAGGTGTATAGAATGACCTGCAGGCTGTGTGTATAAGGTGTATAGAATGACCTGCAGGCTGTGTGTGTGTAAGGTGTATAGAATGACCTGCAGGCTATGTGTGTGTATAAGGTGTATAGAATGACCTGCAGGATGTGTGTATAAGGTGTATATAATGATCTGCAGGCTGTGTGTATAAGGTGTATAGAATGACCTGCAGGCTATGTGTGTGTATAAGGTGTATATAATGACCTGCAGGCTGTGTGTATAAGGTGTATAGAATGACCTGCAGGCTGTGTGTATAAGGTGTATAGAGTGACCTGCAGGCTGTGTGTATAAGGTGTATAGAGTGACCTGCAGGCTGTGTGTGTATAAGGTGTATAGAGTGACCTGCAGGCTGTGTGTATAAGGTGTATAGAGTGACCTGCAGGCTCTGTGTGTATAAGGTGTATAGAATGACCTGCAGGCTGTGTGTATAAGGTGTATAGAATGACCTGCAGGCTGTGTGTATAAGGTGTATAGAATGATCTGCAGGCTGTGTGTATAAGGTGTATATAATGACCTGCAGGCTGTCTGTATAAGGTGTATAGAATGACCTGCAGGCTGTCTGTATAAGGTGTATAGAATGACCTGCAGGCTGTGTGTGTGTATAAGGTGTATAGAATGACCTGCAGGCTGTGTGTATAAGGTGTATATGAAACAAATGCATTCTGTGGTTAGATTTGGGACCCATACCCAAGATATTTCATTACGGTATGCAATTATTCCAAAATACGGAATGTTCCAATATCCAAAATACCCCTGGTCCCAGGCATTCTGGATATGGGAGACTCAACCTGTGTGTGTGTTTGTGTGTGTGTATATATATATATATGTGTGTGTGTGTATATATATGTGTGTATATATGTGTGTGTGTGTGTATATATATATATATATGTGTGTGTGTGTATATATATGTGTGTATATATGTGTGTGTGTGTGTTTCTTTGTTTCCAGCAGCTCTTGCTGCAGGGTCATGTTGGTTCCTCTCTTGTCTCCTGCAAACAAAGTAGCAGCCTCTAATCCATTGTAAACTGGGGACTGATGTGTTACCCTGACTACAGGTTAGGAAACGCTTAATTAGCAACAGCAGTCACTGAAGAGTGTTGGAGCAGTGGACACGGCTTAGACACTCTAGGAGAATCTGCGAGGGTATTGCAGGAAAGAGACAGTTCTACACTTGGACAGCATAAGGCCAGCATTCCAAGTAAAAGCCGGCATTTTAATTAGTGCCAGGAAACGAAACATCTTATTATTTACAACTGTGTAGCTGTAATGATCAAACTCTTGGTATTTTAAATTTGTTCAATTCATAAGTATTATTGTATTTTTAATAATGGCTACTGAGTATCGTTAAAGCTGTGTATGAAATCTGTTTTAAAGAATTTTTGGTAACCACTACAAACATAACTTCGAGCCTTTTGAAATTCTATGCACTGAAACTATTTTGCTACACCGTTCCAGAGCAGTTGCCTTTATTATCTGTGCAGGGTAAATATGTACTCTTGATATAGGTAGTATTATAATGTTGCCAGTAAATCTGTTAATAAAGTTTGGTGTGGCAAGTTATTTTTAAATATTATGTTAACTTGCCACCCTCCCCACCCCAGCATATGCTAACTGCATTTAAAATAAGACCTAGAACCTGAAATTATTACAGGAACCCTTTGCTGCTAAGATTGTGACTGTAAGCACATAACCTGCGACACTGTCTTTGACAGGTGCTGGAGAATAAATAATAACTTTTTAGAACACCAGTTTGTGCTCTATTTAGAAATAAGGGAGTACTGTATAGACTCAATGTACAGTACGTAATTCGTCCCCACTTTTGTGATGGTATCCCTGTAATTCTTATCAAGGACACCGAAGGATATCAGGGTGTCAAATTAATGTCCAAAGCAAACATACGTCAGATAGAGGGTGAGTATGAACTAACAAGTCCTTTTCCTGATGGGTCCATTCTTCACAACAGAGAACACAATGTTTTGTTACCATTGTATTCTGCATCTACTTAGAACTGCACAGCTGGAATTGCAGGAGACACTGCACAGTTGGAATTGCAGGAGACACTGCACAGCTGGAATTGCAGGAGACACTTCACAGCTGGAATTGCAGAAGATACTGCACAGCTGGAATTGCACTGTTGCACCCTGTGACCATCGTTGGGTATTGGTGAAATATTACCCAAGGTGCAATTCCCTACATTAAATTGGTGAGCATATTACATATTGGATGACTGATACACCTGTAATACACAGTGTACACTATATATTTTTTTTCTTCTCCGTACACATACAACACTTTACAAAATTAATGGTTGGAGAAGTGTTAAAACGACCAATTTTTACTTATAAAAGTTTTACAGTACTTCATTGATTAAGGTTGCTCAGGGCCTGATTCAGACCCGCTCGCGAGCGCTGAGCATGCGTGAGACCCAGATAGCGATGGCCAAGCCGTCGCTCCGGGTCTCGCTACCCATCGACACCACGCCCCCTTTGGTTGGCGTGGCTGCCCAGACGAGGGCGTTCCCCTGGGAACGCCTACCGTCTGTGGCCGGCCCCACTGACATCACAAGTGATGTCAGTGGGAGTGCTCTCGGCTCTGATAGAGCCGAAAGCACTCCAGGGCTTGCAGCAACGAGACCCTACCACAAGGGTCTCGTCGCAAGCCCGATGGTCGCGATGGTCTTGACCATCACGACCATCTTTTTGGCTGCTCGCTATAGCTGTGGGTGGGCACCCACAGCTATGCGAGCGGCCAGGAGGTCGATGGTGAGTGACAGCACGCCCCCTTTGGTGGGCGTGCCGGGGGCGTGGCTGCCAGATGGAGGCATTCCCATGGGAACGCCTACCGTCTGGGTCCGGCCCCACTGACATCACTAGTGATGTCAGTGGTAGGGATTTTGGCTCTGATAGAGCCAAAATCACTCCAGGGCTTGCGGTCACCGAGACCCTACTGCAGGGTCTCGTCGCAAGCCCGATGGTCTTGACCATTGCGACCGTCATGGACGCTCGCATAAGCTGTGGGTGGTAACCCACAGCTATGCGAGCGTCCAGGAGGCCACTCCAAGTTTAGGTAGGAGGGCCCTGATTCAGAGCGAGCGCTCTGGTCAGAGCGTCTGGCTCTGAATCAGGACCTTTATTCATTTGGCATGGTGCTTTTTATCTGTATATTCCCCAATAACCCTCTCATATAGAGATACCCATGTATCCCTTCCAGAGGTTCAACAGAGCTCAGTCAATTTGTTTTAAAAATATATATGTATGTATGTGAATGTGTTTTTGCTATGTATGTTTTCATCATGGTACCATGATGAAAGTGGAAATACTATGCCCCAGGTGTCTGGTAGACAGATGCTATAATTAGTAGCTGTGATTGCCAGACAACCTGTGAGAAGCTGATAAAGGGTATGTCAGTCTCTCACTTCCTGGGGAACAGGTCAGAGGCCTGCTAAGAAGTGACTCTGTTATTACTGAATGTAAGTGCTGTGCTAAAGACTTTTGTTTTGTGATAGGGATGTAAGATCTTTGAGAGAGGGAATCATTTTGTTTAGTTAGAGCCAGGCAGGCCAGGATTTACTTTTATGTTTTGCTTATTTTTGTGCTACTAATAAAACAATCTTTGGTTACTTGTACCAAGGCCATGGACTGGTGTGCTACTACTTGGCTGCTGTGTGACAAGTGCAACTATTTACCCCAGGAAATGGTCTTGCCACACATGGTGGGGAGTGCAAGCATTGCACTTGAATTACAGCCATACAAATCTGTTTTTTGGGGGGGCTGTAATATTTTAAACTTCATGGTGGTATCATCATCAGATTCTTAGGGAAGCCAGATTCTGCTTTACCCCTACACCAAGAAATAACATGGAAGATCTAGTTAAGGCCTTACTACAGGCTACATTGGCTCAGCAGAAGCTACCAGGGTGCAGCAATTGGCCATTGAGAAGGCCCAGAGGAAACCGCAATTGGATTTTGAGGAAAATCGGAGGCAACACATTGGTCCCACAAAAGAGAAAAAAGAAAACACAATGTTCCCGACAGGAAAAAAAATACATTGGCCCCCACAGGAAAATAATTAAACACACAGAAGACAGACCTAATTGCAGGAGGAGCTCCCAGTTCATCCCACACAGTACACAGCAGCATCAGTGTGTGTCAGTCACTGCAGTCAGTACATTGTTCGGGGTGGTGGCTGCCACCAGGCCCACCAAGCTGCATCCCAGACCCTGACAGTGGCCGCACTTGTGCCTCCTAAGGGGTGGTGCCCCCATGCAGGCCGCTATGCTATAACAGCCTTCAAGCAGTCACTGTGCAGTGTGATATGTTCATGTGTGTTTATACCACACTAAGCTCATGTCCAGTATGAATGCCTTGTGCTTTGTACTTCCCTACTTCAGTATGTTCTCCAGGAGGTCCCAGAAGATGAAGTCAAGCTGGTTGATGTGGGGGAAGTGGTACCACAAATTGTGTCATCTCAGCCTCACCCCCACTGTTCGATGTTGCAAATTGCTGTCCCTGAAGCCCTCCAAATCCACCTTTACAGGGGAAGGATCCACAAGGCTGCTCTACTCTCCTTAGAGTGCAGGATTATTCCCCAAATTTCAAGGGCCTCCTGGACTTTCTCAGAGAATGTGAGGTATGTTATAGCTGCACCATCAGTGCATACAGATGAAACATGCTCATTATAGACTAATGACACAATCAGGTAAACTGCATAGCACCATGGGCTTGTCGGATCCTGCCACAATCGCCCCATTCCTTTAATTCTCATAGTAGAAGATCAGGTTGAGGATCTAGGACTATCAATATTCATCTGACTCTCCTTTTCCCTCTTTTCTCTAAATGAGTTTTGCACAATATTTACTGGACATGTCCTTTTATTTTAATATGTGTGAAAAATAATCCATAAAAGTATTTTAGACATATAAAGTTGAATGTGGCATTTCCAGTAAAGTAGCACAATATCAGGACCTCATGCCACGCTGTTACATTCAAATAAATGGCTGCAGTTGTAGTTGGTTCTGCAGTGTAGTGCTAGTTCTGCTCCCAGCAGTCATGGTGGAAGGGGGGGCATAGAACGACACAGACCCTGAGCACTCTCGCATGTGTTTCACTACACTCACATTCTCCAATACCACAACCACAACACTTACAGACAGGTCCCTTCTGTTTGAAGCCCAAAGGACAACATGGTACTGAAGCATACATAAAACGTGCCACTAGCAAAAAGTAACTGGCAGCAGACAAAGCCCCAGCCAGCAAACTGTCACCGCTTCTCCAGAGGGTTTCTAAGCGTTATCAAAGCCTTGCTGGCTAATCCACTCACAGAGGTGTGCAGATAGCAGGGAGCATCTCTCTGCCACAGGTTCTAAGGAGAGATTGTTTAATGTCACTAGTTTATGGCTGCCGGCCCCTACTGCTACTGTATGTGTAAAGTGACTGCACTAGGAACACTTTCTTCTGATTACTCATTACCTTCCTTATAGGAAACTTACAGCGCTCTGGCTGCTGTAGAACAGTAAGTCCCAGCATGCCCTCAGCTCAGTGATGTCAGAGCTGTTGATTATAAATGATGGTGCTGATTTGGCGGCCCCTCTCCTATTAGTGCTGGAACCAGATGGCTAGTGGCAGCCCCTACCTCCAGCTGTTTGACCCCTATAATTCAGGTAAAAATCGTTAACCATTACGTACATAGCATGCAGTGTGAATGCTGTGGGGCTTATTGATTAAAAAAAATGTACACCTAGATGGTTTGATTAGTCTTTCGCCCCTAGGGGTATATTTACTAAAGTGCGGGTTTTTAAAAGTGGAGTTGTTGCCCATAGCAACCAATCAGATTCAACTTAACAGTTATCTAGCACCTTATAGAAGATAATAGCTAGAATCTGTTCAGTTGCTATGGGCAACATCTCCACTTCTAAAATCCTGCATTTTAGTAAATATTCCCCCTAGTTTTAGCTGCTAAATAGAGAGGAGCAGAATTTTCAAAACTTTCACGATGATGTCCCGATTGCCTTATTGAAGTGCATACACACTAGACAATTTGCTCCATGAGCGATATTGTCCAGTGTGTCTCTGGCAGGGGTGTGCTCAGTGTTGTTAACGACATTGAGCACACACACTGAACGATATCATGAACGATATTGTCCAGTGCCGGGCACCCTACCTCGTCCCCGAACATGCAACAACCTGACAATATTGTCAGGCAATAAAAGACAATGACCAACGATCTGTGGGAGCACTCATCATTGGTCGTTCAACATTATCGTTCATCGGTTTAGCATACACACTGGCTGATATGGTGAACGATATCGTTATTGTTCAGTCATTCAAAATCTTGACAAGTGTGTATGCACCTTTGGAATGACAATTTGGGCATATTGTGCAGTGAGTATGCCCAATTGCGGGTTGCATGCAATATCTTATTGGCTGTGCTGCACGACATTCGGTGCAGTGTATATTAATGAAGGACGGAATGACACATTGTTCCGTCGTTCTTTAAATCTTCTAATGTGTGCTGGCATTCTTGCATGGTGCAGGGCGAAGGTAAATAGCCCCGACCATCAGCAAGATTGCTGGTCGTACAAGTGCATGATTTGAGCATAGGTAGATGTGGACACATCTGTATTTTCATACACATGTAAGAACACAATATACACAATATATTGCCCCATAGTTTATTTGTAAGCTCTAAATGAGGCTCACTATATTCTGAAAGTAACTTTGCATCATGGCCAAAGAAAAGGAATATGTACAACTTTGTCTTAAAAGCTTTAAAGAAAAAGCAATGTATTTAGTAAATCTAGCAGAAGGGTGTTCAAAGGAAAATAATTTCACAATTTCTGGGGACAGGTGTGAGTGGTCACTGCAATAAATTGCACACACGTGATGTAAATCAAGAATCCTTTTGTTTGGATAATTCCGGCATATCTTGCTTGCGCCATGTAAATCGTCTTTGGGGCTTATTCAACAAAATGGCGCAATAAGCACCAATGGATACAAATAGAAAGCAACCATTCCAATTATTTGTTTTCTAGTTCTGTTTAGAAAATAAAAGCAAATGTTGGTGTCTCAGGTTATAGCACAGTTTGCCTCTTGCGTTATGCAACAAGTCGTCTTGTCAGGTTCGACTGTTGTATGAATGTAGATCCCATTTCACATAAATACAGCAAGATATTTGCTCCACAGCATGAATTTTTTTTGTAAACATTGTTGTCATAATTACTTTACATTGTCATGTAAATAGCGCTTTCAGATGTTGTGAATTCCACACTAACAAGCTGCCAAGCCTGCGACTAAATATAGCAATGTACTACTGACTTCATAGGAAAATGATGGGTGTGCATTGCTTACAGTCTGAACGCGAGTAATAATAATAATAATTATGTCAGTCAAATGTAATATATTTCTAAATTGCATTATATCTTATTTATATAGTTGCAGGCACCACGCTGAATATCAGATGCTTGTGGGTTTTGGGGGTATTTCAAACTACAAGAGAAAGTAAATACCTGTCGGGACTTGGAAGTGCCACTTCTCAGTTAAAATGACAATTCAGTACAATTTGTCTCGATAACCCCCGAGAAGCTGACATTAAGCTTAAATGTCTAATATGCTTTGTGATTGAGCACATATAAATTGCGCCTGCTTTTTGTGTAAGCTACTAATTATTGTACCTGAATGAAATTCGTCTATTATTTTCACTGCTGGAAATTCACAGGGTGGTGCTTGTAACTAATAGCCGCATCAGACGCACTATACACGATTTATGTTGCCGAACATCATTCGGGATTTTGGTAACAAAATGAAGGCTTCAGTATTATGCTAGATCTGT
Organism: Taudactylus pleione; assembly: GCA_031769625.1. Classification (NCBI taxonomy): domain Eukaryota; kingdom Metazoa; phylum Chordata; class Amphibia; order Anura; family Myobatrachidae; genus Taudactylus; species Taudactylus pleione. The sequence goes on from JAUIMM010000883.1 coordinate 441,342, forward strand.
AAGTGAATTGCATTTAATTAACAGTGGTTTTTATTTCTCGTTTTAGCTGCACAGGAATAGGAAATATTTTAAACTTTGGACTGAAAAGCTGTAAAATCGGCATGTAATGTTTCTGTTTTTTGTTGAATAACTTCATTTGCTACATTGTAATCACACAGTTATGATCCATCAAGAAATTGTCACAGGTTCTAGTAAATTAAAATTATTCTTTGCACTTCTCAAAATATTTTTTCCCAGTGGTTCATTTATATACTTAGTAACATTCATGTAGACGTAAGAATTTGACTTTCTGTATTACATTGTATACTTTGCCATTAAACTGTAAGCGTCATTTATAAATGTTAAAAACCTACAGTAGACAGATATATGTGCCCCTGTGGGAATCGGGACATGGGTGTGCATAATAAAGGGGTGTGGTCATTTATCCCTGAGGTGTGATCAACACTTACAACATATTGGACTGCCTCCATCTCATTTCCTTCCCTGTAATGCAGCCCACCCATGGCAACCATTCACTACCTCCCCAATACCTGTAGTATGATTACCTCCCCAATACCTGTAGTATGATTACCTCCCCAATACCTGTAGTATGATTACCTCCCCAATACCTGTAGTATGATTACCTCCCCAATACCTGTACTATGATTACCTCCCCAATACCTGTACTATGATTACCTCCCCAATACCTGTACTATAAATACCTCCCCAATACCTGTACTATGATTACCTCCCCAATACCTGTAGTATGAATACCTCCCCAATACCTGTAGTATGATTACCTCCCCAATACCTGTACTATGATTACCTCCCCAATACCTGTACTATGATTACCTCCCCAATACCTGTACAATGATTACCTCCCCAATACCTGTACTATGATTGCCTCCCCAATTCCTGTACTATGATTACCTCCCCAATACCTGTACTATGAATACCTCCCCAATACCTGTACTATGATTACCTCCCAAAATGACAGTCTAGAATACTTGAGGGGTTTCCTCTAGTACACCTAATTGCTCCACCTATGGCAGGAGTATTCATCATTCAACAGGAGTATTCAACATCTTGTGGGGCCTACACATCCCAGCATGCCCTATCACATTTTTAGCATGCCTTAATTTCAAAACTGGCAAGGCATGTTGAGATGTGTAGTTCCATAACAGCTGGAGGGCCACATGTTGAATACCCCTGCCCTGGTCTACTGCATTTGAGTGTGTGCAATGTTCCTGCATGTGGAAATGCCAGTATAAAAGGGCACATTGTAAATTTCAATGCACAGTTTGACCTGCTATACCTATAGGACCGCACCCTTTTTAACTCTTTCCTAAAATAATTAAAATGCTTAACTTTTCAAAGCCAGGCCCCATTAGCCAACACCATCCTCAGATTGTCTATGGGCTACCATTTCATATTAGAGGAGTCTGTATCCCTATCCAATATCTGCAGGCACCTAGAAAGTGAAGTGTTTCACTGACAAACTTTGGGGCAAGTGTTTGGCCCGGAGAGTACATCTTTGTGCAAGCACTGTTTCGGCAAGCATCGCGAAATAGCTCCAATAATTCACAACTAAATAGTGCAAAATGGATTATTATTTCCTTATTAAAGGGGCCCTAACTGCAGTGACAACCCAACCACTTACTCAGTACCAGCAACCATAGATATCTTGTGAAATCAAGTTATCTGCAATATAATCACAAAGCTTTATAGCAAATAACAAGCATCTCTATTTCATATCCGATCAATTCTACGTAACCTTTTGATATGATTATAAAAAATTGGTAATGCAATATGAATACTGTCACTATTATACAGCTGTTTTACCCAATGTTATATACAAATAAAGGCTGAACTATTTCCCTGCTAATAAATCTCTCACTATTTTAGCAGTTATAAACCAAGAACATATTCAGTACCAATAATTATTGTAACCCCCTTAAATTGAGTTGTCTGCAATATGGACAGGGCTTATAAATAATCCACAAATCACCTCCTGTCGTAAATGCAATATACTGTAATAACAGTACAAATAATAGGTGTATGAAGGAGAGGGCCGGTGGGGGCCTGGGTCTGACATCCCCCCCCCTCTCCCTCTTACCTCGCAGCAGCCCTGTACACTCTAGGATGCATTGGGAGACTGATCAGCAGCAGCAGTCTCCTCTTTGGGGGGAGCGATTATGCTATCCCCTGGCTTTGCGCCAGACTGAGAGGCTCAGCGCCCCCTCCCCATGGCACAGCAAATTTTTTTTCTAAGGTTTTTTTTTCGGCCCGCTTTTAGGCCATGCCCTCTTCCCCCAGGCATGGGCCGGCTCTCTACACCCCTGCCTGTGCATTGTACTTTAGTTTCATGAGTGATACAAATAAGATGAATAGCGGGGCTTAGTCACAAAGTCTGTGTGTTGCCAAGTGAGGCTATTTGGTGCAATTTAGGATAGGTGTATGAGGACATATGTGTAATTGGGAACATTCTTTACAAAAACAAATAATAATATGGTATTTGTAAATTATGTTGTAGATTTGCTGTGCTGGGAAAATTGGGTGGGGTAGTTTATTGGGGATGCAGTCAGGATGCCGACGGTCGAAATGCTGACCGCCCTCTTCCCGACTGTTTAATCCCTGCAGGGGTCTAATGACAGACATCGAAATCCTGATGCCTGTCATTTTACCTACGCCAGGGGCCCGATGCCTGGCATACCGAATGAAGGTAAGCTGTGCGGCAGGTGTGGGGGGGAGAGTTAGGTTAGGGGCTCCCGGGGGGGACTTAGGGTTAGGTACCCCCCAGGAGGGTTAGGCTAGGGAAAGGGGGGGTTAGGTACCCTCGGGGGGAGATTAGGGTTAGGCACCCCCATGGGAGACTTAGGTTTAGGCTGCTGGAACAGGGGGGGTAGGTTTAAGCACTTAGAGGAGGGTTAGGGTTATGCACTAGGGGGGGGAGGTTAGGGTTAGGCATCCCTAGGGGAGGGTTAGGGTGGGGAGAACATTAGGGTTAGATAGTCTACTTACCGATCGGGATTTGGATGCCTGCCAGTTTTCAGCTGTCGGGCATACGTCAAGCCGATCCCGTTTATTGTATATATAATACAGTTAATTGCGGTATAATAGTACTAGATGGAGCAGTGGCGTATCCTAGGAAGGTATCTATTGTCTGATAAGGTTACTTACAGTATATAATGTAGTTGCATGTATTTATGGGATTTGCAGGCTTATCTCTCACTAACACATTTTACTCCCTCACAAACTTATTAAATAGCTGATTTTATGTTGCATATTCAACACTATGCAGGTTTTCTGGGCTTGTTCTTGCTCATATATCATAAAAGTACAAAAAGAGAATGAGGAAGGTTTTCCTGTTGCTGTAACCAGAATTGTGCACAGTTGAACCTTGTAGCTAATTTAATCTGCCTCTGTGCGATAAGTATACAGTGATCCATTCATTCAATCTGGTTAGGTATGGGATGCCGCCACTCGGGAACCTGGCAGTCCAAATCCTGATGCTGGCATCCTGACATGGTTAGGATATCGACACCTGGTAAGTATCCTAACCCTCTCTCCCCACACCCAAAACCTAACCTTCCCCCAGTGCCTAAACCTAACCCTCCCCCTTAGTGCCTAACCCTCCCCCTTAGGGCCTAACCATCCAATGCAATTCATCGATAAAATAAATGGAAACATTTCTAACTTCTACTTAATAATGGTAAATGTTTCTGCTATGTAAAATGCAACAATATTCACGGCTGATTGAATTGCTCTCTATGCCACAGTGATATCACTAGTTCCTATTGCATCAATAGGCTGATTATTGGTTCAGCTCCCATTTATAGATGATAAGGAACTAAATGACTGTAATACGAGATTCCTCATAAATTTTAAACTTGGGCCCTTTATGGATGATGGGGAACGTTTGCAGTGCTGTTTGTATTCTCTATTCTAGTTATTCAACTGAAAATTGTTACAGATCAAGTCATACTTGCCTACTCTCCGAATGGCCAGCAGGTTCCCAAAAATCAGGACTCCAATGGCCGGGATGTAGTTATGTGCCGCCGGTCACAATCCCGACAACAGAATGCTGGCTAGTAATTTATGATTGGCATCGAAATACCAATGCCTATCATAATCCCGACACCGAAATCCAGGATGATGCATGCCCAAACTAGGTAAGTCTGGGGTGCCCATCCTGTTAATAGCGAGGGGCGAAGAGTTAGGTTTGGGCAGTTAGCATTAGGTTTTGGGGGGGTAGTTAGGGTTAGACACCCCCAGGGAGAGGTTAGGGTTAGGCACCCCCCCCGGGATGGTTAGGTTTAGGGAGCAGTAAGGGGGGTTAGGGTTAGGCACCCCTGGGGGGAGGTTAGGGTTAGGCACCACTAAGGGAGGCCTAGGGAAGACAGGGTAGGTTAGCATACTTACCTGCCTCTGTCGGGATCATCATCCTGTCGGGCAACCGCTGTTGGGATTTGCCAGAACCTTTGCCAGAAGGTTCTCTTGCCAGAACACAGGCTTCAATAATATACTGTACCGGCAAAGAGTAAAAATATAGCTAACACTATCACTCTACCAGAGCCATAACTAGACGTTTTGGTGCCCCGTGCCAGAAAGCGCATTGGCGGTTTTCCCCCTATTTTTTAAATAGAGACATAAAATTAACACGAAAAAGGGCCATGGCCTCACGGGGAAGGGCCTGGTATGAGATGGGGAAGGCCAGGAGATGCTGGGGATAAAAGAAAAGGAAACTACAAGTGAGAATGATAATAAACAGGAAAAGTGACTGGCCCGAACAGCGTCCTCTGCCCTGCGGTGCCCTGTGCCAGGGCACAGGTCGCACCACCCTAGTTACGGCCCTGCACTCTTACTGCTGGTATCCTCATGATTATGTTTAAATAATACACTATTGTTTTATACACAGCATTAGAATAATTGAATACAGTCATATCTCTTTAAAATTGTGCTAAATAGTTCCAATTTTTCTTAAGAATATGAGAAGTGAACAACAGTGTGTGGCTCTAATCACCACATTCAGGACCAGGATTTACAGAATGCCGGTGTGTCCCATAACCCAATTATATAGCAATATCTTAAATACATCTTAAAACGGTGGCTCAATAATTACTACAGCAATCAGCAGGCTGGTTGCATTTTGTAGTCTGCTAATAAGAGTTAATATAACTTGAGGACAAAGTTAGCCGCACACAGCATCTCACTTGTATATTACGTGTTCTGTACAAAACAAGGTGACAGGCAGCTTTGGGCATTTCCATAATAGAAAAAGAGCAGATTTTCTTGCAGAACAAACAGCTGTTTAGCTCTAAGTACATAGAGGCTTCTCGAGCCCCCAGTGTATTCAAAGGGCTGTGATAATGTGATTGAAAAAGCATATGCCCAAAGGACATAATACTGGTGGATAGGTACAAAGGTTGACCCATCGCAGCCAATGAATGTCCATAGCATATGAATTTAAAACTAATCTCAAAGAGCCCGGGGGTAAACAGAGCTAAGGTACTCATTTCACCGTGTACTTTTAGCTGGAAACATTGTCTGCAAATGACTCCCGTGTTTACCTTTCTGTAGTGTTTTTTTGTGTTCCAGCATTAACGGGCGCATTCAGGTTTAATGCACTTTCAGCTACGAGACGCCATTGATCCTGCTTTCAATCTCAGAACATTCTGGCAAAAAAAGAAATTGCATTATATTTTGTAGCACCAGAGACGACTATCTCAATATATCACAGAAAGAGGCTTTCCCAGCAATCTATCTTTTTATAAACTAAGCCATAAGCAGCTGTTTTCCTGAACGCAGCGCAATCATTCAGTTCAGTCTCGTCAGGATTATACAATGTCCTAAGTGTTTGAAAAGTTCTGCGCAAACATTCAAGTCTGACAGATATGTCCTTGGGGGGTAACCCTTCTGACATATAGATCCAGAAACATATTTCAGTCATTTGTATTATCCCGTAAGAATTGGTTAATCGGAAAGATCTGTCCAAACAGTGTTTTTTTTTTTTTCCCTCTCTGAATTCTTGTCTTAAAGTCAAATAAGGATGAAATTAGAAGGACAATTGGACAGTAACATATTGAGGGAATGAATTCAGGTTTCATATGGCATGGCGGTCCAGTAGTGGCATAGATCATACTTTCCTTTTGAAAAAGCATTTCAGGGAGAATGTGTGAAAGCAGCACCTATGAATGTGGCGGTAAAGTGGGCGTGTACTGCTACATCTGAGAGGCGTGACATAAAACTGACATACATCCAAATGTAAACGAGCCCCAAAGTCATTAGTAGGATCTATTTGTTGATGAAAGCACACTGATACTTTTCAGAAAATGCATGTAGCCATAGGGATCATTGTGCCTTATACCCAATGCAGGGAAATGTTTCTAATGATCCCATTTCAATATGTGTGTGTATGTATATATATATATATATATATATATATATATGTTTTTTTTATACAGATGTGTCCTCTTGCATTTTTTGCCGATCACGCTGCAAACGTGCGCATGCATGGCACCATGCAATCCTATGGAGTTGTGGGTGTAAACGCTGGACGCATACCCGTTCGCAGGTGCGAGACTCACGCCATGCGTGGCGCGATTTGCCACACAAGCGGCAAGGATGCAAGAGGACACATCTGTATATAACAGCCTCATAATGGGGGTAAGGTGCAATCAGGGAGATTGCTAGACCCTTCAGGGAGTCAGGGAGATTGCTGCTATTTCAGGGAATCTCCATGACAATCAGGGAGAGTTGGCAAGTATGGCTTAGATACTCACGCAATAATCACACCGGTTACCATGATATTCACCTTGGAAAGAGAGCAATGAGATTACACAAAGCCTGTTACAAAAGGGGGAGCAGGTATTTAGGGTGCAGGTGTGGAGTTATATTATCTGAAAGGTTAAATCCATAAGAATCCTATGACTAATGTACAGTAAATGCTGAAAGTTCACCTTACACTTTTGTGTGTGCATATCAGATGACCAACATATCCAACAAAGATCTGATCAATTTCAGTTGGATTAGTTCCCAATATATCAGACAACCTTGAGGCCAGACAACTGCACTATTAGGGCAATGTCCTGATATTCTACTCGCTTTACAATCTACCTACTATGAACCAAAATCAAAGTATGGATACTGCACAGGATGAAAGAGAAAGTTATTTGAATGTAGATAGAAAACACTACATTACATAATCTAAAGCAAACTGTGCTGACCAGTTAAATGAGAATTGTTGGTGCACCTTGGAGTAGAATACGAGTATACTCAAAGGGGGTGATCAACTAGATTGGTTCAATATCATTCTTTGTGGGGCACTCTTGTTTTGTTTTGTTATGATACTGTTTAAAACAAATTTGAATAAATTCCTATGAAATTATTGACTAACAACATAAATGGCTAAAAAAAAGAGAAAGTAATAAGGCTCTCTAGGAGTTATTAGGCGAACATATATATCAGTAATTATCTTTAACACCTTTGATGAAAATATGCAAGAGTTGTGACAAAAATTGTCACTATGGGGGGGATTAAATTGCAGACGAAGGGTGCGAATTGCCGTTGATACGTCATTTAAACTCCGGCAACGGCAGCCCGTCTTGCATCCTTCGGCCAGTTGCATGCCATATTCTCTCAAAAGTGTTTGCTATGCTATGTGGTAGCGAACACTCTTGTGCGGGACCACGCATGTTCAGATTTGGCTTGATGAATGCATTCGCCCTAATTGAATTCCCCCCAATGTATCAAGTGTTAGACAATCAATGGACGCAGCTGAATAAATTTATAATAAATGCAACAGACATCAATTTCCAATCTAGGTAACAAATTCCTATTATCCCAGCAGGGTTTTTCATGGAGAAGCAATGAAACATAAGAAGCATACAATAATCACTTTTTCTACAGTTAACAAACATCATATAAAACAAAGTTAAAGATAAGCTTAAGACTTTTCTTCCAACACTCCCTTATTCCTGACTGGGATGTGATCAAGCCGAGGCGAAACGCGAGTCATCGCACTGTACTTCCGGGTTCTCGTGGAGCGCTCACGAGACACGGCTACCGGTGACACAGATGCTCACATGGATTTCTGACCACAGACACAACAGGAACATCTTGACCGCTCTGAGATATTTTTCAGCTCGATCTTTCATTAGGGACAACAGTGATCCCTGCAGAGTCTATATCAGGGGCATTACAGGCACATATCAAACAGCAGAAGGGTGTTCCTTGTATCTCAATCCATGCAGAGTGATCTTTTCTCTCATTGGTCCATTCAAAGCACTCAGCACACAGTCTAAAAGCAAAAATAGTTCACCAACAAAGCATTAGGATCCTTTCTCTATACTGCATCTTTACACCACTATACTGTGACGTTTCACATCATTTATACTTTGGTGTTTGGAAAAAGGGAATGTTGGAAAATAAATTTTGAGGTTCACTTGATTTTTGTTTTATATTACTTTTGTTAACTGCGGAAAAAAAGGAATATTATGCTTTTCTAAGTAGCTGCATTACTTAGATGTTTTATTGTGTTTCCATGTGAAACCCTGCTGTGTTTGTTACTTATGATGGAATTTGATGCCTGATTAGTTTATTATAATTTATTCAGCTGCATCCAGTGATTGTCTAACACTTGATACATTGTGACTATTTTAGTCACCACTCTTGTATATTTTATTTAAAGGTGTTAAAGATAATTATGAAGATGTATATTTTTGCCTAATCGCTCCTTGAGAGCCTTATTACTTGTGAGTTCTTTCCTTATACATCCATTTATGTCGTTAGTCAATAATTTTATTGGAATTTATTAATAGTTATGTTTTAAAATGTATCATAGCAGTCAAAATATGAGTGCTCTTCAAAGGAGTTCCGCTGTTGATTCACTCTAGTGGATCACCCCCATTGAGTCTACCTACTATGTATATCCATCCCCATATATCACTATGTACTTTCATCTGTTTATATGTTTGGTTTTCCACCTATGTTTTCGAAGAGAGAGAATGAGTTTTGCACCTGGACAGTTTGTTTCAGAGAGATGCAGATTCCCAGCAATATAATTCTGCTAGGCCACTCCACAGAACCCTATTCTGTACTGTATTCTGTACTGTATTCTGTGCTGTGTTAATACATGCATATTTAGTAGAATTGATTGTCCATAGACTTATGAGATGGTCAATTCATTCTACAGGGTCAATCCAATTAGGTGCAAAGGGGGCGAATTGCCATTGGAACAACATAGGGGTATACGTTTATGAAGCCGGCGGATGTAATCCCGACCGCCGGCTTCTAGACTACTTAATCCCAGCAAGGGTTAAATGACAGGCGTCTAAATCTAGACGCCTGTCATTTTACCGATGCCCAGCATCCGGATTGAAGGGATGCTGGGTGCAGACAGCCGCATTGGGGGGAGGGTTAGGTTTAGGGCTCCCGGGGGGACTTAGGGTTAGGCACCCACCTGGGAGGTTAGGGTTAGGCTAGGGGGAGGGAGGGTTAGGCACCACTGGGGGGAGGTTAGGGTTAGGCACAGGGGTAGGTTATGGTTAGGCACCCTAAAGGAGGGCTAGGGGGTAAAATTAGGTTAGTTTATACTTACCTGGGGATGATCGGGATTTCTACCTCTGTCGGGCTGCCGGGATTTGAACTGCCAGCATGCGGCCGGCGGTGAATCATACCGATTCCAGCATAGGAATGCCAGCAATGGCCCTACAATTCACCCTCCTCGCAGCCTGATCTCACCCAGGACACGCACATTTTTGCTGGCAGTCCTATGGGGCTGGAGTAAAGGAAAAGGAGAAGAAGGGGTTTCTTCAGTAAACTTACCCCTAAGCTAACACACAATATTTAGTTCTGTGAATTGTTTCATTAAAACATAACTATTATTGTATAATAACAATTAAAAGTTATGTTTTAATGAAACAATCAATATTGTGTGTTAGCTTAGGGGTAAGTGCACTGAAGAAACCCCTTCTTTCTTCTCCTTTCCCTTTAAACCAGTTTACTATAAGGGGCATCAGTAGCACTCCTGTCTATGACAGGATATGTTAAAAGAAGAATATCCTATTATAGAGATATTCACTAATAAAAGACATTAATATCCCAAATAAACCACTCAGATCAATAATATATATCAAGTGGTTAACTGGTGCTGGAATACAATTCTGCTTTCTCTCAGTCCTACGGGGCTGCAAATAGTAATCTGCAAGTTCTGAGGTACCATAAATGCGGCATACAGCCGCACCTACTCATGGGTGCGAGGAACTGGCACCTAATTGGATCAAGCCCTATTTGTAGTGATTCTGGGGTATCACCTGGAACATTTATGGCAAAATCTCTTTGGGGAAATGTACAGACGTTTGATGCCAAATGAGGATTGAGAGGTTTTGGTACTTTTGTTCATCTCTACTAAATATCTGTCTGTCAACTAAAAACCCTTACTGTCTCTGGGACTCTAGTTAAATACATTGATATAAGTGCTTGTCAGGTCACAGAGGTTTATTTATAGTGCTAACCTTTTGGCACTGCAGGGTAGGAGGGTTGTGAGACTGCAGGAGGTGTGGTAGAGCAGGGCGGTTTTGGAGGCTTGATGCAATCGCACCATCTTAGCCCTTCTACCTGCTGTACAATGCCGTGATTATCAACATTGTGAAGCAGGGGGCGGAGCAATGATGTTTGATTTAACACAAACTGCATTATCTGTCGCCTGTACAGCCCATTTCACTCGGGAAGGGGGCGGCTGTGGCTGGGTAACTCCAGCTTTTGGGAGACTTGCCCACTTTTCCAGGCAGCCGGGAGTGTCTCATGATTTTCAGGAGACTACCGGCCATTCTGAGAGTGTAGACAAGTATGTGTTGGGCTCATATCCCCAATAGTACAGGACAAACTTGGCATTATTGCTTCTTGTGAGTCCAGCAGGCTGTTACAGAGTCATACTAGATAGTAAGTAAAACATTTTAAATACATGTACAGAATCCTCAATCTGTAAAATGTATCAAATGTAGTCAAAATGCACCCGGCCCTATCTGCCGATGCTCTGCTGAAATAGCCTACCATCCCCACCTAGTGTCCCGCTGGGGGGTGGGAAAATTGCAGTGCAGCGCTCAACACCATTAAATAGATGCCATGCGCATGGCATCTATTCACAGTGAGGGGAGTGCTTGGGGCAGCCCAGCATGTCCATAAGTGCTGGGCACACTCCCAAAAGTGACTAAAAGGGGGATCGTCTGAAGGATATGCCCCCTTTTTGGCGCCCAGTGCCGGACCTATAACACTACCCCAGTATGCTAATGATCTAATGTGAGTGCGGACTTATCTGATTTATGCGTGTGTATAGATAGATAAATATAAACACACTATGGGCAAAATATAAGATGGTTTTGTAAAGCTTACACTCTAATAGATCTACAGTAGTGAGCACATAACGTATTGTGGCGCATCGGGCTCCCGTATCTAATTGAAGCACTGTACCGGTGTGGTTGTCAGGTTTATTTAATTACTGCATGTTGTCTATTTGGGATGTCTTTGCATCTTGTTAGCGTGAAGCGTCTTCTGTGGTTCTCTGTAGCTTGTGCCCTGTAGCTATGTTTAGCTTCCTGTCTACGCAACATATTTTACTTTTAGCTGCAGGTAAATTTTGATCTCCTAGCATGACACCACCTTGATCTTATTTACTCTGTACAAGCTCTAGCTGTTATTAGATAAATTAATCCACTCCCCCTGCATTCAGCAGCAGCTTGGGATTGTGCACAAAGTGCCATTTTTGCCTTCCCAAAGTAAGTGGAACATCTTCAACTCCAGGAATCTGAGCTGAAAATATTACATGCATTCTCCAAAACTGCATGGGAGTGTAAGGAATTACCAGAGGTGCAGGATGCGAAGAGACAACTTGTTTTTCTCTGCTACCGCAATACTTGTACAGCGGAACACACTGATAAATTCAGCAGACAGGACTGTGATGATTACTTACTGTAGTTCACAGGAATATTTTCTTACTGGATACAAGACACTCAGGGACCATAGAGTTCTTGTGTAAATATACACATACAGCAAAGGCTCTTTCACTGTATTGTCTAAGATACTCAGAGATGTATTTATGAATATACACAGAAAGTGCCTAGTAGTTATCATTTGTTATCACCGCTGTTCACAGCAACACAGATTAACTTCTGTATCTATTTAAAAAGGAACTAATTACCAGTATGGGTTCCAATAAGATCCTGTAGTAGCAAACATTTTATAGCAAATTGATAGTAATTGTGATCCTTTTACTTCTTGCTTCTGTCCCAGTGCAATGAAGTGCAGAAAAGAATAACAGCCATGGAGGAGCTGGCACCCTGCAGGGGAGGGATCAGAAGGTCCGCATCCAGCAATGCTATTAGACTGGCTTATGCCATCTTCATATTTTGTTAAGGCCTCCATACATCTGTGACATATTAGGCCAATTTACTGATCCCGAGATACCAGGATAGAGGCATTGGTGTAATCCAGCATGATGGATTTCACTGTTTTGCCGATCACGATCAAAATATGATTGTGATCAGCAAATTGGGAATTTTTAACATGATGAATTTCACCAATACTCCAACGGATCGGCAGAAATCAATGGCCATCGATCGCCATTTCCGATTCAATCAGGGAATCTGTAATATGGATCACAGATGTATGAGATCTTAAGTTATCAGAGACAAGCTCTAAAAACTCACGCTTTTTCAAAGCATGTTAGATTGCTTCATGTCCCTGTTCACCTAGAGCAGTGGGTTTCAGCCCTCAAGTTTTCCCAACAGACCATGTTTTGAGAATTTCTGTCTATGGAAGCAGGTGAGATAATTACTGACCCAGCAAAATAGATTAGCTCATATGAGCATGACTAAAAAAAATCCACAAAACATGACTTCTTGGTGGTACTTGAGGACTGTAGTTGAGAACCCATGTCCTAGAGAACAATGGAGATGGCGATAAATTAGTGAACCTTTAATGATCATTGGAAATATCCTTGATATCTCCAGTTTTAAGGTACTAATAAAAAGGTATGTTATTATAACCCTTTCAGACCTACATAAAATCCTAGGATGAAATCCCAGGACCATGACCCTGCACTTTACCAGGGTCTGGCTGAGACCCTGGAATTTGCCGTGTCTGAAATGGGTATTACTTAATTCTGCCATTACCCTGTGAACACAACAATTATCACTAGCTTTGTGGATTAGAAGTATTTCATAAATAGGCCTTTGAGTGGTATTTTTATTAAAGTGTTAATAGTCTTAAAGGAAGTTATAGTCATTGGTGACCTCCACTGGCTAAGCATGTGAGCCTATTTAACAAGGATAATGGCTTTGTGAAGGAATAAAATAATTGTTTCTTCCCAATTTTTTTTATTTTAATTTAGCATTTTAAATATATTTTTAACTTTAAAAAAAAAAAAAAGTTAACTAAGTGGAATTGAGACTGGCATGATGAAGCAGTAAATTACATCTGTGGAACAGTATTACTCAGCTGCCTCAACAATCTTTTTTTAATGGATTTTGTTGGAAACTGCTAAATATGACCCCCAAGTTTTTATATTGTGTGCACTTCTACATCTGTACCACTTTATTGGCATATTCACATTATATGGTCCATGGTCTTCATACTTGAAATGCCAACCGCTGGCTTCCCGACAGTGAAATCCCGGCATGGGACTAATGATAGGCATCTAAATACCAACACCTATCCTTAGCCCCATGCCAAAATCCTGATGCCCGGCATACCGAACGTCTGTAAGCTGGGCTTCGGGAGGTGATAGCTGTAGGGGGGAGGGTTAGGTTTAGGAGCTCCTGGAGGGTCTTAGGGTTAGGCACTCCCCCGGGAGGGTTATTGTCAGGCATGGTGAAAGGGGGGGTTAGGTTTAGACACCCCCCAGGGAGGTTTAGGGTGCGGGGAGGGGGGTTGGATTTAGACACCCCTGGGGGGTAAGTTAGGATTAGGCACCCATAAGGGAAGGTTAGGGGGGGAGAGGGGAGGCTTTAGAGGTCTTACTTAACTCTGTGTGGAGCAAATAGACTCTCCCTTCATTTATTAGCAATGATGCTCCCGCATCATACCTGCGCCGATGGGGTGGCCTTGGGGATGACCTGTGTGGCAGACGGCAACCTATTAGGATTTTTTTTTCTTAAATAATGGTAGCGGGTCTGCCCGTCCCCGGCCCTAAACAATTTAAAAGGGTACCAGCCCTGGAGGGGGGCGATGCAGGTCACAGTTGGGGGTGGGGCTTTGAACGGCCACAGGCAAGAACTTTCCTGTCTACAGCAGCACAGCAGTTGTCTGTGGGCATCTGTGGCCCACTGATTGTGCAGAGACAAAGTCTCAATCCCTGAAAAAAAAAATTCATTGGTCAGGGGGGTTTCAGAAACACCCTCTGCGTGCACTAATGAGATATGTGAACAAAAAGAAGCGCAGCCCTATAAACCACCACATAACTGACCCCTAAGAGTGACATATAAGCACAATTTACTTCATTTCATTTTTGCTGAATTTCTCAAAAAGTAGCTTTTGGCCCAGGGGTGCCGTGGAAAAATGCTGATACTCTAGGGGGCCATGATTTGAAAAAGTTTGGGAACCACTGCATTAATCCCTTTTGCTAATACTCTCGTGGAACAGACAGATCCATCTACTTCATGCACTTACATCTGTAAATGTCCTGCTCTAGCCATGGACCAATGACAGCTGCTGTTGAGCATTTATTTTCTTTGCACACTGTCGTTAAACTGTGGGGTTAAGGAGAATGCCAAACTGCTAGGCCAGGGGCAGAACTATGGGAGACAATGGAGGTGCCTTCCGCCGGGCTCCAGCTCTGAAGGGGCACCTCCTCCATTGTCCACAACATATACACCCCACTTAGGGTTGTAGTCATGTACCCAGAGTGTAACATCACGGCTGCCCAATGTCACCTCTTCCCGGCACCTGAGAAGCCACCATACACTAGTGGAGAGCTCCGTGTCAGACAATCAGCTGTTGCCGTCGTCTGTAGCCTTTTATGCAAATTGCTACATTACAGTGTCAGCGGCGGGGGGGGCAAATTATATCTTTCCTCTGGGCATCTGGGATGAATTTACGCCACTGTGCTAGGCACAGAGCTAATCTGGCGGCACACAGTTAATGCCACCATAGGGGTAAACACCTGGACACAGATTTACAGTATTGATTTCTGGTTCTATTATAGGATATATACAGCAAAGGGTGCAAAGAGGGGTGTGAGGTGGCTAACATGGCTGTCGACAGCTCTTCTGGGTCCATGTACAGGGAGAGGGTGTGGCCAACCCAGGGAGGTGTGGCCAGGCCCACTCCTTACAAATAAAAATGTAACAAGTTTGCCATAAAAAGGTGCCGGTGTCTGGCCCCGCACATAACGCAGAGAGTGAGGACTGACTGCTGCTGCAGCATCCTCTCTCCCCAGCCCAGCAAACATACTGCTGCAGCAGTAGTCAGTCTTTGCTCACCCTGCCCTAAGTAAGTACCTGCAGCGGGGTTTTGGGCTGCAGGACCCAGACCCCCGCCGGACCCCTCCAACTGGCCAGGGCCCAGGTAAATATTACCCGCTCCCACCCCTCTCAGCACTCCTGGATACTAATTTCCCTAGCTTGTTGGAAGGGCTTCGGTCAGCCGCTGAGCGTAGCACCACTGAATGCATAGTATTTTTGTATTTGGCCACCCCCTCAATACGTGGGCACTTCTCAGCTATTGACGGCCCTGTATACAGCTATTAAATAACTTTTATCATATAAAAAAATGAGAAAGCAGACTATTTGAAACACTTTTTACATGTTGGATGCATTTAGTTTATCATACACGCGATGCATAACTCTGTCTCCCTGCATCAGTTTGGGATGTAGTTGCCATTCTCAATACCGACAGCAGAATCCCAGCAAGGGATTTAACATAGGCATAAAAATAACATTGCTTATGTTAATCCCGACACCGGAACAACGAGGACGCCAGCCCGAACAATGGTAAGTCCGGGGCATCCTTAGTGTTAGCCGCAGAGGGGGAGGGTTAGGATTAGAGAGTCTTGCGAGGTTAGGGCTAGGTTTTGGGGGAAAGATTGGGGTTAGGCACCCCTAGGGAGGAGGGTTAGGGTTAGGCACCCCCAGGGAGACATTACAGTTAGGCACCGCTCAGGTGGGTTAGGTTTAGGGAGCGGTAAGAGGGGGTTAGGGTTAGGCACCACTGAGGGGAGGTTAGGGTTAGACACCACCAAAGGAGGGT
Organism: Taudactylus pleione; assembly: GCA_031769625.1. Lineage (NCBI taxonomy): Eukaryota > Metazoa > Chordata > Amphibia > Anura > Myobatrachidae > Taudactylus > Taudactylus pleione. The sequence goes on from JAUIMM010000883.1 coordinate 457,563, forward strand.
TAGGGGGGGAGGTAGGGTACTTACCTGCCCCAGTCAGGATCTCCTCCTGTTGGGCATCCGCTGTCAGGATTTGAACCGGTGGCTAAACAGCCACCAATATTTCAATCCCATTCTCTGTTTGCCATTACTCTGTGCTGTAAGTAACATGTAGATGGTTGGCTGTGCTAAGTCCCTCCCACTTCAAATTTTGCAATTTCTTATCCTCACTGTTCACGGCAATAAAAAGTTATAGACCAACCGAATGTATTAAAAGGCACATGCAGCTACAGGCCGCCCCTGTAATTGATATATTTGCCCCTCAAAGAGTTTGCAACTGTAGGTGTACTGACCCTAAACAAACACCGCTAATAACAGCTGTACTACTTATAATGGGCAAGGGTTGTTTCTTGTCACTTATTAAGTTTTCCCTTAAACAGTAATTCAAGTGGTCATAATTTCCATTCATTAAATCACATAGGAGCTGCACTTTTTATCACCTATGCTGTGCACTTGTCTTAGTTTAAAAGAAAAAAACAATCTGATTTCTAATTATCATTCTTCCAGTTAATCCATTAAATCTCGTGGCTGTCCTGCAGCGACAGAACTAAAAGTACAGTACCAGCGTGTCCTGAAAGCTAGCAACCGCAGGTTTCTAAGCCTTTGTTATGTGTTTGTAAGTAGTGTACATTGAGGAATTTCCAGTAATTGTATTTGGGAATACATGAAGCACACGAGCACGTTGTGTGAGGCATGATAAATATGTCTAGTACTTTGTTGTAGATTATATTCTATGATATCTGTCTATCATTGGTGATAATTTGGTCATAGTATTACATTTGAAAAAAAAGTTGGTCACATATTTGGCCATGAATCAGACACAAAAAAGTGCAGTCAAAATAATATTGTAATGTGTTTGAAATATATTACATCTCTTTGATCTTCTTGATGTTTCCTTTGTCAAAAACGTGAAAAATGATGAAATATATAGGGGTGTTCTTGCTTTCCATACAGCATAGAATAGTGGAACATTCCTGATGGGTTTAAACATGTGCAGGGAAGACTTCACTTGATGTACAGTACCTGTGTCTTTTTTTCAATTTTCGTACTGTATGTAACTATAATAAGCTATACTTGTATGCATGGACTTTGCTTCAAATAAAAATGTGTTAGTCACCAAAATCTCAAATTGCTCTGTCCTGAAGGAGACACAAGTCCTTCCACTTAGTAATTCTTAGCCTGTGGCTTCTTGTTGCCTTCATTCCCCTCTTCACATCATGTCACATGCAGCCCTGTCCAAACTAACACAGCACTCATCTCCTGATATACTCTGTGCTGCTAGGGGCCCTGCTCCTTCCACTATATGACTCCCAGTCTGTCGGTTCCTTCTGCAAACATTTCTCTCCATAATGTCACTGCCACTGACACATGCAGCACTGTACACTAATGCATCACTCATCTCTTGCTGTACCTTTCTGTGTATCCTGCTCCTCTCACTGTATAACATTGCCTGTGGCTTCCTGTTGCCTCCATTCTGCTGCTCACTGTCACATGCAGCCCAGTCTTCATTGAAACATCATACGTCTACTATACTCTGTGCTGAAGGGGGATCCTGCTCCTTCCACCTTATAACTCTCAGGGGTCAATCCAATTACCACGAGTCCCCTCACGGCATGAGAAAGTGTGACTGTATGCTGCACTTAGCATACCGCTGGACTCTGGATTTTTGGTTGCAGCTCCAAAGCGCTGCTTACAAAAATGTGAGAGTCTGGCACAAGAAGGGTCCATAAGCAGGGCCTAAACTAGGATTTTTGTCACCCGGGGCAAGACATAATTTGGCGCCCCCCCTGGTAATTACCCCATAGTAATGTCCCCTTCAGCAGTGCACCTTTAGTAATGCCCCTATAGTAGTACCCATATAGTAATGCCCCTGTAGTGCTCCTATAGTATTGCCCCTGTAGTGCCCTTATAGTAATGTCCCTGCAGTGCCCTTATAGTAATGCCCCTATAGTGCCCCTGTAGTAATGCCCCTGCAGTGCCCTTATAGTAATGCCCCTGTAGTGCCCTTATAGTAATGCTCTTGTAGTGCCCTTATAGTACTGCCCCTGTAATGCCCTTATAGTAATGCCCCTGTAGTGCCGGTTTTTACACACACATAAAAAGAAAAAAAAAACAATACTTACCTTAAACCCCGCTCCTGCGTCCAATGCCGTCCGGTTCGCCCGGCTGCTCCTCGGAACTATGGGAGAGATGTCATGACGTCTCTCCCATAGTGCCCGGGCCGTGGGGAGAGCGGGAAGCTGAAGTTCAGGAGAGAACTCCAGCCTTCGGCTACAGCGGCGCTGCAGGGAAGGTGCCGGGCGCCCGCTGGTAATAACATCTCAGCGGGCATCCAGCTTGGAGCATCCCTGCGACACCGGGCTGGAGGAGACTGGCGCTGGGTGCAGTGGCGCACCCGGTGCACGTGCACCTCCAGCCCCCCCCTAGTTGCGGCCATGCCATAAGGAGTGCGAGTTTGGATGCCACTACTGGCATTTTCTCACTGTTGCAATGGCAACCCGTCCCTTTCTCGGGTAATTGGATTGACCCCGATGTCTGTGGTTTCCTGCTAATTCAATTGCCCTCTTTAGATCATGTTACTGCCCCTGTCACATACAGCACTGCCCACACTAACACATGTCTCATCTCCTGATATACTCTGCTGGGGGACACTTCTCTTTCCACTATATAAGTGTCAGTCTGTGGCTTCCTGCTGCCTCCATTCCTCCCCCTCACATCATGTCACTGCCCCTGTCACATGTAGCCCTGTCCTCACTAACACATCACTCATCTCCTAATATACTGTGTGCTGCTGGGGATCCTGCTCCTTCCACTATATAACTCTCAGGCTTCCTGCTGCCTCCATTACCCTCATGTCAGAACACTATTACATGCTCTAATACAATCGCACAAGTAGACAGATTACTGTATCACCATACTTGTTGACTCCCGAAATGGCCGGGAGGCTCCCAAAAATCAGATGGTGCTCCCGGATGCCCATAAGAGAGGGTAAGTCTCCCAGTCCAGCCGCCATCCACGTAAAATAGATTCCACCCTCCCTGTAATGCTCACTTAAGTGCAAGTGGGCGGTCCGGTGGGCCATTGACGTGATTTATGCTGAATTGTGTCATCTTAGCCCCGCCCCTGCTTTACAATGCCGGTAATCTCAACATTGCATAGCAGTAGTCGGGCCGCAATTTCACGATTGTGCTGCCCCACACCACCCACCATTGCCACCGCCACGCCCCCTGCAGCACCGACCAGAGGGGGAGGCCAGAAAGTCAGCAAGTATGCTGCATCACACAAGGGCCTGATTTAGTGGTACACCAGGTGTTGATGTTGAAGTTCTCTGTCTGCACATGTGTCCGAGTTGCTCTGCGCATGCTTCCCAATGGTTGCTACTGGAAGATACAGAGCAAAATTGGACACAATTTTAGTTGGTGTTTTTGGGTGGTAACATGGGTGGCTAGCCAGACACAGGCATGTTGCCGTCAGCAGCTGTGTCTTTTGCCACAGTTGTACTAACACCAGTGCCTCCATAGGGCTGGTGCAGTCTCCAATGGTGCGTGTTGATACGTACAGCTGTGGTTTAGTGCTCCAGCCTGTGGGCGTCTCTGTACGAAGTCCATCGGGATTAGCATAAAGACACAGTCGGACTGCGGCAAAAGGCGCAGTGTTGTCAGCAATAGCATGCACCTTAGAATGGTGCCCACTATCACCTACCTCATCTCTGCTGTGGTAAACAGTCAGATGGGATGATTGGATAAAGAGTAGAAATGAACAAGCAGAATATTAAGGTTCTATACAATAATGTGCTGAGATCCTGGAAAGAAAGCCATATCATGGAATTATGGGGTTTATATATCAAGCAGTGAAAAGCGTGGCGAAGAGGACCAGTGGATAAGTTGCCTATAGCAACAAATCAGCTCCTAATTATTTTATAGACTGTACTTGATAAATGCTACTTGAAAGCTGATTGGTTGCTATGGCCAACTTCTCCACCTGTTCACTTCCCCACACTTTTCACTGCTTGATACATAAACCCCTATAAAAGAACATGTTTTATTATTACAGTTTACCTTAATTAATTTTAATTTAGATAATTATCAATATTGACATATTTATGATTTTTATGTTCTATTCGTCTACCACAGATTGCTGTAAAATGAATTTGCAGCTGCTTTATATTAGTCCACAATGACAATTAACACCTTGAATGCTGCAAAAAGTTATCCTTTGGTTTATTGCATGATCTTAGCATATGTGTAGCAAATATCCTTTACTCCTGCTGCGATCTATTAAGTGATGTATTCCCCACCCTTTTTTCGCATTTAAATAAATTTGTCCCACAAAACAGTCTCTCTTTCTTTTATTTGGGTGCAAAATTAGCTTCTCATCTAGGAATGCAACAGTGCACCCACATCCCCCTACCAATGCCACCATGTAAATGGGTGCATTTGCACAAAGTAGATGGGTCACATCCCAGAGGAGCGTTTCAAATTTCACTTCTGCATTGTCATAAATGACAAATTTTTTTAAATCTCTACTACAGTTATTGTTTAATGAGAAAAGAGCCCTAAATCTGTCCAAAATTGCTGTTCTTGCCATATTTTGGACTTCTACTTAGCTACCGTGCCCCACGGCATGTAGTGTCCATCACAGAGGCTGTTGTGTGATACCTTTCTGTGAAAGCAATGGGGAAACTAGTTACCAGATATTAGAAAGGTGAGTGTTGGTACATGTAATACTTACATTTTTGTAATTGAATATAGCATGGGAAAATATTGTACAGTATGTCCCCAAAAATGAGCCTATTTGATAACTAGGACCCATAGATACCAATTCTGACTTGGAAATAGAATTGCACTACACCAATACAGAAAAAAAATCATTGTGCAATCATGACCCAAAGATACCAGTGTGGACCAAATGTAATAGATTGTGGGTTGTGAGATATGTCATCCCGGTTTTGCCATAAAATAAAGTAAGGTTTGAAATCTTGCGGCTACATCGCCAAAACATCGGCATTTTACTGCCTCGCTGTATATGACCCTGACTTATAGAAATCCCTAGGTATTCTGAATAACAGTCTTTTTGACAAAACATGATGGTCTATCGTTAAGCCGATACAAGCAAGGCATTTATAAATTATTTGCATAAACATTTATCACAATGGGAGTTTTTATCGTGATAAATCTTTAGTTTATTTCACAGCATATAACATCCTCTGTAATTTTGAAAAGCTGAAACGATACTATGTAGTCCATTAGTAAACTCTACATAATCAGTTTGGTTAAATGAACAGACAGTGGACTCCAGACCTCAATTTTCCAAGCTAATTTAGGCTACAATGGAATAATGAGTGGGTTTCCAGTCACCTCTGTTCTTGCCTCTGCTCCATCTTTGTGGGAAAAGTCCTCTTGACAACCACTTGAAACAAAAGATTTTTAATGAAAAAGAATGACACTTAAAGTATATTTTTGTAGTGATCTATTCACTACTTAACTCAATAAATGGCTAAGGTTGTTTTTTAAGTCACCAACCTCTGAATCCAAGCATTCCTCAAATGTCAGCCTAGCTGCCAACTGGCTCGCTGGGCAATTTGCATAGCATTACCCTTAATGTCTATTGATTTCAGTTTTAAAACTATTGCATTTTAGCAGTTATTGATTTCTCTGGTCTTGTTGCAAACCTTCTCGATTTCTTTCTAGTTTTTTTACAAGTTGTTTTCAAATTGAATTTTAGTTAAAGTAGAATTTGCAATCGGTGGTTGCACTTGCATTGGCGTCACCTTTTGTAGTGTGAGTTACCTGGTAGTTACATCCAAAAATTGTGAAATAACACAATGTCTATAGCTGTCATAGAGCTGTCTATCAAAGCAGATGAAGCTGTATCCACAGGTGGGCACTTTGAACAGAGTTTGGGCATTCAATACTGAACATACACAATAATAGCAGTAACCTGTCCTATGAGCATGTCCTATAATGATTGTGTTGTAATTTTTAGTCATTACCCTGGTGTTTGTCACATGTGTGGCAATTAAGGGTCAATTTGCAGGTGCCTGCGCTTTTATGGACCGCATTTATGCCGTAAGAATCGGTAGAAAATAAAAACAATGCATGTCAATACGTTTTAATAAAATATATCTTTTCATGGTTGTCCTACAAAAAATGCATTAAATCAAGGTATTTGGAATACCTTGTAAATGTGATGTGTATAAGAAGAATTTTTTAGAAACCTTTGCAAATTGCCAGGGGTGTATGGTTGTGATGGACCGATTGCATAGTACATGGATGCAAGTCATATTTCTGTATGTAGGGATCAGAGAGGAATGGGTATCATGGGATTGACCACATAATGTAACTTATGTGAGGTCATTTTTATAGATCTCCGCAATAGCTTAAGGGCTGTGGTATGATCTTTTGTTAAATGGAAGCTGAAATCACAATGGTGATTCAATGCTCATTGATCATCCAGATCTTAACAAAAGTCTACGTTTCCCATTCATCTCTCCTCTGCAATGTTGTCCAGTCTCCCCTTGGACGTTATCCACAGTAACCCAATCACTCTTCCTCTTCTGTACTTTATATCAGAATTTATTGTAACAATGATCAAACAGTGTGTAGGCTGAGTTTTTCATTTCCTGTGTAACCCTGTCTATGAAGAAGATTTGGGAAGTAAATTCTACTTGGCATCTAGACCCATGTGACACTCTGTCTTATGTCTCTGCTAGTTCATTCTCTGGGATTTTATCTGTTCTAATTAGTTTGGATTCCACAAAATACAAATGAAACAATCTTATTCTGAAATGGTTGTTCTTCTCCCATTTCATTCATAGAAAATAAATCAATTCTCCGTACTAAATCTAAAAAAAATAAAAAAATATTAGTAATCATAAAGTCATACTGGTCCACAGTAAAAAAAATAAAAAAATTTGGGTGGGAAGTTTCAGCCATGCTTAGTAATCACATTAAAAGTTTAATTAAGAACAATGTTACAGAAATAATTGATTACAAAATTTTGTAATTTACATTTTTATTGGCATTAAGTGGCAACTGGTAAAACAGTGTAAAATGGAGTTCCTCTAAGTTTGGGGTCCATTTGCTCTGACCTTTGCTCAGGCTAGAAAATCCACCCCATTCTTCATTTTGGCTAACTATGTTGGGAGTGATACTTCCCCGTGAGTGCTCAGTTACTATGGTCCTCCTTAGATTCTACCATCACCACCATTTAAAGCCTGTTGATAATATAAATTTGTTGGTTCTGTATTACATGAGAAAGATAAGCATGTAGCTAGGGGACATAAAATAATTTTTGTAGGTGGTAGTGCAGGTTTAATGATAGTATTGCCTGTGACTCCTTCAGAAGAGAGTTGAAAATGGATCTGAAGCATTACTGAAACTTAAATAAAGTAATTGAAAGCTGCTGTTCTATTATTATATTAACATGTTACCATATTACATTGCGAAACAAATGTATAATTTGTACTTTAAATAATTCTGGATAAATTACTTTAAGCTTCACAGTCACCTTTTGATTAGTGAGTTGCGGTACGCTACAATTTTTTAGACCCAAAATTGATAATGAAAGCACCGAAAGTATTGAAACTTATTTATATATGGAATATATTGGAGACCAGTTATTATGATAGTATATGAACATGAGTCTTCATAAATAAAAAAAAACACTACACATTGTACCTTTTTTTCCCCCTTTTCCATATTTTTACCCATCACCCGGAGTGAATTCAAGAGATAAGGAACTGTGGAAAAAGAAACAGAAGCTACACCCCCACAAGGGACGTATGGTTATTTATTCATTTTTTATTACATTTAGATTAATTCTTTGCATATTGACTATACACCCATTGCCAGATCCCAGAAGAAGGGGCGCCAATTGATACTACATATCCCTTTCCACTTATTCTGTGTTGGTTTTAGTTCTACATGGCACCAAGAGACTACTTCTTGCATGGACTCATACATAAACTAAGGCCCCAAATAATTACAACATCTGGAACTGAGTATCTATATCATGTGGACTGAGTGATTCTTATACTCTCATTAGAATTGTGTTATTTAAATTTTTTACTCTCTTTTAATATGTATTTTTAGAGTTGTGATCTTATGCACAATGATTTATAAGATTAAAATTTGCATTTATATATGTGATGTATGCCTATGACTATCACTATAGAGCGCTGTGTCTCTTCCTACCTTTTTGTGCCAGATTTGTGTGAGGATTAACTGTCATCTTCTATACACAGCTGCTCACTACAAGGTTGGAATCTACATCCAGTGGTAGCGCCACTTTGGTCATTTCTATTACCCCTGTTCTACTCTTCAGTTTGTGTCCCATTTGCATCTACAGTGGTAAGCGCATTGGGGATGCCTACAATTATTTACAAATTCTACAAACACGTTTCACATGCATTTTGGCTAACATTAGAAAGATGTATATGCAATGCCAGTGTGTATGTCACCACTTTGTGTAATATCATTGGAATGATCCTCTCAATTTAGTGTGATGTAGTTTGAGCTCTCAGCCATCATCAATTTAAACATATCGCATGAATAAAACTAACCCAAATCTCAGAACTATATATCCACTTACCATGAGTCTGTCTACAAGTCTCTCTTTTTTTTATATTTACATATATTACTGCATTGATTATATTTCTATCTGCCATTTGAGGTGTGTATCCATGTGGTCGGGACTAGCGACTCCTGCACACAATGTCATGAGCTTGTGGAAGTGAATCCATGACAGCTTGTAATTGTTACTTTTATAAATGTACTTTAGCTATTTAATATTTAGTAGAAATTAGATTAAACAGGGATATAAAGTGCAGTTCAATGTATATAATCCATAATTTATGGGGATTCACTCCTATGCAAATAGATCATTCTACTCTAAATTTAGCTGCATAAATAAAAAACCTATTTATTTAGTTGGTAGATGAATGTGTGTACTGTGTGATTTTAGTCTTAAAGCAGATAACACATTGGGTGCCTTGGCTACACCAAGGTGGGTGTTTGGCAGATATTTTATGACAATGATTTACAAGTATAGTCATTAAGAATCAAATGTATCTATTACAACTAAAACACCACTGTAATATAAATTACATGGTATTATATGGTTGTCTATATATATGTATGTGTGTGTGTACACGTGTGTGTATATAGATATATATATTATATATATAGAACAGAAAAAAATGTCTCCGCACATAACATAAATTTCCAGATATACAAAATAAATACAATTCAAAATATAACATGTGCACTCCCTACAAATAGAGTGGCTAGTAGTCCTCAAAGGGTCCTGCTTTGCACACATAGGAAATGGAAGTGTTGGAGAGAGCACCCATTAGGTGAAATAAACCATGAAATGTGAAAAAATAATCAAAAATTGGTGATCACAAGGTATCTGTGTACAATCATAGAGATGCTTATGTATATAAGGATTCTGCATCGTCCAAAGGTGTAGTTCACTGCCAGGTTTCCAGTAGGATCAGTACATAAGAAATATATATATCTATATAGTAATACCATCAAATAGAAATATTAATATATATGAAAACAGAGTGTATAAAGTGAGGCCTCATATCAGATATAAACTTTTAAACATACATATCAAGGGTACCTTTGGATGATTTTCCATTCCAGAATAAGGCATCCTTATCTCATTTCAATGGATATCCATGGACATTTGGAACAGAACAAAGAAAATTCCCATAGTGCCATATATCACAATAATACCCCTTTCACACCTGGGTTATTGCACATGAACCTACAGGAACCCGGGGTTACTGTGCACTGTGAAAGGGCCCAGTTGAAATAACCTGGGTCGAGCATTTAAACTCAAGTAATGAGCAGGGTTGAATATGAGTTCAACCTGGCTCACAGTGCAGTGTGAACATGTAACCTGGATAGCGTTCACTACATAAGAAGAGCCGGCCCTTGGAGATAATCTCATCTCCAAGCACCAGCTCAGCAGTGATGTCGGTGACATAATCGACCCGACATTATATCTCAGCCGGGATCGACGCGTTCACAAATCCCGGGTGCAACTCTGCATTTGCGATGTGAAAGGAGTATAACTGAGCTGGAAACATTCCTTTAGAGAATCTGGTCCATGTTGACAAAAATACATCACACCGTTGCTGCAGATGTTTAATCTGCAAATCTCCCAGTCCATCACATCTCATGTGCTTTATTAGGTAGAGATTTGGTGACAGTGGAGACCCTTTGAGTACACTTATCCAATCATTTTTGTGGAACCAACTTGGGATGACATGCTTTGACATGGAGTGTTATGTTACTGGTTCTAGCGATGGGAAGACAATAGCCGTAGAGAAATGCACATGATCAGCAACTATATACGGGTATGCAGTGACATTTAAACATTGCTCATTTGGTATTGAGGTCTAATGTGTGGCAAAAAAAAAAATCCCCAACACCACAACTAACAGCAGCTTGATCCATTTACTCAAAGCAGGGTGTATCCATGAATTCATCTATGCAGAAATCTAGATTTGGCAAATCCAGTGTTGGTGAGCCTCCATCTACTTTTCTTAGCTGACAGGAGTTGAACCTGGTGTAGTGTTTTGCTGCTATAGCCCATCCACTTCAAGGTCATTCAGAGATGTTCTTCTGCATTCCTCTCTTGTAACACAGGGTTATTTAAGTTACTGCTGGATTGTTGCCACCTTGAAACAGTATTGTCAAGTTACTGGTCAATCAATAGGCATATTGGGTTGCAGCTTAGAAATTTCGGGGATGCCTTATGCACACCATCAACATGAGAGAGGAGTGGTTGCCTCCTTTATAGGCTTGACCCACTCTTGAGACAAGATATTTTACTACTTGCAACCACAGATCACATTGATTTGGTCCTCCACTACCCTTCTGTTGAACCATATGTCACAGTCATACTGACAGTGCCAGGGTTTCACGGGCTTGGAGGTTTACGGTCCTTACCGGTGAGGGCGCTGTGGTGCGGTCCTTCTGTTGGGGGAGTTGGCGTGTGGAGACTGGCATTGGCTGTATGCAGAGGTCTGCCAGCATTGGGCCATCCTGGCAAGGGTAAGTTTAGCTGCATCTCTGCGTCACAGGTGTCTTTGGTACTACCATGTTGTCTTTGGCTATGTGACAGCAGGCCAATCGTCTATAGGTCACCTGCTCTCTCTGGCCTATCACGTTCTGCTACTGGGTACTTAAGGGTGTTTGGAGCTCCCTGTAGTTGCCAGTGCTACATGTTCACAGCATAGCTGTGAGAGAGTTCTCTGCGCTCCTGAAACCTAGACTTGTGCTCCAGTGCTTGCCATAGCTCCTTGTCAGCTTCTGGCTCCCTGCACCGCTCTTCCTTGCCTTGCTCTCCGCTGAGATCAGCCCTGCACCTTCCACCAGACCCACTCCTGCCTGAACCTGTCTCCTCAGTTAACCCACTCCTGACTGAACCTGTTTCTTCAGTTAACCCATTCCTGTGCAACCATCATCACAGCAATACCGGATATCCCCTTCAGCCGCTATTCAGCAAACCAGGATATACACTTCACTCACACAGTCTATCTGGATTCATCTCTGTCACTGATCTGGACATTCGTTTACTCCCATTCACTACAGTTCCCTTCAGCCACATATATCAGTTTCTTTATTACTGGACTTTAGTTTATCTTCTTGTTCATGTCGACGAACATTTACATTAAACAAACCTACCTTTCAGTTTAAACCTTTTCCGGTGTCTGCTCCTGTTTCCACCCCGGTCCACAACAAACACAGTTCCTAACAGACAGCATGCATGGCAGGTGATGTGCACCATCTGTAGTCAAGGAGTGTCTGCCCTTGTTACGGCTGCCGACACTTGAGACTCCTGGAAGGAGCCAGGCCTACTGGGCACTATAAACTGAGGTGGCTTTAGGAATTACCTGTTCATGGAATCTCAGTAACACGGAATAAAAGTAAATAGAATTTATTCACAGGCAAATATATAGCAATGTTTCACATAAAGTCTTAACAACACAGCAGTTCAGATATGCAGTAGTCAATATAGGAGTAAACCCCATATGTAAATAAAGTCTCTGACACTAATGTGGTGGGGAACCCCGAGTCCAATATGAGGCTAAGACCTCTGGATGGTATAAAGGACATTACTAGGGTTCAGCCCTGTAGCGTGATGAAAATTCGGAACAGGGTTGACCCCTGCAAAGTGAAGATCCAGAACAGGGTTGAGCCCTGAGATGTGGTGAGAATCCGATGCAGGGTTGAGCCCTGTGATGTGAAATAGAGTTGAGCCCTGTGATGCAGTGAAGGTCCGTGAGAGGGTTGAGCCCTGTGATGTGAAGCAGGGTTGAACCCTGTGATGCAGTGAAGATCCATGACAGGGTTGTGCCCTGTGATGTAGTAAAGATCCGGAGCAGGGTTGAGCCCTGTGATGTAGTGAAGATCCGGGACAGGGTTGAGCCCTGTGATGTGGTGAAGGTCCGGAGCATAGTTGAGCCCTGCAGCGTGACAGGGATCCGGAGCGGGGTTGAGCCCCGCGATGTAGTAAGGATCCGGAGCGGGGTTGAGCCCCGCGATGCACGAAGGGTCCGGCGATGAAACTAATGGTGCAGTTGACAACTGTAGTAGAGGTGAGTTCAATGTCCATGGAAGTACAAGACAACAGGCAATGTAAATAATCCAGCAGGGGATGCAACCACAGCGATGGAGCAGGATAGCGATACTTAGGAAATGGCAATGCTGAGCTCTGTAGTGCAGCTGGTAACCAGTATCAGAAGTTTAACCAGAACATGGGCAGAGATATAGCAAAGTCCACAGCAAACCACAGGCACAGCGGGGATCTGGCTGGTGTCCAAGAAAGACCTGAAAGTAATGTTGCACAGACACTGAGACACAGTTAGTAACAGGCTTTACACTATGGGTCTATGGGGGTCATTCAGACCCGCTCGCGAGCAAAGTTCGCTCGCAAGCGGGTCGATGTGAGCATGCGCACGACGGAGGGAGCTCCATCGTGCGCATGCGCGAGACCCGGCGAGCGATGAGAAATACGTCGCTCGGGGTCTCGCTCCAAAGGGGGCGTGCTGTCGAAGTTGACTGACAGCACGCCCCCTTTGGTGGGCGTGCCGGGGGCATGGCAGCCAGATGGAGGCGTTCCCATGGGAACGACTACCATCTGAGTCCGGCCCCACTGACATCAGTAATGATGTCAGTGGGAGTGACTTTGGCTCTGATAGAGCCAAAATCACTCCTGGGCTTGTAGCAGCGAGACCCTACCGCAAGGGTCTCGTCGCAAGCCCGATGGTCTTGACCATCGCGACCATCATCATGGACGCTCGCATAAGCTGTGGGTGGTAACCCACAGCTATGCGAGCGTCCATAAGGCCGCTCCACATTTAAATAGTACGGCCCTGATTCAGAGCGAGTGTTCTGCTCAGAGCATTCAGCTCTATGATCCATAGGAAGTTCAGAACATGTGACCCAAATGGATTCAGGTTTGAAATAATAAGCAATCAGAAATCCCACAACCTGACAACACCTTTGAGACAGATGATCATTTTAACTCTCTATCCCCTGTATGTGGGGAATGCCAGCAACCAGGATAGCTCCTCCAACGAGCACAATGGAACTTTGGCAAATGTAGTTTATCTTTATGTACTGAAATAGTCACAGTTCTGACAGCCCTACAGTGCCAGATAAAAGAAAGTGAGTGTGTAAATGCCTGAAACATAACGGTTAGGGCTCTAGAGTCTGGTTCTGGTGCCACTATTATGGGGGGAGTGGATTTTAGGGATGGGTGTCAACAAACTCAGAGGGTGTTAGTGATCACTAAATTAGGGAGAAATCATGCCTCACTATGGTTGAGGACTACTGTAGATCCTACATTAGGGCACAGGCTGGATGGCAGGGAAGGTCATAACCTCAGTGTTCTCTATCACAGTGTATATCACAGCCAGGCCACTATGTGCCCCCCTACCCAGGTGTAGAGACCCATACAATCATTCTTACAAGGGCATATTAAACATGTATAGCTTTGGTGAAAAGGTGTCACCTGCAGAGTGTATTATTTGGTCCTTAGTATGTGCCCACTAGTTCACATTTATGGATAATGTTCCCCAAGGTGATTACAGCCATTACCTGCATGTTGTTATTGTATTATAAGATAACACTGAATTCAGTTGAGATGGTGAAAGGACTGTGGTGATTACATGAATTATAAATTAAAAAGTATGCAGACTGCTATGCTGCTATATGAATCCTAATATTTCCAATCTAAATATTAAACTCCTCTCCCCTGTGTGCCTACCTGACCATCCCTGTACATGTTATTACTATGGTCATGTGTAGTTAAACATTTGTGGAAGAATCTGCATCTGCAGCACCAAGTGGTGTTAAGTGCCTATGTGTATCTTAATGTAATGTAAGTGGGTACATGGGTTAATACTTTAGTGATGAGGTGAGGGTTAATTATTTAATGGTGAGTGGATCAGATACATTTATTTATGGGGCTATTTATTTGATGGTGGTAGCTATCTATTTTAATAGTGGGCTCTTAGACAAGTTCGTGAAATCTATGGATGTCATAGGTTAAAATTTTCATGTCCCAATTTGGGAGCATCATTAGATTTTCTCAGGTTTTCGATTTAGAACCATCATTATCAGTTCAGGGAACTTTTCTTTGATTTGGCAATGACTCTTCAAGTATTTATAAAGATCATAGCTATTATCGAGGCTCTTCTTCGATCCAGGGGATTGTTTATTATTCCTTACCTGCATGATCTTTTGATCAATAACAATTTACTTTCCTTTCACCAGACATTGGTGCTGGACACTGTTCAAAATTTAATACTCCAGGGTCAGGTTGTCAGTTGCAAGAAATCACAGTTGACTCCTACTGAGCAAATGATTTCTTTGGACTTCTATTCAAAATCCAGCTTCAGCAGCTGTTCCTGTCAAAGAAGAAGATTCTTGACTCACAGAAGAACCTTTGATCTTTTGTGCATTAAGAATCATTTGAGGATCGTCTTGTCTTTCGAGGCAATCCAGTTTGCCCAATTTCTCTCCAGGTCGAAATCATTGAAAAGTATCTGGTCAGGTCATCAATCTGAGTGTGAAAACCTCTTGTTTGTTGGGAGAAGAACCTCAGTCAAGATAGGCCCTTTAACATTTGGGATTGGACGGTGGTGACTATAGACGCCGTACTTCAGGGTTGGGATTGGTCATGCTTTGGGTCTTTGGAACCTTAAGTAGACACAACTGCCAATCTGCTGTGGCATAACTCTACAGGGAGGCACCAAAAGCCCTCTATTGATGAGAGAGATACATGGGAGTTTTTCCTCGGTAGAGTGGAATGTTTCAGCCACTTTGGCAGTTTTCATCCCACGAATATACAAGTTATGCTGGGCATACGCTATACAATTATCTCAGATATCTGGCTGGTTGGAATGAAAATCTGGTAGTGTATGGGAGGAAATGGCAATCAATGCTCACGAACCCTGGAAAACAGACAAAAATGGTCATTCAGACAAATTGGTTAATTCAAACGAATTTATCCAATTTAAACAATCTTTTTTTGTTAGGATATTGTGATCCTAGTCTTGAACCATAATACATCTATTTATTAGAGTGGTCTTTTCGTTGTTTTGAGTGTGGTTCGGACAGTACAGGTTTATATTGATAGGATAAAGTAACATGCACAAGACAGATAATCTTTGATCCTTTATGATGTATGGAGAAAGGGTCAGCTGGCAAGCAAGCAGTCCATTGCTAGGTGGATTGCTTCTACCATCATTTTACCAGATCAATGAGTGCTTCCCAGGTGGCGATGTATGGAGCTTTGCCTGAGCAGCAGTACAGAGGCTCCACTTATTCATCTGTTCATGCATTCTTCAGAGCTTTCTGGATTCATGTGTTTGCATCCCAGTTTGGGACACTGCGCATCCTCTTTTTATGCTCTTGTTCTTTTATCATCTTGTATGTTACCTCCTTCATCTCTATCCTATCCTTTGTTAAACTTCCCTAAAGTGCTTCTGGCAGGTATGGTGTTATAAGGGGAGTGAGCATAAACACATAACTAAGATTTAAAGTGCCTGTGCTCCTCTGCCACAACATGTTTTAAGTGTCCCCAACAGATTTAAATGTGATTGAAGTATAAAATCCTGTTACAGTATATATTGTTGATCAGTTTTGTTTATCCTGTTTTGCTTGTTTGTTTTTCAGGAATTTTACATTGTCATTTAGTTGTTATTTTTATTAAGAATCTGCACATCAGTAATAACAAAAAAAAAAAATCCCCAGAATCCGCTAGATTCCCACAAGCAATAAAGGCTGGAATTGGGCTGGGACCACTGCTGTTTAATCATTTTTTCACTTGTTACGATATGAGCTATGAGTTTAGCATGATGCGCCACATCACACAATAAATCATGTGACAAGTCATTAGGTACGAGGATCATGTTAAGTGTTTCACAAACAAATGAGCGTACAGCACTTTTATGTAAAGTAAGCAGTTGTTTAAAAATGACGATGTGCTAATTATTTTTTCTTTTGTATGGTTAAAAAAAATAAGATCTATGGACGTATAAAAATTGTCTATACTTTGCTCCTTACTCTCATTTACTGGACTGATCTTGTTGGCTCCCATCTCATATTTATAATTTTAAAAAAGGAACGATTTACTGGATTATATTTAAATGCTGGAGTGGTTGGAATGGCTAGAATTTAGTGTGTCTTTTTTTCCCTCCTGTGTTAAAATGTGTGGTTAATTACATGTATGTCATCCTTTGGGCTTGTCGACATTATATTTTACCTTTTAAATTATGTGCTGTACTAATTAACACTTTTATTAAGACCTGATGACTGGTTCTAAGTCTTCCACTCCTCTGTTTGACTCTATCCGTGAATCTTTCCTCCTTTGTGACATCTGTGTTTATGGCTTCGCTCTAGCCATTGAACTAGATGGCACATTGAATTATTCTCAAGTGTATGTGGGCATCACGTCACATTTGCGTGCTTGATATCATACGTGACTAGCTGTACTACAGCCAAGACCCTTAATGTACAGTCTGCAGATGCGCTACCCTCTGAATGGTTAGCTACGTATTAACTTAAATCTTTCTGGAGTCAAGCTCGTTTCCCATCAGTTATACAAACATATTGTTTCCTTTAGAAGGACAAACACTCAATGCTAAGAAAAAGGGAAATGTAGGTCAGAAACAAGGCATAATCATTTTCACTTGAGAATTTAATCCTGTCTTAGAGGAATTCCTAGATTTGTGGCTGCAATGTGTATCTTCAAGGAAACCTTGTTTTAAATAAGGTCCTGCCACAAATACAAGGTGTAAATCACAACCTCAAAAATTTAACAAAATTACATAAAAAAAGACAAAAAACAATAAAATATTTAAAATGTGGACGCTAATAGGGATTAGTAACAATAGGCACCCCACATATTAGATATTAAATATTACAGACCAAACACGCAAAATATCCCTCATAAATAGACCTATTGATAAAGATCTGAAATAATCGCCTTGCATTATAGGACCAAATTATTCATGTAAAGTACTTTTCATTTGCAAGTTAGGCAAAATGTAGGAAACGGTTTTAACTAGCCTAATCTTTATGGTGTAAATAATGATTTAAAGTAATTTTTCCAATGTTAACTGCAAGCTAATTCGGAATATGACAGAAGTAACAGACTATTTGAAGTAAAATAAGCTCAATTATAGGTATTTGTTTAAATTGGTCATTGGTGTAAAGTTTTGGTATGAGCTTTGTTAAAACGTAAAATTGTTCACCAATATGGGTGAGTCATTTAGTTTGCATGTACTTTGATTTTTAGAAAACTATAGCACATTTGTCAAATACATATTATATGGAAAACATTAGAAATATGATAATAAAAACTGATTACTATTATGTTTAATAAAGAATTGTTATTTCATCAGATGGAAATGCACAATGGGCTATATTTACGAAGCGGTGGTCTTTATAAGCCGCCGCTTCTCAGCAGGCTTCAGGTGAAAATTTAAAGATGCACTCACACTAATTATACAGCACGCCAGGCTTTACACTTAATGTGGGTGCTGCTTCAAATTTGTACCTGAAACTCACAGAGAAGCGGCGGATTATAAAAGCCACTGCTTCGTAAATATAACCCGATAGATAAAAAAATAATAATCTAAGGGCTCGATCCAATTAGGTGCAAATTGCAAGTAGCGAGTTTGTTTCTTTAAACTCACACACTTTGCTGCGAAGCGCGCTCCAGAGAATTCTCCAATCCAATTAAAAATCTCTAATCGCACAAATGAGATTTGCGAGAAATGCATGAAAATGTGGGGAGACCGTCCTTGACCCCCCCAAAATGGATAATTTCGTTAGCAGGACCGTATAGAAGGCTGTCTGTGGCCATTAGGAAGTTACTGTAGGTTTTGAAATGGTGTCAAATGGCTGATTTGTGGTTTTTTTAAATGCAAGAAAACTACAAAAAACTATTTTTTTTGTTTAATCTTAAATCAAATGAAAAAAAAACTAGGAAAAATGGTGATTTGGGGGTACTTTGATGGCACCTTGAAAAAAAATGATAAAAACAATTATTTTTCAACTTAAAAAATTATTGTAATTGAATTTGGGATGCCTAAACTAACTAAAAAATTTTGATTTTGGGGTAATTCGAGGACATTTTTTTTTACCTCAAAAAATGACATGTAATTATTGGACTAAATAAGCTAATTAGAAAATTCCAATTGCCTAATTGGTCATTAGGGAGGGGCTGTCCAAGGGATTCAGCACAGTGTCCCCACATTTTAACCTTAAAATAAAGATTTTCTTTTCCATCTCTCACCCTCAGGGAGGTGTGAGTGGAAAGTTATGAATTCAATCTGACTGATCAGTGCGAGTTGCTAATTGGATTGCAAAATTAATTCGCTCTGTGAATTCAAAGTGAAAATCGCAACTCGCACCTAATAGGATTGTCCCCTAAGGCTGCCTGCATTGCATTGTACACTTTTATATTTTCTATATTTTAAAAAAAGCACATAATTATCCCCATGAGTTAACCATTAATCTTGTATATTACTTACCTAGGGTCCAATGCTCCTTCATTTCTGGCTGCCCAGCAGAGATGGAATAATGGAGGGGGCAAGTACCCTGGGCTTCCCTCTCTCAGGGCTATCCTTTACTTTGATCAGAGGCGCAGTGTAGAATAAATTTAGAACAGAGTTAGATGGAGGGCAGGACGCATGATGCATCGCATTCGGGATGCAATGCATCCTGCCACACTTCGCATGCATGCCAGCATTCGCATAACCAGTATGCATGACAAACTCCACAAAGGACTGCTCTCTTGGTAAGAGCAGCCCTTTGCGATGGAGGGGCTTCCAGATTTATGACCCAGAAGCCCCTCTGGCATCCTGCGCATGAAGGAAGCACACGCTGTGGGGAATGCTGGGAGGGATCTTATTGTATCCCCCTCACAGTACTCTCCTGATAGAAGCCCATAGGCTTCTATAGGGTAACACCATCAGGAAGATGGTGTTACCCACCACAACGAAGCCCCGGAGTGCATCTGAGTCCGAGGCTTGGTACATATGAGAAATGCAGTCAAACCTGCATTTTCAGGGTTTGACTGCATTTCTCGCTTCGCTGCATCCTGCTCAGAGTCTGATCAGGGGTCAGGGCTACATGGCACTGTGCCAGCAGCAGAAACATGGGAGAGGATGGGAAGAAGCTACTGCAGACCCAGGTCCCAGAGTGATAAACACTATCCAGCAGCCAGTCTATAAGGTAAGAGGGCTCATGGAGGGGGCAATGTATGTATGTGTGTAAGTGTGTGACTATGTATGTGTCACTGTATATATGTATGTGTATACTGTAGTTATGTGACTATGTTTCTGACTATATATGTATCATACTTCCCTACTTTTGAGAAAGCTTTTTAGGGAGATTGTGAAAGTAACACATATGAGCGCGGCGGTACAGTGTGCATTTATTGCTACATCTGAGGGGCGTGTCATAATACTGAGTTACATCCAAATGTAAACGAGCCCAAAAACAGTTAGTAAGATCTATTTGTTGATGAAAACACCCTGATACTTTTCAGAAAATGCATAAGGATCATTGTGCCTTATAACCAATGCAGGGAAATGATACAAATGATCCCATTTGAATGTATATACCTCTTTTTTAATATACCAGCTTCATAATGGGGGTAAGGATGAAATGCGGGAGATTGCTAGAGTCTTCAGGGAGATTGCTACTATTTCTGGGAGTCTCCCTGACAATGAGGGAGAGTTGGCAAGTATGATATGTATGTGTATGACTGTGACCATGGCTCTTTTTCATATACCTGCCAAAGGCTTGCGCACAAGAACCCGATCCCTGCTTCCCCAAATGCTACCCTTTAGTGCCTCCCAGGCTTAAGTACCCCAACTGTTGTTGATAAGAGATAACATGTGACATTTTCTATATTGGGTTCAGTCACCCTTTAAATTTACAGCAGTTCCACATAGTGATTTATAAGAAAATAGTTATTCTTTTTGGCGTTCTTAACTTTTTTCATAGAACCTACAAGTGTTGCTAAATAAGAGGTTGATATGCAGGGATAAGAAAGTCTTTGTCACTTATTGTGGTGATACAAAATCTTATATTGCTGTAACTTAGCTGATACTCGGCACCAAAGCAATACTGGCTGGTAGAGGTAATAGGGGTCTTTCGCCCAGTACTGCATGCTTATGTGCATGAGTGACTTGGCTGTGAGTGGAATTGGGAAAAATAAGTTTTTTAAAAAAAAATAACAATTAAAAAAAAAAACAGAATATTTAAAATAATCAAGCTGCATTTTTGTTAGAGAAAATGCTATATATATATTATATATATATTCCAAATAAACAGAGCGGCACTCACAGACTGTGTACTCATGCAGAAAATCTAATTCTTTATACTAATGCAATAAAGCATTAGATTTTCTGCACGAGTACAGCCTGTGAGTGCCGCTCTGTTTATTTGGAACATGTGGAGGGGTTTCTATGCCCCAGGGTGAGCACCACAGCCAGTAAGATTGTACATGCTCAGTACAACGGAGTGCTGGTAATATTTATACTAATATACATATATATACAGTCAGGTCCATAAATATTGGGACATTGACAGAATTTTCATATTTTGGCCTCTATTCACCACCACAATGGCTTTGAAATGAAACAAACAAGATGTGATTTTTCAGACTTTCAGATTTAATTTGAGGGTAATTACATCCAAATCAGGTGAACGGTGTTGGAATTACAACGGTTTCTATATGTGCCTCCCACATTTTAAGGGGCCAAAAGTAATGGGACAAACTAAACTATCCTAAATCTAACTTTCACTTTTTAATACTTTGTTGCAAATCCTTTGCAGGCAATTACAGCCTGAAGTCTGGAACGCATAGACATCACCAGTCGCTGGGTTTCATCCCTGGTGATGCTCTGCCAGGCCTCAACTGCAAATGTCTTCAGTTCCTGCTTGTTCTTGGGGCATTTTCCCTTCAGTTTTGTCTTCATCAAGTGAAATGCATGCTCAATCGGATTCAGGTCAGAGGATAGACTTGGCCATTGCATAACATTCCACTTTTTAGCCTTAAAAAACTCTTTGGTTGCTTTTGTAGTATGCTTCGGGTCATTGTCTAACTGCACTGTGAAGCGCCGTCCAATGAGTTCTGAAGCATTTGACTGAATATGAGCATATAATATTACCCAAAACACTTCAGAATTCATTCTGCTGCTTTTGTCAGCAGTCACATCATCAATAAATACAAGGGAACCAGTTCCATTGGGAGCCATACATGCCCACGCCATGACACTACCACCACCATACTTCACCGATGAGGTGGTATGTTTTGGATCATGAGCAGTTCCTTTCCTTCTCCGTACTCTTCTCTTCCCATCACTCTGGTACAAGTTGATGTTTGTCTCATCTGTCCACAGGATGTTGTTCCAGAACTGTAATGGCTTTTTTAGATTTTGTTTGGCAAACTCTAATCTGGTCTTCCTGTTTTTGTGGCTCACCAATGGTTTACATCTTGTGGTGAACCCTCTATATTCACTCTTGTGAAGTCTTCTCTTGATTGTTGACTTTGACACATATACATCTACCTCCTGGAGAGTGTTCTTGATTTGGTTAACTGTTGTGAAGGGGTTTTTCTTCACCAGGGAAATAACTCTTCTGTCATCCACCACAGTTGTTTTCCGTGGTCTTCCGGGTCTTTTGGTGTTGCTGAGCTCTCCGGTGCGTTCTTTCTTTTTAAGAATGTTCCAAATAGTTGATTTGGCCACACCTAATGTTTTTGCTATCTCTCTGATGGGTTTGTTTTGATTTTTCAGCCTAATGATGGCTTGCTTCACTGATAGTGACAGCTCTTTAGATCTCATATTGAGAGTCGACATCAACTGATTCCAAATGCAAATGTCACACCTAGAATCAACTCCAGACCTTTTACCTGCTTAATTGATAATGAAATAATGAGGGAATAGCCCACACCTGTCCATGAATTAGCTTTTGAGTTGATAGTCCCATTACTTTTGGCCCCTTAAAAAGTGGGAGGCACATATTGAAACCGTTGTAATTCCTACACCGTTCACCCGATTTGTATGTAATTACCCTCAAATTAAAACCGAAAGTCTGCAGTTAAAGCACATCTTGTTTGTTTCATTTCAAAGCCATTGTGGTGGTGAATAGAGGCCAAAATATGAAAATTCTGTCAATGTCCCAATATTTATGGACCTGACTGTGTATATATATATATATATATAT
The DNA here is from genome assembly GCA_031769625.1 of Taudactylus pleione. Classification (NCBI taxonomy): domain Eukaryota; kingdom Metazoa; phylum Chordata; class Amphibia; order Anura; family Myobatrachidae; genus Taudactylus; species Taudactylus pleione. The sequence goes on from JAUIMM010000883.1 coordinate 480,371, forward strand.
ATATATATATATATATATATAATATTTTTTTTTAAAAAAGCTTTTTATTAAATATTGTGAATCCTCGCTATTGCCATCCTGAAGGGATCACCAAATAAACTAGTTTTCTTTCTTTAGTAAATAGACTCCTCAGTCAGTGACTAAAAGTAATAGATAAATAAAAGAATCATGAGACAATAAACATATAAGCAGATACCTAAGTAGTACTGAAATTTGCTGCAGTGTTGAGCTGTATTTCCAGTTATATAGAACTATAGGGTAGAAAATGGTGATCCTAGATTACTTTCATATATTGTATTTGGCACTGTTGTTGTATTCGAGAATGATTGTGTTAAAGTAGGACATAAGATCATTTAGAACACAAGTGATGATAGCAGGGAGAAGCTGCCATGTGATCTGTAAAAGGGCCTATTAGGCTAGTTATACGTTTGTGAAGACTATACTGTTCACATTTCAGTCAAAATGAACATAACTCTGCACATATCAGGGATGGGCTGTGGAGAGTGGGCTCTGTTACAGTGATCATGACAATGGTGAAAATAGGATTGTCAACCTTGTAATGAAAATTGTAACTTATTAATGTATTTTTTTTAATCCTTAATTAACTCAGCAATTTGCGCGCAAATAGTCAGAAGGTGTTGATGCCTGATGAAGAGGTTTTTACACTTTGCAGACAGGCAAGTGACGGGGTTAGAAAACAGACACGTCTCTACATTCAAATAAATGGTAAATTAGGGCTGTCATTTCATCTGCCGAGATTCAAAATGGCGCCACCATTACGTTAGTACATGCAACACGAATTGAATTTATGGTTAACAGCTAATTTTATTTCTCAAATATCTGGCATTTTAGATCAATTTTAAGGCAATGTGGAATATTATTAATGAGTTTCTCATTAAAAATATTTGATTTAAATGAAGTTAGTTAATTTACTCTTAAGGAATATACATATTGTTAAACATATATATATATATTTTCACACACACCCAGACCACCCAATGGCTGAAATAAACACAGTCAGAGGGCCTGATTCAGAGATGTACGCTAATGCATTTGCAGCTGCTGTGCACAAATAAGGTAATGCTGGAGCCGACTGGAAACTGAGACGCCCACCTGCGGCTTTGCAGATCCCAGCAATTGCATACACACATGCAGCCGCCATTGCAGACCATCAATAATCAGCCATCTGAGTAGCCCTATGCTCAGACAGAATGGCCGTCTGAATTGAGCAGTTGTAACCACTTTAACTGCGTACAGGATCACAGTCGCAGGCTGCGACATGTCCTGGAAACGTCCGGAACACACCCGTGTTTTTTGCCACCACTCCCTACCCCCCAAACTGACTGTTAATTGCTTTGAGAAGAAATTGGCATCAAATCTCTGAATTAGGCCCATTATCTTTCTTAATGTTAGATTAAAGTTCCACTTTTCTCATCTTTATAAGCAAGTACCGGTCCTCCATTTTGTTCTGTCTGCTTCAGACTGGTTGAGTGAGACTATATTAACATATGGACCTTGGCACCACACTAGTTTATTCTATTTTTTATGTGCTGCAACCTAAACTGTTACATCATGCTGACTTAGCCAATCAAGTAACAACTTTGTAGCACAGTGAGTGTGATGGTTGGTTGGGCTGAGCTCTGCCAGTACTGGAATATCAGTGAGAAATAGCGCTGAACAAGCTAACAGTGTATTTCTCAGGGGAGAGAACTCCACTGGGAGCCACCTTCTTGATAGGAAGGCTTGTGCCAAAGTGGACTTGTTGTTAAATAAATATAAAATTATTAATATATTATATTTAATTTATGTGGGTTTAAAGTCTGACTTGATATTACACATGTAACACAAACTAGTCTGTTGCTGGAATTCAGGAAAATAGAGTTTTGCTTTTTTTTTGTGACTTTTTTTTTTTTTTTCTATTTTGACAGCAGTGAGAGTGCTTGTTGTTTTACTCCCTTCTCCATTCATCAATGATGTGGATATATGGTTAAAATACACTGTAGCCAATCAGTACATTAGAAAGCTTAGTCCTGAACAAAATCACGATTGGCTACATGTGGAGATTCATCTGCTGTCTGCGTTAATTTGATCACACATAGTGCCTGATTCAGACCTGGTCGCTAGCAAGCGTTTGCTCATTGCTAATGTGCGTATGCATTGCAGTGCGCGTGCGCGAACTAGTCCGAGCGATCGGGAAGTGCTCGCTCGCCCAGCAAAAATAGCCCAGTAGAATGAGTGACAGGAGAAGCCGTTTGTGGGTGGTAACAGGGGCAGGCCAGTAGTAATGGGGGAGTAGAGGTGCGAATGCAGGCGTGCCTGAGTGTTTCGACACCGTTTCAGAGACGTGCATAATTAATAGGCAGCGTCATAGTACACGTCACCTGGCTGGTTTTTACACTGAAGTGCTCGCAGTGCTTGCGGTAGGGTAAAGGCAACCACAAGCGCTGCGAATGCTCCCGATGGTGCCTGATGTACCGATGGTTACATAAACTTCCTGGAGATGATGTGCGCAAGTGGGCATCTTAAGGCAGGCTGGTGGGCGTCTGCATACACAAAGTAATCGCACGCCAAGACATAGTGGGTGTGCTTATGCCTTGCCGTGCGATCGCCTGCCTTGCTGGGTGTGTTCCGAATTTGCATATGCTGGGAACGAGCATACGCATCTAGCGGCCGGGTCTGAATCAGACCCATAGTACAATGTTAGTTGGTCACTTTTACCAATTACTGTACTGTGACTGGATTACTGATTTTTGAGTTATGACCTTTGGTGTTTGTGTGAGAGATTGGCCTGATGGACAGCGATACAAAGCATTGCAAAGGGGTTATCGGGCCAGGTGCCTGGAAAAAACCCAGGGAATTGCAATTAACCCATTCACGTCATACTTGCCTACTTTCAAAAACCATTTTGAGGGAGATTGTAGATGGCTTGGCACGCTGTTGTGGGGGCTTGGTCTGCTCCACCCAAAGGGCATGTCTAGCTCCACCTATGGGTGTATATATTCCTATAAGCTGACACCTAACTCCCCTACTGACATTAATATAGCCATGACCTGCCACATTGACATTAATACTTAATCTCCCCCTGTCACATTCACATTTATAGATCCCCTCCACACACATCTTAATAGATCCCCTCCACACACATTCACATTAATAGATATCACTAAATACAAACCACACATTAATAGATACCCCACATTTACATTAATAGATCACCTCCCCACACACATATTAATAGATCCCCTCCAAACACACATTCACATTAATAGATCCCCTCCACACACATGAATAGACTCCCCCCACATTCCCATTAATAGATCCACTCCACACAAACATTTACATGAATAGATTCATACACACAGTCACACACACCCCACATTAATAGATACACAGTCACATTATATATATAGTCACACACAAATATATATATATATATATATATATAGCCCTGCCACATTGACATCAATACTCAATCTCCCCCTGTTACATTAATCATTAATAGATCCCCTCCACACACACATTCACATTAATAGATCCCCTCCACACTCCTTCACATTAATAGATCATCTCCACACACACATTCACACTAATAGATCCCCTCCTAACACATGAATAGACTACCCCACATGCACATTAATAGATCCTCTCCACACACACATTAATAGATTCACACACACAGTCACACACACATTCACATCAATAGATACACATACACACAGCCACACACACACACAAATAGATCTCCCCTCTCCCACAGCACTGTGACATTATTAGATGTGGCAGGAGCTACAATGAGCTCTAACACTCACACACAGTCTCATGCAGCTCTTCAGTCCCCCGGTGTCGGCTCCTACTCCCTCCGTTATTGGCTGGCCAGGGAATGCTGGGCGCATCAGTCTCTCCCAGCAGTCCGTGTGCAGGGGAAGGCGGGCCCAGGAGAGCATCGGGCCAGTAGCAGCTGCACTCCTGCCTCCTTGCACTCGTCCCATGACCCATGATGAGTACGCCCCTGCATCTTCATGCAGGCAGAAAATTGGATATGAATACCTTCTGGTTATGCGTGTTTTGGCAATACCATAGAATAAATTCCAGAAAGCTTTTCAGGGGTGTTGTCCAAAATATGCTGAGATTAGGAGAAGATGAGTGTTTTGCATGCAGTAGAAAATTCCCCATACTGTAGTACTGTAATAAATGCCCTAATGGCTGTTGCTTCTTGGTACCCCTCTATTATAACTCAAACCAAACGTACCATGTAATAACTAATACATATAATAATAAATAAGACAACTGATAGGATTGGCATTTAAAAATCTGGTCACATTTTATATGACACATTTTAAAATTAAATTATGGTGCATTCAAGAATGGACAGAGACAAACAAGGCATGAACACAAAGCAAACATTGGTGCTCAACTCTCCACATAACCAAATGGAGCCACCTGGTCAGCTGGTGTTACCATTTCCAGACAGGGACCATTGGCATACATTTATACTTGTGAGGAACAGGCTCCCACAACCAACAACATCTCTACCAACCACACTGTCGTTCTTACTTTCACCTTAAACATTTGAACCACAAGGATAAACTAAAAGCAAGGGTTGGGAGGGTAGGAAAAGTCTGGAACAAAGAGGCTGTTATGCTGTCTGCCAAAAAAAAATAGTAGACTAAAATCCTTTAAATCCTCTAGGCTACAATAAATGCTAGTCAACAGTCATAACACATTTAAAGGGGCAACACCAAAACAATTAAGTGGGGCAGCACTCACTTCAATCTCAAGATTTCATTGGCCTCACACTTATATCCAGCTTTTCATTTCTCTTACGATACTTTCAGAAAAAAAAGCCAGGTTATTTTTTTAGCCCCCTAGGCTCCTTCCTAGTCTGTGTTTTTTTTTAAATTAAACTAACAAATAGGAGGAGGGACCCAATACCATATTTTGCATAGAGTTCCATGGGGTGCTGATTAGGCTATATCAGTGGCAACTAACTAACATTAACATCCTATAATGTTGCCCCCTTTAGTTTATGTGTAACTGCTCCCACCCAATGACCTTGTGCCCACATGGCACAATTATGGTACTAGTACATTCAATACATTCCATGGGGGAGATATACTAAGCTCTGGAAAGTGATAAATTGGAAAGTGATAAACTACCAGCCACTGAGCTCCTAACTGTCATTCTACAGGCTGTATTTGAAAAATGACAGTTAGGAGCTGATTGGTTGGTAATTTATCACTTTCCAATTTATCACTTTCCAGAGCTTATTACATCTGCCCCCTTATTACATCTGACACTTCTATATCTAAATATTGTTACACTTCTACAAGGTTCCCCACAATGACAGTGAAAGATATTTATGTAAAATCTAATAAATGTGTTAGTGTAGCTCTTCAAACACATCAATAACTCCTCACACACACATACTCGTACAATCTTTATATAATTACAGCCCAGCTTTGTTCTTTTCTGGTAAACTTCAGAGCGGAAAGTGTCAGAGTCTATTCACCATTTTCCTTTATAGATCAGTTACTGGGACCAGCTCCTCGCTCACTTCCTGGCTGAAGACAAGAACGTATCCCACGTCCTATTTTGATTTACAATTTACCACATATTGGGCTCATGTAAAAGTCATAAAATATATCAGATTTCCCCTCAAAGGATGAAGTCAAAGGTGTATGTTTTACAAGATGATATGAATAGAAAAGAGTTCTTTTTATGATCAGAATGCTACAGAATTGAAATCATCTGTCTTAGCGCAAAGGAATTTTCCCTTCATAAAATCATATTTCAAAACCCCCGGACCCTCCTCCCCAGCAGATAAACCATCTTCACTACCTTGCAGTATGTGCAACTTAACACAACAGGGGGTATTTATTTAAAACAAAAAAGACAGATGTGGAATAGTTAATGTGAGACAGACCCTGCCAAAAAAAAAGTTACAGTTTGCATTCAGAATTATAAACTATATAAGTCATACTTACCTAATGTGGAGTGTTCAGGAGACTCCCGAATTTAGGGGAGGCAGTTAGACCCACCCACTGCTGGATCCCATCCACCTCTCCAATGAATTGGACAGAGGCATCATGATGAGATTCGGGGCATCACAGCCTCACCCCCAGCTGCACAGTGCCCCTCTGGTACATGCCACACCTCCTGCACCTCCCAATATGACCTCAGGAATCTCACAGTGAAAACTATGTATAAGTTTATATGAGGTTATGCAGCGTGATACATGTATGTAGATCTAAATGTGTTTTATAGATAGATTTAAATGTGTATGTATGTATGTGTCTGTGTATATATATATATGTATGTATATATTGTATATATACATACATTATCTAGCTATCTATAGTATGCCTTTGTTATAATGTCAATTTAAACCATAACAGATGATTCTGTTGTTATTAGGAGGGCGACATTGCTGCATTTAAAAGTGTCCTTAATATATACTGCAATGTGTGACAGCTGGCAGAGAACAAGTTACATCCCATGATTAAAATGTACTAACAATAGGCATGACAATGAAGACATTTTGTCTTTGTTTTTGGCTGTCTGCCATTATACCAAGGATGGCTCCATCTAATGCATTACCTTGTTGGGCAGACTCATTTTTTTTCTCCCCCTAAACTAAAACAATTTTGACAAGCGGCTCATCTTAAGCCGTTCTCCCATTTACATTCTCATTAGAATAATGTGATTCTTTCTCCCCCATTTTTTTTTTCTGTGCCCAGTCGAATATTGCAGTTTTCGCCACGCAGAGAAAAGACGGCACCCCACATCCAAGGTGATTATACAAACCGACCTGACAGCCGATAGGAGTGGAGATTCATGATTGGCAATTTAAACAACTCCAACTGATATATGAACAGTAACATCACATCAAAAATCATCTCAACAACTGAACCTTTTTCAACTTAACTTAATACGGACTAGACAAAACGAGAGTGGACATCTTATGTTAAAGGGAATATACAGTACAGAAAAAATAAAATATGTAAATGTCTCGGTCAGTTGTAAAGAAAATAGACCTTTGTACACTATGACACAAATGGAGCATGTTCTCGAATTGTCATAATGAAAGGAACATAGAGCGGACACTCTACATTCATTACAAAGGGGGAAAAATGCAGACTTGGAAGTGTGGAAATGTTAATTGGATTATTACAAAATAAATATCTATTTTTTTTTGCTATTTGACATTTTGGAGTTGGTTTAAAGCAAAGTCTTAGGTGACTTATCTCAACGAAAAAAAATCCTCCAAGATTAAAATCAGTTCACAGCGCTCGTTTCCCGTTTTGTGATGTTAGAAAGGTTTACAGTTTAATATTTTAAATTAATTCCATCCCGACATCTGCATTTCATAGTGGAAACGGCCCTTGTATAAATATTATCAAAGTGGATTGTTTTGTTTTGTGTGCTTCCAAGAATGTCACATTTAGGCTCTCATTGGATAAATGTGTTATCCATTGCTTGATCTTGCCTGTACAAAACCCTAATTAATTTAGAAACACAGGTGCAGCTTTGAGACCGTTGTTCTGGTTTGAGATGTCTTCTGCTGATAGGGTCTATGTTGCATAGATGATATTATTCAGGTAACTTCAGATCAATCAAGTATATGTTTCTTTTCTCATATATGATGCATTTTGGTGACGTATTTAAAGATTTTCAACTTTGATATCTGCAGCAATGAAAAGCCACATTTTAGAAGCAGACTTGCAAATGTGCATTGAAACCTGTGAGGGTGAGGGGAAGGGGATATAACAGGAACAGATAAAGTTTAAAAACATATTGTACATTATAGTACAGATATTTTTTTTCCTTTTCTTGAATTGGAGGACTGAGCAGATTTCGCAGCAGTAAATTCATAAGTTGCACACTGCAAGCTGCCATTTTTCTGTGGAACTCCATTCTACATCACTGACTCCGTAAATAAAGTACAGTACCTTGTTAGCAGCAGCTGAAATTTGTATCTCCTTGTTTAAATTATAGGTGAATTTAAAATCCAATGCTATTCATATTGATAACGTGTGTTCTCACGACACATGATCAAACTTCTTTTACCGAGACAGTGGCTCTGATAAGTGCCTGTCCGGCAAAGAGTGAATAATACAGTTCTAGCTATTGCTATAACTTTATTGCAAGTTCCAGACCTAATGCTATTCACACAGTATGGACTGCCAGGGAGGGACCCAAATATCCCATTCTGGAGAAAAGTAGCCTCTAGGCTGAAGACTGCAATATCTATTGGGGCTAAGCTCTGAAAATGTAAGTTTATGGGAATTGTGGTGTTTAGCATGTCCTTAATTAACACAGGAGATAGCTATGATCTTCCCTGATTCATACTTGCTTCCTTTTGGAAAAGCAGTTTAGGGAGATTGTGAAAGCAGCACCTATGAGCGCGTCGGTAAAGTGGACGTGTACTGCTACATCTGAGGGGCGTGTCATAAAATTGATTTGCATCCAAATGTAAATGAGCCCCATAGCAGTCAGTAAGATCTAATTGTTGATGAAAACACACTGATACTTTTCAGAGAATGCATGTAGCCATAGGGATCATTGTGCCCTATAACTAATGCAGGGAAATGATACTAATGATCCTATTTGAATGTATATATCTCTGTTTTTTATATGTAACAGCTTCATAATGGGGGTAAGGTGTAATCAGGGAGATTGCTGGACTCTTCAGGGAGTCTCCCTGACAATCAGGGAGAGTTGGCAAGTATGCCCTGATTTGCATCTTCCCTACATGCTTTCTATTCCTATAGTTCTTATAGTTCAGTTTCTGCATTATTTTCAAAATAAATTGGCATGTGACATCATGAAGAGGGGGCCATGACCAGGAATCTTAGATCTGGGCACATCCTAAGGACATGCTCTTGGCTCTCCAGGCTACCTGAAAGCCAAATACAGGTGCCAATGGGAGAGCAACAATGCCACTCACTGCTCACACGTCCCTAGTTAAGGCAGTGTTCACGCCTTTATTATTCCACACCTTGGAACCATTATTGCAAGGAATCACATGCACGTACATCTGTACTATCTTTAGATATGTCATGTGTGCTGATTTTTAGCACTGGATGCACATGGTCTGTAAACAAATCATGTATGTGGAATTGCAGTTAATTTATTCATATATATTTAATTTCGCTTATTCCTAAACAAGGAGAATTCATATACTATATTAGCACCAAATTTACACACATTTTTGTTATATGTATTCCAGTCAAATTTCCATATTTTATTATTAGTGATGAGGACGATGGGGCTGTTTTAACTTTAAGGTGTTTTTCTTTCATGTTGACAAATTTGGTCTCATCACCTATCAGTGTAGCCAAGCGTGAATAAATTAATGATATCTTCCAGTTTTTGCATACAATATTTTTTTCAGCTAGCTCGTGGAATTGGTAACATTGCTTTAAGTCTGATGTTTATTATTTGTACTTCCTTGTTATTATAGATTAGGAGTCAGGTATGTAGGTTTAATGCTTTTACTTATTATATTATTATGATATTAATTGTAAAGACCAACCCCCGCCCCCCTCTATCCTGACACCACCTCCATCATTCTGAAAGGGCACTATTTGCAACACATAAGGAAGTCTTTAGCACTTGAAAACCTTTGCCTTCCAGAGGATTAAAATTGTAGACGTTAGTACAGATAAAATAGTCATCCCAACAGAATCTGTATTCAGTGTTATGTCTCCTGTAAGATGCATTGGACTCAGCAGCATGAAATCATCCTGAGGATAAGAGATATGGACAGATATTGTACAATAATTAGGGGGTTGTCCCTAAAGTCCTTTGGATAAAACAGTACTCATCCTGCACAATTTTGTGAATTGCATTATTCACGAAACCCAAGTCATACTTTTGGGACATTTTTGCCATATCATTTAGTTGAATTACAGTCAGTATCCCAGCGGCCGCTATGCCGGCACTGATATTACCGGCGCAAGAATCCCGACACCTATCACAATCCCGGCACTGATATCCCAATCCGCCAGGATTCCGAAGGTAAGCGGGGTGGGGGGGATGGTTAGGGTGCGGGGCTAGGCACTAGGGATAGGGTTAGAGTTAGGTACTAAGGGGGGTGGGTTAGGCTTAGGGTGCAGAGAGGGGGAAGTTAGGTTCAGGCACTAGGGGTTAGGCAAAGAGGGAGCATTAGAGTAGGGAGAGGGGGAGGGTTAGCAATAGCATACAGAACAACAAGTGTTGGTATGCTAGCCCTGTTGGGATGCCAGTGTCAGAATTCTGACAGCCAGGATCCAAACTGCCAGTATCCCGTACACCAATTCCATTTAGTTTAGTGGTACATTTCGAGTGAACATAATTAAGATCTTCACACATCTCAATCTTGCAGTAATTTCATTTTAGAGATATATGTATTCACCTTAGTGAGATTTTGTCTGTTTAGAATCCAAAATTGTCTTTTCTCTCCTTGCAGTCAATTTTTAATGGTGAAACTCACATATTATCAGTATCCCATATGATAGTATATCAGAACCCCTGATTACAAGAAACAGAATATACATTAGATTGCACAGAAACATTTTAGCATCATATAGTCAAGTCCATTTATCTAAAGTTCTGGCAGAATGCACACTAATATTTGTGACCATGAACCTGACAACTGTTTGTGCGGAGAGTTGTCTAAGTGTGATCACCTTGAAGGCTGAAGGTCTCGTCTACTTTTTTTCTTTTACCTAATAAACTGTCGGTGTCATGTACGATGGCAGTACATTTTTTGCTTGTTTGGTTCATCTAGCCTTCCAACTAAAGTCCCACAGTGACGATGTGGTATGTCTGAGATGGCTCTGCTGACATTATTGATTTCTATCCACAGTGCACTTCGTCAAAAAATCAAATACGAAGCCTTCTAGGGCCTTTCACCTTTGCCAAACGCACAGCAAATAGACCTTTTTATATCAAGCATGAAAAGTGGGCACATATTTCTTTGTCTTTTTAGTTATTTTTTTTTTAAATAAGTGACCTGCTCCATATATAAGGTGCAAGCACGCTGTTAAAAAAATATATCAGAACCACTAACATGCAACGATAGCTAGAGAAGTATTATGTAGTACAATGTGATTATACATTTAGGTTCATCATGAAATGTCGCAATTCAATTTTTATTTTTTATGCAGACGTTAAGTATGTTCTTCGATTCCTTTAAAGCCCTCGGATACAAATCTGCCACGCAAACACTCAATAAAGCATGTTACTGGTCAGATCTAGGCATTAAGTATGCTATAAAGCGTTCAAGTAGCCACAGAATCCACTTCTTTCTCCTCCTTTCCTGACACAGAGAAAATATTATGCAGGGACTCGTTTGTAGTGAATCCCTGTGATTCATTGCCCAATTTTAAACTGCCAAGCTGCTAAATTGCATCAGGTCTGCCAAAATTCATTCCACGACTACGAAGAGATATGAAAAATTAAATGTCATCTCGGTACAGTAGAAAACTTTTACCTTTCAGAGAACAGAATATGTTAGATTCAGTAATGATGGATGGTTGCCTATGGCTATACTTAACCTACTTAGTAATGTCATGTAGTGAAAAGCATGTTTACCTAAAAAAATGGCAGACGACATAAACTGTATCAAGGTCTGACATCAATGCATTTTTCCTCCAAATAAAGTGACTTTTTATGTTGATTTGTGGATATAAAATAATTTCTCCTCATCAGTGTGTGCAAGCAGCGCATTATGTTGTGAGGTGGAGGAAAAAGGACGGAGACAAGCACTTAGCTCTTCTGTTTTCTTTAACAGTTTTTTTTTCTTCTTACCAAACGAGAGAGAGGAAAACAAGGATGGAATCTGAATAGAGCTGAGTCTTAGAGCGCCACGTGAGAGTCAGGGGGCTAAAGTGTCAATACTGTACCAGGATTGTGGAAGCCACCGTAGTACCGCACCATGATACGTTATGCGAGGCACCAGCTTTTCAACCTGCTCCAGTAATTTTTCTCTGGAGCTTTTCGTGTCTGTGACAGCTTCATTTGTTTAACACACAGCTACGGGCACTCTTAGTTCTAGATTATGATATTGCTCTTTCGTGCATTTATTTGAGTGCGGCTAAGAGAGGAAATTTGGGAATACCTGAGCTACGCTTCTTTCTCAAATGTCTGGTCACTAAGGGGTTGATCCACACTCTTATTGCTCTTCCCATCTTAGATAATGCAAGCCGGAGAGAACAGCACAGCAAGCTCAGATTCTGCCTGTGAAAGCTCAGAGTTGATATTTATTATTATGAATACCATTTGTATTAATCATTACGATAAATGACTGGTTTGCCTATCTGAATGCCTCATTTAGAGAAACTTCTCTCCTATGTCATCGTTATAAATTACCGTCAAAGATTTTTTTTCCCTCTTCACCCAAGGTCGCTTCATTTATTTATTTATTTCTCTTCTTTTAAGTCCAATAGATATTGTTACTGTTAACACAATTCTGTTCAAAGAGAACAATTGCTATCAGTACCTGCAAGTCCAGTAGCTGCACAACCACTCTTCTCTCCTCTCTTTCAGGTGAAAGACACATCTCTGTTTGATTAAATTATGCACCCTTGCAAACTACAATCAGGCTTTATTAAAAATGAGAATAAATCTGTGCCTGGGCTAAGATGTGGAGAAATGTGTCACTCGCTGCGGTCTCTCATTTGCATCATTGATTTTGCAGGGAAGGGCGTTAAAAACAATCTTTATTACATGGATTTTAAAGGGATAACACGGCGCAGTGTCACATAAGATTCATGATGCGCTGTATGTCACATTTGATCTATTTTTATGGTGTTGATTCCAGGGTAGTATGTAATAAAGCCTTAGCTGGGGTGCTGTGGGCTAAGAACTCACTGATAGAAACTGTCCATTTTCAGTTACAACATTTTTTTTTAATTCTTTATGTAAACAATCTTAGTTTTTTTAAAATTATTTACCAGCAAAAGAAAACGCTACGAGGTACAATCATTAACACGGGTCTGCAGGAAACACATGCTGCAGTCTATAGTGACCACATAGATTCTAGCATCTTTTTGGTGTAGTTTATAAAGGGTAAGCAAGAGTGTGATAATTTGCTAAAGATCATACTTGCCTACCTGTTTGAACTCCTCTCTAGGAGAAGCCTGGCCACAGGGAGTAGGGCAGGACATCTGTGTCATTAAGCTCTGCACCCAATATGGCATAATCCCAAAAAATCTTCTGAGGGTCTAGGATGACGGGGCAAGGCCAGAATATTGCGGTGCTCATAGAATCATTTTAAATTGCCCTGTCCCTTCCCACAGATGTGTGATTCCTGGTATTGCTGTCTGCATCTTGTCCACTTAGCTAGGAAGTTGGCAGCATGTGGGAAACCTACCCACTCTTCTGGGGGACTACTTGAAAAATCAGGAGTCTCCCATACATTCCGGGAGAGTAGGGAAGCATGCCACAGGTTGCAGGACCTTTTATCTCCTGTGCAAGTTTATTCACTTTTCCCAGGGGTGCACAGTGGGAGAGGGGAAAGGTATAAAGTTACTGATTTTGCCAAATAGGTCACAGACGGTATTGCATTGACCTTGCATCAACAGAGGGAAGCCAGTTATTCACAATTAGGTGTGGCCCTGCCCCCAAAGTACCTGGACCCTAAATTTCTCATGAATGAAAGTCCCCATACAAGGAACATTATGTTAATGGGAGGAGCAGAAAAACGGACTCAGAGACAATAACAGGCTACAAATATAATAAACCCAAACAGTTGCATTTTATTGCTGTTGGTATGATCAAAATCTATTTCACTCAGTTTGCATTTTTCAGGGCTGTGGCAATGACTCCTTTACAAATAGTAGGCCCCACTTGACCAAAGCAGGTCACAAAGGCTTCTGGGAAACAGTTGTATGTTCAACTGATCAATGAAGGTTACATAGTGTTATAACCAATTTATAACCCTGGATTGTGCATATTTAATGAGCACTTAACATTTTAATTTAATATACAAGGTAAAGCATGTAGTTCTTTTGTGTGTTTCCCATCTTGCCCATGAATGATTAAACACAAGATATAGTACTCCTATTTCAATCTTTGTTCCAAACGGCCATCTCCACAATTTCTAAAGTGTGCTTACCATTGAATTCTGAGCAATGACTGGCTACTTTAGCAATTAAAATCCAGGGCAAAGACACAGCAGCATCGTTTGGCTGAGAGACTTCGCCATTCATCATTTCAGCTGCCATAAAATAGCACTAGATGGAATCTTTGATTTTAGCTTTAGAGGAACATAAATCAAAATCTAAAGCATTGCTGTCAGGAGCGTCACCAGAATTATCCATTTGAGAGAGGGTTAGAGTGCAGGGCAGTCTCTCTCATTGTTCATACTGAGCTCAACTCTCCATGCATGGAGAAAGGCCCCTTCTTTAACATTCGCTGTTGTGTAAGTACTGCATTTTAAGTGATCCATACCAAGACTCTCAAACAAGAGGATCATAACTTTAAAGTAATTATATGCTTGATATATCTGAATGCGAAATCGATGTGCTGCCTTTTGCGATGAGTAACACTCTCTTCCGTCCTGTTGGTTTACGTTCAATGGCTTTTATACAGAGAGTGTCAAACTGTAAATGAAAGTAGATTGGTTTTCTATCCTGTCAGTTTAGTCAAGCACATAGTAAGTGGACATTGCCTTGTTTTAATAGGATGGGCACCAATTTGTGTGGAATTATTTAAATTACACTAAGTGTCCTTTTCAATATACCCTGCTACCTAAGGACCACCATTTGATTTACCCCTTATGTGGTGATCTGACCACCCACATCCTGGAACATAGCCACTGTTGTTTGATTGAAGTGTATGGGAGAGATGTATAGGCTATTAAGGGAAAATGGGTGAGTGATTTGAAAACACACTCTGTTTACAGTAACTGTGGATCCTGATTGGACAGGAGCCATAGTCAATCCAGCCAGAAGTTATAGGCACTATAGCACCCCTTGTCCTAGTTAATGGATGGTTAGGATGGCATGGGGCTGCCAGCAATGGGTGTTTATTTCTCTATTGTCCTGTGATTGCATTCTGGTAATATTATGATTATTGTTTTAGTATAAATGTTTGCTTATGTGGAATTTCCTGGCATTACAGATGTGTTCTCATACATCTATCATCTATACGCCCTACAGCGTGAGACGCACAGCGCGACTGAGCTACTTTGAGAACTTTTTCTTTAAATTTTGCATTTTATTTGCAGCGCAGACACAGCGAAACATTCAGAGTGTACTAGGGACACTGGGCTGCAACTTTATCACACAGGAATTGTTTTTAGAAAATACAAAATCGCAAATTAAGCACAACGTAACTTTGCATACAGATTAAGGGGTCTATTTACTAAGCAGTGTTAGGAGAAGTGAAATGTGAAGAGAGAAAAGTTATAAGGTGCCAGCCAATCAGCTCCCAACTGTCATTTTTCAAACACAGCCTGTGAGATGGCAGTTGGTAGCTGATTGGCTGGCTCCTTATCACTTTTCTCTCTTCACTTTTAACTTCATCTAACACTGCTTAGTAAATAGACCCCTCAGACTCTTGCACACAGATGTACAAATGTTGCTCAGCAAATTGATCAGTGTAAATTAGCAAAGTAGTTTTGTTGCTGCAAGTTGTATTATTTTGAGCAAGAAAGATGCTTGGCACAGCCGAGTCGCGTGTTACCTGGCGCACAGAGTGGGACTGTTAGGCACAACTGAAGCCACATTGTATGAGGACACATCTGTATATAATAATTATTTTCTGCACTATTTATACTATCAGTAAATTATGATCATTCAGATGTGCAATGCTCCTATATTCTACAGTATGTTGAATTATATATGCTTGTTTCTTTAAGATTTTGTTATTACTTTTATTACAGGCCTTTGTGGTCTAGTTATTTGCTGGATAAGCCTAGTCATTGATCATATGTTCCATGTGTATGGTGGAGCCATAGGGAAAGGTGCATATATCTCGTATTTAGTATGTGTTTTTTATTATAGATGTGTGTTTATTATATTTGTTTGTTAAAAATATAGTGTATTTAGAGTTATAAAGGAGTTACTTAAAAGTTGAAGAGAAAATTTTACCTGTAAACAAAAAAGGACATAACCCAACCACCTATGAGTTTCTTCTACCTTTCTCCTTCTACAACTACATTGTGTATTGTCTGGAGCCGCCTACTGAACTCTTTATAGACCATTCATCCTAAAACTGCTTTATCATGTGCTTCCCCTTATTTTTGATGCTCTTTTTGGCTCCATCTTCAATGCATTATTTCGTTTTACCTCACCCCCTCTCAGGTGCACATTTTCTGGTATTCACTATGGTTACTGGAAACTTTTCCACGTTCAAGTAAATGTTCTCTATAACCAGTTACTCATTCAGTTAGGCTCGGTACACATTAGGCGATATATTGGATGATCTGTTGTTCCAATTTGCAACAAAACGACATATCTTTCAGCAGAGTGTATGTGCTCAATCGCGCATTTACATGCGTCATTCAGTGCATCTCATACTTGCCGACATTCACATTTTCCTCTATGGGAGTTGCCTGGAGAGGAGACCCTGGTAAGTGGGGGCGGGGGCCAGATGATCTGCGTCATTAAGCCCCACCACCACACTGTCAAATGCCATGATTTTCTCATATTTTGATAGGGGGCATGGCCAAATGACACTATTCTCATAGAATAGCGTTATTAGGCCACGCCCCCTACTTACGGACTCACCGATCCATGAGAAAATTCTTCTCATTCTGCCTACTTTACTAAGAAGTGGATAGAATGTGGGAGAAGTGCCTACTTTCCCGGGGCTGCGGGGGTTACCTGAAAACTCATGAGCCTCCCGCAGGTCCCGGGATGGTGGACAAGTATGGTGCATCCTCATATCTGATGTGATGCATGTCAGATGGGAAGATGTCATGAACGATGTGGTGCACATCGCTCAGTGTGTATGCTCAACTGGAAGACCACAAGATATATTGGTCCAATCTTTCCTCTGAAGACAGCACCTGATATGCCAGTGATTGATGATTGCACAGTGTGTACAGGAGAAAAGAAATAATG
This sequence comes from Taudactylus pleione, assembly GCA_031769625.1. Lineage (NCBI taxonomy): Eukaryota > Metazoa > Chordata > Amphibia > Anura > Myobatrachidae > Taudactylus > Taudactylus pleione. The sequence continues at coordinate 497,425 of JAUIMM010000883.1, forward strand.
GGATACAATGCTCTGACATGATATATCGTGCCGTCGATTGGAAGATTGTATAGTGTGCACGCTCTGTGTAGTGTGTTCTGGCATGAAAGGATATTGCAATGACCATTGTGTATTTCGTACGCTGTTTCCTACAACCATTTTCCTCTGCATCCTGGAGTATTAGATCTGTTTGCAAGAACCTCACATCCATCCATGGCTTATACCTCTGATTTCCTCAGCATCCTTGCCATTACTGAAACTTAATTCTCTTCTGCCCTTCTTCTCTGCAACTTTCTCCTTTTAAGTATGTGTACCTCAGCCACACCTCAAATAAAGGCTGGCAAGTTGTCAGAGTATGCTTAATACTGTCTTCTTGCTTCACCTTCTGAGTCATTCACCCAGAATCCTCTCCTGAAGTCCAAACCATCCATTTTTCTTCATTTCTGTCATTTGTCATCCCCCTAGTCCAGTCTCTGACAGGTGTTCAACATTACCATCAATGTGCATTTTCGCATTGCTGCCTCAAAACTTCCCATGCTGCTTCCTTTTGTTTATCGTCTTGGAAGTCCCGAGTTTCACCATCTTGACCTTCCTGTTCTCCCTTTGCAATCTCTTTTAGTTCTACCTCACCAAATTCATATGTACCGTACAGAGCAACACCTAAACACCATTGACCTAATTATCTACTATATAAATGCAAAAAATTGTCCTGTCTTTCTATACAAATCTGCAGTTTACAAGCCAAGATCGTGAAATTTTACATACGAGCGTATTAAAACATGGCGGAGGCAACTAGAAAATGTGAAATCGAAATTAATTACTGTTAATTTTTAATTAATGAAAAAACACAATTTTTGCATCGCATTCACCCTCTACAGGTCAGGTACGGAATTACAAAAGGATTTAACTTATCTACCATTTTTTCTTTTCTATCTTCTCTACTAAATCAAAATTAATTACTGTTAATTTTTAATTAATTAAAAAACACAATTTTTGCATAGCATTCGCCCTCTACAGGTCAGGTACGGAATTAGAAAAAGATTTCGCTTATCTACTTTTTTTTCTTTTCTATCTTCTCTACTATATAAAAGCAAAATTTGTCCTTCTGTACTTCTGTCTTTCTATATAAATCCACAGTTTACAAGCGAATATCGTGACATTTTACATATGAGCGTATTAAAACATGGCAGAGGCAACTAAAAGTTTTTTAAATCAAAATGAATTACTGTTAATTTCTAATTAATTAACAAACATAATTATTGCTGGACGCTCATTGTGGGGCCTCACGGAAAAAGGGTAGGGCCTCAGAGCAAGCGTTTTGTGTTGTCATGTATTGTCATGATCTTAATGTTTATTATCAAAGAGAGCTTTAGCAGGCTTTGCCAGCATTCTCATCTCTCTGACTATACCAAATTACGCAACAACAATGACTTCTTTTTTCCAACTGTGTCAAAATGATGACTTTGCAAGGACCCTGCTGTACTGTGATCTGCCAAAATATTACACATGGAATGCTTCTTCAAAAGTTTTTATGCACAGAAAACAGGGAGTCGCTGTAAATGGTCATCCTGGTATCAGAGCAACAGAAGCTCTTGGCCGTGTTTACACTGTGCATCCTACAAATTTTGAATGCTTCTATCTCCGAAGTTTGCTTTACACTGTTACAGATTCTATTTCCTTCTAAGACCTTAGGGCTGTTGATGGGGAAGTTTGTCACACTTTCGTGAGGCCTGCCTAAGGAGAGGTTGGTTGGAGGATGATGTGTAAACAAACATTCTTAAAAACCCGGGCAATGCCTGGTACTCCAGCTAGTATCTAATATTTCTAACTTGATGCAGAAGTCTATTTCTACAAAGTTACACTATGTGCAGTCATAGGGGGCCAGCTTCAGCCACCTTACATCATCTTCAAACTCAATTTGTTCAATGCCTGCTGGTCCCATCCTACTTCTTTTCAGTGTTAAGGTGCCTATACATTAGGCGACCTGAAAGTCTGAACGTCTAGCATTCAGACCTTCAGGTCGCCAAGGTGCGGTGCCCCACTAAATGGTGTTCACTGAATATGCCGGACCTGACCAGCGTCGTCAGGTTGACGTGCATGTTCAGTAGATAGTCGGGGTCAGCAAGGACCCAGCGTGTACATGCATCGCTGGTCCTTGTCAGCTATCCATTACCCGACTTTGCGAACATTGCGACCATAACCTCCTAGTTTTGTTTGGATTGTTCACAAAGTTGGGTAACGGATAGGCCCCTTTACTCCTGACTCCTCATCCTATGTCAGTGGTAAAAAATCTGCATTTCTGTCTGCCCACATTCACTCCTCTCTCTTATTGTTAAGAAACAGTATCCTGACCCTACTTGTCTCTCCAGCTACACTTCTTTCTCTCCTCTTCCAATACAAATGGTTATGGCAGGTGCATACAACCACCTGCCACTATCTACTCCCTCCTTGTCTCTTTGCAATCTGGCTTATGTACTCTGCATTCCGCCAAGATTGCAGTAACTAAAGTGAATGGCATTATACTCACAGATAAATTGAAGGTTCATTAAACTGATGTGAGTGGCCAAATATGCTCTGTAAAGCACTGCGGAATATCTGTACGCTATATAAATAAATAAATATTAATAAAATTTCCCTTTATTATTTTTGACCTTTCTGCCACTTTGCATGCAATCGACCACCCTCTTCTACTGGACTCCCTTTACTTCCTTAACAGTTGTGATATAGTTGTCTACTTGTTCATCTTCATTGTTCTAAACTTTCTGTCAATGTACTTCTGACACATCCTCTCTCTCTATATGGTGGGGCACACTCTGCTTTCATCTCTTTACATCTCCTCTACCTCTTGTATGCAAATTATACCCAAATCTTGTATTCCTACCCTGATGTCTATGCTCCACTTTAAGCCTATGTGTCTATTTTCCTCTTTATTTTCTCAGTTTGAAAGTCCCACTGATACTTAGGCCCTCATTCAGAGCCACTCGCTATTTGCGGTCGTTCGTTCTAAAACTAGGGGTGGCTATTCAAATGAACCGTTCGCTGTTTGCGGTCTGTTCACGCCTCTATGTCTGAACGAGCGAACAAAACTTGCATTCGTTTTTGGAAAAATACGCCCCCTGGCCGCTCGCATCCTACGTCATGTCCGCTATTTATTAGATTAATCGAGTACATCGACAAGGGTATGAACTGCTCGCTATTCTTGGGGTTGGTGTTTGCTACCACAATTTTGCGAGCAGTTCTGACTATAAAATAACCCAGTGACGTGGTCCATGACGCTGCTGTTTTAAATATGCACACCCATAAAACGCCCATTTTGACCTTTAAGCACGCCTGCATTCTGATTTCCACTCCCCATTTTCAAGCACCTTCCCCTGTTACCACCCACATACGCCTCTTTATGTCACTCAAAATAGCAGGCATTCGCTATTTTGCGAGCACATGAATTTCGGCTGCACTGACTGGTTAGCGCATGCGTATTACGATCCGTACGCATGCGCAGTTGCGCTAACATCGCTCGGAACGAACGAGCGGCCGCTTACGAGCGGCTCTGAATCAGGCCCTTAATCTGATACTTAATCTCAAGAAACCCAAAACACAGTTCCTAACCTTCCCTTCTCCGGTCACTGCTCTTTCTAGTCTTACTCATAGTTGACATCGCACTCTCCTCTGTTCCCCACATCTATTGTCTTGGTTTCAACCTTTATGCCACCCTCCACTTTACGCCACACTTTCTCTCTCTTGAGCTGCCGTGTCACCCTAATCATTAATACATTGCCAGGAGATGCCCATGACCTTAGCAAATCCTTTAATAGTGGTCTTCTAGTTTGACTACTGTTACCTCCTGCTTATCTGGCATTCCCCTCCCTATCTACCCCCATAACAATATGTTGTAGAGATAGATCTCACTCTGTTGCTACTTCATATCCATTGCACCACTCAGCGGATCCCTAAACTGGTTTCCCATAACTCTCCTATATCCAATTCAAGCTTCAAACTCTCACCTTTAAAGACCTCACCAACACCTCCCCTTCCTACTTGTACCAGCTATACTGTATCTCTGATGCAAAAGTCCCATCCAAAAATAGGCATAGTAATGTTTACACACAACAAACTTTGGTTGCAAACTCTGGGCCTGATTCAGACCCACTCGCGAGCGGCTGTCCGCTCGCAAGTGGGTCGATGGTCTGCACTGAGCATGCGCACGACGGAGGGAGCTCCGTCGTGCGCATGCGCCAGACACGACGAGCGAAGGACTTTCCTTCGCTCGTTGTGTCCGATCAAAGGGGGCGTGCTGTCAATGTTGATTGACAGCACGCCCCCTTTGGTGGGCGTGCCGGGGGTGTGCCTCCCTGACGGGGGCGTTCCCACGGGAACGCCTCCTGTCAGAAGCCGGCCCACTGACATCACTAGTGATGTCAGTGGGAGTGATTTTGGCTCTGATAGAGCCAAAATCACTCCGGAGCTTGCGGTTGAAAACCTCAACCGCAGGCTCCGGCTCGCAATTTCGATGGTCGCGATGGTCACGACCATCGCGGCCATCAAAATGCACGCTCGTATAGCCTGTGGGTGGTGACCCACAGCTATACGAGCGTCCAGGAGGACGCTCCATGAAAATGGAGCCCGGCCCTCATTCAGAGCGTGCGCTCTGCTCAGAGCGTACGGCTCTGAATGAGGGCCTCTGTTTGCTACTTAGCTAGCACTTAAGCTGAGTACACATTAGACAATATTTCAGCTGATCCAATGGACTGGTCCGATATATTGTCAAAATCGTCTAATGTACACTATCAGGCCATGCATGCTCCTGTTTGGTCGCCAGCCGCATCATCAGGTCGGCCCTATATGCAGCTCAATCTGGCAATTTGACTGATGACTCCATGCAGCAGAATGCGGCTGGTGCCAACATATCAGGTGGTTGGACACCGGATCATCTAATGTGTACCGGCCACCCAATATGTTGTCTCATCACATGGCAGGGTACACATATCGTCTACCATGTACCCAACTTTAGATACCACCCAGTTATACCAACTCTCTCACAAATGGAGATGCGGCTGACAGTTATATGATTCTGAATCTAGTAGGACTGTCGATGCATACACTCGGCTCTGTAGCATTCACAGTACAGAAAGGTAGTGACTTGCTTCTGCATTAGCCTCTATAAATAGTATATCAAGTTGCGGCCTTCTAATGCATTTCCATGTGTACTACTGCAGGAAACAATGGATATGTGGGGATTCTGAGCTACATACAATGCTGATATGTAGCTGAGCGATTCTTTTGTAACTGCACATGTGTGAAAAGTTCTGAAAACCCCATAGCGCATTCATTGCACAGAGGCCCTCATTCAGACCCGCTCGCAAGCGGGTCGATGGTTGTGCATTGCGCACGGGCGGCATGCGCAAGCCCCGTAGCAAGTGAGAAATTCACTCGCTCCGAGGCTCGCTACAACCAGGGCAGCTGTCGATGTTGATCGATAGCTCGCCCAGTTTTGTAAGTGGGGTGGGGGGGCGGCTGGACAAACAGAGGTGTTCCCAAAGGAACGCCTGCCATTTTTGGGTGGCCCTACTGACATCACCAGTGATGTCAGTAGTGAGCTTCCTGCTCTATTAGAGCTGGAAGCTCACTGAGGCTTGCGGCAGATGAGACTCTACAACAAGGGTCTTGTCGCAAGCCCGATGGTCGCGACCATCGTGACCCTCACCTGACCGTTTGCAAAACTGTGGGTGGTCACCCACAGCTTAGAGAGCGGCCAGGAGGATGGGTTTTAAAAAAAAATGGCCGCCCTCATTCAGATCGAGCGCTCGCTTTTTGCGAGCGGCTCTGAATGAGGGCCAGAGTGTACGCCATCGATTCAGACAGTACCAGAAATGTGATGGGCAGTGACTGGGAGGTGGCTATTAGATCACACAAGAATGGGCCAATTATGGGAGTGTCGTGGGCGTAACCATGCAAGTGACACTGTTCACAGACGCAGGCATGGTATTCAGAGAGAGAAATGGCACATGCCATAGGGCTTGGCGCAAGGTTCCATGGTATGACCAATGGTGGCGTAGAAGTATGTATAAATCGGTATAGCATGCACGGACACTGGTGGTTGTCTCAGTCATTGCTCATTCGGGAGAACCGCTGGACACTGGGGAATGAGTTTGTAGCGGCCTTTGCATAATTTTTCTGGCGAGCAACCACCAAGGGGCGCTGTTGCCTGCGCATTTTTGTGCCACTCAGAATCAGATCCTTTATTTTTAATTACATTTTATGTGGAAAATGTTATATATGGCATTTCAGAACATTGTGTTGTATAAATAGAAGGCGAGGCATTTACTGTTACCATGCTATCATTAGGTGTAAATTTACACACAAATCCTGGTGTAAATCTTAGGGGTATATTTGCTAAAGTGCAGGTTTTTAGAAGTTGATATGTTGCCCATAGCAACCAGTCAGATTCTACTAAACATTTATCTAGCACCTTATAGAAGATAATAGCTAGAATCTGATTGGTTGCTATGGGCAACACTTCTAAAAACCTGTACTTTAGTAAATATACCCCTTAGGCCCGTATTCAATTAGAGGTGAAAAGCCGCGATCGGCGAAAAGTTTTCGCCAATGCGCGGTTCACGCCAGTTTCCTAAGTATCGCCCTATTCAATTCCAGGTTATTTTCGCCTGGGCAAAAACTCCATAGGTAAAAACAGGCGAAAAAGTGCATATCACAGCCATTTGATTCAATTTAGGGACCCAAAATACTTTTCTTACAGCTGTTAATACACTTCTATATTGATTCCCAGGGTCACTTACGCTTTTTTTTGGGGTACAGACTGATTTACCCCAAAAAGGAAGACCTTTTTGCTAGTTGTGCCATTTTTAGCATTCACACGTCTGCGTTTTTGCCTGTTTAGCAATTGAATAGGGTGAAAAGCAGGAGCGCGCAAAGTGAAAGTACTTGATAACTTCGCCTCAAAACAGGCGAATACATTGCGCTTATCGCAGATCTCGGCTTTTCGGCGCTAATTTTATTTGCCCCTTAGTCTTTGTTTTGCCTCAACATATACAAACAAGAACAAGAAAGCAGTAAAATTACAGTAAAAGATTACAAAGAGCATCTTTACCTGTTTTTGCAATTTCGGGTAGAAAACTTAATGTCAGACTAAAGACTTCTCTTCTCTTTCTGTGGTCCTCTTTATTCCATCATAATTTAGTACTGCGCAGAGTCGTGTTTTCTATTGAACCCTGAATACGCTTGCCCAGTTGGATTAATTAATGCCTACTGGTCATTGACCCTTAGGTGTGAGAATGGACAGCTCCGGCTACAAGACTGATGGTCCTTTTCAGAGACATTGTACGATGTACTGTGGGTGGTACGCTCAGGTCCCCAGTGGGAGGACACAGAAAAAACAAGCTGGGGAGAGTGTAGGATTCATCTCAAATGCTATTTACATAGAACATAGGATGCTATAGCTAATGATGCATGGTTTTACAGTTTTATGTGCGACTATTCCAAGGATTCGACAAATAATTTTGCCACTGACATCAACATTTTACTATCACCGCGGATATAACTTTTGTTTTTATTTGGGCGGCAGCGTATTAAATAGTATGTTATACTGTGTATATATATGTGTATATATATATATATATATATATATAATACACAAAGGGTTAATATTTCCCAGCAAGTGTGACAGAGTCCTGAGTTTGTGATGCATATTATACTGTATAGACATCATTTAGCTTGCAGAAATAACATGCTTAAATAATGCTAGCTGTCATAATGGGATTACATGTAGCTCATTAGAGTTATCAGATGCTGATTTTCATTGGCCACAAAAACTTACATGAGTATCACTGGGTCGGTCTATGGGCTCGATTCAGACGTGCTCGCTAGATGCGTTCGCATGCAGCGAAAGTATGCAAATCCGCGATCACATGGCAAGGCATTAGCACGCCCACTATGTCTTGGCATGCGATTGCGGTGTGTATTTAGATGACCATCAGCCAGTCTTAAGTCGCCCACTTTTCCACGCCATCTCCAGGAAGTGTATACAAGAATCGTAACATCGAGTACCATCGGAAGCGATCACAGCACTTGTGGTTGACCATGCCCTAGCGCATAGGTCTTCAAACTTGGCCCTCCAGCTGCTGTGGAACTACACATCCCAGCATGCACTACCACCTTCTTGATATAACAGCATGCTAAAACTATGGCAGTGCATGCTTGGATGTGTAGTTCCACAGCAGCTGGAGGGCCAAGTTTGAAGACCCCTGCCCTAGCGCAAGCACTGTGAGTTCTTCAGTGTGTAAATCAACCATGTGACATATATTATGATGCTGCGTCTTAATTATGCACGCCTGTGAAACAGCGTTAAGACACTCAGGCATGCCTGCGTTCGCACCACCACTCCCCGTTTCCATCGACCATCCCCTGTCACCACCCACAAACGGCTCGTCCTGTCACTACGTGCAACGAGCGAACACTTCCCGATCGCATGGACTAGATTTTGTGCACGCTCACTGTGATGCATGCGCAGATAGCAAACATCGGCAGGCTGCGTGCGAACGCAGCCTAGCAAGCGGATCTGAATCGGGCCAAGTGTTCCTAAACTTTGTATAAAAGTTTTATCTTTTCTGAACCTTTTTTTTTTATATTGGGAAAAAAAAGACACATTTTGATTGATATGCAGGCCAATCTTAGGAACTATGGGACTGATTCACTACGGAACGCAACTGCGAATGCAATATCTATTACGAACGCAGTTCAACTGCAATAGTATGCTAATTCATTGCAATCGTAATGCCATACGCAGCACTGTATAAGGATGCCCACCTGACCTTACTCAGGAATTGCTAACTTCCATGTATGCTTTGAAGCCTCAGGCTGCGTAGGCCATCACAGTGGATAATTTCTGCACGCCCCTGCAACGCCATTGAAATACACTGGCATGCCTGCGTTCACCCGACCACCACCCCCATTACCACCCACAAATGGCACTTCCTGTCAATCACCCTGCGATGGGTCTGTTAGTCACTGCGATCGCAGTTCTGATTGCTAGTACTCGCACGAGCACTGTGATGGATACGCAGTATGCAACAATCGGCCAATTGCATGTGTAATCGCAGTTCCGTACGGTAGTGAATCAGGCCCTATATGTGAAAGTAATAAGTGCAGCACCACCAGCCATTTCGCAGTGCACAGGTGTGTCCTCATCAGCTTTTCTGTTTGCACCAAGGGTCTGATTCAGCAGAAGATGCAAATGCAATCACTTACGGATCACAGATGCTATAATATGCTAATACCTACTAAAGCAGAGCCGACATAAGGGTGCCCGCTGCTGTAATCTCATATCCATCCAATGTCGCACTCCTGCATAAACATCAGTATCATCGATGCACATGAAGCAGTCATGCAGCATGTATGGCAGGTCTGAGCAGCCGCAAACACTGCAGCTTTCCCCACACGCAGAGGTGTCTTATGCTGTGAATGCAATCGCTATGGCTAATTTAGGCATGCCAGGGAAATGGCATTGTAACGGTCAGACATGCCTGCGTTTATATAACCACCCCCTGTTACCTCCCCAAACGCTGACCACATGACACTCACTTTGTGAATGGATCCTCTGTGCGTACGTAATTCCAATGCAATCGCATGCGCAACGGTAAATAATCGCTTGAACTGCGTATACATCAGCTTCGCATCCGCTGCTGAATCTGGCTCCAAGTACGGTTCTGTCTTTTGCCTTGTTACCCAAGATTTTGTAATTTTCCCTCAGTTTTGCTACTTTTTCCTTAATTTTAGTTTGCATATAGTGTTCTAGGTACTTAGGATTAGTTTTTTTTGTAACAAAGGAATTAGTGTAAGTATATAGGCCCTCATTCAGAGCCGCACGCTCTGAGCAGAGCGCACGCTCTGAATGAGGGCCGGGCTCCATTTTCATGGAGCGTCCTCCTGGACGCTCGTATAGCTGTGGGTCACCACCCACAGGCTATACGAGCGTGCATTGTGATGGTCGAGACCATCGCGACCATCGAATTTGCGAGCCAGAGCCTGCGGTTGAGGTTTTCAACCGCAAGCTCCGGAGTGATTTTGGCTCTATCGGAGCCAAAATCACTCCCACTGACATCACTAGTGATGTCAGTGGGCCGGCTTCTGACGGGAGGCGTTCCCTTAGGAACGCCCCCGTCAGGGAGGCACGCCCACCAAAGGGGGCGTGCTGTCAATCAACATTGACAGCACGCCCCCTTTGATCGGACACAACGAGCGAAGGACTTTCCTTCGCTCGTCGCGTCTGGCGCATGCGCACGACGGAGCTCCCTCCGTCGTGCGCATGCTCAGTCCATAACATCGACCCACTTCCGAGCGGACAGCCGCTCGCGAGTGGGTCTGAATCAGGCCCATGGTCACAGATGAAGCATAAAGATGGTTGATGCAGGTCACTAATATATAACAGTTGGTCTTACTTTATTTCTACTGTTCTTAGCATTAGTTAATTTTGTTTCTCAAACTTGGGGCCTGATTCAGATCCGGACACTCTGACCAGAGCGCTCGCTCTGAATCAGTGCCCTCCTTCTCTTTTTTTAGAGTGGCCTCCTGGCCGCTCGCATAGCTGTGGGTGACCATGGGAACACCTCCATCTGGCCAGCCACACTCCCGGCACGCCCACCAAAGGGGGCGTGCTGTCACTCACCATCGACAGCACGCCCCCTTTGTAGCGAGACCCATAGCGACGGCTTGCCCGTCGCTATCCGGGTCTCGCGCATGCGCACGAGGGAGCCGCATCCGTCGTGCGCATGCGCACTGGGCTAACATTGACCCGCTTGCGAGCGCTCAGCACTCGCGAGCGGGTCTGAATTAGGCCCTTGGTCCCCAGGACCCCATACAGTGCACATTTTCAAGGTTACCTAGCAGCTGCACAGGTGTACAGTAGTCATTACTCACTGAGACATTTTGCAAGATCCACAGGTGGAGCTAATTATTTCACTTGTGATTCTGTGGGGAGACATGGAAAACATGCACTGTTTCGGGTCCTGAGGACCGAGTTTGAGGCCCTATGCATTAGTAGCAAAGGAATTGGTATAAAATCACAGATAATGCATAAGTCACCATATTGGTCCTGTCTTTTGCCTTATTATCCTAGATCACAGGTTCTCAAACTCGGTCCTCGGGACCCCAAACAGTGCATGTTTTCCAGGTCTCCTCACAGAGGTCGGGATGCACTAAACGGAAAATGCGGTAAAACCCGTTTACCGCATTTTCCGTATGCATCAATCAGCTGGCCACTCATGCAACAGCGTTCAAATGCACTGGCACACATGCGTTTCGACCAGCCCCCCATCACCTCCCACAAATGGCACTTCCTGTCAGTCACTCTGCGATGGGTCTGCGTATTCACTGCAGCCGCTGTTCCGATCGCAGTGGCTGGTTCGCGCTCTGCAATGCATATGCATGCGCAGAATCCAACAATTGACTGATTGCATGCGTAATCACACTTGCGATTCTTGCTGAATCAGGCCCAATGTCCTCCCTCTGTCCATCAATGTCTTTTTTGATTGGATACACTGTAAGAATTTTTGCAGTCTCATATCTTCACAGCCATTTTACACACAAGTAGGGAAATCACCAAGCAACTGAGCAGAAAGCAAAACAAGGTGTTCTGCAATGGAGTATGATCATATAGGCCCTGATTCAGACCTGCTTGCTGCCGGGGGCAGCTCGCAGGGTCTGATGGGTGTGAGTTTTTTTTCTCTGGCTGCTCGCTAAGCTGTAGGAGACCTCCCACAGCTTGTGCGAGCGGCCAGGAGGCCGTCGCGATTATTGCAACCATCGGACGTGCGATGAGACCCTGTGGTAGGGTCTCGACTACCGCAAGGCCGAGTGGACTTCCTGCTCTAATAGAGCAGGAAGTCCACTACTGACATCAGGAATGATGTCAGTAGGGCCTCCCACAAACGCCAGGCGTTCCTAAGGGAACGCCTGCGTTTGTGCAGCCACCCCCCCTACAAAATTTGGCGAGCTGTCAATCACCATCGACAGCCGCTCCATCTTGTAGTGAGCCCCGCAGCGACTGAAGTTCAGTTGCACGGGGGAAACATCGAGCCACTTGCGACCGCTGTGCGCTCGCAAACGGCTCTGAATCAGGCCCATAGTGTGTATATATGTTAATTTATAATGATTTTATAGATCCATAGCATTCTTAATTTTGATTTATCTTGTCTTTCCTTGATGTTTTCTCCTAGTGCTTATGCCTCCATTTTCATGCTTTCTTAATATCACCCAAATGTCGTGGTTTAGACACATCTGTCCCCTCAAATTATTAATTTGTCCAGATTTCATGACAGTTGGAAGGTAGATGGGTGTTCGGAGTGGAGGGTGGAAGGAGATGAAGTCGGTGCAGCTCTTCTGAAGGTCTGGGCACATCTCCAAGGGGATGTAGCACCACACTCCATTGTGATGTAGCCTTGCTTCCACATAGTGTGACAAAGCCCTCTTCTCATGTGCGCGCCCCCATACTGCGCACACGTCCAGGATCCAAATGTATAACGGTTGTTGAGTTCAGAGAAATACACTTAAGGGGACATTATTACTAATAATTTAGTTTATTTTTAATAACTAATACAGCTGGATAAAGATTTGTCTAAAGGGGAAGGATCTTTACACCAAGCACATCAGACTTCCTGCCTGTGAACTCAGGACACTGCAGGGAGGTGATTTCAGAGTACAATAACTGAGTGAGATAGAGATACAGTAGATTACAGTGTTACTCACAAACATAAAATATCAAAAGACAGTAACTCCTGCTTAGATAGTTTGTTGCAGGATACTAATGTTAACACACATTGGAAAAAAATCAGTGTTTTCCCTAGCAGACTGCACTGTATAAATGGCATTTCTCCATAACATATGCAATAATAAAGAACATTTTCTGTGTAATGATGTTGTGGTTATTGACAAAGTCTCCTAGCGACACAGTTCCTAAATGCAGAGCAGTTTGTAAGGATTTTAATATCATATTTTCAGTTATTACTATAAGCTACTAATTAGGTAATAAATTACATTGTTAATATTCACTCTCTACAAATAAGTGTTTGTGGTGGAAATTGTGTCTTGTTATGATAGCGCAGGGACCTATTCACCAGCAATGTCAGGGACCTTATTCATAAATGGAAGTCTCCAGTTTTCTAACTTTCCCTATAATATAAATATTGCAACCTAAAGATTCTGACACACAGAAAATATACGGTCTAATTTAAATGCACTCTGCCTATAGGACACTGTGGAACACACTTTATTTTTTCAGTCCTTTGTGGTGTTTAAGGAAAGCCTTTTCTTCTGTTTAATGGTTCTGCTTTTATTTTTCCTTTTAGTATATAAAAACTAAGCATATTTTATTGTTTCGTAGAAAAATAAAAAGATATTACTAGTGTTAGAATTTAATACATGAATACATAATACTTTTCAAAAGTGTCAGTCAAACTAGCCCGGACCACCTATGGCTTCATACATACAGCCTTTATAAATGATCTTTTCTGCTTACCGATATCTTCAGTGATCTAGTGAATACAACATGCAAATCATTAGTAGTAGGGATCATTGATCTCTCATTGATGTACACATTGGCATGATTGCAACAAAGTACAGGGAATACTGGTCACAGGGCCTGATTCAGATCCGCTCGTAAGCGGCAGTACGCTCGTTCCGAGCGATGTTCACCCATGTGCGCATGCGTACGGTTTTTAATACGCATGCGCAAACCAGTTTGTGCGTCCGAAAATCAGTTGGTCGCTATATAGCGAATGCCTGCTATTTTGAATGACATGAGGAGGCGTATGTGGGTGGTAACAGGGGAAGGTGCTTGAAAACGGGGGGTGGAGATCCGAACGCAGGCGTGCTTAAAGGTCAAAACGGGCGTTTTATGGGTGTGCATAATTAAAACAGCAGCGTCATTGACCACGTCACTGGGTTATTTTATAGCCAGAACTGCTCGCAAGATTGTGGTAGCAAAAACCAACCACAAGAATAGCGAGCAGTTCATACGCTGGTTGATGTACTCGATTAATCTAATAAATAGCGGCATGACGTAGGATGCGAGCGGCCAGGGGGCGTATTTTTCCAAAAAACGGCCGCAAGTTTTGTTCGCTCGTTCAGACATAGAGGCGTGAACAGACCGCAAAGAGCGAACGGTTCATTTGAATAGCCACCCCTATTTTCTGGACGAGCGAGCGCTAATTGCGTCCGGCTCTGAATCAGGCCCACAGTCTCTTTCAGGGTCACCAGGAGGTCCTAAGATACTAATGATGTATTTTCCATAGCACCCAAATGCCACTCAAGTGGATTGGGACACAGACACAGCTTAAGGAATCACAGTTTGATCTCTTTCAAAGACCTCTATGTTGTTTAAGATCATTAGACATGGGTGTAAATGTAATTGCCTGCAACTCGCAGGCATCAGCGACTTTTCAGCAAGTCTGCCTGATGTTTAAAGGGGGCAATAATTTAAAAGGCAAAACCAGGTTGGTTTTGCCTTTTAAATGATTGCTACTTTAAAACTTCAGTCAGACTCCCTGGGAATTTGCTGATGCCTGCAATTCACAGGCTAGTACATTTACCCCATAGTATTTCCCTCCCGATGGAATGCATCTACATTAGTGCATTACTTGGGAATAGCGCTGGTTTGTGCTGGTAAATCCTGATTTACAGTGCTACAGTAAATATTGTATTACACTATGGGGAGATTTGGATGTAATGTGCTACACTCTGGCCCTGATTCAGAGCCACTCGCTGCTGCTGCCTGCACGCTGGGATTGTGGGCATTTTTTTTCCTCTGGCCGCTCGCAAAGCTGTGTGAGACCACCCACAGCTTGAGCGAGTGGCCAGGAGACCATCGCGATAATCTCGACCATCGACCTTGCGACGAGACCCTACGGTAGGGTCTAGGCTTCTGCAATGCCTAGTGGACTTCCTGCTAATAGAGCAGGAAGTCCACTACTGACATCAGTAGTGATGTCAGTAAGACCTCCCTACAAATGCCAGGCGTTCCTAAGGGAACACCTGCATTTGTCCGGCCACCCCCCTACCCGCCCACAAAACGGGGCGAGCTGTCACTCACCATCGACATCTGCCCCGTCTTGTTGTGAGCCCCATAGTGACTGAACTTCAGTCGCTCCACAGGGCTCACGCACGCTGGACATGGTGCATGCAGAGTGCCCAAACATCGGCCCGCTTGCGAGCAGCTCTGAATCAGGGCCTCTATCCACTAGCCACACATCTATTGCAAAGCCTTGCTTGTCCTGTCATAGAATATAGGGACCTTTTTATCAAAGGGTGAAAAGCCATATTGATAGCAAAAATGAAAATGTTTGCCAGCAACACAGCTTTCTCTTTGACATCATAGGCGTTAAACCTGGCAGTAAAGTACCCATCAGAAAGTTGTGCCTTGAAAGGTTTCCCTATGCTTATGCCATCTCAACCTGAAACTTGTTTGAGTGGTTGGAGGATCTGATGGGGAGTGCCTAGGTGTGATGGGGATACTCTCCCTCTGTGATGTGACCATGCCATCTGTCCTCTCTTGAAAGTACGGTATTCCCTTCTACAGCTTTATCCAATTAAATTTTTTTTAAGCTCCTTCTATGCTTTTCAGGCCTGTTATTATATCACTATGTTGGGCAACTGGATATACTCTAAAAGAATCAAGCATCACAAGGGCTGCACTTAGAATCCAATAGAAGCCAACCGCACTGCTGGGCCCAAATGACATGATAATGAACCAGCCTGGCCTATAACGTGAGGCAAGATCAGATATCATGTTTTATAATATTTGTAATATTGCTCACACACAAGCATCAGGAAGGTATGCAATCGGGAAGCCGACTGCCTAAATACCGGCAGCCGGCTTGCCGACTGTCATATCCCGGCCAGGGTGAAATGCCGGGCGTCTAGATGTAGACGCCCGCATTTCCCAGACGCCGGGAGACCGGTGCCTGGCATCCCGATCGTAGTGATGATGGGCACCGCGAGCGGACAGCCGCGGGGGGGAGGGTTAGGTTTAGGGCTCCCGGGGGGGACTTAGGGTTAGGCACCCCCCGGGGGACTTATGTTTAGGCAGCGGGGAAGGGGGTGGTTAGGGTTAGGCACTTAGAGGGGGGGCTTAGGGTTAGGCACTTCCCCCAAGTTAGGGTTAGGCACCCCTAAGGAGGGTTAGGGTTCGGGGGGTTAGGTTAGTAGATACTCACCCATCCACGATCGGGATTTCCAGCGCTGTCGGGCTTCCGCTGCTTTCAACTCTGCTCATGTTGGGCTGCCGCTGACGGGAATTCCCATTCCATCAGGAATCACTCATGTGTGGCCAACTTATTTTGCTTGTTCTTGTTTCTTTTGTTTTTCTTTTTTAAGGTGACGATATTAAAATTAACCTCTATATACCCCTGCCTGTACCTTCTAAATCCCTTCCTATAAACCTCTAAGGATGACGCTAATTTGCGTACGCAGTCATACAGTAAATAAAGACTTAGACATGGAATCTGTGGTTCCAAAGCACAAGTATTATTCAAGTAAAAGTACAGTCAGTTACACGCTATGATCTGTGTACAATAAGCGCAAATAAATCATAAAGTCACAAGGTACAGTAGATAATACAATGAGAGACAGAGAGAGAGAGACAGAGAGAGAGAGACACACACAGCGAGAGAGAGAGACACAATTTAGGCACAAACAGAGAGAGAGAGACACAATTTAGGCGCAAAAGGAAATTATACAGACCCCAAGTACAGTATACATACGCGTGCACTCTGGGACCAGATACCGGCATCAAGATTGAGACCTCCGCCGACAGCATAAACAGGAACTCTGCAGACTGGCATCTTGTTTCAGAGCACTCACAATTATACCCGTACTGGGATAAGCAATACAATAGAATACGTTGGCAGGTTCTCATTGGTTCCTCTTCTTGCTTCTTCCGTTACGGTACAATTCATAGGTCAGTGCAAAGACACAACCCAGCCTCCAACAACCTGATTGTGTCCTCTTTCCCGCTGCATAATAAATCTAGTCTAAACTATGGCATACATTTCAAGAAGTTATTCTCTCTAACATTCATATTTCATAGCCGAATGTTCTGATCTTCTCACCGATGCCACCCGAACGCTGTTGAAACAGAGTAGATCAGTACGGCACCAAACACAGTCCAATTGTCATTTACTAAGCCATAGTTACAGAAAACATTAATTTCTTTATATACTGACATTGCGTTTAAACCAAGTAATAATTATCCTTTTTGCATTACGGGACCATTGCTTTTAAATGTATGTATGCGGGGAGAAACAGCACTGAATTGCGTTGTGCGTCTGAGGGTCGGTGGGGCACTCAGCAAGCAGCACTAAGCTGGAAGGGCATCTATGTGTGTGTGTGGCCATGCCAGTATGATTTTGGGAAGGATCACTAAAAAGCTGACTGTGTTCTGTTTAACATTGTGTGTATGAGTTGCAGGGAATTTTGCTACTTTTCAAATATAAGTCTGTGTGTGATATTATACACGTAAGTCCATGCATGATGGGCCACATGCACACACATACATACATATATATATATATTAGGGGTGAGCGGGTTCGGATTTCTGAAATCCGAACCCCCCCGAGCCCCCCCGATCCGAGTCCGATCCGAGTCAGGCTCGACTTTTCCCGCCTGACTCGGATCTGACATCGAGGCAAAACGTCATCATCCCGCCTTCCGAGTCTCGCGGGTTTTGGATCCTATATAAGGTACCCGCGTCGGCGCCATTTTCTCACTCGGCTGTGGACAGTGAAGAGGGAGGGTGGGAGTTAGTGCTGTGTAGTGTAGTGTAGTGTAGTGCTGCTGTTGTCCACTACTTCAAAGTCCATAGGGGCTGGCTGTGTTGTGCTGTGCTGCTGTTGTTAATAGGGGCTGTGTCCACTACTTCAAAGTCCATAGGGGCTGGCTGGACTGTGTTGTGCAGTCAGTTCTCCATAGGGGCTGTGTCCACTCCAAAGTCCTGTGCAGTGTCCCAGTCCTAAAGGGGTGCTGTAGTGTTGTCCAGGGGGTGCTCTGTCCATCAGGGGTGCTCCCCCCAAGTGCTAAAAAAATAATATATTTTCTGTGTTTGTGAATTGTGTGCGCAGTAGCCGCACGTGCATCAACAAAGTAGTGCCAAGCGTGCGCCTGTGTCATAAGTAAAGGGCCGGCTGGCTTGACCGTTAAAGGGTGCTGTAACCCCCGAAAGTACACTCCAGTCCAAACCAAAAAAAAATTATTTTCTGTGTTTGTGAATTGTGTGCGCAGTAGCCGCACGTGCATCAACAAAGTAGTGCCAAGCGTGCGCCTGTGTCATAAGTAAAGGGCCGGCTGGCTTGATCGTTAAGGGTGCTGTAACCCCCGAAAGTACACTCCAGTCCAAACCAAAAAAAAAATTATTTTCTGTGTTTGTGAATTGTGTGCGCAGTAGCCGCACGTGCATCAACAAAGTAGTGCCAAACGTGCGCCTGTGTCATAAGTAAAGGGCCGGCTGGCTTGACCGTTAAGGGTGCTGTAACCCCCGAAAGTACACTCCAGTCCAAACCAAAAAAAAAATTATTTTCTGTGTTTGTGAATTGTGTGCGCAGTAGCCGCACGTGCATCAACAAAGTAGTGCCAAACGTGCGCCTGTGTCATAAGTAAAGGGCCGGCTGGCTTGACCGTTAAGGGTGCTGTAACCCCCGAAAGTACACTCCAGTCCAAACCTAAAAAAAAATTATTTTCTGTGTTTGTGAATTGTGTGCGCAGTAGCCGCACGTGCATCAACAAAGTAGTGCCAAGAGTGCGCCTGTGTCATAAGTAAAGGGCCGGCTGGCTTGACCGTTAAAGGGTGCTGTAACCCACAAAGTACACTCCAGTCCAAACCAAAAAAAAAATTATTTTCTGTGTTTAGCCGCACGTATATATCAAATCGATATAACATAAATGGAGGACCAAACTTTCTCCGATAAAAATAAAATAGAGAAAGATCAAGAACCACTTCCTCCTAGTGCTGAAGCTGCTGCCACTAGTCATGACATAGACGATAACATGCCATCAACGTCGTCTGCCAAGGCCGATGCCCAATGTCATAGTAGAGGGCACATACAATCCCAAATGGCAAAGTTCAGGAAAATGACCTTGAAAAAGACATTTAAATCAGCTGAAGAGAAACGTAAACTTGCCAATATGCCATTTACGACACGGAGTGGCAAGGAACGGCTAAGGTCGATCCCTAGTATGTTCATGACTAGTGGTTCAGCTTCACATGACGATGGAAGCACTCCTCCCACTAAAAAAATCAAAAGAGTTAAGCTGGCAAAAGCACAGCGAAGAACTGTGCTTTCTAAGAAGATATCACAAATCCCCAAGGAGAGTCCAAGTGTGGTGGTGGTTGCGATGCCTGACCTTCCCAGCACTGGACGGGAAGAGGTGGCTCTTTCCACCATTTGCACGCCCCCTGCAAGTGCTGAAAGGAGCACCCACAGTCCACTTGCTGATATGCAAATTGAAGATGTCACTGTTGAAGTACAACAGGATGAGGATACTGGTGTAGCTGGCGCTGAGGAGGAAGTTGGCGAGGAGGATTCTGATGGTGATGTGGTTTGTTTAAATCAGGCTCCGGGGGAGACAGTTGTTGTCCGTGGGATGAAAAAGCCCATCACGGTCATGCCTGGGCAGAAGACCAAACATTCCACCTCTTTGGTCTGGCAATATTTCTATCCAAATCCGGACAACAACTGTCTTGCCATATGTACCATATGTAAAGGTGAAATAAGTAGGGGTAGGGACGTCAACCACCTAGGAACATCCTCCCTTATACGGCACCTGCAGCGCGTTCATAAAAAGTTACTGTCAAGTTCAGAAACTTTGGCTCAGACCGTAAGCAGTCCAGGGACACCTAAATCCCGTTGTCCTGTTGTATCCAAGCGCCTGCAAACCACACCGTCAACTCCCTCCTCGTCAATTTCCTCCTTAGTCAGGATCGGAAGTAGTCCTGCAGGCCATATCACTGGCATGACTGACTCTCCTATCCGGGATTCCTCCGGAGGATCCTGCATTGCTACGCCTACTGCTGCCGCTGCTGCTGTTGCTGCTGCTGCTGGGAGTCGTTCATCATCCCAGAGAGGAAGTAGGAACACCACTACTTTTACTAAACAATTGACCCTCCAACAGTCCTTAGCGAGGAGGATGAAGTACGACAGCAGTCATCCTGAAGCAAAACGTATAACTGAGGCCTTGACTGCTATGTTGGTGTTAGACGTGCGTCCGGTATCCGCCATTAGTGCAGTGGGATTTAGACAATTGATGGAGGTAGTGTGTCCCCGGTTCCAAATCCCGTCTAGATTCCACTTCACTAGGCAGGCGATACCGAGACTGTACAGAAACGTCAGAAAAAGTGTCCTCAGTGTCCTGAAAAATGCCGTTGTACACAATGTCCACTTAACCACGGACATGTGGACAAGTGGAACAGGGCAGACTAAGGACTATATGACTGTGACAGCCCACTGGGTAGATGTATCACCTTACGCAGCAACAGCAGCAGCGTCACCAGTAGCAGCATCTCAGAAACGCCAGCTCGTTACAAGGCAGGCTACGCTGTGTATCACCGGTTTCAGTAAGAGGCACACCGCCGACAACCTCTTAGAGAAACTGAGGGAAATCATCGCCCAGTGGCTTACCCCACTTAGACTCTCCTGGGGATTTGTGATATCTGACAACGCCACCAATATTGTGCGGGCATTACATCTGGGCAAATTCCAGCACGTCCCATGTTTTGCTCACACAATAAACTTGGTGGTGCAGAATTTTCTGAAAAGCGACAGGGGCGTGCAGGAGACGCTTTGGGTGGCCCGAAAAATTTCTGGCCACTTTCGCCATTCAGCGACTGCGTGCCGAAGACTGGAGCGCCAGCAAACACTCTTGAACCTGCCCCGCCATCACCTGAAGCAAGAGGTTGTGACGCGGTGGAACTCAACCCTCTATATGCTTCAGAGGATGGAGGAGCAGCAAAAGGCCATACAAGCCTATACATCCACCTATGACATAGGCAAAGGAGGGGGTATGCACCTGACTCAAGCGCAGTGGAGAATGATTTCCGTGTTGTGCAAGGTTCTTCAGCCCTTCGAACTTGCCACACGTGAAGTCAGTTCAGACACTGCCAGCTTGAGTCAGGTCATTCCCCTCATCAGGCTTTTGCAGAAGCAGCTGGAGAAAGTGAAGGAGGAGCTAAGACGGAGCGATTCCGCTCGGCATGTGGGACTTGTGGATGAAGCCCTTCATTCGCTTTGCCAGGATTCCAGGGTGGTCAATCTGTTGAAATCAGACCACTACATTTTGGCCACCGTGCTCGATCCTAGGTTTAAAGCCTATGTGGTGTCTCTCTTTCCGGCCGACACAAGCCTGCAGAGGTGCAAAGACCTGCTGGTGAACACACTGTCAGCTGAAGCGGAACGTGACACGTCAACGGCTCCTTCTTCATTTTCTCCCGCAACTGGGGCTGCCAGGAAAAAACTTAGGTATCCTAAGCAACCCGCTGGCGGTGATGCAGGGCAGGCAGGACCAAGTTTGGACATCTGGTCCGGACTGAAGGACCTGGCAACAATTTCTGACATGTCTACTGTCACTGCATATGATACTGTCACCATTGACAGAATGGTGGAGGATTACATCGGTGACAGCATCCAAGTAGGCATGTCAGACAGTCCATACCTGTACTGGCAGGAAAAAGAGGCAATTTGGAGGCCCCTGTACAAACTGGCTCTATTTTACCTGAGTTGCCCCCCCTCCAGTGTGTACTCCGAAAGAGTGTTTAGTGCAGCCGGGAACCTTGTCAGCGAAAGGCGTAGGAGGTTGCTTCCACAGAATGTGGAGAAGATGATGTTCATCAAAATGAATTATCAGCTCTTCCAGGGAGACCAGCCTCCAGAACGTACAGAGGGACCTGTGGTGGTGGATTCAAGTGGGGACGAGTTAATACTTTGTGAGGATGAGGATGTACACACTGAAGAGGGTGAGGAATCGGTGGATGAGGAGGATGAGGATGACATCTTGCCTCCGTAGAGCCAGTTTGTGCAGGGACACATTAATTGCCAGCTTGTTTTGTGGGGGCCCAAACGAACCAATCATTTCAGCCACAGTTGTGTGGCAGACCCTGGCGCTGAAATGATTGATTTGTTAAAGTGTGCATGTCCTGTTTATACAACATAAGGGTGGGTGGGAGGGCCCAAGGACAATTCCATCTTGCACCTCTTTTTTTCTTTGCATTATGTACAGTTTGGGGCCTAGTTTTTCTAACTGCCATCCTGTCTGCCACTGCAGTGTCACTCCTAGATGGGTCACGTGTTTGTGCCGCCCACTCGTGTCGCTTAGCATAGTCATCCAGCTACCTCGGTGCAACCTTTTGGACATAAAAACACTATTGTGAGGTGTGAGGTGTTCAGAATAGACTGGAAATGAGTGGAAATTAAGGTTATTGAGGTTAATAATAGCATAGGAGCAGAAAAACCTACAAATTCTGTGATTTTAGCTGTTTTTATGCTTTTTTTCAAAAAAATACAGATCCAAAACACAAAACCCAGAACCCAAAACACGGAAGGGTGGTTTTGGCAAAACCAATCCAGATCCAAAACACGAAGAAAGATCCAGATCCAAAACCAAAACACAAAACACGAAAAGTGGCCGGTGCACACCCCTAATATATATATATATATATATACACATAAGCACACATGTATTTCTCTGATGTTTTTAAACTGCAATTGCAAAATGTGTTTATACAGTGAATTTAGGGCCTGATTCAGAGCCGCTCGTAAGCAGCAGTACGCTCGTTCCGAGCGATGTTCGCACTTCTGTGCATGCGTACAGTTTATAATACGCATGCGCGACCCAGTCAGTGCGGCCGAAAATCGTGTGCTCGCTAAATAGCGAATGCCTGCTATTTTGAGTGACAGGAGGAGGCGCATGTGGGTGGTAACAGGGGAAGGTGCTTGAAAACGGGGAGTGGAGATCAGTACGCAGGTGTGCTTAAAGGTCAAAACGGGCGTTTTATGGGTGTGCATAATTAAAACAGCAGCGTCATTGACCACGTCACCTGGTTGTTTTATAGTCAAAACTGCTCGCAATATAGTGGTAGGAAAAACCAACCACAAGAATAGCGAGCAGTTCCTACGCTGGTCGATGTACTCAATTAATCTAATAAATAGCGGACATGACGTATGATGCGAGCGGCCAGGGGGCGTATTTTTCAAATAAACGTCCGCAAGTTTTGTTCGCTCGTTCAGACATGGAGGCGTCAACAGACCGCAAAGAGCGAATGGTTCATTTGAATAGCCACCCCCTTTTTCTGAACGAGCGAGCGCTAATTGCGTCCGGCTCTGAATCAGGCCCTTAGTTCTCATACAGGGTGGAGGCTCCCAGCAGTGCAGTCGGAGCCCCACTCTTTATTCTGCTTGTTTTGGTTGTGGGGATGGACTCAATTATGTAGCTCCATAGCTAGGCTACATTACAATTGCCACAGCTCATATATTCTTATGTAAAAATGCTCATAGCACCACGGTATATTGTGTCGTGTTATGGTATAGGGATTTTCTCCAGGATGGGCTTTGTATAGGATTCCAAATGCTAATAAGTTAGTGTTTATGTGTTAAACACTGTCTGCATGCGTTTGAGGGAAGGCTGACTATCTATTTTTTTTTTACAAAATAGTGCTGTGAGATTTTATCATGTTGGGAAGTCATTTTTATGTGTGCTGAAAACTGTCGGTATGTGTTGGAGAAGATTATTAAAAAGCTGTTCATGTTACTTTTTAGCAACTTTGCATGCTGAATAGCTAAATTGCGACTTTTTTAGCAATATGGTGCTGTGTGTTGGTATTATGTATTTTTGGCAAGATGGGGCTGTGTAAGCTTTCTTTTTCTAAAATGGAGTCTTGCTAACATTCGCAAGATGGCGTCTTTCAGGTTTTCTAGATTGCAAACAGATTCTGTATTACCCAATTATCCGGTTTCGACAAAGGAGAAAGTCCCCCCGTTATAATGGATTTTATAAAACACAATTGTATGTTTTATTATTTATAAATATATGTTTTTATACTATCAAATTAATTATATGAGATATATAAAACTCCTCAAGGCTCAGGTAATGTAGAAAACAAAGGGAATTTCATCCCCCACAAACAACCTGCCCTAATACAGTAGAGGGGTCATTATCTCTGGTTTTTACACAGAACATGGTCTTTCAAACATACCTCTTCTGCCATTTTGAGCCCTGGTTCAGGGCGATAACTAGAACTGTGTGACTGGTGCTGACATACAGAGCTCAGGGCTCTTTTAGCAGTACCATCGTCAACCCACAGCCCCTGCTTCTGGCTAGTAAGGTGCCTGGAACGGAACCCTGCAGGGCTCCAACCCTGTTTTATTCATAGAACTTACCCTGTCTTATACATAGAACCTACCCTACAGTACAGGGGTCTGCTAACTTGGTTTACACACAACCTGCCATAGCACAGTAGAGGGGTCTCCAACCATGGTTTACACACACAACCTGCTATGTCCTAAATCATCAGGGTGGTCTCCATCCCTGGTTTATACACAGAAGAGGCCCTGTATTAACACAGTATAGGGTTCTCCAAACCTGGTGAATTGAATTTGCCCTAAGAAAGTACAGGGGTTTGCAGCCCTGGTTTACATGCAACCTGCCCTGAGACATTAAGTGGTCTCTAACTTTGATTTATAGACTTACTAGGTCCTCTTTTCAGACAATGGAGTTATCTTCAGCTTTTGTTCACAGACATAGGGCTGAATGTAATACTGTAGCTTGCAAACTTCAGCCACTGCGGGGATTTATGCGAGTCTCCCCGTATTTTTAAAGTGGCAATCATTTTAAAGGCTAAACCAAGCTGGTTTAGCCTTTAAAATGATTGCCATGTTAAAAATACAGGGAGACTCGCATAAATTCCCACAGTGGCTGAAGATCGCAAGCCATATTACATTCAGCCCATAATCTGCTCTATCATAGCACAGACCTGCTTTTCTTTATTTTAATACTTATATCTTCTTTAATCAAGCATTTCATTAATGTCCCTTTACTTTCTAAAAAATACAACACAAATGCTCAGCTCTCTTTTCTGTTAAGTTTATTTTGTATCTTGGGTTGTTTAAATGCAAATGTAAAGCTCTATTGGGAGAAAAGTGACATATAAATAGCTTTTTTATTAATAATAATTGTTATAATTAAGTCATGGTAACATTATGGGCTCAATCTAATTTGGTGTGATGGTGAATTACCATTGCAATGGCACAGCAAATTGCCCCTTTCACAGACTTGCACCTTTTTACTCACAGCCTTATGTGGCTGCGGACAAAAATGCGATTCCGTAAGTGCGGTATACAGCTGCACTTACTCGCGGATGCAAGATAATTGTACCTAATTGGATTGAGCCCTTATAATGATATAACTTAAGGGGCATCCAATCATTATCCAGGGATGCTGGTGCTTGAAATACTGGCACTGGAATCCCAAAGGGAGAGGTAAAGGTTAGGCACATGGGGGGTTAGGGTTAGGCAGCATGGAGGGAGGGTTAGGATACCGACTGAGAGCTGTCGGTATCCTAACCCTGTTGGGAAGCCGGCATCACGATTTTGACCACTGGGCTCCTAGCGCCAATGTCCCATACCCAACCCTACTTAATGTTCAATCAGGGCTCTTGTTTGAGTAGGAATTTCGGGAGAAGGTATAAAATTTTGTTTTAAGGCACCTATATCAGATTACTGACAGAGAAAAAGGCTAGAGTCAGTGGGCATTAACTTACCTTTTGTAGGTATGTACAAGAGATCTGCCCAGAACCTTTCCTTTACCCATACAATAAATAGTTCTCCAGCCCTGTTTTCATATAACACCTTTGCTGTCCATGTATAGCAGAGAGATCTCCAGCCCTAGTTTCATGCAGAAGGTGTTCTGTTCCCATAATAAATAATTCTCCAACTTTGGGACAAATGTAATAGGATCCAAGTTTTTTTGTGCTGGACAAACTTGTACCTTCTCGCACATTTAAAGGTGCAAGTTTGTCCCACAGCTTAGCAATTGTAATAGCCTCTGAACTTGTGAGTTCAAGGCTTTTACGTTGTGTGAGTCCATGTGAGTTTTTTCAAATGAAAACTCACACCTTGTAGTGCCAGTTTTATTATACAAAAGCCTTCAGAGATCAGTGAGATCTGTGAAGGCTTCTGTGTAAAAAAATAAATAGTAAGATGTTAAAAATGTAAAAAAAAAAATAATGATGTGGGACCCCTCCTCAAAGCACAACCAGCACCGGGATTTTCTGAGCCAGTCATAGTGAAAACGCAGGGGGCAAAATTGTAGGGGCCCCCTGTATTTCAATCAATTAGCACTGGGCTCAGTGAGCCAGTCCTG
The DNA here is from genome assembly GCA_031769625.1 of Taudactylus pleione. Lineage (NCBI taxonomy): Eukaryota > Metazoa > Chordata > Amphibia > Anura > Myobatrachidae > Taudactylus > Taudactylus pleione. Next base: position 523,810 of record JAUIMM010000883.1, read on the forward strand.
GTTGTGGAAATACAGGGGACAAAATGAGTAGGGGTCTCCTGTATTTTCCACAACCAGCACTGGACTCTTACTAGCGGGGGTGTAATGCCACAGCCGTGGGACCCTTTCACCGGGCTCCCCATACAAAGCACTCATCACCTGACCACTAGTCAGCTCAGGCTGGGGATGACTGGGGACGTGGGGCTCCCCCTTTCCAGGGCACCCCAGGCCTGGGTTGATAGCTTGGGGATATACCGGGCAAAACAGATGTAATATTGTCTTTTACAGTAGAACTAGAGGTCCTTGCAAGCCTCCCCTGCATGCTTTTACTTGGAGAACCACAAGTACCAGCATGCAGGGCATTAAGAGTCCACTGGTACCTCTAGTTCAACTACAAAAGAAATATTAAACTAAATACAAAACACTCCACCATTAAAGTACAAGTTTATTACACTTCCACATACTCACTTACAATCTCTGTAGCCATTCACGTCCTCTTCTCTATGTAGCAACCATGTAACCTGTAAGGAAAAAAAAAAGAATCCATACATGACTACCCCTTGGTTCTGGTCCTCTTCGGTGCATGTAGGCATCCACGTCTTCAGAAAACATAAAACCACCAATACCCAAGCCACAAACATGTACTATGTATATAATACAGTTCTCCAACCCTGGTTTCATGCAGAACTTGTCCTGCTCCTAATGAATAGAGGAGTACTCCAGCCACGGTTTCATAGATCTCCTGTACAATAAATAGTTTTGAACCCTGGTTTAATACAGAACACTTTATTTTCCTGTACAATAGAGTCTTTTGCAGCCCTGGGTTCATACATATAGATGTGATCCTCTTTACACCATAAAGTGCATCACATCCGGCATGACTGAGTTTCTCTGAGATGAGTAGTGGGCCATATTTTACATTAAATGTTGTGTTTTAGTTGCATCACATATTCAGCAAATACCTGCTCAGTGTACTAGAGATGCTGGGCTGCAACTTTAACTGCAGCGGAATGGGGTTTACACGTGTACAAAGTCACAGATGAGTCACAACAAAACGTGGCATGAGGAAAAGCCACAGCTGGTCATATCAGAGCCTGTATGTACTCAGACTTATCCTCATGTGCACACAGATGTACAAATGTCACAAACCCCAGTGGTCAGTGTACACTAGCAATGCAGTTTTGCGGATTCCAATTGTTTTATTGATTCAAATAAGATGCTCAGCACGTCTGGGTCACATGGCCTGGTGTGCCGAGAGGGGCAATTTGGTGCAACTTAAGCCACAGTTTAAAATAACTGATCTGTAGCTTATCCTGTTCCTATACAATAGAGAGTTTTCCAGATCTGGTTTTATGCAGAATATTTTCCCATACAATAAAGTTCCCCAGCCCTTGGCCCTGATTCAGACCTGCTTACTGCCGGAGGCAGCTCGTAGGTCTGAAGGGCGTTTTTTTTTGGACCAGCTTTCTGGCTGCTCACTAAGCTGTGGGTGACCACCCACAGCTTTAGCGAGTGGCCAGGTGATGGTCTCGATGGTACCGACCATTGCGACCATCGGGCTTGTAATGAGACCCTTGTGGTAGGGTCTCATCTGCCGCAAGCCCCAGTGAGCTCTAATAGAGCCGGAAGCTCGCTACTGACATCACTCGTGTCACAAACCCCACTCTTGATGTCAGTAGGGCCGCCCCCAAACGGCAGGCGTTCCTTCGGGTACGCCTCAGTTTGGCCAGCCACCCCCCGACCTACCTACAAAATGAGGCGAGCTGTCGATCAACATCGACAGCAGCCCCGTTTGTAGCGAGCCCCTGAGTGAGTGAATTTCTCACTCGCTCCGGGGCTCACGTGCGCACTGCCTGGCCATCAACCCGCTTGCGAGCACTATGGGCTTGCAAGCGGGTCTGAATCAGGCCCCTTGTTTCATACAAAACCCCTCCTAAGTACTAACCCTGTACAATAATGAGTTCCTTTACTATGGTTTAACACAGAACATTTTCTATTCCTTTTCAATAACTTTTCCTGTCCTGATTTTATGCAGAATGTATCCCATTCCTGTATAAAAGAGATTTATCCAACCCTGGTTTATAACAATGTCTGTCTTGTTGTTTTACAGCCAAGAGTACTCCAGCCATGGGTTCATACACAGCTTGTTCTGTTCATGTATAATAGAGAAAACAAAGGCCCTGATGCTTAAGAACAGAGATGGGGAACCTCAGGCCCAGGGGCCTTATAAGGTCCCAAGAGTCATTTGGGCTGGCCCTCAGAGCTTTTTTCTGCTAGCCACATCTGAATAGCAGGGTGCCTATAAATGCACCCTGTGGCCAGACTCTGCCCGCTGCCCTTACAGCTCCCCGAAGCATCCTCAGATTGCTCCAGGCATTGCTGTAATCACTGGCGATTGTGACCCCCCTCCCATGTGACATCAAATGTAGGGGGCGTGGCCTGCACCGGGCCCGTGAATAATGTTATATATATCAAAATGGCCCTCGGCAGAAAAAAGGTTCCCCGCCCCTGCTATAGAACATTGCAACCTGATACAATTGGGTGGCTGCATTGGGTGGCCCTCTAATCTTCAAAAGGGCCGCAGATTACTCTTACTTTCAGTGGAAACTTAACTTAATACATTTAATCAATGAAAGAGTCAACTACCTGTAATAACATGTCTGTAGGCTATAACTAACAAACATAACAGCAAAGCAGAAACAAGCTTGGACTGCAGGTGAAAACGTGGAGGGCTGCCTGTTGCCCATCACTGCTATAGAGTACTCCAGCCACCCTTTCAAACATTTCCTGTTCTGTACAATAGATGGCTTTGGAACCTTGGTTATATACAGAACCTATCCTGTTGCTGTAGAATAGATAATGCTACCTTCCTGGTTTCAAACTTAACCTTTGCTGCTCCCATAAAATAAATGGTTCTGCAGCCTCTCCTAGCGGGTCATTCAGACCCGCTCGCGAGCGCAGGACGCTCGTAAGCTGGTCGATGGTGCGCTACTGCGCATGCGTACGAAGGAGGGAGCTCCGTCGTGCGCATGCGCGAGACCCGGCTAGCGACGGGATAGCCGTCGCTCCGGGTCTCGCACCAAAAGGGGCGTGCTGTCGATGTTGATTGACAGCACGCCCCCTTTGGTGGGCGTGCCTGCCAGACGGAGGCGTTCCCATGGGAACGCCTACCGTCTGAAACCGGCCCCACTGACATCACTAGTGATGTCAGTGGGAGTGATTTTGGCTCTGATAGAGCCAAAATCACTCCAGGGCTTGCGGCAGCGAGACCCTACTGCAGGGTCTCCGTCGCAAGCCCGATGGTCATGATGGTCTTGACCATCGCGACCATCATCATGGACGCTCGCTATAGTTGTGGGTGGTCATTTTCATGGAGGAGGGCCCTGATTCAGAGCGATCGCTCTGGTCAGAGCGTTCGGCTCTGAATCAGGCCCCTAGTCCAATGTAAGGTGTCATAAACTAGGATATATACATAGGGCTTAATCCAATTAGCTGCAAGTTACCTTGTGGTGCGTGGAAGTCTGGCTGTACACCACACGGTACCACCATAGGGTTGCACACAAAAATATGCTTGTCTGGGTGAGATCTGGCAACGAGGGGGGCGAGTTGCGGTGCAGTTGCCGGCGCCTCTACGCCGTTGCAATATCAAAATTCCCCATTTGCGGCTAATAGGATTGTGCCCATAAAATCAATATTGTCTTCGCCCTGGACTATAAACGGTCCCTATTGCTAATGACTGTGACTATAGGTCACCCTGTCAATCATAGTGCAGCTTACAGCTAGTCCCCACCCCGTATAACTCTCAACTGCAATAACCCGGCTGCATAATAGAGACCAAAGTTGCATCCAGCAAATATGCTTTGCATATAGACTTGTAACTGTAAGACGTATTGACTTCAACAAAGTACCCACAAGAAGTGCCCTTAGAGATACAAAATCTCAGAAAAATAATACTGGCATCTAATTACGTGAGCACAGTTTGCTGGTTTTATCTGTAATTGGACTGTATAGTCTTTCATTCTAATTTACTCTACATCTAAAGTGTGGTAATCAAGACAAGCAGGACAGAATGGGCTGTTACTGGCTCCACCACTGACACCAGTTAATGCCTAATTATAACAACTAAATTAAAGATGTGACGGCAGAAAGGTTGAACATCAGTTTGAAGCATTTAATTCTATGGGAAGAAGTCGAGCTTTTAAATTGTAAGTAAGGAAATCAATATTATGGCTCATTATATTGGTATTGCTAAAGAGATTAATGAAATTAAGTATTTTGCTTAAAAAAAAGTTTTATCTTGATGAAATGGTATCTCTAATGCAGTTATGTCGTAAGGAAGAGAAATTATTTTTAACTCCTTGCCTGCTACAGAGAGTGAGGGTGACATTTATACTTTAATGCTGCAGAAACAAAAGACGATATTAAGGTTGTACATGTAGAACAAAGCGAGGTAGTACAGACGTCTTTCACTTTGCATTGAACAAGAATTCTATTTATATATTTACGTATGTATATTCAGTATATGCATATATTTTTATTTGTAGGTATATGTATGTGTGTATGTATGTGTATATATATATATATATATATATATATATATATTTGTATGCATATATGTGTAAATATATTTATGTATAAATTTATAAATGTATGCATATATGTGTAAATACATTTCTGTGTATATATATATATATATATACTGTGTGTGTATGTATGTGTGTGTGTGTGTATATATATATACGCGCACACATTTATATTGTAGACTAAAAGCAACTTTTTTTCTGGCAAGTCACCCACACCTGGCGGGCCATGAGGGGCTATTTGCCTCGACACAGGGGTGTAGTAAGAGCGGAGGAGGCTCGTGTGTACTCCCCATTCAGGGCCCCCTCCTCTCTCCCCGGCAGCTGCCAGCAGACTGAAGGCTGACCACCAGCGGCCGCAGCATCAGTAGCCTCCCGGCACTAGTCCTGTGCCCAGAGCCTACTGCAAATGGGCAGGTCACCGGGGAATTGGTGCAGCTGCCATTTTCCCAGCGATTTCCTCACTGCACATGCGCATTTTATGCAGGACTGAGACATCCGATGCGGGACCTTGGAGAGGTAAGCATTAGAAAATATGGGTGCAGGGTGTGTGGTGCTGGACCCCCTGGACCCAAGGGCCCATGTGTACCACACAACCTGCACTCATTACAGATACGCCCATCCTCAACATGAGTAACAAAGTATGAGGACACATCTGTATCTATGACAAACGCTAGCCATTCGTGATTTATATGCATTTGTTTTAACTTGTTGATATCACCTCTGTGGGTGTTATTACACCTCCAGTGTTTGCGCTGCCCCTGACACTATGCATGGCTGTTTTCAGTCACAAGGGAGGGGGATACGTAATGCAAACATCCCCAGTTATTTTAAAAAATAAGCTCCTATGGTTGGCATGCATTTTACTAATGTTTGCCGACTTCAAAAAGTGTTTGAAAAAACTACTGCAATGCAAAATAGGCAAATGTATATGATAACACCAGAAATAATGGTTTCTACAGTCCTATAAATTCACATGGTTTTTAGAAACGTAAAAAAAAACTTGTACAACCAATTTAAACAAATGCCAATTGGTATGATCCCTTAATGCAGAGGTTCTCAAACTCTGTCCTCAAGGTACCCCAACGCTCCAGGTTTTAAAGATATCCATGGTTGAGCACAGGTGGTTAAATCAAAAGACTGCATGGTAATCCTTAAAACCTGCCGTTATGGTGCCTTGAGCACCGAGTTTAGGGACCTCTGCCTTAAAGTGTAATGGTTGTTTTACAGCGAAAAAAGTGATTCTAGTGATTGACATATCTGTGCTTAAGCAGGGATGATAGATGCGCACTGTGACACTTGCAGTAAGGTGCTACATAATATGATGGCGCTGTATAAATAATAATATAATAATCATTTGCTTGGGATTCTGTACTGGCTATACCAGTGCCAATGGGCAATAAATGTTCACAATGCAGCGTGTGATGTTCATCATTTAGGACCTGATTGCAGCCAGAAAAACCTGAGCTTACGCAGGTGACTGTCGAGTGTGACCTTCCCTTCTAATGGGGAAGAAGTGCTGAGAAGGTGTAATATATCGTCTGTATTGATCCACTCTCCCGTTTTATTCCAGACTTCTGTACGTTTGAGTTCAATCCATACCATCACGATCATCTCCCTCTGTTCTGAGGCACTGCTTTTAATGAGCAGATATTATAGAAGTGCATATGTAGTAGAAGTACTTAATGATCATTGGTAACTTAATTCTAATGTCCTCCTATCATTCATTCCTTACAACATGTAATTGCAGGCTGGAAGTTGTCAAGCAAAGCATTTCAGTCTTATTAGAGCTTGCAGAATTGGGCTGTGTTAAATGACAGGTAGTGAGTTTAAACACAGGCTGTTCCGAGCTGCATCTCAATGACAGTTCTGTGATGGTGGTGCAATAGACTATTAGTTTGCCCTTGAGCAAATTTCTACAGAGAACCTGTCCCTCTTGCACAGAATCTACAGAAAATATAATCACCTGGATTCCTTATAACCGGATAGGAAAATCTGGTGCCCATTTATTTTGTGCAGCACCATAGTGCCCTTCATTGCGGCTCAGCAGGACTACACAAACGCACAGATATAATTCAGGAGACCAGGGTCACAAGCTGAACTGTTTAGGGATACTGATTATAACTGATACATTGGAATATTGTTACTGTCAGTTGCAGGAACATTTGGTAAATGGTTAAACATGATTCCCTACTGTTTATATATATATATATATATATATATATATATATATATATATTTGTGTTAAGGTGGGGTCATGCATGCTTCAATTTAGTTTTCCCTGGTAATTATTTGTGAAGGTACCTAAAGGTCAGTTCTAAAATAGTCCTTTAACAGTCCCTCTGTTTTACCATGTGTTCAAGGGGATCCAGTCAATATCCCGGCGCCAGAATCCTGACACCTGTCAGAATCTCGGCACTGGCATCCCAACCGTCGGCATCCTGAAGGTAAGTAGTGGGGTTAGGGGGGAGGGTCAGGCACTAGTGGGAAGGTTAGGTTTAGAGTGCGGGGAGGGGGAGGTTAGGTTTAGGCACCAAAGAGGGAGGGTTAGGGGTAGTCAGTGTGGGTCTCCAGTCCACAGGCAGCCACAGGCAAACATTGCAACGTCTTACATGACGTCCACGGAGTTGCCGGCAGTAAGTGGTGCTGACTGTGGAAAGGGTGCCCCTTTAGGTTGACCAGCCAGGTGCCATTGGGGCAAGGGTCCTGGTTGACCACCCTAGTCACATGTCTGGCGGCCGGGAGACATGCAGATGATGCTTCCCGGCCTCTCAGTCTGTTACAAGGATTATCAGCTCAGCCGCGCAGGGTGCAGATGGCACCGTGCCCCAGCCCAGCCCACCCCTGACCTCAGCCAATAAGAATGAGCCTGATTTTTATTGGCTATTGCTGACACAGTAACAGCTGACAGTTTCACCCATGGCTTCAGCTAGCCATGGCTTCAGTTCAGTGCAGCAGCCAATAAGAATCATACTGATTCCTTTTTGGCTGCCAGTGATACACCTGACTGCAAACAGTACATGTCAGCTGCGGCTTCAGCTTGGGTGCAGCAGCTAATAAGAATCTGCCTGACTTATTGGCAGCTGCTGGCTGCTCCCGGACATCCACCATGACTGACCAGTCGCATGTCCGCAGTGGATCGCGATTGAAGCTTTGGCCACCACTGGTGTAAGCTTTTATTCACTTAACTGATATATGTTTGTTATTTCATAAAGTAGAAAAATATTTTTAAAAACATTTATATATTTAGGTAAAACAATTGCCACAGGGTATCTATCTGTGTTCATGGGTCTGCAATTTAACATTACTCTCCACCCTCCCAGTGGCAGGCTTTCCACTGACAATAGATCCCACCTCACCCAGTGGTAATAAATCCCCCAGCAGCATTACTGCCCCTTCCCCCACCCACATACCCATGTCAACAGGTCCCTATGGAATAATACCTGCCCCCAATTACAGTCAACTAATTCCAATAGATCTTTCCTCCAGTGCAGTGGTTCCCAAACTGCGCCGTGGCACCCTGGGGTGCCTCGGGACACTAGCAGGGGTGCCTCAGGTTGGTGGTCCAGCACTAAATTAAATTATTTATGGTCAATGTAATGTAAATATGTGGATAAACAAAAGCACAAACCTGTCCACCACTACATAACTGTACCTAAGGTTGACAGGTAGCACAATCTACTTCACTTTACTACTTTACAAAAAATTTTCAGAATTTTTCAACAACAAACTTTTGGCTTAGGGGTACCATGATAACAATGCCGATACTCTAGGGCACAGTGATTCTAAAAAGTTTGGGTACCACTGCCTTAGTGCCCTTAACTCTCCCTTAAATTGTTGAGGGACAGAGGAGCAGGGCATTCACACTTGGCATGTGGCCGTGTCAGAAAAAAACACATTTGGCTCTGGTCGCATCCCATGCATCCGTGCTAGATAAGTGGTTAAGAAACTGCCTGACACATTGTTTAGATAATAGCTATGACACACACAAAAAAATACAATACAATAATTTCCCAATTCACTTATTAAATTGTGGCTGCCCCTTCCTTAGACACCTTTTTTGTATAATGTTCCACTACCGTGATGAAAGTAGATTCCCTTAACAATGTGATCACAAGGTAACAAACATATGTTACAAAGTTTGTGAATTGTTTCACTGGATTAAATTCAATCGAAAAAACCTTGCGCTGATGCTCCACTGAATAAAAAGGAGTATGACAATAACTATAAATGCTCACAGCCACATTATCACGGCAGAGTCTCATGGACACTAGCCATTAATTGTATCTGCCATATTGTTTCAAAATAAATATATTTCCAGGTACTCTTTATACAATTAAAAAGTGGATTTGTGTGTGTATACATAAATATATGTACATATACTGTATGTAAGTGTGTTCTAATCTTTTCCCTATGCTAAAAGTAAAATCAGAAATGTAGGAACTTGCAGTTTGAGTGCTAGTACCTTGTTTACAAATTCCCGTGTGCCGCTGCTACTTTGGTCCTCTCTGTATCTGTTTTGCTTGTGAGAACTTGGGGAAGTATAATTACATCTTGGAGGAGTGCCATGTCAACAAATCATTTCTGGTGGTCTATCGGTGTCTTACCTGGTCCTGACGGCACGAATGGTTTCCAGGTCCTGGCAGTCACATAATTGGCAGTTCCAACACAGACATCTGACGGAGCAGCGTTCTGGTGAGTATTCCCCCCTCTAGCCCTAATCCCAACCCTCTCCCTTGTGCCTAACCCTATGTTTACCCCTGCAGTCTAACCCTATCTCCCACTACTGCCTAACGCTGGGTACACACTGACAGATACATTGGCCAATCAATTGATCGGCCAATATCAATTGATCGGCCAATATATCTGCTGCCCGTCGGCCAGTATGTACCTGCGATATGTTGGTGAACGTCAGCGTTCACGACATCTCGCATTGGCTGTGCTGCACAGCTGATGGACTGATATGTCTGCAGACATATCTGTCAATTGGCAAGTGTGTACAGGCGGTCTATGTACACACACAGCGGCAGCCGCGAGGAGGGGGTTGGGACACACCTCTGACCCGGCCGCTGGGTCCCGTCCCACGGGAACCGGGACCCAAGGTCATAAGCAGATGATAGATGTTCAGTGTGTATGAACGACCATCTGCAGATATATCTGTCAGGTGTGTACCCACCTTAACCCTCCTGTCCTACAGCCTAATCCTAATGTCAACATTATAAGATTGTCAGGATTTCACCTATCAACATTTCAGATTTCAACAGTCAACCTCATAACTGTCGACATTGTGGTGTCAACATGATTGTTGACCTTGTGAATGTCAACCTTATAAATACTTCCCATACTGTATATTGGCATTCTATGTCTAGAAGGAGAAGTTGCTGACTGCAAAAGGAAACAACTGTCAACCAAAGTTTTGATGTAAAGCCAGAGGTCTAATAGAGTTGCCTCATTCATGTGTTTTTTACTTCTCAACCGGTGCCAGGTGACCTGTTATGTCAACGATTCACCTCTGTTTTCACCTACTTGAAGATTGGCTTTAGTGAATCTAGGCCACAGTCCAGGTTATTCCTCTCTGCCTGTTGCTGTACAGTACCAGCTGTGGCTCCCTCCGCCTTCTGGGGATAATTCTATTTTCACACATAGACAGATGTGTCTCATCCCTATCCTGCAGTTCAACGTACAGTAGATGCACCTGTGGAACATAAATTCCCAAATGAGTCGTTTTAATTCTATACCCACATTTACATTAATCTGAATAACAAATGCCAACTAATTAGACCCAGAAGATTATAATCATTTGGGGTTATGAGGGGCAAGCGTTGGATACCAGATTTGCGTCTATTTTTATAAGCGTTCTTCCAATCGTTAATATTGTCTACCACACACACATGCAAACACACACACATACACACACGTACAAATACAGAGACCAATGGGGATTTCATCATGAATACAGCAACTCGCTCATTGTTCCTGTGATGTTACAATTAACGATGTTGTTATCTCATCATTTATTTATAGACTGTTCATTCTTGCGCAGTCTGATTCTTTTTGGGCTTGTATTTCAGCTACAATATTACACATTGGATGTGAGTTATTCAGTGTTTTACTTCTTGTTCAAGATTATGTCCTCATTTTGGGGTTTGTGACATTTATGTACATTGGGGCACAGGAAACATGCAGTAGATCATAGCAACCAATAAGATGAAAAATTAGACTGGTTCCTGTGCACCAAGTTCTATAATCATTGTTACCGTTACGCCTGTTTCTGTTCACACCTCCAGATGGTGTGTAATTGAATAGGTTTGGACATTTTACCCATTGGAACAGACTGCACAACTCAACCTGTGGCTAATTGAATTTCTCCCATTATATATGACTACATATCGCAGTGATACATAATGATGTATCACTGACTTTAACCATGCAGTGGCTATGTGTGAGCCCTGGGGAAAATCCTCCTCCTTGACAATGACTTTGTTTTTTTAGGTGATCAAAGTTAAAGTTACGGGCTTGTACATAGTGCCCTTGTCAGGCGAGGGATCCAGCAAAGCCTCATCAGCTTCACTGGACCCTATATTAAGGGTAATGTAACGCCATCCTGATTGATGAATCACTATCTACATAGGGATGGAGAAATTAGTGTTAACACTTTAATATATTGCATATTAATGAATAGCAGTGGTGCATGAAGTACCTAGAAACCCCCCCTGACTGACCACAATTGGAGCCCCACTCCCTCATGGCATAATGCCATCATTCACGGGTGGCATTTTGGCTCCGCCTCCTCATGCATAATTCCGTGATTATGCCTAATGTCACTACTTAGCTAGCCCCAATCCACAACAAGTACTGCTGCATTGCAAATTTCCTCTGAAGGCGAGTGTGATATATATATATATATATTTGTATATAGAAACAAAGTGCCTAAGTGCATAATATTTATATCATTAAAAACAATGCAAACTGTGTATCTTATAAATAAAAGAAAAGTGAAAGGAATTTAGCTTAATGTCTTGTAGCTCAGTGTGGTCCTAATGAGTATCAAACGGGCGTATTTATAATGGGGGCAGGGTGTGCGGAGCACATGGGTTCTGGGTTTAGGGGGTGGTCACACCACACACCTTGCGCCCATACTTTTTTTTTTATACTTACCACGGAGTAGTGCAGTAGGAAATCCCAGGGAAAATGGCTGCCGCACCATTTTCCTGGTGAACTGCGGATCCGCAGTAGACTCAGGGTACACTCTAGTGCTCGGAGTATACTGCTGCTGTCAGTTTTCTGACGGCAGCCGGGGAGAGAGGAGGGGGCCCTGGATGGGGCATGAACATGGGTCCCCCTCCTCTCTTAATTCACCCCTGGTATCAAATGTACACGTATAGAGACATACGCGCTTATCTGTACAACAGGAGTCTAATATATGCGGTCAGGCATTTATTTTGCCAGTACACTGCAGCCTGTAGCTATTTCCAGAAATCGGAATGTAATGACACAATGACGTATATCGGTGACTAGGTAAGCCATCCATGTAGACTTCATGTCCAATCATTATTTACCGTAGCAAACTTTTCCATGTTCTTTTCTTGTCCCCCAGCAATTGTGCTTTAGCCTTAAACTGATCAGGGAATACAATGGGCCGCAACAGCTGGTGTAAAGTCTGAAGTAACAGGATACGCAGGGGCGTATCTACTCATTGGCCAGGATGGCACTCGCCAGGGGCGCTGTCCAAAGGGGGGGCGCCATCCGGCGGTGCCACCAAGAGCCAACGGGTGGACTACCCTCACTGCGGGCACAAAGGTAAGCAATTTCTGAATAAGGTCTGACCTGCTGTAATTGTGCGTGAGGCTCCGATGTCACTTGATAGTACCAATATTTTTGATGGATTGCAAGGTATTAGTGATGTGAGACAGGGGGAGTGGGCGTCTTTATGTTGGTCTGCGACGGCTTTGCGATTGCATTCATTAGAATATTTTCACAGCAGACCTGCGTGCGATTATGGCGATGCGTTCTCAATTGCGATCCCTAATGAATCAGGCTCTGTATCTTTACTTGTGTTAAAAATAGCAAAGTAATGTAAGAAAAGAAAAAGACAACATGCCCAAATGAAACTAGCACTTACCACCATCACTAAACCTATAACCAGCATGGCGCCATAACAGGGAGCCCTGCAGAGTTGTTCCTATATCCTCATGGCAACCAACCAGTTCTAGCTTGATCAGCATGTGCACATTTAATAAATGCAGGCTCCACCTGGAAATCCCAGACCCGCTCTGATAGCACAAGCATTGCTTGCACAAACTTATAGCATCCTCTAAATTGGGTCCCTACTGTCCGCTCTTGAGTTGAAGCCTCCTAAATCTATAATGGCACTAAAGCTGAATATGCTCTGGGCAATATATCCATCGTTCAATCCAACGACCGGTATACCATGAGCACGTCAGCTGGTGTGTACCCCCATTATGACTGTGTGTGATGTTCACAGATATATCGCATCAGCTGATCAGCACAGCAGATGGACGATATATCTGCAGACAGACTGGTGCATCTGCTGGTGTGTACGGGCAACCTGCCAATTGCCCGTACACATGCTGCAGGGACCCGGCGATGAGTGATGGCTCAACTGGGCAGACACATTTAAATGCCTGCCCAATTGTGAAGTCGGGCCCAACACATTGGGCAGATTATTAGTAAGTGTATATGTACTTACCAATCGTCAGATAGGTCGGCGGGTCAGCCCAACGGCTGACTCGTCGACCTAGTGTGTATCCAGCATTAGGAGAGGTGGATACATCTACATAAGCACTCACTGTACAATACTGTAAATATCACATTAAAAGTCCAACCTCCTAACTCTCTAGAACTACTGCACCACTTTTAATTTAAAAAAATCTAATTTTCACATAAAATACGCCTACATTCACATAAAGGGCCTGGTTCCTGGTTGCACGCAATTCAGATGCAACGCCGATGTTCACATAGTTGAGTGATTATTTGTATCTGCGCATGCGAGAATAGTCATGAAAACAGCCGACGATGCCTGCGTTACACAGAGAACGCACAAAGGTGCTATTGTGATCAGTATCCGGTATGGAGCCGAGAAGCGATGGGCGTTCTTGGGAGATCTGGGAGTTGGTCTCAAGTAAATGCAAAATAAGTCTCCTAGGCATGCTATGGTTGTGGGCAAGTCCGTAAAAGCGTCTGTGTTCTCAGAGGCACAGCGACAGAGGGCATAATCAGATGGGGAAACTACCTGCCATAGGGCTTGTGCTGCGCCATTGGTGTTGTGTGGAGAATCACCAGCAGTGTTACAGCGTGCAGAGATCCTGATAGTGGGCGTTCCTGGGATTACTCAGTCAGACTCAGGCTGCTGCACTAGGTGAAGGCCAATACCACCATTTGCATGTTATCGCTGACGCAAGACCAGACGCAGCTGCGCCCACCTCTGTATCAGGCCGAAATAGAAGATGTGCATGTTCTGGAGATAATTCATTTGAATAGCAGTGATAGAAAATATTGTATACTGTGAACTGAATAGATTGTCTTGCATGCAGACAATGCTTGGCCATGGGCAGAAGCTGTGTGGGTTAAAAGTCCATATTATATTTTCCTCTGCACCAAAGCAAAATGCCATTCGCATGAATTGGCTGGAGTGGGGTGAAAGCATTTGGCCAGAGCAAAAAAAATCTCCCTTAGACACAGAAGGAACTGAATAGCCCTCAACGGTATGTAGTCAGAAAGCCGGCTGTCGAAAAGCCGACCGCTGGCTTCTCGACAGTGAAATCCCGGCATGGGACTAATGATAGGCATCTAAATACCAATGCCTATCATTAGCCCCACGCCAAAATCCCGACGCCCAGCATACCGATTGTAGGTAAGCCGGACGTCGAGAATGGATAGCCGCGGGGGGAGGGTTAGGGTCTCTCAGGGGGACTTAGGATAAGGCACCCCCCTGGGAGGGTTAGAATTAGGCTAGGGGAAGGGGGGGTTAGGGTGAGGCACCCACAGGGGGGAGGTTAGGGTTAGGCACCCCACCAGAAGGGTTAGGTTTAGGGTGCAGGGAGGGGGGGTTAGATTTCGGCACCCCTAGGGGGAGGTTAGGGTTAGGCTCCCCACCGGGAGGGTTAGGGTGCGGGGAGGGGGGGTTAGATTTCGGCACCCCTAGGGGGAGGTTAGGGTTAGGCACTAGAGCGGAGGTTAGGGTTAGGCACTAGAGGGGAGGTTAGGGTTAGGCACCCCTAAGTGAGGGTTAGGGATAGTCTTTATACTTACCCTGTCGGGATCTCCATATGCTGACCTTCCGGCATCAGTATTTCATCTGCCGGTCTAACGTCCGGCTGTATAACATACCGTTCCCCCTCAACACCCTTCAGTAAGAGGGTGACGACCAAAATGTTGCAGCCACAAACAAATTCATGTTCCCCATTGGTTGATGAGTTGATGCACTTCTATACTCCTGAGAGATTATTACTGTGTTCGAAATGAATGAATTAATTTCAACGTAAGACCTTTGATTGTATTTGAAGCTTCTAGTTTTCACTATTAAACTTGAAGGGTAAAAACTAATAAACATGTTCTTTGTAAACATGTTCTTTGGGGTTCCCCCCCCCCCCAACAAAGAAAGAGGCGATCCAGATGGCTTCTAGCATAATATCTGAATAGAAGCATGTTACTTCTGCCTGGCATCAATCTCTCTAAATCATTCAGCAGATATGGTAATTACTTGTCAGAGTAGTTTTCTCTATGGCAATCTGAAAGTTTCCATATGTATGCAGTGATGAGGGCAAATTAAACACTAAATAAAAAGGCATTTCTGCCGACAATGCACTTTTCCGAAACTTTTCTCCCTTCAAAACTTTTCTGCTCAGTAGAAAGTACAGTAGCTGTATGTCACGCTGAGATGTGCGCGCTGGCTCTTCAGGTTAGTGATAGATTTCATTTTGTCTCTCAGCTGTGCATGTCATTTCTGTGGGCTCTTCTGGCACACTGATTTTGTCTGCGCTGGAACAAAAATAGCTACACAGTGCCTCGAAATTTTAGTGCACAGAGGTTAAATGACCTGGGGTGGGAACACACAGGCTTGGACGGAACCGTTGTTTGCCGATTACAGATTTTATTTTGAGCTTTTGAATGAGAGATTGATGAGTTATTAAACAAAATGTATAATTTTTTTTGTATTTTCAAATTAAACTAACAAACTCCCTCCTAGATAGCGATCACTGTAGCAACGACTATACTGTTATCTCTTCACTGGGACTCTTGGGGCTGAATTCAATTAGCCCCGTTAATTTAATGGGGGTGAAAAAGGGTGGTAGCCTCCAGCTTGGGCTATTCAATTCCAGCTCCTTTTTTACCCGAGACCCTTTTTAACGGCCTTTAAATTAACAGGTGTTAAAACATGTTAATGGGCATTTACATGTAGAATCTGTGTAAAGTTCACAGACCTGGTTCTCTTCAACCGTTAACATGCTACTTCTGATGAGACTCAAAAAAAATCCCTGTTAAATGCAGCCTGCGGGCTTCCTTTGGGGAAAGGGATCAATTAGCACGCTGTAAATTACCGCAGCAAATTGAATTCCCCCTTGGCCTAATTGAAAGGTGGATTTCAAATCCTGTCACTGCTGCACTTTTCTACGCAGCAGAATTGAGAAGATATGCTATTGGGACAGAATGTCCGTTCAAGCTAAGATGCCAGGGCCAGTGCCACTGCATACAAGGACACAGTTGCTGGCTATGACAAGCCCCTGAAACGGTCGCGTCATGCCTGTAATTGACTCGCCACCCCCATTACCCCCCACAAATGCTCAGTACTTATCAATCATTCTTCATCTAAATCCACACTACGACTGCCATCTTAAAGTCACTGCATCACATGCGCGGTGCGGCTCGGATGCATGCGCGGTTGCGGCTCGAATGTATGTGTGGTGCGACTCGGATGCTTGTTCGGATGCTTGTGCAGTGTGGCTCAGATGTATGCGTGGTGCGACTCGGATGCTTGCTCGGTTCGGCTCGGATGCATGCGCAGTGCGGCTCGGATGCTTGTGCGGTGTGGCTCGGATTCATGCATAGTGCGGCTCGGATGCTTGTGCAGTGCGGCTCGGATTCATGCGCAGTGCAGCTCGGATGCATGCGCAGTACAAAAAACATTGGACAATGGCAAAAATATCGACATTGCATCCACCTTTGAATCGCATCAATTAAACTGATGAGAGTTTGCTGTTAAGTAGCACTGGTAAATCATCTATCATCACTGTGAATAGCGATGATAATTAACACACAATAATGAATGATTTACCATAAATAGGCCCCTAATTGATGCCTGGAAAGTGGTAGGATATATAATAGTAATACATTTACTTACATATCACTTTTGTCCAATTGTATTCGAGGCGCTTTACAGATGGGTCTGGTATATTTTGTAGACCTTCATAATATCGACAGAATGTCAACAAAACATCCCTGGTGGTCTAATGGTGACTTACTGTACCTTGTGCTGTGGGTACAGCGGCTTTAGCGGAGTCTTCCGAGTCTGGCAGTGATGTCAGGATGACTTCTGGCAGTAAGTAAAACTGATCTTACCAACCCTTCCCTCCCATAGGCTAAGCCTCTGATGCTGGTCCATGCCAATGGTTAACAATGTGATTATGTCAACATTCTACACATGTCATCATGTTCAATGTCGACATTTCAACATTATGAATGTTGCCCTTAAAATGACATCTTTTACAGATAGTGTGAACATACTATAGAGATTTCGATTTGCATAAAATACTGAAACCATGAATATAATACAGAGGTGGGGCAGCCGTTTTCTGTCCCTGCATGTTAATCTTCATCCGTTCCTGTGATATTTCCTATATTCATGATGCGAGTTTAGGTGAAAATATCACACTACAACCGCAATTGAAATGTGGATCGTTGTAAATAGCAAAGCTAGATCTCTCCCAGGCTTTGGGCTTACTTACCGATATTCTGGGAGGGGACTGCCAGGTCGGTGTCTTTGGAAGAGGAGTTAATTTCTAATTTCCAATGTACTTTCACACTCCATTGAGCCAAAAGTTCCCAAACTCCACCATTGCAGTCCACGTTTTAAGGATATCCATGCTTGAGCACAGGTGACTTAATTAGTACATCAGTCACTTTGATTTAACCATCTGGACTCAAGCATGGATATCCTTATAACCTGGACTGTTATGGTGGAGTTTGGGAACCTCTGGCTAATGGAGCATGAAAGTACATTGGAAATTAGAAATTAACTTTTCTCCCAATGGCAGAGTTTGGGAACATCTGTTTTAAGCTACAGATGTGTCCGCCTAAATGTTATTTCCTTGTGCGTTAAACAGCCCTTCTAGCCGTGCCATGACTCGGTAGCACCAAGCGTCTTTTCGTGTCAAGTTTTACCTTCAAATGCAACTTTTATGCAAAGCTATGCGAATATGTTGCACACACAGCTTGTGCTGATTAAAGTGATATACGGCATGCCTATATTCTGTGTGCGGCTGTATCTGCATGCAAAATGCTATGTTACAGTGTCACAACCACTGCGCAGTGTCTCTGCATGCAAAATGCTATGTTACAGTGTCACAACCACTGCGCAGTGTTGTGACACTGTAACATAGCATTTTGCATGCAGAGACACTGCGCAGTGGTTGTGACACTGTATCTGCATGCAAAATGCTATGTTACAGTGTCACAACCACTGACACTGCAACGTAGCGTTTCGCAGGCAGATACAGCCGCAGTCGCACACAGAATATCGGCATGCTGCATATCATGTTAAACAGCAAAAGCTGCTGGTGTGTCCTATTAGCATCACTTTGCTAATAAGATGCATTTGAAGCTAAAAAGTTGCACAAAATGACGCTCGTCACTACCGAGTCGCGCAGCGCTCACACGTTGTTTAGCGTGACTTGTAGCGCATGGAGGTAAGATGTATGTGGACACAACTGTATAAATAAGACTAAACTTAACAGTAAGATGTTGGATAGTGCACATCATAATGACTGTGAATGCCTCTCTGCACAAGTAAGGTATACTTTTAATATATGGAGGTTGCTCCCAAATGTGTACATAGGAGACACATGTCCTAGGCTGCTGCCTTTCAAGTGCATTTTATAAATGAACCCAATGTACTGTATATAGGTTTTTTTACATATAAAAAAATATCTGGTAACACATTTGTAAAGCAGCTCCCATGTTAGTGTTTCAGATGGGCGGTCACAATCCATTTCCATCAAGTGCCTGCATATACAAAAATACACTGTTTACAAAGCAGACAAATGGTAAAACCATATTAAACCAGGTAATCCCAGCCAACCAGTTGAAAGGATCCTCTGTCTTGTGGGTTTATAGCACACCGTTGATGACATATAGTTAATTCTTGAGATAAGACAGGTCAGTGGAAAACAACAAGCATTAGTACCTTGGCTGCACACTACGTATGATGTACAGCTTGTAAATTAGCTCCATAGTGGTGATTTATGGAGTGTGTACATTCGCACTACGCTGTGCTATAGACTCTTAATTTATACCATGTTTTGATTAGGGTGGGTAATTTATTCAAATGAGAATCGTGTTGCTCGAGCCCCCACAAGGTTACGTCTCGCAGACATTTGGGATCTCCTGATTACACAGAAGGGTTTTTACACTCACACTAACTAATACTACTAGTTTATGATCATTGTAGTTGCCTTCAAAACATAGGGGGACATTTCTCAACTCTTGTAGTGAGCGTTCTGCTCCCCTTTCAAGCTATCAAATGTTGTATTTAATCTATTAACTGTGTCAGGAAGATAACAAAAAGAAACTTGTAGCTGTGGGTTGTGCCACATTGTTTTGCATAGTAAGCAGGGCACCAGTTTTCATGTTCCTTGCTGGAATGGATGATTCCTTGTTGGCAGGGACGCTCACCTCAGCCTCTCAGATCTGGCCTAATGTATTATCCCACAAGTGAATCTTATGGTGTGTACATACGTAGAGATCACCCAGGGATATGATATCACTGGCTGATCGTCATGCACCCTCCTTGGGTTGCTGGGTGATTGATATCGATCACCCAGCACACCACATACTTACCGGCGACTACAGCGACCCGCGATCAATGATCACGGGTCCCTATAGTAATGGTGGAAGAAACAAATACAGTTATTTGTATCTGTGTGTGCACATAGGGGGTGGTAGTTGCTCAGTAGGAGGCACAGTGCTCCTGGAAGGTAAATGTCTCTTAGATGGTTCGTGGCAGCACACACTGCCCAGTTGTGACAGGGGTGACAGGGCGTATCCATATTGTGGGGAGTAGGGTCAACCCTTTCAGGGGGCTCCTTGACATGCGGTCCTGACTACTGCACGCTTAGATAATATAGCTATTGGGCACTTTTCTCTAATACAGCAAAAGGGTTCATTGTTTGGCCATTGACCAGGGGCTTGATGTTCAGTTAGATATTCTCCTTTTTGAGAAATATATAAGCCACCCATTTTTTATTGACAATGCCAGAAAAACAATTGCACAAGCTTGCGACTGGAGAGACACATGGGTTGGGCAGGGAAGTGATCTGTCAGAGTACTATACAGTAGGGATGTACTCACATAACTGAGAAGATGCGGACTTGCACAGAGACACATATATGCCATCAGCAGTCGTATTAATTGTGGGTGCCGGAGGGCTGGTTCCATGGTGATTATGATGATGACCGTTCCAGCACTTTATGGCCACTTCTTATTGCTTGTGCCTATAGTATGATTTTATGATTGTGGTTTAAAAAAAAGTTTATTTTACTACTTTAAATTTTATCTGTTGTATAGTTGAAGTATAGTTGTTTAAATCAAACTTTTCTCTGGCTGTGTGTATAAGTGTATTTGAGTGTATGTGTGCCTGACACAAACCTGACGCAGCGCTGGGTACATCGTCTATGCCATTGCCTCATTACGTGGGCATAAAGAAACTATTTTTATGTGTCACACTTAAGAGCGTATATTGCATCCAAAACATGTTTCCTCATTTACTTATTGCTTTGTGCCACATAGCATGTGATGCGTGTCTTACAAATAAACAGCTATTGTTAATTGCCCACCCACAAACAAACAAAAAATGCTTTTTGCTAGAGTATTGCGACCAATTCATAATATATAATTAAACTGTGGGCTACCATCACAACAAATATATAGGGCCAAATGTAATAGAGTGAGAGTTTAGAAAATGTGAGAGTTTAGCAGTAAACTCTCACATTGGTTGAGTTTTATCTTCAAAATGGGAAAACATCTGAAAGAGATTTTAAATCTTGAGAGTTTTTTAAGTCTAAAAAAATATGCAAGTTCACTCTGGTACTTTGTTTTTGGACTCTATTACATTGGCAAAGTTTAAAAAGTGTCAGAAACTCTCACTTTTCTAAACTCTCACCCTATTACATTTGGCCCATAATGTCCTTCTACATTTCCAATCTGCACTTCAGTCATTGAGTTAAAATTGTACAACGTTTGATCCCGTGCACTAAATTTGTGCATTTCAGCCTTACAGTTTGCGGTGTAATCTGTCTGGGAAATGTCATGCAAACCGTTTTCCTTGATATGTTTGTGTGATGTGATTATTGCAACTAGTTCAAAAAAGTTGCACAATACTACACACAACAATGCTGTCACACATACAGTAACTTACTGACACGGAGACTGTCACACAACTCTTATTGACATTTAGACTCAGAATGCTTTCTGACTTTGGAGACTGTTACATACAATTTACTGACAAGAAGACTGTCACACAACTCTTACTGAAATGGAGACTGTCAAACAATGCTTACTGACATGGAGACTGTCACACAACTCTTGCTGACAGAGATTGCCACACATGCAGTAGCTTACAGGCATGGTCTGGAGACCTTTACACAATACTTACTGACACTAAGACTATCACACAACTTACAAACACAGAAACTGTCACACATCTCTTATGAACACAGACTTGCACAATGTTTATGGTCATGCACACTTACGCAAAATTTACTAACACAGAGATTGTTATACAACTATTACAGACACAGAGGATGCCACATATACAATATTTACTGAAATGGAGACCTTCACAGAATGCTTACTGACATGGAGACTGACAGACCATGCTTACTAACTCAGAGACTGTCACACATAAAGTAACTTACTAATATGTGAAGACTTACGAAAACTGTCTTACACAATTTTGTGACACAGAGACTGTCACACCTACAGTAAGTTACTGACAGAAACTCACAATGTTTTGACATGTAGACTGTCACACACAATTTACTGACACAGAGTCTATCATACTGTACAACTCTTACTAACACAGAGATTGTAACTTACAGTACTGACATTGATGCCTTCACACAATTCCTACTGATATGGCACTGTCAAACACACTAACTTACTGACATGGTGTGTCACACAGTGCTTACTAACTTCATGGTGACTGTCACACACTAACTTACTGACATGGTGTGTCACACAATGCTTACTAACTTGGAGACTGTCACACATACAGTAACTTAATGACATGGTGTGTCACACAATGCTTACTAACTTGGAGACTGTCACACATACAGTAACGTAATGACATGGTGTGTCACACAGTGCTTACTAACTTGGAGACTGTCACACATACAGTAACTTACTGACATGGTGTGTCACACAGTGCTCACTAACTTGGAGACTGTCACACATACAGTAACTTACTGACATGGTGTGTCACACAATGCTTACTAACTTGGAGGCTGTCACACATACAGTAACTTACTGACATGGTGTGTCACACAATGCTTACTAACTTGGAGACTGTCACATACAGTAACTTACTGACATGGTGTGTCACACAGTGCTTACTAACTTGGAGACTGTCACACATACAGTAACTTACTGACATGGTGTGTCACACAATGCTTGCTAACTTGGAGGCTGTCACACATACAGTAACTTAATGACATGATGTGTCACACAATGCTTACTAACTTGGAGACTGTCACACACACAGTAACTTAATGACATGATGTGTCACACAGTGCTTACTAACTTGGAGACTGTCACACATACAGTAACTTACTGACACGGTGTGTGACACAGTGCTTACTAACTTGGAGACTGTCAAACATACAGTAACTTACTGACATGGTGTGTCACACTGTGCTTACTAACTTGGAGACTGTCACACATACAGTAACTTACTGACATGGTGTGTCACACAGTGCTTACTAACTTGGAGACTGTCACACATACAGTAACTTACTGACATGGTGTGTGACACAGTGCTTACTAACTTGGAGACTGTCACACATACAGTAACTTACTGACATGGTGTGTCACACTGTGCTTACTAACTTGGAGACTGTCACACACACAGTAACTTACTGACATGGTGTGTCACACAGTGCTTACTAACTTGGAGACTGTCACACACACAGTAACTTACTGACATGGTGTGTCACACAATGCTTACTAACTTGGAGACTGTCACACATACAGTAACTTAATGACATGGTGTGTCACACAATGCTTACTAACTTGGAGACTGTCACACATACAGTAACTTAATGACATGTGTCACACAGTGCTTACTAACTTGGAGACTGTCACACATACAGTAACTTAATGACATGATGTGTCACACAGTGCTTACTACCTTGGAGACTGTCACACATACAGTAACTTAATGACATGGTGTGTCACACAATGCTTACTAACTTGGAGACTGTCACACATACAGTAACTTAATGAGATGATGTGTCACACAGTGCTTACTACCTTAGCGACTGTCACACATACAGTAACTTACTGACATGGTGTGTCACACAATGCTTACTAACTTGGAGACTGTCACACATACAGTAACTTAATGACATGGTGTGTCACACAGTGCTTACTAACTTGGAGACTGTCACACATACAGTAACTTACTGACATGGTGTGTCACACAGTGCTTACTAACTTGGAGACTGTCACACATACAGTAACTTACTGACATGGTGTGTCACACAGTGCTTACTAACTTGGAGACTGTCACACATACAGTAACTTAATGACATGGTGTGTCACACTGTGCTTACTAACTTGGAGACTGTCACACACACAGTAACTTACTGACATGGTGTGTCACACAGTGCTTACTAACTTGGAGACTGTCACACACACAGTAGCTTACTGACATGGTGTGTCACACAGTGCTTACTAACTTGGAGACTGTCACACACACAGTAACTTACTGACATGGTGTGTCACACAGTGCTTACTAACTTGGAGACTGTCACACACACAGTAACTTACTGACATGGTGTGTCACGCAATGCTTACTAACTTGGAGACTGTCACACATACAGTAACTTACTGACATGGTGTGTCACACAGTGCTTACTAACTTGGAGACTGTCACACACACAGTAACTTACTGACATGGTGTGTCACGCAATGCTTACTAACTTGGAGACTGTCACACATACAGTAACTTACTGACATGGTGT
The DNA here is from genome assembly GCA_031769625.1 of Taudactylus pleione. Lineage (NCBI taxonomy): Eukaryota > Metazoa > Chordata > Amphibia > Anura > Myobatrachidae > Taudactylus > Taudactylus pleione. Next base: position 547,844 of record JAUIMM010000883.1, read on the forward strand.
GTCACACAATGCTTACTAACTTGGAGACTGTCACACATACAGTAACTTACTGACATGGTGTGTCACACAGTGCTTACTAACTTGGAGGCTGTCACATATACAGTAACTTACTGACAAGGCAACTACCATTTACTGACATGGGATCTGTTCGCACAATACTTACTGACACAGAGATCTTCACAGAATGCTTAATAATATGGACATCATAAATTGATCACATTGTGGATTTACAGTGGCACTAAAGACACAAATTACTGTACAGTATATGTTGGCGGCTGTGGTCATATCAGATGTGACCAGACCAAATGGATCTCAGTGACACGGTGGAAAATGTGTTCCTGGCATGACCACAACTTTGTGACAAATTGAAAAAAGTTGCAGAGTGTGACTCATAACATTATTGCTGCGACATTGATGTTGCATTGTTTGTGTGATACCATTTGTCACTAAGGAGGGAAGAAGAGCACAACTCTACAGTGAGGGAGACCTCTGTATGTGTCTAACTTTATCATCAGGCCCCATTAGAGCAGTGACAACTCATGCAGGTACCTTGAGAAATCCGTCTCCACCTTCAGTTGACTTTAATATATTTCCCTGCACAAACCACCCTGCAACATTTGCTAATACATTGAGTTTTTCCTGCTTTGTATTTATATTACCAGGAGGAGATATTTGGAGCATTTAATAACAACCCCCCAACCTCCCTTTTCTAAATGATGAGCCTGAGATTCAACTATAATCACAGATAGACAAAGGTTGTACATCGGGCAGTGTTGTAATTGTAGGGGATTTTAATTACACTGAAATTGATTAGTATAATGGGACTTATACTGAGGAATGAAGTACTGATTCACCATCACCCTTCTTGTCTCTGCAATCATAGGTCTGTAGTCACAGTAGAATAGTAAAATGAGACCAAAATCTGGACTAGTACAGTAGGTCAATGGCCAATATGAGGAACATTAGCCAAGCTGCCAAGTGGAAGGTTTCTAAAGCTAAACTTTGTTCTGACCTGTAGCAAGTTTACATGTCTAAGTTGTATCTAAATCTCCTTTTATGAAGTATGAAGCTAAAGTTTAATGGCTTCTCTAAGAGAGGTTTAATAAAACTGCAATGTTGAGCTTATCAAGCAGGACAATTAAACCCCACCTACTAAATAGTATCAGCCTAATTTCTAGCTGCAGCTTATTCAGCAAAGCAAAATGCCAATGCATCTCCTCAATTTCCACTGCTTTGAACTCGCTAATGTCTGAAATAAAAAGAGATTTATTTGTCTTATTAGGCTGACACCATCCACGCTACAAGAGATGGCTTTAAATACGAGATCTATGAAACAAATCGGAGACCACAAAAATTCTGAAAGATTATTCTGACTTTTCCTCCGCTAGCCTTGTTTGATTTACATCAATTAGGAATTTCACATAAGGTATCATATAACACTGCAGCTAATAACCCAGAAATAACCTCATTAAAAAACAGACAGCATATCGGTCTAAGGAGAATGAACTCTAAGCAGGAAAATTAGTGACCTGGAAAGGATGGGGACGAGGTAATGGCAGAGAGAGGCACACAAATGAATATCTTCTACACAGCCCAAAAGTGAAAATCTCTCCCAGGAAAGTTCACACAATGCAGCAAGATCTATTTATTTGAATTTCAAGGTCTTGCATTAACAATACTCAGTGTATATCTGTACATTGATCATTTCACAGCAGGCAGACAAGTATGTTTAGCTGGATGGTAAAATATTTAGGGCTTAGGGCATATTTATTATCAGTTATGTGACCCGATAATTAAAATTTCTTATCGCCCTCTATTCGCGGCAATAAGAAATTGTTTCACTCGGATGTATGAAGAAACACAACCAGGGAGAGGGGAGCCCATCCCTGCTTTGTGCAAGTGATCGCTTATACAGTACTTAGGGCTGCAGGACCCCTCGGTGCGCTACTGCGCATGCATGGTACGCAGACTAATGGTGCGTATACACGGTACGATTAAAATGGATGATATGAACGATAATGATATTGATTATATCGTTATTGTTCATACCATGCATTTTTAGGTGGCCAACGACCTGCCATGCGCGGGCACGTATGGACGATAACGATATTGTCCATCACCCATGCATGCAGGCCAACCTGGTTGATATCGACCAGGTTACTATAGGGACCTGCGATCTTTGCTCGCATGTCATTGGCCAACGTTGGTGGGTACATGGTGTGCTGGATGTTCGATATCAAACATCCAGCACACCTGGGAGAATGTACAATGTTGTCATTGTCGATCGTCCCATGTGCAGGGCCGGATTAACAATGGGGCGGGTGGAGCTACAGCTCCAGGCCTCCCATTGAAAATAGGCCCATAGGAAACTGACAGCCATGCAGACAGGAAAAAAAAACATTTTTTTTCCCAGTCACAACCAACAGCCCAGCTCACTCACCTCCTGGCCGACCGAATCTTAGCCCTCACACCCCCTTGGTCCTCCTCTCCTCTCTGCTGGTGGACACACACACATGCCGGCTGAAGCCCCGCCCACCTCGGACCCGCTGAAGCTCCGCCCCTAGTCACCCGAAGCTCCACCCCCTGGCCATCTTGCTCTAAAGCATTGTGAATGCAGTAGCCTAGCACATGAGGGAAGGCAGCCCTGAGCACAGCATGATGAACTTTCAGCACAGCAGGTGAGTGTAATTCTGGATCCCTGTGTACTTATGTTGTTTCCATATCTCTCTATCTATCTAGTTAGTTAATCAAGTAGTGGACCAGCACTCAATCTCCTATTGTAAAGTGCCCAGGTGACCTCCTCTATATAAGCGACTACAAAGGTAAATAACAGGAAACTTTGGAAGTTATGTGTGATATACTTTCAATACAAGTGATTTATGAGACCAGGAGTACCGCCTGTTATTTACCTTTAAAATATATATATATATATATAGGACCGTACGGAGGGTGGTGCGGCCGGTGCCTCCGCACAGGGCAGAATCCTGCAAAGTCATCGGCCTCTTCCTGCTGGGCTCCGGAGGTCTGCAGGAAGTGACCTCCTGGAGTGCTAAGCGACAGAGCAGCACAACTCTAAAGAAATCCCTGCCCTCCACCCGACGGCCGGGTGAAAAGGCATGCACATATGGGAAGTAGGCGGCGGTGGGGGGAGTGAGAGGGGCGGCAGTACAGCACAGAGCACACTGCCGTCCTGCTACGGCACTGTGTGTGTATATAATATATTATATATATATATATATATATACATACACACACACACACACACAATTGGTAGGCTGCCACTCCTGTGCAAAGTATTGTGCCATGGTGCCTGGTGTCCTCCTAATTACCTTTTGCCTGTGAAGGGAGTGGACCATGTAGCAGTCGAATGGGCTGCACTCAGGTCGGCTAGTATATAACACTAAAATTCGGTATCAAAATTGCAGAACCTGCACTCATTCTCTCTGTAATCCCTCACGAAAGTATGAAAACAGGTTCTGAAATATTTAAAATGTAAATGGATTTTAGTGTGCTTTATACAAGATGTTCAGAGTGCTGTCCGTTCGACTGCTATATTATATATATATACACACACACACACAGTAAGCGGCCTGGCAGATTACTGGTCCTGTCCCCTAAATTCATGATGTCATGTCATCGCACAGGGGGGCAGGAGTGTCATCACCTGGAAGTGTAAAGTGCAGCACTGCCGAGAGTGCCCTGAGGATGCTGCACAGACTGCAGGGTGTCTGTCTGAGCAGCACTGCATCAGCGATACTGGCAGCAGGATGCTGTTCCAAGCAACCTGTTTGCCAGTGTCAAGGGCGACGGTGCTACAAACAGTGCACACCTCTAGATTGGCACTGTGTACAGTCAGAAACGGTGGCACTCACTTTCGCCATGATTGAGACATCAAAGGTCTATGATCAACATTTCAGTCCTCTGTGGACTTTTACCAAGAACCCTCCAGAGGACTGAAACATTGATCGGGCCAATAATTAGTGTATATGCAGGAGGGCTAGCCAATAAACATCTTCAAATGCTCCTGCAATGGTCAGATAGCGTGTTCTGCACACACTATCTCGTTCCCGGAATGGTATTTAAATGCCGGCAGCTGTTTAGCCAGTTCAAATACCGACTGCGGGTGCCCGACAGGATGAAGATCCCAACTAAGGCAGGTAAGTACTATTATCCTCCCCTGTCCCCGCCCCCTAACCCTCCCTTAGGAGTGCCTAACCATAAAACTCCCGGGGTGGCAGCGGCACGCAATAGGCCCTTCATGAATTTCAGCTCCAGGCCCATGTGGACATTAATCTGGCACTGCCCATGTGTATGCACTATAAGCATGCACAAGCGGTAATTACCGGGAAGGGACCCAACGAATCCCTCTCCCGGTCAGTTGTACAATGTGCAGCCTACAATGGCTAAAGCCATCTAAAGATGGAGTTTGCTGCCAGAGCCAAGTTTGCAACCAGACCTTGGTACATTTCACTGTGGGAGCTGCTTTTGTGATCAGAAGTGGTGGAAGTACAGCAGATATCTCTGATCCCTGCTGTGGTACCCTGTCATACATTCAGGGGATGTTTAAATTTTGCATTCATCACCTGCAAATATGGTTGAATGGACCGAATTGAGAAAGTGCCAACAGCATACCTGAGCAATCAGAGGAGCAAGGACCTTATGTCAGTGTTTCTCAATGCCAGTCCTCAGGGACCCCTAATGGTGCATGTTTTACAGATCTCAGTATTACAAATGAAATGTGTATACCTAGGCACCAACTAGATCTGTAAAATCTGCACTGTTAGAGGCTCCTCAGGACTAGATCATACTGTAAATTAAGAGTTTGAACATTTACTTCAAGAGTCTCCTGGTTCACAATAAGAATCCTGTATGAAGCAATCTGTGTCGTGTAATACAGATACATCTGTTGACTTTGAAACTTGGAATCTGGATCAGATTTAAACTTCCCTAAAAGTAATTTCCTCTTTGTACATTTTCTCGCCTTCCCCACTTAGCAGGCCACACACAATGTTGCAGTCACTGAACCAAGAGAGCTGGCATTGGACATATTTTGCCATGATAGTATCTTTTATTTGTTTGAGGTTTTAAATACTGCAAGTCATTTCTAGTGCAGTACCTGGTTTGTTAGAGATCACCCTGTTACTTTCTGTGAGCCCACTTCTCATTCCTTTGCAAGCTGGCTTCCCTGGCATTGATAAAGTTGATAATACTCCTTTTGTTACCGGTGGAAAGTCAGTTTATCAGTGTGGAAGAGTAAGGATTAGCAGCACTAGCTATACTGGTACCCACCTGCCTGATTTGCCTTGCCAACACATGCTCCATTTCCTCACATGTCCTATTGGACAATGTTCAGTCATTCTTTCCTTCACATCAGTCCACAGAGACTTCACTGACCAAATTATGGCTTGTGGGGTACCTGGGCTAATTAAGTTTTGGGGGCCAAGCCACACAGAGCCTACCCCCCCCCCAATTACTTGCCTTCTGATAAACATGCAAGCACACATACGCACATATATATATATATTTGGCAAATGGTGCGGCACTCACGGACAGGAACAATGTCAATAACTAGTGGACACGTCAGTAACGTTTCAGTTGCTTTATCCAACTGTCTTCAGAAAGTTGGAAAACAGTTGGATAAAGCAACTGAAACGTTACTGACGTGTCCACTGGTTATTGACATTGTTCCTGCCCGTGAGTGCAGCACCATTTGCCATATATTTTGTTGTTCTGTGGAGGCACCGGGCGAAGCTAACGATTTTTGAGTGGAGTGCCGGTCCTTTGCGATATATATATATATATATCCAACAAAACGAACCAGCACTCAGAGTCCATGACATATAATATGCCTGGGTGCCCTCCCAATAGAACACAGCATATAATGTAGCCACCGAATGAGGCGGCACTCCGGGACTTGCAGAAGAAAGTTTACTTAGAAATCACCAACGTTTCAGAGCCCTCGCGCTCCTTGACAAAAGAGCATAAGAGCTCTGAAACGTTGGTGATTTCTAAGTAAAGTTTCTTCTGCAAGTCCCGGAGTGCCACCTCAGTCATTCTCATCCGGTGGCTAGATTATATATATATATAGCAAACATATTTTATATATAACATACACACATATATACAGTATACACACATGAACGCAGGGAAACACGCTAACACACATACACAGTATACCCATACTAACACATACTGTATATACACAGTATACACACACTAACACATACTGCATATACAATAACACATACAGTATATATACACTAGCACATACACACCATACTTGTCTACTTTTGAAAAAGCATTTCAGGTAGATTGTAAAAGCAGCACCTATGAGCGCGGCGGTAAAGTGGGCGTGTCCTGCTACATCTGAGAGGCGTGTCATAAAATTAATTTACAAACAAATGTAAATTAGCCTCAAAGCAGTTAGTAAGATCTATTTGGTGATGAAAACACACTGATACTTTTCAGAAAATGCATGTAACCATAGGGATCATTGGCCCTCATTCAGAGCCGTACGCTCTGAGCAGAGCGCACGCTCTGAATGAGGGCCGCCCTCCATAAAAATGGAGCGTCCTCCTGGACGCTCGTATAGCTGTGGGTCACCACCCACAGCCTATACGAGCGTGCAGTTTGATGGCCGCGATGGTCGTGACCATCGCGACCATCGAAACTGCGAGCCGGAGCCTGCGGTTGAGGTTTTCAACCGCAAGGCCCGGAGTGATTTTGGCTCTATCAGAGCCAAAATCACTCCCACTGAAATCACTAGTGATGTCAGTGGGCCGGCTTCTGACGGTAGGCGTTCCCTTGGGAACTCCCCCGTCAGGGAGGCACGCCCACCAAAGGGGGCGTGCTGTCAATCAACATCGACAGCACGCCCCCTTTGATCAGACACAACGAGCGAAGGACTTTCCTTCGCTCGTCGCGTCTGGCGCATGCGTACGACGGAGCTCCCTCCGTCGTGCGCATGCTCAGTGCAGACCATCGACCCACTTGCGAGCGGACAGCCGCTCGCGAGTGGGTCTGAATCAGGCCCATTGTGCCTTATACCCAATGCAGGGAAATGATACTAATCATCCCATTTAAAAGTTTATATCTTTAGGTTTTTTTTGTAAGTTACAGCTTCATAATGACTGTAAGGTGCAATGAGGGAGATTGCTAGACTCTTCAGGGAGACAAGGAAATTGCTGCTATTTCAGGGAGTCTTCCTGACAATCAGGGAGAGTTGGCAAGTATGATACATATAAATAAATATGTATGTGTGTATATATATATATATATATACACTAACACATACACAGTATACACACACTAACACATCCTACATATACAATACCACATATATACACACTAACACATACATACAAATATATATATATATATATATATATATATATATACACTAACACATACACAGTATACACACACTAACACATCCTACATATACAATACCACATATATACACACTAACACATACATACAAATATATATATATATATATACACTAACACATACACAGTATACACACACTAACACATCCTACATATACAATACCACATATATACACACTAACACATACATACAAATATATATATATATATATATATATATATATACACTAACACATACACAGTATACACACACTAACACATCCTACATATACAATACCACATATATACACACTAACACATACATACAAATATATATATATATATATACACTAACACATACATAGTATACAATAATATATATATATACTAGCACATACATACACATAAAAACAGTACACCTACACACTGACATGCAGGAGCTGTAGGTTTCTAATGAAAGCGGGAACCTTACATGATTAGGCCCTGCCCCCTTGTGCCATAATCCCACGATTCGTGGGTGATATGGGGACGGGGCTTGCCATTTTGGCTCCGCCCCCACTTCTGCAGGTGCACTAGAGGTGGGGGCCCCTCTGTGTGTGGAGGCCTCGGGATGACCGCCTCTGTTTCCTCTCCCCCCCTTAATCCGACCCTGCTGCTTCTGGTTTTTATGCAATTTATCAAACTGCACTTTCAGAGGTAAATTTACTAAAGTGAGAGTTTTTAGAAGTGAGTTTTAGAAGAGATGTTGCCCATAGCAACCAATCAGATTCTAGCTATTATCTTCTAGAAGGTGCTAGTTAAATGTTAAGTATAATCTGATTGGTTACTATGGGCAACATCTCTTCTAAAACTCACTTCTAAAAACTTTCACTTTAGTAAAATTACCCCTCAGGGTTTGTTTCCGTTGTTCCATCTCCTCTCTTCTCCCTCAGTCAGTTGAAGTAACACGAGGCTCAGTCCTAGGTCTTTTGTTTTTCTCTATTTCATGACATTTGAAAAACTAATAATTTTGGGGGCTTCATTATGGATTCTATGTGAATGACATCCCAATTTATAATTCATCTCCAGATTTTACACCATTTGTGTTGTTCTGCATTACTTATTGTCTTTCTGCTGTTGCATCTTAGATGTCCTCTACCCACCTTTTTTTTAATTCAAACTAATAATCCCACCAGTCAATAGAGGCTAGTTGCCTGATCTCTTTATTTCTGCTGACTGCACAACTTTAAGCTCTAGGGGATAGAATTACTAAAGCTGCATACACACACAACTATTTTTCAAATGATTATCGTTAAACGATATAGTTTAACGATAATCGTTTGAAAAAATCATTCACTTTCTGAGTCAAACGATGAACGATTATCGTTCATGCGCGTTCACGTTTGTAGTTCAGTCAGACTTGTCAACTCAACGATTTTCATTAAGGGAATATGCAAAAATCGTTTGTAGTTCAAAAGAATCGTTCATTACACTTTAGAAGATCTGACAGATAATCTGACAGAAAATCGTTCATAAAATCGTTGGTAACAAAATCGTTGTGTGTGTATGCAGCTTAAGCGGCGACCACGATGATGTGAGTCTGGAAAAATGGTAGCATTACCCTATTAGTAGGTAATGTAATAATTGTCATAAGCACTAGAGAGAATAGTGTTTTGACAATCCTTAAAAAATGCAAAAGTCACATTTTCCATATAAAATGTTATTAAATACAAACACCTCCATATCCGTTACATCAAATGAATAATGTAAAGAGATAGCCGCTACCTGATATAGATTTTACACTAAGTATTTTAGTGCCATCAGCTGGAAAAGTCAAAAGTGGGTTGATGCAGGTTAAGCCGGCTTTCACCATCATACCGTATCTGCACCAGCCTTCCAGAACCTCGTCGGTGGCATATCCGGGGTTGGACCCATGTCTAATGGACGGCAGTGGTGCAAAATATAACTCATTTTGTTAAAAAGAGCCAGGCAGATTAGGGCCGTCTTTCCATAATATGAACTTTTTGCAAAAGTAGAATATTTTGTGTCGCAAGATATATAAATGATCTTTAAGGGTATGCGTTCGGCATTCTGGCGGTCTGGATGCTGATGCTTACATTACCGGCGCCAGAATACCGACGCCGGTCAGAATCCTGGCACAGACATCATGAACGCCGGGATGCCGAAGGTAAGTAATGGGGTTGGGTTTAGGGGTAGGGTTAGGCTATAATTGGGGGGGGGTTAGGTTTAGGGCGCAGGTTAGGTTTAGGGGTTAGGGTTAGGCACTAGGGGGGAGGATTAGGGTTAGGCACCAAAAGGGCAGGGTTAGGGTAGGGAGAGGGGGAGTGTTAGCATACCGACCAACAAACCAGGATCCCGACTGTCGGTATTCATACCGATTCCCCTTTAGGAGGTGGAAAATTCCCAGGTTTAATAGACCGCAAAACCACTTTTTTTTTTAAACAAAATTTTGTATTTCATTTTTTTTTTATTAAATTAACGGGAAATTAAATTGAAACCAAGAGGGAGGGGCAAGAGGCAAGGTGACTGATGGGCCCAAATTAAGAGAGGAGGAGGAATGGAGTTGGTGGAGGGGGGGTCACAAATTTTTTATTTCAATGTGAAGGCTTAGGAGTCATCCAGGTTAAATTTCTATGGGGAGAGAAATTCAAATTGCAAAGTCATTAATATAAAAAAAAGTATCTTAAAATATACAACTGTGATACAAGAAACTGGTGTCTTAAGGTACCCATCCATCTGTGATGGATTTCCGGGATCCTGCAATGCGATCGGAAATGCCGATCTGTTGGGTGGAAACACTTGAGCACCCACCATCGATGTTCAGTGATCCGTCGCAGGATCGCTGAAATTTTACATGTTGAATGTACCCGATTGGACAATCACAATCGGGAAAATCCAACATGTTGGATTTCTGCAATCCTGTGATGCCGGGTTGCAGCATCACAGGATTGTGGCAATCCGTCGCTGATGTATGGGGCACTTAACTCTTTGCACATGTTTAAGATGTAAATGAGGCTTTTCGTTTTAGGACAAACTGCAGAAATTGTTATTAATCATGAGAGGTGGTCCAAAAGTGGCAGGTGACTGAAGGTGTGCTTCTACACAGCCTCACCTGGGGCCAGTGTCTTACAAAAGGTGTGTGCCACCTGTGAAGCTAGATGTCCCCCTTTTGACTTTTTGAAGTGTCAGGTTGATGTGTACTTATATAGCGTGGTGCCCTGGCCACGTGTAACAGTGTGACCATTAGAGTTATCAAACAGAAATAGGCTGGCTGTGATCATCACCTTTCATCTGACACTGCTGTACTGATTTACTAGACTTCTGGATACAGAACTGTGTAGAGTCAAAGGCCAACAAGAGTGACTGATGAATATACGGCTTTGCATACTCGGCTATTGCCTCAATGAGAAAATTGCCATGCCTCATAGCGTCTGGTGACAGCTGAGCTCTCCTTAAGAGCAGGTCAAACACTGCAACATGGACATTACCCCAAGATATTAGCATTCTGCTACATTATTCATCTTTGTCCAATTTACAGATTGTTGCATCAGTTTGTGCCAGAATTGATGAAAGGATTTTCTCTAGAACAGCTCATTTTTATTTTAGTTGCAGAAATGAACATTTCATGTGACTAATCACCTCTCCCAGCATCCAGCCAGGCTCTCCGTAGTGATGTGTACATATTCTCTGCTTATCAACTGCTTGTATAACAATACAAGATGCACTCGTACATTCACAATGAGATGTAGTCTTTAATGACTCCCATGTTCCATCAGAGCAAATGTCGACTGACAAAATAATAATTCAGCTTAGAGCTTCACATACGAACCAAATTTTGATTTTCAGTAGTCCTTAGAGCTATTGACCACCTTGGGTTTTAGGCATTGAGTGTACCTCCCCAACATCAGCGGTCTGACATGTGGGATGGGGATGTAGCCCCAGCACACTGGAGGAATGGCCATGCCTCAGGTAGATGTAGCCATACCCACAGTAATTGTTGTCTTATCTTTTCAGAGATATGCTGTTTGTATATCTGCACACCTGGACACCTGATTCCATAGTGTGCAGCAGTGCACCACCTCCCAACCCAATGTCTTATCTTTTCAGAGATATGCTGTTTGTATATCTGCACACCTGGACACCTGATTCCATAGTGTGCAGCAGTGCACCACCTCCCAACCCAATGTCTTATCTTTTCAGAGATATGCTGTTTGTATATCTGCACACCTGGAGACACCTCATTCCATAGTGTGCAGCAGTGCACCACCTCCCAACCCAATGTCTTATCTTTTCAGAGATATGCTGTTTGTATATCAAGACACCTGATTCCATAGTGTGCAGCAGTGCACCACCTCCCAACCCAATGCAGGTCAGGAAAAACATCCTCATCGTGAGGCATTGGGACAATCAGTCATCCAAAATTGTGGCTGCCCCATCAAAGATGGTATGGTTGGGAGGTATGCTGTGTGTCAAGGTGGCATTTTAATATGATGGGCACCAAAGAGACATTTTTTCTGGTAAAGTTAACCTTTGTTTGTAAACCTGCAAACTAATGCAACTGGTTGTTGGTCACAGTACTGCACCCCCCATATCAGCATCTCGACCTCCAAGAACTTTACTTTCATGAAACAGGAGGAGAGGGGTATCATGGGCATCAACACACACCCTCATTAGTAGGAGAGGAAGAATGCAGACTAATGGTGGTTAGATTTTCTGTCAGATCTGAACGATAACGATTTTAAACATCGTTCAATCATTCATATCTGAAAGAAGATCTGACATGTGAGCCGGCAACGATGAATACATAACGATATTTGACATCTGATGTATTTGCAGTCAGATTTGGTCGATTTCATTCATTTTAATACTGTCTGAAATCATTCAAACATTGGTAAAATCGTTCAAATCATTCATCGTTCATCTTACAGATCTGACCGTGTGTATGCACCATTAGGGGATCTGCCAGACTGTAGGCATTCAACACCAGGTAAGTACATTTCTCTACTATTCATATCTTAGTGATATGTTAAGTTTTGGGTGAAAATCTAATTTATAATATATTTTAGAGTGGAATTTGCTATGTGAATGTAAAATCTTGAATTCTAGTTACTTGGGATGCAGTGTTTTCTCTCATGCTAGTTCTTAGTGAATAAAGCTGCATTTATAGGAATAATGGTGTGCCCTCAAAATGTCTGCCTCCGCTACTTGTAGGAGACTGGTATGGTTTAAAGTTACTGCCAAGTTTCTTGAGAGAAAACTTCAATTTGTCTGGATGCATATGATATTTAATCAACTTCCATGAGGGATTTCAAAAATTAGTCAGATTGTAATGAACTATGAAATGGTGATTAATGTTGTTTCAGTGCTTGATGAGAAGCAGCGTGTTCTCTAGAATATTTTGGTGGTGATGTTTTTATGTATGTTTTCTCTCTCCATCACTTCTGAATCATGTACAATAAATCCATGTGCAGATCTTCAATGGCATCTTATTTATAGGTTAGCTAGATGATCTCATTGCATGCATGAAGCTGGACAGTGCTCTGCTTACCACTATACCGGTTCAATGATGTAAATGTGTGTTTGTTGCTTTGGTAACTGTTTATTTCGGATTGCTGTTTAGTGGTGGATTTTACCTAGGGGCTGCGGGGCTGCAGCCCCCCCCCCTCACTCACCCACCCCCAGTAAAAGCCACTACTTCAGTGAGCCAGTGACTGCACTGGCTACACTGTGACTGGATGTGGCTTCCCATTGGCAGCGCCACCTGCCAGTCATGCACAGGACAGGCAGCCCCAGGGGGTGTCTCCTCCTCCTGGGACTGCCAATCTGGGCTGCGATTAGCAGAAGGAGGCTTCCAGTGGAAGCCACTGCTCTGCCTTTCAGGCAGACCTACACGGCTCCTAGGGGCTGCAGCTGATGCAGTCCCTAGAAGCTTGTGTTATGCGAATGCATAGTACCACCACCACTCATGCACATGCACTGGTCCTGCGCCTGCCAGACTCATTGCACAGGCACCGGGACCCGGCCAGCCAGACCAGCAGCAGCGGCAGCCACCTTCAGGTAGGAGCCATTGTTGTTCTTGTTGTATAACTTTTTAAGCTTTGCAAGAGGCAGGTCAATAGTTTTCAACAGGTGATTGTATGCATTCATTGAATGAAAGTGTTATTAGTATAAAACCCTTAAGTGTTACTAGTCTTAAGTATCCAGAGGACAGATATTTTGGTTTATTGGGTGCATTTGATTCAATGCTTATGAACTACAGTAAGCATTCATGGTATGACAAAGGCCAGACACCTACAATCAAACTGGTTCAGTGTCAGAGCTCATCCATGTAGGATAGATATTGATACTCATCAAGTGAAGTGCATTAAAGGCAGTCTTGCCAAAACATTACAAATTAATTAAAATGGATTACAAAACTATAATTCAACTGAAGAGATATAGTAGATGTAACTATGGGTTCTGAAGGATTCAAGGTTCAATCTAATTATCTTTTTCCAAATAATTCAAACTGTAGATGCATATGATATTTATACGGTTGTATTTGGACATCAGCAGCAACAGATTTGGAGCATAAAATGGCCTTGGAAAACATTCTGGAAGTAACCTCATGTGGAAAGGACCAGATCAAAGGTCGGTGGGGCCAGTAAAAAAGTAGGTGTGATTAGCACGCCATTATCCCTGCTTATGTCGGTGTTGGCCAATGGTAATTGGACTAAAAGCAACACATGGCCTGTCACAGTATGACCTTACTCATAAAAATGAGAACATCCACCTATTTATTTTCAATAAGGTAATGTGGGGTAGCCTGTCAAAGGCTTCCCAACATGGCAATTTGCAGTGGTTCATCATTGTGTATCTCTCAATGGTAGTTACTGCCGGTACATTGCCACCAGTGGTAAATAGACCCTTTATACTGCTTCCAAGACAAGTCTTGATGCATGAGGACTGCGGGGCACAGTCAAAATGTCTAGGCTGGACTGTCCATATGTAGACGTTTCTTTCTTAAATTTGTAAGGACAGTAGAGAAAAGCAGGACTTCTATAAATCAGGTATGTAGTGGAAAATCAGTTTTGCTGCGGCAAGGATTGAAGTGGAGATAGATGGGTGAGAATAGATGAATGTCAGATAGCAGGCACTTATAGTAGTCAAAATAGAGTAGATAAGAGCTTTGTAGTACAGTATCTTCAGTAAAAATAGAGCATATTCTGGTAATATTTCTAAAGAGGAGGCTGCGAAAGTGGGAGATTCTGGACTTGAGTGATAGTATAAAGTTGAGGACAGGGGGCCTGATTGAGAGATGGACAGAATTGCACAGCCACACACAGTGCTGTGACCAAGGTCGCAGCTTTGGATCACCATCAGAACTGTCATCCATTGCAATTGTTGACCCTCCAGCCAGGCTACGGCAGCTGAAGGTTACCGCAGCCTGAACGGATCATGGCAGCTTGCAAGGCCAGGAAGTCTGTAGGCACCCACGCAGACCCTGGCCTCGTCCCTCCTGGGAAAACTGGGCAGACACGCCCTGTTACTTGGAATACTGCAAAGGAACGCCTCCTAAACGCCGCAGCCTGTCAATCAGGCTGTGGCTGTGAGGCTCTGCGAGTGAACTTGCAGACGGAGTGCAGTGTGAGCAGTGCACCACCTGTGCATGCGCAGTCCTCCCACCATTGGGTTAGCCTACATCTCTGAATTAGACCCAGAGTCATGTGTATAATCAAAGCAGCAGATTTGGAAGACAGTGGAAACTGTGGTGTTATTGATGGTGAGGGAGGTGTAAGAGAAGGTGGAAACTTATTATAAACTCTCTTTTGAATATGTTGAGCATTAGGTAAGATTAGGACATCCAAGGGGTGATAGCAGAGAGACAGTACGTTACAGGAGAGGTCAGGGACTGAAGGTAGTTTTGGGTGGTACTGGAGGAGAAATAAGTAAGTTAGTTCCCCAAGAGAAGAGGGTGCACAGTGAGAAAATCAAAGGGAAAAACAATCTTCTGGGGCCCCAATAGATTGAGGGAGTGGAAGCGCAGCACCAGGGGTAGACACTAAAGGAGTGTTTTGATAGGATGGATACATGACACAGGCCAATAGATGAGAGGCTGATTAACAATGTCAAAATAGCAGACAGGTCCAGGGAGAGGAGTATTGAGAAATTACCATTAGACCTGGCTGTAAGTAGATCATTGTTCACTTACAGTATGTGAGTGTAGTCTCAGAATGTTTGGGTCTGATGCCTGTAAAGTCGAAAATGGAATTAGAGGAGAGAAAGTATGGTTGCACACACACACATCTATATAAATATATATATATTTACACACATATATGCCCACACACATACATACATTATATATAAGGGATGAGCTGGTTCGGATTTCTGAAATCCGAGCCCCCCCGATCTGAGCCAGATTTGAGTTTTCCCACCTGACTCAGATCTGAAATCGAGGCAAAACGTCATCATCCCACTGTCAGATTCTCATAGGTTTTGGATTCTATAAAAGTTCCCCGTGTCGGCGCCATTTTTCACTCTGGCTCTGGACAGTGAAGAGGGAGGGTGGGAGTTGTGCTGCTGTTGTCGTCCATAGGGCCTGTGTCCACTCCAAAGTCCATAGGGACTGGCTGGGCTCTGTTGTGCAGTGTGTTGTCCATAGAGCCTGTGTCCACTCCAAAGTTCATAGGGGCTGGCTGGGCTGTGTTGTGCATTCTGTTGTCCATAGGGGCTGTGTCCACTCCAAGTCCATAGGGGCTGGCTGGCTGGGCAGTGTCCCATAAAGGCTGTATTCCTAAAGAGATGCTGTAGTGTTGTCCAGGGGGTGCTCTGTCCATCAGGGGTGTTCCCCCCCAAGTGCCAAAAAAATATATTTTTCTGTTTGTATGCGCAGTAGCCGCACGTGCATCAACAAAGTATATCCCTAAGCGTGCGCCTGTGTCATAAGTAAAGGACCGGCTGGCTCGTCTGTTGAAGGGTGGTGTAACCCCCAAAGTGCCTGAAAAAAAATATGTCTGTATTTGTGACTTGTGTGCGCTGTAGCCACACGTGCATCAATATCTCATAAATGGAGGACAAAAATTTGTCTTATAAAAATAAAATAGGGAAAGGTCAAGAACCACTTTCTCCTAGTGCTGAAGCTGCTGCCACTAGTCATGACATAGACGATGAAATGCCATCAACGTTGTCTGCCAAGGCCGATGCCCAATGTCATAGTAGAGGGCATATAAAATCCCAAATGGCAAAGTTCAGGAAAATGACCTGAGGAGAAACGTAAATTTGCCAATATGCCATTTATGACACGGAGTGGGAAGGAATGGCTAAGGTCGATCCCTATGTTCATGACTAGTGGTTCAGCTTCACATGACGATTAAAGCCCTCCTCCCGCTACAAAAATCAAACAAGTTAAGCTGGCAAAAGCACAGCGAAGAACTGTGCTTTCTAATTCTAAGAAGATATCACAAATCCCCAAGGAGAGTCCAAGTGTGGCAACGGTTGCGATGCCTGACCTTCCCAACACTGGATGGGAAGAGGTGGCTCCTTCCACCATTTGCACGCCCTCTGCAAGTGTTGGAAAACCCACAGTCCACTTGCTGATATTCAAATTGAAGATGTCACTGTTGAAGTACAACAGGATGAGGATATTGGTGTAACTGGCGCTGAGGAGGAAGTTGATGAGGAGGATTCTGATGGTGAGATGGTTTGTTTAAATCAGGCACCGGGGGAGACAGTTGTTGTCCGTGGGATGAAAAAGCCCATCACGGTCATGCCTGGGCAGAAGACCAAGCATTCCATCTCTTTGGTCTGGAAATATTTCTATCCAAATCCGGACAACAACTGTCTTGCCATATATTCCATATGTAAAGGTGGAATAAGCAAGGGTAGGGACATTAACCACCTAGGAACATCCTCCCTTATATGTCGCCTGCAGCGCATTCATAAAAAGTTACTGTCAAGTTCAGAAACTGTGGCTAAGACCGTAAGCAGTCCAGGAACACATAAATCCCTTTGTCCTGTTGTATCCAAGCGCTTGCAAACCACACCATCAACTCCCTCCTCGTCAATTTCCTCCTCAGTCAGGATCGGAAGTAGTCCTGCAGGCCATGTCACTGGCATGACTGATTCTCCTATCCAGGATTCCTCAGGAGGATCCTGCATTGCTACGCCTGCTGCTGTTGCTGCTGGGAGTCATTCATCATCCCAGAGAGGAAGTAGGAACACCACTACTTCTTTTACTAAGCAATTGACCCTCCAACAATTCCTTAGCAAGGAGGATGGAGTACAACAGCAGTCATCCTGAAGCATAGCGGATAACTGAGGCCTTGACAGCTATGTTGGTGTTAGACGTGCATCCGGTATCCTCCATTAGTTCAGTGGGATTTAGACAATTGATGGAGGTAGTGTGTCCCCGGTTCCAAATCCCATCTAGATTCCACTTCACTAGGCAGGCGATACCAAGAATGTACAGAGCCATCAGAAAGTGTCCTAAAAAATGCGGTTGTACCCAATGTCCACTTATCCACGGACATGTGAACAAGTGGAACAGGGCAGATTAAGGACTATATGACAGTGACAGCCCACTGGGTAGATGTATCACCTTATGCAGCAACAACAGCAGCATCACCAGTAGCATCATCTCAGAAATGCCAGCTCATTCCAAGGCAGGCTACGCTGTGTATCACCGG
This sequence comes from Taudactylus pleione, assembly GCA_031769625.1. NCBI lineage: Eukaryota > Metazoa > Chordata > Amphibia > Anura > Myobatrachidae > Taudactylus > Taudactylus pleione. The sequence continues at coordinate 565,878 of JAUIMM010000883.1, forward strand.
TTTCAGTAAGAAGCACACTGCCGACAACCTCTTAGAGAAACTGAGGTTGTCACCTAATGGCTTACCCCACATAGACTCTCCTGGGGATTTGTGATATCTGACAACACCACGAATATTGTGCGGGCATTGCATCTGGGCAAATTCCAGCACATCCCATGTTTTGCTCACACAATAAATTTGGTGGTGCAGAATTTTCTGAAACATGACAGGGGCATGCAGGAGATGCTTTGGGTGGCCCAAAAAATTTCTGTCCACTTTCGCCATTTAGTGACTGCATACCGAACACTGGAGTGCCAGCAAACACTCTTGAGCCTGCCCTGCCATCACCTGAAGCAAGAGGTTGTGACACGGTGGAACTCAACCCTCTATATGCTTCAGAGGATGGAGTAGCAGCAAAAGGCCATTCAAGCCTATACATCCACCTATGACATAGGCAAAGGAGGGGGTATGCATCTGACTCAAGCACAGTGGAGAATGATTTCCGTGTTGTGCAAGGTTCTCCAGCCCTTCGAACTTGTCACACGTGAAGTCTGTTCAGACACTGCCAGCTTGAGTCAGGTCATTCCCCTCATCAGGCTTTTGCAGAAGCAGCTGGAGAAACTGAAGGAGGAGCTAAGATGGAGCGATTCTGCTCGGTATGTGGGACTTGTGGATGAAGCCCTTCATTCGCTTTGCCAGGATTTGAGGGTGGTCAATCTGTTGAAATCAGACCACTACATCTTGGCCACCATGCTCGATCCTAGGTTTAAAGCCTACATGGTGTGTCTCTTTCTGGCGGACACAAGCCTGTAGAGGTGCAAAGACCTGCTGGTTAAAACACTGTCAGCTGAAGCGGAATGTGACACGTCAACAGCTCCTTCTTCATTTTGTCCCACAACTGGGGCTGCCAGGAAACAACTTAGGTATCCTAAGCAACCCGCTGGCAGTGTTGCAGGGCAGACAGGACCAAGTTTGGACATCTGGTCAGGACTGAACGACCTGCCAACAATTTTTGATATGTCTACTGTCACTGCATATGATACTGTCACCATTGACAGAATGGTGGAGGTTAAATCGGTGACAGCATCCAATTAGTCATGTCAGACAGTCCGTACCTGTAATGGCAGGAAAAAGAGGCAATTTGGAGGTCCCTGTACAAACTGGCTCTATTTTACCTAAGTTGACCCCTCCAGTGTGTACTCCGAAAGACTGTTTAGTGCAGCCGGGAACCTTGTCACCGAAAGGTGAAGGAGGTTGCTTCCACAAAATGTGGAGAAGATGATGTTCATCAAAATTAATTATCAATTCTTCCAGGGAGACCAGCCTCCAGAAAGTACAGAGAGACCTGTGGTGGTGGATTCCAGTGGGGACAAATTAATACTCTGTTAGGATGAGGATGTACACAACACTGAAGAGGGCGAGGAATCGGTGGATGAGGACAACATCTTGCCTCCGTAGAGCCAGTTTGTGCAGGGACAGATTAATTGCCAGCTTGTTTTGTGGGGGCCCAAACGAACCAATCATTTCAGCCACAGTCGTGTGGCAGACCCTGGCGCTGAAATGATTGGTTTGTTAAAGTGTGCATGTCCTGTTTATACAACATAAAAGTGGGTGGGAGGGCCCAAGGACAATTCCATCTTGCACCTCTTTTTTTTCTTTGAATTATGTACTGTTTGGGGCCTAGTTTTTCAAACTGCCATCTTGTCTGCCACTGCAGTGTCACTCCTAGATGGACCACGTGTTTGTGCCGCCCACTCGTATCTCTTAGCATAGTCATCCAGCTACCTCGGTGCAACCTTTTGGCCTAAAAACAATATTGTGAGGTGTTCAGAATAGACTGGAAATGAGTGGAAATTAATGTTATTGAGGTTAATAATAGCATAGGAACAGAAAAACCCACAAATTGTGTGATGTTTAACTGTTTTAATGCTTTTTTCCCCCCAAAATACAGATCTAAAACACAGAACCCAAAACACGGAAGGGTGGTTTTGGCAAAACCAATCCAGATCCAAAACATGAAGAAAGATCCAAAACCAAAACACAAAACACAAAAAAGTGGCCGGTGCACACCCCTAATATACATACCATCCCATCTAACGGCGGCACTCAGGGATTTTGAAAAGAAGATGACAGTCATCATTTGGTCAACGTTTCAATGCGGCTGCATTAAAACGTCAACCAAATGATGGCTGTGTCGTCTTCTTTTCAAAATCCCTGAGTGCCGCCGTTAGATGGGATGGTATGTGCGGTGTAGGTTTACACTAGCTACGGAGAGCAAGGGGGTACTATTATTGTCTTCTGAGTGCCGGATTGTTTTGCTTGTTTTATTTACACACACATATATACACACATACATACATACATACACATATATGCACACACATACATACATACACACATATAGTTTTACCATTTACAATTTTACAGAATTTATACTAAATAAAAAAAACTTATATCCGCCAGTTGGAGTAAGGGACTATTTTCCATTACACCAGCCACCAAAATGGACACACAAAGCAACCAAATTCAGAACCTTTTATTAAATTAAGAGTTCACACATTGCACAGTTGTAGCCATTGATTTTATTTTGCCATTTCAGAGACTACAGAGAGTTAAAGGGGCTAAATTAGCGACTGCATAACATTTGTGTTACATCATTATTGTTTGTTTCCCGCACACTAAACATTGTGAAGCAATTAAGTAAAATACGATTAATCCTGAGGATTGAATCTATGCATAGGTGGCGAGCCTTAGTGATATACACCTTTTTATACATGATTTTTAACCGGTGAGCATAAAATGATTTTTCTCCAGCTCTTTGGAAACATCTGCATTTACATTGTAAATCTATTTATCCACATTAAACAAGGAGAAAAATCTGGCGTCCTCATTGTGTTTAGACAAATCTTGACCTAGTAGGCTCAGTTTAACGATATAATCCCACAACTCAGAATCCAGCAAACTGCTGCTAATTAGATTTTGTTCTTTGCAAATCAGTAATCCATGATAGGAATTGCTTTTGTATGTGATTCAGCTAATGCATTTCCTAAACATAGCTACTTCTGAAATGAGAAGGTATTAAAAGATGGGATCAGCATCATTACTTTTTAATCGTGTCATGTTCATAATGCGTACATTTTCAGAATCCACCGTCACCGCGAGATTTGCATCGGTTTCACATTACTTTCTTAGCACTAATCCCATTGTTACACAGATTTTATATCTCCTGGCTTAGTGTTCTATCACTTGAAATTATACTGAGGATTTCATTTAGAAAATGTAACAGGGCAACAGCATTTCAATCATTATCAGCAGTTAATTGTAAAGTACACACGGTTATCTATAAACAGACCAAAATTACCTTAAGTCAGGTTAGAGAAGTGATGAGAATATAAATGTTTCCCAGGAAATTAGTGTTATTTTCTGAGTATGTAAATGCTAGACAGAGTACAATGTTTATTATTATTATCAACATATCTTCATTAATTATACTTTTGTAATCAGAATGGCAAATATAATAAGGGCAGTAACTAGGGTTGTGCAAGCTCTGCCGCCATGCAGGGTCTAGGTGACAGCACCATCTCTTCCCCATAACACCTGTAATTGGTTTGCGGGGAGCCTGGAATGGCAGCCTGTAGAGCCACCTGGAATGGCAGCTTGTAGAGCCTCCTGGAACGGCAGCATCTAGAGCCTCCTGGAATGGCAGCTAGAAGAGCCTCCTGGAGACCCCTGGTACGGCAGCCTGTAGAGCCCCCTGGTACGGCAGCCTGTAGAGCCCCCTGGTACGGCAGCCTGTAGAGCCCCCTGGTACGGCAGCCTGTAGAGCCCCCTGGTACGGCAGCCTGTAGAGCCCCCTGGTACGGCAGCCTGTAGAGCCCCCTGATATTGGAGCCTGTAGAGCCCTCTGGTACGGCAACCTGTAGAGCCCCCTGATAAGGCAGCCTGTAGAGCTCCTGGAATGTCAGCCTGTAGGGCCCCCTGATATGGCAGCCTGTAGAGCCCCCTGATATGGCAGCCTGTAGAGTCCCCTGGTATGACAGCCTGTAGAGCCCCCTGATATGGCAGCCTGTAGAGTCCCCTGGTATGACAGCCTGTAGGGCCCCCTGATATGGCAGCTTGTAGAGCCTCCTGGGATGTCAGCCTGTAGAGCCTTCTGGATCATCCTTAGTATGCTCCGGGCACTGCTTTTCTTCCTGGTCCTGGGGTCATCACATGTTTGTGGGTGGGGATGGCACAAGGCAGAGAATTACAATCATACTGTTATTGGACTGGGTATCACTTTGCACTGCTCAGGTTTGGACTGGCACATTGGGATATTAGAGAAATCACTGGTAGGCCCCAATACCTTCAAGAGAGCTGAAATAATGCACCTCTTCTTCCACAGGCACATCCCTGCTGACTGCCCAGCTGGATCATTTTATGTAATCACTGGACCCAAAAGTGGAAAGGGGCTCAGTTTTTCCTCTGCCTCTCACTGCACTTTCCCATGTTTCCATCCCATGCCCATTGACTTCCTCACAACCCTCCCATACTGGAGCGGCACTACCCAAATACGTAACAGACACATTACATAGCTTATTTTAACTAATTTGGCACAATTTCAGAGTTCTACTCCTTTCACTGGGCCTCTACCATTGGTTTTCTCACACAGTGCAACATATTGTATATACTTGTTATAATAATAATAATTAGTGTCTGTATTTCTTTGCTTCATGTTTGGAGATAAAATAACATTTTTCTTTATTATTAAAGTTTACTTTTCATTCAAGCTGAATAAATGAGCAGTTAATTCTTGGTTCTTCCTTATTAACCCTATTTGCAGGTTTAAGGTCTAACTTCTGGGGTCAACTGAAGAGTTTTCTTTTGGATGCCAGGTGTGTGGGGAGGGGGGATGTTACCAGCCGTTGCTCTGATAGGGGGAGGAGGGTGGTCTAGAGAGCCAGGTATGAGGCATGTGCTGTCTGTAATGTTAGAAAGGCAGCTTATGGTCATTTACAATGCAGTGTGTACTCCTATGCATTCCTGCACTCGCACTGCTGCCACCTGCTGGTAAAAAGCGGAAGATCTTGACTCGGGAGGGGGGCATATTAGCAGAGTGCGTATGGACACGTGACCTATTGACAGAGTGACCAGGGAAAGAGACTGGGTCCATTACTTGATAGATTATATGATTAAATGTACATTTATATCCACAGACTTTACACTGGGCCTTGGGTGTACAGGATGTTAACCCTAACCCTCCTGGGGGGTGCCTAACCTCTCCACCGGGGGTGCCTAACCCTAAACCCCCCTTCCCCTAGCCTAACCCTAAGTCCCCCCCCTGGGAGATACTAACCTAACCCCCCCCACGCGCGGCTCCCGGCTCACCTTTGATTGGTATGCCGGGCGTCGGGCTCCCGGCATAGGTCTAATGACAGGTGTCTGGATTTTGACACCTGTCATTAGTACCTTGCCGGGATTAGACAGTCGGGAAGCCGGCGGTCGGGATTTCGTCCATCGGCTTCCCGACTGCTTCCTGGTGGTGGTTAGTCCACATATGGTACAGCTTAACCAAGTTTTATGTTTATTTAACTAGGTAGAACAAGGCTCTCCAGGCTGCTCCAGCATTGTTGTTGTAAGAGTATTGCTGGGCATTGTAGTGCGCAGGGCAGCAGGATGGTATATGCCCCAGTAGTTAGTTCTGCTATGCCTCTTAGTAATACCGATGGGGGTATAGGATACTTGCAGTACTCTGTAGGGCTCTGTATGGCTGAGAGTCTTAGAGGGCACATCCAGTCACTTGGAATGGTGGTCAGGAAAGATGTGCCAACAGGGCATGCATGCGCAGTAGTGCATGTCAGACGTCAGGCCTCCTTCTGAGCCATGTCGGGTCCTAGATCCCACCGACTCTGCTGCTATATGGATATGAGGCAGCGCATAGTGCTCCTAATCCAACAGGGCTTTAGGTGGCCTCCAGTTGCTGAGGCCTAAGGTCTATAACTGAGGAGACATATCTTTCAGATATGAGGTAAAGAGATGTGATAGTCATTTTCCCTTATTGTACATGGTATGGGTGAGTTAAGTCACTATTTACAGTAACTGAAGTGTTTATAGTTCTATAAATATGTCCACCTTGATCTATTTAACTCTACAGCAGGCTGCCATGTTAGTCAGAATATTCTCCCCCTGAGTGGGTAAAGTGTGTGTAATGCTTTGCCAGGCCTCTTATCATACTTATCTAAAGTCTGCCCTCTGAGAGAAGCCCGGAGAGAAAAGCAGCAGACCATTTTAGGGGGCAGGGCTGACTTTCATGTTATTAGGCCTCGCCCCATCATGGCAAAATGCCACAAATCACATGCCATGATGTGGGGGTGGAGCTAAAATGAAGCGTTTACGTCATTTTATCCTCACCCACTTTATACAGGCACAATTTTCCTACACTTCTGTCCCCATCCTGCCCATTTTACTAGGAAGTGGGCAGGATCTGGGAGATCCGCCCACTCTTTCAGGGGTGTGGTGGACTGCATGAAAAAATCACAAACCTCCCGCAACTTCCGGGACAGTAGCCAAGTGTGCAGAGCTGAATTTAGACCTCATGAGGCTCTAGGCAAGACACTGGTTTAGGGCCCCCTTCCTCAAACAATCCATAGCACTTGATGGATTCATGCACATGGGTATAGCCAGTTATTTCACAGCAACTCAACTTACTGTAACCTCAGCTTTTTTTTTTTTTTCTTATCTGTGTTAGATCCTATCAGGACATTGTACTAAATTAATGTGAGGAGCTTCTGTTTTTATTCTAGCAAGGGTGGGGGATTTTTACTTTTTAATAGAGCTGCAGTAGAATATCAGGGTTAGACAAGATATTGTATTTTACTTTCCGGTATTGTGAACTTTTAAATGTTGGGGCTTAGTGGTTCTTTGAAACATATGTTATCTAGTTCTCATTTCACATGTTACGGATAATTTAAAAATGGCCTTTAATGTCAAGGTATGCGGACTATTCAAGCACGATATTGTAAAATTTAGTTTATCGGTTCAGTGTGAGTTTTCAGCGGTGTTTAACGAAGGGAATCTTTGGCAATATTAGAATTAAGGGCAGCTTGATATTAAATATTTTAACATTTTCTGAATCTAATAAAGGTTCTATTATAATTTTCTAGTGTTTTTAGTTCATTATTTTTGTTGTCCTGAAAGGAGCAGCTATAGGCCCTTACCCACAGGCGCTACCCCATGTCATACCTAAAGGCTCATTTAGGAAATGTTGCAACCAAGCCCCAAACCATAACATTCCTTATCGCAACATATTGCAGCAATTTGGAATGTATTTTTTATTGGAGAGATGCTCTGACAATTGCCACTTTAAATCTAGTGACTATCTCGTCGGATTCATGCCGCTCCCGCGATTTGTGAACTAATAAATTTGGCCCCATATTTCCCGATAGTCACAATTTCGTCCGAACTATTCAAATCATGGGGCTACATCAAAATAGGTCGGGCTTTGCCCAAAAGTGGATGTTTTTTGATAAATTCAGGATGGGGGTTTGGGTGGATTGGTGGCAGAAATTATTTTGCCCCAATTCTGCCTTTATATATGTAGAAGAAGAGCTTTAAGTAGACATTACTACTTGTGGGAAGAGTCATACTGTATGTGAACTTCAATATGGGCGTATAAATTTCTGTGTGTCCTTTTGATGCTCACCCTTTTGGATAACGCAGCTGCAGCTGCAATTTTATAAATAATACTTTATTATTCTCAAACCAGTTTAATAACATGTGAATAGTCACCAGAATTTCATAAATATAAGATTGATTAGAGAAATTAAGCTAAACTAGAAAAAGTTAAACAGCTCTCTAGGTTTGACCATATATGATCTTAAATTATTATTATTATATTTTTTGCTGAACATTAAATTCAAACTACATTCACTGTGGTGTTTAAACAAATGTTAAAATACTTTTATTTAAAAAATATTATTTAAATAATTCCAAATCTAACATATTTGAATGTGGAACATGGACTACAAATTCAAACTGTGGCCATGACGATTGCACTGCAAGCATACTTGTGGCCTTCAAAGTAGTGACATTTGATTGAATTCCAATTAGGTAGAAATGATGCTGTTATGTGTAAATAGTGAGGTGAAATAGTAAACCAAACTCTAATATTGTGACACATTATATATCTTTGTGAAACCTGGCAGTGAAGGGTTTGCAATTCATGGTCGCTATTCTTTCCCGGTCTGTCTGCGGCCTCTTTGTCAGCTGACGGAACAGTGGATAATTTCCATTCTGTAGAAATCTGCAACACTCGGAAAGCCGGAATCCGATTCTCTTAATTTGCAGTGAGTCATTTTTCATTTCTACAAATAACTTTTCAATTATTTGTGAAAGCTAAATTGATATATTTACACAGCGCCTGGAAAGACCCAACTATAAGACTTTCCGTATAATAATCACATGAAATAGGCCTGCAGTAAAGTGATCATTTATAAATTAGGCCAGTGTCTTGCCCATTAAGCTTTACAGAGCAGCTTCACAAATAGCTGGGAGTGATGTTACCTTATTCCTTCTCAATTAACATTCACTACGTCACTGGGGTCAGCTAACCATTTATTACTAAACCAATGGAGTTCAATCCAAGATTGTGTGCAGTGTACAGCATTATCAAACTAATTGATGTGTAATATATGTTGGAAGTACAACTTTTTATATAAGGCTCACCTATGGTGCCCAAAGGGTTAGAGGCTAGGGTGGTGTCTATGTTATGGATCTCATTACATCCTGAACAGGACAAATGGCGATAAACCTCAGTCTCTGCATACTGTCATCATTATCTCCTTCATCTTTATTTATAAGCAGAGGTTTAAATATTTAAAAAGGTTATTGTGATGTTACAGCAGTAAAACTATACTGATTTTTCAATTCATCAGCACTCAATAAATGTTATACGATGGCGACAAGGCAACACAATGAACTTTTCCTTAAGGAAACAACATTATGACACCGTGATCTTTGTAAATGCATGTAATTGACTTCAAATTCATTGATAAAGATAGACGAGAGAGGTTAGGAGCTACAACATCGACAAAGTTACCGCGGCTTTAAAACAATGAGGCAGACACAAATCCATTACAAAGATACAATCAAATATTTAAAAAAGCCTGGAATGCTCATTACTTATTCATGCTAATACAGGAATCTTAACAAATCTGAAGAGGGTTAGCACTCAATCACTCACAAACCAAATGAGTTTTTGCATTTATCAGAGTCCAGGCACCCAGATCTAAGCTGCTTTTTGCTTAACAAAGGTAGAGCGACATAAAATATATTTACAGCCCAAGCAAGACAACGTGATGCAAGATTTATCAAAATTAGACATGTATACTTGCGTGTTACAGTTACTAGGGAGCAGGATGAAGTCTATAATTGTTCCAGGCCATTTGTAGGGATCACGTTTCTCCTAAGGACAAAAATGCTGTTAGTTTTGCAAAGGCCGTTCTGGGGGCTGAGCTCAGCTGCTTCAGAAACCTACTGTAAAGCTGCAAGAGATCATATGATTTTAAAGAAACTTTGTCTAGTTGGAGCGGGCAAGCTAAAATATATTTGCTTTACTGTATTTTGTTTGCCGAAACCAGCTCTAAGGGTATGCAGTCAGGAAGCAGATGGTCAAAATGCCGACCGCCAGCTTCTTGACTGTCTCCCGGCAGGGGTCTAATGACGGGCGTCGAGATCCTGACGCCTGTCATACCGATCGAAGGTAAGCTGGGCGGGAGCCCGACGTCCTGCATACCGATCGAAGGTAAACTGGGCGCCGGGCGCGGACACCCGTGGGGGGGAGGGTTAGGTTAGGTGCTCCTGGGGGGGACTTAGGGTTAGGCACCCCCCAGGAGGGTTAGGGTTAGGCTACAGAAAGGGGGGGTTAGGGTTAGGCACCACCGGGGGGAGGTTAGGCTTAGATACCCCCCGGGAGATTTAGGTTTAGGCTGCGGGGAAGGGGAGGTTAGGTTTAGGCACTTACAGGGGGGGTTAGGGTTAGGCACTTGGGGGGAGGTTAGGGTTAGGCACCCCTAAGGGAGGGTTAGGGTATTTCATACCGATTCCGCTCTAAGTGATTCCTATGAAATGATTGCTTGATAGAGGAAAATGGAACAGAACAAATATCAAGCATCCAGGGTTCATCCAGTGTTTGCAGCTCGTACAGGGGGCACAAATGGGGAAATCCACATAATGACCTACTGGACACTTTTTTGTTGGCCATCTGTTCTACGCTATGAATTTAGGGTTATATATGTTGGGAGGATGTAAAACTGATTGGCAGTTAAGTGACCAGGGGGCCCATTTATCAGAAATATTTGCAGCTAATTTCCAGAAAACACCCGTTTTACCGGGGGGGGGTGTAACTGCAAATATTTAGTATCCCCTGAATGTATGGCAGAGGGACAGCAGCAGATATCTCCGATACCTGCTGTGATCCCTCCATCTCCCATTGGTTTCTATAAGGTATGTGATGCTGCCAGGTTTTACCAACATCTGGAATGCAAAGCATTATGAAGATTGGCCCCCACAGCTACTGCTATCTAAAGATGGCATTATATCACAGATTTAGCTGATGGAGGGCTCCCCTGGAACCATCCCTGGCAATGGTGGCCACGCAAGTGTGTTCAACGGGACTGTGCATGCGCAGTAACCCCGGCAGCACATCACAGGGACCTTGTGGAGCCCCTGTCCCTGCGGGTGCCAGTTAATACATGCCAGTAGTAAAGTCACATCCTGCAATGTGATCTTGGGCGATAACATTGCACCCAGATCAGATTGGAAATGTGATTTTTGATAAATGCCCCCCCCAGCTTACATAGGGCTTACTGCTGAGCACAAAGTGGCAGGCACAGTTTCAGATGCAACAAAATAACTTCTGATCAGATATCAACCAGACTTTCAGGCTGTTTTGTGATCGCATGCGAGGCTACATTCACATAATTCCACACATACTTGCTGCTTCTGAGTCAAGTTTTTGCATACAGCGCATGTGCAGAAGTGACTTTATGCATTTTGGTGAATGTCCATCCTCTTCTGAGTCAAATGCAACTTGGCCAGATCTTTCCGTGAAATAGGACATTTTTGGGCGTGATGCTCCGTGCAGTTCTGAGTCCTGCTTACGTGGAAGGGAAGACTGTTTCTGACGGCAGTTTTGCACCTAGCGTGGTGCTGGTACAAGTGCAGGTACTATTTGAGACAGTTTTCAGCGCCTGGTGTAAAATCTATAATGCGGGTTTCCGCTTGCACACGCACGGTTCTCCGCATTAGCTGAGCGGATTCTCGCATTAGCACAAGGTTGTAAAACAGGCTTCCGTGGCTGCCCGACACTAGAGCCTCTTTACATGTGATTCAGAATCAGCTCCATAGATAGATGTGATTGGCCAGTTGATGATTGACACCTAAATAAGTCCGACATAAACCTCTCACAATCTGATCGTCTAGGTCTCAGACTGAGCATGTGATTGGCCGGTTGTGTGGGCGTGCACTTAAAAGCCAACCGCAGAGCTTTGCTCCCTTCTGATCCTGTTGCGCACCCTGATTTTTGCTCATCATCTGGATTTGTGCCATTTGGCCCCACAGCTTGTGCAACAATCACACACACTGATTCAGTTGTTTGGTGATTGGGCCAAACAATCAGATCATCTTAAATGATACATTTGTTTGTGGCCATCATGGGGGCTGCAGAACCTAATTGTGACTGTCTTGTGACATTAAATAAACAAAGCTTGCTTTAGCCATAAAATCCACTCCAGGTCTTTTGTTCATGGCAAATCATTTATAGGAACCTATTCAAGCTCATCATGTTAACTTGGCTTCATCAGGAGTTTAAATGATAGGAAACAATTTATTGTGAGTTAAATATTTTGACACTGATTCTGAATTGGCAGCATTTGCACAAAATAAAAAATCTCTAAAAAAGCTGCACATACAAATAGCGTATTTACCCCATATGCTGCGGCACGGTTGTTGCAAGGGGGTTGGGTATGAAATCCCGGCTGTTGGGATGCCACTGGTCAGAAAACCGACAGTGGCATCCTGACAGCCAGAATCCTGACACCCATATGAATGAATGTAAATATCTTCCTACTTCCTACCCTAACCTCCCCCCTTAGTGCCTAAACCTAACCTACCCCTCCCCGCACCCTAATCCTAACACTCCCTCCCTGGTGCCTAACCCTAAGCCTCCCCTTAATGCCTAACCCTGCTACCTAGCCATAACCTCCCCCTAACACCCTGATACTTACCTTCAGGATGCCGGTGGTTGGGATACTGGTGCCAGAATCCCGACCTGTCACGATTTTGGCGCCGATATGCAGACCATTGGCATCCCGCACACCGGGATGCCGACTGCATCCTGTTGCGAGGTGCATCCAATCTATGCAATGTAATATTTGTGCCTGGATTACCTGCATTCCCTCAGATACACATATACACACAGTTTTTAAGTGTTAGATTTGATAACAAAAAACATTCACAATTCTATTTCATTTAACTAAAAATCCCTCTGTTATAAGAAGCATTTTGTATTCCTAATTCAAATTTAAAAAGAAAAAAATATATTTTTCAAAAACATCCACAAAATCATATATTATCTGCTCAGTCAATAAATGAAGTTTTCACATTGGACCCGTCTCTTCCATCCCCTCCCACATTCTGCCTCTCTAAGCTTATACACTTTTTTTTGTGGGCATGTGCAGTATAATTTTGCGCATTTACATTAAGAAAACAAACGTACACCCAAGTAAGTACCGGCACCTTTATGTGTAGGAGAAATAAAAGGAATTGCACTAAGAAAACTGCAACAAATTTCCAGATTTTGATCACGAAAAAAATTAAATCGTCTGTATCTATTGTAAATCTATACTGTGCTGTCTAACAGATCTGACCAATCACAAACTTAATGGGGGTCCAGTGAGGCCTTTACAGATATTTGCAACCTCTGTATCTTAAACCCAGGGTTGCTGACTTTCTGCCTGGGTCGTGTTGCAGGGTGCATGGCGGCGGCAATGGTGGGTGGTGTGTGGGCGTGGAGGCAAGATCACTTCATTGCCGCTTCGCCCCCACTATACAATGCTGAATTTTTCTGCACTGTAAATAAGGATCTGGGCTACCATGACGCAATTCAGTGCAAATCTTTTCATTGGGCCCCTCCGAACCACCCAGTTTCGACAGGTAAGTGTGGGGTGGAGAATGCGGGTGGAAGTGGAGGGTGCGGTGGCCAGTCCAGTAGACTTGCTCTCTCCTACGGTGGGCCAGGTACACCACCTGATTTTCGGGAGCCTCCTAGCCATTGAAAGAGAGTCTGCATGTATGCTTAAACCCTGAATCATGCTCGGGCCTTGTGTTTGATCCTTATGGGTGATTGTGGAATCTCGTCTTTTCACTAGAATAGAGCAGAAAACTCTGTTAATTTAGGAACAGCCCATGCACCAGTTCTGTTGTTCAGTGAAGTTTACAGTCTGGTAATGCTGATCTTCTAAAAAAAAAATCTGCTTTATCCACGAAGTCTAATATGCGAAAAGGGAATATTTCATGGAAGCGTAGGTGATGGCGTTTTACAAAAAATTATATTTTCTAGATATTAAGTCATTTATGCTGTGCATTAATAATTTACATCCAGCTGTTTTCATTGATAAGTAGATGGGAAATATTGTCCATGGAGGACCCTATAAATGTATTAAATGATCTTTGTAGTGTGCTAGATGTTCATAAATTAATAATCAGGTCTGTAGTTTTGTAATTCAGTGTTTCTCCCAATTAGACACTATATTACCACAGGCGGTATCACTAAAGCTGGAGGAGGCGATGTGGGATCACGCCACTAATTTCTTCTAAACGGTGCCACGCACTTTAACCAACTCACTCCCAAACGCCACTGCAGCCATGGCTTCTAGGAGTTTTGGTCCCTGTTTAAAAGTGACATGGCATGTAATTATAAAGCCTAGGTGATCCTGTGGGTCTTTGTGTCTCCTCCTCAGTTGCTTTGATGCTGTATGCGATATATGTGCCGTATTATACATACTGTAACAGTCTCTCATGTCATGCAGAAGAGTGACAGGAGGTGGGCTGTGTATAGGTCATGCACTAAGGGCAGGACTATATTTAGGTAATCATTATACCTTGATGTTTGACATATTATCAATTATAATTGCCTATCCTATCCCCCCACATACCTGTCCTGCCTCATTTACAGTTGTCTTACTACCAGTATATACAGTACAGCACCTGAGCCAGGAAAAGAGAAAATGATGTAATTGTTCATTTACGATCATTTGCAATCTAAACCTTTTTACATGTAAAATACGTCCATCGGCCATACATTCCCCAATTTCTAGGAGTAGTCCCAAGCTTTAAAGAGGACTTTCACATGGTGTCTCGTGCAGTTTTTACTGTATGTCCAATCAGGGAAGAGCATGACACATCACTGCACTATGGGCCTGAGTCAGAGCCGCTCGTAAGCGGCCGCTCGTTTGCTCCGAGCGATGTTCGCACATCTGCGCATGCATATGGGTCGTAATGCGCATGTGCCAACCAGTCAGTGCGGTCGGAAATCGAGCACTCGCAAAATAGCGAGTGCCTGCTAATTTGAGTGACAGGATGAGGCGTTTGTGGGTGGTAACAGGGGAAGGTGCTTGAAAACGGGGAGTGGAGATCCGAACGCAGGCGTGCCAAACGGTCAAAACGGGCGTTTTAAGGGTGTGCATAATTAACAAAGCAGCGTCATCGACCACGTCACTTGGTTGTCTCTTAGCCTGAACTGTTCGCATGATTGCGGTAGGAAAATCCTACCACAAGCACTGCGAGCAGTTCAGACGCCTTTCGATGTACTCGATTAATCAAATAAATAGCGGAGATGACGTAGGATGCGAGCGGCCAGGGGGCGTCTTTACAAAATAGCGAGCGCATGTTTCGTTCGCTCGCTCAGACATAGAGGCATCAACAGACCGCAAAGAGCGAGCGCTCAGTTTAAATAGTCGGGCCCTTTTTCTGAACGAGCGAGCGCACATAGAATCCGGCTCTGAATCAGGCCCTATATCTCCATGTACTCTATGCTCCGCCTCCTAGGCCACAGCTCCGCCTTTCTTGTGAGCACCACGCAGCAGCAGGAGGAATTCAAATAGCAGCCACCTTGCAGTATTTGGCGAAAGGTTCCTTGGCGAACACTGGTCCAAGGGGGGTAGGGCTTAAATTTCTGCTTCACAAGCCAGTCTCTGTAGGTAGGTGAATGCTCAGCAGAGCTAAAAGTACACATTTGGTTTTCGGTTTCAATAAAAAAAAATAATTAAAAAATACATATAAAACAAAATAGATAAACAGAAGTTTTTTTTTTGTTTTGTTTTTTATTTATTTACTTTTGTTATCGCCCTCTCAGGGCAAGTTACAATACACCACAGTACTTGTTAAATAGGTTTGCTATTGCTATATTACAGTCCTTCAGGTGAGGATACCGCCGGTTTTTGCCAGCAGGAAGTTACAGATGTATACACCCAGTATTAATCCTCTGCCCAGCTTCCCAGTACAGTATATTTTTTCTATATTTCATTGTTTTCACTATTATTATTATTGTTTATATGGCGCCACAAGTGTTCCGCAGCGCCTTACATAGTACATAAATAAGTGAACAAGAAACCAGTGACTTACAGTATAATACAATGCAGAACAAGGTCTATACACATTGCTGCATTAGCGATCATAACACTCAAATAAGCAGCAGGGCATCAGCAACCAAGTGTTAGGTGCCCTTGTGGGGAGTAACGAGTATAAGAGAAGCACAAGAGGCTAGAGGGCCCTGCTCGTATTCCCCTGGTTTAATAAGTTAATGCATATTGACAATTCTAGTTTTAAAATGCAAAAATATACAATATAATTATGTTCATACATATACAGATATATATATATATTTATATATTAGGGATGTGCAGGCTCGGTTCTACTCGGTTCCGTTTGTTTTTTTTTACCGAATCTTATTGGGTATCAGCTGTCATGAGTTTTGGATAGCCAAAAAGATTCGGTAAAAAAAAACGAACGGCACCGAGTAGAACCGAGCCTGCACATCCCTAATATATAAATATATATATATATATATATATATCTCTTGTTCGGTGTGTTTATTTGTTTCCTAGGGCTTTATTTACTACAATCCGTATATTGAATGCAGATTGTAGTGTGATATTAACGACTGAATTCGCATTGCGAATTCAGGCAATTTCATAGGGATTTACTACGAATCCCTTGCAGGGACTGAGCTTGCGAGAAAGCTCTGTTCCTGCGAATCCCCTCCGCACACTAGTCACGGTATTTTCGCAAAAAAAATACTGTGACAAAGTGCCTGCACATGCGCCGACTGGCCTCCGCTGCTACCCCCCGGCGCTAAGCCCTGCCCCCCGTGACCCCCCTCCCTTAATAGCACTTACCTGCAGTCATCGGTGCTCCGGTGATGTCTTCCATGCCTCCGGTCAGCTGATATCCCATACTGCACTGGGACCCGATTACCTGATGACCGGGCCACAGTGCACCATGGGAGACCAGCTGACCAGAGGGAGAACATCACCGGAGCCCCGACCACTGGTCCATGGTCAGGTAAGTACATATTTTTTAAAACATTTTTAATTTTTTTTTTTTTTTTTAGCAGAGATCAGCTTGCGGTCTGTTTAGACCACACAGCTGATCACTGGTACCGGCTCTGGGCTCTTCTCTGCCTTTTAGAGCAGAGTAGGAGCCTGGTAACCGGGGGAGACCATGGATAACGCCACCTCCAGGTGGCGTTATTATCACAGGGCTTTCCCCGGTATTTTTTTACAATTTATTTTTAGTAACTCTGGTCAGATCACATTTCCCATTACAATTATGGGAAATGTGATATGCTTACTAAAAATAAGTGATACTTAGGGCTTGGAGTAGAATTTTACGAATTCTACTCCAATTGCCCTGTAATAACTATAGGTGATACTAAAATAATGTGAAAAGGGTGTGAAAACACCCTTTTTCACTTTATTTTAGTAAAAATAATGTTAATAAATAGAGCCCCTAGTGTGTTGTGTTTTTGCAATTGATTTGTATCATCTTCCCCCACACTGCTACATTTGCAGCACAGAAAGCTGTTTTGTCCATTTGTGAGACCTTCTGATTCTCCTTTCTCAGATTGTTCCTGTTCCCTTTCTGTGACCAAAGACGCTGACAAATTACCATTACAACTATCTCTCTGGATTATTATTATTATTCCAGTCATTAGTAAATAAGCAGATGTTTATTGCACGGCTCTCAGGAAGCCCTTTCGGTGGTAACTGTCCCCTCACCGGCACCATTATCAGGCTAGGTATTCTCACTGACAATTACTACAATATTGATAGCACCAGCTTGTATATATAGAGTATCAGGGCCAGACCTTCCCGGATTCAGCGTGTCAGAGCGAACATGCGTGTGACACTCATTTGTTACTGGTGACACTTTTTCTTCATATTGCACATGCAAATTAGGTCATGCAAATACGTAGGAGAGAGACTGCATGACTGAGCAGGCACAGATGTACTTATGCCAGGGACACAGAATGCCATTCATTTATTACCAGAAACCAGGTCACCTCGGTGAGTCCATCGGGCACTTGGCATTCTCGTAATGAATGGGTTGTGAGATTAGATTTTGGTGCATTTAGCAGATGGAGCTGCAGAGTGTGTTTCCTGCTTCACTCCTGGCTTCTCAGTACACGCTGATATTCATGTATGTGCAGTTCTTATTAGCATGGATAAGCTCCTTTAGTACTGAAGCTGTCACTGTTTTGGCTTATATTGTATACATTCTGAATTGGCTCTGTGAGGATAAGACCCAAATGAGATCACATTAACATTAAGAAATGTTTACTAATCCTCGATATCTATCACTTGGTGACAATCGGTCTAATACTGATTATTGCCCTGAGAACCAAGCGAGTGAGGATCACAATTCAGTTTGACCAAACTAGAACATCTAACAATAACCATATGTTTGTCCCAAACATTATTGAGCTATCTTAGGGCCGTATTCAATTGCCGGCGAAAAGTTCCGGACTTTTTGCATGCTGGAGTTTTTGCCGTTGTCGCTTGTTTTGCCTCCAGAAAAGTATCTCGCTCATCCCTGCTTTTCGCCCTATTCAATTGCGTCCCAGCAAAACTCGAATCGGCGAAAAGTCCTGTCAGATTTGGGGAAATCATCCTGACACCCTCCAAAAGATGCACTGACATGGGGGATCACTATGGATACCCCCGAATAGCCCTTCTGTAGGTATTTGGGGTGCTTAAATGCTCTCAATTGGTGCTATTTTGTGTCTTTGCACCAGTGCTAAAGAATAGCATTTAGCAGGGTTTTTTTGGCAAAAATAAGTAGTCCCAGCAAATTTGGGGTGCATGAAAATGGGTGCAAGCATGGTTAAAAATCGCTAAAGTGATGTTTTAAAAAACGCATCTTCAGCAAACACCTGGAATCCAAAAAAAAGCTTGGGTATACTTGGGGGACCCCCTGGAGTCTATTTAGCTAGTTCTTAACTTTGGACCCCAACTTTGTTTTTTTTTTTGCTCCCAGAACGAAACTACTTTTGGGGGGGGTGATCTTAAGTAAATTTTTTACTTTTTTTGACGCAGTTTACCTTTGAGGGACTGTCCCATGGCTGCAGGTGTAGTGCAGCAACTTTACAACCCAAACCCCCAATTCTGCACTTTTTTCTGCCTCCATTCACAGGCGAATCTTTTCCACGGATTACAAGGCGCAGTCTTTTCGCAATTTAATATAGTGGAAAGTTTCCGACAGGCAAAATGACGCCATCGGTGAAAACTATTCACCAAGGTCGGCATTTCACCGGCAATTGAATACGACCCTTACTGTATGAGCCCCTGCCACAACTGCAGGGAGACTATTCCAGATTCTTGCGTACCCGGTGTATTGTAATATTTCCTCATCTGCATGTGAAATTCCCCTTTTCTATGCAACACCCAGCCCTATTTTTGATGACTGAACCAATATTAGTGAGCATGCAGCCTACCAATCCACTGGTAGAGATGCTTTCTAGTTATTCAGACCCATTCTAAATTCAGTAAAATTTAGCCAGTTTGCAACACAGGTGATTTTTTGAACTGGTTCAATATGGCTGCAGCCTAATATGAGGATTGAGTTTGTAGTCAAAACAAAAGAGATTAATATAAACAATAAAATGTTGCCTTCTCGCACTTGAATGGCTATATTTTGTAGTATACTATGTTAATTTTTTAGCTAGAACAGCTTACATGGTTTTGTTTGAGTTCACATTATAAACCCATTTAAATCACTATGAAATGTAGCCATGTCAGCTTAATCCTGTTGTCCTTGCTCAAAATGTTCTGTCTGTCCAGATCTTGAGTATTTATTGTGATTTCCTTGGTGTATTCTCATTGTTGTCAACCAGTAATTAATTTACAGGGGCAGTCCCAGGTTTTAAGGTTTGTCCTAAAAATGTCCCTGATATGTTTATTTCTCAAATATATATATATATACACAAAAGTTATTTCTGATCGACACTCCATATAAGTAATCCAACGGCCGGGGTGCACTTATCCAAATAGCTCAAGCAAATGCAGGGACCGCATAGACATTTTCTTTAAAGACATACACGGGACGATGTTTTACATGATATGGCCAGTTACGACAGGTTGGAAAGACCAATTGTGTGAAAATAGGTGTATTTTGTGTGTTCTGCGACCCCGATGCACGTCCCTGCCATCGTCTAGTTGGATCGCAGATCAGATGGTTTTGCAGAGCGATCTATGATCTTTTGAGTACAATGTGATACACTTCTATGCATCTTATCCTATTATCGTAACAATCAATCGTACACCATTTGACCACATCTTATGAAAAATTTCAAGGGAAGAGTTTCAAATTTCAATTTCGTACAGCTCATCTTACCAACTTTGAATCGCACCGTGTATGGGGGCCTTTAGATATGCTTAGTAGCTGCAACATTTCAGATGCTTTAATACACCTTTCATCAAGGTATAAGTGAGACATAATCAAAATCTTACCTTTATATAAGAAAACCCCATGTCTAATGAACCAACAAACATGCATTGCCGGGTACATCCAAGCACGTCATCACGCGAGCTGCGTGACAGCATCAGAATGACGCAACATGCTGCTCCTGCGCGCGCGAGCAAGGCAAAACCCACACTGCCGGGTAGCCCGAGGCACGTCAACACGCAGGACACATGACCATGTCATACACATGACGCATCACGTGACCCACACGGACTCAACCCACCAGAGTAAAAGAATAAAGAGTGTTAAACCAATCACCATAGATCCCATTACCAAGGAAACAGACCATAATAAGGACATAGAAAAACATCTCAAAAACATTGAATAAACACAGTTGATAACATAAAATAATACAATCCAAGAACAAAATTACATAATCAAGACAAGTATATAGACACACAGAACAAAAGTAGCTGCTAGAAGTAAAACATATATCTTATGAAGCCCTTACAGGACCAGCATAAACATAATTAGTGAATGACAATCTAGCTTATTCCAAAGTTGGATATAATTATAGGCAAAAGAAGTAGGACTTAACTCAATTATGTGACATGGAAACTATATGGGAACATACATCTAACCGAGTTATATTATATTATATAATATAATATATTATTATATTAATGCCCAACTATATTGTTTAAAGCATATTACATAATATATGGAAAAGCTAGGAGAAAAATCAATCACTATATCTTAGAAACATGATAGACCAAGGCTTTCATTAAGACCCATAGGTGCGACCGTTTTCAATCGATGGATCCAGGTGGCTTCCAACTGTAGAAGTACTCTGCCTCGGTCACCTCCTTTCACTAGTGGTGGTACATAGTCCATCAATTTATATTTAAGTGTTTCAAGAGAGTGTCTAGTGGACACAAAATCCTGCACTATGGGCTGATCACTGCTTTTACCCTCTACAGCAAGTCTAATAGCAGATCTGTGCTGTGAGGCCCTTTCTCTAAACATACAGTCTTGCCTACATATGCCAATCCGCAAGGACATTTAATGACATATATAACATAACGACCCGTGCGCCTAATATGAGGATTGAGTCTGTAGTCAAAACAAAAGAGATTAATATAAACAATAAAATGTTGCCTTCTCGCGCTTGAATGGCTATATTTTGTAGTATACTTCATGTTCATATTTTAGCTTGAACAGCTTACATGGTTTTGTTTGAGTTCACATTATAAATCCATTTAAATCACTATGAAATGTAGCCATGTCAGCTTAATCCTGTTGTCCTTGCTCAAAATGTTCTGTCTGTCCAGATCTTGAGTATTTATTGTGATTTTTTTTTGGTGTATTCTCATCGTTGCCAACCGGTAATTAATTTACAGGGGCAGTCCCAGGTTTTAAAGGTTTGTCCTAAAAATCTCCCTGATATGTTTATTTCTCAAATATATATATATATATATAAATATTACTATTCCTCTTATACTGTCAAATAAATACAGATCTCCGTATATAATCTACAGTAGGTTATATCATGACCAATTTATTGAAAGGGGTATTAAGCTGCCACAGTTGTACGTTCTATTATTGTACAAACAATATATGATGGGGATTATAATGCACCGAGGTCCCAGCAGACAAGTGCGGAACATGCCGTCCTTAGAGGAACATCACACATGATTTGTGGTGTGTTTTTCTGTGCATCCTATCATTATATATGTAATGGTTGCACCCTACAGAGAAATTGGTTACAAAGGCCAATCATGGAACCATTCAGAGACGTTTTCATACATTGCTTGCTTTATAGCTGCGGTGATGCAAATATATTACATTTGTTACTACAGCAGTTTTACTTTTTTATCCCGAAGCAGTATCCATCCACTAGCAGGCAAGCAGTTAACTCCCATTTGTTGTGTGTCAGTTACTTTACAGCAATTTATGAGTAGCTGAAATAAAATTGCAGAGAGAGGATGTGGGGAAGACGTCCAATACTCCATCACTGCCCATTATATGAAGCATAACCTGCTGGCTTTTCCCCAAAAGATTATGCATCCTGTTCAACTAATACAGTTTTCTTCTCTTCAATGTCATTCCTCAGCGATGCTGACTCTGTGTCATTATTCCAAGCGCTCTGTTCATTATCCAGGGAAGAGTGCAGGTCGGGCTATAGGAATGTAGTGTGTTCCTTAGAACATTGCTACCTGAATTGTCTTAATCTACTGATTTACATATATCCCTCAGTACCTAGAACCGGAGATCACCGTATTCTGTGACTGCAGTCTGAGCCCAGAGCTAAATATCATCTGACACAAAAACTTCACACAACATTTGGTGATTAATAAGGTAGAATGGTATTCTAATTTACCAGGCTGAGGCAAGCTGTGGTTTTACAGGTGTTGTAGAACTATAAATCTCATCACCCCTTGGCAGCCTTTGCATTCCTCTGTGATATTTTAGTGGTAGATAGGCCATGGGAATTTTTTTTTTTTTAATGATTTTATCTAAAGACATAGGGGCCCCCGATAAATTAAGGACCTCATTCAGAGTCAGTCGTTGCGGCCGCACGGTCGTACGGGAAAAGGGGCCGGATATGCAAATGATGCACTCGCATGTTGCGTCCCTAAGGTCGGATTGTTAGCTGGCCGACCAAGGGGAGGAAGCGGTTGGATGTCAAAAAATACGCCCCCTTCTCGTACGCATTACACGTCATCTCCGGCCATATAAGGATTAATCGTGAGCATCAGGAACCATCGGAGCTGGTCGTAGAGCTTAAGGTTGACCATACCCTCTCTTAAGCTCTACGATCATGTCAGTGTAAAAACCTCCCATGTCACGTGTGCCATGACACTACTTTGTTAATTATGCACTCCCATAAAACGCCATTCGCATAATTAGGCACGCCTGCGTTCGGATCTCCACACCCCCGTTTTCAAGCACCTTCCCCTGTTACCACCCACAAACGCCTCCATCTGTCACTCAAACTACCGACCTGGCTGTGTTCAAGGAGAGAGAAATTTCTGATCGTAGTCGCTAGTTTGCGCATGCACATTGCGAACTTTACGCATGCACAGTTTAGCGAACATCGGTGGCGTACGACCGTGCGGCCGCAACGACCGACTCTGAATGAGGTCCTAAGTCTCTAACTCTCAGTAAGTTGTGGCCAGAGCAATTCAATATTGCTCCGATGTGGGGACAGCTGCTTTGAAAAGCAGCTGTCTCCGTGATCAGTAACACTGCTACAACAGCAGTTACTCGTACCCCTGCCGATCCGGCTGACTGTTCATGTGTGACCTGAGTTCACATATGTGCATGGCCGCATGGCACACAGTGTAGTGGCAGCAGAGGGATCCCTCTTCACAACCCCATAGGAAAGAGGCGGGCTCCGGGAACCAACGCTATCTAAAGATGACATTGGTTCCCACAAGGAAATTGAATACAAGGTGGCCCCATTGGGCACCTAATAATGAATGGGCCCATTACTAAAAGCTAGTGTTTCCACATGTGAAACAGGCCCAGAATGGATAATGAATAGGCCCCATATTGTTTTATAAGATGTGATACCATGATTTATATACACAGATGTGAGACAACTATGAAGAAATAAATAGCTTTTGAAGGTTCAGTCGTAGGTCTCCTTATGAAGATGCTGTGATAGCAAACACCTATTGGCATTAGGACATCCCGTATCTTTGAAATTTCCTAAAAGGAGGTTTGCTGGGTCAGACGAGTGATACTCCACTTCCCAGTGACATTTTACTTTCTAATAATTTTCCACTATTCCCATTGTAGCCTATGACCGCTCTGCTGTGGCTCCATCATAATTACATTTGCTCACAATGAATATCTAAAGAAAATTCACATATGTATTGTTAGAGGAGGCCATGGCCACATGTTGGGTCTTTAAAATTATGCATGTGGCCTCCACTGACCTAGACACTATGATGTGGCTTAAGCAAGAAAGGTTTTCCTTCGAGTATTGGACATCTTATGACATTCAGAGATTCCTAGGTCCCTCCTTTGCTAATTAATACCACATAGTAATATATCAATGGATTCCCCAAAGAACAGCAAAGGGTATAAGATAGCTGAGGGATCCCAGGACTTGGAAGTAAACTTCTTAGTAAAAAGGGAGTTTCCCCCAACCAATATGGAATGGTGGATAAATTCATCCATCCAATCAGGTGAACTTTTGCTACCTTGCTCAGCTCACAGAGTAGTAACATGATAATGGCTGCATTTATGTGGTAATTACATCATCACAAGTTCAGTACTATTTAATGGAGCCAATAGAAGTTGTCCAAGAAGGTGCTGGCCCAATCAAAAGTACTGGAGAGGCCTTCTCAGAGGGGAGGACAAAGTGCAAGTGCCATGGCAACTATTTTGCACTGAAGTGAAGAAATAAGGGGAGAATACTGAGCGCTCACAGAGGCACATTCTTTTCTCCCTCACAAAATACCTTGAAATCTCTACCAGCTTACAGGTCCCGGAGATCCGGCCTTATTCACATTATTACAACTGAAAGTATTCTTTATGTTCCAGTTAAACGTTTGCTTATCCTTCGGCCCACTTCTATGTTCTAACACTCTTTTATGATTAATTTTATATTTAAATACAGGTAAACTGAGCAATATTTTTGAAGAAAAACAAAATAAAAGTTTAAATGAATAAAGCAAGTGGTCCTAAAGTTATAGTAGGTGGAATGTGACCAGTAGAAGGGGGCGTTTATCTATTGGCGGTGTGTAGTCAACATGTTCAGGCGCGCCTATCCCAGAGAATTGTGGTAGCCCAATATTGCTCATCTGCCTCCGCGCTTCTATGGATTGCTAGGGAAAATTGTTGATATCAGTGACTGCAAAATGCAGGTGCTTTGTGGGAATTCTAGAGAATGTATTACCCCTATGACCGTTTCTGCAATGCGCATTTTCCCAAACATCCACCTACCTAAAAAAAAATTATGCGCAGAAAGTTTTTACTGGGATGTAGTCAAGGGCCTTGATATGTGATTGCGCCTTGCACTGCGCATAGCAGACAAGTAGGCGCATTTGTGCTACATAAAGAAGGATTGCGAATCCGCAGTTTCTAAACGACCCTAAATGTCTTTTTCTGGCTAGAAGGTGTTAAATAAAGGTGTAGCAAGCACAAATAGATGAAGTCTTAATAAAAATGACATATTTACAACACGTTCCTTCCCATCCATCCAGTATCTGAGCGGGCTCTAGTTTATATTGGCAACAAGACGGCAAGTAAAGCTCGGAGTGAAAAACGATCGCCGGAGAGAAATGTGGGCTTTTTTTTTTTTCTTTCCCTAGGTGTTTCGGGTGCTGGGGTGGAAGCACAGACGTCTTTAATTGTTGGAACACACAGCTATGCTGCCTCTGCTCATTTGGAAATGAAATTCATTCTGTTGAATCTCTAATAAGTCTAAAAAATTGCAAATGAAAGCATAATCTCAGATTTAAGTTAACATGCTCTCTCATTAAAAAATATAAAACAACAAGAAATGTAGATATATCCGCCGACATAATGTTTAATGCTTAATTTCACAGGTATCTCAGCATGATCTGAATAACTTATGCTGACGATGCAACAATCTAAATGATAAATCAACACAACCATTTTGGTGATATATAGTATTAAATGTAAAGAATACCCAGCTCTGTTAATTGGCCTGCTACCTGGTAACAAATAAGTGAGATATTACCCTAGGAAAGGCTGCTTTCCTGTTCTCCCCTAATCATTAGGCTTTTCTGGCTTGTAAGCGGATTCTCCTGCTTTATGATGAGAGGCTATCAGGCAGCTCAGCCGGCTTTTCTGGATAGATCAGATATATACAATTGATACAAGCATTGAATGTAATGATTCAGAAGGAATCAGCAACAGTGTCTTATCTGGCGAGAGGGTAAATACTTTTGAGAGAAGATTAGCCATAGGAAGATAACAAAGTAACATAACATTGATTGTAGGACTGTAGGGTCTCTTGTTCTAGGAAACATACTTCAGAGAGGTGCTTGAGGACAGGTTTAAAACCCAGCCGGGGGCCATGACAACTGAAGTCCATTCCAGGGTAAAGATTCCACGATTGCAAAATTGTCTGCACATAAAATTTTTAGGGACATTGTTGCATAAGGAGTAACCTGATTGGATGTAGGATGATCACGTGGCTCTCACGTTGGTGCGTGAGCTGCCCCTCCTTAGCCAGGAACTTGCACTACTTCAGTCTGTCCCATCCGATTAGCAGAATGATAGAGCCTTACCTGATTTGATCATAGTAACTGGGAGGGGATATAACAGTAAATACAATATTCTGCATGCTCTCCTGACCTGAGAGCAGAGTCATGGCCTCATCTCTGGACCCTGTTGCAGTCGCCGCTATTATTGTACAATATGACATACAGGGATTACTTGAAAAATAATATCAGTGATCTCAGGAACCATGCTTCTCAACTGCAAGACGCTGTCCACGAGGTCCCTTCTATTCAATTGATGAGTTCTTGTTCTGGTCAGACCTGTTGTAAAATGCTGCGTGACGGGCCGATGTGCATCGATGGTACCGACGTTTATGTAGAAGAGCGACGTTGGATGAAAATGAGAAAGAAGCGGTGGGCGTCTTTATGCCGGGTGAGGTTTGGAAAGCATTTTGCAGCTGAGTTCCGTGTGAATTCACAGCTGCGATTGCAATTGGTACTGAATGAGGCCCTTTTCTAACACAAATGCTGTCCAAATGTAATTGTAATGTAACCGAGTCACTCAGCATTGTACATAGAGCACTTATACAATGCTCCCTACACTCACACACCTCATCAATACAAATAATCGTGTTCATCTATCCCACATCCTCTCTCTAAACTCATCCGATCTCTCTAACCAGGATCAGGATAACTCAGAATGTCCCAGCGCCCACCACAATGATAAATATCATAATGCTACATATAAACCCATATAAATAGCCTACACAACATGTATAATCTATTAGTTACACAATACATACATGACAGATTGCCCAATTGGATGGATCTGATTGCTGGATGGACTTGCACAGACTATAGTTTACAGGTCCTGTGAAAGGAGGACTTGCGGGAGTTATAAAGACACCCAAATTCATTATACACAACAGATGCCCAAGTATTTATCAAGCACCCACATTCACAACAAGACGTCAGTCATTCAAATTTGGAATTAAAAAAAATCCATGTGATACTCAACTAAAACCAGACAGAGGAAAACTTTCCTTTTGTCTTTTTTTTACTCCCAATTAATGAATTATTTTAATAAAAAGCAAAAAAGTAATGATGTCTCCACGAAATGTGAAGTCTGGGATAACCCTTAAAATACCCACATGCGTACTTAATATCTTCTTCAAGCCAATAACCATGTGTTTAAAAAAATTAGGAATTGCTTTGTAATTTCCACACACAGTATACTAAATTTTTCAGAGAGAATGTCTGAAATTAATTGTATTGCACTGAAAAAAATGTAAAGCTTACCCAGACACACGCACGTTTAACTGTTTACGTTGGCAAATAGATAAATAGAATGCTCAGTATCATTGCATTAAAAAAACCAGTTCATTCAACCGATTTTCCAGCTTATCTCATTTAAATTCTATATAATTTGTAGGACATATTGTCACTTGCGTCACCCTTTAAAGGTTAAACAAGACATCCAGACCTGTGTACAGTGCACTGACTTCAACAAACTCACCACCATTGCCACGTACACCCCCTGATAATTACCCTGTTATTGCCCCCCAAATAATACCATACTTATTACCATTAGATTCAGGTATTTATGTCTCTTAACCCTTTTGTGCAGTCCCTTCTCCAGATATGTCACTCCATACAGTATCCTTCCTTCCCATGTGTATCCCTACACTCTCTTAGCTCCTATCACACTAATCTCCCCCTCCTGAGCTACTTACACTCTTCCCAATTAAGCCATCCACCACTCTTTTCACTGATAGAAACCCTCAGCTTCTAGTAAGAACCCAAATTGTAAAACAAAAATCAAGATGCAGATCTCACTGTTAACCATGTTTGTATATATACAGAGTATGGGAAGCAATCGGGAAGCCGACTGCCTAAATACCGGCAGCCGGCTTCCCGACTGTCTTATCCCGGCAGGGGTGAAATGCCAGGCGTCTAGATGTAGACGCCGGGAGACCGGCGCCCGGCATCACGATCATAGTGATGCCGGGCGCCGCGAGTGGACAGCCGTGGGGGGGAGGGTTAGGTTTAGGGCTCCCGGGGGGGACTTAGGGTTAGGCACCCCCCCGGGAGGGTTAGAGTCAGGCTAGGGGGAGGGAGGGTTAGGGTTAGGCACTTAGAGGGGGGATTAGGGTTAGGCACTAGGGGGGAAGTTAGGGTTAGGCACCCCTAAGGAGGGTTAGGGGGGTTAGGTTAGGTTAGCAGATACTTACCTAGCCACGATCGGGATTTCCAGCGCTGTCGGGCTTCCGCTGCTTCGCACTCTGCTCCTGTCGGGCTGCCGCTGACGGGAATCAAACCCGTATATATCATACCCATTCCCAGAGTATATATTTATATATATGTAAAATCAGATGTCCTGACTTACTGACTGATTGACTCATCAATGCACAGCCCAAACCTCTGGACCTAGAAACATGAAAATCGTGGAGAATATTCCTTCCATGATGTAGGTGCCCAATAAGAAGGGATTTTACAAAATTCGATTCCTAAGGGGGTTAAAAGGGCTAAAATGTTTCCTCCCCCTGTGCAGTGTCCTGTCTGTCTATATTGTGGCTGTAGCACAGATCATATTCAAACACCAACTGTCACCCCAAGTACTGCTAAACATCACTGGCAGTTGGTGTGGATCTCCTATTGCAATAGTGAGGGAGAGGGATGTGTTACTAAAGAGGTGAGAGTGGAAATTTGTTACTACACAGGTGAGGGAGGGGAATGTGTTACTACACAGGTGAGGGAGGGGAATGTCAAATGTGTTACTGTGAAGTGAGGGAAGGGAATGTGTTACAACACAGATGAGGAAGGGGAATGTGTTACTACAGGAGTGAGCATGGGTAATGTGTTACTCCAGAGGTGAGGGAGGGGAATAAGTTACTACATGTATGAGTGAGGGTAATACAGTATATTATTACAGGTGTGAGAGAGGAATTGTATTTCTACACAGGTGAGACCGAGCGAGGTGAATGTCGAATATGATACAACACGAGCGAGGGAGGCAAAGGTGTTACTACAGAGGTGAGGGAGTGGAATGTGTTAGTAGTCAGGTGAGGGAAGGTAATGTCTTACTATAGAGGTGAAGGATTAATGTGTTATAGAAGGGTTGAGATGGAAATGGAAACAGTAAATATCTAAGGTCTACCCAGATGAAACTGAGTTAATCAGCTAGTATATTATAAAATTGGACCCTCATTTTTATTCTGTCATTATACTTGTGTGCCTGTGCATGTACAGTATGTGTGCCCTAATGTGCATGGCATGTGCCCCATCTATCACTGCATGCACCATGCACATTAAGATGACTGGGAAGATCTTCAGTAACAGAAGAGGGTAAGTATTAGAAATAGGATGGGAGAACGCCAAAGAGGGTGAGGAATGTGAGCTTGGGTTGGCCAGAGAGTGGGTGAGAAGGGGGTGGCAGGGGAGAGGATGAGATGGGGGTGGTTGGAGAACAAGTGGCAGGGGAGTGGGTGACTTGGGGTAGCCGGACAGCAGATGAGACTGGGGCAGCTGATATATGTATGTGTGTATATGTATATATGTGTAACAAGTGCACTTAGCTATGAAGAAGGTAAAGTTTTATTAGAATCACAGCATCATCACATAGAAAGGGTCACGGCTTCTATCGGTTCACAGATCTTTGTCAAGACAGTTCAGAGTACAATTACAGTACCTGTGTCATCCATCTGAGAACAGACCCCCCCCCCTTATGTACCCACCTCAATTACAATCAAGTGCAGCACATGTGATAGTAACAGGAAATTATGCCATCAATCAACTACTTATTATGTATCTATAACTATAAGATATCTATTCAAAATCAAAGTTCATCCAGAGACCTACACATGTAACATTGATAATCACAAATAGGTGAGTTCTTAAGCCTGGCTATCCCCAGGTCAGGTGGTAGGCTCCTGACCCTGCCCACCACACCATCTGACAACTTCCTATTTCTGTTCCAAAGGTGAACGCAAATAACTGAAGTGTACACAACTCAGGTAGCCTCCGAGGGCTAAATCTAGCTATAATAAAGGATGAATCATGCCACCGTACCTCATAGTCCTGGTGGGTTCACTCATTTATAATTTGGGATTATTTATGTGACCTTCTATTGAATTGTCACTGAGTTTACAAACACCCCATCAGTTGCAAAAGATGGAGTAAGTGAGCAATATATGGAATATATATATTGCACACACATACTGTATGTGTATATAGTGTTCACTCTAGCACTGTGCACCTGTTATAATCAGTGCAGTTCCTCTTTCCTGTCTGGGGTGGCGCTCTCTGCTCTGGTGCCTCTAGCACACAAATGGCTAGAAGCACCAGAGCAGAGAGCGACACCCCAGGCAGGATAAAGGAACTGCACGGGTTGTGACAGATGCAGAGTGCTAGAATGCAGACTGTGTGTGTGTGTGTGTGTGTGTGTGTGTGTGTATATATATATATATATATATATATATATATTTAATTATATATAGCTACACATACATACAGTACACTCACACACACATATTCAGTGTGTGCAAGTTAGCAAAATACAGCTGTAGTTCTGTGAAAGATGTTTTCGATCGATAGATATATCTGTCTTTTATTTATATCGGCATGAAAATTTTTTCTTTATATTTTGTATTCTGTAAAGGAGAGAGTGTATTTTACTAAATGTATGAATGGCAGATATGAACAGTTTATTCATGGTCTGATACAGTTATCTGATTCCGGGAACAGTTTTATACGTAAAACAGTACTTTTCTATGCCCAATTTAATCTTGTACTGAGCACTATGATTATTACATTTCACTGAAACTAGCGCTTGACACTGACAACACCCGAGTGATGGAAACAGGAATTACAACTCGTTTTTTGGGACTATTTTTCGCACTCATTTACGGACCTACCCATTAAAAATTGCAGTGATAGAAAATCTGTTATTGTCATTTCATTTTATTAATAGAATATCACCAATGCCGGGAGCAACAAGGATTTACTTACTGCTCCGCTGGACCAACACAGGGCACGTGTATGACTAACCAATATTGATGTTTTGCGTATGTGTAGTCGAAGTACAGTATGTTGGTGTGGGCTTTCAGTTCCACTAATAAATAAAAGAATTAGCTAAAAATAGATCCATATTTTTTAAGCATTTCAAAATTGTCATAACAGAAATATACTCAAACATATTTTCAAACATTAAACATTTTTTTATTTATTTATTTGTACAGTTATTTTTTTTCCCTGTTATCGCCACCCTGAGATGACGATAACATAAGATCCTTATTAAATAGGCTTCACCAAGCATTGCATAAGGAAACTATCAGCAGAGAACCTGGTGACTGTTATTGCTGGTAGCGCATTAACCTCTTAATAGATGCTCCGGTTTTCACCAGAGATTGGACTTTAATTGATAGACCCCGTTGTGAAGGCCATATATGATGGGCATTTGGGACTACTTGTGATTGTGGGGATGGGGCTGTGTGGTTATCATTTGGTAGTATATTGTGGCCATGGAGCCATAAAACATGTTTAGATTACTTTTGTATAATATTTACTATTTTTGTGATATTGCTGATTATTATATCATTTGACCGGCTTATGAATTTACATTATTTACCCTACTAATGTTTCTTGCAGAGCTCCGTGATCCATGCGGCTCTCTACATTATAACTTCTCTGACAATCTCCAGGAATCAGCGACACTTGTGTTTAACTCTGTGAACACTACTTTTACTTTTGGTCAGAACATCTTGGACCCAGGCAATGATGGCAATGTGTCTGAGGCCCAGAACCCTCAGTTTCACTATTGCAGTACTGACCGTCTCACTGTTACATGATTCCCTGGTTCTGTGGTTTCCATTGAGACTGCTGCTTTCTCTTTGATCATTGCCTTTTTATGTAGAATAACTGGTTAGTATGATACTTCTTAACTGACCAGATTCTAGGTATATTTCCCCATAAGATTTTGTCCTGAATGCTGGGAGGTGTGTCCCACTCACCATGCTCTGCACGGAGAAGCAATTGAATTGCTTCATCAGGCGCTTATTCGTGCAGAGACCCAGCGGGGAGCCCCCAGACCATTTCAATCGCCCCCTTAGAGTCAAAGGAGATATCTGGAAGAATCAACTTATAGCAATGGTATCCGTTCTGAAAATCAAGATATGTGGGTGGTGCACCCTTGGCGCTGATTAACAAAGTACTCAAAAGGTGGGGTCACATAGAAGTGAATCTGTCCCCATTTTTGTCCCCTTTTTGCTTACTGTACATATTTGTTACTAATATAATATTTCATGCTTCCGTCTCTGGATATATCCCTGAGTAAGCCATCCTCGCAGATCCCACCCACTTCCTCAGTGAAGAAGGTGGTCCGGGGGCTCAGTAATGGAGAGGAGGTAGACGTGGGATATATCTGGTGGGCATTGGCACTGTGAGTGACATCATCAAAGCTGGGAGCGGGGCTCCAATGACACGATGGGTGGCATCACACCCCCACACCTCCCACTTCTACCTTTCCTCTAGGATCTCCCCTTTATTTGTTAGGAAAGATGCTGGCATACCTCAGTCCCTCAGTCCCATGTCCCTGTACATTGGTAGTCCACAGACCACAGTATATAATGCAGTAGCAGAAGTACCGTATATAGGTCAGAGTTAACCTTCTCTGTAGTTTGAAATGCAAATGACACCATCAGAGTACAGCTGACTAATGCGCTAATGTTGGTGCTGCAGCCTCCTCGTCTCTCAAGGTTAGACATGAAAGTGAGCTGCAGTTTATGTATTGCCTTGTCACAGTTTAAAACTCAGATGATAGGAACGTGTCTGAATTAATGCAGCCGGATCACTGCTATAGCCAAACCTTCCACTGCAATCGCCTAGAACTGTTTATTTGGGCATATGGCTGCATGTTCTGTATTAAGGTGCCCATACACGGTGCGATTTTTTTACACGATTTGGACATTTCAGTCGATTGTAACGACCAATTGTGTAGCAAGTGTTGTTTTCCTGGACGATTACGATGCCAATGCGTGTCCGCGGCGTCGTGCATCGGTATCGTAGATCAACTGAACCTGCAGGAAGATTTTGACCTATTTGAATTACATCATTCCGTGTGCGCACATGGAACGATGTCATGCACGATCCAGATGCATGTAGCACAGACCAGGGAGATCCGTGCTACATGCATCTGTGTCATTGACACAGAAGCACAGACGGAACCAGTGATACCCGTCTATGCTGCTGTGGTTAAAAAAAAATAAATTTAAAAAATGGCGTGACCCCCCCAATGAGCAACCAGCACCAGGCTGTTAGTGACCCAGTGCTGGTTGTGCTTAAATACAGTGGACAAATGACATAGAGGTTACCTGTATTTAAGCACAACCAGCACCGGGTTAGTCAGAACCATCCCTGGTTGCCAAAATACAGGGAATAAACAACATAGGGGTCCCCTGTATTTTGAGTAACCAGCACTGGGCTCTGATCTGGTTCTGGAAATACAGGGGAAAAAATGAGTAGGGTCCCCCTGTATTATCCAGAAGCAGCAACAGACTTTTTCTAGCCGGGACTAATGCCACAGCCAGGGGAGCCCTTTCACAGGGCCCCCAAGCCAAAGCATTAACCCTGACCGCTAGTCAGCCCAGCAGTTCCACAGCAAACAATATTTTTAACACTTTCAAATGCACTACACTACATAATCAACCCGGCAGCCACCGCCCAGGTGTGTCGGGGATAGCCCTGGACTATCAGCATAGGCCTGGGGTGCCCTGGAGAGGGGAACCTCTTTATTGGAGAGAATTCAAAGGAGATTGCATACAACATTGGACAGTGTATGGGCACCTTAAGCAGCTATTTTGTGAAAGGACTATGTTGCCCTAAGCAAAATACTGGTTTGGGACTTCATTGCCCCCACCATTGACCAAAAAATACACATGTAAAAATAATTTGGATTAATCCAGGGAATTCAGGGCTCATTAGGCAACCTAGTCTACTGCCTAGGGCCAATGAATGATCTGGGTGTGGATGGGATTATTCATGGAACTGCAACATTTAACTAGGAACCGATGACATCACTGAAGGTCAAAGGTGTTGCTGAAACTGAAGTTTTATAGATTGTACTGGTTTTTTAATATCTATGATGTCACAGTCATATATGACATCATGTAATGTAGTTGTATTGGTCTATTGTTACTTACAAGAGCTGTAACTATTAAACTAAATGACCAATTGAAGTTTTATGTCTTAAACTAAATGATGAAATAACATGTTAAGTCATAAACAGCATTGGGGGGAAAGCAATATTTTTTTAAAAGTGGAGGTAGTTTTTTTAATGGAGTGATGACAGAACCATGTATACAATGGTGATAAATATAATGTTACAGTATATACAGGTAGCTAATAAAAAAAATTATCTTTAGCTGAAGTTTTAAAGTAACCTAACTAATAAAATGATGGGGGTACTATGATATTTACTCTTCCAACCGACGCTTATATACCGTCCAGTTCTTTAGGAGAATTTTGAATCTTTGAATGTTTCTTATGTTAAGAATAAGAGGTGGAGCATGAAACTCAGAATTCATAGTCCACCCACTGCTAAAGTTATACAGGTACTTGTGCCTGGGGAATGGTAGTAGTTTGTATCTCGGTAAATGCGGGCCCCTGTGGGACAGAAGGAAATATGGACTGAATGCATTGTACATATTCTTTCATGTCTGGCATTTTTATATATTTATATAGTTGTTAAAAATCTCAGACATTCCAGCATTAATATGTATAAAATCTGATTTTTTTTTGTTTGCATAATTGAAATAATATTGAAATGCTTTGATGTCTGTGACCAGTCAGTCCCTTTCTGAGATGTCTGACATTCCGTGTCAGTATTTATTCTATGAACATAATACCATTGTTCTCTCTGAATTTTAAAAAAAGGAGATCCAAAAACATTCTATAATAGTTATACTGTATATAGACACTTCAAGTCAGTGACTTGATTGAGACAGATTTTGTAGAAAATAGATCAGCTTCCAATGAGCAGTGCATTACACAAATTGTTCATCCTCTGAGAAAAAATACTTTAAAGATATAGGGCCTGATTCAGACCCGGTCGCAAGGCTGTGTTCGCACGCAGCCTGCCGATGTTTGCAATCTGCGCATGTGTACAAGACGCAGTGCGTGATCGGGAGGCGTTTGCAGCAAGTGCACAGTCGCTCCGCAAGTATGAGTGACAGAATGTGCTGTTTGTGGGTTGTGACGGGGAGGTCGATAATAACGGGGGTGTGGTGGTGGGAATGCAGACATGTCTGTGCATCTGAATGCCATTTCAGGGGCATGCATAATTAAGACGCATCGTCGGCATACATGTCACATGGCAGAATTTACGCACAGCAGCACTCGCAGTGCTTGCGGTAGGGTATGGTCAACCACAAGTGGTGCGTATGGGATACACTTCCTGGAGATTATGTATGTTACTAAGAGAAAGAGGGCGTCTTGTGTCAGGCTAGTGGGCATCTAATTTAATACCGCGATCGCACGGCAAAACATAGTGGGCGTGCTAATGTCTTGCTAGTGATTGCGGGATTTGCATACTATGACTGTCGACGACTGCGTTTGAATGCAGTTTTGCGACCGGGTCTGAATCAGGCCCATGGATCCATAATTTTTCTTCTGATCTATATTGTTTTGTTATACCAACATTTGGTAGGGTGGGGGGTTACTATTTCAAAATTGTTCTGCCAGGATTGTACAATATGGGTACGGCTCCTGCAATGTGTATCTGTAATGCACTGGTGTCATTATTCTAATTCTTTTGTATATATCATGTATGCTCAGAGCAAAATACTCTGGAATAATCTACATGAGTGGTCGGGCTTCATGCTCTCCTCATGGCAGCTATGGCGGTACTTTCGCCACTGTAGGAGGTGTTTTCTGCTTTTCATTGATTCTCCTTTTTTCTTACGGACTGGGAGAAACTTTTTCCTTTTTATTACCACTGTCGGCGGCAGCCCGGATTGCTGAGTCTCCTTGCAGTGACATTAGGGTTACAGCTCTGATTGTCTGCGGATGAATTTGGTGTTAAAAGAAGAATAAAGAAGGATTCAGCACATATCCATATTAACAAGCCGGAAAATATTCATTAATAACCTTTACACACAGCTGCACAACACCTGCATATTCACACTACTCTGATGTTCCCTTCGCGCTGCAGATAAAGTTACACGACTTATCTCGTATACGATATGCAAGCCCCGGGTCAGGCAAAGTTTAATCCATTCGTTTTCGGCCTTCCTGATGCTCTGACACAATGGAGGATGCAGAATCCATTTATTTTCTTACACTACAATGTTAAACTGTCTAAATAAATCCAGAGTCATCAAAAACATACAAATCTGGGTTTGATGCTTTCGATTTGTATTTTTTTTCTCCACTTAATGTACAACCACTATTTTATTTTAAATGGTTCTTTCCCTATTAATTCTTAGTTGTTGTGACTGTGGTTTAGATTAACTTGTTTAATCCACCTCTCTAGATCAAAATGTACTACATCAATGTTGTCAGCTACTGTATGTCATTGATGGGCAACAGGCTTTTACCAGTGGCCTCCAGCTCTTCAGTGGCGCTTCTTTATCATGTGGACGGATGATGTGCCAGTGGTTGCCCTGGCCACCGTAAATGTGATGAGCTGACCAGGTGAAACTTTACACATCCTCTGACCACAGGAGGAAGGTCAGATGAGAATGTATCAGTATCACATGTGATCTCCCTCCGGTATGCAGTTGGGAAGCCGGTGGACCTAATCCTGACAGCCGGCTTCCCGACTGCTTAATCCCAATGAGGGTTAAATGACATACATCTAAATCTAGACGCCTGTCATTTTACCGACGCCGGGAGACCGGCGCCTGGCATCTCAATCGAAGTGATGTCGGGCGCCGAGCATGGACAGCCATGGGCGGAGGGTTAGGTTTAGGGTTCCTGGGGGGGAGTTAGGGTTAGGCACCTCCCCTGGAGGTTAGGGTTAGGCTAGGGGGAGGGAGGGTTAGGGTTAGGCACCATCCGGGGGACTTAAGTTTAGCCGGTGGGGAAGGGGGGGTTAGGTTTAGGCACTTAGAGGGGGGGGATTAGGGTTAGGCACTTGGGGGAAGGTTAGGGTTAGGCACCACTAAGGAGGGTTAGGGGAGGGAATTAGGTTAGTGAATACTTAACTTAAAGACGATCAGAATTTTCATCCATGTCGGGCAGCCGCTGTCGGGATTCCAACCACCGGACTCACGTCCGGCAGTAAATCATACCGATTCCCTCCCTCCTTCTCCTGCAGCAAAGACCTGATCATGACCTGTACTTTTTGAGCACATACAGGTGATTCTTCTGTTATTTAGTGATGGTTGATTACTGACATTCTGGGCCTGAGTGATATGTGAGGAGTTTTATGGTCCATGTGGGGCAGCACAGCTGGTGTAGTGGTTGGCATTACTGCCTCACAGCACTAAGGTCATGAGTTGAATTCCCAGTTATGGCTGATTTTTGGGGTGATTGTATGTATTCCCAGTTATGGCTGATAAGTGTGGTGATTGTATGTTCTCCCCGTGTTTGCGCAGGATTCCTCTGGATGCTCCCGTTTTCTATCACACTCCAAAAACAGACCAGTAGATTAATTGGCTGTTGACCAATATAATAACCCCAAGTTTATTGGTCCATGTGATAGGGGGATATAGAGCCTAATTCAGTGTTGTACACAAGCCTGATGGCGCGTCTGTCCGTATGAACGCCGTTTCATGGTTGTGCATAAATTAGCCCATGCGATGTCCTATGCAGCCCTGTGTTCAGGAGAGCTCCCAAGGCTGCGGCAGGTCAGACTTGACACAAAGGCAAGATGGCTGCTCAATGTGCATCAATGTTACCGATATTTATGCAGGTAAGCAACATCATATGCATATGACAAGGCAGCGGTGAGCGTCCTTATGCTCAGCTAAGCTAAGCAACCTTTAGCATATTTTTGCAGCTGTGATGGCATTATCGTCTGCCTCTGAATCAGGCCCTTAGATGGGAACAGACAACTCCTAATAAATCAGACTTTGATCAGTTCTCTTTGACGCCATCCAGCAAGGACAGGATGAGTTTGGTAGTTCTTTACCTATGTCGTAGAAGTAATGTTCCTGTACTGCTGTATTACAGTAGATTTTACTATTTTTGATATTTAAATTCCATAAAATAATTGTTAAAATGGGACCAAATTTTTTTTTTTCAATCTGATAAAATTATATCTGGCCCATATATGAGCGAAACACAAGGATTTGTAAAGGAAATAGTTCTCCATATTTCAATGTTATAGGCTTATTGGTCTTAAATCCAGATGTCACCAATACCACGCTGTGTGGTGAAAAACGCAATCACCTTCCAGTTAAAATAAAGTTGCTAGGTGTTAATGGATTAATGAAATGAGCAGCACCACATCCCAGAATTCCCTCTCTATATATTACATTGGCGCGAGGTGTTTGCAATAATAAGGTGTTTTTTATTCCCTTACAAATGATTTCATAAATAAATACAACCTAGATTTAACTAGGGCCAGGTAAACCCGTAAGCCAAACACATGGAGTGCTAGATCTGTATGATTATAAATCTGACACGCCAGATACTTTGGGGGTGGGGGGAAAACCTGAGACGTGCAATTAACATAATTCAAAAAATTTACGATGTCGTCTCTGGTTTCCGATTCCTTACAAGAAAAATGAAATGTTTGAAAGATTAGAAGAAGAAGAGAGAAAAAAAACTGCAGTGTAGAATCAGCCACCAGATAATATAACCCTACACCGCACTGCTAATTTATCATTGCATGGATCTGCCTTATGTCTAATTAGCATCAAATTGCAAACTGTTATTTGCTAACATTTTGTTGCATTAATCTGCTTGCAAATTTCAGGGCTTATAGACTTGGTTTGCAAATTGTTCTGTCGTCTCTGTGTTTAATACTATGGCAAGCAAGGACGATAATTCATTAACACCAAAGCAAAATTTGCTTCTTGTTTATATTGAGCAAATCTCTCTTCTATTTAAAAGAATTTGATCTGTTGGACTAGTCTGTTTCCTTCTGGATGAAGAGCGTGTTCTCGCTGTGGTTTGGCGGAGCTGGGGCTCAGATCAGCACCTATAGGTGCATTGAGGTTAAAATATCCAGTACTGTACCTGTTTCTTCCACATAGACCTAATATTAGAATGCAGCCTATTAATTCATTAGGGACTGGTGACATGCGGTACCATGTGCATTTGTCATTCAGAATGTCGGCATTGAAGGTATGTTGACATTCAGCATGTCGACAAAATGTTCTTCTGCTCTTAGGGCACTAATCCTAACTCTACCGTAAACCTAAACCTGTCTCAATGTCGACATTCTGGCCATGATGGCATTGTGAATGTCGACATAAGGACTACATATACCCACTTTCTCCACACAGAATGTCAGCCTCTGGATCGTGTTGGCAGTGGGTCATGCACACCTCCGTTATGTGAAGTTACATTTCGTGGATAATAAGGCACCATTCAGGTTTGGAATTCAGTTGTGAGCAAGGTTGGTGGAACAGCAGCATTTAGGCCCTCCACCAATTTTGCATGTGGGGCCCATGTGCCATCTTAGGTCACAAAACTCTGTGTGTGTGGTGGCTCTAGCAGGTCTGTACATGGATATACATGTGGATGTGATTTACATACAGGGGAAATTTTGTAAAGGAACTTGGTTGGTCTTTCCCATTCCAAAGTGCCTTACTACGTGAAAAAATATGCTAAAAATTAGATTGCGTTTTTTTGTTCTGAATGAGATCTGAAAAGGATCGGGGAAGGTTAGAAGATTGTGCAGGGCTTCAAGGTCACCTCGGGGAAAGTGGATCTCTTGCACCATGGAAGGCTGAGTAAGACAGAATACGACGAGGTAACTGTACACAAAACAAACTTTGACACGTGAGATTCAAATTTTTTAGCTTCAAAATGATAGGGCCCCTAACTATATAGGTAAACTCCAATTCAAACCTCTGAAGTTTAGACATTAACTTATAAGTAAGACATAACATACTTAATAGCATAATTTGCATGTTGGACTCGATAGCAGCTGAGGCTATAGAGCTCTCAGGGTTGGAGGTATTGTGGTACAGGGCACAGAAATATGGGGGGGCTACTAATACCTGCCATGCAGGTCCTCCATGTCGGCCCAGTCTCCGTTCTCTAGCAGTCTTTGTAGCCAGCAGCGATACTCTGACGTGACCGCAGGCATTATACCGGATCAGCAGAGACATGGAGTGCTGTGATAAATTGCCAGATCCTTTAGTCTTCCCATTATCATGCAAACCTGGCTGCAACTCCTCCGATATTCTAGTTAAACACCGAATCTCTCCAGCTTCTTATTGAGTGAATCTCTCCCACTTTCTGCCTGGGTCAGCACTTGATAAATAGTCTTTACTGACCAGGCATAAAATTGGAGTAATTGCCACATTGGTCAGTAAACAAGTGAAAAAGTATGATAAATCCTTCTGTATGAGCGTACAATAACACCGGCACCTATGGAAGAGGAAGTGAAAACCGCCGGCCCGACAGTGACAGATGCTTCTTTCAAGGCGTCCATGGCTCTGGTTTTTTTCCAGTGAATAATTTTTTTTTTTTCTTATTTTATTTTCTATCTACCCTTATTACACCAGGAACTGGGTTTTAACCTTTTCAGTAATCTGTTGGCAATAACGGAGACTACTGTATTCCTGTCAACGTGTCTGCTGTATAACAATAAATTTTACATTGATGTCTTGCTTTTCAGGAATAATTACAGGGCACCTTAAATGTTAGGCCATTTACTACTTGTGCGAGAGATGACAATAAAATCAATGAAACCTTCTCCTCCTCAAAAGAACATCACAGCCTTTTGCAATGTTAATGGATTTGTGTGTTCTGAGAGGGGGCAAGTTTACTCGACTGCCTTGTTCTAAGAGCCCTCTTAAAAGTTTCATGGTTTAACCCTTATCCGCCAAGATGTCCCGGTTTAAAAAAAAAAAAAGTAACATAAACTTCAGTTGTTTCGGAGACCTGCGGACTTTCCTGCAAAGCTCCCTCCTGGTTTCCCCCCGCATTGATCTGTGCTGAGAAGGTGAAGGGACCATGGCGTGGATCTATCAAGACCAGCGTGTCCGCTTTTATCACTGCGTCCTAAAGAGTCAAAAACCCAATAAAGCGAAGCACGGATGCTGTGCAGAGCACCGACGCTCATGTCTGTGACCACTGTATGCAAAGTCTGGCATTAGTCTCCGCCAAGCCGCCCCTGACAGCCCTGAAGTGAGGGAGATTAATGTGAAGCCGGCCTTCTTTATTATTGTCATTGTGTTCCTTCACACTCTGCCTCTGACTTTCAATTTTGCTCCAGAATTAATTGTCTGCTCCCTGCAGTATGACTGATGTAGAAGGATGTACGTAGCAGAGGCACCTGGTCCTGGCCTTGGCAATGTGAGCTGCTGTTTGCTGGAAGCATTGTTTAGGGTCACATTCGGGGAGAGGCAGTCATCACATCACCAGTTGACTTTTCTATTTTTTTTTTTTACTTGAGTCAGATTTAATTGCAGATTACTGCAGACAAATAATACAGGCCTATTAGCAACATGCTTTTCTCAGGTTTTACATTGAGTTATAATTCCTGACTATGAATGCAAAGACCTTGGACACCAAGAGAGCGAGATAGAGAGAGCTGTACGAGACTTTTAGTCATAGGGCTACAATGTATCCATCACATACAATGGAGGCAGCCATTTTGTAGGCTGAACTAAACTTCAAGAGACTGCAGCCTATGAATTCTCTATGATCTAGAGACGGCAGTGAGGTAAAACACACTTTGGGGTCTATTCATCATCACTTAATTTCTACAAAAGCAGGTGAAAATGAAGAGTTTCACCTGCTTTTGTAGAAATTAAGTTTTCGGGCCATTTATCAAAAAGGTAACGTAGGAGATACAACAGATATCTCCTGCTTACCTTCCTCTCCCGGAATGGCCCGCTGTCCCCATACACTAGTATCACAGATATCTCCTACTTACCTTTCTCTCCCGGAATGGCCCGCTGTCCCCATACACTAGTATTACAGATATCTCCTGCTTACCTTCCTCTCCCGGAATGGCCCGCTGTCCCCATACACTAGTATCACAGATATCTCCTGCTTACCTTCCTCTCCCGGAATGGCCCACTGTCCCCATACACTAGTATCACAGATATCTCCTGCTTACCTTCCTCTCCCGGAATGGCCCACTGTCCCCATACACTAGTATCACATATATCTAATGCTTACCTTCCTCTCCCAGAATGTCCCGCTGTCACCATACACTAGTATCACAGATATCTCCTGCTTACCTTCCTCTCCCGGAATGGCCCACTGTCCCCATACACTAGTATCACATACATCTAATGCTTACCTTCCTCTCCCGGAATGTCCCGCTGTCCCCATACACTAGTATCACAGATATCTCCTACTTACCTTCCTCTCCCAGAATGTCCCGCTGTCCCCATACACTAGTATCACAGATATCTCCAACTTACCTTCCTCCCCCGGAATGGCCGCTGTCCCCATACACTAGTATCACAGATATCTCCTACTTACCTTTCTCTGCCGGAATTGCCCGATGTCCCCATACACTAGTATCACAGATGTCTCCTACTTACCTTCCTCTCCCGGATAGGCCGCTGTTCCCATTCACTAGTATCACAGATATCTCCTGCTTACCTTCCTCTCCCGGAATGGCCCGCTGTCCCCATACACTAGTATCACAGATATCTCCTACTTGCCTTTCTCTCCTGGAATGGCCCGCTGTCCCCATACACTAGTATCACATATCTCCTGCTTACTTTTCTCTCTCGGAATTGCCTGCTGTCCCCATACACTAGTATGGGGACAGAATTCATCAAGCTCCAAAAATAGCATTTGCCATCTTCAGATGGTGTTTGCTCCCACAACTTGCTCCTTCCCTATGAGAAGGAGTCTCGGTTGTGAAGAGGGTAACACAGGTACACTAGTGTAACTGCTCCGAAAGGAGCAGTGAAGCGCCTCAGGGAGACAGCTAATTTTTGGGTCAACTGTTTCTGCACCAGAGCAATGATGAATTGCTCTGGCGCTCGCGTCGACTTGCTATGTTAATTATCAGACCTCAATAATTAACATAATAGAGCCCTTTGTAATGTATTGATGGAGTGAATATTGGAGCAACCTCATAGCAGCCCACACTGGGCCTGATTCAGACCCGCTTGCGAGAGCAGTGCTCGCAAGCGGGTAGATGGTCCCCCACTGCACATGCGCACGCCTGCTCCGGCGTGCGCATCCGCGAGACCCTGCCAGCGATGGGTGCTCCATCGCTATGGGTCTCGCACCAAAGCGGGGCAGCTTTCGATGGTGATTGACAGCTTGCCCCGTTTTGGAGGCGGGGAGGGGGGGTGGCTGGGCAAACGGAGGCGTTCCTGCAGGGATGCCTGCCATTTGTGGGAGGCCCTACTGACATCACTCGTGATGTCAGTAGGTGGACTTCCTGCTCTATTAGAGCATGAAGTCCCCTGGGGCTTGCGGCCATGAGACCCTACCACAAGGGTCTCGTCGCAAACCCGATGGTCGCGATGGTCTTGACCATCACCTGGCCGCTCGCATA
This sequence comes from Taudactylus pleione, assembly GCA_031769625.1. Taxonomy (NCBI): domain Eukaryota; kingdom Metazoa; phylum Chordata; class Amphibia; order Anura; family Myobatrachidae; genus Taudactylus; species Taudactylus pleione. The sequence continues at coordinate 609,702 of JAUIMM010000883.1, forward strand.
AGCTGTGGGTGGTCACCCACAGCTATGCGAGCGGCCAGGAGGCCGTCTTTAAAAAAAAAAAAAGGGACGCCCTGATTCAGAGTGAGCGCTCTCAAAGAGCGTCCGGCTCTGAATCAGGTCCACTGTGTGCACCTCTCAACTATTCCGATTCCAGCAGAGAGACACCATTTGTTTGTTGACTCCAAAATGAGCAGGGGATACCTAGTGGGGCTTTTCCAGATAGTGGGTGTGGGTGGGAGAATTAGGGCATGTTTTAAGAGAATTGAGGGTGTAGTTTGCATGGAATGGAGGCATGGGCGTTTTTTGTTTTGATGTTGTACAGTAGGTAGGTGTAGGTAATAGAAACTCTTTACTTTGGAGGGAACACATTGGTGCTGATGCTAAGTTGAATGTACATTGGTTTCTGCAGTATATCTTCTGTGTTTTCACACTGAGCATGATCCAGATCTGAGCGAATGTAAGTATGGATAATGCAGAGCTGTATGCATTTCGGTGATCTACACTTAAGACTAAAGAGCTGTAATAATGCGTTATCACATAGGCACAGTTCGGCAGCATATGGATGCAAATGCGGCAATGCCAAGCTTGAGGTAACTGAAAATACACCTGTTTCCAGGCAGGTATTTCTTTTCCACCTGGCATGTTTTACGTGCAAGTGCATCCTAACAATGATTAGTAGCAAACCAACCCTGCCCATAGTGGTGGTGCACATTACAAGATGCATACAAAGCTGCATATGGGAGAATATACAAATATTTTTCCTGCACGCAATTCAGGAACAACATATACCCGATTTACCTCCAACTCTGTGTGAGACCCAATATCACTTTGCTACATACAGCACCTGCTGTCCTTTTTGTGTATGCTGGTTTTTTTTGTAAATGTTAAACAATCTAAGAAATAATATTTCAGTGTTTTGGAATAATATACCTAACAGTGGCCACACACAGTCTGACTAACAATATGAGATTAGGCCATAGATGTAGGTGGCCAAGATGGAAAAGACCTGCCCATTCTGGACTGCAGCCAACAGACCTAATCACTTTAAGCTGACACAGAGGTCTGCTAGTATGGCCAATAGGTGCCCATGCACAGTCAGATAGAGGTTGTCTTCTGTCCTTGTTTTCTAACAATTCCGATTTACGCTTTGATAGATTTTGATCAGATAATTATTATTAGGCATCATGCTCAGCTATTTTAATTTTGGGCCACTTGCCAAATATGGCTGAATGTGTTACTAGCTTGAAAGGAGAAAGACCTAGAATAGTCACCTCATAACAAGAGAAATAGATTTCCACCCCTTGAAGAACCTGGATTGTACCTTGCAGACACCAGCACAATGTTTTTAATGTTGGACTTCTTGCATTTTTTTTTTTAAGACATGTTTTTTGATTGTGTGACTGTTGTTTATATTGGCTGTGAGGTCTTTCAGGTTGGTTCTCGCTAATACAATACTTAAAGGTGACCACTTAAACTGTGACTTTGATGGCAAGTTAGATTGTTTTAGACCTAACAAGTCACAAATAGGGAGAAGAATGTCCAGATGTTCAGCTCCCAGGCCGGCAGCGGTTAGACTAGTCTCACTATTTACCTTTTCAATAAATTATCTTGTGCTTCCTGTTCCAGATTAATTACAATAACAAAATACAATAAACGTTGTTTTAGTTAAAATAGAAAAAACAAAACTAAAATTAGAAAGAACATTTGAAAAAAAACAACAATCTGGCACTAGCAATCTGAGGACAGCTGCACTACTTGTACCAACACAGTTCAGTCCTAAATAGGCTTTCCCATAGGAGAAGCCTTTACCAGGAGGGGTGCTTCAATAATAGGCAAAAGCCCTACATTTTGGATTTAGGGCTTTATGGTTTTGATAAATAGGCCCTTAAATCTGTACATTGCCATGTAAATATTTGGGGTAGGCACAAGAATATCCTTACAAAGGACAAAGAGTCAAATAGAGTTGAGGTAACCAAAATGTACAAAAAAACTAAAAACCGGCAGACTAGATGGGCCAATTGGTTCTTATCTGCCATCATATTCTATGTAAATATACTTAAATGACCATGCAGAATTGTGAAGATTATTTATTATGTGCTGTTTATATTGTGGGACCTCTGTAATATTTGATTTTTAAATGAAAACCCATTCAACGTTCTGAGCTGGTAGCACAACATAGTGTGATATCCTTCAAACTTGACATTAAATATTCAAAAGTTAGTTTAGGAAAGTGTGAGCAATTAAATTAATCAATCTTCCTGGCTGTGCACTGAACAGATGTTCAATAAATCCTTTACGCTTACAGTGGGGGACGGGGACCGTCCACTTTTAACTGTCCTTCACTGATGACATGTCTGCGCTTGTCCTTACTGCAGGCCTCCTGGGCCAGTGGTAGGCAGTTCTGCTGTGCTGTGCCTTTATTATAAATAACAGGCCACATGGACTACCTGAAGAACCTGAGAACGGAGGCTTAATGATCCTTCAGGCTATATCCTAGGCTCTCATTTGATCCCAGATAATGGGGCTGATGGGAATGGCACAGGAGTGACGGATGGCAGTGACAAATGGCTCTCTGCATGCTTGTGCTGACAACCAGTGAATATAGGGCAGCTTTGCAGAAAGGTCAATATTATAGTTCTTGTTTGACTTTCAAAGTTTTTTTTCTCCTTTTTTCCGTAGGAGATCAAAACAAAAAAATAAAAAGATGGGGTCAGTTTTTCACTCCTAAGGCTCACGTGTGTCACAGGCCTTTAACAGCATAATAATCTATCACAAGAATACACTCAATTGTAATAAACTAAAACATAATGAATATATGATCTATGGTAAGCACAAATAAAAAAGCAGCTGATTTCATTATGAGTTAAAGCTTTGTAATCATTTGTGAAATGCTGCTTCCTACACTTAATGTCTGCTGACCTCCTCTAGACCTTTGTTCCGACACCGAAAAAGGACATCGATGATTGATTGCGAGACATTGTCATAATATATTCATTGTCTCCGAAGTGTTATTGAAAAATATGATGTTCTGTGTTTTCATTCTTTACCGGGGCTTTTTCATCTTCCAAACAATGGGTGGGGGAACATGTCGCTGGGCACTGATGGCTAGAAGGTCCTACTGACCCATCTATCAGTTTTACAATGATCATTGTCATTATTCTAAATCCTTTTCCTTTACCCTTATTTAAATTTCTTTTTGGCCTCCTCTTTAGTGCAGTAAAAGTAGGATAAACCATGGCATTCAGAGATAATGACTTAAAATGTCTACCGAACACATTATATACAACTTTAACCTTTGAGTTCTGCCATGCCAAATATGGGACTTTATCCATTTTTTAATGAGGCTCTAAAATTTTCATGATTAAGTTAGTATTTTAGCAAGAACTGCAGCCCTGACATGTTGTACAACATTTCAGACGGCTGATCTTTAGAAATCCACCGTATGTTTGACCGTTAAAGTGTATTATTATCTCAGTGCAAAAGATTAGTATTAAGCACAGCTCAGCGAGTCTCAGTGTGTGAGGATTCCCATCCACTTCTATGGATCGATATATGGTTTAATCATTGTTTAAACTCTGCGGTGGAGATGTGCTAGATTTCAATACAATTATAATCCAGTGATAAGTTTATCTATTATCTGCATATTAATCCTGATGAGCTCCAGCACTCTAAATGAGGGGATTCAGATTCTGTCTATGAATCAGTTACAGGACGTATGCTTCAGCTTTCAATTAATAATGTATTTCCTATTTTACGTCTGCAGATTATTTGTTACGAACATAGAAGCCTATTTTTCAATGTCCCGTTGTCTCCAGTGATAAGCTGATATTCATCGGCGATAATTAAAAAAAAAAATGATTAAAAAAAATATAAAGAAAAAAATGACTAGGGCATTTGAGCCATACCCAGCTTCCACAGTGATTCTGGCTACTGAACTGTAAGGATTACCTTACCAATTCACCAAGTTTGTTGGCATGTGTTTTATCCCTGTAACACCTCTTTGATAAAGGGCCATTTAATGGACTGTACCCCATTGTCAAAATGACTGATGTTACTGCTTAGGGGAGAGGGTCGGGAATTAGTGATGGGAATAAATGTTTTAAGAATGTCGCTCTATGTTACAAGCAGTCTAACGATTTACCCTAACTGAGCTTTGCAGAGTCTGCTTAAGTGTGACCAGTGACCTTGTTGCACACAAGTTCAAGTCTATTATCTGTTAGTTGACTGGAGGAACATTGATCCTACAACTGAGAGTAGAGCCAGAGAACTGCAGCAGAGAGATAGGAGGCAGGGTTCCGAGTGGGAGACTAGTATGAGCCACATGAAGTGTAGTGATAATGAGTATGTTTACCACATACTGCAATCAGCATTGAGGAGACAAAGAGCTTTAGTATAATAAGGCCTCTAGACCTGTACAATTGTGCGATCCCCATGTCTTGTGAAGAGGACAAGACACATTTAAATGAAATGACTGGCTTGATGCTGGGAGAGCAGCTAGAGTGGACAGGGTTTACACTGAGTGACTTTTCCTAATGCGTGGAGTGTCAGCTCTTCTATGTTATCTGTGAAACACTGCCAGGTATTTTTTTACAACTACCAAGTATGTGCTAGAGTCCTGAGAATGGGACTACTCTACCCTACCATGTACTCATTTTAGCCAGCTAACAAATTCACTTAATTGACTCACCTGGGTGATAATGATCGTACATTAAAGTGATACATAGAGGGTAATAGTGATACACACAAGGGCTGATTCTAAATTTGGGAGCAAAACAAAAAAAGCAATTAACAAACCATGTTGCAAAACTTGCAAGGCAAGGGGGGCAAATTAATTTATTTAAATTTTTTTGCATGCAGGTAAATACCATCTGCTTTTGGTTAACAGAGTCAAAAGTTCGACTGGGTGAAAATGTAGACACTTAAATAGTCGGAACCCTAATCTTAACTCTAACCCTCTCTCTGGTGCCTAACCCTCCCCCTTGTCCTAACTGTTCCCTTTCACGGCCTAAACCTAACCGTCCAGCAAGTGCCTAACCCTAACAATCATGATAAACCAGGTGGCAATCATTTCGATAGTGATAGTGTGTGAACCGATTTCAAGGTTGTTACACTCACTTACAAAGGCCTCACCCAAACCTCTCCCATTTACATCTGACCTCATCTCACTTCACACCTGCCTGCCCACTTTGCTCAACAATTGCAAGCCACTTCTCCTGCCAACTGATTACTTCCTCCCACTCCTGCCTCCAAGATTTTGCCAATGCTGCTCCCTATCTCTGGAACTCTCTCCTTCTCCCTATCAGACTCTCTACAAATCTTCAAACGAGCTCTCAAGACCCACTATTTCATCAAAGCCTTCCAGCTCCCATCCTAACCTGCTGCTACATGCTCCCCTTTCTGTGTCACCCTTGTCTGTCTGCCCCTCCTCTTTAGAATGTAAGCTCTTATGAGCAGGGCCCTCTTCCCTCATGTGCATCTCCTTCACTTGCTCATACGATCATCTACTCCAAACTCCCCACAAGGGCACCTAACACTTGGTTACTGACATCCTGCTGCTTTTGAGTGTTATGATCACTAATGCAGGAATGTTTATAACCTGTGTCCTTGTCCTGCATTGTTTTGTACTGTAAGTTGCTGTTTTCATGTTTACTCATTTGTTTATGTACTTTGTGAGGGGCTGTGAAACCCTTGTGATGCCATATAAATAAAGGATAATAATAATAATAGTGATAGATAGTGGGGTCAATCCAATTAGGTGAGAATTGCGAGTAGCGAGTTTGTTTCTTGAAACATGCAGACTTTGCCTCGATGCGCACTCCCGAGAATTCTCCAATCCAATTAAAAATGCCTATTTGCACTACTCGCAACGGATGTTTGCGAATTGACTACCAATCAATCAATGAGATTTGAGAGAAGTGCATGAAAAAGTGGGGAGACCATCCTGGACCCACGAAAATGGATAATTTCGTTAGCAGGACTCTATAGAAGGCTGTTTGTGGGCATTAGGAAGTTACTGTTGATTTATAAATGGTGTCAAATGGCTGATTTGTGGGGGGTTTTTTTTAGAAAATGATAAAAAACTAACTTTTTCATTTATTCTCAAACACATTGAAAAATACAAAAACAAGTAAGAAAGGGTGATTTTGGAGTACTTTGAGGGCACCTTGAAAAATGTAAAAAATTATTTTTCAACTAAAAAATTATTGTAATTAAATTTGGGGTGGCTAAACTAATGAAAAAGTAGATTTTGGGGTAATTTCAGGACTTCTTTTTTACCCCCCAAAAATTACATAATTATTGGACAAATTAAGTTAATTGGAACCTTCCAAATGTCTAATTAGTCATTGGGGGGGAGGGGTTCAAGGAATTCAGCACAGTGTCCCAACATTTTAACCTTAAAATAAAGATTTTCCTTTCCTCTCTCACCCTCAGGGAGGTATGAATGGAAAGTCACGAATTCAGTCTGACTGGTTCAGTGCGAGTTGCTAGTTGGATTGCAAAATTCATTCACTATGCAAATTTGAAGAGAAAATAGCACCTCACACCTAATTGGATTGACCCCAGTATGTGATAGTGTTAGGGGGTAATAGTGATACCTCCCTAATCACAGCATTCAAGGAAGGTCATTTTGGGGCACATGTTTATGCCAAGAGAGTTAATCTTATAAGCAGCTGTCCCTTTGAATGTACTGTACTTTCACCACTAATCGCAACAGCGAAAAGTTACTCTGCTGGGTTGTGCGCAAGAGTGACCTTAGGCCAGGCATGTGCACAGATAATACTCAGAGAGAGCTCAGGGATCTGAAGAAATCCCCTAGCGCCCGCTGATAGCTCTGTCCATTGGAGCTAAGCCTTTTGGAGTGTGTTACGTTGGAGAAAACAGTCCTTTCCATACAGGACTATTGGAGAGCAGTACTCATCAGTACATAACTGCGATATCGCCGGTGTTAAATACCCCTGGTATCTAAATGTGAGGTGTTGATGAGAATACAGCCGTTTCTGTAAATTGTTATTAATTTGGAGGAAAATAGGCCCCTGTTTTCTTTTTCTGTTTGCTGAGAGTGAAAAAGAAAATGTATCTTAGTGTGAACATTTCCTCTTCTCTTTGGATGAATCTCTATCCAGTACCACAGCCAAAACCCGTCTTGTCTTACTCCAGTGAGAGGGTTCACTTGGGACCCTGATGCATCTGCATGTCCTTATGCTTCGGAGTCTATGAAGAATCATCCTGTGTGTTCCTGCTGTGTCTAATCTCAAACAAATGATCACCGGAAAAATAGGAGCATTATCTCTTTGGCAAACATGAGTAGCAAATGTGTGTATATATATATATATATAGATATATATCTATATCTATATATTAGATAGATACATAGATATATGGGTGCAGGTGCAAATTCATCTTCGGAGCCACATCAAACTCTCATCTTAGAAATACACAATAACTAGGCAGCAGAAAGACCTGATTTATAGCCCGGGAACCTGTACACTGACCAGCATTCACCTGCCCTCCTTGGCTTTCTCCCCGACAGAATGGCTGACTCCAGCCATTACAATGATATACAGCTTCTCCCTACTGTTTTACAAGTACATTAGCTTTATTTAATGAGATCTCGGAGTAATTTAACAGATGTATATAGAGCATACAACTCAGGAAAATCCTTGCTACTTAAGTACTTTTGCCAAACAGGGCCAGTGACGTCCAAAATAATGTATACGCCTAAGTGTTGATTACAGTTACTGTTTAATTGAAAGAAAGAGTTTTGAATAATTAAATCTGCAAAATGATTTGGCACAATCACAGCGTATTGCAGGGTCTTTGTTATGCAGAGTCTGCTACACAGGAACGCTCAGCGTTCACTTTAGGTAATAATGAATGTAGCAGCAGTGTTCCCTGTAACGTAGGTGAATTGTCAATGAGAAATTTCTCCATGCATTATTTCCATATATAACGAATCCCCACTGGACACAGTGAAAACTGCCATTTTGTCAGCTGATCCATACTCTGCATAAGAGGGGTAGATATAATCGTGACAGGCATGATTTAAGGGGACTGTCCCGCTGTCAGTTGGCAACTTTGCCCTGACTGCCAAGAAGCTAGACAATATATTCCTGCTCACCTTGTTCAGCCAGTGCCGTACACACTTGCCAATCATGTTCTCAGCTACTTAAAAAACTTTATAGGGGATACAATGGGAGGTACCCTTTGGGTGATGTAACACACCCTATATTTTGTGGCCACACCCCCTTGCTTATCATCACTTTTTTTTTTTGTACGTGTGCTCGCTTTGTCCCACTGTGGACCGGCTTCATTGTTTTGATGTCAATATTTGAGTCTTTTCAATGTCAGCAAGAGCCTGTACCTGCTGCATAAAGTATTATTTGGGGCTATAGGCTGTTTTTGCCTGCATATTATTATCTGAACTGTAGAATATTTAAGGGCATTAGTGTAATTGTTATTCAGTAGTCATGATTTGTTGGTTGGTGGGTGGTCACTGGTACTCCCAGTGGTGGTGGGAGCATATGTGGGAGAAGTTCAAGTGCTGTGGGATCTGAGGGCATGTGAGGACATTTTGGCATGAGTGATATAGGGGCATGAGAGTAGTTTAGGTGCCTTTTCTAATGACTGAGATTAACGATTATGTGTAGATCTTTTAAAGTGGTGTATTTAGTTGCATGTAGAGTAATGTTTGGGCATCTAAAATGTTCCTGTACTTTCAAATTAAAATGAGCCTAACTGGGAATATTTGGTATATCTAAAATGTAAAGACTGTGGTAAATGGAAATTAAATCAGGTGCAAGTAGGTTTCTCATTAAAGGTATGTCAGACTGTTATCCTTAGGCAACTTCTCTAAATCACTGCATTTCTCACAATTTGCACCAGGCATTACACAGGGGAATCCTAATGTACTGTTATGTAAAGGAACAGTAACTCAGAGCTACACCATTCAGTAGCATGAAGAATGTGCTTGGAAAGCCCAGCTCCATGACATATGGGGAGCATAGAGACAAAATGTAGATACTTGTTGTTACTTGGTAAAATGTCGGAATGGGAAAGTTGTCTCTGCCCAAAAGGAATGTATTGAGGTGTGGGGCAGGCCGCTCATTTCCCAGTCCTAAGCTATCTCCACACTAAAGAGGAGTTCCAAGGGGAAACAATAGCTACAAATATAATCTAAACAAATTGCAAATTAGCTTTTATCAATAAGTTACAGAAGTCACAATATAGGTCATAATGAAGCAACTGTCCTCCTTTATACAGTAAGAAAGCAGCTGTGGTCCCATTGAGTGCCTAGATTTTTGCAAATGTGGCAACATTTCTGCAGAGGCACATGGGTTTATGGAGCAATGTGGAGCACATGGGTTTATGGAGCAATGTGGAGCACATGGGTTTATGGAGCAATGTGGAGCACATGGGTTTATGGAGCAATGTGGAGCACATGGGTTTATGGAGCAATGTGGAGCACATGGGTTTGTGGAGCACATGGGTTTATGGAGCAATGTGGAGCACATGGGTTTAGGGATCGATATGGAGCACATGGGTTTATGGAGCGATGTGGAGCACATGGGTTTATGGTGCGATGTGGAGCACATGGGTTATGGAGCGATGTGGAGCACATGGGTTTATGGAGCAATGTGGAGCATATGGGTTTATGGAGCAATGTGGAGTACATGGGTTTATGGAGCAATGTGGAGCACATGGGTTTTTGGAGCAATGTGGAGCACATGGGTTTATGGAGCAATGTGGAGTACATGGGTTTATGGAGCAATGTGGAGCACTTGGGATTGTGGAGCACATGGGTTTATGGAGTGATGTGGAGGTGTTTTTGGATAAGCAGAGGGGAGGGGTAGGGTGGAGTGACAGTCCTAAATAATGCAGCATGCACACAGACTTGCCTCATTTTGTAGAAACGAGATGTCTGTATGTGGAGAAAGATTATTACAATGAGATAAAGGGGGTTAAAGTGCATTTTTAAGGGGTTTGTTGCCATTTCCAGTAAACTGGGGAGGATATATGGGGAAATATGGAAAGATCATATTATTGAAAGTGCTAAGAGGTTCGACTTTAAGATGTGGAGGCCCCTCCTGAGAGCAGAGAGTGGGTATTTACATGTGTGGGGGGAATCCATTAATATGTAGCAGCGCAAAATCAAGGCTTTGTGCGCTGCAAATTGGATGCACTTCCATTGTTTGGCTGATTTGGGACCAGTTTGTTTCTTGTGAACTTCAGATACTTTTTTTTATACAGTAGATGCATTACATCTATTTATTGAAATGTGCGCCCAAAGTAGACTGATGGTTACAGTTACCGTCCATACCACTTAGCAGATCTGAAGGCAATGTTCTAATTCAAGAGTTAAGTAGACACATAGAACCTGATATAGTTCTTCACCTACTTTTTAAAATTGCAACATTCATAAAATGCTCTTTATTATAATTCAGGATTTGAAGAGAAATGAGAACGTTTATCTGGCTATTATATATATATAATGCATTCTACCTTTACTGCAGAGCTTATATTATCATATTCTCACATGGAGAAGGTATTGATAAGATGGGGTTGATTAAGGCTACAGTCAGACAGTGGAATCAGCACATGGGGGAAAGGCTTGGTAAATATTGTTATACTTCTATTTGGTGGAAGTCGCTTTTTGTCTCAGCTGCTGTGTCCTTGTAAGCCATTTAGGAGCGTCATTTCATAATTGTTTCAAATATTATACTTTAAAATTGGACATTTAGATTATTCCAAGGAGAATTCTCCTCCATTAAAATGATTATATGGAAATGTATACATTGATCTCACTCCCCCATCTATAAAGCTTTATACTCTAGTAAAATACAAAGCTCACATTACTAAATGACATGGCCTCAGTCCTATGTTATTAGCCAGTTTCAGAAGAGGTAGCTAAAGTACGTTGGCCCTTGCATACAACATTGAAATTTAAGGGGTTCTCAATTTTAATATTGAACTGAATTTAACCAAACCCCCCTTTCACGGGATCACTCCATGTTTGCCTACTTTGAAAAAGCATTTCAGGGAGATAGTGAAAGCAGCACCTATCAGGGCGGCGGTAAAGTGGGCGTGTACTGCTACATCTGAGAGACACGACATAAAATTGACTTACATCCAAATGTAAATGAACCTAAAAGCAGTTAATAAGATCTATTTGTTGATGGAAACACAATGATACATTTCAGAAAATGCATGTAGACATAGAGATCATTGTGCCTTATAACCAATGCTGGGACATGCTAATGATTTCATTTGAATGTATATATATTAGGGGTGAGCGGGTTCGGATTTCTGAAATCCGAACCCCCCCGAGCCCCCCCGATCCGAGGCCGATCCGAGTCAGGCTCGACTTCTTCCACCTTACTCGGATCTGAAATCGAGGCAAAACGTCATCATCCCGCCTTCCGGGTCTCGCGGGTTTTGGATCCTATATAAGGTACCCGCGTTGGCGCCATTTTCTCACTCAGCTGTGGACACTGAAGAGGGAGGGTGGGAGTTAGGGCTGGCTGGGCTATGTAGTGTAGTGTAGTGCAGTGTAGTGTTGTGCTGTGCTGCGCTGTGCTGCTGTTGTCCATAGGGGCTGTGTCCACTACTTCAAAGTCCATAGGGGCTGGCTGGACTGTGTTGTGCAGTCAGTTCTCCATAGGGGCTGTGTCCACTCCAAAGTCCTGTGCAGTGTCACAGTCCTAAAGGGGTGCTGTAGTGTTGTCCAGGGGGTGCTCTGTCCGTCAGGGGTGCTCCCCCCAAGTGCAAAAAAAATAATATTTTTTCTGTGTTTGTGAATTGTGTGCACTGTGGCTGCACGTGCATCAACAAAGGAGCAGCGCCAAGCGTGCGCCTGTGTCCCATAAGTAAAAGGCCGGCTGGCTTGTCCGTTAAAGGGTGCTGTAACCCCCAAAGGGCACTCCAAACAAAATAAAAAAATATATTTTTTTGTGTTTGTGAATTGTGTGCGCAGTAGCCGCACGTGCATCAACAAAGTAGTGCCAAGCGTGCGCCTGTGTCCATTAATAAAGGGCCGGCTGGATTGACCGCTAAAGGGTGCTGTAACCCCCAAAGGGCACTCCAAACAAAATAAAAAAATATATTTTTTTGTGAATTGTGTGTGCAGTAGCCGCACGTGCATCAACAAAGTAGTGCCAAGCGTGCGCCTGTGTCCCATAAATAAAGGGCCGTCTGGATTGACCGCTAAAGGGTGCTGTAACCCCCAAAGGGCACTCCAAACAAAATAAAAAAATATATTTTTTTGTGTTTGTGAATTGTGTGCGCAGTAGCCGCACGTGCATCAACAAAGTAGTGCCAAGCGTGCGCCTGTGTCCCATAAGTAAAGGGCCGGCTGGCTCATTTCTTAAAGGGTGGTGTAACCCACAAAGTGCACTAGTCTCCAACAAAAATAAAAAATTATTTTCTGTGTTTGTGTGCGCCTTAGCCGCACGTATATATCAATATAACATAAATGGAGGACCAAACTTTCTCCGATAAAAATAAAATAGGGAAAGATCAAGAACCGCTTCCTCCTAGTGCTGAAGCTGCTACCACTAGTCATGACATAGACGATAACATGCCATCAACGTCGTCTGCCAAGGCCGATGCCCAATGTCATATACAATCCCAAATGACAAAGTTCAGGAAAATGACCTTGAAAAAAACATTTAAATCATCTAAAGAGAAACGTAAACTTGCCAATATGCCATTTACGACACGGAGTGGCAAGGAATGGCTAAGGTCTTTCCCTATGTTCATGACTAGTGATTCAGCTTCACATGACGATGGAAGCCCTCCTCCCACTAAAAAAATCAAACGAGTTAAGCTGGCAAAAGCACAGCGAAGAACTGTGCGTTCTAAGAAGATATCACAAATCCCCAAGGAGAGTCCAAGTGTGGTGGTGGTTGCGATGCCTGACCTTCCCAGCACTGGACAGGAAGAGGTGGCTCTTTCCACCATTTGCACGCCCCCTGCAAGTGCTGAAAGGAGCACCCACAGTCCACTTGCTGATATGCAAATTGAAGATGTCACTGTTGAAGTACAACAGGATGAGGATACTGGTGTAGCTGGCGCTGAGGAGGAAGTTGGCGAGGAGGAATCTGATGGTGATGTGGTTTGTTTAAATCAGGCTCCGGGGGAGACAGTTGTTGTCCATGGGATGAAAAAGCCCATCACGGTCATGCCTGGGCAGAAGACCAAACATTCCACCTCTTTGGTCTGGCAATATTTCTCCAGCCCTTCGAACTTGCCACACGTGAAGTCAGTTCAGACACTGCCAGCTTGAGTCAGGTCATTCCCCTCATCAGGCTTTTGCAGAAGCAGCTGGAGAAAGTGAAGGAGGAGCTAAGATGGAGCGATTCCGCTCGGCATGTGGGACTTGCGGATGAAGCCCTTCATTCGCTTTGCCAGGATTCCAGGGTGGTCAATCTGTTGAAATCAGACCACTACATTTTGGCCACCGTGCTCGATCCTAGGTTTAAAGCCTATGTGGTGTCTCTCTTTCCGGCCGACACAAGCCTGCAGAGGTGCAAAGACCTGCTGGTGAAAACACTGTCAGCTGAAGCGGAAGTGACACGTCAACAGCTCCTTCTTTATTTTCTCCCGCAACTGGGGCTGCCAGGAAAAAACTTAGGTATCCTAAGCAACCCGCTGGCGGTGATGCAGGGCAGGCAGGACCAAGTTTGGACATCTGGTCTGGACTGAAGGACCTGGCAACAATTTCTGACATGTCTACTGTCACTGCATATGATACTGTCACCATTGACAGAATGGTGGAGGATTACATTGGTGACAGCATCCAAGTAGGCATGTCAGACAAGTCCGTACCCGTACTGGCAGGAAAAAGAGGCAATTTGGAGGCCAGTGTACAAACTGGCTCTATTTTACCTGAGTTGCCCCCCCTCCAGTGTGTACTCCGATAGAGTGTTTAGTGCAGCCGGGAACCTTGTCAGCGAAAGGCGTAGGGGGTTGCTTCCACAAAATGTGGAGAAGATGATGTTCATAAAAATGAATTATCAACTCTTCCAGGGAGACCAGCCTCCAGAACGTACAGAGAGACCTGTGGTGGTGGATTCCAGCGGGGACGAGTTAATACTCTGTGAGGATGAGGATGTACACAACACTGAAGAGGGTGAGGAATCGGTGGATGAGGAGGATGAGGACGACATCTTGCCTCCGTAGAGCCAGTTTGTGCAGGGACAGATTAATTGCCAGCTTGTTTTGTGAGGGACCAAACGAACCAATCATTTCAGCCACAGTCGTGTGGCAGACCCTGGCGCTGAAATGATTGGTTTGTTAAAGTGTGCATGTCCTGTTTTTACAACATAAGGGTGGGTGGGAGGGCCCAAGGACAATTCCATCTTGCACCTCTTTTTGTTCTTTGCATTTGCATTATGTACAGTTTGGGGCCTATTTTTTCAAACTGCCATCCTGTCTGTCACTGCAATGCCACTCCTAGATGGGCCATGTGTTTGTGCCACCCACTCGTATCGCTTAGCATAGTCATCCAGCTACCTCGGTGCAACCTTTTGGACATAAAAACACTATTGTGAGGTGTGAGGTGTTCAGAATAGACTGGAAATGAGTGGAAATTAAGGTTATTGAGGTTAATAATAGCATAGGAGCAGAAAAACCCACAAATTCTGTGATTTTAGCTGTTTTTATGCTTTTTTTAAAAAAAAATACAGATCCAAAACACAAAACCCAGAACCCAAAACACGGAAGGGTGGTTTTGGCAAATCCAATCCAGATCCAAAACACGAAGAAAGATCCAGATCCAAAACACGAAAAGTGGCCGGTGCACACCCCTAATATATATCTGTATTTTTTATATCTAACAGCTTCATAATGAGGGTAAGGTGCAATCCAGGAGATTGCTAGACTCTTCAGGGAGTCAGGGAGATTGTTACTACTTCAGGGAGTCTCCCTGACAATGAGGGAGAGTTTGCAAGTATGGATCACTTCCATAGTGTGCTGTACTTAGCCAGTGTCAGTTGCTCCAATCAGCAGCTGGCTTTCACTAACAGTACTACCCATCAGATCAGCCCTACAAACCTGATATAAGCCCATTGCCTCTCTGTTAATACCAAGTCTTGTTTTAGGACTGTACTCCCAATTGTAAAGCCAGCAGAATAAGGCGGTGCTTTATAAACAAGTGGATTGTAATTTTATCATATATATGGAGAAAGCAGACCTCAGAGAATTGGACTCTCTTCCCTTGCATGTGGATTAGGATCACACAATATTCTTATATAAACAAGCACGATGTTAATGGCAAATAGCAGATGCTGATAAAACTTCTGTAGAACTTGAGGACTTTGTTTTGGTAAAATATGGCTACATAACCCAGACCTCCACTGAACAGTCCACACCCCTAGTAATAATCCAATTCTTAGAACATGGGATGAGGGAATAACCAAAGGTGAACTATATACATTATATACTGTGTATCTATAGCCCTGAGCCCCCGTTCTGCCAATCCACGATCAGATTCGTGGCTCAGCGGCCATCGGCAGTCCGTGTAAAAAAATCATAGACTTGCAGATTCTGACCATTTTCCTGTCCCGCTGTCAGCAGAATGGAGAATTGCATCAGTCAGTCGCAGATGTACAGTATTTTCCCCTTTACATAGACCACAGGAAATATCTCCAGTTTATTACACTGGGGAACAAAAAAATATTTTTTTTCTTGCCATGGATTTAAGATCGGTGTGAAGAGTACTCGCAGGTCCTATTTTCACATTAGATCTTCGCTATAGCTGAATTGGCTCCAGTTTCCAAATTAATAAAAAATTATAAATTTCAATAATTTTCTTCATTTGAAGTATCTAGGCTGCTTTACTTAACAGAATCGACTTAGTTTTGCTTTATTGACAACTACCCTCTTCCAACAATAACAAGAATTTGTTTTATTTGTGATAACGAAGCTGGTAGTCACGTGTGAGACACATAACACATTTATATCTCCTCACTAACGCTGGGAGGATGCATGGCCGTGCACTGCTGAGCCTGCTGGGACATCCTCAGACCACAGCCACACCTCCCAGCATACAGAGAGGAGCAATGCACTGCTGGGACATCCTCAGACCACAGCCACGCCTCCTCCCAGCATACAGAGAGGAGCAATGCACTGCTGGGACATCCTCAGACCACAGCCACGCCTCCTCCCAGCACACAGAGAGGAGCAATGCACTGCTGGGACATCCTCAGACCACAGCCACGCCTCCTCCCAGCATACAGAGAGGAGCAATGCACTGCTGAGCCTGCTGGGACATCCTCAGACCACAGCCACGCCTCCTCCCAGCATACAGAGAGGAGCAATGCACTGCTGAGCCTGCTGGGACATCCTCAGACACAGCCACGCCTCCTCCCAGCATACAGAGAGGAGCAATGCACTGCTGGGACATCCTCAGACCACAGCCACGCCTCCTCCCAGCATACAGAGAGGAGCAATGCACTGCTGGGACATCCTCAGACCACAGCCACGCCTCCTCCCAGCATACAGAGAGGAGCAGAGGAGGTGTGGCAGTGCACTGCTGAGCCTGCTGGGACATCCTCAGACCACAGCCACGCCTCCTCCCAGCATACAGAGAGGAGCAACGGAGAGGACCGAGTGACGCAGTTAGCACCCCTCCTGTTACTTTGTTTGGCCCTCTCTCTGTCCCACCACAACCAATTTCCCGCCGGTTGGGCTTGTTTTGTTCAGTACGTCCTCAGCTTTTCTTGGGAGTTAGCACTGAATGTGTGAAACAAAACATTTACGTCGTAAAAATTAGTTCTTCTTTGAGATGGTGTACTAACAACCCTGGTGTTTTTTGTTATATTTGTGGCAAATATAGTGTTGCGAAAGAAAGAAAAAAATATAACTGTATTCGTAAAACAAGCGTATCAGGCTTATTTGGGACGTCACATAAGATTTGGATGCCTAACAAAGTTTGTAAAACCTGCATGGAATCACCCCGCAATTGGACTAAAGGTGATCGAAAAGGACATAATTTTGGCATACCTATGATGTGGTGTGAGCCAAAAGATCACTTGAGTGACTGCTATTTTTGTGCTGTAAATGTGAAGGGTATGAATCGATTTAAGAAACGCAAATGGGAATACCCAAGTATGAATTCTGCAAAACAACCGATACCACATAGTTAAGATTTACCTGTACCGTCATTCAGTTCTTTGTGCGAAGTTGAATGTGATGATGTGGAAATGTTCATTTCATCCAGTGCAAGTGACAACACAGATGAAAGTGAGTTTGAAGAAAGTTCCTCTACTCCAAACAAATTTTCTCAAAAAGAACTAAACGATTTAATTTGTGACTTGAATTTATTGAAAAAGGGAGCTGAGCTTTTAGCATCCAGACTTCAAGAAAAGCACTGTATGGAGCTGGATGTTACTTAAACGTCGTATTGAAATAGAGCGCAAGCCATACTGCCGTTCTTTAGCCAAGATAACAATCTTGTGTATTGCAACAATATTCCGGAACTTCTCCAGATTATGTTTTTAACAGAATATTGAGCAGAAGACTGACGGCTCTTTTTGGATAGTTCTAAAAGGAGATTAAAATGTGTATTACTGCACAATGGGAATAAATTTGCATCTATTCCTATCGGTCATTCAACAAAACTTAAGAACAGTATAAATATATCAAGTTAGTCTTAGAAAAAATTGCCTATTCTCAGCATCAGTGATCTGTTTGTGTCGATTTAAAAATGGTAAACTTTCTTCTTGGGCAGCAAAGTGGATATACTAAGTATCCTTGTCACATATGCTCATGGGATAGTCGTGCAAAACAAAAGCACTGGAAGCAAACCGTATGGCCTCCAAGAGAAGTTATAAAACTGTAGGAGAAGCCAGCATCATTCATGAGCCCTTAATTGACAGGAAAAAAAATCATACTGCCACCTCTCCATATCAAACTGAGTTTAATGAAACAATTTGTAAAAGCATTGGACAAGTCAGATTGTTTCACGTATATTTGTCGAACATTTCCGTCTCTTAGTATTGAAAAATTAAAGGCAGGAATTTTTGATGGCCCACAGATATGGAAACTGGTGAAGGATCCAAATGTTGCCATATCTATGACTGAAACCGAATCTGAAGCATGGCTGAGTTATGTGTCATTAAAAAAAATTTTGGCAATCACAAGGCAGACAACTATCATGAATTTGTCCACAACATGCTAAAATGTTTAGAGAAAGTAGGTGTCAACATGAGTAATAAAGTAAATTTTTTGTACAGCCATTTAAATCACTTCCCATCCAATATAGGAGATTTAAGCGAAGAACAGGGTGAACGGTTCCACTAGGATATTCAGGTAATGGAAGAAAGATATCAAGGAAGGTGGGATCATCACATGATGGCCGATTACTGTTGGAGCCTGCCGAGGGACTGCCCGCAACAAGAAGACAAAAGAAATCCTACAAAAAACGGTTCTCACTTATGTATGTAATTATCCTGTGTCTTTTTATAACATTTTACTAATCAAATTTAATCAGAATAAAAAAAAATATTTTTAACTATTTTTAACATTGTTTAATTTAATTTTTCATAAATATTAAAGACATATGCATATCTCAAAAACTAGAGCCAACTGAAATATAAGCATGGCAAATTCATGATCAGGAGCACAAAATTAATCTGAGTCGACTCTTAAATTCCCGGCAACAGATTGACTGTTCCCCAGTGTTATAGATTAGAGAGAACTCAGAGACAGAAAAATTGATGCCCAATTTGATCACCTGAATCCAAGTACAAAAACAGTATTGGGGTTACAAGGCTAAACTGTAATACTGGTTATAAGTAAACAATCTTGATTGTATACTCCTGTGTTCAAAGCAAACTAAACTTTGAGGAAGGCATCTTGATGTAAGGGAAGGCAGCCTACTAAAGTTCTTCTGTAACACGTCATCACTGCTTTGTTTACGAATAAAATAATTCAAGTTTATCACTTCCCTCTGCCATAATGTTGTTAATGTACACCGTGATTATTAAGTCACTGATTAATAACTGCATTGTTGATAGCAATTTACTATACTGATGACTGTTTTTCACATTCTTTACATATTTACTTTGCACACTTTAAAAAAAAAAAGTAAATTTTATTAAATCAGAGCAGAGCATATAGGTGCCTATTCATGATGTTAATTATTGGGGTCCAAACGGACCCCGATAATTAACATTCTTACTCGCCGTGGCCACCATTGCTCTGGTGCGGTGATAGCTGATGTGAAATCAGCTGCCCCCACGAGCAGTGACGGCGGTGCGCATGCGCGACCTACAGGTCATGCATGTGCACGAGAGGTCTGGCGGAAGGAGCCGGACGGGGCGGAAGGATCCAAAAGGATCCCTTCTCGCAACCTGGACCTTCTTCCCATAGGGAAGAGCGGGTAGCAATCTACAAGCGGGGGTATTCGCCATCTGAAGATGGCGAATGCTCCTGCAGTCAAGCTCCCAAAATATAATATTTTCGGAGCTTGATGAATTCTGTCCCCAAACTAGTGTATGGGGACAGTGGGCCATTCCGCTAAACAGAGGGTAAGTAGGAGATATCTGTGATACTAGTGTATGGGGACAGCGGGCCATTCCGTAAACAGAAGGTAAGTAGGAGATATCTGTGATACTAGTGTATGGGGACAGCGGGCCATTCCGTAAACAGAGGGTAAGTAGGAGATATCTGTGATATCTCCTGCTTTACCTTCTTAATGAATGGCCCGAATACTTAATTTTCACAATTGCAGGTGAAAATGTGCTTTTTCACCTGCTTTTGTGAAAATTAAGTGATGATGAATAGGCCCTTTGTCTTATATTATATTAGACTACATTATATTATCTCATGCACCCATATAGGGGCTTATTCATCATCACTTAATGTTTACAAAAGCAGGGGAAAATGCACATGTTCATCTGCAATTGTAAAAATGTAATTATCAGGCCATTCATCACGTAGGTAAAGCAGGAGATATCACAGATATACACCCCATATACTAGTATCACAGATATCTCCTGCTTACCTTCCTCTGGCGGAATGGCCCGCTGTCCCCATACACTAGTATCACAGATATCTCCTACTTACCTTCCTCTGGCGGAATGGCCGCTGTCCTCCTACACTAGTATCACAGATATCTCCTACTTACCTTCCTCTGGCGGAATGACCCGCCGTCCCCATATACTAGTATCACAGATATCTCCTGCTTACCTTTCTCTCCCAGAACTTCCCGCTGTCCCCATACATTAGTATCACAGACATCTCCTGCTTACCTTCCTCTCCCGGAATGGCCCGCTGTCTCCATACACTATCACAGATATCTCCTACTTACTTTTCTCTCCCGGAATGGCCGCTGTCCCCATACACTAGTATCACAGATATCTCCTGCTTACCTTCCTTTTGTGGAATGGCCCACTATCCCCATACACTAGTATAGGCCCAAATCAGTGAAGGTTAAATTATGGTTGTCTATGCTCACAGATTTTCCGGGAGACTCTTGGATTATTGTGCACTTCCCAGACTCTTAGGACAGAGAACTAAGGACCTCATTCAGAGCCGCTCGCAAAATGCGAGCGCTCACTCTGCATGAGGGCGGCCGCATCTTAAAAGTGATCTGGCCTCCTGGCTGCTCGCTAGGCTGTGGATTACCACCCACAGCCTTAACGAGTGACCAGGATGATGGTTGTGATGGTCAAGACCATCGGGGCTTGCGACGAGACCCTTGAGGTAGGGTCTCGGCTGCCGCATGCCCCAGAGAGCTTTCAGCTCTAATAGAGCCAGAAGCTCTCCCACTGACATCACTGGGGATGTCAGTGGGTCCGCCCACAAACGGCAAGCGTTCGCTTGGGAACGCCTCCGTTTGTGAAACCACCCCCCACCACGCCTACAAAATGGGGCGAGCTGTCGATCAACATCAACAGCCGCCCCTTTTGTAGTGAGCCCTGGAGCGAGAGAATTTCTCGCTCCGGGGCTTGCACACGCGCAGTGCGAGCTTGCGAGCGGGTCTGAATGAGGTCCTAAGATTCCAGATTTGCACTCTCTGTGCACTATGCATTATAAACACTGATGAGAAATATTATCCCAATAAAACAACTGTAAGGCTCTTATACTTTAGTAAGATGCTTTATAGAAGGGTTCTATGCAGTATTTTAATCACCAAATTACCTTATTTACCAGTTTAATATGCTTATACGTTTGCTATAACTCTTGTATGGGCCATATTCAATTTGCCAGTGAAAAAGTATTGCGTACGTCCCCGCGTATCCCCGTATTCAATTTCAAATGTGCAAAAACGGGTCCCAGCGAAGTCGTAATCGGTGAAAAGTTCTGTCAGTTTTGGGGAAATCAGCCTGACACCCCCCAAAAGATGCACTGACATGGGGGATCACTATGGGTACCCCAGATTAGCCCTGTTACAGGTATTTTTTAAATGGTCTCAATAGGCACTATTTAGCATCCTTCAGCAAATACCTGCTATCAAAAATACACCTCCCCCATACTTGAAGACCCCCCAAAGGCTATTTTGCTTGTTTTTGATTTTGTATCCCCAGTTTGATTTTTTTTCACCCATTTTTTCAAAGAGCTTTTTTGGGGTGTCCTTTGTGGGTTTTTTTGCTATTTTTTATACAGTTAGCGTCAGGGGGGTGTCCCAAGGGTGCAGGGTGGTTCCCGCAACAATGTACCCCAATAGCACAATTCTGTACTTTTTTCCGCCGGGTATTCATAGGCAAAACTTTTTTGCCAATTACATTGCATTGCGTTAACGCGCCGGTGAAAAGACGCTACAATTGAATACGGGGATAAATGAAATTGGCGAAATTGACATCATTGGCGAAAAAGTATCGCCGAAACTGACTTTTTGCTTCTAATTGAATACGACACTATATATTAAAAAAAAATAAAAAAATCCCTTAAGATATCTCTAATTTACAGTCAATTTGACGAAAGTGGTGTTAAGCTGTGACCACTCATATTTACAGTAAAGGAAACATACAACCAGGCACAACAAGAGCAGAAATGATTCTTTCTTCAGAGGTTTACATTGAGCGGAATTTGTTTAATGAGCTTGACACTAAAAAGATGCATAGAGTATGTCAAACACCCAGCGGTTCGGGATTCCTGGGGACCGATAACATCTTCAGTACTGACCACTCACTTCGTCTTCTAGCCAGCCTCCTATATCTTGCCGTTCTTTGGGGGATTATAAATGAGAGGGCAGGAGGAACAAGGAGGAAAAATAATGAAAAACATTCCAAGAAAAGGAAGAAAAATTATAACCAGGTTTTGCAAAAGTATAATAATATTTATTGACTTTTATACGTGACTATAGGAAAAGATCACTACAGGAAAAAAGTTTCGCTGGCAAATAATCAGGGGACTGCCAGGAAATTTATAACAGTTTTAAGATATGCAAATTAAATGCTAGGTATAGACAGTGGGGTAATTAATTGTAAATCTAAGAATAATGTTTCTTTGTCAGTGCTGTCTGCGTGTTGTAGATACATACACTGGAATGTTTTTCACTGGCTGCTTTCATAATTTATTCTGAATATCACAACACTGATGTAACATTATTGTTTAATTGGGATATTCTTAGGTGAGATTAGAACAGCTGTATTAAGGAAAACGTCCCTTATGTTGGGGTCATGCTCTCTGGTTAACGCGCATCTGCTCGGATGTCGTAGCCGGTAGAGAAGCACCAGTTGGATCAGTCGGCTAGTAATGTAATATTTCGTGACAATTCATGTCTGTAATACAACCTGCCATTGGGTCAGCCATAGAAAGCGCTAATTATTTCTGAGAGTTTCTCAATGGTTTCATGCTGGCTTCAGAGGATTTTCCTGATTTTACTTTTCTTTTTGACATCCTTTGGATGTGGCACAGACCTGTGGAATAAATATACAGAAATACCATGAGTTACTAATTTACCTTTACGTGACACCTTGCAGTGCATAAACTATAAAATTACAAATGGGTTGGGTTAAGGTGGAAAAGTTGACACGGATAAGGAAGACCCAGTTTTTTGATAGATTTGAGCTGTATTGTGTTTCCTAGCAGATTTATAAAATATATGTATATTCAGGGACGCCGAGAGGGGGGGGGGCGGGTTCAATTTACCCGGGCCTAGGCTTCCAGAGGGGCCCGGTGTGCCCCCCCCCTCCCTTCCTCGCAGCAGCCCAGCATACAGCGTGTGCTGGGATGAAGTGGGAGATTGCTCGCAGATGCTAAGCAGCAGTCTCCTATGTCTGAGGGGGGGAGCGATCACCCTGATCGCACCCCCCCTGTCTTTGCGCCGGGCTCAGGGGCTCACAGCGCCCCCTCCCCAGCACGCATCGCCGCTTCTCGCCGCTGCAAAAGTATGCTTTTGTTTTTCCAAGGGGTGTGGCCATGCCTCCCGCGATTAGGCCATGCCCCGTCTTTACTGGGGCCCCGTGGTGCTCTCTACGTCCCTGTGTATATTTTCTATATGTTGTTTGGCTCATTACTTTATACTTTTGTATTTTAATTTTTTTTGCATTGCTTAATGAAATAAAATCAAAAGCAGAGCTTACATATAGCAATGATCATAGTAAAAGCTATGAGATACTACAAACACAAATTACAAGCACGGTTGTTATGTCTTACGCTACAATTTTTTTTAGAAATTACAGTAAATATGGGACATAAACAATCATAAAGAGTATGATAAGTAGACATGTGCGCCAACCCCCATGTTTTGGCTTTGGATCTGGATTGGTTTTGCCAAAACTTCACCTCCGTGTTTTGTTTTCGTGTTTTGGATCTGGATTTTTTCTTAAAAAATAAAAAAAAACAGCTAAAATCAAATAAAATGGGCCTTTTTTTGTTCCTACAGTATTAATAATCTCAATAACATCTATTTCCACTCATTTCCAGTCAATGTTGACCACCTCACAGCTCACAATATTGATTATTTTCATCTTGTTAAAGGGCCAAAAGGTTGCATCCAGCTTGCTGGCTCAAAACTTATTGATATAATTATTAATAGTGTTGAGGACTGTGCAAAGATGATGGTTGGGATACCCTTGAGTATTGAAGAATTGATAGTTGATAATTGGTGCAGCCCCTGGCTGTAAAAGTAATAATAATTTAATTAAAAAAGTAAAAAACAATTCATTGAGTGCAGCCCCTGGCTGAATAATTAATAAAAAGAAATAACATTGGTGCAGCCGCTGGCTGTAAAATTGATAATAAATTAATAAAAAAAGAATTCATTGGTGCAGCCCCTGGCTGTCAAATTTATAATAAATTGAATTTAAAAACAATTCATTGGTTCCTAAACCAACCATAACATTAATTTAAAATGTCAGTCAGCAATGCCCCAACTAGCACATAATGGAAAGGAAAAAGGTGAAAGATGGAATAGTCCGTGGGCCCTCCCACCCACCCTTATGTTGTATACAAAACAGGACATTCACAGTTTAACAAACCAATCATTTCAGCGTCATGGACTGCCAATTGTGGCTGAAATGATTGGTTTGTTTGGACCCCCATAAAACAAGCTACCAATGTGCATTGGACATGGAAATGAAGTCCTCATCCCCATCAATGTGTACATCCTCTTCACACAATATTAATTAGTCACCGCTGGAATCCACCATAGGCGCCTCTGTCATTTTTTTATGTAATTGTTGGTAGAGGTCTTCCTCGTGGAATTTGTAATTAATTTTTATGAACATAATCTTTTCCACATTTTGAGGAAGTAACCACCTACGCCGATCACTGACAAGGTTGCCAGCTGCACTGAAAACTCTTTCGGAGTACACACTGGAGGGTGGGCAACTTAAGTAATGCAAAGCCAGTTTGTGTATGGGCCTGCAAATTGCCTCTTTTTCCTGCCAGTACTGAAAGGGACTGTCTGACATGCCTATTAGGATGTTATCTCTGAAATAGTCCTCCACCATTATGTGAATGGAGACCGTATCACACATAGTCACGGTAGAAGACATGTCACTAGTAGGCAGTTCTCTCAGGCCCGACCAGATGTCATTTTTTGGTGTACAATCTGCATGACCAGCAGGCATTCTGTAAGGAAAATTTAGTCTTTTCCTGGCAGCTGCAAAAACTGAAGGAGGAGATGATGGCGTTTCACGTGTGACTGCAGCTGGCAATTTTTTTACCAACATCTCTTTGCACAGTTTTAGATTTTGGTCTGTTGATAAAAAAACTCACAAGGTAGGACTTAAACCTAGGATCCAGAATGGTCGCTAAAATATATTTTTCAGATTTCAATAGATTGACGACTCTTGGATCCTGGTGAAGTGAATCAAGGGCTTGATCCACCAGTCTGACATACTTAGCGCAATCTCTCCATTTCACCTCCTCCTTCAGTTTCTCCAGCTGTTTTTGCAAAAGTCTGATGAGGGGAATTACCTGACTCAAGCTGGCAGTGTCTGAACTAACTTCACGTGTGGCAAGTTCAAAGGGTTTGAGAACCTTGCACAACATGGAAATTATTCTCCAATGCGCTTGAGTAAGGTGCATTCCCTTTCCACGGCCTATGTCACAGTCTGTTGTATAAGCCTGGATGGCCTTTTGCTGTTCCTCCATCCACTGAAGCATATAGAGGGTAGAATTCCACAGAGTTTCTACCTCTTGCTTCAGCTGATGGAAGGGCAAATTTAACAGTACCTGCTGGTCATGCAATCTTCGAATGTCTAAAATATCCGGATATTTTGCGGGCCACCGAGAGCATCTCCTGCACGACCATGTCAGTTTTTAAAAAACATTGCACCACCAAATTCATTGTGTGAGCAAAACATGGGACGTGTTGGAATTCGCCCACATGTAATGCTCTCACAATATTGGTGGCATTGTCCGAAATCACAAATACCAAGGAGAGTCCAAGTGGGGTAAGCCATCTACCAATGATTTCCCTGAGTTATTCTTAGAGGTTCTCAGCGGTATGCCTCTTAGTGAAACCAGTTATACAAAGAGTAGCCTGCCTCTGTATCAGCTGTTTTTTGGTAGATGTTGCTGTTGTAGGCAATACACCTACCCAGTGGGCTGTCACAGACATGTAATCCTTAGTTTGCCCTGTCCCACTTGTCCACATATCAGTGGTCAAGTGGACAGTGGGTACAACGGCATTTCTGAGGACATTAATAAGGTTTTTTTTTTAATGTCCTTGTACAGATGTGGAATTGCTGTTCTAGCGAAGTGGAATGTAGAAGGGATCTGGTAGCGAGGACACATGACCTCAATTAACTGTTGAAACCCCACTGCGGTAATGGCGGATACTGGACGCACATCTAATACCAGCATAGCTGTTATGACGTCAGTAATCCGCTGTGCAACTGTGTTATTGTTGTCATACTTGTTTGCCCTTGCAAACAATTGTTTGACAGTTAATTGTTTTATGGAGGATACACTACAAGTAGTCTTCATCCTGGTCCCCTTCTGGGATGAAGATCCACTCACAGCAACAGCAGCAGCAACAAACGTAGTCATCAAGGATCCTTCTGAAGAATCACAGATAGGAGAGGAGTCAATCATGCTTCGAATACCAACATTGGATGCAGCAGGACTACTCCCGATGACGAATGAGAATGTTGATGACGCAGGTTGGAGATTGAAGGAGCTTGGATATCACAGAAAGGGAGCAGGTAGGTGACACTGGACTTGTTACATTTTGAGTTTTGGAACTTGGTGACATACACTTTGATATTTGATGAATGCGCTCCAAGTGACGTAACAAGGAGGAGGTTCGTAGGTGGTTTAGGATCCCTCCCTCTACTCACTCTTGCATGGCAATGGTCACATATGGCTTGACAACTGTTGTCCAAATCAGGGTGGAAATAATTCCACACGTGAGAAGTAGATTTGTTTGTCTTTTGTCCCGGCATGACAACAATGGGCTTTGGCTTTTTCAAACCATGGGCAACAGCTGTTGCCTTACTTACACAAAGGACATCCTCGGCATCCACATCCTCATCACCAACATCTTCATCATCAACATCCTCATCAGCCTTAGCGCCTTCAATTACCAAAATATCCTCCTACATGTGCAATTCCACAGAAGCATCCTCGATGACTACATCTGCACGATGTTGACTGCCCTTCCCCACATTCACAGAGGGCACACAAATGTTGGAAATTGGAGGATCCTCCAGTACACTAGTATTTAGGTCTGGCTCACACATGGCAACCGCAGATACATTTGCACTTTTCTCCGGGATTTGTGATTTCGATTTCTCAGGGCACACAGTTGTTTTTTCTGAAGGCCTATCAGAAACAGCAGTCTTCATAAAGAAAGGCCAAGGCCTTATCCTTTCCTTGCCACTTCGTGTAGTGAAGGGCATATTGCCAATTTTTTGTTTATCTAATGGCAAATTTCCTTTCAATTTTTTTCTTAACTTCAGTACAAGTAGCTTTACCATATCGATTGCATGACTTAAGCCCTGGGGCATGGGCCTTCATAGAGGATGAGGAAGTTGACGGCCTTGCACTGCTGGTGGCAGCTACAACATGTGGTTCTTGGCCTTGCTCTCCTGTCATGTGACAGCCCTCCATATTTTCTGCGGTCTTGAAGCAGTGTCACAAGCACCAATAGTGTAGCCAAGGTGCAGTTACAAAATTCACACACGTGCAGTCGTGCACACACACAAAAATATTAGACAAAAAAAGACAATTGATTTTTTTTTTTTTATAGCTCCAGAACTTGAGCCCAGAGCACCGATTGATCATGACTGTCGGGCAGCACTAGGTTGCAACTTGCGTTGCTGACTGGATCTTGTGCAGTTAAGCCTAACACGCATGCGCACACAGAAAATATTACACAAAAAGACAGTTTTATTTTTATTTTTTTGTCTATTTTTTTTTTTTGTTTGGGTCCAGAACTTGGGCCCAGGTGGAAGCAGTAGAGCCCAGATGTATTCTGCACCAGCCCAGATGGACACAGCAGACAGCACAGCAACACCACCAGCTCAGGACACAGCAGACAGCACCAGCCCAGAATGGATCAACAGTGCACCAGCCATGGACACAGCAGACAGCACAACACCAGCTACTCTCCCAGCCCTACACTACCCACCCTCCCTATACAGTCTCCACAGCCAGAGTGAAATGGCATATGCCATGTGGTCCCTATAT
The DNA here is from genome assembly GCA_031769625.1 of Taudactylus pleione. Lineage (NCBI taxonomy): Eukaryota > Metazoa > Chordata > Amphibia > Anura > Myobatrachidae > Taudactylus > Taudactylus pleione. Next base: position 637,791 of record JAUIMM010000883.1, read on the forward strand.
ATTACATTGATCATAGAGATGTAAGCTCGCGAACCGCAAAATTTCCGACTCTGGTTTTGCCTCGGTTTTGAGATCCGAGTCAGGCAGGAAACCCCGAGCCTGCTTGGATCCTCCTCGGATATGCTAAGTTCGGGTGGGTTTGGATCTCCGAAATCCGAACCCACTCATCTCTAATGATAAGTGGTCAATAGTCGATACAGGACCAGAAATGTGTCAGCATTGAACAGGTGCAGAAAACAAAAAGACCATAATATCATACACTACATAGAGATAGAGGCATCTGCCAGCAGCAGAGGTCATTACTTCATACTTGCTGGAGTCCCGCTGACTTAGAGGAGAGTAGTCAGCTCTCCCTGGGTGGTGGCTGCATGATGCAATTTGCTGTGACTGGCGTGATCACGGGGCATTAATCCTCATAGTATGATTCAGCAATTCAAAATCTGGATCCTATGGGGTTTGAATGCCCACTGGAGGCAGCCATTTTCTGGGATAAGACTATATTGATGAGATTGCAGCTCAGTAACTCAGCAGGTTCTGTGGTGAATTAATAATGTACTTTCATGACTATTGAAGTTCCTCATTGTTCATCGCACAAAATGGCTGCCTGCTCTGTATGTAGATGACATTTACACTTTATTGTTTTATTATTTCCAGTGAAATGTGTTAACTTTCTCTTTTTTTGGTATTTTAAATATGTTAATCCTACCAATTATTTTCTACAAAAATGTCCTAATTAGGATTTCTCAGCCTTATATCCTGGATGCATTGTTAAAATCTGCTTGATAAGGTTATCTTAATGGGTGTTGGCGACATAAGGGTTTTCGTGCATGGATGTGAGAGAAGAAAGAGAAGTACTTTTATTGGGTGCACTGTACAGTAGGGTATAAATATGCAATATTCCCAACAAGGTCGCTTTGATGGAGATGATGTGTGCTATATTGATTTCATAACATGAAATGTGTGTGTATCGTGTTGAAAAGGCATTTAGGTAGCTGCAGACTGTTGTATTGTACATGGTGTGAGAGCACCTACTAGTAATTGTACTCATCAAAGTGGAGGCAGCCAATGTGAGGACCAATTCATTAGGTACTGGTGACATTGTAATGGTGCTTCAAGAGGGTCTCTCCCCCTTTCTTGGTGCTCAACCACCTGCGCCCATAGGCAAATGCTTCCGTTGCTTCTGGGAGTTACGCCACTGTGGCTCAGTGATGTCAGTGGCTCCTGGGTGACAATTAATAGTCTGCATTGTTATGAATGCTGTCTCTGCTGCGTGTCCATGATGAGTGCAGTAGAGGAATTGTCTACATTTTGTGAGATTTTTACTGTTTTATATTATATTTGATTGTATTTCTCATATGCACCTAGTTGCGGTTCCTGATGGCATTACTCATAGAAGCCTATGGGCTTCTCTCCGCAGAGTGCTGATCGAGGGTTCCAATCGGATCCCTCCCAGCACCCCCCACGGTGCATGCGTCGTCCTGCGCAGGTGCAGAAGGACGCCAGAGGGGCTTCTGGGTCAGAGACCTGGAAGTCCCTCCATCGCAAAGGGACGCTCTTACCGTCAGAGTGGCCCTTTGTGGCGATCGTCATGCATTTCCCCCTTGACTGGGGTTTCACTCATAGCGACCCGTATGTCCATGGATCAAGATATGTTTACATGTAGTGATAACATGTGAGGGATGGTACAATCACATACTGAGTAAGGTGTAGAGAAGTACTTGTGATAGTTGAGCAACTGGTACAAGTAGGCAAATCATAAGTATTGAGAAAAGCAGTAGCACAGGTTAGGTAATGTCCAGGAAAGCAGGAGCAAGTTATTTAGCCAGACAGAAGTTCAGTGGAATAGCTAGCCCGGGGTTGGGGAAGCATCTACAGTAGAAATTTGTAGTATAATGAGCTTCACTAATGATTGAAACAAATGGATATTCAGCAGAGTCTGGGTCATCAGCATAAATCGATCCAAGAAGCAAACAGGATAGTCCGGGTCACAGTCACAAGAAAACATTCTCTTCAGGCAGCAAATACGAGTATAGCTGAGGTCACAAGTGGGAGACGAGATACAGAACAACACAAGGCAGGAGCAGGGGAACACTAGCTGAAGAATGCTATAGCCAGCCAGGTCTGAAGCAGATGGCTATTTTAAGCAGTTGGCACCAGTGAGCATTAGGTAAAGACATAAGAATCATGTAATCATAAGCAACTCAGGGAAACAAGGCAGAGATACCTATAGATACAGCACCAGCTAAATGCACCAAAATACTTGCATAGATCGGCAACTCTCATTTCCTTTCCACTGACTTCCTACACTTATTGTATGGGGATCTCAACATCTCAATATCAACTGGCACTACTGCCTCTAATGTCGTCATGATGGACCCTCCCTGGAGCTCATCTACTCTCATATCTGCACCATCTTCAGCTCTTACAATTTGACTTTCCTCCTCTCTAATCACAACCTCCTTTCCTTCTACTTCTATTTGCCTCCTGCACACAAACGTCCTCCCACCAGCACCAGTCCTGCCCTAATACTGCTGTCTGTCTGCAACAGTACATTAACCACTGCCCTAGGTGAGGTAGCTACAGCCACCATACATCTACAGAAATCCAGACCTCAGGCGTGGCATTCCAGACAGACCCACCACCAATGCGGATATATTTTGTATCCTGTCTCTTTAGTATACTGAACTCTCTATCACCAAGCAAACCTATTTTAAGTTCCTAATGCCGACACACTTGCCCACTTCCTGCTATCTTATTTTCACTGTCAACACACTTTTCTGCCCTCGCCCAATTTCTAATCCTCCCTACTCACTGTTTATGATTTTGTTACCAATTTCTAATGCAAGACCAACACCATCCATCAAGTAAATTTCCTCTTGCCACATCCAATTTCCCACAACTTGTTCTCCACTCACATACCCACACACCCTCTGTTCTATTTCCCTTTAGTGAGGTCAGGACAAGGGGCCTGATTCAGAGCAGCTCGTAAGCGGCCGCTCGTTCGCTCCAAGCAATGTTTGCCCAACTGCGCATGCATACGGATCGTTATACGCATGCGCGAACCAGTCAGTGCGGCCGAAATTCATGTGCTCGCAAAATAGCGAATGCCTGATAATTTGAGTGACAGAAAGAGTTATGTGGGTGGTAACTGGGGAAGGTGCTTGAAAACGGGGAGTGGAGATCCGATCGCAGGCGTGCTTAAAGGTCAAAACAGGCGTTTTATGGGTGTGCATAATTAAAACAGCAGCGTCATTGAGCACGTCACTGGGTTATTTTATAGCCAGAACTGCTCGCAAAATTGTGGTAGCAAAAACCAACCACAAGAATATCGACCAGTTCATACCCTGGTCGATGTACTCGATTACTCTAATAAATAGCGGACATGACGTAGGATGCGAGCGACCAGGGGGCGTAGTTTCTCAAAAAACGACCGCAAGTTTTGTTTGCTCGTTCAGACCTAGAGGCGTGAACAGACCGCAAAGAGCGAACGGTTCATTTGAATAGCCACCCCTTTTTTTTTTAATGAACGACCGCAAATAGCGACCGGCTCTGAATCAGGCCCTAGGTCCTCTTTCTCTTCCCACTTAACCCTGTTCCCTTCTAGTTCTGATCCTCCATGTTTGCCTGCACCTAGCTCACTTCTACTGCCATCACCTCCAGAGACCCTGGTAACTGGAAGCTCCCACCTGGGCTTAGATATCAGTCACAGCTGCAGGAGCAGCATGGCTGGATCAGGGAGGAGAGACACAGGGGAGATCCCAGCAAAAGTGCACTCTCTCAAAATCCATTCGTATTATACCGCCTATTCCGGCGCTATTGAGTTTTGTGTCACCTCACAAATGACAATGATTGTGATGCTTCCCTAAAAGACATCCACTAAATCTATAAAAGGCTTGTTGTATGTCCATTAATTCATTTAGCTCAGCATAATGTGGTCAAAAACTGGGGAACATATCTTAAAATGTATATTCCATTTGAATAGCACCAATTTTAGAGTTGAGATATTTGTACTCATTACACAATACTACTGTATATACAGTATTAAGCTTATTAATTGCCTATATTTCTCCATCAAACATATATTGGCCCTTAGTAAGGCTTGTTGCTTTGCCGATCATCAAATATGACGTTACAATATTTATGTACACTGTAATAATAAAAATGAAATAGCTTGTTCCAGAAGCTTGCAATCCAGAGCAGATTAGATCATTCCTGGAGACAGAGATCTCAGCCATATTGTGTGTCCAGTAACCCCCTCACGACATGAAACCCTTAAATAGACTTGTGGTAACTTAATTACGGTATTTAAAGTACAGAGGTAATGGGTCAAAGGTTCATGACATGATTGAAATGACTGGAAAACAAAATATCCACGCTAACTCTCTTTTCCAGCCATCTGCTGCTATAACTGCAATGAATAAAGGCCTTGATGAAAGTAGAGTGCAGATTAATGACAACATTCTCTGCAACATCAGGTACATAAATGATCACATTCATTTTTCATATAAAAATAGCTGTCCGGCTTCTCTGGAAGACAATAAGTATTCTTTATTGAGGAAGCCAAAGCATCAAGCCTGGGACACGGTTGCAGTATGTAACGGTGGGCACGTCTCCCAGCATCTGTGCAGCTCCTGTGATGAATGAAAACTGCAGCCGTTTTCAAGAAGCCAGCAGAAGGCTGACATGTACTAATCAGATATATATAATCAGCAGTAAAACGCAGCACCGCAACTTAAAAAAAAGAAGTTCAAAGCTTTTTTTCTTTTTACTTTTTCAGATGATGGACAATGATGGACATCAGCGTCACCAGCTGGTGTTCTTGACATATGGATCCGGCTGGCTTTAACTGCGTCTTAGAGACGAGCATATAAATGCCCAAACAACTGTCTCACACACACAGACCATGTAAATCATATTGACAAACTATTACAAACTATCAAAGTCCTGTCAACTCTTGATGTCCGATCAATAATAATAAAAGGGCACCAAGATAATAAATATATTTATTATAAAACTCAGCGTCTGTCGTCTGCAAAGACGTATACTATAAAATACTTCAAAACAAGAAAATCTTCAGGCCATAAGAAAAATTCAGAGTTGGTTGCCCTTGCCATCAAGGAGAGCACTGATAAATCGGTGTTTCTTTTGTTGTACTTAGAAGCCGCTTGTCCGTCACAATGAATAATGCTAAGCTGGGCTTCTGAAATTGGAAGCCTGCTGATGACCGCAGTCATGACGCACATCCGACAATTTATGTGCGCACACTTAGCCCGACATTGGTACCAGGAGTAAACGTGTCTGTTACATCAAACAAGACAGTGCTGTTGTCTCACTGCATAAATCTCTAGGTATAAACGCATGATAAGTACATTTATTAAAAAACATATCTTTCATACAAAAAAGATTATTAGAGAGAATGGACAAACATACATATAAAGTCAAATAAATACATAAAACTTCTCAATAAACATGAAAACTTGAAAGTAAAGCGCTTATACATTTTTTAATTAAATTGCAGTCGTAGAAAAATGTGGCCGTTTAGATGATAAGCTTGAGTTACTATAGTTCCGGTAAGGTAGGACCCTCGTGTGCAAACAGTAAATAGCATAGGCTCAATCCAATCCTCTTAATATTAGGAACACATTTACAAAGACTAATGGAAGCGGCACTGTAAATGGATAATCTGTTTACTCTGGTGCACACAATCTTAGTACTGAACTAAACCGGCCGTCCCCGAGTTCAGATAAAAATTTTTGATCTATAATATTATAATTGATTAATTAACATCTACTCCAGACTTTTTTCCCCCCATAAAACCACCCCAAAGCGGTCTTTACAGTATAAGAAGGAACACTACAGTAACTTGGCCTCCTGTTTAGTGAAGAGTATCGGTGACCTAGGCTGTGAGGGAAGATAATTGAACAGAGACCCTGATTCAGAGCCGGACGCTCTGACAGAGCGCTCGCTCTGAATCAGGGCCGTCCTTCTTAATTTTTAGAGCAGCCTCCTGGCCGCTCGTATACCATCGCGACCATCGGGCTTGCGACGAGACCCTTGCGGTAGGGTCTCATTGCCGCAAGCCCTGGAGTGCTTTCGGCTCTATCAGAGCCGAAAGCACTCCCACTGACATCACTTGTGATGTCAGTGGGGCCGGCCCTAGATGGTAGGCGTTCCCATGATGGTAGGTGTTCCCATCTGGGCAGCCACGCCCCCGGCATGCCCACCAAAGGGGGCGTGCTGTCACTCGCCATTGACAGCACGCCCCCTTTGTAGCGAGACCCATAGCGACGGTTTGGCCGTCGCTATCCGGATCTCGTGCATGCGCACGATGGAGCTGGCTCCGTCGTGCGCATACGCACTTGGCCAACATCGACCCGCTTGGGAGCGCTCGTGAGCGGGTCTGAATTAGGCCCAGATCCCTTTCTAAACTGAAGGATTTTACTTATTGTCCTCCAAATATATGTCCCACGTTGTGAGTCCCATCTGAGCCCAATGCTGCATGCCAGTTGGCATAACTCGCACACTTAACTATATGGTCCATATGTGATGTCCAAGTGTGAATCATGGACCACCACCAGATCCTTCTAACAGTACTAATTATACTGTGTGTATTAATATGACTCCTTTTATATGTGGGGAGCAATTTTTTTTTTTGTTCCTGTGGGGTGAGCCAATCTGCTTTTTTCTCTGTGGGGGCCAATGTGATTATTTTTTTGTGGGGAGCAATGTTGTTATTTTTCTGTGGGGGTCAGCAAATGTAATTGTTTTATTCCTGTGGGGGCCAATGTATGAGTGTTTTATTCCTGTGGGGACCAATGTATGTGTGTTTTATTTATATGGGGGCCAATGTATGTGTGTTTTATTTATATGGGGGCCAATGTATGTGTGTTTTATTTATGTGGGGGCCAATGTATGTGTATTTTAACCTGTGGGGAGCAATGTAGTGCGTTTTATTCCTGTGGGGGCCAATGTAGTGCGTTTTATTCCTGTGGGGAGCAATGTAGTGCGTTTTATTCCTGTGGGGAGCAATGTAGTGTATTTTATTCATGTGGGGAGCAATGTAGTGTGTTTTATTCCTGTGGGGGCCAATGTAGTGCGTTTTATTCCTGTGGGGAGCAATGTAGTGCGTTTTATTCCTGTGGGGGCCAATGTAGTGTATTTTATTCATGTGGGGAGCAATGTAGTGTGTTTTATTCCTGTGGGGGCCAATGTAGTGCGTTTTATTCCTGTGGGGAGCAATGTAGTGCGTTTTATTCCTGTGGGGGCCAATGTATGTGTATTTTATTCATGTGGGGAGCAATGTAGTGTGTTTTATTCCTGTGGGGGCCAATGTAGTGCGTTTTATTCCTGTGGGGGCCAATGTATGTGTATTTTATTCCTGTGGGAGCCAATGTATGTGTATTTTATTCCTGTGGGGAGCAATGTAGTGTATTTTATTCCTGTGGGGAGCAATGTAGTGCGTTTTATTCCTGTGGGAGCCAATGTATGTGTATTTTATTCCTGTGGGGGCCAATGTATGTGTTTTTATTTCTATGGGGGCCAGTGTAGTGTGTTCTTTCATAGGTCGCGCACGCCGTATCGCCGGATAGTGTACCTTGACAATTTTAGAATCTTGTGTAGTGTGCCTCGAGTTGAAAAAGGTTGACAATCACTGCCCTAATGACATTCTCAGAGCACCTAGCAGGAGCCCTGCAGTTCCATTGTCACCTCATAAGAAAATCACAGGTTATGACACAATCATTCGCTGATACACAGAAGATCAGAGCGCGACCATTACCCTAGATGGCTTATGGGGTGTCGTCGTCTTTCAGAATGTAAATCCATTGTCTGTGCAAGAAAATGTAAGGATCTCCAATATCTAATCATGATGCAGATAACAATCCTACAGTATGTCCCATTATACAGTGGGGCAAAAAAGTATTTGGACAGCCACCGATTGTGCAAGTTGTTGCACTTTAAAAGATGAGAGAGGTCTGTAATTTCCATCATAGGTACACTTCAACTGTGAGAGACAGAATCAGAACAACAAATTCCAGAAATCACATTGCATGATTTTTAAACAATTTATTTGTATATTCTTTCGGAAAAAAATATTTGGACAATCAAAAAGTTTAACTGAATACTTTGTAAAGTAACCTCGGTTGGCAATTACAGAGGTCAAACGATTCCTGTAGTTCTTGACCAGGTTTGCAGACACTGCAGCAGGTATTTTGGCCCACTCTTCAATGCAGATCTTCTCTAGATGTGTCATGTTTTGGAGCTGTCGCCGAGCAACACGGACTTTCAACTCCCTCCACAGATTTTCTATTGGGTTGAGGTCTGGAGACTGGCTAGGCCAATCAAGGACCTTGAAATGCTTCTTACGGAGCCACTCCTTAGTGTGTTTGGGGTCATTGTCATGCTGGAAGACCCAGCCACGTTGCATCATCAATGCTCTTACTGAGGGAAGGAGGTTTTTCCCCATTCATCCTCTCCGTAATACGGATCAGTCGTCCTGTCCCCTTTTCAGAAAAGCATTCCCAAAGCATGATGTTTCCACCCACATGCTTCACAGTGGGTATGGTGTTTTTGGGATGCCACTCGTCATTCTTCTCCCTCCAAACACGGCGTGTGGAGTTTATACCAAAAAGTTCTATTTTGGTCTCATCTGACCACATGACATTCTCCCAATCCTCCTCTGGCTCATCCAGATGGTCACGGGCAAACTGTAGATGGGCCTGGACATGTGCTGGCTTAAGTAGTGTCGAAGCTGGATTATTGGCTGAGACAAGATCAGTTTAAAATTGAATTGCAGCCACACCATCTTGCGACTGGCCGCAAGACGCCATTTTGCGAATGGCCGCATAAGCGCCATTTTAGATAAACTCACAATTTAGTACATGTGGCGATAATACTATTAGCATCATGCAATTGCATCTGTGACCATCGCCATAAGTTACAGCGATTCACCAAAAGCCCATTTCATGACTTTACATAGTTTGGGTGCTCTGGATAAAGTGTATATTATTATAATTCCCCTAAAGGATATATTGCATTAGCTAAACAGAGGCAAATGGCCATGTGACAACTAGCCTGTGTAGACAAGCTTCCTGAATATAATGTCTGCTCCCACTCCAGGTGGCCCTGCTCGAATACACACCTTACATTAGCAGGCTTCCTGCAATAAAATACCTTCAAAGCCAAGAGTGTTATCCTAGGTTTGGGTCTTGTAGCTGGGCTAATTAGCATCTACACAAGAGTCTGGGAGAACAAAGGACTTTACTTTTGAGCCTGGGAAGGGTGGGGGCTGCTGAGAGAGGGGGGCGTGTGGAACTATAAGGCTCAGCATTCCACACTGCCAGGTGTTCACTTGGTTTAAGTGAGATCTAAGTGCACCATTTCTCATACACACATTAATACGCACAATTGCGCTGGTAACTAATCGCATATTAGCGAATGCATAAGATCCTATATGAAAACGCTGTTCATTAGCTTTATGCACACGCATCTGCTCCAAGTTAACTAGCGTCTTTACATCAAACCCCGCATACTCACACATTATATATTCACATACAAGGTTCCATAAGCTTTAAGGTATAAGATTTAAGTTTTGCATTTAGTATAAATGCTGTGAAATAAAGATTATTTGGTAACTAAGGTTTTATACATGCTAAGTAAGCCGTGTTTGGTTTTGTACTGATGCGTACTCTTTCAACAGAATTCCGGTATTATCGGTGTGGAGATTGCATCATGCATTCTCAACTTATGGACCGCAGAGACTTCAAGCAACAAAATGTATATTATATGAACAACTGTTAGAATGTTGCATGGGGCGGGAAACCAGAGACCCTCAGTTGTTGGAGGCTGGGTTGTGTCTATTTGAACCAGCCTGTTAAATGCTCTGTAACAGATGCATCCCCCTTGAGGACCAATGGCATCAGCAACAAACTTCTCTATTGTGTTGTCTATTTCGGGGGGGTATAAATATGTGTGCTCCAACACTGGGTCTTTGTCTTCGTGCTGAATGCTGATTGACGAAGGGTTTCTTACTGATGCCTAACATCTGGTCCGGAAGCGCTGCGTATGTATACTGTACTTGGGTCTGTATAATTCCTTTGCGCCAAATTGTGTATGGATCAATAGCGTGTAACTGACTGTACTTTTACTTGAATAATACTTTGTGCTTCGGAACCACACGTTCCAAGTCTGGAGTCTTTATTTACTGTATAAACTGCGTATGCAAATTAGCGTCATCCTTAGAAGGTATAGGCTGCATATAAGAAAGTATAGGAAGGAGAGTATAGAGGTTCTAATCCAGTATCATTAGTAGGGGGACATTTCGGGCACTGCAGGATTTGAATCCATGATGACGTAGTGTGTTACTAATGGTAACCTTTGTGACTGTGGTCCCAGCTCTCTTGAGGTCATTGACCAGGTCCCCCCGTGTAGTTCTGGGCTGATCCCTCACCATTCTCAAGATCTTTGATATTCCATGAAGTGAGATCTTGCCCCCCCCATGGAGCCCCTGGTCGAGGGAGATTGTCAGTGATCTATTTCTTACATTTTTTAATAATTGCGCCAACAGTTGATCTCTTATCACCAAGCTGCTTGCCCATTGTCGAGTAGCTCATCCCAGCCTTGTGCAGGTCTACAATTTTGTCCCTGGTGTCCTTAGACAGCTCTCTGGTCTTGGCCATGGTGGAGAGGTTGCAGTCTGACTGTTTGATTGTGTGGACAGGTGCCTTTTATACAGTTAACCAGTTCAAACAGGTGCCATTAATACAGGTAACGAGTGGAGGATAGATGAGCTTCCTAAAGAAGAAGTAACAGGTCTGTGAAAGCCAGAATTCTTACTGATTGGTAGGTGTCCAAATATTTATTTTCCGCAAGAATATACAAATAAATTGTTTAAAATTCATACTATGTGATTTCCGGAATGTTTTGTTCAGATTCTGGCCCTCATTCAGAGGCGGTCGGAGGATGCAAGCAGTCGCTCAGAAACTGGGCGGCCGCTTGCTTCTTGACCGGCCGCCTCTGTTTCGGTCGTTAGGCTGTGGGTTTACACCCACAGCTCTAACGACCGCTAGGGTGATGGTCGCGATGGTCATAGAGCTTCTGGCTCTGTCCCATGGGAATGCCTCCGTTTAACTGCCACCCCCCCGGCCCGCCTTCCAAACCGGGCGAGCTGTCAATCAACATCGACAGCTCGCCCCCTTTGGAAAGAGACCCGCTACGACCGGCACTGTCGATCGTAGCGGGTCTCACGCATGCGCACGAAGGAGCCGGCTCCCTCGTGCGCATGTGCACTGGACAAACATCGAGGCGGTCGTAGACCGTACGGCCGCCTCTGAATGAAACCCTCTGTCTCTCACAGTTGAAGTGTACGTATGATGGAAATTACAGACCTATCTCATCTTTTAAAGTGCAACAACTTGCACAATCGGTGGCTGTCCAAATACTTTTTTGCCCCACTGTATATAACCGAGCCATAGACTCAATATTCCACATCCTGTATAACCATCTTCCAAGCCTGTTTAAAATGCTGTCCCATAGAAAAATGTTTCTACATGACTGGCTTCTACTGGGAGGACTCTCTTCAGTTTATTTTTGTAGCCTTCTGCCCTGCACATATGGTAGTATGGCCGTGCACCTTTTCCTTGGTTGGGTGGCAGAAGATTGCTAAACTCTGGTTGATAGAACTACATTTGTGTATTGTTACCTAGGAGACTGCTCAGTTGCATCAATACTACTCTGGTGACCATAGCTAAGTGGCATTTTGGGAGCCTAGCGTGTGGAAAAATGTAGTTTCTTTGATACTGCTAGACATGAACCAGCTGAGACTGAAAAAAAAACAAACAGTGAGGAATATTAATGTTAAAATCCCTGGTGATGGACTGCAGACAGTGGGGACAATTAGTCAATCGTTATTCAAAGCTATTAACAGTCATCTGAACTTCAGTGGCTGTAACAGACTCAATAAATTCTTCAGCACTGACAGTCATCTTCCAAGAGTAAATAAGTACAGACAATAAAACATAGCCAGACACTGTCCTGTACTGTTAATGGTTAATGAACTCTATGTTATTGACAGTTTATATAATGCTTTCACAGTGATTGGCAGTGGATATAGCATTGAATGGAGAAATGTACGCTTTTTTGTAAGCAGCGATTCCTCCCAGGTCCAGCATTGGACAACAGAAAAAAAGTGTCATAATTGAGTTTTTTGTTTGAAAGTAAATTTGTAATTGAAATAGTTCCTGATACCGGTTGCAGGAATGGCTGCATAAACACAGGCTCATTTATTTATATCAGAGTTACAGTGGGGAGAATCCGGGGGGTATTTTATACCCCATTCAGACATATGACACAGGAAGGAAATTTCCTGCTCAGACCCGGGAATTTCTCCGGTGCAAAATCCTGGGTATTTGGTCCAGACCCCCCTTTCACACTACAGCGTCTACCCGGGACATTCCCAGGTAGACCCCTTTCAGACATAAGCCGGATTTTTCAGATTATCTGCCTCTCCTCTGCCGTCTGCCCCTCCTAGCCTGCCCCTCCTAGCCTATCAGTTGGCCAATCACAAGGCAGCCAATTATTTTATTATTAAATTATTTGTTTTATTACCTATTTGCCCTGGTGGTCCAGCGGGAGCGCGGGCGGCCCGCTGTGGCAGAGACCCGTCGGCAGTCTCATGCACCGGCAGGTGTCCCCGACGTCTGTCTGGGGTCCTCTATGCCTGAGGACCCGGCCAAGGTCGCTGACTCGATCTACAGCGACACAGCCACCCGCACGTTGGCTGTGTCCCAGTAAGTCTGAAAGGGGTATTAGTGATGCATATAATTTAGAGATGAGCGGTTCGGTTTTACTTGGATATGTTCGGATCTCAAAACGGCATCATATTGGCTATCCGGCTGTCACATGTTTTGGATAGCCAATAAGAGAAATCCGAACTAATCCGAACTTGCGATAATTTGGCGATAAGAACCGAATAAAACTGAACCCACCCATCTCTAGTATATATGTAAATGATTACATGTCCTCTGAAATAAACTGTATATTTCTTTATAAGTATAAGTAACTTACTTATATTACATGTTATTTAGTTCAGTTATACAAAGTTTTTTACATTTGCAAATGTCCAATTCTGGGGTTACTAATTTTTAATCCACAGGTATATGTTATGGTTATCATTGATGCCTTAGCACCTATTGGGCGGAATCCAATTGTTTGTAGCCACCTACGCACCCAACAGTGCTATTTAATTGTTGCTCCTGTCAGGTGCGCTCAACTGCCGGCGCCAACATTTCAGCTCGCACCCTCCGGGGGCTTTTTTCAAACACACACAGGGGCTAATGCTTAGCTGATTGTAAGTCAGACGAAATATTTTTGCCTGTATGCATCTCTGCGAGTGCACCGCACCTATCCGTACGCTTTGTTAGACATTAATCATTACCGCATCTCTGCGAGTGCACCGCACCTATCCGTACGCTTGGTCAGATACCAGTCATTACTGCATCTCTGCGAGTGGACCGCACCTATCCGTACGCTTGGTTAGATACTGGTCATTACCGCATCTCTGCAAGTGGACCGCACCTATCCGTACGCTTGGTTAGATACCGGTCATTACCGATCTCTGCGAGTGGACCGCACCTATCCGTATGTTTGGTTAGATACCAGTCATTACTGCATCTCTGCGAGTGGACCGCACCTATCTGTACACTTGGTTACATACCAGTCATTACCATAGGGTGCATTTGCACCAGCCCTATCCTTGGTGTAAAAATTTTGGCTGAAAACAGGCATATTTTAGTTTCATGCCAACTCCGCAATTACATTGACACGCCCTCTGAAATGTGTCTAGATGAGAATGTAGAGTTACAGTTACATCCTTCCTGTCGCAAGAAGAGCTGTGACCGAAATTCACACAACTCTGCATCGCGTTTCATTTCCATACAGCTAGGGGTATATCGTAATTACTGAGAGTCTGGCCATGTTAAACACGCTGGGCATCGCAGTGACTTGCATGAGTTTCTTACGCCCCAGATCACAGATTTGAATCGTGTTTGTCTGTCTATTTTGATTCTATGGTGTTACTGATTGCGTTTTATCGTGTGTGTGTTTAGTCATATTGGCCCTTTCTCAATAGACTCCACTGAGCACTGCACAGAACATCCAAACGCACATGGGTGTAGATGGCAAATGCGAATGGGTTGGTTGAACCACAGTTTCCATGAAGTGGGCGTTTTTGGGTGGAGACCATGTGGATGCACTGAAAAGGTCAGTTTATTGGGAGTATCGTCAGAGCCGGATTTAAACCTCATAGGGCCCCAGGCAAGATAACAGTTTGTGGCCCCTCCTCACTCAAACAATCCATAGCACTATATTTGCGTTCCTGTAATCATAACCTCTAACCCTAATACCCTAACCGCTAAACCCTACACCATCCCTAATACCCAAACACCTAATCAAACCCTAATACCCTAACCCAAACTGATACACCAACCCTAATACCCTATCCCCAATACCATAACCCAAACTAAACCTAACACCCTAAGGTTTCCCCTCTAGTAGATCAGGGAAAGACGGTACGATTATGACATTGTAATCGTACCGTCATTCCCCTAGGGGTGCAGTGCCTACACTGAATGATTGATCGTTCAGTGTAGGCCCATCAATCAACCCTGAACATGGCCAATCTGTCGTGATTGGCCTACATGTTCGGGCGAAGATTGATGTCAGAAATGACCAGCGGGAGCGCCTATCGCTGGTCGTTTCCGACATTTGGATGCCTGATTTGAACACGATTACTGAGCGATTGCACGATTACAATGTCATAATCATGCAATCGCTAAGTGTAATCGGCTAGATGGGCACCTTCAGTACTATGAAGGTGGGAGGGCCTCTCCCCTTTAAATACAACACATCACCATTACAACCCCTCCCCCCCTTTTTTTTGTAAATACACTATAGGATTTAATATTTATGGTATGTGGGGAGTGGACAGGACTGCATTATATACAAGTATATTAAAAGTACCCAACATGAAAATACCATCATTCTGGTTTGATATACTAATAATACTAAATCATGATCATCATAATATATATTACTGTATGCTTGTAATATAAGGCAGTCCTGTCCACCTCTCAGATCCCACCTACCATAAAAAATAAATCCTACATAAGTCAATCTATATTAGAGTAGTTTAGAGAGCGCACTAGTTTACCTACCTGCCTGACTGCTGTTCTTCCCTGAGATCCGGATCCTTGGTCACTGTCTCACTCAGCCAGACTCTGCAGCTCTTCCTCTGCCTGTCCCTCTGCTCCTCGCCGTGTGCTGCTGGTGGCAAGCTGAAGACCTGGCAGTCAGTGGCAGAGGCTGCTGTGCAGGGGGTGGGCTGGATGGGGCTGGGCGGAGGACCCGGTGAGTCGGTGACCCTCCTCCCCTCTCCTATGCACAGTCACTGACGTCATGACGTCACGCGGTACCCGCGCAATGCTCCTCCGGGAGCATTTTGAAAGGTAAGATTTTTTGGGGGGAAAAGGGGCCCGTCCACGGGCCCCTTGGGACTTGCGGGCGTGTAAGCCAACATCAGTAGTGCTTGGGCGGAAGTGGGACCCCTGTTTCAGATCTTTTGCAGCCAGCATGGAGTGGCTGCATGTCCAGATACCAGTGATGACAGCTACACCTGCAGGAGAAACAGTGGGCAGGGCGGCATTCCACATGCAGACGCTCGGATGTTTCTTCACACACGGGCCGATCCTCGCATTAACATAATATAGTGAGCACGCTGATGTGGCCGCAGATGCACTTGACTTCTAAATCAGCCCCAAAGTGCGTACTGGTGTATCAAGAATAGATGGTGGCTGGCTGGGGAGCTTGATTGTTACCCTCACTTGTAGCCAGTGTCCTCCGCACGTTGCACAATGGCTGCTGGTGTTGCCTGAATAAACACAACTGCAAGATCCAATCAACGTGGTCAAAATCAAGTAAAGGCCCCCATACACGGGGCGATTTGTATCAGATCCGATGGCACATACCATTTCCCTTGAAAATTCGAGCCTTGACATTCTGTATGATTTGGGTTTAGAAAAGGTACTATTGTACAAATGACCATACGATCCGATGTATCTTAAAGATTGCAAATCGCTTACGATATATCGTATGCAACAAATACACACTCGATGCATCTGCTGAAATGTCAATAGGGGAGGGCTTATCTAGGGGATATAAAAGGCAGCATCCATCGTACTTCAGCAAAAGTGCGTACGATGTGTGTCAAATCATACACGATAGGTCGAAATCTTTCTGCAAGACCATTTGATCTACGATGCCGATACACGACGCCGGGGACAACATCGGCATCGTAATCGTGTATGAAAACACTACTTTTCACACGACTGGTCATTACGATCAGTCGAAAACGGCCATATCGTGTGAAAAATTGCCTCGTACATGGGGGCCTTTAGTGTCAAATAAGACTGACAGTTAATGCGGTTGGAAAGTGGGCTTAGATTAATCACCATACAAGCTGAAAGTTGGGTTTTGCTGCCTATTTGTGTGCAGATCTAAAGGCCCTCCATCTCCAACACAGACTGCTAAAGATAACTTCGTATGTTCCAGGCCTTGTACCCAATTAAGACGTGTGAATGCAGCTGAGCTAGAACACTCACCATTATAGAGAGCATCATTGGAAAGCTTGTCCTCTGTACAGGACACACCTAAGGGGCAGCATGCTCTATTTCAGGTGTGCCCAGCGTCTGAATGTCACTGGCAAACACTTTTACCGTATAGTTCCTTTATATATGACGACAGGCATTCTAGATATGTATGCCATGTACAGTTGCGCCCATTTACATAATGGCTGATCACAACACAAATGTGCGCATGCATCGCAACATGTGATTCCCCGCGCCTGTATATGCTACGGTTCGCTATGGCGCACTGGGATCGCACCATGCATATCTATGGAGGCGTGGATGCGTACGCAGTGTGCGTATCCACCCACGCTATGTGTGGAGCCATTTGAAACGCCAGCGGCAAGGATATAGCTGAGCATATCTGTATTTGGGTGCAGCTGAGTACATAAAAGGCAGTATACTCAGAACTTTACAGCTTTTAAAATTACGATCGTCTACAATTTTTGTTTCTTCATAAATAAAATTGGAGAGGAACGATATTCAACTTATCCGAATTCAGACAATAACAAGAGGGCAAAATAAAACCGTTGCAGACAGACAGGTGCAATAAACGCAGCTCTGCGCAAACTCACAAAACACGGGCATTATTATAAAGGACTTATTCAGGCTCCTAGTGGGTGACTTTGGTGACTTTTCCATTCTCTTGTGGCAAATCCTGACAAAGAATGATGACATCAAGCAAGACGACCCCATCCGGACCACAGAACACCCCCCCCCTTCCTGCAGCCTGCGACAGCCACATCTTGTGACTTGCAGAGAAGACAGACAAATAGATTTTCCTCCATATTTATCGCCGGCATTATATTCCCTCCCGGCGCAGGTAGCCGCTTTATATGAAATGAGCAATCTTTATAGACATTCTGCAGCCGTAACTAAGCCGATTTTCAGTGTGAATGAGCTGTACTACGCTGACAGTATTGTCAGGCTGCCTGCTCAACAAATCAAGCCTAACTTATGGTGTTTGCAGTGTAATTTTTATTCTTGTTTGACTAGCCAACTACCCGGTGGTAATAGGATGTTTGGGAAGGGCAGTCGCAGTGTTTCTCTACGCGTGATTGATTGGCAAAGCCAGCGTTCTCCATTTGTCCTTCTTGATTCCAATTCAGTTTCAAAAGAAAAATGAAAAAGCACGAGAGAGAAAAATGCTGCGTGTTTCCCACTCCAGGCGACCGAGGCTCAATCCCATATCTAGTAGGAAAAACATTAAGATATCTAAATGAAAATCAATAGGATATGTGCCGGAAATTACTGTCGGCCACAAGTATCAGGAGTCCCCAGCTAATCATCCCTTTCAGTTTGTACTGGAGGCATCATCTGAAGCCCCTGAAGTGTTGTAAGTGGCCGGAAGAATTAAATTTATAACCCGGGCAGGTAATCTTGCCCCTCTCCTGCTTAGTTTTATTACAAGCTATGAAACGCTTTATTCATGCTTCCAGGCTGGACCAAACGCATTTGATCTACTCAATGCATGAAGTAGAGCCGAAATATTGCGTCCAGACGATCGGCAGAATATATGTTTTGATGTGTTAGGAGAGGTAACGGTTTGTCGTTGAGTACTCTCCTCCAATGTCATATAGTTACCTGTTGCAGATGTCAATGTGAATTGACCTAAACCTCAGCAAATCTTCTGCAAAGATTGGGTACCTGATAACAGAGCAAACCCGGGCCTGGTAACTGAATGGCCACAAGCTCTTCACTGTGTGGCCCAGTTGTATCACACTGGTTCTACACGGAGAAGGTTGGTTGGACTTGTTGCAGTGGCCCTCATGAAGTCAGGCACTAAAATATTGCTCCTGTTTTAAAGGATCCTCTTTATTTTTTTGTGAACTGTTACCTATGTATATATTATCTAATTGTGTGCTAGATACACTGTCTTCCTAAAGTGGGAGAAAACAAATTGGGACCAGGGGGCGTGATTACATCATAACAGGCTTGGCCGTGTTCCTGCTGGGTGTGGCCACACCTCTGGCGGCTGTTGTATTCTGCTGCATACAGTGAAATACATCTATACCCCAAAGCAGAGCCTCTAGATATGCCCTGCCCCCGCCGCGTTATCACAAACCCAGCATCATTGGGTTTCAATTGAATGACCCACTGGGTACCAGTTGTAAATGTAACCCTTACGAAAAAAGAGGCCACAAAACTGGACCCATTTTTTAAACTATAATCTTAGGACCTCATTCAGAGGCGCTCGCTCTGAATGAAGGCGGCCGCATCACTAAAAAGAGCCAGCCTCCTTGCCGCTCGCTAAGCTGTGGGTGACCACCCACAGCTTTAGCGAGCGGCTAGGTTGATGGTCACGATGGTCAGACCATCGCGACCATCGGGGCTTGTGACAAGACCCTTGAGGTAGGGTCTCGTCTGCCGCAAGCCCCGGAGCCGGAAGCTCTCCCACTGACATCACTGGTGATGTCAGTTGGGCCGCCCACAAACGGCAGGCATTTTGTAGGCATGGCGGGGCCACCCCCCGCCACGCCTACAAAACGGAGCTATCGATCACCATCGAGAGCCGCCCCTTTTGTAGTGAGCCTCGGAGCGAGATAATTTCTCTCTCGCTCCGGGGTTTGCGCATGCGCAGTGTGGCCGCTGCGCGTGCGCAGAGGCCAACATCGACCAGTTTGCGAGCGGGTCTGAATGAGACCCCTAGTGTATTGACACACCAATCCCTATGTTTCTCAGGCTTCTGTTATCTTTCCGCTTGTCTTATGCTGGGTATACACTTAACGATGTCGTCCACAGCAGGTCCTGGCGTCGGCAAGTGCGTACACACTTGCCGATGCCGGCAGCAACGGAACAGCCCCACTGATGATATTGCCCATCGGAACTGCATGCAGCTCCGAAGGGCAATGTCGCTGACTACATGTGGGAGCGCGCATTGCCAGCGACATAGCAGGTACTCACTGCCCGACGTGGACGATGTGTCATTTAATCAGCTGGATCGGGCGACATTTCATCTAGTGTGCACCCGCCTTACAACGTGACTTTAGGATAGAAATTTACTTTTGTTCCTCCTTTATGAAAATGGATGTGAAAAAAAAGACACTTTACATCCTAATAGAATATAGTGTAGGATTGTAGGAGCCGTTCCATCAGACTTTTTGTTTTAATGTTTTCAGAATCCTCTGATGAATGTACGAATTTCCATAGTGACATATATTAACCTACAAAAGTATCACATTTTATAGTGTACAATCCCTCTGTCATCCTTCCCTTCAAGCCCTAAAATAGAGATGAAGACTCTACACTATGGGCCTGATTCAGAGCCGCTCGTAAGCGGCCGCTCGTTCGCTCCGAGCGATGTTTGCCCAACTGCGCATGCGTACGGATCGTTATACGCATGCGTGAACCAGTCAGTGTGGTCAAAATTCATGTGCTCGCAAAATAGCGAATGCCTGAAAATTTGAGTGACAGAGGCGTATGTGGGTGGTAACGGGGGAAGGTGCTTGAAAACGGGGAGTGGAGATCCGAACGCAGGCGTGCTTGAAGGTCAAAACGGGCATTTTATGGGTGTGCATAATTAAAACAGCAGCGTCATTGACCACGTCACTGAGTTATTTTATAGCCAGAACTGCTCGCAAGATTGTGGTAGCAAAAACCAACCACAAGAATAGTGAGCAGTTCATACGCTGGTCGATGTACTCGATTAATCTAATAAATAGCGGACATGATGTAGGATGCGAGCGGCCAGGGGGCGTAGTTTTCCAAAAAACGACCGCAAGTTTTGTTTGCTCGTGCAGACCTAGAGGCGTGAACAGACCGCCAATAGCGAACGGTTCATTTGAATAGCCACCCCTATTTTCTGGACGAGCAAGTGCTAATTGCGTCCGGCTCTGAATCAGGCCCTATTTCTGTACCACGTACATTGTTTTTAAACATATTTTTGGTACATATTTTTGTATATATTTAAAGCATTTTATTTGGGATGTTATTGATTCCAGTAAAACTATGTACTGCCCACATGATCCTATAATAATTCAATTAAGGATTTCAGGATTGCAATCAAAGCATTTTGAAAAATGTAATTATATAGTAATATTATAGCAGAGCTTTTCATTTAAATGACACTTAGTTGTGGTGTCTATAGGTGATAACATAAATGTATATAGGCGTAAAATGGATTCTCCTGGTGGGATTCACAAAAAAAAACACTTTTTAATGGTCAGATGGATAAGATGATAAACCTCCTGCGGTCTAATTCCTGTTATTAAGAGTCTTGTATTTATATAGCGATGTCTTTATTTCTGGTGTGAGTGATATTATCACTCAGCAGGAGTTTGGTGATTATAAGGGAAGACTCCATTATCATTCATTAAAGAGAATGTAGCGAGAATAACTGCAATTCCTTTGAATGATAAAGGATCGTACTGGCTGCAACATTACACCAAGCTCCTGTTAAGAACAATGTACTATGTGGTTTATGTAATACTTGCTGTGGATTGTAATTATGAATTCAGGAAGAAACATTTTCTATGAGAGATTTCTGGGGAGGGGAATTTAAAAAATAAGGGAATACATGGTGCAGAAATCTGTGTGTAATCTACAACAGCAATGACACCATAATACAGGTCCCACCCAGTATCACATGACACCATAATACAGGTCCCACCCAGTATCACATGCCATCATAATACAGGTCCCACCCAGTATCACATGACACCATAATACAGGTCCCACCCAGTATCACATGACGCCGTAATACAGGTCCCACCCAGTATCACATGACACCATAATACAGATCCCACCCAGTATCACATGACACCGTAATACAGGTCCCACCCAGTATCACATGACACCGTAATACAGGTCCCACCCAGTATCACATGACACCATAATACAGGTCCCACCCAGTATCACATGACACCATAATACAGGTCCCACCCAGTATCACATGACGCCGTAATACAGGTCCCACCCAGTATCACATGACACCATAATACAGGTCCCACCCTGTATCACATGACACCATAATACAGGTCCCACCCAGTATCACATGACGCCGTAATACAGGTCCCACCCAGTATCACATGACACCGTAATACAGATCCCACCCAGTATCACATGACACCGTAATACAGATCCCACCTAGTATCACATGACACCATAATACAGGTCCCACCCAGTATCACATGACACCATAATACAGGTCCCACCCAGTATCACATGACACCATAATACAGATCCCACCTAGTATCACATGACACCATAATACAGATCCCACCTAGTATCACATGACACCATAATCAGGTCCCACCCAGTATCACATGACATCATAATACAGGTCCCACCCAGTATCACATGACACCATAATACAGATCCCACCTAGTATCACGTGACACCATAATCAGGTCCCACCCAGTATCACGTGACATCATAATACAGGTCCCACCCAGTATCACATGACACCATAATACAGAGCCCACCTAGTATCACATGACACCATAATCAGGTCCCACCCAGTATCACATGACACCATAATACAGATCCACCCAGTATCACATGACACCATAATACAGGTCCCACCCAGTATCACATGACACCATAATACAGATCCCACCTAGTATCACATGACACCATAATCAGGTCCCACCCAGTATCACATGACATCATAATCAGGTCCCACCTAGTATCACATGACACCATAATCAGGTCCCACCTAGTATCACATGACACCATAATACAGGTCCCACCCAGTATCACATGATACCATAATACAGGTCCCACCCAGTATCACATGACACCATAATACAGATCCCACCTAGTATCACATGACACCATAATACAGGTCCCACCTAGTATCACATGACACCATAATACAGGTCCCACCTAGTATCACATGACACCATAATACAGATCCCACCCAGTATCACATGACACCCGTCTCCTTCTTTTTGTGTACTATACTGCTCCTTTTACCCTAATTGGTGCTGTGTTGTGACACCTACAATCTAGTACATACAGTATGAGCGTCATTTCTTTTAGCGGAAAAACATGGAAATGTCATGTAATAAAATGCACTTATAACTTATGCCTTGATGTACGGTCCATAAAACGGTGGCGATTTTTTTCTGATTTGGCGGATCCATAAAGGCCTTATCGTTACCCAGTGTCTCGGCAAGAGA
This sequence comes from Taudactylus pleione, assembly GCA_031769625.1. Lineage (NCBI taxonomy): Eukaryota > Metazoa > Chordata > Amphibia > Anura > Myobatrachidae > Taudactylus > Taudactylus pleione. The sequence goes on from JAUIMM010000883.1 coordinate 660,589, forward strand.
ATAATGCTAAATTTACATGAAAACATCCATGCTAACGTTGCGCATTTAGGGGCTGATTCAGTGATGTAAGCTAATGCAATCACAGCTGCAATATTGCATGGAAAAATCTGCTAATGTTTCCAAAGCGTCCCTGAGCATAGGTAACGCCCCACTGCTGCCTTCTCGTATCCCTCCAACAATGTGCAACAGCGTAAACATCGGGAACGTCGATGCAGATCCGTCAGCCACGCAGCTTGACATGTCTGTCCAGCATCAAACATGGCGTCTCTCCTGACACGCTCTCATGCTGCAAAGGAAATCGCAGTGGCTAATTTATGCATGCCCATGGAACAGCGTTTAAATGGTCAGACATGCCTGCGTTTGCCTAGCCAACCCCCACATTACTTTTCCCAAATGCTGACTAACCGTCACTCACTTTGCGAATTTATCCTCTGTGCGAGCGCAATCACAAAACAATCGCTGCGCATGCGCTGTACTGCTTTCACACATCCGCAATGGCAAATAATCGCTCAATCGGCGTATATATATCAGCATTGCGTAAATCTCTGAATTAGGCCCTTAGGCCCATATTCACTTTGAGCGGACCCGCGATACTTTTTCGCCTCCCGGACTTTTCGCCTACATCGCCTGTTTTGCAGGCGGAAAAGTATCGCGCGCGTGCCCGCGTATCGCCGTATTCAATTTGAAAGTAGGAGAAAACGGGACCCGGCGAAACTTGAACAGGGGGAAAGTCATGTCAGATTTGGGGAAATCAGCCTGACAGCCCCCCAAAAGATGCTCTGACATGGGGGTTCGCTATGGTACCCCCGATTTGGCTTGCTGAAGGTATTTGGAGTTTTTAAACGGGCTCAATAGTTACTAAATAGCGTTTTTGTATAAGTGGTGCAGAATAGTATTCAGAAGTTTATTTTGCAGAAAATAACTTGTCCCCCCCATAGTCAAGTTCACTAGTTTTTACCTTTGTCCCCCAACATTTTTTTTTCCGCCCCCAAATTCAAAGTGATTTTTTGGGGTGTTAAGTGTTTTATGACACAGTTTACCTTTGGGGGACTGTTTGAAGGCTGCTGGAGGGTTCCCACAACGTTGCACCCCAAAACCTCAATTCTGCACTTTTTTCCGCTTGCTGTTCATAGGCGAAACTTTTTCGCCTACTACATTGCATTGACTTTCCAACTAGGCGGAAAGTCTTTCAAATTGATACTTTTCCGCCTGGCGAAATGATGTCATCGGCGAAAAGTTTCCGCCAAAAACACGAGAACACGACTTTTCGCTCCAAATTGAATATGGCCCTTAGTTGTAATTATCATATCCCATCCGCAATGAAAATGTGGGGGAGATGTGCCAAAACGGCGCTGTCATTTCTCTTAAGGAAGAATTGAAGGTTATAGGCGCTGTCTGTAGTCTTCCTCCACTAAGTTTATGCTCTGCTACATATATTGTAACGTGGACCTAACACCTTTATATCATACAGACATCTATATTGTGGGATGATCCAATATACAACTTAGCAATTTACAAGGAGTTAGTGACAGCAATGATCCATCAGTCACAAAGTACTTCAAGCTTCTGGTTCCTAATGAAGTGTTCGATAGGCTGTTTTCCCATAAATATCGGTTCCGTCCCCAAAACGGCAGCGACCACTGCGTATAGGTAACAGGTTTCATCCCCTTTAGAGTTGACCCAAGTCATGTTTTGGGTGTAGCCCCCTTGTGAACTGAAGATTGTGAAGTACCTCTAGTTTGTGCACCCCAAATATTTATTCTACGCTATTTGCAGGGCTTAGAAAGGTAACACTAGGTGCATTTCCATAAGGAGGTCAGGACTGTCCTCCGTACAGTTTCCTACTTCAGACAAACGCTAAATGTAAATTTGGTGCGCGGTTACAAAAGGTTAGCAGAGAGTGATGTCCAAGTCATTCTCGGAATACAATACTAAAATCTATATTCATTATTTGATAACAGAGAAAACAGGAAACAGTAAATTATTTTTTTCCTGCGATAGAATGTTAATGCATCCCCGGCTAACAACCTTCCACGGAGGAAGAATAATGTATCGAAGAGGTGAACAGGACAGAAACAGGATCATAACAGAACACAAGGAAAAGAATTCTTCATACACAAGAAAAGATACATATCAACTAGGCATTGATCCATCGGTGTAGGACTGCGCGGAAAAGGGGAGATTCCTTACCGATAAACTGTAATGTCTAGAGAAAATAATAAATGATCAAAAGTATCTTAAAGCAACATGGGACTGAGAAATTACTTTAAAACCATGTATGTTTTTTGATTTTTTTTGCCATTTCCTTGCCAGAGATTGCAATGGGCAGGTTCAGCTATCCGAGGTTCCATCCACACATAGAACTGCCAGCAAAAAAAACCAATGTTTTATTTACCGTATATAACCGCTATGCGCCCCTGTCATTATCGGCGCTATCTACAAGATAGCAGCGCCAATCGGCAGAGCATGTATGAACAGTCAGATCGCCTGACCGTTGCGCCCACTGTAGCTGTTGCTATCGACAGCTACAGCCTGGCAATGCCCTATCCCCACAGCAGGGACAGCTCGGGCCCTGCTGCGGTGGCTGCCGGCAGGATCTCGCGATACTTGCGAGTTCCCGCGCATGCTCAGTGCAGTCAGCCGGGACTGAGACACAGCGCATTAGCACTTGGCTGATGCACTATGACCTCAGGCAGGGATCGCCAGAGGGGGCGTTAACGCCCCCCCTCTCTGGCCGATGAGATGTTCATACATCTCATCATTAGTGCTTCCTGCTTTGCCTCGGTAAAGAGGGGGATAATATATCCCCCTCAGTGTCTGAAGGAAAAGGACCTTGGTGCTCATGTGTGTTTGTGTATGACATTCTCTATGCTTTATTTAAATATGCAGCAGGCTCCACAGAAGAGGGACTTGTTTGTGATGTCTGTGATAGTACAGCCATGGCCAAAAGTTTTGAAAATGACAAGTATAGGTTTTCACAAAGTTTGCTGCTTCAGTGTTGTTAGCCCTTTTTGTCAGATGTTACTATGGTATACTGGAGTCAAATTACAGGCATTTCATACATGTTGAAGGGTTTTATTGACAATTACATTAAGTCTATGCAAAGAGTCAATATTTGCAATGTTGACTCTTGTTTTTCTGTGTTCTTAGGCAAAAATTGTGAGTGATCCCACTCCCTTGGCTGAGAAACAACCCCACACATGAATGGTCTCAGGATGCATTACTGTTGGCATGACTGATGGTAGCGCTCACCTTTCCTTCTCCGGACAAGCGTTTTTCCAGATGCCCCAAACAATCTGAAAGGGGATTCATCAGAGAAAGTAACTTTACCCCAGTCCTCAGCAGTCCAATCCCTGTACCTTTTGCAGAAAATCAGTCTGTCCCTCAGGGGCATTTTAAGAGAGGAGGGGGCCCGTGTGCACTCCTCGTGCGGGGCCCCCTCCTCTCTCCCTGGTGGCTGGCAACCGACTGACGTGGCTGGCCAGCCCCCGGAGCATTAGTAGGCTCCGGGCACCCGGGCACTAGCATGTGCCCGGAGTCTACTGCTCATGCACAGAACACCGGAAAATGGCCACAGCGGACATTTTTCCGGTGTTCTGAGCAGCAATGACACCCGACGCGGGACCTCGGATAGGTAAGTTTAAAAAAAAATATGGGTGCAGTGTGTGCGGTGCGGGGCCCCCCTGGAGTGTTTACCCTGCACACACTGCACCCATTATAGATATGCCACTGCTGTCCTTGATGTTTTTCCTAGAGAGAAGTGGCTTCTTTGCTGCCCTTCTTGACACCAGGCCATCCTCCAAAAGTCTTCGTCCTGTATCATGCCAACAGTAAAGCATCCTGAGCCCATTCATGTGTGGGGTTGCTTCTCAGCCAAGGGAGTGGGATCACTCACAATTTAGACTAAGAACACAGCCAGGAATAAAGAATGGTACCAAAACATCCTCCAAGAGCAACTTCTCCCAACCATCCACGAACAGTTTAGTGATGAACAATGCCTTTTCCAGCATGATGGAGCACCTTGCCATAAGGCAAAAGTGATAAATAATTGGCTCGGGGAACAAAACATCAACATTTTTAGACCATGGCCATGAAACTCCCCAGACCTTAATCCCATTGAGAACTTGTGATCAATCCTCAAGAGGCGGGTGGACAAACAAAACCCCACAAATTCTGAAAACTCCAAGCATTGATTAGGCAGGAATGGGCGGCCATCAGTCAGTATGTGGCCCAGAAGGTGAGTGACAACATTCCAGGGCGAACTGCAGAGGTCTTGAAAAAGAAGGGTCAGCACTGCAAATATTGACTCTTTGCATAAACTTAAAGTAATTGTCAATAAAAGCCTTTGACACTTATGAAATGCTGTAATGTTACTTCAGTATACCATAGTAACATCTGACACTTATGTAATGCTGTAATGTTACCTCAGTATACCATAGTAACATCTGACACTTATGTAATGCTGTAATGTTACTTCAGTATACCATAGTAACATCTGACACTTATGTAATGCTGTAATGTTACCTCAGTATACCATAGTAACATCTGACACTTATGTAATGCTGTAATGTTACCTCAGTATACCATAGTAACATCTGACACTTATGTAATGCTGTAATGTTACCTCAGTATACCATAGTAACATCTGACACTTATGTAATGCTGTAATGTTACTTCAGTATACCATAGTAACATCTGACACTTATGTAATGCTGTAATGTTACCTCAGTATACCATAGTAACATCTGACACTTATGTAATGCTGTAATGTTACCTCAGTATACCATAGTAACATCTGACACATATGTAATGCTGTAATGTTACCTCAGTATACCATAGTAACATCTGACACTTATGTAATGCTGTAATGTTACGCCAGTATACCATAGTAACATCTGACACTTATGTAATGCTGTAATGTTACCTCAGTATACCATAGTAACATCTGACACTTATGTAATGCTGTAATGTTACCTCAGTATACCATAGTAACATCTGACACTTATGTAATGCTGTAATGTTACCTCAGTATACCATAGTAACATCTGACAAAAAGGTCTAAAAACACTGAAGCAGCAAACTTTGGGAAAACCAATACTTGTGTCATTCTCAAACTTTTGGCCATGGCTATAGTTTACTCATTATTTGTGCATCAGGGCTCCTCAAAGTGTCTGCAAGAGGAGGCAGCTAGTTATCATGACAGAGTGAATGGATCAATCACTGAACAGCATCAGTTATTTACATTTTATTTTTTATTTATCTCTGCATATTATATTTTATATTTCTGTTGTATATGAGGATGTTGTTTTTTTTCATGGCGCTCGATGAGGAGTACGTTATATGGCAGCTTTCATTGTACTGTACAGCGATATGGTTCCTTGGGCAGTATACTTCATGCTGTATCGTGCCGGTCATTTCTTTAAAATGACATTAAAAATAAATCCTTGTTATACCTACGAAACATTTTCAATTGACAAACGCCATTCCTGGTCTACTCACAATAGATGCAGCCGTATTGTGGGCTGAAGCAGCGCTCATGAGAACGCAGCCGATCGGTTCACTAGTAGGTGGTGATTTTATGTCATTTAATTTATTATATTAACAGGTTCTTATATAGCGCAACATATTCCGTGATAGAACCGGGGTGGGAGGCACCAGTGTTTCATTCCTCTGCGATACCTCTAGTCCCTAGTGACATGATAAGTTGTATTTTTCTAAAATATTGTTTCAGCATATAAAATGCCTGCTGCCTCTGTCTGAGCAATGGGTGAACTTTCATTAGTGCTCTAGTGCCTGAAGAAACATCATTACTATATTAACAGATACATTAAGGATTACGGTGAGTTTTGTATTTGGGAATAAACTTGCTCTTAGTCGCTGACCTGACAGTATCGGTTCTTATTAAACTGGACATTTGGATGAAATTATCACTGCAGGGAATTAGACGCTTCCCTTTTTTGCATATTCTGCAGCTAAATAAGATCTCTGTGTTAGACCGGCTCTCGTATTAGGGACCCTGGTGCGTTCTGCTGTAATTCTCTCCTCTTTGTATAACCTCTTGTCAAATTAGCGTTTATTTATTCCACCACATCATCCGGCGTGGCTCTCCGTTATTCATCATGTGGTTTCCAGATAACACCTTAGGCCCTGCATTGTTTTTTTCAGCCAATGTTTATTTTTTTTTATTAAAAAATGGTTATTACTTAAAACACGGTCCTGTATGCTAGTATCCAACGCCGACGGGGAATATCTCAGACGTACGGGAATATCCACTGTGGTATGAATGACATAAACCAAGATGGCAGCTCACCTGTAGGCATCCAGTGAGAAATAAAATACTATGTATTAGGGATTTTTTTTTATTGGCGTATAATGCTGGTTTTATTTGTGACCCGTGTCAGATAAAAAAAAACACTTTTAGCATCATTGGAGCTGATTCAAAGTTGCACTCTACGGCGATGTTTATGCAAATGGAGGGATTTTTTTTTTTTGCCACTACGCATGCGTCAAGGTACATTACTGTAGTAAGTCTTTATTCACAGTGTGATTGACAGTCAGGGGGCATTTGGGGGAGGCAATGGGGAGTTTCAGCTAAAAACACAGGCATCTCTCGACCGTTTCAAGTCACATCCTGCGTCTGCAATCCGGTACGTAAAAAAAATATGGCTCCGACGTCTCTTTTCCCGCTGCTATTCTGCAAGACCATAGGACTACTCAAAAGTCATATAATCAAAGGCAGGGCTGGTTCGTGGCATGTTCGACCAGTGCGGTTGAACAGAGGCACCACCCTATAGAGGGCGCACCCCTCCCAACCAGTCCTGATTTCAGCAGGACAGTTCAGTTTTTCGGGCACTGCCGCGCTGTTCCACCCACGAGGCGCAGTGTCCAGCGGGCTGTCGAGAGGTTGGGCACCATCACCGCCACGGTTGTGCCAGCCCCAGGGACGAGGAATCCATTCAGTGTAGGAAGAGGGCTGGGAATGTAGTGCAGTGCATGTGTGACCCGGGAATGCCTGGTGATGCATGCACAGAGGGGACCTCTACTGTCTGGCGATGCGGTAAGTCGCTGCTCACTGCTGCTGGCCAGCCTTACTCAGCTGCACGGCCAAATTTTTGTTATCTGAATCTACCCGAGAACGATTTTCTATTATGACTGATAATGGCATTAGAATAGGCCCCTTATTTTTATACACTTTGCATATTTTAATGTATTGCTATTCATACCGTACCCTATATCACATCCTATTTAATAAATTCTTATGAAATTCTTATTTTTATTTTGTTACTTGGGTACAGACATATAAACACTACTATAGAGAACATTCATTGCCTTATAGCCCTGTGCCTGCAGGGCTGGATTAATGCTTGTGGGGGCCCCCGCCAAGCCACATTGAGCCTACCCCCCTTCCCCGCCACACGTTAAACACGCGCACACACACATATAATATATATGTAGCAAACATATATATTTTATATAATATACACACTAACACACACATATGCAGTACACACACACAAACACATATACATACACAATATACAGTACACACACTAGCACATACTGTATATACAATAACACATACACATACATACACAAACACATACAGTATATAATATACACACTAACACACACATATAATATATATGTAGCAAACATATATATTTTATATAATATACACACTAACACACACATATGCAGTACACACACACAAACACATATACATACACAATATACAGTACACACACTAGCACATACTGTATATACAATAACACATACACATATATACACATACACATATATACACAAACACATACATACACATACAGTATATAATTAATAAAACAGTACATATACACACTTACATTCTATGCAGCTGCTGATCACTTCATTAGGACACACTCCCTTGCATCATAATGCCACGATTCACAGCTCATATGGGGGTGGGGCTTGTCATGTTGGCTCCGCCCCATTTTGGTAAGGAGGATTTATCCCTGGGGGGGTTTCTAGGTACTGAGCCTCCCTCCCCTGCCCCTCTGTGTGTGGGGGCCCTGGGACGACCACCCATGTCTCCCTCCCCTTAATCCAGCCCTGTGTGCCTATATTCACTCCTGTGTGTGTTTTTTTTTTTTTTTTTCCTGCCAGCAGGCAGCACCTCCAACATGGGAAACAGGATAGGGAAGAGCAGACACAAACTCATCCTTCTTTACAGATAATGAAAGGTCTGGAATGTTGCACGATGTGTATCAGGGTTAATTAAAGTTTGTTACTTCACTATAAATGACAGGACTGGTGCTTATAAAAAAAATGGTCTATATGACGTGCCAATCTGGCAACTATATTTCAGTCTACAATACTTTTTTTTTAATAATTCCCTATGTTTAATAGTTTATCCATGTTATTGATGGTTGACGGACTCCTACGTCATGTACCAAGACAAAGTATTAAGTAATGCCCACATATGAAATTCGGGAAATTTGGGCATCTTCGGTAGATGCTTGGGTGGTATGCTACATACGAGCGATGGAAAAAAACTAGGAATATACCACTTATCTGCGCAACCGCTTAAACTGCGACCACAAGTTGGGTCTATTTTGTGAAGGCTTTAAAATAACCTGTAAAATTTTCTTCTGCATCCATAAAAAAAAAAATAAGAACATTTCTACATTGTGGATTCAGTCAGGCGGAGGACATGACTTGTGTAATCTTAATAAATCAGAGCATTCCCGCGTGGCAGAATCAACAGGGGGATAGTGAAGGGCAGTGCTGCACGTTGACCCAACCAAGAGCTTATCGAGAAATGATGTCCTGTTAAACAGACTCCCGTCGAGCTGCTCTGCATTTCCCCTGACAAATTGTAAGTGCCCCTGACTGGAACATTCCTAACAAAATAGGGCTGATTTAGAAGAGCACAAACTACCCATTATCTTGCTGCATAAAAAGGCCATTTAGAGGAAAGCCTTAAGACTCTGGTCCCCAGGAAGCAGCCACTCTGAGAAATGATTCCCCATCTGCAGCCACCAGTGCTGCTAGCCGCTCCTGAGAAAATTCCTCATTTCAGGCAGAGGGAAAATGTTAAATTAACTCTGGTACAAATATGTTTTTATTTTCCCCCCTCCATTGCTTAAAACCGTCTCCAGCCGAAGCGCACAGACATAACGAATCCGGCTTTTCACTCCGAAAGACGCTGACCGATATTTTAGACAAGTCCCGTTCTTAAGCAAAAAATGTCTAATTTTAACTCGGTGTTCATTTAACATTTTTGATGGGCAGATTAAATAAGGCCTCGTTCCCGGGCCAGAACAGCCCAACATCATTAAGCCCGTATGCTATACAGGAGCAGAGAATTAATATATTTAATACAGTCACACTCACATTTGTGTATGTCCTGTACGACTATATCTAAAATAGACACATTCATGAAGGTGGATGAAAAATAAATAGGCTGAGCCTCTCAGGAATGATTGAAGTGCAATAATTGGTCAGGGCATTTTAAACATGTTAATATACATTACCTTGTTTGAAATATGGTAGCACTTAAACAGCAAAATTTATATACACGGTGATGAATCTAATGCCGCTCTTCAAGCAGCTGATTTACCAAATTCTATATTTATCATTGTAGAATCGTTCAGCAGATCTGGCCTCCATGGCTCCTGGGGGATTTTATCATTGTTATTTTGTTGTGCGTGCTCTCTAAAGATTCACCCATCTTATTACAGCCTGTCTTTAAAGGCAGCCACATTCTCTCAGCCATTATGCTAATACTTTTCATTTTTAAAATTCTGTGGCTGCTGCATTGTGAAAGATAAACATATATGCCAAACCAATAGGGGGGGATTCCCTCTGCAAAGGCTCATATTTACGTATTTAACAGTTTGGCCATAAGGCGAGCGAGAGCTTCGTACATTTCTACCTTTCTATCCTGCAGGGAAGTGCCGCTTACAGAAATGATGAAAGTCAGGTTTTATATGTGATTATTTATGGTGAGGCGCAGCTAGCTCCTTTACATATTATTATAAATATAACGCAGCTTATATGTGCTGCCGCTGTATAACAGCATTTGGAGGAAGGAATGAGGTATAGATGGTGATGAGAAGGGGGTGTAATCACTATCCCGGCTGTCAGCATGCCGACACCAGTCAGAATCCTGGCGTTGGCATCCCGACGGTAAGTAGTGGGGTTAGGGGGAGGGTTAGGGGTTAGGTTTAGGCACTAGGGAGAAGGTTAGGTTTAGACTGTGGAGGGGGGGGGTTAGGTTTAGGCAGCAGGAAGGGAGGGGTAGGGTTATGATACTGACTGACATGTGTTGGTATCCTAATGCTGTTGAGATGCCGGTGTCGGGTTTGTGACCGTCGGGATCACGAGTGCGGGTCTCCCGTACCCAATCTGTGATGGGACATGGTTGCCGACATTCTGGCAGCGCTATCTGGGAGAGGGCGGTCAAGCAGGGGGGCGTGGCACTGCATAGGGGGGTGTGGCCGGGCGTATTACCCAGTATTGGGCCATAGCGGGGGGGGCGTGTCCACAGAATCACATAATTGTGGCCCTGCCCCCGCTACACAATCCCGTGATTATCGGCATTGTGAAGCAGGGGGCAGGGTCATGATGACACGATTCTGCGCAAATCACATCATCGGCACCCACCGCTGCGGGGGTTTGTCTATAAATCGCGGGGGTGGGGGTCCAGGGGGTACGTGTCCAGCCAGGAGGCTTGCCTAATTTCCCGGGGGGCAGGGAGCGGCACACGATTTTTTGGGAGGCTCCTGGCCGAATCGGGACAGTAGGTAAGTATGATCTTACTGGTGCACCAACCTTAACCAGAAGGCTGGTGAAAGGAGCTTATCATTTATGGGCCTGATTCAGAGATGGATGCTATTACACGGCTGCTGTGACTTTGAAGCTATGTCAGAAGATGCAGACACTGGCCTCAGCAGGCCTCAAATACGGGGTCAACGCGCCCCCATTTTGGAGGAGGCTGGCCATCGCCACCAAATGCACATCACCAAAATGGCCGCAACATGTGGATCATGCTTGGGGTACTGCGTGCGTTCTCACAGAACGAGATATGCACGTGCGCAGATCTCTCACACCATTGGAGATGTATGTAACTCATCGGGTTTGCGTACATCTCTGCATCAGACCTTATGGCCCCTAACAAAAAACTCTGCCTCTACCCCTAGTCCTGTCCATTACGTTCATGTGTATATCTGCCTCTACCCCTGGTCCTGTCCATTACGTTCATGTGTATATCTGCCTCTACCCCTGGTCCTGTCCATTACGTTCATGTGTATATCTGCCTCTACCCCTGGTCCTGTCCATTACGTTCATGTGTATATCTGCCTCTATTTGGCAACTGCAATGCTGTTAGACTTTCCATGGCAGAATCTCCAGCCTTTAGAAATGGGACACACAGCACAGAGGTAGTTGGACATGTGGGCTTTAGTACAGGGTGTGTTTTCTATCTCCCAATGTGTGACCCATCCTGCCTATGACCAATCCAAACATGCCCACTTTTTACCCAGCTACTCCCACTTTTGGGGAAGATTGGCTGCTTCACTACAAGCTTTGTCCCTCTTGAGGTCAGTGAATTGTTACTGTCCCTTTGAAATCAGGACAGTTGGGTGTGGGTGGGGGGGGGGGTGTATGTAAGAGAATAGATAACTGTACAGAATTTACCAGTATGTCTTGAGTTCCAGCTTGCACTGTAGTCGTGTCTGTTAAGCTGAAGAGTAGGTGAGTGGTGGTGAGATCATATTGAGTAAAAACTTTTTATATGGGTTCTTCAATGTCCTGACAATGTATATATTTATTTGTAGATATTGGTGATTCAAGACAGGGATGCCATTAGGGCTATAGCCGGCACTAGGCCTGCTGATGATCTCACCGGTGAACTGCTTCTTGTTCACAAGCTGATGTCTGCCTTTGAACAAGGAGCTATTCGCCCCTGCATAGCAAGTTTCAAGGCTTCCTATGCAGGAGCAAATGGCTCCATGTGTAAGGTGTCTGACTGCAATGTGTGAGGTCCTGGGTTCAGCATGACTAAGAATTGTGGCCCTGATACACAACTGTGATTACGCACGCAATCTGCCTATTGTTTCGCACTGCAGATTCGTACGCATCGCAGTGCACGTGCGCGAACCAGCCACTGAGATCGGGACTGCGATTGCAGTGACTACACATATCCCTCTCAGAGTGATTGACAGGAAGCACCATTTGTGGGTGGTGGTGGGGGGCTGGTCGGGGAAACGCAGGCGTGCCAGTGCATTAGCACGACGTTGCAGGAGCGTGCATAAATTATCCACTGCAATACTGATAGTGTGCGTGCTTGTTAGCAATTTCTGAGTAAGGTCAGAGCTTGTGCAAGTGTGCGTGAGGCTGCGATGGTACTCCATTGTACCGATGGTTTCGCTATTCTGCTAAGTCAGCGTCGTAGCTAGACGGCAGTGCGCCCTGTGCAGCACTGCCGTCCCTCTCCGCCCCCTCCTGCCCCCCCTGAGCTCTTACTCTAACTTCCGAGGGGAGGAGGGAGGGCGGGATCTTGCGCCGACTTTCAGTGACCCCTGTCCGGCGCGCATCACTGCCGGAGGTCTCTATCTGCAGACCTCCGGCACAAAGAAGTATGTGGCCGGTGCTGCTGGAGGATGGCGCCCGGTGCACATGACCCCTCAGCCCCCCCCTAGTTACGGCCCTGGCTAAGTATTACGGATGTGTGCAATGTAAAGTGGGCGTCCTTATGTAGTGCTGAGTTTGCATTGCAATCGCAATAGACTAGCATATTATCACAGTTGAACTGCATGCGTACGCAATATTGCATAACATGTGCGAGTTAAATAAAGGAGGATGTAGCTGAAGGTGCACACATTCTGAATGACAAGGGGCTATCTCTAGGTGAGTGTAAGAATATTTAAGAGGATTGGTGTTCCTGGAGTGTTCTGAAAGTCAGTGTAGAATTGTGTGTATGTATATATATATAATATATATATATATCACTGCATTTTTTAACTTAGAAACCCCCCAATAGTGCACCACTGGAATTGGTCACATTGTTATATTTCTGCATACACAATAAAACTTGTTTTTGTTAATTGCTCTGCAGTTGTCGGGGATATTTACATTTTCTGCTATTCATTTTCGCCTTCTTATCACAAAAAGGGCCCTCACTGAGTCTCCTGCTGAGCTGCTTCTTGTGTACTTGTGTTATTCAGCTGCAGTGACCAAGTAAAGGACCGCTATCTATATTGATCTAGTAGAAATGTATCAATCTTGGAAATCAATATTTTGTTGAATGCAAACATTTTTATTTTTTTTTCAAAGAAACTGATCATAGTTATTAATATACAATGTATACTTAGTTACACATCTAAGGGTTAAAATAAGGGCAAAAACAATCAGAAAAGATCACACTGAAATAATGTCTATATGACCTGCCTGTGTTTTTATTCTACTTTACTTTTATTAAACTACACAAGATAAGATGTGACAACAAAATCCAAAACAGCTGTCTACAAGATTTTTTAAAGTTTTTTATCTAGGTGTTAGTGCAGGTCTCCCACCCCATACTTTCCTAGTCTCCTAGAATGTTCAGGAGATTTCTGAATTTGGTGAACTTCAGCCTTTTGGAATCCTTCCCACTTGCCCAGTAAAGTAGATGGACTGGGGGCTTTATGATGGAAATCGTGGTACCATACCTCTGCACCTCCCACCAGGATCACCTTTCACCTTCTCATGGGTTCTCCCAGAGGACACCATTGAAATGTTGGCAAGTAAGTCTGCAACAAAGTCATCAGACCCTTAGCTCCTAAACAGATGGGCCAACCACAAGTGGTCAGCAGGAGGACCAGCCACAGGTTGTCAGCAGGAAGGCCAACCACGAGAGGTCAGCAGGAAGGCCAACCACGAGAGGTCAGCAGGAAGGCCAACCACGAGAGGCCAGCAGGAAGGCCAACCACGAGAGGCCAGCAGGAAGGCCAGCCACGAGAGGTCAGCAGGAAGGCCAACCACGAGAGGTCAGCAGGAGGGCCAACCACAAGTGGCAGTCAAGACTCTCATCCTTTCATCCACATACTCTTAATTGTTTAAACACATTTTCTCAATCTGTACCCTGAGGCTTTGGCATGGGTTGGAGTGGGTGGCTGTAGGTTTATATCTCACCATTTGTATTCCAGAAAGCAATGTAAGGCCAAAGTTATAACACTGAGGGGTTTATTTAGGTTACAACGTGACACTTCTGTTTGTGTTTCTGCACGACAATTAAAGGGCAGTGCTTTTACTAGCAGTGTCTTGGTAGTAGAAGCACTGCCCTTTTAATTGTCTGGCAAAAACACGAATAGAAGTGTCGGGTTTACAACCCGACACTTCATAAATAAACCCCTGAATATACTCTGATTTTCATTCCATATCTCCCAACTTTGGAGCACTGTGACTCATGAAGGGGGACATGACAATGGCACGATGGGGCATTCCTAGCACCTTTGAAATGCTAAGCTGTGCCTTACCCCCTAACCATCTCTTCCAAAATGTTATAATTTATTACTGGGTGCAGGTGGCGCTCATTCACTGAATCGGAGACACCACCCAACATCCAGACCCCTGGGACAAAGTTGTCCCATTCAGGATGGAAGGATAGAGCCATCAATTCAGGACTGTATTGCCTAATCCGCTTCAGTTAGGAGGTATGCGATGGTGCCCAGAATGCACCGGTTCATGTTGCACATCAGACTTAAAGTAAAAAAAATTTCCTCGCTGTTTCTTATCTGGACGGGGCTTCATTCTCCCAGCTTCAGGCAGAGAAAAAGTTGTGAAGTAGTGGAGAATTGATTTTAGTGTAAGTGAGTACAGGAAACACATACCTCAAGGACGAGGGTGGGATAAAAGTCAACGCACAGTGCCACACACCAGCAATAAAACACCCACCCAGAGGCCAAGCGCTGTAATCCCATCAATGATGTAGCAAAGCTCTGATGGCTAGCAGCCTGTGAATACCCACAGACCTCAATCCATTTTTATTTTATTCACACTGCAGTGTAATATTTCCTACCTCCCCTTAGCACCACACATACAGTGTACTTGAAAACAAAAATCTATATTATTGATCTTACAATGTCACCACAATTATTCTTTTGAAACAGCCATTGAAAACAAATTACATTTGCTCTGCCTTTTCATCCGATCGCTCTGCGTGAGCAATGCTCAGTGTAGCCTCTAGCATTTTCCTCCCTTGGTGCCACGTTGCTAAAGACAACAGAAAATAGAAGCAACTCAGATACCTAAAATGTCCCTGTCAGAAACACAGTAGGGGCAGCCATTTTGTGGGCTACACCAATGTGTCTCATGCTTCAGTATTTCCTAGTGAACAGATGGGGCTGCGCTCTTGGCATAGCTATAGGATCAGCAGACAAAATGGCTCCTACACCGTTTGTACACTTTAAGCATGGGAATGTCAGATTGGCAATGCAGAAAGTCTACAACCTAATGAAATACTTAGCTGCCTAGTTACAGCTGGGTAAATGGAAGAACGTTCGTGTTTGAAGTGCTGTACCAGGACGAGCCAAACATTTACAGGACACAGATCTTATGCGTCCCCCTGATCGCTGTATTAGGGCTAATTAGAATAAATTAACCTGGTTTTCTAAAATGAGGTTTACTGCTGTTTCGGTTTGTATGCAATGTAGAAATCCCATTTAACGCCAACTTGCAAAAAAAATGTGTTCATATAATTAAGTTTTAATATATTTTTAATACTTTCTTGAGATAGGGCAACATACTGCACAGTATATTAAGCAGGGAAATATTTCAGGAAGATATGGTGGCACAAAAATGACCATTATTAAACCTGCAAATATTGGACGAACATAAAAAAAACACAAAATAAAACATCTTGAAAAAGCCTGAAACACACAAAGCTAGGTGTAGATTCAGGTTGTTATTTCATCGTTATAATTCCAAAGGGACCAGCTCTCAGTGCTGCGTTTGACATTGAAGGAGAATGTAACCTCTTTTCTAAAGAATAGAAGTTTAACCCATTGCTCTGAGCAAGTCTTCGATTTAAATCCAAGTTGACACCTCCAGGTGGCGCTCTACTTTGCCGCTTATGTCTGATAAAACGAATGTCATTTTATGTTGGGTGCCATCATTATTATTATTGCTGGATAATAATAGCTTACCTAAGAAAGAGGCATTTAATACATTCAGATACAGGTTTACGTTTGTGTAAGGGGGATTAGAAATGCTGCAACGTTTAAATTGTTCTTCTAGGACTGGAACAGGATGTCCCACCCTCATTCCAACCAGTCAGCAATGGAGCTGATCCTTTAGCCAGCCATGCGGGACACATTGGTGGGTCTACTACAGTAATAAGTAACAGGCGACCCATCTAGCCTGCACCTGTGTCCCCATCTCCCTGCTAATATGTTATTATAGGGATGAGTATGTAATCCAGATGCCGGGATCCCGACAGAGTTTACATACTGATACTTGTTGATCGTTATGCTAACCCTCTCCCTACCCTAAGCCTCCCTCTTTGGTACCTAACCCTAACCTCTCCCACTAGTGCCTGAACTTAACCTCCCCCTCTCCGGTGCCTAACCCTCCACCTTTAGTGCCTAATCCTAACCCTCCCCCTAGTGCCTAGCCCTAATCCCCCGATACTTAGCTTTGGCGTGCCGGTGCTCTGTATTCTGGAGCCAGGATCCTGACTGCTGTCGATATTCCGGCGCCAGGATATAGTCCATTGGCATGCCATGTGGAGGCATGCTGAATACATCCCGCTATTATAGATAGGGGTTTCTTTCTTTCATTAAATGTATTGTTTTCACTTATTACGCAGATTAAAAGTAATGCGCGGCAGTCCTGAAGGTTACAGGGCCACCTATGCAGCTTACCGGGTTGCTGTTTTAGGGCTTTGCGGCAGAGACTGGGTTGATGTAGCCAGATTACATAGTCCAGGAACTAAAGGGCCAAGTGTGTGTGGGGCGGGAGCAAGTGTGTGTGTGGGGGGCCGGGCGAGTGTGATGACACATTTGCACCATCGCGGACTCGCGGCCCCACTGTGCAGAGACAGGATTCATGTTAGCATGTAGTATGGTGTGACACGATTTGCATCATTAGCCCTGATTTGTGTAGTGATGCAGCAGAAGCAGGGCCTGATGTCACCCCACCTACTTCAGTGGAAAGAGACGCTGGATCTAGAAGGGTGGTAGGCTTCCCCAGGAATCCCGGAAATTTCCCTTAATTCGTGTGTCTCTGGGAACATCCTGAGACAATAGTAGGAGCTAAATGCCTGATTCAGAGCCGGATGCTCTGACCAGAGTGCTCGCTCTGAATCAGGGCCCTCTTCCATTAAAATGGAGCGTCCTCCAGGACGCTCGTATAGCTGTGGGTGACCACCCCACAGCATATACGAGCGTCCAAAAAGATGGTCGCGATGGTCTTGACCATCGCGACCATCAGACTTGCGACGGAAACCCTGCGGTATGGTTTCCAAGCCACAAGTCCTGGAGTGATTTTGGCTCTATCAGAACCAAAATCACTCCCACTGACATCACTAGTGATGTCAGTGGGGCCGGCTTCAGACGGTAGGCGTTCCCATGGGAACGCCTCCGTCAGGCAGGCACGCCCCCGGCACGCCCACCAAAGGGGGCGTGCTGTCACTCACCATCGACAGCATGCCCCCTTTGATGCGAGACCCAGAGCGACAGCTTGGCTGTCGCAGTCCGGGTCTCGCGCATGCGCACGACGGAGCTCCCTACGTCGTGCGCATGCGCAGTGGGGAACATCGATCCACTTGCGAGCGTACTGCCGCTTGCGAGTGGGTCTGAATGACCCCCTAAGCCAGCAGTCCAGGTGGTTCTTGAGGCAGGGCTTAGGTTATGGTAGCCAGGCTACATACAGTACTGTAGTAGTTTCAGGCAGGGGTGCAGATAGTGGTAGTGGGGCCTGTGCAAAGTAACCAAATGCAAAGCTCCCTTGGGTAGACAACAGCGTCAGATTGTGGTGCTAGGGATAAGCTACCTATGCTGCATTCTCTGCTGGCGCCAGGTCCTTGTGGCTGTGCTAGGGATAAGCTACCTATGCTGCATTCTCTGCTGGTGCCAGGTCCTTGTGTCTGTGCTAGGGATAAGCTACCTATGCTGCATTCTCTGCTGGCTCCAGGTCCTTGTGGTTGTGCTAGGGATAAGCTTCCTATGCTGCATTCTCTGCTGGCTCCAGGTCCTTGTGGTTGTGCTAGGGATAAGCTTCCTATGCTGCATTCTCTGCTGGATCTAGGTCCTTGTGGTTGTGCTAGGGATAAGCTACCTATGCTGCATTCTCTGCTGGCTCCAGGTCCTTGTGGTTGTGCTAGGGATAAGCTACCTATGCTGCATTCTCTGCTGGCGTCAGGTCCTTGTGGTTGTGCTAGGGATAAGCTACCTATGCTGCATTCTCTGCTGGCATCAGGTCCTTGTGGTTGTGCTAGGGATAAGCTACCTATGCTGCATTCTCTGCTGGCACCAGGTCCTTGTGGTTGTGCTAGGGATAAGCTTCCTATGCTGCATTCTCTGCTGGCTCCAGGTCCTTGTGGTTGTGCTAGGGATAAGCTTCCTATGCTGCATTCTCTGCTGGCTCCAGGTCCTTGTGGTTGTGCTAGGGATAAGCTACCTATGCTGCATTCTATGCTGGCGCCAGGTCCTTGTGGTTGTGCTAGGGATAAGCTACCTATGCTGCATTCTCTGCTGGATCCAGATCCTTGTGGTTGTGCTAGGGATAAGCTACCTATGCTGCATTCTCTGCTGGCTCCAGGTCCTTGTGGTTGTGCTAGGGATAAGATACCTCTCCTGCATTCTCTGCTGGTTCTAGGTCCTTGTGGTTGTGCTAGGGATAAGTTACCTATGCTGCATTCTCTGCTGGCTTCCGGGTCCTTGTGGTTGTGCTAGGGGTAAGCTACCTATGCTGCATTCTCTGCTGGCGCCAGGTCCTTGTGGTTGTGCTAGGGATAAGCTACCTATGCTACATTCTCTGCTGGCGTCAGGTCCTTGTGTCTGTGCTAGGGATAAGCTACCTAGGCTGCATTCTCTGCTGGCGCCAGGTCCTTGTGGTTGTGCTAGGGATAAGCTACCTATGCTACATTCTATGCTGGCGCCAGGTCCTTGTGGTTGTGCTAGGGATAAGCTACCTATGCTGCATTCTCTGCTGGATCCAGATCCTTGTGGTTGTGCTAGGGATAAGCTACCTATGCTGCATTCTCTGCTGGCACCAGGTCCTTGTGGTTGTGCTAGGGATAAGCTACCTCTCCTGCATTCTCTGCTGGTTCTAGGTCCTTGTGGTTGTGCTAGGGATAAGCTACCTATGCTGCATTCTCTGCTGGCTTCCGGGTCCTTGTGGTTGTGCTAGGGGTAAGCTACCTATGCTGCATTCTCTGCTGGCGCCAGGTCCTTGTGGTTGTGCTAGGGATAAGCTACCTATGCTACATTCTCTGCTGGCGTCAGGTCCTTGTGTCTGTGCTAGGGATAAGCTACCTAGGCTGCATTCTCTGCTGGCGCCAGGTCCTTGTGGTTGTGCTAGGGATAAGCTACTTATGCTACATTCTATGCTGGCTCCGGGTCCTTGTGGTTGTGCTATGGATAAGCTACTGTACATATGCTGCATTCTCTGCTGGTGCCAGGTCCTTGTGGCAGTGCTAGGGTTAAGTCCGCTATGCTGCACACTCTGCTAGTTCCAGGCAGCAGCGGGGAAATAGCCGTGGAGTTTTGAGGGAACCTGTAGTCTTGTTGACATGAACATCGCAGCATAACCCCTGCAGCCTCTTGATATGAAGCATTGATTTTGCTGTCTGGGCAGAGTTCTAAAGCCATTCATTCTCTATGGTCAGGACTTGCTAGGCTAAGGAGAGTGAAAAAAAAAAAATATCTGTTCTTTATTTTGTTGCCTCCAGGCGAACTTAAAGAATACATTTTACATTGTGAGAGATGATTTGTTCAAGCCGTGTTTAGCTGGAGCCTGTAGCCTAAGAAAACATATTTTGGTAAGACCCTGGAATGGAAGACCACTTATCACCTGTTACAATACTACAGGGAAACACGGTGCTAATGGGGAACCCTTATTGCTCTACTAAGGAGACTTGTGCTGGAACATTCTACTTAGTGAAGTTAAGTACAGTATACGCTGTAATAATGGAGGAAGAATTTTTCTTATGCACACCTGGCTTACTCAAAATAAAATTAAAAATAAAAGTGCAAATGTACAAAACCCAAAGCAATCAGCAATTGGCTTCTGCTGTCTAACTTGCATTAGATTGATTACAGCTCTGGGTAACTATACATTTGAACTGAATTATTGAATTATGGCCATAATTATCCACCAATGTAGGAACTTACAGTATTTATTAACAGTTATTTACATAGCTCACACATGCAGCAAAGAATAGTCATTCACATCAGTCCATGCCGCAATGGAGCTTACAATCTACTTTCATATGGGCACGCTCTAGTGTTGATTATCTGGTCATAAGGTAAGTAACCTATTTATATGTTTTGGAATTGTGGAAGGAGACTGGAGCACCCAGAGGAAACACAAGGAGAACATACAAACTCTATTTTGATAGGGCCCTGGTTGGATTCTAACTCAAGACTTCAATCCTGTGGGGCGAGGATGCTATTCACTGCGCCTCCTCTCCCCGAATAGGCCTGTGTATGTGTTCACAAAAGGAGCTCTACACCCAAGAATAAAGCAATTAAAGCCAGTTGGATCATTTTAAGACACGGTCATATTCCCAGCCAGCAGATGACCATCTGCGCTTGTGTCTTGTTGCTGGATGAAAGCGCAGTCCAATTTATCCATATATGTATATATAGCTAGATTGTAATGCACTTGTCCCTCAGCGCCCTAGCTGTTTGTGGCTAGATTCCTTAAATACAGTATATGACTTAGGGGCTTATTTAATAAAGGATATTATTGTCAAATCCCCTTAAAACATCAGTATCCGTGGGTATCACAAATATTAACAATCACAACATGTAAGAAGGAGGGATCGCAGCAGCTATCTTCAATACCTGCCGCAGTTGTTCCATTTCCAAAAACAGCAGCAGCCCCAATAGCATCCCGGAGCTTGGCCCCCGGTCGCTAACACCATCTGAAGACTATAAGAGTCTACAGGATACTTTTTTGCAAGTTATTTTTGGGCATGCAGCAACTTCTGTAGGCGCAGTAGAGCAGCTGAGGGGGCAAACTGATTGCTGTGATAGACTCCTATCGGTGCCATCGTACCGGCGATTGAGAAATTGTACATTCAGGCAAATAAATATTATTGTGGCGGTAAGGAATCTTTATCATGGGGGGCTGGCTGCAAATTATATTAAATTTGGTGCCTACTGTACTTACCTACTGTCCTGGAAGTTGCGGGATGCTCACAAATTTTTGGGGAGCCCCCCGCGCCCTGGAGGAATATCCAGATCTCCCGCATCTGGCCCACTTCCAAGTGAAGTGGGCAGGATGGGAGAGATGATTGCCAGGAATCGTGGCATAATTGCCGTGAATATCGGCTGTGGGTGTGGGGCTAAATTATGTGAAAACGCGACATTTAGCCTTGCCCCCACCTCTCGCTCCCGCGATTTGTGGCAGTTTGCTGGGGGCGGGGCCTAATGACATAGAAAACCTGGCCCCGCCCCCCAAAGTGGCCTGCTGTGTCTGCTCTCTGGGCATCTCCTGGGGAGCAGATAATAAATGTTGGCAAGTATCCTGTAAGTCTTTTGAAAATAAAATGAACAACTTGCAGACTAAAGACTGAGCATAATTGTTGTACATAAAATGCGCAATGGTCCATTCTCATGTCATTGTCCCTCGCTGCCACTGTCCCTCGCTGGACATGTCAGCATGTCCTCTATAGTTTGGAGGCAGTGGAGTGCCCCATGTGACCCATGTAAATATGGTCTTCACATGCTCTCTTTTACATGGCTAATGAAAATATCATCAGTCTTATTTCATTAGGTGGATTTTTAGATTGTTACTAGACACCCTATCACACTGGATGAGTTTGTGAATTTGTATTTATGGCTTCGCTAGTCATAAAACCCAAACAGTCAGCAGTGAACAAAAATCTAAGTTGAGTTTTGCATGAGTTTAAATAAGTTGCTACAAATCAATTAAACACTAGGGGCACCTAGAAACACAATTCTGCATTCTGTACTGTGAATTGCACCCAACTGTCCCTATTTTCCAGGGCCAGTCCTAGTTTTATAGACTTGTCCCTGGAAATGTCCATATTTTAATTAATATTGACCAAATGCACCTGAGGAGTGTAGCAGGGAGGTTACTGAGCCTCGTAGAGAGGGGTCCCATTGCACCCCATAGCAGTCACTACAATGTTATTTCCGCCACTGCCTATACTGGAGATTATAAGTCACCAAGGAGCACAGGCAGAGTGCTTTATTGCATGTAACAAATCTCCAAGGTGATTGATAATATCATCTTTATTACTATACTATTTGCAGTATGAATGCATTGCTCCTTTCTAATAACCACTGAAATAATGACGTCAGAACCTACCCATTATAAGCAGCCACTTCAGAACTCTATACGCATATTATTGACAGGAATTTATATCGTACTTCCCTGCAACTCCTGCCTTCCTTCTGGGAGAAGGTATAACAGGAAGCCGTAGGTGGGTGTTGTCGATGGTACAAGTGGGCAGCGCAAGGCATATACTGCTGGAAACTGCATTCACACGCCCCTGCTCACCTGGTGTCCACCGAGGTGGCCAAAGCCGGATGAAGCAATAGGCCTCATAATGACACATCCACTCCCACTTTGCAAACCCAAGAATCACCAACACCTGCTCCCCTAACAGTCCAGGAGCTTTGCCAATAACATGCATCATATTGTCATCTGTTTTGCATGTTTCACACTACGCTGGAATAGATCTTGACTTTTATAACTCAGAGACTAAAGCTGGGTACCCCCTGCCAAGGGACACAGCGGCCGACCAGGTCAGCTATACAGACTTACCAATTGGCCGCTCGATGCGAGTTCCATGACATCACAATGGGTGGGCATTTGAATATGCCCGCCCAGTTGAGCTGTCAATCACTGGCGGTCCTTGCAGCAAGTGTACAGGCGGTTGGCTGATGACCTGTACACACAGCCAGTTGTGCCGATATATATCGCCTAGTCTGTACCCAGCTTAAGAACTGATCATGTAACCTGCATCCATTACAGTGAATAAGAGGACTTGTACTGTGTAGCTGGTCAATACTAAAAAGTAGGGATATGTCCAGGGACAAATCTTTGGAACCTGGCACTGTCCCTGGAAGTTAGGGATAATTAGCAAATGTTATCCTAAAACCATTGTTTACCAAAGCAGGTGTTAAGGCAGACCAGCGTAATATGCAAGGTGATTATCCCAAACACAGTAAGTGTGACGCTAGGACAGGCACTGACGTAGGAATAACCTGCACTGTGTAACTCGATGTAATATAACCTTGCCAATACCTCTGTACAGATTAGATGCTGGATTCATATTTCCAGCGGGTACGGTTTAGTTTCCAATATTCGGATATGAATTGATTCAGAGAAAAATGACCACCCGTGTTTATTTTTCAATAACACGAAATAAAACTCAATCATACACCGCAAGTTTAAATGATACCGGGCTGCCCAGCCGCGTTCAAGAGGAGTAAAATGCCCATAGCAGCCAGACTCGGCACAGTCAGCTATGCCCCCGCTGGAAATTGCTCTACAAATCTGCTTAATGCAATTTTCTGGCAATTCCAAACTGCAAAAAGACAGGATTTGTTTGTAATAAAATTCCACAGGGCCAGGTCGCAGAGCCGTTCACCTCTTATATACAAATATACAGACACGGCTTGTTGCTGCCTGCTTCAACATCCAAGCAACTTCACGTGTGCCGTCGGAGCAGTATTTCTGCTTTGCTGTATTTATACATGTCACACAATAGATGCAGCGCATTACAGTGTATGAAGTGGGTTTATAATACAATAGCAACGAGTGGCATAGTCCAAAAAGAGTACAATATAAGCTTACTTAATGAGAAGATAGATATACACACTATAGATGTTTAAGCCACTGAAGTAATATATTCTAGTTCAATTATCTTGTAACCAGGATTAAATATACCTGCAAGCTAGACCCACTACCCCACTTTACCAAGCCATGTACCTATTAACAAGATCACAACTCTTAAAGCCGCATACACACGGGACGATGAGCTGTTTGAACGATATTGGTGAAAGATTTCCCTTGAACTTTCTGTAGTGCAGGACAAACGATATTGGGTGTACACAATGAAAGGTATCTTTTAAAGATATCTTTCAGTGAAGTCATCCTGCCACATCTCTGAACAGGCAATTCTTGACCAAAGATATCCTTATCGTCCAGCGGAGTGTGCATCGTTGGTCATTCACTGCATACACACCGAACGATATCATCATCATCCATATCATTCATAAAAATCGTCCCGTGTGTATGCCCCTTTAGGGGGTCTGTTTACGAAGCAGGGCTAAGACAGGACTTAGCCAAAACTCGGATTTCTCTAAGGCTAACTCATGTAACGCAGCTTTCCGATGTTCCCATAGATAATTATTGAAATGGCAAATTGCGCTAATTTATTGAGCTGCAAGAATGACATTAGGGTAACTTATAGGCTGCCGGACAGGAGACTTTTCAATTAACTTTCCCAAGCATGCCATTGGCTGCAGGAGTATAGGAGCCTCCTCTGTGAGTGTTTGAGCACCCCCAAAATTTGTGCTGCTGCATCCACTACCCATCTCTATGCCATTTTTTCAGTGATATTGGGGGGTAATGCGAGAACGTCCATTAATCTTCAAAAAAGTTAACTGCTATAGGTATGAATATTGGCACTTGACGGAATGGCGTCTCTCTTGTCCCATACGCAAATCATTAGTATTACTGTAGTGTACACTATGAAACACCCACAGTAATTACAGCTTCCCATAAGGCAGAAAACACTAACTTAGACATTTGTGGTAAAAGATGAAAACTTTTTTTTTTTAATTCTCTGCATATTGTTGTGCCCACATATTGCTGTGATAAGTAATGAATTTGTGCATCTATTTATCAAAACCCTGCTGTTGTCCTGGTGAGGAATGTGTAGTAAGTGATATCTTTCACTATTATACCCCTTTTCCGCTGCTGCAATAACACGGGTTATTGCCGAGTAACCAGGTCACAACTCAATGGAAAAGGGTCCCTGAAAAGTAACCTGGGACAAGTGACCCGGGAATCCAACCCAGGTAGCTACCAGGGTCGGACCCAGGATGTACCCGGGTAATGGTGCAGTGTACAGTAAATGGTGCAACCCAGTCATGCCTAAAATGAGGTGATTGGACCTGGCTCATGCCTAAAATGAGCTGATTGGTGGTTGTGGAGTTGTCACCACTTTTTATGACCTCACAAGTTTAGCAGGGTAGAACCGGTAGTTCAGTGTGAACAGGGCTGACCTGGGAATAACCCAGATTGAAGGTGCAGTGTAAACGTGGTCTGACCTGGGTTGGCACCATATCGGCGAAAACCCATGTCGGACCCAAGTTTTTGGTGGACAGGGGTATTACTTTACCCCAGGGTTCTCATCTGTCTTACCTACAGTGCATAAAATGCCTTTGGGGCAGAGGCGTCACAACAGGTGATGATACCCGGTGCAGTACCTCCCAACCCCTCGTGCGCCAAAGGGGTTGTCACCTTGTGCCTCTAAGGCCACGCACCCTGGGTTGTGCCATCATAGGGGCGTGACTGCATGTCATGCCCCCGTCTTAGTCATACTGGGGGCTTTCCCAGCACTCTGGGAACTACTGGGATGCCCCAGGCCTCTCCCAGCACAGTGTCTTCCATCACCGCTGCAGCTCTGCTATTTTGGTCTCACCCAGTGCAACCCGCACCCCCCTACTGACACCAGTGCATCAGGCTACATATGAACACAGTCTAATCTGCTTGTCAGGGATCCAAATATTTTTCTTTAGAGAAACTGTAGCCTAGGCTGCAATGGTTAATACCATCTGAAAGCAACACTTTTGGAGCTTGCTAACTATAGGGACTGCAGTCTTCAGCGTTAGTATGCATTAAGCATTTAGTAAATGGTCCCTATATTTAAAATTGCCTAAAGCAGTGGCCCTTAACTCCAGTCCTCAAGTACCATGGAATGGTCATGCTTTTTAGATTTCTTTAATCATGCACAGGTGAGCTAATCTATTTTTCTGGGTCAAGTAATTATCCCACCTGCTCCCACAGACGGAAATCCTGAAAACATGACCTGTTGGGAAATACGAGGACTGAGATTGAGAACCATTTGCCTAAACCATGTGGAAAGAGCCGTCTGATGTTTTAGGCTTTATAAATAGACCCATTATACACCTGCCTCAGTTTAACTCAGTGTAGTTGTGCTTGGAGTACATCCATAGAAGCAGGAACAAGTGCAGACCTACCCATTCTGCTAATCAAGACAGCCGGTGAAGAGGGTGGGACCATAGAATAGTGGGGGTCTGCCTGGTCACACATTGAGGGCATGACTGGCACACCTAAAGCTCTCAGTTGCCTCATAACGTCCACCTCTTTGAAGACCTCATTTATTGCCATGTGCACGACTGGCAGCTACCCCCGTTCATTACTACCCTGCTGTGGGTTATACCTCCCAACTTTCTAGTCCATAGGACAAATGTGAACTTTCCCCCCTTGAATTAGGGCAGTTGAATCAGGTATGCAAGTGGCAGGGTAATAAACACTTGAACATAGATGCTCCGGAATTAAGCAGAGGTCTTGAGCGCTGCCAAGAGAGCAGGTAATTCTCAAAGGCACTTTTTTTGCTAGATACTTCAATACTTTAATATTAAGGTGCTCTCTTTGGGGGCGATTCAATTCAATGCGAATTGAATAGCGCCGGCTGCGAGCTCCCAGAGCTATTCAATTCAGTGCGCTGTGTGGTCGGAGAATTGCCGGTTATCGCGCCTATCGTGCCTTAACAAGGGTGTTAAGGCGCGTTAGCCGGCATTCTCTGACCAAAGAGCCAGGCGCGCGGCTGTTAGCGCCGCGCTAAGCAGAAAAACTGCTGCGCGCCCGGCACTTTGGTCGGATTTCTCCTCACATCCCCAGTGGGGTGGGTGAAGAAATCCTTAGCGTGCCCAGCTGCGGGAGCTCCCTCCCGTGGCTATTCAACATCGCGTTGAATTGAATTCCCCCCTTTGTTAGAGTGTAGCCAATGGCTTTACGCAAAGTCTGTTGAAAGGCACTCTATCCTCAAAAGTCGTTTTCACTTAATTGTGTGTAATGCAAGGTATAGAAAATATAACATTAGAAGAATGGATAGAACTCCAATTCCAAGTTGTAGCATACAAAGGCGGATTCCACTGGGAATCTCACTTATTAACAAGAAATAACTTTGATTTGCAGACTCTTCCACAGGTCAACACATATAATGGTTGTTACAGTTATTTGACATGGTCAATGGTAGGTAAGTCACCATGGGATTGAGTCTTCCAATGGCTGGAATTGTGCATTTCACTGAACTGCCACATGGCTAATGGGGGTGGGTGATGCATAAAGCATTTATCCTCCATATGCCATGGCTTTCTCAGTTACACAATCTGAACCCAATTATCAATTAATAATAACTCAATTCCATTAAGTTATAATTGGCATAAGCTTTAACTTCTAAGGGAATAACTATGCCCAAACCACCAGAGGAAGCCCAACAAAATTATGGAACATCCAGAGAGCTGAACTGTTGGAAACAAGCACTTGGGGCTTTAGGTTGGCCCCAATGTGCATGCGTCTGTTTGCCAAGACTATTTCTTCTGAGCATATCACAGCATATTAATGATGCTCTTTGCATTGCCTGATATGTGCATCCTGACTCTGATAGTCTGCTCTGTGGAGTCCTCGATGGACCATTGGTGAGAACCTGGCTGCTCGAACCACAGGTTGATATTTTCAGTAACTTGCTCGTCTGGTTTATCTGGCACTTCAATGTTATCTACATCGGTCACGATCCTACTGCATAGGCTCCCCTTTGCTGCTGATATTTTCCCTTGTACTTCCACACTGACCTCACATTGGACAGTGTTCAGGGTTGGACTGGCCCACAGGGGTACAGGGGAAATCCCCGGTGGGCCCCACTGCCTAAGGGCCCAAACCTCCTTTTCTAATGTCATGTTTCAGACAGTGCACTCAAATGATACATTGTTACTCTATAACAGTGTCAGTTACCTGGTAGAGCAGGAACATGGATGAACAGACCATGCACTGTAGTATCCATGTTGTCTGCAGGTTATGTCCTCTATAATGGTTGGCCAAGCCTCTGTGGTGACTGACCACAACCTTTAAGTATGGACCCCTACCACTGCATTTCCCTGGTGGGCCCTTCATGCACAAGTCCGACACTGACAGTGTTGATCGTGAAGCATGAGACAGTTCAGCTGTCTTGGTCACTGAAGTTCTTGCCAAATATGCCCCACAAAAAAAAAAAATCACCCCTTTATCATAGCCACTGAATTCTCATTTGCAGACATAATTGTATCATTAGAGATAACCAGGACAGTCCAGCATTTTCATACATGACCCTGGTCATTCCTGGGTGTTATTTGCTTAACTAAGGCAAAAGCCACACCAGTGTGGAAGCCCTTGCTTACAGCATGCCTGGCAACCCTCATTTGAAGTTGAAGGTGAGATTGACTCTGAGAATATTCCATGCTAGCCCCCACAGAAGGTGTGTGGCTTCTAGGCACCCCTACCTCAGTTGCCACCACCCCCACCCTAAACAAACGGGTAGGATAATCAGCTGGCAGCTTCACATGTGACAATTAAGAAACTGAATGTAATGTCACTCATTTGGTTTTAGATTTGACAAAAAAAATCAATTTAAAAAAAAAAATCGATAAAATTTCATTAAAAATTTATAAAAATCAGTTAAAATGTCCAAATCTGAAACCCGAGTTTGGTTCTTAAATACGAGATCCGAACCGGCCACAGATCCCAACCGGGACTCTGTTTGAACCGGGTCACAAAAGTGAATCCGAACCGATTTACTGGCTGTGAGTAAACCTAAGTAACTGTGCTGCCTCTTCTTTTCAGCTCTCGAATATATCCATGGTACCTGATTACATTCACTCACCTACATCATGCCAACCCCCTTGCATTAGGACACACTGCAGGCCTATGCCCATGAATAATATTACCAGGAGGAGGAAAACTCTGGGATTCGATAAATGATTCTGAGACAGAGACCGCAAAAATGGCAATCTACTAACAGGTTAGCTTTGTTATGATCTGATTTATGAACACCATCATATAAGTAGTTTAAGTCCTACAGTGATCAAACGAGGGTGGTTCAATAAGTAAGGTAACAAAACCGCTCACGTGTAATATTCTCTATTTAATTCTAATGTCCCGTCAGGCCAGAGCAGGTAGACCACAGCCATTAAACTGCTCTCATATCAGTCATACTGTCCCCACATCATTTGTTAGATGGCGGTTTCCATGATCAAACATTGATGTGTGTAGTGTGATCAGATTTCTGTGTCTAAAGGGCACATCAGCAGCTGCAATTAAAACTTGTCGAGGTGTACGTGATCACGTCATTTCATGGAAACATGTTAGGGTTTGGTGCATGCTTTTATGTCCTCTGTGGTGGACGTGCTTGGCCAGCCAGATCACTTCTCAACTTGAATGACTGTCCTGCCCTTATCAAAGGTGGTGTACCTTACGTACTGAACCACCCTCGTAATATTATATATTTATCTCTAATTATGTCCATTTGCAATTGCAAGGGGATGATATCATAAAGCCTAAATGTGCATTTACAATGTGTATGTAGTGCTTATAGACTTCCCCGTTGCCTTATCTTTTTCATGACACTGAGTTTCTAGGGCCTATTTATAATTATTATTTGAGGGATATTCCCCCTCTCCCAAAAACAAAATAACCAAAAACAAATATATCTACAGGAGACTTCAGCAGGCTCTGCTTTTCTACCGCAAAGGTAGCCCCCATAGAAGCCTATGCAATACCTTGGCTCCAGCAGCTAATGCCATCTGAAGATTCCTCCCCGGCACTCAACGCTTCTGCACGCAGGGACAGCAGATCACACATGCGCAGTAGTGTGGCGACCGCCGGCCATTGAAAGTAAAGTGTATTTTTAAACATCGCAGGGACAGGCTGTATGTAATATTGCCGCCAATAGTGGTAATAAGAAATTACTAATTTACTAATGATCAAAAACCCGTATCATTAGTAGATGGGCCCAAAATTCCCAGAGTAAAAGCTATTTTCACTGAGCATTTAACAGTGTATTGATAGCTTTATGAGAATGCCATAGGTAATGTCTGGTAAAGAAAGTATCTTAAAAAAGCAAAATTAGCCAGCTAGCTTATTTAATTATCAAAAAGATTTGTAATTATGTTACATGTAGAAACTCCTCAAAGCGCCGATATCCTTTAATGATGTGAAAATTATGCCTCCAAAATACTTTGCCACAGGGGAGCTTTATTGTAAAACCACCCCCAGTCCTAGGATCCCTAAATATGGACACACAGTTTAGGAATAGAAATAGACCAGAAACAAAATTAATGCAAATAAGAAGATGTTTTTTTTTTTTTTTTTAAGATTGATTAGCCAAGCCAATGGAAAATTCCAGAAAACGTATACAATTATTTTAACTGTCATCGCCTGGCAATTGTAATTGACATGATTTGTACAAGATGCAGTGTAATAACTGAATATATTAAAAAAAAAAAGCAAAAAAAAAAAAAAGCTCATGGCTTGATTACCGGGAGAACATTACTGGTGCCATAGTATTATTAACAACACAATTATCATGGCTTCCCTAGGATACGCTCTCAGCCCTTCAATGCATTAACGAACCTTTGCTAACGAAGAAAAAAAATTAAAGTACAGCAAATTTCAAAGCTCCCGTTGTACCCAATTTCATTAAAAATTTATAGAACTTCCCCTGTACATGACAAGTGTTTGGTTTAAATGAGGATCAGCCAGAAGCACAATGCAGAAAACCTATTTCTTTGTCTCTTCCTTCCTCTCTGTGTTGCACTTTTTTTCCTTTGATTGTCTCTGACCTCCCCCCCCCCCCCCAACAAACACTACCTTCATCCAGCTGAAATATGTAACCATTACAGACTGACAGCTGGACACGCAATGACCTGTCAGAACATTAATCTCTAAATGTTTTATTTTACTGAGGAGCCAAACTGCAGAAAAAATAAGCAAGTTGTTTCAAGGCTTGGAATCGGATCAAACATTCCTGGCTTCTCCACTTACCAGACCTTTGATTTACAATGGATCTGTCAGAAGCTGATTAGACACTGTGTGTGTGTGTTTAAAAACCTATAGATGTTCCTCTATTGCACGTGCTCCCCCCTTCCGTTAGATGTACCGATCACAGCCCCACACCTTACCTTACTGTACTTACAGAAGCTTCTAAAAATAAATAAAAACATTTTTATATATAATTTTCCTTAGTGGGATCACTGATATTAGAGGGAGTAACGAAACACACTAGCGAATCTTCTTTGAAAAGTGAGGGTTTATTAAGAGAATTCAATTGTTTGATGATTTGTGAATGGATTTATTACAATTCCCCATTGCATACAAAGGGTTTCTATTATCCACATAGGCTGGCCTTAACAATATGGGCATTCACCCCTGATGAAGTATACTGGTAAATGAAACGCATTGCACAGTATCTGGAAAAGCCACAAGCGACGTCAGATGGCTGTAATGCATCCCCTGCTTTTATGTGCGACTCTTCAGAAACTCTGAGTTGAATAATACTGTATTACTCCAAGCTCTAATGCTTGTCCTCATTTCTAAATTATACCCCTTTCACAACAAAAACAGTGGTCCGTCCCAGCTTACACTGTATTTCAGATGGTTTCAGCTTGTGTCACAGCTTCTCAGACCCCTTTTACACTGCACCTTATTCCCAGGTTGTCCCTGTTCACACTGCATCTGTGTCTCTCCGGTAAATCTTGTGTGTGTCATTAGAAATGAACATTTTTCAGGCTCACAAAGAGGAGGTCATAAAAAGTGGGTGGTGTCCGCTCACTGAGAGCACCTAATCCTCCAATCGTCTTCTTTTAGCATGACCCAGTTTGGATTACCCGTGGTAAAAAACAGCGACACTGGCTCAAATCGCATCCATATTCAATGTAGGAGGTACCAGACACATATCCAGCAGGTCAGTGCAGTGTTCTTTAGCTTCAATGGGATATGGGAGCAGAAGACCCAAAATCTGGTGACACTGGTGAGATGCAGGGGGCAAGAGTGGGAATCAGGGGGCTGTGGTGAGATGCAGGGGGCTGTGGTGAGGATGCAGCGAACATGGTGTAGGTTTTTATGAGATGCAGGGGGCTGTGGCGAGATGAAATTGCTCGCTCTCAGGCAAAGCCGGGTCAAGACGCTAGTTATTTATATATTAATCGAGAAAGTGTGTGTGTGTGCAGCTGTCTTTTAGTCCTTTATGCACGGCCAGAGTTTTGTACCTAGCTCCAATAAATTTGGCATGATTGTGTAGTTTGACCAGGATTAGGTTTCTGGCTATGTTTTGAAGTTTGTCAGGGCCATCATGGAGGTCAGTTGGGGACAGGCAGAGCTCCAAAGGAAGAGCAGTGAGTCAGAGGATCAACTGTCACACTGCACCTGCACTGACAGTTATTCATTTCCTCCAACTGTCACACTGCACCTGCACCGATAGTTACTCATTTCCTCCAAGCACATATACAGTAAATGGGTAGTTAGGTCCTTTTGAGGGCTAAAACCATGTTAGAAAAAAGTGGGTTCCTTTTCAGGCTCAATGGAATGGGGTTATTGGTGAGGACAATGTAAAAAAATTAAAGCTGCAGATCTACTTTAAGGTCCATACTTCAACCCAGGCAACGTTGGGTATGCCAGCTAGTTAATATTATTATAGTGATATAATTGGCAGTTGTCCAGCAGAGCCTCTCTACACTGGTCCCCATTGATTAGCCTATTTGAGGTAACATGTTTCCGCTGATTACATTGATAGGTTTCCATCTCAAAAATCTGCTACTTCTCCAGGATTCACCTTTTGGTAAACTGATTTACAGAGATTTGGCTTATCACCACTTTATAAATAGATCCCCTGGTAATGCAACATTTTAAATGGATGTGTGCCAAAATATGACCACTTTTAAAAAGAAAAAAAAATCACATTGTGAATTGTTTGTTTGTTTTTGCACTCTACGGTCATTTGGCCTGGGCATATTACTCTACCTTTCTGACCTTCCACCTACACTCTTTCCCAATTCACCCTCTTGGTTACACCCATACTTGCCAGGTTGGCACAGCAGGGGGTGTGGCAGTGGCATAGGTGAGCAGTTCAGGGGGTGTGGCAGCGTGATTGCGCCATCAGAGAAAAACTTGTCATCAACCCCCCCCCCAGGTCCACCCACTTTTGCCACCTGATTTTCAAGAGGCTCCCAGTCGTTATGGGACAGTAGGCAAGTATTATTACACCCCTCCTTTAGATAGTATGACGAGCAGGGCCCTCTTCCCTGTTCTCTCCTAGCACTATCCCTCTCACCAGTGCACCTCTATTCCCCTGTCTCCCATCCCCAGCCAGCAAGTCCAATTATGTGCGTCTACCCACTTGTTGAGTACAGGGTCCATTAAGTGCTGACCTCATTACCTCTTTCACTAGCCATAATGAGTCGTGCTACCGTTCCCCTTCACTCCACCCGGCATTTGATATGTTGCTTTGCCATTGTTATCCTATGTATTGATGTACAGCTAGATTGCTAATACCTGTATGGCACTGCAGAGCCCTTGTGACGCCATATATAAATAAATTATAGTAATAAATGCTCCTAAGCAGGTGTACCCACCTCAAAATGTAACCACATGTGTGTGTAGCATATGCATTTGGGGCCAGATCCATTACGGATTGCAACTGCAGCAGAGTACGCTAATCGGCCGATGGTGTGCACTGCGCATGTGTATGTTCTGCAGTGTGCGCGCGTGAGTTAGCTTTGCGATCACCTACGCAGATACAAAGCCATCGCAGATCAAGGGACGGGACCCCAGCGTTTGTGGGTGGTGACGGGGGAGTGGTAGGAGAAACGCAGGCGTGCCTGTCCGTTTGAACGCCGTTGCATGTGCGTGCATAAATTAGCCACTGCGACGGCATACGCAGCTTGTGTACTCACTGCGTGCGACGAGGTTAGCAATTTCTGAGTAAGGTCAGACCTGGTGTAACTTTGCGTGAGGCTTTGATGTTACTCCATGTTCCTGATGTATACGCAGGACTGCGAGGTATTACAGATGTGTGAAAGCGGTAGTGGGCGTCTCTGTGTTGGCTTTGCGATTGCATTCATTAGCATATTATTGCAGCTGGTGTGCGTACGTAACTGAAGCTGGATTCACAATAGCGATCCGTAGTGATTCAGGCCATTGGCTTTGTTCCAGTCTTCATCATTGTTCTGCACTTTGCACCTGTTCTATACTACTCTCCAAGAGATGTCTGTACAGGTGTATTTATACTTACACCCAGGTATGTATAGGACATATTGGCTTGAACATGCCCTCACTGAACTTTCCCCCAGGAGCAGTACCGGAGAAGGGTGATTTTATGCCCCCCCTCTCCCCCCCCTTGAACACGTGACATCATGATGTCACACCAAGGGGGTGTGGCCACTGGTACCAGGAAGTACAGCACTACCCGTAGCCTTCTTAGGATGCTCTGCAGGGTGATGTTACAGACGCCCTGCGACTCTACATCACGCACATTTACATGCTCCCATTTTCTGAGCTTGCACAGTGTGGTATCACGTAATGGACCAACTCTACGTCAGTCCCACCATGTTTTCATTATTGCCATTTTTTATAATATTTTTAAGTGATTCCTCCGATTTCCCCCAGCTGTTTAGCCTCAGAACCATAGCATTCCCCTGTAAGCCCAGCAAGAAATGACCTTTAGTTTTATAGGGTTTGGTATGAAAAGTTGATAGGCAAAAGGTCCACAATGTATAGGTCGACACCAAATGGTCGACAGGTTCAAAAGGTTGACAGTTACAAATGGTCGATGCACATATGGTTGACACAAAAATGGTCAACACATGTTTTTTTGTATTTTAAGCCTTACCCTAACTCTAAACCTAACCCTCCCTCTAGTGCCTAACTCTAACCATCCCCCAAATGCTTAAACCTAACCGTCCCCTCCGGCAGCCTGACCCTAACTCTCCCCCAAGTGCCTAACCTTAAAAATGTTGGGGAAAAAATCATGTGTCATCCTTTTTTTTGTGTCGACCATTGCAACCTGTCGACCTATACATTGTCGACATTTTCTCTGTTGACCCTTTATCTGGATACCGGTTTTATAGTGGATGTGATCATTATATAATAGCAATGTCTGGAAAGAAGCGTTCACCGACTTCTTTTCAGAACTGTGAAACATGTTGTGAGTTGTGACGGAATCAGTATGTGCGACCGCCGGACCGAAGTCCAACGCCAGAACACCGGCAACAGCAGATCTCGACAGGTAAGTTTTTTCACTATGCCTAACCCTCTCCCCCCCCCCCAACTCTCCTTTAAGGGTGCCTAACCCTAACCTCCCTCGTGCCTAACCCTAACCTCCCCCTGTAAGTGCCT
Organism: Taudactylus pleione; assembly: GCA_031769625.1. Taxonomy (NCBI): domain Eukaryota; kingdom Metazoa; phylum Chordata; class Amphibia; order Anura; family Myobatrachidae; genus Taudactylus; species Taudactylus pleione. The sequence continues at coordinate 696,202 of JAUIMM010000883.1, forward strand.
AAACCTAACCTCCCCCCAGAGGTGCCTAACCCTCCCGGGGGGTGCCTAACCTTAAGTCCCCCCTGGGAGCCCCTAACCTCCCCCCGTGGCTGTACACACTCGCCGCCCCGCTTACCTTCGTTCGGTATGCGGGCATCGGGATTTCGGCAGATGAATAATGATAGGCGTCGGGATTTCGACCCCCGGCTTCCTGACTACACACCGGGACCTATAACAATATTTGGGTGCAGGCTGATGACTTGCTCCGAGGACCTCACTCTGCAGTGTTATGGGGGTTTCCCTGTCCTTGTGTCAGACCAGTATTTCTGGCCCCCCTAATTGCTGGGAACATAGAAGCCACGAGGGCTGCTGCCCACACTGCCGGCTTCCCTTCCATTACCTACAGGTGTCATAAGCCAATCTGCATTCTGGTTACCTTTTGTTCATTATTTATTTTATACTGTGGGTGTGAAAATAGCAGTAACAGTGTCAGTGGGCAGTATGAAAGTATGTACTTGGCAGGGGTCCAGTGGTGTAATTACCGTAGGTGCAGGGGGTGCGGCTGCTATGGGGTCCGGACTGACCCAGGGCCCGCCCTCCTCCTGCACCTACGGTGCCAGGCCTCGGCCGCGCCCCAACCTCCACAGCCTCCTCACTTCCCTCTCCTCGAATAACCTGCTCGGCGGTCGCACACCCCCCTCCGTGGTCGCATCCTCCCGGTCGGCTCCGCCTCCGGCTCTCCTCATTGATGATACTGGGAGGAGGCATGGCCGCCTCCTCCCAGCATCAGTCAGTGAGGAGAGATGGAGCCGACTGGGAGAGGAGGTGTGCCTGCCCTGCGCAGCGCAACCACGGAGCAGGTAAGTCGAGGAGAAGGGAGTGAGGAGGGTGCGGGGTGGAATGTTTAGGGGGAGGGACCTAGGGCCCATGAAAACTTTGCTATGGGGCCCCCCTAGGTCTTGTTACGCCCCTGCAGGGGTCATTTACATTTCTCTGTATTATAGGAAAATCATGTTTTTGCATCTTTACTGGCACTGAAATAGTTATTTTATGATGGGATGATAGAGCTCAATAGCGTTCTCTCCAGATTCTACCTCCTGCAGAGAGTGACGCAATCTGTACAGTGTGTCCAGATCTGGGTTCGTATATAAATAATAGACTTCAGTTTAGTTACCAGCTGCCCTAGATATATAATACAGTATATATGTGTATGTATATAAAATTCATTGGTCTGTTTGTCTGTCTGTCCGGTTATGCATTCGGACACCCCTGCACCAATTGGGATGAAACCAACGCGAGGGGGTCCAGTTGGATCCTGGCCAGATTTTAGGGGGGTTAGGGTCCCGGTCGGACCTCCCATTGGTATACGCTGGGCAGAACTATGACCAGGGGAGCCTGTTCTGGACCTTCCACTGGATGGATTTGGATGAAAACTTCACAGAGAGGTGGCAATTGGTCTGGGGTACCTAATGCAGTGGTTGGGGTGTCTGTCGGACCTCAAGGTGGAGTTCGGCGGGCAGAACTTTGACCCGGGGAGCCTGTTCTAGGCCTTCCACTGGATGGATCTGGATGACATCACATTATAAAACGTAAAAACTTAAACATTTAAACCCGGGCAATGCCAGCACTTCAGCTAGTATATATATATAATTTCAAATGCAACAGAATGCCTTATAATAAAGCTCAGTAAGCATACAATGACGGGGATTGTAGTGCACCAAGATGCCCATCACAGTGCCATATATATATCACGGAGTCCTCCTTCTAAAGTCACTATGAAGAGCGCTACTATAAATGAATGGGGAGAGGAATGCCAGGACTTTAAAATTGATGGTATATCTTATACATAGCTATACCATAGTCTGCAAATACCTGTACTTTTTGTTATTACATGCCAATGTATTTATTTATGGGTATTCCGGTTGGGAGCTCCTGGCACAGGGATTGTCAGTGTAGTTGGTACAGAGCGATAGGATTTGGTGATAGGTTTCCCTTGTGTTCAGATTGCAGGTAAAATGTCTCCTATGATTCCTTTCCCTCTGATTAGTGGAAACATCTCGATACATTGTATCATGAGAGGAGTGCAATTAATACTCCAATACAATTTTTCCTTTCAGTGGTCAATGAGTTGCCATGGAGACCACCCTGTCACCGAGTCGTCACTTAACTAGATTACAGCTCTATCAGACAGCGATGTCTTTTGTTTCCCTGCTATATCATTTGTCGCTGTGCATTACTTCTGTTAAGGTGGTCTTACCTCCGTTCCCCCATTAGGCAAATTAACAAACAAATGCTTATTTTGCAGATTGTGTAAATAGTATTGAAATACTCTGTGTGATCTCCCTAGAGGGATGAAACTTTAATTAGTCTGACAATTTTCTGGGCTGAGGACAGTGGGTTTACAGAAAATCCCTACAGAGATTTACCACCAGAGAGAGAGAGAGCCAGTGTGTGGGTTACTCTGAGCAATGACACCAATTATGTGTTTGTTGTTAATGATGCCAATATAAAACTGATTATTCTGAAGGAGCTTGTATTATGCTATATTATCATCCTCATCCATATAGTTTGTTTTCCATTGCAACGATCATAAAATACACACATGCACGGACTTATATTCTGGACTTGTCGGAACATGACAATTACATACAGTATGTTACTATGGTGTGCTCTTTAGTAAATGCCTCATCAATACTGATAAAGAGGACAATATATCACCCCCCCCATATTGGTTACTGCAACCAGAGACAACTATTATATATATATTGTGACACAGTTAGGTTAGGGGGTCCCTCTCCTGGGTAGAGGACTCCTTCCTTACACACACACACAGCAGCAGGGAAGCAGCACACCAGTCTGGATGCAAGTACAAGCTGGTCGGCGCCAGTCTTTATTGTACAATGTCAGAAACATAAAGAAAACAAACATAAATCCTAGCCCTGTCGGGGCACTAACTTCACAGGTAGTTCCCTCACTACCAGAACCTGGCAGGGCCTAATGCCCTCGCCAGCAACAAAGCACAGCACAGTACTCACAGATAGGTTTTCCAAGTGTCTCTGAGCAAACTCCCTGCCTGCTCTCCCAGGTGAGACAATCAGCCCTCAACACACTAGGCTTATATTGGCCACTCTCAGGTGGGAACCCAATCAAGCCTGTTACCAGGCTGCGAGAACCAAAACCTGGAGTGGCCGTGGGTGGAGCCCTCCCTCTCCTCTCACCCACAACCCCCCGGTCCCAAACCGGCTTTTCAAAAAGCCGAAACTCAAGCCTGCTACAGTGCAGACTTTCTCCTGGGGGGTTAGAACACATAAGACAGGAATCTGGGACCAATGTACCTGCCACAGACCACTTTACCAGTGATCCTATCACTATATATATATATATATATATATATATATATATATATGCACACACACATGCATATATAATATATACATTTATACACGTACGTACATATATATATATATATATATATATATACACACACATTTATATAAAATCACCATCTTTACGTAAACTCTCGCAGGAAGCCACAAATTTCTCAGACAGGGCAACACATATTTACATATTTCTCTTAAAAGATAAAATAGAAAATACATAATGATGCCTAAATATTAACATTATTTTTATTAAAATAAAGTGAAATAGGGTGTTTTCACACCCTTTTCGCATTATTTTAGTATCACATAAATTTACTAAAGGGCAATTGGAGTAGAATTTGTAAAATTCTACTCCAAATCCTAATTATCACATATTTTTAGTAAGCAGATCGCATTTCCCATAATTGTAATGGGAAATGGGAAACGGCCAGATTTACTAAAAATAAAATGTGAAAAAATACCGGGGGAAGCCCTGTGATAACGGAGATGACGTTGTCCAGGGTTTCCCCCGGTTCCCCGACTCCTGCTCTGCTCTAACAGCTAGAGCAGAGCCCGGAGCCAGCCCTGTGATCAGCTGTGTGGTCTGAATAGACCACATGCTGATCACTGTGAAAAAAAAACAAAACACTTACCTGCATCCAGGGACCGGAGATCGGTGGTCCAGTGATGTCTTCTGGGGCTCCGGTCAGTTGCTCTCCCGGCTCCCGAACTGTGACCTTGGTCAGCTGCTGCATACAAGAGCTGACCTGGGTCACAGTGCAGGAGCCGGGAGACCAGCTGACTGGAGCCCCAGAGGACATCACTGGAGCACCGACCACCAGAGGTAAGTTTAAGCTAAGTGGGGATGGGTTGCGGTAGCCAACGGTGGCGCAGACACATTCTCCATGTATGAAGTGTGCTGATGGGATTCGCAGGGACAGAGCTTTACCGCAAGCTCTGTCCCCTGCAAGGGATTTATGATAATTTCCTGTGATATTTCCTAAATTCACAATGCGAATTTAGTAGGAAATATCACACTACAAATGCATTTTAAATGCAGATTGTAGCATATAGGGCAAAATGAAACAAAAAACCTAAGGAGCCTATTTATCAAGTTTATTTTTTCATAAATTTACGTAGAAACTGCAGTTTATGCATCATTTTATGAATTGTTGCTATGTATTAATAGCAAAATGCAAGAGATTACACAGAACTCTCCAGCAGAGTGCTGATTAGCGCTGCATATTGCAGTCCCCATTATTTTCAGAGTTTGCCATGTTCGTTTACACAATCTTCAGATGATGTAAACTAATGGAAGCTTACAAGCAGGAAAGAGATCTTCCGATCTCTCTCCCGCAGCCTCCGGTCGGCTACGGAAACAGACTTCTACAAAATGCCGGGGATACAACTCGCAGGGACAACAGTTACCGCAACCGCTGTCCCTGCGAGTTCCCCTTCGTACATAGCGGAGATATTTTCATAAAAAGATCTAAATATCCACCTCAATACAGATCCTTAATCATCTCTGCAGTTCCGCAATTAAAAATACATAGGCCCCTAAATGTTTCATTTGTACTGCTCATGCATTATAAGGAACGACGCACATCCCTCTTGGAAATATAAGGATATTAGAACTCATGTTTCCGGATTTGTGCACCTTTATAGATTCATAGAACTACTTGGTGACTTCTAATAAAATGTTCTAAGTAGCATTTCACCCCCGGGATCCCGATGCTGGCACAGCGAGGGCGACATACTCATTGGTGACATAATCACTGTTGACCTCCTTGACTGCAAATCCTAATATCCTCATGTTTCACAGTAGGGAATTATTATAAACAGGCTGTCCGATATCCAGGTTTTCTTTTAACAAGTAGGACCACCAAGGTGGTTCCAACTAATCACACATAATACATTTTCATACTAAATTAAACTTATATCTTGAAATTATGGCCTGGCCTTGCCAATAGTTTTTTTTTTATAAAAACCTTCCAAGCCAGCCAGTTATCTCTATGTACTGATTACGAACTGGAGTTGGCATTAAGTGAAATAGCTCTCCTTTTTTTCGAGTGGCTTTCCATTACCGAGAACCTTTCTTCCTTTGCCTTATGCACCAGCAAACATACTGATACAATTTAAAGGTCATGTTCTTTTCAAACTGACAAGCCCCTCCGAAATTTTGACGAGAGTCCTTCCAAGACCCACACCACTTCCAATGAAATGGAATTAAGTTAAGCATCAGTTGATGTGAGCTCGATCATGTGAACTGATTAGAACAAGTAACCATGGAGAGATGTGATTCAAAGTGTGACAGACAACCTTTCACAGCAACGAGACCATGTATTCATGAGAATAAGTAACTAACTAACTTGGAGTAAGTAAGAGAGGAGAGGTCAAAGATGTGTGAGGATCAATCACATGGAGACCATAAAAATAATGCCTCGGGTAAAATGTTTTAAATAAAACACACACACACACACACACATATATATATATATATATATATATACGCACAAACTATATATATATATATATATATATATATATACATTTTTTTTATATATATTTTATAATTTCCTTTAATATTTTCATGAATTTTAGAATAATAATGTGGGTTTTTTTTGTTTTTACAGTCCAGAGTGATTTAATTTACTCTCATTTTTTTATTGTAATTTTTTTTTATTATATAATATTTTTTGGAATTAAATTCTTCTGTTGTGACACTGGCATTTCCCTTTTCCTTCGTTCCTTTCCATGTGAACGGTGACCTCATAAATCAAAAGTATGATCATTGAAATATGGCTGGAACTAGTGACGGGGAAGATGGCTGAATATTGCTTGATTATGACGGGTGGTTTCACTGTGTAGAGGACAGGTATTGCTAAAACAAAAATATGGGGGTAATTTGAATAAGCCAGGTTATTGTTTCTGGCTAATGTGGCATAAGCAAAGCTGAGAGTGTAACATTCAAGGTGCATACACACGTAACGATTTTTTGAACAATTTAACTATAACGACATCGTTATCGTTCAATCGTTGAAAAAATAGTTCAGTTTCTGAGTTATAATGATGAACGATTATCGTTCATGCGCGTTCCCGTTTGTAGTACATTCTGACTGACCAACTGAACGATTTTCATTAAGGGAAGTTACAAAAATCGTTTGTAGTACAAAAAATCGTTCATTACACTTTAAAAAAATCTGACAGAAAATCGGTCATAAAATCGTTGGTAACAAATTCGTTGTGTGTGTATGCAGCTTGACTCTCAAGTGTATTTCTAATAAATTGTATTGTCTCTCCATTTAAAGGTAAAGGCTTTGGATAGGAAGTGTTTACATATCATCTTATCTTCCTTGACCTGTCAGCTGCCTTGGACTCAGTTGACCACAATCTACTACTTCAAGTCCTCCATGTCATGGCTGTTCTCCTACCATTCTTACTGCTCCTTCTCTATCTCTGCATCCAATATTACTTTCCCTCTCGCCATCTTCGTGTGGGTCTTTCCCAAGACTCTGTCCATGCCCCCTTCTGTTTGCCCTCTACACCTCCTTTCCTGGAGATCTCACCTCTCTTGCTGGATATCACAGCACTTAACTAGACTAAGCTTATTGTCTTCCTCCCATCCAGGATCCTTGTCCGACTTTGCTTTTACTGTTGTAACATAGTATTCTCTCCTGTACCTCAAGTCTGCTGCCTAAGGCTCATCCTCTATCCTTGATTTCCTACTCTCTGGTCCTCCTCTCTCCTGCCTCTTCCCTCTTACATCTATCCATCTGCGGATTGCCTATCCCTATTCCCACATCCAGGATTTCTCCTGTGCTTCTCCACTCCCATCAAATGCATTCCCAAGACTGATCATCTTGTCCCAGTTATACCCCCAACTCCTCTATACTGTAAACTCTCACGAGCAGGGCCCTGCACCCTCTTGTTCTTGCCCTGCACTATCCCTGTCCCAAACTCAGTCAGTGACACTGATCCTTCCCAGGGCACTGGACCATTTTCTGTTTCTAATTGTCATGCACTTTTCTAAATATTTCTACGTTTTTTTTTTGGTGTTTTTTTAGCTTTGTACGGGTTGCTTGAACCTTTTTAAATTGAGTTATATATCATTGGAAAATTTTCCCATACAACACCACAGACACTATATAAATAAAAGATGACAACATTAACAATGAAATCAAAATTTCCTTTCTTTGCACTAGATACTAAAATAGGTTATGATAGGCGCAACTGTAGCTTAAAGGCTTCACAAAATGATATCAATAATACAAGTGGCTCTTATTTATAGACTAAATAATTTTCAGGTTACTACTGCTATGTACTAACCACATGTAGTGGTTTCACTACCAACAATGATCATAACCATATTAGGACCGTTGTCCCCGGGAGGCCTGTTTACCCCATACCATATGCATAAGAGTAACACACTACAGCTTACACTGCAATAAGTGGACTCGCCTCCAAATGCTCATTTTAGTCTCTGCGACAATATACCCTACACTGTATTTGCAATATGGAAGGACCTCTGGAAAGATTAGATTTCTGGCTAAAGTTGACCCCTCCCAGGCTCCAAGGTAAATTGTCCTGAAAAATCACTTACATACTTACAAGGCTGGTGGAGGAGTGCAGCTCACTGACTACTGAGTAGACTGTGGGCACTCAGAATGATGTGATTAGTGCAAACAGTAATCAAGCCATGCCCCAAATGTCCTCATAACTCCCCATCTCCTGGAAGTGTGGAATGAACAGTATGACCTTAGAGACGGGACCATCCTGTGTCATCCTATATTAACATCACCAGCAACAGGTTCATGAAAGCTATAATTGTAGCGGTCACATTTTTACAGATTAACATTGAAGTTAAGTGAAATTACTGTACACTGTGACACATGGGAACAGCTACCGGAAATCTTATTGTCCTATAGTTACAAGCATAAAAGCCTATTAAAAAATATATATTTTTTAATGATATTATTACTTTAAGAAGACCTGAAAAAAAAAAAAGTCTAATTTGACTCTATAAATAATTTATAATCCAGCCATGTATTTTATGAGGCTAGACTGCAAACATGAAAGTTCCATGTACATTCCATGAGTGTTAAAAAAAATAAAATAAAAGTAAAGACTGGTTCTCTGAGGATTTATTAGCCCTAAACTAGTTTTTTTTTATCTGCCAAGTAGAAGGGAGACTGTGTTTGAACTATTTTGTTTATCTGCCTGACACGGAAATCATTCATCAGAAATTAAATCAATCCAATATCATACATTTAAGACTAAATTAATTTTCGCTGTGCTCTTTGAAGTGGGTTGTCAAATGAATAAAATAGAGATCAACTTAAGTAATTATCCCAATGAGCTATGTTAATATTTCTCTCTCTCTATGATGTACAGGACGGAGATGTGTTTAACAGACCTAAAATAGCATTTGTTAAACGCTAAGGAATCCAGGCCTAACATAGAATGCTGGGTACTTGTCTCGCCAACCAAATTTGGGTATTGTACTGTACCTCGGTAGATGTTGCACAATGGGGAAAATTGAGGATCCCATGATATATATAATAACTTTGTTTACGAGGTTTAAAAAAAAAAAATTATATATAGATATTAGAATTTTATAAGAATTAATCTCTTTGTATCGATCCACAGAGAGCAAAGAATTACTTGAGCAAATGATTTAAACTTTTGCAGATAAATGACTGATATAAAAATACTAAGGGCTTGATCCAATTAGGGGCCGTATTCAATTAAGCTGTGAAAAGCATGTTTCAATTATCCCTGTATTCAATTTCAAAGACTGTTAGCCGGTGCGAAAAGTCTTTGTTAACAAACGGGGATAACTTTTCACCATGTTTTACATGGTGAAAAAAAGTGCAGAATTGGGGTTTAGGGATGCAGGCTTAAAAAAAATAGCCTGCACCCCTGGGAGACTCCCGTAAAAGTATTCAGTGTAAAAAAAATTTAAAAAAAGGCTTCAGGACCCCCCAAAAAAGGTACTTTAATTTTTTGGGGGAAAACATTTTTTTGGGGGGAACAAACTTATAAACCAGCAAAATTAATTCAGGGAAGGTTCCCAAGTATGCGGCAGGTTTTTTTCTTCATTCCGGTTGGTTGCAGCAGGTGCACTTTTTGAAGAATTTAAAAAAATTACTTTAGGGACTTAAAAATATGCTTGCACCCATTTTCAAGTACCCCAAATTTGATGGGACAAGTTATTTTTCCCCCCAAAATAAACCTAAGTACTATTCTTCACCCCTTCTTCCAAAGTCGTATTTATGCACCTGCCACGGCTATTAAAAACCCTGACTACCTTCAGCAGTCCAAATCGGGGGTAACCATAGTGATCCCCCATGTCTGGACATCTTTACGGGGGTGCCAGGGACATTTCCCGAAAATTCCCAGGATTTTTCAATACTTACCTTTCCGCCGGCTCCCGTTTTTGCTGATTCCTAATTGAATGCGGGGATAAGCGGGTACTCACCCGATACTTTATCCCCGTCAAAAGGTCCGATGATGGCGAAAAGTCAGAGCTCGGACTTTTCGCCTCAAATTGAATACCCCCCTAGGTGGGAAGCAGGAGACTTGCCACTGCAACTGTATAGAATCACCGGCAACGGCGTGACAATTCACCTCCAGTGCAGCTCGCTCTCACCCTGGACTTGTACATTTTTGTATGCAGCACTATGGTAATACTTACCACTCCGCTGCCCGAGTCCCATGTCGGCGCTGGTATCAGCACTGCCCAAATCGCCTGGAAAATGGCCACCGCAGCTATTTTCCCGGCGTTTTGTGCAGGCGCAGTAGGGCTGCTGCGCCATTTTCCCGGTGACCTGCGCATTTGCTGCAGACTCTAAGCACATTCTAGTGCCCACGGTCTACATTTTCAAGCACCTGTGAAAGACCATTTAACTTTAAGTTGATATGAGCAGCCACTTTTTATTATTACTGTTCTGAGACGCATGGATGGGACCAGCATTGGGAGGGTGTGCTGGTTCCTGTAGTGCTATTTGGAAGTTCAGGTGAGTTGCCTCTCAACTTGGATATAGTAATGTATGTGCTATTATCATGTAGCATAACAGTATGCAATTATATGACCCAAAGTGGGTGCTATTATCATGTAGCGTTAGGGACACCGGTACAGAGACGCCTTCATGCGGCCCGGATGGCCTAAACATATCTTTGCAAATATGCAACAAAGATCTCTGGATTTATATTATCATGTATTCAAATCTTATTTTTGGTCTTTTGCAATGTGCTGGGGGGAAGTTTTATTTTCTTCTAGTCTAGACTATGACAATCTGCTTACCATCCTGGTAGGGGCCCTCAACCATCATCATCTCCTGCCTACCCTGACATGAACTGGTCTCTGTGGCCTTGTATGACTTCTATTGCCTTACTTAAAGTCAGACTGACATCTGTAATTGTTTTGCAATGGTCCATGAATATACAGAGGCACTGACTGTGTTCCACAACCAAAGTAGTCCACCAGCTAAATGTGTAAATTGGAACCTGTAGAGAGACACCACGGTTCATATAATTAACTACAAACATCTCTATGTATTAAAATATTGCAAGATGATCCATGAATAACACTAGAAATGGACTGGCAGGGGGGCGTATGCCCAATGGACTTGGACCTCTGTTGAACGCTATGGCCTGCCTGTTTTATTTTATGTGGCCACTCACTGTCTTCATGGCCATGTCAGTATCTAATAGAGCAGAGACTCCGTGACTATGCACTGAGCTGCAGTCACCGTCCGAACCTTCTGGTTCATGCCCACAACCTGCAGCTTTCCATCCCAGTGCTGCTTAATTACCTAATTGACTTTGGGGGTCATTCAGACCCACTCGCGAGCGGCAGTACGCTTGCAAGTGGGTCGATGTTCCCCACTGCGCATGCGCACGACGGAGGGAGCTCCGTCGTGCGCATGCGCAAGACCCAGCGAGCGAAGAACTTTCCATCGCTCTGGGTCTCGCACCAAAGGGGGCGTGCTGTCGATGTTGATTGACAGCACGCCCCCTTTGGTGGGCGTTCCGGGGGAGTGCCTGCCAGACGGAGGCATTCCTATGGGAACGCCTACCGTCTGAAGCCGGCCCCACTGACATCACTAGTGATGTCAGTGGGAGTGATTTTGGCTCTGATAGAGCCAAAATCACTCCTGGCCTTGCGGTTGAGAAACCCGACCACAGGGTTTCTCTCGCAAGTCCGATGGTCGCGATGGTCAAGACCATCACGACCATCTTGTTGGACGCTCGTATATGCTGTGGGTGGTGACCCACAGCTATACGAGCGTCCAGGAGGACGCTCCAGTTTAATGGAGGTGGGCCCTGATTCAGAGCGAGCGCTCTGGTCAGAGCGTCCGGCTCTGAATCAGGGCCTTTGTTCAAAAGTCTAAAATACAAAGACGTTTAACTAAATAAATTCAATTAAACCGATGAGCTGTTAGAACGAATACAGTCAATTACTATTCCTGACTTTCCACCCCACAATTTTCACTTCACTCAAGAAACGGACATAACCTGCAATCAACTTGTAACCAAACTTTTTATTCAGTACTGTAAGTGTCATTATGTAAAATAAATTAAAGGTTCAAGCACATATTAGTGAGTTTTTTTCATAAAACATCTGACAAATACTGTCAAAAAAAATTACATATTTACCTTACTGAAAATAGTATAAAACTTACAAGTTCTCCAACTGATCAACTAAAATCTTACAGTAGTCCTATAATTACAATTGAATCAAATGAAATTATTTGGCAGCATATTTTGCGAGGTTACAAAGATTCCATGATAGGTACCAAATAAGCTGGGTGCAATACTACTAAAGGACATTATTATGGGTTATAAACTAGGAACAGACGCATCCTGTATGAATACCTGTAAAAACTAATTAAGCTTCTACCATCATTGATTTTTTTAAATATAAGGGAATCAAGAAACGGTGTTTAAACCATGATATTGTATCAGTGTGACAGGAGCCTGACATCACTACTCTGTGCTGCTGGGGCCCCTGCTCCTTCCACTATATAACTCTCAGTCTGTGGCTTCCTGTATCAGTGTGACAGGAGCCTGACATCACTACTCTGTGCCGCTGGGGACTCTGCTCCTTCCACTATATAACTCTGTCTGTGACTTCCTGTATCAGTGTGACAGGAGCCTGCCTCACTACTCTGTGCTGCTGGGGACCCTGCTCCACCCACTATATAACTCTCAGTCTGTGGCTTCCTGTATCAATGTGACAGGAGCCTGACATCACTACTCTGTGCTGCTGGGGACCCTGCTCCTCCCACTATATAACTCTCAGTCTGTGACTTCCTGTATCAGTGTAAAGGAGCCTGACATTACTACTCTGTGCTGCTGGGGACCCTGCTCCTCCCACTATATAACTCTCAGTCTGTGACTTCCTGTATCAGTGTGACAGGAGCCTGACATCACTACTCTGTGCTGCTGGGGACCCTGCTCCTCCCACTATATAACTCTCAGTCTGTGACTTCCTGTATCAGTGTGACAGGAGCCTGACATCACTACTCTGTGCTGCTGGGGACCCTGCTCCTTCCACTATATAACTCTCAGTCTGTGACTTCCTGTATCAGTGTGACAGGAGCCTGACATCACTACTCTGTGCTGCTGGGGACTCTGCTCCTTCCACTATATAACTCTCAGTCTGTGACTTCCTGTATCAGCGTTAACTTTTTTGGAACACAATATTTTTATATCAAAAAGTGGACTTCTTATCGTGATAGTCCTACATCTACTATTTGGTTGTGTTCTTGCTCTGGCCTAGGTGGGGGCAATCTACCTTTCCTCATAAACTATCACTACAGCCATACATCACTAAAGTGCCCAATCTCGTTTGATCTTGGAAGCTAAACAGTGATAGGCCTGGTCAGTACTTGGAGGAGAGACCCCCAGGGAATACTAGGTGCCGTAGACTAGAGAGGAATACATGGGACCCCAATTACGACTGGCAGAGCACCACAACCATATTTCTATTTGCTTTACCCATTTCATGGTAAAACATCTTTATTCTTCCTAATTAATACTTTCATACCCATTGGAATGGTAATAAATTGCTAAATATTTTCGCCAGAGGATTACCTCAGAATCTTGTACTCTAATTAGACCTATATGTACTTGATTAATTTATTTTTTGGGAATCTTGATACCATATATTTTATGGATTTATATTTAATAAAAGTTATATTTTAATTGTATTTTTCTAAGAGTGCCCCAGCAACTAGCTCTACTTTTCTTCTCTCAGTGTGACAGGAGTCTGACATCACTACTCTGTGCTGCTGGGGACCCTGCTCCTCCCACTATATAACTCTCAGTCTGTGGCTTCCTGTATCAATGTGACAGGAGCCTGACATCACTACTCTGTGCTGCTGGGGACCCTGCTCCTCCCACTATATAACTCTCAGTCTGTGGCTTCCTGTATCAATGTGACAGGAGCCTGACATCACTACTCTGTGCTGCTGGGGACCCTGCTCCTCCCACTATATAACTCTCAGTCTGTGGCTTCCTGTATCAATGTGACAGGAGCCTGACATCACTACTCTGTGCTGCTGGGGACCCTGCTCCTCCCACTATATAACTCTCAGTCTGTGACTTCCTGTATCAGTGTGACAGGAGCCTGATACCACTACTCTGTGCTGCTGGGGACCCTGCTCCTCCCACTATATAACTCTCAGTCTGTGACTTCCTGTATCAGTGTGACAGGAGCCTGACATCACTACTCTGTGCTGCTGGGGGACCCTGCTCCTTCCACTATATAACTCTCAGTCTGTGACTTCCTGTATCAGTGTGACAGGAGCCTGACATCACTACTCTGTGCTGCTGGGGACCCTGTTCCTTCCACTATATAACTCTCAGTATGTGACTTCCTGTATCAGTGTGACAGGAGCCTGACATTACTAGTCTGTGCTGCTGGGGACCCTGCTCCTCCCAGTATATAACTCTCAGTCTGCGACTTCCTGTATCAGTGTGACAGGAGCCTGATATCCCTACTCTGGGCTGCTGGGGACCCTGCTCCTTACACTATATAATACTCAGTCTGTGGCTTCCTGTATCAGTGTGACAGGAGCCTGACATCACTACTCTGTGCTGCTGGGGACCCTACTCCTTCCATTATATAATGCAGTCTGTGACTTCCTGCTGCCTCCATTCCCCTCCTCCCATCATGTCACCACTGTCACATGCAGCCCTGTCCTCACTGACACATCACTCATCTCCTGATATACTCTGTGCTGCTGGGGGACACTGCTCCTTCCACTCTGTAACTCTGTCTTCCTGCTTCCATCAATCTTCCCTCGTATTGTGACACTGTCCCTGTCACATGCAGCCCTGTACTTATAGCACCTGATATACTCTGTGCTGCTGGGCGACCTAGCTCCATCCACTATTTCATTATATGGCTTCTAATTATTTACACTGCTCTCCACAAATCGTGCTCTTGGCCCTATCAAGCAGGCTTGTTCTCGCTGACATGGTGACACGAGTGGACAGATCACTGCCTCTCACAGGACCTGTACACCTATCTTCAGACATGTGCTGCTGTTAACATTCTGACGATTTGATTGGTTACAGTTTGTTCTATCGCCGCACATGAAAACCGGTAAAGCGTAGATGTAGATAAATAACACAATGGTCTTTTAACCACTTGTCAAAAGGACTTTAAAAATGTATCATGGTGTAATCTATGCCAAGCCACGGACAGGTCGGCATTGACAACCAATCATATGTTACCAAAATGACTTAGAATGGTCCCATTCATGTCCTTACCAACGTGGAACAGAGTTAATATGAGATCATGAACAATTATTGTGCCAAATGTCACCAAAGGTAGAAGAAAGAGGAGAAGCAAAAGAGACAGAAGACTGGGAAGGACTTGGGCAAGAAGAAGACTTGAGTAAACAAGAGTCAGAAGTAATAGAGATTGTGAAGAAACAAGAGAGGCAAAGTTGCCACCTCCATGGACCACGGACCATCTAGCCAAGGGTATATGTGAAGTTAGTGGGTGAGGCATCGACACCCACTGGGACTGCTTGAAAAACAGTCATTAGAGCCAGTAAGAGGAGCAAGAAGGGCGACATGGGACCATTATAACCATGTGGCACATTTGTGGTACATTTCTATATTTTTAGTTTTAGCTGGAGTTCTATATTACATTCCCCAGGAGTTATAAGTCAGTATTCTCCCCAACACCTGAAACATTAGTGAGCCACGAAACCTAAATTGATTTAAATGTTATTTATTTATTCACTTATTTCCGGTCAATCTCGCCCCCCCTCTTCAGAGGTACAGGGTGTCATCTGCCACATGGGCCAGTTCTATTTTATGCTTTAGTTTTGCATACATATACATGAGAACCAGTAAAGTTGGGTAAACACTATACAGTTGCTCGGCCGACCACCTCTGATATTGGGGGGTCTATTCATCATCGAAGGCCGTATGGTCACACATGCACACAGCCGCCGGGAAGTCCATTACAAGGCAGCGGAGGGACCCGTTCAGAGGAATCTGTATAATTCCCGACAGGGGCTGCCCGACATGGGTGAAAATCCCTATCGTCCCAAAGGTAAGTATAGACTAACCTAATTCCCTCCCCTAACCCTCCCTTAGGGGTGCCTAACCCTAAACTTCCCCCCCCCAGTGCCTAACCCTAATCCCCGCTCTAAGTGCCTATACCTAGCCCCCCCTTCACCGCCGCCTAAACCTAAGTCCCCCAGGGGGGGTGTCTAACCCTAAGTCCCCTCCGGGGGTGCCTAACCCTAACCCTCCCTCCCCCTAGCCTAACCCTAACCTCCCGGGGGGTGCCTAACCCTAACCCTCCCTCCCCCTAGCCTAACCCTAACCTCCCGGGGGTTGCCTAACCCTAAGTCCACCCCGGGAGCCCTAAACCTAATCCTCCCCCCAGCACCTATCCTTGCTCGGCGCCCGGCGTCCCCTTGATCGGGATGGCGGGCGTCGGTCTCCCAGTGTCGGTAAAATGACAGGGGTCTAGATTTAGACGCCTGTCATTTCACCCTCGCTAGGATTAAGCAGTCGGGAAGCCGGCTATCGGGATTAGGTCCACCGGCTTCCCGACTGCATACCCGTTCAGATCCCTCTTCATATCCTTCTCATAGGAAGGAGCGGGAATCTGAGAACAAGCGCCTTCTGAAGATGGCGTTTGTTCTCGGCAGCAAACTCCGAAAACTTTCAGTTTTCGGAGTTTGCTGAATATCAGGAGTCCTATCGGACCCCTGATGATGAATGGCCCAGGTAAGTAAAATATGTGGAAACTAGTGTTTCCGCATGGTTACCGGGCCATTTATCGATGATGAATAGGCCCCTGGGTCTTTGGCCTGAGAATTGTTTGGTGTGTACGCTGCACCAGGGCCCGACGGTCAGTCAATAACACGTCGAATCTGTCACCGACATAGCGTGTGCTGACGTGGGAAGGCATCATAGTGTGCACAGAAATCGGCCTGATCCTGCATACAAAAAACGTCACCTCAACAATTTGAAGTCTAGGTGATAATCTGAAATGAAGCAATGATTGTGTGAGGTACAGTACGCTCCACATTAAGGGGGGAGATGTAAGAAGAGGTGCAAAGTGTCAGATGTGCTGTAACCAGCGCTATTTGTCAGTTACAACATACCTCAATATGTATGAAAGCAAATAACGTGGAGAAAAATCACTTTTCTCTATGTTATGTGCAAACCTCTAACGATTTGTACACTTACCTGCCGATAAGACTGTGGGGGTCTCTGGTTGCGCATGAGATCTCGCAACTTTTGTGAGATCTTGCGCATTTGCGGTGGGACCTACCAGGAAGTTGGTCTTGCATGGATTGCTGGAGGGGCGAGTTTTAAATCCCCCACTCCAGTGGCCCAGAAGTTAATACAAGTCTGATTATTATTGAGGCGAAGCAGAAAGTAATAACTGAAAGGGTCACCTCTGAAGATCTGAATTTTACACCAGTAATGCTAACCTACTGACATTGCAAGATCCTGTATAGGGACAATACCCATTGCCATGTCACAATGGGACATGCCCATATCACGGAGTGGCCTTTGTTATAACCCCAGGGGTGTGCTGCACATGTTGTCACTCCCGCAATCCCCTCATCACTGCTGCATGCACCAACAGCTGGTATCTGCGGCAACCAGTCATTGTGTTATGCAGAGATACAGTGAATGGAAGATACCTTTCCAGCTTGAGTCAATGAAGAACCCACTGTGACCATGGGACAAAGGGCCTGATTCAGAGCCGGACGCTATTTGCGCTCGCTCGTTCAGAAAAAGGGGCCGGCTATTTAAATTGAGCGCTCGCTCTTTGCGGTCTGTTGACGCCTCTATCTCTGAGCGAGCGAACAAAACATGCGCTCGCTATTTTGTAAAGACGACCCCTGGCCGCTCACATCCTACGTCATCTCCGCTATTTATTAGATTAATCGAGTACATCGAAAGGCGTCTGAACTGTTCGCAGTGCTTGTGGTTGGATTTTCCTACCGCGATCATGCGAACAGTTCAGGCTAAGAAACAACCAAGTGACGTGGTCGATGACGCTGCTTTGTTAATTATGCACACCCTTAAAACGCCCGTTTTGACCGTTTGGCACGCCTGCGTTCGGATCACCACTCCCCATTTTCAAGCATCTTCCCCTGTTACCACCCACAAACGCCTCATCCTGTCACTCAAATTAGCAGGCACTCGCTATCTTGCGAGCGCTCGATTTCCGACCGCAATGACTGGTTGGCGCATGCGCATTATGACCCATACGCATGCGCAGTTGTGCGAACATCGCTCGGAGCGAACGAGCGGCCGCTTACGAGCGGCTCTGAATCAGGCCCAAAGTCCTCAAATCAGGACTCTTGGGAGGTAAGATTAAGAATAGGGTGCCAATGGGCTCTGTATTATAATACCAATCTGGGGTTTGATTTTGTGTTATGATGTGTGATGTTTATGCTAAGCAACCCATGCACACATACCCTGCACCCTGCTGGGAGGATTGAAGATTAACTTGCTTATATTAATGAAGGCAAAATAGGAGCATTTGAGCGGGGCACATGCCCTGGGCGCTGTCGGATCCGGCGGGGTAGGGTGGGGCACTGTCCAGGCACGGCGACAGGGAGGTACAAGGGGGACACTTGTACAGGGCCCCGAGATTATGAGGGACCCCAGACCCACAGGAATTTCAGGAGTCCAGGAAGTTTCAGGACATATGAGCCGTAGGCAGGGAAAGGTAGCCGGCGGCCAGCACAATAACTTTTTCTTTTGTGCCGGCACAGAGTGCGTGATGTCATGACGTTGCGCATGCTGGATCAGAGAGAAGCTGAGCCAGAGCCACCCGCGAACAGTTGCAGCAGCTTCAGCCGGAGGTAAGTGTAAGCTGTGCTCTTATGGAGAGATAGGGGTCGGGTGGGGGTCAGGCTGGAGATGAGGTGACACGGGGTGGATAAAGCTGAAGACATGGGGCTGGTCAGACACAGGGGGATGTACTGGAGAGAAACAGGATGATGGGGCTGAGAGACACGGGATGGGGGGTTTGGCACTACTACGTGTCCCATCACTCCATCACTGACTTCTGTGTGTCACCACACTCCATTCTCGACTCCTGTAACTTCCATCACTCCATCCCTGATACCTACTTGTCCTGTCTCTCCATCCCCAAAACCAGTATGTCCCTTCACTCCATATCCATCACCAGTACGTCCTCTCTCTCAGATTCCTGTATGTACCATCTCTTTGTTTCAGCCACATGTGCACCCTCTCACTCCATCCCTGACTTCTGTATGTCCTGTCACACCGTACATGACTACTGTACTTCGTGTCCCTTCATCCCTGACTCATACATGCTCTCACACCACCCCTGACTCCTGTACACCCTGCACCTTCATCCCTGGCTCCTGCACCACCATCCCTGACTCCTGTACACCCTGCACCTCCATCCCTGACTCCTGTACACGCTGCACCTTCATCCCTGACTCCTGCACACCCTGCACCTTCATCCCTGACTCCTGCACACCCTGCACCTTCATCCCTGAATCCTGTACACCCTGCACCTTCATCCCTGACTCCTGTACACGCTGCACCTTCATCCCTGACTCCTGCACACCCTGCACCTTCATCCCTGACTCCTGTACACCCTGCACCTTCATCCCTGACTCCTGTGCACCCTGCACCTTCATCCCTGACTCCTGTACACCCTGCACCTTCATCCCTGACTCCTGTACACGCTGCACCTTCATCCCTGACACCCAGGGGCTCTGAGAGCTGCGCTGGGGGAAGGGGGCGTGGCAGGCTTGCCAACAATCTGGCTGCCTATACTGGGAGGAAGCAGCCAGCTCGGCACAGCAGGGAGGAGGGGGCGTGACGCTGTTTTGTGAGCGGGGACGTGATGGAATCATCGCGGCCCTGCCCCCGCTACACAATGCTGAGATTACCAGCATTGTGTGGGAGAGGCCACGATGCGGTACAGAAAGAATGGTGTCATCAGTGGTGCGGATGGTTGGCACTGGTCGGGAGACTTACCCACTCTTCCGGGGGGCCGGGAGCAACAACCGATTGTTGGGAGGCTCCCGGCCATTTCGAGAGTAGGCAAGTATAGGATAAAAAAAGTATTTTTGCAGTGCCATGTGCCGGGGAGGGGATGACTCCCCCCACAGGAATAGGAGACTCCCGCGGCAAGCAGTCTCCCACTGCAGCCTAGCACACAGCAGGGTGTGCTGGGCTGCTGTGAGGTAAGAGGGAGGGCTGGCGGCGCCCGGCCCCTCTAGCAAGCCTGGTCCCGAGTAATTATTATCTGCTCTTCCCCCTGCTCAGCGCCCCTGCAGGCATGAGTCTGGTTGATCCGCTGTTGTATGATGGTGACCTTGTTAATATTCTTACACAAAAAGGCATCTTCTGGACCATGATATCCTACATGAATAGTGAGTACCGACCTGAAGACGCCGTTTGCCCAAGGACAATGTATTTCTTCAGATGTTCCCCATTGTGAGAAACCGCCATATATGTAAGGTGCCTATGGGAAGGAAAGAAATGTTCCCAGAGTGAGGAGAAACGATGGCGTGTCATGTTGACACTCCCCCATTTTTTCCAGTGGTCACGCCCCTTGTGGCATGTGGCCACACCCATTTTTTTGCAGCTTGTGCCTTCGGCACACGCACACAGTTGGGAGGGTGGCGCCATTTTTCATGTTGCCCTGGGCCCCAAAGACCCTACTTTACACCTCTGCTACCAATACAGGTAACGTAAAGTACCATTGCACCTCCTAATGATGGAGTCACATCATAATCGGCTTCTATCATCGCTCAGATGAAAGTGAGATACGCTGTTTTAATATGGCTTCCTTTTCAGTTGTCTGACAAAACTGGTTCTTCTTGGTCAAATATAAATAGTTAAAAAACAAACCTGTAATTGTGATATTAATCTCACAGTCAAGTAAACATTTATGAAATTTAAGATAATAACCGATAGACATAAGAGGGGTCTATTTTGTAAATATAATTTCCTCCCTGTCCATTGGTGATATCCCCTCTCTAGAAGAGGCGGTGTGCATCTAAAGTCGCCTTCGTCTGGCTGTGGACCATGGGGAAGGATTGCTTACAGACTTCTACATGTCATTTATGGTGCATATACTGTACGTATCCATATTACTAAAGCTACATCCATTAATCCTTACTGTGCCCCTAACACATAGAAGCCCCAGCAGTTCTCTGGCATTGACTTCTGGATACAAACCAAATCACTTAGAAAAAAAAATAAAAGACTCACAAGTTATTAACTTTCTAAAAGTAACACACTGAGCTGGATGTTAATCAATGAAGTTTTTCCACTGCAATCATGCAGAGACAGTCAGTCACCTTCAATTCCCCAGGCCGGTATTAATATCATTAAACATTTCAAGTAAACAAAATAAAGTGGTCTAACCCGAACAACAGACAGAAAGTATCCTGCTGTCATGGGTTCACGGGATTATACGCCTATCTGATGTACGCCCAAGAGAGCCCTAGAGATTGACTGCTAACGTTCCCATCTACAGGCTACAGCACAAGTCTCAGGCGCCGTTTACGGGTGTTTTATGTAAGCAGATTTAATTGAACAACCCAGCTCCCCCCACCTGAGTACAGTCTGTGTATTTTTTTTTTACTAGAAGTTTTTTTTTGGAGTGGGGGGGGTTCTTTGACAAATGACTAAAGATATGGTATAATACCAAGGCTGTAGGCACGTTTCATAAATTATACAAGCTGCTAATTTCCGTCAATCCAGGGTTTGACTCCCTAAGAGAACACATTTCTGCAAAAAAAAAAAATATGAGAATACAGTCTGAAAACTGCAAAGTCCAAACCATTATCAGAGGAAGAGAAGACTTGACATTAAAGACGGTGATTTTACAAACCATTTAATGCACTCTAAGGATACTGTTAAAAAAACATTGGCATGTTGATGGGAATTGTTCAAAGGTCAGTGATTTGGAGTTTCTTTCAGACAATTTGCCAGGATTTTGGCATTTTGTAAGCACACACAGGACAGATCTCCAGCAAGCTGACCTTGACAGTGAATTGGATAAATAACCCTTCAATTTACCCCCCTCCAGCTCCTAGCTAGCCCGGCTAATCCCTCTGGAAACATCACCTGTCGGTATCGTTCAACCGACTGCAAGTTTTAACTGACGAGCTTCCCCAGCTATCCAGGCCCTGTGACAAACACTATCTAACAGATAAAGTCAAAGGCAATAGAGTTTCCATTGAAAATTTTACGTCGGCTCCATTTTTACCCATCATTCTCTTTACCGTTGCATGTATCCCGGGAGGCATCTCAGGAGAAAGCATTACCCCATAACTGGTAATGACGTGGCATTTAATGATACTGTCCACAGTGATACAAGGCCGTAGAAAGTAATGCGGTCTTATGTACAAGATAAGCATGGTTGCGTGTACTATACTAAGCGCATCATTCCTTTTGCTGCCGCCAGATACAAAGTGACATATGCTCTGCAATCGTACCCAGCTTCTTTCACATAATTCTCTATCAAAGGAAAAAAAAAAAAAAGGGTGTACGGGGGGGGCGGTTTAAAAAAAAAAAAAAAAAAAGACCATTTTGTGAACACCAACGTGTGAAGGAAATGCACTAAGAGGTAAGAATCCAATGTATCCGTAATTAAGTATTCACAGTCTCTTTAATACTTCAGTGCTCTCGGATGCGCCGCTAGGATCTGTGAATTATACCTCATTGAAAAATGTCCTTAATCGACACTGACATGTTTTATAGGAGGCAGAAAAAACGTTTCAGTATGATAGATAAGGTTAAAAATGTTACTACTCTGATCATTTACTCTGGTGCCTCACAAAAAAAACTCCAAAGCCAGAACCCATTTTCATCACTCATCTGATGCAAGGGGAGAGAGCGAGCGCTACCTGACAGGCCATTTTAACAGATGGGACAAAGCGCACATTTTAAATTTTCTGACAAACTTGCGTTGTTTATGTAGATAAGAAAAAAAAAAAACAATTGTAATGTTTCTGCCGGGTGTCACAACTATCATTTTTTTATTTAATTTTTTATATAATCGGCAATATTTCTGCACTGTGGAAGACGTTAAACACCGGAATCATTTTAATCTAATTCTTGCTTATGATATTAACGGATTACATAGATAAAAAACTTTAGAGGCTTATGGGGGGGGGGTATCCACTTAGCGATTTAAACAAGCGATTGCACGATAACGATGTCGTTATCGTGCAATCGCTTGCAAATCGCGCATACATCGTGCATGTTTTGGACGGAAGCGACCTGCGATGCGCGTGCCCGCGGGTCGCTTCCGACATCGCCCGTACATGCAGGTCAACCTGTGCCGGGACTGAACGAGTGACTGAACGAGTGAATGTTCAGTCTAGGCACATCACTAGCTATACGAACGACAGCACGATTGCAATGTCGCAATCGTGCTGTCGTTTGTATATCGCTAAGTGGATACCCCCCATTAGGGGTCTATGTACTAAGCAGTGATAAGAGACAGAGTGAAAAGTGCTAACACTGCTTAGTAAATAGACGCCTTAATTCTTGAGTGGGGGGCGTCAAATCAGGGCCCGAGACAATGGTTTTTATTTAGATGTTTCTATCTGGATTTGAATGCGTTTAGTGAAACTGGTCCGAGTGGGTAATTGCGTCACGATGAGATGGATAATGGGAGTGGGTCTGCTTTTACAATTAGAATTTAATTTGGGAGGCCATATTGTAGAGTCGTTTGGTGGAAGTGCAGCATTTTTGATTATCTCTATTTTGTGAAGAATAATTTACTGCTTGCTATATGTAACTGTGATTGGGCCGTGGTAGATTTGAGAGGTACAGGGGAAAAGAGTCAGAGAAATAAATTGAATCTACAGTCATCAACTCATGTGACACCGATCCCCGAAGACATCACGTCCCCCATCTCCTGGACTGTCTCAGGAACTGTCCTTCTGATGAAACGAGGCAGGGAAAACACTCCTTTATGTGCTACCATACGGGAATAAGGGAACATTGTGTCACATTTGCACATATTAATATGAAAAGCACGTGCTAGTATCATTTACACTCCATACAGTTCAAGTGACGTCTTTCCCAATACAATGGCTGTTGTCCAGTGACTTCCAAGATAAAGAATGCGCAAAAATCACGTCATGTGCTTCCATAATATTGCATGTTCATAAATGTCTAAAAATATATCCGCTGTGAATTATCTGAATAGGACGTGTTTGGAGTTAAAATGATAAGTTATCTGTGCCAGTGGCATTGGCAGCTTTTGAAATTAGCGAACATGGAAAAATAGGTTCCCCAGGCCCAGATTTTGCCCATGTGCCCTTTATAAGGACCATCAGACTCCTCCACATGCCCTTTTTATGCCATCGGACTCCTCCACATGCCCCTTTTTATGCCATCGGACTCCTCCACATGCCCCTGTTATGCCATCAGACTCCTCCACATGCCCTTTTATGCCGTCAGACTCCTCCACATGCCCTTTCTATGCTGTCAGACTCCTCCACATGCCCTTTTATGCCATCAGACTCCTCCAAATGCCCTTTTTATGCCATCAGACTCCTCCACATGCCCTTTTTATGCCATCAGACTCCTCCACATGCCCTTTTTATGCCGTCAGACTCCTCCACATGCCCTTTTTATGCCAAACTCCTCCACATTCCCTTTTTATGCTATCAGACTCCTCCACATGCCCCTGTTATGCCATCAGACTCCTCCACATGCCCTGTTATGCCATCAGACTCCTCCACATGCCCCTTTATGCCATCAGACTCCTCCACATGCCCTTTTATGCCATCAGACTCCTCCACATGGCCATCTGTATAGTCTGTACTGTGTTGCTGATACTGTATAAGAGCGGAGATCAGGGTAACCTAGGCAACCCCCACTTTTACCCTGCAGTTAATCTGGCCCCTCCACTGAACCCAACACAGCTGGCATGTCCACATTGACAATGTTAACATTCATCATGCCGGCATTGATGAAATGTCAATATAATTAGAATGTCAACAAAACGTCCCTGGTCATCTAGTGGTGATTTACCTGGTCCAGCGACTCCAGCAGTGATGTCCTGATGACTTCAGGCTCATTGTGCGGCTGTTCCGGTGGTAAGTACATGACCGGTCTGACCATGCTAGCGCGTAGAGCGCCTGCTAGCAGAGGGCGCCACTAGGGACACAAATGTTCCTGCAGCGCTCCAACAGAAGGACTCACCTCGGAGGAGCAGGGAGGACAGAGGAGGAGGATGGAACCCTGTGCTGCACTGTTACTCACCCTTTCTCTCTGCTGTGCCTGGATCCACTTGGTGAGTTGCAAGGCGGCAACATGCACAGGACAAGGGAGGTGGAGCAGCAGCTCAGGCTCCCGGTGAAGATGACAATGTCACTTTCACACCCGGAGCAGTGAGTGAGATGGAGGGTACACTGTGCTGCCTCAGATTACCACTATTAATGGGGTTGGTCCACCCCTGGTGAGTATATCTCTACTCTCTGTCCCTAACCCTCCCTTCCCGTAACCTAACCCTAACCTCCTACCCCACAGTCCATCCCTAACCCTCCCTTCCTGTAACCCTAACTCCTACCCCGCAGTCCATCCCTAACCCTCCCTTCCCGTAACCCTAACCTCCTACCCCGCAGTCTCTCCCTAACCCTCCCTTCCCATAACCCTAACCTTCTACCCCGCACTCTCTCCATAACCCTCCCTTCCCGTAACCCTAACTTCCTACCCCGCAGTCTCTCCCTAACCCTCCCTTCCCGTAACCCTAGCCTCCCACCCCGCAGTCTCTCCCTAACCCTCCCTTCCTGTAACCCTAGCCTCCTATCCCGCAGTCTATCCATAACCCTAACCTGAGTCCTACCCTGCAGGAAACATTATTCATGTGTGTGCTAAAATATGGTATTGCTTTGGGGATTATTTATAGTTGGTCATACATTTGTGTCCTCTAACATCCTTGCCGATTGTGCTACAAACGTGCGCACACATCGCGCCATGTGACTGCCCACAGCAGCATACACTATGATACGCTATGGTGCGCACTGCGATCACACCATGCATGCCTATGGAATCACAGGTATGAACGCTGTGCATGTATCCACTCGCAGACGCTCGCCTCGCGGCATGCGTGACGCGATTTGCTGCATGTGCAGCAATGATGCAAAAGGATATACCTGTAAGGCAATTTTATGACACGCATCTTAGACGGATCAGTACGCGCCCTCTTCAGCGCTGCGCACATTGGTGTTGCTGAACATCACAATCTCCCTGAAATGCTTGGTCCATATGAAACCCACTCACATTTCCAATAACTGAACTGTACCTAGGCTACTCTTCCTGACACCACCCCGTCTCTATACATAAGGAGGCCAAGTGTCAGATGCATATGGAACTGTATAGTGCAAGTAGGATTTTAGGCATGCACAGCTCAAATGTGTGTACTTTATGCTACACAAACTGGGGACAGTATTATGTGAACATCTTACAACGTTTGCTTATTTTTATGTGTAGGACGCCTTTAAAACAACTGAATTTTTGTGGTATTCTGTGTTTTACTTGTCACTGAGTACAAGGTTTTTTTTTCTTCTAACCAATTTCTGTCAAAAATGTATAACAGGAGTCATTGAGACTATTGAGCACTGTAAATATCTAATTATTATTAGCATTTATTTATAAGGTACCACAAAGTCCTGCAGTGCAGTACAGAGCAGTGATACAAACGGCAGACAGAGATAAATAGTATGTATGTGTGTACATTCCATATATATATATATATATATATATTTTTTTTTTGTGTGTCACAGTCGGGATAGGCGTCCCTCTCCTGGGTAGATGGACTCCCTCTTTACACACACAGCAGCCGGAGAAACAGGACACAATTCTGGGGTTCTCGTGCAAGCTGGTCGGAGCCAGGCTTTATTGTACTGGTCACGTAAATAAAACAAAACACAAACAAAAATCCTAGCCCGTCTGGGCTCTAATTAGACAGCAGGTTCCCTCACTAACAGAAAACTAAATAAGTTCACGTCCACAGTACTTACAGGTGGTATTACACAGACTCTCAGAGCAAACTAGCCTGCGGGCCTGCCCTCCCAGGTATGAGACATTCAGCTATCACAAAACCCAGCTTACCTGAGCCACTTTCAGGTGCAAGCCCTAACGAGCCTGCTACAAGGCTGAAAGGCCCAACACCTGGAGTGGCCTGTGGATGGAGCCCTCCCTCTCCTCACGTCCACAACCCCAGGACCCATTCCGGCTTTTCACTAAAGCCGACATTTCTAGTCTGTTTTTCCAAACAGACTTCTCCTGGGGGTTTTAAAACACACTGGACAGGAATCTGGGACAGACATAGAAGCCATTCAAAACTGTTCCAGTGCTTCTATCACAATATATAAGAGAGAAAGAGAGAGAGCTGAGCAGTGACTGTTTTAGTGAAGCAAATTCATAGAAAAAATTCTTGCACCAAGTTGCTGTACGGGTGCTGAAACAGCAAAACAGCGTCTGAAATTGAGGCTTAGAATGAAGCAAGTCATAGAAAAACCTGTTGTGCTGTGTGGGTGACTGACTGCTGTATGGCCCAGCGCTGTGCTCTGATTGGCTCGCTGAGACGGTGAGAGCCAAGCAGACATAGCAGCATAGAGAGGGGAGGGGGGTCAATTACTGAGCAGGGTCACATCTGAGGCAGACAGAGTGAGAGACAGTATCCAACGAACACATGAAGATGCGCTGATGCAGCCACAGTAGCCAGGAAGCAGCCAAAAGAGGCATAGCTATCAGGAATAAAAAAAAAAAAACACCATCCGAACACCATGGAATGATTTCCATTCGATGGTGTCAAACATCGGACCGAAATCATCCAATGGATAAAAACACTACCATCGTCACAAAAATATTGATGGTTAGTAAGCATCAGATTTCGATGTCCATCCTTACGCTGAACCTGAAGGCAGACGCCTGCCACCGGAAAGTGCTCCTTCTCCAGCATAATGGGGGTCATTCAGACCCGGTCGTTAGCGACGATGCGCTCGGACCGGGTTGATGGCCCCCCACAGAGCATGCGCACGACAGCGCCGGTCGTAGCGGGTCTCGATCCAAAGGGGGCGAGCTGTCGATGTTGATTGACAGCTCGCCCCGTTTGGAAGGCGGGCCGGGGGGGGGGGCAGCCCAAACGGAGGCATTCCCATGGGAATGCCTACCGTTTGGGGCGGCCCCACTGACATCACTAGTGATGTCAGTGGAGAGCTTCCGGCTCTGACAGAGCCAGAAGCTCTCCGGGGCTTACGACAAGGGAGACCCTACCCTAGGGTCTCGTCGTAAGCCCCGATGGTCGCGATGGTCTCTGACCATCGCGACCATCACCGGAGCGGTTGTTAGAGCTGTGGGTGTTAACCCACAGCCTAACGACCGCAACAGAGGCGGGCGGTCAGGATGCAAGTGGCCGCCCAGTTTCTGAGCGACCGCTTGCATCCTCCGACCGCCTCTGAATGAGGCCCAATGTTCCCACTCAGCCACACGCCCTCTGTGAACAGGTGGCACCTCCCATGGAAGCCCAGCGAATACAGGGTACATTGTGCAAAGAGGACATTGTTCATCACCATGTTCGGCAGCCAGGGATGGGTACGCATGGAGGCTATGGAAATATGCACAGGTGCTCTGGCCCGGGGACATGCTGTTGATAATACGGTAGCTCAGGGGCGTATGTATAATGGGTTCAGGGTGGCCCAGCACGTCACACCCTGCACCCATAATATTACTTACCTCTCCAAAGTCTCACGTCGGCGTGGGGGTCCGGCGCTGTAAAACTACTGGAAAATGGCCGCGGCGGCCATTTTCCCCTCGTTTGCGCATTCACAGTACATGGAAAATAGCATTTTCACGGTGACCTGTGCATACACTACAGCCTCTGGGCACACTCCAGTGCCCAGAGTCTATAACTGCTGCTGGCCACCGGGCAGAGAGGAGGGGGCCTGTGTCGGAGACTGCACATGGGCCCCCTCCTCTCTAGAAACGCCCCTGCGATAGCTGCAATACAAATCTCTCATCCATGACCCTCATGCCCTTCCCAGCACATCCCAGTGGCCAGGGCCCAGCCAGCTGCAGGGCAGCAGCAGGGGGGGTTGTGGTGACACTGGTGAGATGCAGGTGACTGTGGTGATATGGCGCATGTTGTTATGAGATGCAGGGGGCTTTGGCGAGATTAAATTGATCTCGTGAGTTGCTAGGACATTGCTTTTACCCTTCCTGTTCACTCTGGACCTTATTCAGAGATGAACGAAAATCAGTGCGGACCTGCGAAAATATGCTAATGACTTAGCTGATGTCTGGTGCGATGAGACTCCCACCTCCGTCATCTCACATCTGCCACTTACGTACAACAGCGGAAACATTGGTCTCACATGGAACTTCTGAGTAAGCCTATGCTGTCTCAGACAGAATAAGACACAGAGGCACACTAGGGCACGCCCGGAAAACGTTCACGACATGACCCCCAATTACCGCCATACTACTGAGTATTCTGCATTACTGCTGTTACTATGTACCACCGCTGTTACCAATAAACCTGCAAGCCCGAATAAGGTGTCTCTGTGTGGATTAACCTCCATCTTCACATTCTGCCATTCCCCTGTTCCCCTAAACCACCCAGGTTCCCATCAGTAGGCTATATAAAAAAAAGCAAGATATGTAATAAAATATATTATTTTACTAATGCAATAAATTGCTCAGTTACCTCTTGTTACTTGACAAAACTGTAGTTTAACTTTAAAAAATCTATATTTTCAAGCCTATAAGCACTTTTATAAATAGCCACATTTAAGATGTATTTTTGCCTTTCTGATTTTTTGTTTTTAGATCCTTTGTGGACTGCTTTATTATCCCAGGTACACACTAGACGATATGTCATCTGATTTTTTTCTTATTTATTTATTAACAGTTTGTTATATAGCGCAGCATATTCAGTTGCCCTTCACAACTGGAAACATGAATAGAACAAAACTGGGTAATAACAGACAGATATATAGGTAGGAAGGCCCTGCTTGTAAGCTTACAATCTATAGGGAAATAGGCATTGATATACAAGGATAGGTGCTATATATTGCATTTTGGTCCAGCCAGACTGCAGAGTTTCTTAGTGGGCTGCATGATCCAGCCACACAGGAATGTCGGCCAAATATCAGGAGGATGTCAAAGAAAGACAATGGGCTCTATTTACTACAATCCGCATATTGAATGCGGATTGTAGTGTGATATTACCGAGTGAATTCGCATTGCGATTTCAGGTAATATCACAGGGATTTACTATAAATCCCTTGCAGGGACAGAGCTTGCGATAAAGCTCTGTCCCTGCGGATCCCATCCGCACTCTAGTCGCGGTATTTTCGGAAAAAATACCGCGACTAAGAGCACGCGCATGCGCCGACCGACCACCGCTACTACCCCCCCACCGACGCTAAGCCCCTCCCCCCGGTGCTAAGCCCCGCCCCCCGCGATCGCGGACCCCCGCGACCCCCCCTCCCTTCATTACACTTACCTGCATCCTCCTGGCCTCCGGTGGTCTTCTCCGGGCTTCCCGATCAGGTGATCTCCCATACTGCACTGGGGCCCGATCACCTGATGACCGGGCCCCAGTGCACTGTGGGAGACCAGCTGACCGGAGAGGAGCCATCACCGGAGGCCCGATCACCGGTCCCTGGATTCAGGTAAGTGGAAAAAAAAATGTTTAATTTTTTTTTTCTTTTTTTTACAGAAATCAGCTTGCGGTCTCTTTAGACCACATAGCTGATTACTGGTACCGGCTCCCGCCTCTGCTCTCCCCGTTAGAGCAGAGTGGGAGCCCGGTAACCGGGGGAGACCCTGGATAACGCCACCTCCAGGTGGCGTTATTATCACAGGGCTTCCCCCGGTATTTTTTTACAATTTATTTTTAGTAACTTGCACACAGATCACATTTCCCATTACAATTATGGGAAATGCGATCTGCTTTACTAAAAATAAGTGATACTGGGGGTTGGAGTAGAATTTTACTAATTCTACTCCAATTGCCCTGTAATAAATACAGGTGAAACTAAAATAATGTGAAAAGGGTGTGAAAACACCCTTTTTCACTTTATTTTAGTAAAAATAATGTTAATAAATAGAGCCCAATGTGTGAGGTTATGTGTGGACTGTGAAAGGGATGTAATAAGACAAGCTATGAAGGTTGTGTGGGGGGAATCTGGAATCTGATAAGCTTGCCTGAAGAGGTGAGTTTTCAGGGAACGCTTGAAGGATTGGAGACTAGAGGAAAGTCTTATTGTGCGTGGTAAGGCATAAGCACGAAGAAAGTCCTGTAACCGTGAATGGGAGCAAGTAATGCGTGGGGATGAGAGACGCAAATCTTGTGCTGAGCGGAGAGGTCAGGTTGGGAGATATTTTGAAATGAGTGAAGAGATGTATGTTGGTGTGGTTTGATTAATAGCCTTATGTGCAAGTAAAAGTATTTTATATTGAATGCGGTAGAAAATCGGCAGCCAATGGAGGGACTGACAGAGCGGTGCAGCAGACGATGAACATTTGGCAAGGAAGACAACCCTCGCAGCTGCATTCATAATGTATTGTAATGGCGATAGCCTGTTTTTGGGAAGGCCAGTAAGGAGACTAATGTAATAGTCAATGCGGGAAATAATGAGTGCATGGATTAGAGCTTTTGCAGTGTCTTGTGTGAGATATGGTCGAATTTTGGATATGTTTTTTAGATGTATGTAACATGATTTTGAGATCGATTGAATGTGGGAAACAAAGGACAGTTCAGAGTCAAGTATGACACCTAGGCAGCGAGCTCTTGGGGCAGGGTGGATTGTCGAGTTATCAACAGAGATCGAGAGATCAGGTTGGTAACTGTTATTGGCTGGTGGAAATATAATTAATTCTGTTTTAGAAATATTAAGTTTCAGGTGGCGAGATGACATTCAGTGACACAGACCAATTCAGATGGTGATAAATCTGGGGAGGATAGGTAGATTTGAGTATCATCTGCATACAGATGGTACTGAAATCCAAAAGAGCGGATTCGTTTGCCAAGAGAGGTGGTATAGATTGAGAATAGTAAAGGACCTAAGACTGAGCCTTGCAGTACTCCAACTGATAGAGGTAGCGAAGAGGAGGCAGAATCAGAAAAACGAACAGTAAAAGAGCGATCAGATAGGTAGGAAGTGAACCAAGAAAGAGCTTTGTCCTTAAGATCTAGGAATTGTAGCATTTATATGAGAAGAGAGTGGTCAACAGTGTCAAAAGCAGCAGAGAGCTCTAGAAGAATTAGTAGTAAGTAATGACCTTTAGCCTTGGCAGTGACCAGATCATTTACTACCTTAGTCAGTGCTGTCTCCGTGGAGTGTTGGGAGCGAAAGTCAGACTAAAGTGGGTCCAATAAATTGTGTGAGTTAAGAATGTGTGTGAGGCGGGTGTAGACAAGTCTCTCAAGTAGCTTGGAGGGGCATGGGAGCTGGGAGATAGGACGGTAATTTGAGAGAGTGTTAGGGTCAGCATTTTGTTTCTTCAAAATGGGCGTAATCACTGTATGCTTGAACAGTGATGGAAAGATACCAGTAGAGAGAGAGAGATTACAGATTTTAGTTAGGGTTGGGATGAGCACTGGAGACAGAGCTTTACTGATTTGTGAGGGCATAGGATCTAGAGGAGAGGTAATAGAGTAGGAGGATGAGAAGAGTGTACATACATCATCTGATCCGGCCTTATATCGGGCGCATCGCCTGGTGTGTATCCTTAATGTCACTGACAATACGCGCTCTCATGCATCGTCATCGGCATTGCCCGTCGGACCTGCATTTTCCACAGGCAGGGCCGGCAACAGAAATCATCTGGCCCGGTACACACATTATTTTAGGGCCCACCCACCATCATCCCCGGGTTCCTAGCAGGGGGGGAAAGAGAGTGAGTGAGAGAGAGAGAACTCTTTCTGCAGCAAGTAACTTACCTCCCGTGACTGACACAGCAGGGCTAACGGAGGAGACCAGGACCACTTGTTACTGTAGTCTAGGAAGTAGGAATACTAGAGTGTGATGTCAGGCCCCCGGCAACTGCAGTGAGAGGAGAAGGTAGGAGGAGGAACCGGGAGGGGGGGTCGGATCACCTCCATCTTTGCTAAGGGCGGCCAGAGCCAGTGTACTATAATGAGTCAGTCTGACTCATTACAGCACTGCTGTCAATGCCGCTGCGGGCACCGCCGGACGTTCCGTAAGTGATGCAGGGTGCCTGCAGTGCACCCTGCATAGCAGCAGCAGAGCAGCCATCAGTTACACTTGTTTGTCTTTGGGTCCCTCTGGGGCCCCTAGACTCTCGGGGCCCGGTACAGCTGTGCCCCTAGTCCCCCCCTGTCGCCGGGCCTGCCCACAGGCGACATAGTCATGCCCACTGCAGCATAGAACCCGCTGCCGTGCCGTCGCTCCCAACATCGACAAGTGTGTATGCACTTGCCAATGCCGGGTCCCGTCGCACGATAGGTAGGCTGGGTAGATATCATTAAATGTGTACCCAGCTTTAATCTTTTTTGAGTGTGTTTTTGGTAAGTGGAGGTGTTTTTGCAAATCAAGTCAAATGTTTATCTTACTTAACAATGTAGCAACCCCATACACACACCCTCACATATATATGACTTTTATATGACATAGGGCCATTAACAGTAGGTATGTACAGTAGGTGTGAGCGTGTATAAATATATCCCTGCTGTTTTGTACATGAGCAGAGAGGACTGTACACAACTGAAATTACCTTTGTATTCTTCATATAAATATATTGTCTGTAACATTAAGTTGCAAATGTAAGAGACACTGGAAATTTCTGCTAACTTACTCACAGATATTTTTGCTCCTGTGGGTGTTTATAACCTCTCCACCTTCCTTAACAGCCTGGCTGAATAGGCAAATGGGTTACATCAGGCCAGGAAATCAATGAGTCTTCTTTGTTCTCACCCTAGACGAGCTTGTCGAAACTGTTTTAGTGAAGCTCTAGAAGTTCCATTGATCTCACGGTGAACAACTGAGAGGTGGCCAGGAGGGCAATGAAGATGTGTATACAGTATTAGACCGTACAGTTCTTTGCATTCCCTGGAGGCCTTCAGTCTACAAGATGCCCAAATTAAGTTTTGCTTTTATTTAGTCCAGACTATTATGAAAATTGAACTGTGTAATTGAGCTGTGATCACCGACACTTGTGGTTCTGGGCTACCACTTGCGAAGACAAGCCAAGTTTCTTATTTGTACTATAATATCACCTCCTCTTCTCTCCTGCTTTCCGTGTTAGATTGTAAATTCATACGGGAAGTGCACAGACAGATTAGAGGATTAAGAAGTTGACAAATTTCCATAAGTAGCCTACAGTAATACTGCTGGTTATTGGATCTGGCCTAACTGGTGTGTGGAATCTAAATGAGCATCTGGTCTTCACAAGGGACCCCACAGTAAGGTGATGGACTTTGTGAAAGAACGCCCATATCCCAGGTACTCCCCAGTAGGTAGTCGACGACACATGGAACACAAGAAAACAAATCAAAGGATGAGACACAAAGTAGTGATAAAAGCCCAGCACTGGTTCAATGGATAGGGATGACTAGAAGACCAGCAGACAGGGATAGGGATGGCTAGAAGACCAGCAGACAGGGATAGGGATGGCTGGAAGACCAGCAGACAGGGATCGGGATGGCTGGAAGACCAGCAGACAGGGATCGGGATGGCTGGAAGACCAGCAGACAGGGATGGCTGGAAGACCAGCAGACAGGGATAGGGAAGGCTGGAAGACCAGCAGACAGGGATGGCTGAAAGACCAGTAGACAGGGATGGCTGAAGACCAGTAGACAGGGATGGCTGGAAGACCAGCAGACAGGGATGGCTGGAAGACCAGCAGACAGGGATGGCTGGAAGACCAGCAGACAGGGATAGGGATGGCTGGAAGACCAGCAGACAGGGATGGCTGGAAGACCAGCAGACAGGGATGGCTGGAAGACCAGCAGACAGGGATAGGGATGGCTGGAAGACCAGCAGACAGGGATGGCTGGAAGACCAGCAGACAGGGATGGCTGGAAAGCCAGCAGACAGGGATAGTGATGGCTGGAAGGCCAGCAGATAGGAATGGTTGGAAGGCCAGCTAGGGCAGAAATGGGAGATCAAAGCAACACACAGCAGCCAAAGAAAAAGGACAGAGACCCTAATGTGCGCATAAGTGTAAATGGAGATACTGTAACGGGACACTATGTTGTACCATGGGTCCGTCATTGGCTATATACCATGTGCTGACCGATAACAAACGGAGCTCAATATTTACACATTTTACATATTAAACAAAATATTTTAAGATTTTCAAGAGAATGGAGGTCACATAAAATAGTCATAATATATACACCTGTAGTATTTTAGAACATGAATAAATTAGAGCGATACAGATTTACTTTAAAAGGAGTTTAGAGAATATTTACAAACAAATTTTAATTCTGAGAAAAGGATTTCCATGTAAAGTACAAATCTCATCAGTGCCAAACCCTCCCTGTCAGCCATGTCATTATTCCGGGCTGTACAGGCAGCATCTTCAGGGCTGAGAAGTAGAGATTTTCTGTTAGTAAACTGGATTATTGCCTATTATATAATTATAGGGGGCCGGCCCTTGTATTCGGGTCCTTCCTGATGGCTGGGCCCTTCCTCGGGACCAGGCACCACATACTGGGCCAGATGTACTAAGCCTTGGAGAGTGATAAAGTGCCAGCCAATCAGCTCCTGTCATTTTTCAAACGCAGCCTGTTAAAATGACAGTTAGGAACTGATTGGATGGTACTTTATCTCCCTCCAAGGCTTTGTATATCTTCTCCCAGTATGTCCTGATGACAGTGGGGAGCAGCACAGGCAGATTAAGGCTTGAGAGGGCCTGGGGCACTTAATACAGGGGGCCCTATAAGCTCTATGTCTGTCTGTATGTGCCCCTCTAAGTAGGTCTGTATCTATGTTTCCCTCTGTCTGTATGTACTTCTCTATGCCTGTATGTGCCCCCATTTCTGTACGTTCATCAGTATGTCCCTCTCCTGCCACCAGTGTACTGTACCTTATTGTGTCCCCCTGCCCCCATTTGTTTGTCAGTGTGCCCATCACCTGCCAGTTGTGTATATCTTGTGGTGCTCCACTACCCTTCCATGTATCAAACTGATGGTTTACTTCCCTAAGAGGACACAGTCTAATTCTTCCCTCTGGTCCGGCACTGGCACCTATGCCCTCCCCGTACACTCCCAACCCAGCCCTGGGCATAATGTTGTGGGTCTCAGACAATGGGGTAACTTAGAAGTGTGTGATGGCTGGTCCAACCTCCACATTGGTTCAAAATAATATAATAAAAAGTTTTCTTTGAGTCTGTTGGGGGGGTTGGTGTTCGTGCCCACCTTCCCCTTCTTAATCCGCCTGTGCACCCTGCTCTGCCTGGAGGATGAACAATCTGCTGGTTAGGGCAGGGGGCTGGTACCAGGCTCATCTCTCCCCATATTTACCCTCCAAGTGACCAGCTTCATCCAATCTTTAGCACGGGATGCAGTCAGGATACCGGCGGGCGGGATAGCCCGACACTTACATCCCAACATGGAACTAAAGATAGCCATCGAAATCCAGAAGCCTATCATTAGCCCCACTACGGAATCTCGACACCCGGCATACCGAACGAACATATGCCGGGTGTCTTAGCATCTAGCCGCGGGGGACGGGGGAGGGAGATTTTAAGTTTAGGGACCCCAGGGGGGGATTTAGGGTTCGGCAAGGGTTAGGTTGGGGAAGGGGGAGTTAAGGTTAGGCTTAGGCACCCCCTGGGGGGGTTAGGTCTAGGCTGCGGGGAGGGGGGGTTAGGGATAGGCACCACTAATGGAAGGTTAGGGGGGGGAGAGGTACCGCTGTCGATGTATGATCCGGCGGTTAGTTAAACAGCCGCCGGCATTACATAGTGTTTCTAAACTCAGTCCTTTGAGATCTCTTACAGTCCAGGTTTTAAGGACTGTAAGCCCAGATGGTTAATTCAAAATCACTGAGAACTAATTAAGTCAACGGTGCTCAAGCAAGAATATCCTGAAAAAAAGGACTGTTATGGGACTTTGAGGACTTTTGGTAGACGCTGCTTTAGCACACTGAGTAGGCACTGGCTCTCCCTGTGTGCAGTGACTGACTGGCTAACAGACAGAGATATCCGTCTAGGACAGCCTTCCATGCCTCTGCAGAGCAGGTAAGTGAGGTGGCGGGGTGTTACTGCAATGTGGGAGCTACGCGTGTAATGCTGGGGCTAACTGGGGGAAAGGCTGCCTAGCTTTCACATGGAATGGGTATGATATACCGCCGGCCGCATGGCGGTTCGTTTCCCGTCAGCAGCAGCCCGACACGAGCAGAGTGCGAAGCAGCGGAAGCCCGACAGCGCTGGAAATCCCGAACGTAGCTAGGTAAGTATCTGCTAACCTAACCCCCCCTAACCCTAACCCTCCTTAGGGGTGCCTAACCCTAACCCTAATCCCCCCTCTAAGTGCCTAACCCTAACCACCCCCTTCCCCACTGCCTAAACCTAAGTCCCCCGGGGGGGTGCCTAACCCTAAGTCCCCCCCGGGGGTGCCTAACCCTAACCCTCCCTCCCCCTAGTCTAACCCTAACCCTCCCGGGGGGGTGCCTAACCCTAAGTCCCCCCCGGGAGCCCTAAACCTAACCCTCCCCCCCCACGGCTGTCCGCTCGCGGCGCCCGGCATCACTACGATCGTGATGCCAGGCGCCGGTCTCCCGGCGTCGGGGAAATGCTGGCGTCTACATGTAGACGCCCGGCATTTCACCCATGCCGGGATAAGACAGTCCGGAAGCCGGCTGCCGGTATTTAGGCAGTCGGCTTCCCTTTCACATGTGTATATACTATATAGTAAATGTTTTTTCCAAATAGGGTTCCAATATTCAAGGATCTAACAGGCAGCAAAGGAGACACCAACAACATAAGATATTCAAAGCTGCAAGAGCAGGTGGGAGAGTACGGCACTATCTGCTAACTGGCCAGATTCTGGCAGGATAAGTCCTGACTTTAGGCCTCATTCTGCAGGGATCACGGCTGCAAACGCGCACGCAGTTCTGCTGCGAGAGTATGCTAATACTTGCAATCGCAAAGCACTCACACGGACAACATGCAGACGCCCACTTCCCCTCTCGCACATCCGTAATACCTAGCAATCCGGCCAAAACATCGGTAACATGGAAGTACATCGGGGCCACTCGCACATTAAAGGCAGATCTGATCCTACCACTAAATTGCTCATTTTCCTGCACGCAGTGAGAGCTCAGGTTTCGTAGGCCATCGCATTGGCTAATTTATGCACGCCCCGGAAACGGCGTTCAAACGCACTGACACGCCTGCGTTTCTTTCGACCGACCCCCCTCGTCACCACCCCCAAACGGCACTTCCTGTCAATCACTCTGCGATGGGTCTGCCTAGTCACTGTGATCGCAGTCCCGATCGCAGTATGGCATTCGCGCACTGCAATGCATGCGCAGTACGCAACAATCAACCATCCGCGTACGCTTTAGCAGTTGCAATCTTTGCTGAATCAGGCCCTTTGTTCTGACTACAGGCACAGCCAGGAAGTTACGCAGATTGCTCATGTAACATAAGAGAAGCCATTTTGTGTTTCTTCAACAATACCGGATCATGTTAATTTGCAGCTGTAGTTACACGATGTACGGCTATAATAAATGTATTTTATGTACATTTGACATTATTATTAGCGCTAATCATATTATGGCAGCCAGGGGTGTTTCTAGAGGGGAGGGGGCCCGTGTGCAGTCTCCAACACGAGCCCCCTCCGCTCCATCCGTCGGCCAGCTGTGCACTGAGCAGTGCGCGGCCAGCACCGCCCTTATAGGCTCTGGCCATTTTCCTTGTACTGCGCATGAGCAAACGATGGGAAAATGGCTGCGGCGGCCATTTTCCAGTCGTTTTTACAGGCACAGACACCGGAGCCATCGTGGGACTCCGGAGAGGTACGTTTTATGGGTGTGCGGTGCGGGCCCCCCCTGGAACCAAGGGCCCGTGTGCCCCACACATCCTGCACCCATTATAAATACGCCCCTGATGGCAGCACTTTCACACCAAACCCTGCAGCACTGGAGCCTGCAGTCCAAATTCTGTACGAGAAACACACACACACTAGGGTCAGGGGCGTATCTATAATGAGTGCAGGGTGTGCGGGAAACACGGGTCCCTGGGTCCAGGGGGGCCCACACCGCACACCCTGCACCCATAATATTACAAACCTCTCCGGAGTCCCACATAGGCGCGGGGGTCCGGTGCTGTAAAACGACTGGAAAATGGCCGCAGCGGCCATTTACCCGTCGATTGCGCATGCGCAGTACATGGACAATAACCGCCGCGGCCATTTTCCCGGTGACCTGTGCATTTATTACAGACTCTGGGCTCACTCTAGTGCCCAGAGTCTATAACTCCGGCGCTGGCTGCGCCTAGCTCAGTGCGCTGCCGGCCGCCGGGCGAAGAGGAGGGGGCCCATGTCGGAGACTGCACACGGGCCCCCTCCTCTCTAGAAATGCCCCTGACTAGGGTCCATTTTGCCTGGAGACATTTAATACACCAGTATGTTTTTGGAGTGTGGGAAGAAAATGGAGCACTCATATTAAACCCATTCAGACACATGAAGAACATACAAACTCCACAAAGCGTCGGGGTCAGGATCTAACCTCTTAGAAAAGTGCTGTGAGAAAGCATTGCTAACCACTGTGCCATACTGCCATCAGTGTGTATATTCATAACTTTTTTGCATTCTTATAAGATCATATTTCTTATGTTTAAAGTTTCTATATTGCTACCACATAGGTGGCAAAGTTAAACGTTGAAGCTAGCCATCAATGATTATTCTAAAATGAAAAAAATAAAGAAACCAATAAGGATAAAATCACAACAGGAGGAAAATGGCCAAACTTCTACCTATGTAGAGTAACTTCATTTAAAAAAAAAAAAAAAAAAAAAAATCTACCCTCCCCCCAACATTGACTTTGTAGAAACACTCGCTGTACAGACATTTGCTATTATGCAGGCGATAATGACCCCTTTGCTAGGCTAACCTTGGCACCTTATGTTTTAGTCCCCACAGAGACATTCCCATAATTGAATTTATCAGCTATTATCAGAAATTATGAGCCGCTGGTCTTGTTGCATGCTGGCATTAAAACTCTTAACGTTCTTTCAAGCTCTGGAGTCTGAAGGTATAATGCAGGAATGGGAGGTCTGGATCAGCACTGCAGGTTCAGCCACTGTACAGAGTACACTAGATTGAGCCTACTGGAATTACAGAGACTTCTGTCCCACACTGGGGCTAATTGAGACATGTTTTACCGAATTAGATATGTCATTAAAAATAACCCTTTCACAGCTTGAAGGAAAATCTGGCAGCTGCAGATTAAAAGCCAGCATAGCCACTCCGCATAAAAAAAGTCTTGAGGAAATACTATAGTCTGTTACAACTTTAGCGGGCCCTAGAGAGGGCAGAAACAAGTCTGTTTAGAGGTTCCAGCATAGACACAAGGAAAGTTTCTATAACAGGTAGTCCTGGTGGAATACCACACATGTAATCTCAGTGGCTAACACATTATTAAAAGCTAATGCATTGGCTCCTGTCATGTGTATCTTGTAAACAGAGCTGCGACAACCATTATGCAACAGTTTTGATAACTATGAGACAACCAGAGAGCCTTGTTAACCATAAAGCAAGGTAAGAGCTGTGCCTATTCTGAGACAACCCGCAGGTGGTGCCAATTACAAGGAAGCCTGAAGTCATGAAAACCAAGTTGAGAGCCATGCCAACCATGAGTCAAGGTCAGAGCTGTGATCAACATGAGTCAAGGTAAGAGCCATGACCTCCATGATACAAGTCAAAAGCCATGAGACAAGGTGAGAGTCATGACCTCCATGAGTCAAGGTGAGAAATGAGACCAGAGAGTTGTGACCACCATGAGACAAGGAGAGAGCTGTGCCCACCATGAGACAAGGAGAGAGCTGTGACCACCATGAGACAAGGAGAGACCCGTGACCACTATGAGAACAAGGGGAGACCCGTGGCCACCATGAGACAAGGAGAGAGCTGTGACCACCATGAGACAAGGAGAGAGCTGTGACCACCATAAGACAAGGAGAGAGCTTTGACCACTATGAGATTTATTCAAAGACAAGACTGCTGAAAAGTTCTAGATACTTAAGCATAAAGTCTCCATAAAGCAAAGTTCAGATTATCACAACAAGCAGGTGTCAGGATAGCCACGCAAGAACTAAAGTTCATATAGCACAAAGTTCATATCATACCAACTAACAGGTGCGGAGTTGAACTCCGTGAGGTGACGAAGATCCGGTATGGGGCTGAGCCCCAAGATGTGACAGAGATCCGGTATGAAGTGGTGCAGGGTTGAGCCCCGAGACGTAACTGAAAATCCGGTATGGAGCGGTGCGGGGTTGAGCCCCGGGACGTGACTGAAATCCAGTATGGAGTTGAGCCCCAAGGTGCAAAGGAGATCCGGTATCCAAAACATGATGGAGATCCGGTGTGGAAAGGTGCAGGGTTGAGCCCTGAAGTGCAGTGAAAATTCGGTATGGGGTTGAGCCCCAAGACATGACGGAGGTCGGTGTGAAGAGGCGCAGAGTTGAGCCCTGAGATGAGGCAGTGGTCCGGAGTGAAGAGGTGCAGGGTTGAGCCCTGAGATGAGGCAAAGGTCCAGAGTGAAGAGGTGCAGGGTTGAGCCCTGAGATGAGGCAAAGGTCCGGAGTGAAGAAACTTTTATGATGCAGTTGAGAACTGTTAGTTGAAGGTAAACATGAAGTGACCATGAAACG
Source organism: Taudactylus pleione (assembly GCA_031769625.1). NCBI lineage: Eukaryota > Metazoa > Chordata > Amphibia > Anura > Myobatrachidae > Taudactylus > Taudactylus pleione. The sequence goes on from JAUIMM010000883.1 coordinate 737,907, forward strand.
GCAGCAAAGCTAGGCTAGTAGTACAGCGGAGACTACCAGCAGACTTAGGTTTAGTATTGCAGCAGAGTTCAGTAGCAGCGCTGGGATCTGTAGTGCCGTCAAGCACCTGTAGCATGACAGCCAGAATCCAGAACGTCCGGACGGCGGGTAAGTATCACCGTCCCCGGGTATAGGGGAGTTAGGTTTAGGCACCCCCAGGGGGAGATGAAGGTTAGGCACCCCCCGGGAGAGTTAGGGTTAGGGACCCCCACCTGGGAGGGTTAGATTTAGGGTGCGGGAAGGGGGGGCTAGGTTTAGGCTACCGGGAGGAGGGGTTAGGGTTAGGCACCCCTGGGATGGTTAGGTTAGGTTAAGAGTGCGGGAAGGGGGGGTTAGGGTTAGACACCACCGGGTGGAGGTTAGGGTTAGGCACTAGGAGTGTGTTAGGGTTAGGCGACACTTAGGGAGGGTTGGGGGAGGGGAGGGTTAGTGTACTTACCGCCCGTCGGGATCTTCAGTCATCGGGATGCCACTGTCGGGACTTGAACCGGCGGCTGTTGAGCCGCCGGTATCTCATACCAAACCCCTGATACACCGCATCTGAATATTCCCTGTTATTCTGAAGGCTATTTGCAAGAACACGGAAGCTCCATGTACCGATACGGTCCTAACAAAGCGAGTCAGACGAGGAAACAGATTTATTTTATGGAGGAATGAAATGATTCTGCTGTCTGCAATACATATGGGCGAGTGGGATAGAACGGATAGCAGAGAGTCTTTAGAAACATCTTTATATAGCGCTCTGTATAAAGGCACGCGGAAAAGAATTACCCGTAACTTAATATTCTTGCGATAGGGACAGATCACGTACAGCGGCTTTCTATATATAGATACACATCTTAACTATTAAAACCCACCATCTGCCCATTTATCTGCACTTGTGCTCTGAAATAAAAGCCTGTCTCCTCTTTGCTTATCCCTTGCAGATAGCAAATCTCTTAGTAATAAATGTATTCGCTCCAGGAACTAAGAAAAATAAAGGTGCCACCGCGCTGTAGCAATAACAGCCTTCACTTTGTCTCTATGAAGTGACTCCCATTACTTTGGGTGGAAATGGCTGCACACGTCCGCGCGGCTGACAGGCATTATCTCTCTGTTCAAGTCCCCAAAAAAAAACCAGTATGCACGCTGCAAAATAAAATATTAATATTACTATTATTTTGTGAAACGCTGTTAGAACAATGGGCCTGATTCAGACCCACTCGCAAGCGGCTGTCCGCTAGCAAGTGGGTCGATGGTGTGCACTGCGCATGCGCACGATGGAGGGAGCGTTGTGTCTGATCAAAGGGGGCGTGCTGTCGATGTTGATTGACAGCACGCCCCCTTTGGTAGGCGTGCCGGGGGCGTGCCTCCCAGACGGGGGCGTTCCCAAGGGAACGCCTACCGTCAGAAGCCGGCCCACTGACATCACTAGTGATGTCAGTGGGAGTGATTTTGGCTCTGATAGAGCCAAAATCACTCCGGGCCTTGCGGTTGAGAAACTCAACCGCAGGCTCCGGCTCGCAGTGGCGATGGTCGCGATGGTCAAGACCATCGCGGCCATCAAACTGCACGCTCGTATAGGCTGTGGGTGGTGACCCACAGCTATACGAGCGTCCTGGAGGACGCTCCATAATTATGGAGGACGGCCCTCATTCATAGCGTGCGCTCTGCTCAGAGCGTCCGGCTCTGAATGAGGGCCAATGTGTCTACATGCGAATGGACACGGGGCAAACTGATCGTTATTTTGAACCGAACGCCTAGTAAAGTGTTGCGGCCTGTCAAATACGCGCACAAGGCAGCAGAGAGCGCTGTGCGGTTAATAACATAAAAGTTGTTTTTCGTTGCGTTTTCAGCAAAGAATTGTCCAACGACAGGAGATGCAGATATGGGACCTGATTCTGGTTTGGGAGTAAAGCAAACAAAAAAAAAGGCAGTAACTTTGTACCTGGACAAGCCATGTTGCTATACAAGGGGTGCACATATATTTGTTGTGTTTGCATGCAGGGTAAATACCGGCTGGTTTTGCATGTAGCACACAAATGCTGGACAGCTGTCTTTTTACACTGCAATTTAGATTACAGTTTGGACATGTCCCTCTCACATCTAAATTTCTGTGCCCGCCTTCATCCTGTGGCTGCCCCCCCTGCAGTGCAGCATGGTTTTATCAAGTGCAACGTTATTCTATTCCAAGGTACTCTACACTAGAGTGCAACCAGAGTCTATAATGTATGCACAGGTCACCGGGAAAATAGCCGCGGCAGCCATTTTCCCTGTACTGTGCGTGCGCAAACGACGGGAAAATGGCCGCCGTGGCCATTTTCCAGTCGTTTTACAGCACCGGACCCCCGCACCGACGTGGGACTCCGGAGAGGTAAGTAATATTATGGGTGCAGGGTGTGAGGTTCCAGGAGGACCCAGCGGCCCGTGTTCCCTGCACACCTTGCACCCATTATAGATATGCCCCTGTGGTGAATGTAGTGAGACAATTGCTAACCCATTAAATGCTGGAATTAATGGAATTGATGATGTGTTTGATAGGGGCAAAATGGAAAGTCTCTAGGTACAGGACAGTGACATATTCTGTACTTATCAGGGGTGTTCTAAGAGAGGAGGGGGCCCCCTCCTCTCTCTAGGGATGCCACGGCGGCCGGCAGGTGCAGGAGAATCTGGCTTAGTGGGTCCCCAGGGAAAATGGTGCCTGCGCTGTTTTACCTGGGACATCAGTACCGCGCATGCGTGAGACACAGGGAGAATGTCCGCCGCCATTTTCCCAGTGATTTTTGCAGCTCTGCAGCGCCGGCCCGGCATTGCGGAGCAGCAGTCTGAAAACAACGGATGGGCAAGTTTAAAGACTAAGGGCCATATTCAATACCAAGCGAAAAGTCAAAGGTCAGACTTTTCGCCATCATCGCCGTTTTAGCAGGGGATAAAGTATCGGGCGCATGCCCGCTTATCCCCGTATTCAGTTAGTAATCAGCGAAAACGGGACCCAGCGGAAAGGTAAGTATCGAAAAGTCCTGTCACTTTTGGGGAAATCAGCCTGTCACCCCCCAAAAGATGGTCTGACATGGGGGATCACTATGGGTACCCCCGATTTTCCCTGCTGAAGGTAATTGGGGTTTTTAAACAGCCGCCGCAGGTGCATAAATGCGTCTTTGAAGAAATGGTGAAGAATAGCATTTAGCTTTATTTTTTTGAAAAAATAACTAGTCCCATCAAATTTGGGGTACATGAAAATGGGTGCAAGCATATTTTAAAGTCCCTAAAGTGATTTTTCTAAATTCTTAAAAAATCCACCTGCCGCAACCACCTGCATTCTAGAAAACACCTGCCGCATACTTGGGGACCACCCCCCCCTGAGGCTATTTCGCTAGATTTTAAGTTTGTCCCCCAACTTTTATTTTTCACCCCCAAAACGAAACCACTTTTTTTGGGGTGTCCTGTGCTTATTTTTTTTTTTTTTAAATTTGACACAGATTACTTAACTGACGATTTTTACAGAAAAACTGATCAGAAATCGCCTGGTCCGCAGAAAAGTCCGGGTGGTCAGAAGAGATCCATTCTGCACATGTGTAGAACAAATTTTCTCTTAAAAAAAAAATACAGCCGGATGGTGCGGTCGCACCTTGTCATTAGAAGTACAGCTGGCTGCGTTCGCATCAAAACTGACCACGTCAGTTAAGTGGTTAAAGGGGACATTCCTAAGGCTGCAGGGTACTTTGTTTTTTAATTCTACACCCCAAAACCCCAATTCTGCACTTTTTTTTCGCCACCTATGCAGTGGTGAAAACTTATCCCCATTTTTTTACAAAGACTTTTCGAAATTGAATATGGGGATAAGTGAAAATGGCGAAATTGACGTCATCGGCGATAAATTATCACTGATAACTGACTTTTTCGCTCCAAATTGAATATGGCCCTAAATGGGTGCAGGGTGTGTGGTGTGGGCCCCCCTGGACCTAGGGGCCCATGTGGACCGCACACCCTGCACCCATTATAGATACGCCCCCTGGTACTTACAGACAAACTCCCGTGTGTTGGTTGTAAAGACAGTTGCCAGGTCCGGTTTGGGTATGGGATGCTGGTGCTCGGGATACCGGTGGTCAGAATCCCGACACCGGCATCCAGAGAGGGTTAGGATACAGAGACCTGTCTGTAGGTATCCTAACCCTACCCAGGGACGTATCTATTATAATGAGTGCAGGGTGTGCGGGGAACAAGGGCCCCTGGATCCAGGGGGGCCCCGCACCGCACACCCTGAACGCATAGAATGACTTACCTCTCCGTCGGTGCGGGGGTCTGGCGCTGTAAAAACGACAGGAAAATGGCAGCCGCAGCAATTTTCCTGGTGACCGGTGCATCCTTTATAGACTCTGGGTGCACTCTAGTGCCCAGAGTCTATAATTCCGGCGCTGGCCGCGCACAGCTCAGTGCGCTGCCAGCCACCGGACAGAGAGGGGGGGGCCCGTGTCGGAGACTGCACACAGGCCCCCTCCTCTCTAGAAACACCCCTGACCCTACTCCTCCCTCCCCGCTGCCTAAACCTAACCCTCCCCCCCTAGTGCCTAAACCTATCCTCCCCCCTCCACAGCCTAACCCCACCACTAACTGCCGGGATTCTGACAGGTGTCGGGATTCCGTCATTTTAACTGTTAGGGGTCTATTTACTAAGCAGTGTTAGGAAATAGTAAAAAGTGATAAGGTGCCAGCCAATCAGCTTCCAACTGTCATCTCACAGGCTGTGTTTGAAAAATGACAGTTGGGAGCTGATTGGCTGGCACCTTATCACTTTTCACTTCTCCTAACACTGCTTAGTACATAGGGGATGTAGTCCGGAAGCCGACGGTGTAAATGCCGACCGCCGGCTTCCAGACACTGTAATTCCGATTAGGGACGAATGAATCTAGACGCCTGTCCTTTGACCGACGTCGGGAGACCGGCGCCCGACATCCCGATGAAGCGGATGCCGGGCGCCGCAGCGGACAGCCGGGGGGGGGGGAGGGTTAGGCACCCCCCGGGAGGTTAGGGGTAGGCTAGGGGGAGGGAGGGTTAGGCACCCCCCCGGGGGACTTAGGTTTATGCAGCGGGGAAGGGGGCGTTAGGTTTAGGCACTTAGAGGGGGTGTTAGGGTTAGGCACAGGGGGGAGGTTAGGGTTAGGCACCCTAAAGGAGGGTTAGGGTTAGGGGGTAGAATTAGATTAGTTATACTTACCTTTAGGACGATCGGGATTTCCTCCTTTGTCGGGCAGCCGCTGTCGGGATTTGAACCATGCGGCCGGCGGTAATACATATCACACCCATAAATAGACCCCTTGGTATTATAACTACATCCCCAAGGTCCTCGTGTTCCATCGTCTTGCTGTCAGTGGCATTTGTCATACAGGAACAGGCTGCATTTCTTCTGGTTCTTAAACTCAGTGTGAGACGCTTATTTGCTGCTTGAAGCGGATGTATATGTGGTGACCCATTCTATTAAAGGAGTATATTATTATTATCGGTTCCACCCATGATTTCCTGAATGTGTGCACCATCCTTCTCCCGGTTCCTCCTGCTGAACAAAGCGTGGCTGCTGCAGAGCTGGACGCATGTCATCTGTAACTGCACAGAGAAATAAATCCTATCTCTGCCTGCGTGCATCTGTGCGAGGGTTCGCCTGGCCCCACAGCGCTCATTATTGTCAGTGCGCACGTGCACCAGCCCTAAACCTGTTATTACTGTATACATCTGATAATACCTCTGTGCACTTACAATGGGATGTCACATGACCAGTTATGCCCCTTTCAAGTGGCAGTCCAGGGTGTGGACGGCTCTGCACTTGCTCGATTCCGGTACGTGCGCAGAGATCAAACACGCAAGATATGCTCCGCCAACCGACTTGGATTTAAATTCTGCATCAGCCCCTAAGTGTGTAGCCCTTTTCTAAAGACAGGTTGGGTATGGGATCCCGAAGGACAGGATGTCGACAGACACTATAACGATTTAGGTAAGTATTCACCCCCACAATCACCCTAACTAACTCCTCCTGCAGCGTAATCCTAGCCCTTCCCCTAGTACCCAACACTCCCTCCCCTCCCGCAGCCTAACCCTCTCCCTAACCCTAATACATAGTTGCTTACCTTTTATAATCTCTTCCCGGGAGAAGCCCGGGTAAGAGAAGCAGCAGGGGGCTGATGGGGGCGGGGCCTAACGATTCACGTCATTAAGCCCCCTCGGGGCAAAACTGCCGCGATTGGGTAAAATTTACATAGGGACGGGGCCAAATGCTGTGATTCCTGCAGAATCACATCTTAAGCCCCGCCCCCTTCACGGAGACCCGCGATCGCAGCGGGTTTTCTCCTCATTCTGCCCACTTCACTAGGAAGTGGGCAGAATGTGGGAGAAATGCCTACCCTTCCAGGGGTGCGGGGGGTTACACGAAAAATCGGGAGCCTCCCGCGAAAACCGGGAGGGTAGGCATGTATGCCCTAATACCTACCACCGTAATGTGTCAGAATTCTGACCGTTGTGTCGCTGCTGTCCTAACCATTACAGATACATTGCTTTTATGGTCATGAACTATTATTTTTTTTCTAACTAAAGGCTTTAACTTTTCATTCTTATGCCGCCATTTATGAATGATCGCATTGCAATAGGCGATCATAGCGCCCGGATGTATCATCCCGCAAATGCAGGGACATGGGCTCCCTGCGATGTGCCCGTAGAGCTGCCGGGGCTGCTGCGCACGCACAGTCACGCTGACTGCTCATGCACGGCCGCCATTGCCGGGAAATGTTCCGGAGGATGGCGTTAGCTGCGGGGGCCAATATCCAGAGAGCATCGCATTCCGGTTGTTGGTAAATTTGGCGGCATCGCATCTCCTATAGAAACCTATGGGGGAGGCGGCTGCCTGCAGGAATGGAGGGATCACAACAGGTATCAGAGATATCTACTGCGGTCCCTCCTTTGTACAGATGTGTGATCGGCACGGTGCAGCGTAGCGCACACGGCAGCGGCTTTTCGCATGGCGCGATGCGTGCACACGTTTGTAGCGTGATCGGCAAAGAAGCAAGAGGACACATCTGTACAACCAGGGGGAAACTTAATTTTTGTGGTTAACCCCCAAAAATGGGTGTTTCTGGGGATTATACCTCAAATATAGAATGATAAATAGGCCCCTTAGAATGATATTTTGTTTCAGGTGTACATCGCACTGTGAGACAAATCTGGTTTTGTCTACAACTAGCTCAAGTCAAGAACATGGCTGTCTCCAATCTCCTATGGATATCTGCTGTCTCCGGATATACAATACTGGGGTAACTAGGAATTCACACAAGGATTTGTAGCCTGGTGTCCCACGTTGTTCTGATCCTCATTCACTCTCTGCCCCCAAGAGGATTGTCAGTGTGGGGAGATATATTTAGGGTAGTCCTGAGATGCTCTTATCTTTCCATACTTGATTCTGCTAATGAAGGTGCTTTATGTACAATCACTTGTCTGTCATGTTGTGATTGACACCACAGAGTGAAGCCAACCAGCCTCTCTCACCACCAGACCTGCAAATGCACCAGGCAGGTTCTGGCGAGGTAGAAGGCAGGTGCCTACTCTGCATTTAAATGGTGTTCCTGGGTTCAATCATATCTGGTCCTATCTTTATCTCGCTAGCAGCACGTGAAGATAAAGTCTGCTGTACCGTTTGATGTTCAGTAGGCCACCTCCATATCGTAGCTGCACTTTGGGGGCATTCAAGAGTAAAGTTTAATAACTCACATTGGCGTAATTCATGGCCAAATATATCCCAAGCAAGTCCCCCCCATGTCCTTGCATGTGGCAAACGCAGCGGCTTCTGCTGGCCTGTGAGACGTGCGCTCAGATCACGTTGGAGACACATCTAGGAGGACCTGCCGTCAGTCAGAAAAGCGTGCCACACTCTACAGGCCGCGCCAAACATTTCGAAGGACTCTCACTTCATATATCAGCTCGCAGCTTAGATTATCCTGGCAGCACCTTTAAGGAACAGATCAAGATCACAAGGAAGAAAGGGGGTCACATCGAACGCTTGACTGGATACAGGTGTTTACATTTACAGATGAGCCACAAACGACTGGATCTTTGACAGCTGTTGATGCTTATCAGCACCGCGCAGCTATTATTGGCTGCAGCCACGGGGCTCGTAGGCCCTTTTCCCCTCTCAGCGACTCCTCGGCTGATAACATTTGGCTGAACTTTCAGATCATAACCTCCCTTTTGACTTCATGCTGTCAAAACTGGCTAAACCGATGAGAGCAGAAGACACGCAGAGGGAAGACGAGTAAAGGATTATTGACTGGGCTGTTTCATGTCTATTAGGAATGAGAGGAAGGACGGGAAGGATGTTCAGGCTGACAGCTCTCCAGCTAATCAGACGGATGATCTCTGTCCATTTACTAACCCTAAGAATAAAGAGCCTAGGATTGTGCGAGGTCTCCGCGCAGGCACAATATTGCCGTTATTGCATCTGACACAAGACCAGTGCATTCAGTCACTGAATGACACGAGATCAGAGACATGCAATGAATATAATCTAATGATATGTATAAGCCGGGTACCCCCCTTCTGTACAATATAGGGTTATTACAAGCCACTAAGGAGACCTGTGATAATAGAAGAGTATGAGGCCATGGTACAAGAGACATCAGAAGTGACTCTTAATATCCTAATTATTTTGCAGCAGGGGGTATATTATTTATTGTATTTTACAAGCTCTATTTGAAACAATAAGATCTTCAGGACGGGGTCCTGATATCCAGGTGTGGGGTCTCACCTACATCTGACATGGGCACTCTCAGAGGTAAATTTACTAAGAATCGTGCCTGGCCCGGTTAGTATTCCCGTGAGAGTTTCCTCTGATTTACTAAAGGCAAACATGGGAGTAATCTATCTGCAAAACACAAATAGAAGTCAGTACACCATCAGCCAAACTCGCAGGTACTTTCCATAGACAGGAATAGAACACAGGGATTTACCAAGAATCGTGTGTGCTAACACGATCGTAAATTGAGCAAAGTCGGGACAAAATAGCAGTATCAAATACTATCTCCTACGCAGCATGTTTAGCAGAGACATGCACAGATCAGTGTAATACAGACATGAAAAAGTTGCAATTAAAAAAAAAAAAAATTTACGTGGGATCCCCCACCACCCAAAGCACAATCAGCCCTGGACCTCTGAAGCTGGTAGAGGAAAATCGGGGGAAAATACGATGTTGGGTTTTCAGCCTAGGGCTGGTCAATGCTCGGGAGGGGGGGGACCACCCTGTTGGTTCAGCCCAATCCTGGTTAAAGGAAAATAGGGGGAACCCAACGCTGGTTGCCCCCGTTCCCTGATTTTCTTCTAAAGCCTGGGCTCAGTTGGGGGGGGGTTGCTTTTGTTTTTAAAATTGAGCACTTTCACTTTACACTCAGAGACTGCACAGCGCTTCTGTTAAACATGCTGCTGGCAGGCAAGTCTACTGCGTTCAATCCAAATACAACTGAGCACACACACTTGCAAAAACAATTCTTAGTAAATTTGTGAGTTTATTTGAAATAAACTCACACATGTCCATGCAATGTCCGATGCCAGAAGTCCAGCAGATGAAGATCCCGACGGCACCTGATAAGTATCCTGACACTACCAACACTAATAGGTTCCAGTTCCCGCACATATTGATACTAATAGGATCTAGTCCCCAAACCCTGACACTACCAACACTAATAGATTCTGGTCTCCATACACTGACACCACCAACACTAATAGGTTCTGGTCCCAATACATTGAAACTACCAACGCTAGTAGGTTACGGTCCCGGTACACTGACACTACCAACCCTAATAGGTTCCGGTCCCAGTACACTTACACTACCAACACTAATAGGTTCTGGTCCCCATACACTGACACTACCAACACTAATAGGTTCTGGTCCACGTACACTGACACTACCAACACTAATAGGTTCTGGTCCACGTACACTGACACTACCAACACTAATAGGTTCTGGTCCATGTACACTGACACTACCAACACTAATAGATTCCGGTCCCCGTACACTGACACTACCAACACTAATAGGTTCTAGTCCCCATACACTGACACTACCAACACTAATTGGTTCCACTCCCCATACACTGACACTACCAACACTAATAGGTTTTGGTTCATGTACACTGATACTATCAACACTAATTGGTTCCACTCCCCATACACTGACACTACCAACACTAATAGGTTCTGGTCCCCATACACTGACACTACCAACACTAATAGATTCTGGTCCCCATACACTAACACTACCAACACTGATAGGTACTGGTCCCCATACACTAACACTACCAACACTAATAGGTTCTGGTCCCCATACACTGACACTACCAATGCTAATAGATTCTGGTCTCCATACATTGAAACCACCAACGCTAATAGATTCTGGTCTCCATACACTGAAACCACCAACGCTAATAGATTCTGGTCTCCATACACTGACACCACCAACGCTAATAGATTCTGGTCTCCATACACTGACACTACCAACGCTAATAGATTCTGGTCTCCATACACTGACACTACCAATGCTAATAGATTCTGGTCTCCATACACTGACACTACCAATGCTAATAGATTCTGGTCTCCATACACTGACACTACCAATGCTAATAGATTCTGGTCTCCATACACTGACACCACCAACGCTAATAGATTCTGGTCTCCATACACTGACACCACCAACGCTAATAGATTCTGGTCTCCATACACTGACACCACCAACGCTAATAGATTCTGGTCTCCATACACTAACACCACCAACGCTAATAGATTCTGGTCTTCATACACTGACACCACCAATGCTAATAGATTCTGGTCTCCATACACTGACACTACCACCAACCCTAATAGATTCTGGTCCCCATACACTGACACCACCAACACTAATAGATTCTGGTCTCCATACACTGACACTACCAACGCTAATAGGTTCCGGTCCCCGTACACTGACACTATCAACACTAATAGGTTCCGGTCCCCATACATTGACATTAGCAACACAAATTGGAGCCAGTCCCCATACACTGACACTACCAACGCTAATAGGTACTGGTCCCCGTACACTTACACTACCAACACTAATAGGTTCTGGTCACAGTACACTGACACTACCAACACTAATAGGTTCTGGTCTCCGTACACTGACAATACCAATGACCAATATGACAAATATGATGAGATAGACGAGAATGGAATATAGATAGATATCAGATAAATAAATAAATATGAGAGGTTAGATATATGTCAGATATAACCATACTGTTAACTGCACTCCTGGAAATGGAGGTCCAAGAGTATGGGGGCTGCAATTCGCATCACTGTAGCTAGCACAACATAATTTAATGCCACCATTCATGGGATTACGCTGTGGAGGCAGGACTATGACTATGAATGACACATTTCACAGCAAATAGCATTATCATGACCCCACCCACTTCGTGGGAAAAGTGGGTGGGGTCCATGAGTGCTATCCACTCACTTGGGATCCCAGGAGAACACACTCAAATTTGTGAGTCTCCTGGAAATTGCAGGAGAGCATGGATATAAAATATGGAAGGGAGATTACATATTACATTTAGACAGGGTCATACAGAAGGTGGTGCATGCAGTGTCCCTGCCCAGTATCCCGGATGGGAGGCACTTCTCTCCAGCTTATAGGGTGCCTGGAGGGGCAAGCCGCAGTCTGGAGAAGTTCCGGGGGCATCCTTATTAGTAGTGATCTAGTTCATTTCATGCTACACAGTGCCATTAATTCACATTATGCCATATTTAGTGCCCACCCACACTTCACTTTATGCAACAGTACCACAGTTCTCATTATGTTACATTGCAGTGCCACCAGTTCATATTATGCCACATAGTGCCACCAGTTCATATTATACCACATTTTAGTGCCCCAGTTCATATTATACCACATTTTAGTGCCCCGGTTCATATTATACCACACAGTGCCGCCAGTTCATATTATACCACATTTTAGTGCCCCGGTTCATATTATACCACACAGTGCCACCAGTTCAAATTATACAACATTTTTGTGCCCAGTTCATATTATACCACATTTTAGTGCCCCGGTTCATATTAAACCACACAGTGCCACCAGTTCATATTATACCACATTTTAGTGCCACCAGTTCATATTATACCACATTTTAGTGCCACCAGTTCATATTACACCACATAGTGCCACCAGTTCATATTATACCACATTTTAGTGCCCCAGTTCATATTATACCACACAGTGCCACCAGTTCATATTATACCACATTTTAGTGCCCCGGTTCATATTATACCACATTTTAGTGCCCTGGTTCATATTAAACCACACAGTGCCACTAGTTCATATTATACCACATTTTAGTGCCACCAGTTCATATTATACCACATTTTAGTGCCACCAGTTCATATTATACCACATTTTAGTGCCCCGGTTCATATTAAACCACACAGTGCCACCAGTTCATATTATACCACATTTTAGTGCCACCAGTTCATATTATACCACATAGTGCCACAAATTCATATTATACCGCCATTTTAGTGCCCCAGTTCATATTATACCACACAGTGCCACCAGTTCATATTATACCACATTTTAGTGCCCCAGTTCATATTATACCACACAGTGCCACCAGTTTATATTATACCACATTTTAGTGTCCCAGTTCATATTATACCACATTTTAGTGTCCCAGTTCATATTATACCACATTTTAATGCCCCAGTTGCTATTATACCACACAGTGCCACCAGTTCATATTATACCACATTTTAGTGCCCCGGTTCATATTAAACCACACAGTGCCACCAGTTCATATTATACCACATTTTAGTGCCCCAGTTCATATTATACCACACAGTGCCACCAGTTCATATTATACCACATTTTAGTGCCCCAGTTCATATTATACCACACAGTGCCACCAGTTTATATTATACCACATTTTAGTGTCCCAGTTCATATTATACCACATTTTAGTGTCCCAGTTCATATTATACCACATTTTAATGCCCCAGTTGCTATTATACCACACAGTGCCACCAGTTCATATTATACCACATTTTAGTGCCCCGGTTCATATTAAACCACACAGTGCCACCAGTTCATATTATACCACATTTTATTGCCACCAGTTCATATGCCACAGAGAGCCACCAGTTTATATTGACAGGCTCCTGCTTACTTTGCTCTTTGCAGACACCCTAGCCTGGAAGATGGTAGTTATTATTATGTGTGTGTGTGTGAGCCACAGGATCCAGTTGGTGTCTATTATCAAAACATGCAAACACCTAGAGGTGGTGGCTACTCTATCCATCACTGTTGTCACTGGCTAGTGCAGAGATGACCTTAGGGAAACTGGGAAGAGTATTATGGTCTATCCCAGCAGCGTGAGCTGCGAGCAAAGGAGGCAGGCCCAGGGCAGCGATGGTACCCCCCACATACACGTGAGTTACACCCCTAGTTTTATTCATTTCAGCCTCTCAGTGAAGCATTTCTCAAGACCTGGTAAGTGCCCTGTCTATCCCCTGTACTTGTATGCTGTAATGGATATCTTGGGTCTTTGTGAGGAGGACCCCAGCACTTATTTAAATTCCAAATGTGAGTGCCAAAATGCAATCTTTTTATTTTGCTATTAATAATACGGTATGAAATAATATTACATCTTCTCATTCAATAAACATGGCATATGAAATCTGGTCCATTCGAGGCCGCAGACAGAAAGACTAAACTCCCTCATCGGTCGCTTACTCATCTCTCAGGCAACACAGAGAAAATATTACAATGTATTGGGGGATGTTTCTGAAAAATGGGGATTAGATATTTGTGCTGCTGTAACCAGTGAATTTTTTTTTACTCCAATCTGCGAAAATGTTTCCCAGATTTTCTTAATATAATGTTTTAATATAATGCTGGATACTCTTGTTCATTGAAAACAATTGGGGGCCTATTCATGATGTTAATTATCAGGGTCCGAACGGACTTTGATCATTAACATTCTAACTCACCACAGCTACCAGAGCAATTCATCATGGTCCGGCGCGGTGACAGCTGACGCAAAATCAACTGTTCCCGCGAGCGGCTTAACCGCGCCTTTTCGGAGCAGTAAATGTTTTCACTGCTCCTTTCAGAGCAGTGACGGGAGTGTGCATGCGTGACCTACAGGCCACGCATGTGCACAAGAGCCCCGACGTCCGGTGGAGGGATCCAAAAGGATCCGTCTACGCAACTCAGACCTCCTTCCCATAGGGAAGAAGCAAGTTGCGCACCTGGAGAAGGAGCATACGCCATCTACAGCTACTGTACTCAAGCTCCGACAATATTATATTTTCGGAGCTTGATGAATTCTGTCTCCATATTATATTCCGGGAGAGGAAGGTAAGCAGGAGATACAGTATCTGTGATACTAGTGTATGGGGACAGCGGGCCATTCCACAAAAGGAAAGTAAGTAGGAGATATCTGTGATACTGGTGTATGGGCACAGCGGGCCATTCCGGCAGAGAAAGGTAAGTAGGAGATATCTGTGATACTAGTGTATGGGGACAGGGCCATTCCGCTAAAGGAAGGTAAGCAGGAGATATCTGTGATACTAGTGTATGGGGACAGCAGGCCATTCCGCAAAAGATAGGTAAGCAGGAGATATCTGTGATACTAGTGTATGGGGACAGTGGGCCATTCCACCAGAGGAAGGTAAGTAGGAGACATCTGTGATACTAGTGTATGGGGACAGAGGGCCATTCCGCTAAAGGAAGGTAAGTAGGAGATATCTGTGATACTACTGTATGGGGACAGCGGCCATTCTGGGAGAGAAAGGTAAGCAGGAGATATCTGTGATACTAGTTTATGGGGACAGAGGGCCATTCCGGGAGAGGAAGGTAAGTAGGAGATATCTGTGATACTAGTGTATGGGGAAATTCCACAAAAGGAAAGTAAGTAGGAGATATCTGTGATACTAGTGTATGGGGACAGCGGGCCATTCCAGGAGAGGAAGGCAAGCAGGAGATATCTGTAACACTAGTGTATGGGGACAGCGGGCCATTCCGGGAGAGGAAGGTAAGCAGGAGATATCTGTGATACTAGTGTATGGGGACAGCGGACCATTCCACGAAAGGCAGGTAAGTAGGAGTTATCTGTGATACTAGTGTATGGGGACAGCGTGCCATTCCGGGAGAGGAAGGTAAGTAGGAGATATCTGTGATACTAGTGTATGGGGACAGCGGGCCATTCCGGGAGAGGAAGGTAAGTAGGAGATATCTGTGATACTAGTGTATGGGGACAGAGGGCCATTCCGCTAAAGGAAGGTAAGTAGGAGATATCTGTGATACTAGTGTATGGGGACAGCAGGCCATTCCACAAAAGGAAGGTAAGCAGGAGATATCTGTGATACTAGTGTATGGGGACAGCGGGCCATTCTGGGAGAGGAAGGTAAGTAGGAGATATCTGTGATACTAGTGTATGGGGACAGCAGGCCATTCCACAAAAGGAAGGTAAGCAGGAGATATCTGTGATACTAGTGTATGGGGACTGAGGGCCATTCCGCTGAAGGAAGGTAAGCAGGAGATATCTGTTATACTAGTGTATGGGGACAGCGGGCCATTCCACAAAAGGAAGGTAAGTAGGAGATATCTGTGATACTAGTGTATGGGGACAGCTGGGCCATTCCGGGAGAGGAAGGTAAGTAGGAGATATCTGTTATACTAGTGTATGGGGACAGCGGGCCATTCCACAAAAGGAAGGTAAGTAGGAGATATCTGTGATACTAGTGTATGGGGACAGCGGGCCATACTGGGAGAGGAAGGTAAGTAGGAGATTTCTGATACTAGTGTATGGGGACGGCAGGCCATTCCGGGAGAGAAAGGTAAGCAGGAGATATCTGTGATACTAGTGTATGGGGACAGCGGGCCATTCCGGGAGAGGAAGGTAAGCAGGAGATATCTGTGATACTAGTGTATGGGGACAGAGGGCCATTCCGCTAAAGGAAGGTAAGTAGGAGATATCTGTGATACTAGTGTATGGGGACAGCGGCCATTCTGGGAGAGGAAGGTAAGCAGGAAATATCTGTGATACTAGTGTATGGGGACAGCGGCCATTCCGGGAGAGGAAGGTAAGCAGGAGATATCTATGATAATAGTGTATGGGGACAGAGGGCCATTCCGGGAGAGAAAGGTAAGCAGGAGATATCTGTGTTACTAGTGTATGATGACAGAGGGCCATTCCGGGAGTGGAAGGTAAGCAGGAGTTATCTGTGATACTAGTGTATGGGGGGACAGAGGGCCATTCCGCTAAAAGAAGGTAAGTAGGAGATATCTGTGATATCTCCTGCTTTACCCTACTTGATGAATGGCCCGGTATATAAATTTTTATAATTGCAGGTAAAAATATTAATTTTCACCTGCTTTTGTAAAAATTAAGTGATGATGAGTAGGCCCCTTAAGAAAATGATGGCATTGCTTTAACAAATTAAAAATCATGAAAGTGACATTTACAAAATTGTTGTTCTCTATGGACTTTCGGTAAGTTTCTTTTTTTCTAATATTTGTTTCCTGTCCATTCATCAAAGTTTTTTTTTTAATGGTAACAGTTTTGCTGGATTTTGTTTTAGATTATCTGAACATATTTCTGTCATATTCAAACTGGAAATATTTTTTTTTATTATTTCAAACTTTGGTTTAACACTATCGTCCAACCAAATTTTTAAGAATAGCATCCAGTGTTCTTTAAACCACTTAACTGATTTTTCTCCCACAAAACTGCTCAGAAATTATTTTTTTTTTATGATTTAATAACATTTGAAAAGTATTTTTAATAATATATTTTTTATTAAATATGATGGGGATGTTTTTTGCATCTCTCCATGTCCATAGGCCCCTATTATAAAATAACTTCCCTGGAAATAGATCCCCCAGTGGTCATAAACACTAAAAATAGTGCCCCCTCCCTTCACACCGCCTTAAAAGAAAAAAAAACCTGTACCAATGTAAGTGGCCAATAAAATTAAGCCTTTAGATATATTGGTACTTTCAACAAAATCAATGTTTACACATAAAGAAACATGATATAAAGCGAAGATTACGGATTCTACATCCCTCTTCTCTTCTCCAGCTCGCAGTGCAATTCCTGCACTTCAGTGTAATTCACAAACAGAGCGGCTGGGGACCATCATTCTCTGATCTACATGTAGATGCCCTCTGGCCCAGCCTGCTCCTGCTCATATGCCCCTATAATCGTGGGGCCCTGGGTAGCTGCCCATTGTGCTTATACATTAAGATGGCCCTGGGTGCATGTATCCAAAGGCATTCTGTGGCGCGATTCCGGGAGTGATGTTGGCAGTCATGGATCACCGCATTACTGCCGGGGGTCCAGGGAGCCAAAGGAGAGTCGTTCTGCACTTGTGCGACAGCAGTCATACACGATACAGTACACAAAGGTGCCCAGATCTATCCCTACTACTGCTCTCTCTGATATTCAGCACAGAAATTGGGGTGTATGAAATAATTATAATCTCATTAAAATTTCATTTGTGACTGCACTTATTTCCATTCTTGTGTCTCCTTTATATAGTGTGACTTTGAAAGTGTACAGGGAAAAATATCCCCTTTTCACCATCAGTCAGAGAACACATAAATTAGCTAACAAAATGCTTGTTTATCCATCTCTGAAAAGTTTCTTAGCTCATTAATCTTAATCAGCCCCCAGAATATTCACGGATTTCTTCCGTCATTGCCCGGGGCTACTCATTGCATAACTCATGACAGACAAATCTTAATTTTATTTGAATTCTTCGTTAGGCTTGATAGATACACAGTAAAGACTGATTTTAAAATATCTTATTTAGATGCAGAGCGTGCAGGAAAGCTGGTAATGCTGGCACGTAGTTATGGATGATGAGAAAAATATTAAAGACTGTTCCACAGAATAATCTCATACGAATATGGGCGCAGAATTTCACTATCCTCTTCCCTAGTGGAATTTGGCCCTTATGTGTTACGCCCAGACTTCTTCCTTATTGGTTTCATTCTGCTTCATGATGTACGTGGAGCACACTGTGAATTATGGTTCAGTCACACTAACTGCATATTTTCCTCTCTGGGGGAAGCCCGGAAAGGAGGAGGGCGATGACGGGGGAGGGTGGGCAAGACTGTATGCGCCATTAGGCCCCACCCCTCATGGGAAGATGCAGCAAATTCCATATATTTAAACAGGGGGCATGGACAAATGTTGTAATTCTCATAGAATCACTCCATTAGGCTCCGCCCCTTACTCGCGGACCACGGAAACCCGGTAAAATTCTCCCCATTGTGCCCACTTCACTACGAAGTGGGTGAGATGTAGGAGAGGTGCCTACTCTTCAAAGGATATGGGGGGTTAGCTGAAAAATTGTGAGTCTCCCCCGACTTCTGGGAGAGTAGCCAAGTACAGTATATATAAAATCTTGCTTCCTACTTCAAGAACAAGATTGATAATATCCGAAATTAAATGGTATGCTCTTCCTCAGCAAGTGACCTGCTCAATTCCCTACCTGAACCCGCTGGCACATTCTCTTCATTTGACCCCACAAATGAAGATGAAGTATGTACACTCTTCTCATCCTCCTACTCTACTACCTCTCCTCTAGATCCTATACCCTCACAAATCAGTAAAGCTCTGTTTCCTGTGCTCATCCCACACTTAACTAAAATCTGTAATCTCTCTCTCTACTGGTATCATTCCATCACTGTTCAAGCATACAGTGATCACTCCCATTCTCAAAAAAACAAAATTCTGACCCTAACATTCTCTCAAATTACCGTCCTATCTCCCAGCTCCCTTGCCCCTCTAGCTACTGGAGAGACTTTTCTACACCCGCATCACACACTTTCCTAACACCCACAACTTATTGGACCCACTTCAGTCTGGCTTTCGTTCCCAACACTCCACTGAGACAGCACTGACTAAGGTAGTAAATGATCTGGTCGCTGCCAAGGCGAAAGGCCATTACTCACTCCTAATTCTTCTAGATCTCTCTGCTGCTTTTGACACTGTTGACCACTCTCTTCTCATACAAACACTACAATCCCTAGGTCTTCAAGACACAGCTCTTTCTTGGTTCTCATCCTACCTATCTGATCGCTCTTTTACTGTTCACTTTTCTGATTCTGATCAGTTGGAGTACCGCAAAGCTCAGTCCTAGGACCTCTGCTTTTCTCAATCTATACCACCTTTCTTTTGGTTTTCAGTATCATCTGTACGCGGACGATACTCAAATCTACCTATCCTCCCCAGATTTGTCACCATCTTTGCTGGTGAATGTCTCTCTGCCATTTCACCTTGGATGGCATTTCGCCACCTCAAACTTAATATATCCAAAACAGAATTAATTATATTTCCACCGGCCAATAGTAGTTACCAGCCTGATATCTCTAGTACTGTTGAAAACTCAACAATCAACCCCACCCCACAAGCTCGCTGCCTAGGTGTCATCCTTGACTCTGAACTGTCCTTTGTTCCCCACATTCAATCTGTCTCAAAATCCTGTTACATACATCTAAAAAAACATAGCTAATATTCGACCATATCTCACACATGACACTGCAAAAACTCTAATCCATGCACTCATTATTTCCCGCATTGACTATTGCAATAGTCTCCTTACTGGTCTTCCCAAAACAGACTTTTGCCGCTACAATCCATTTTGAATGCAGCTGCGAGGCTGAGCTTTCTCACCGAACGTTCATTGTCTGCTGATCCACTCTGTCAGTCCCTCCATTGGTTACCGGTCTTCTACCATATTCAATATATAATACTTACACTCACACATAAAGCTATTAACCAAACCACACCAACATACATCTCTTCACTTATCTCAAAATATTTCCCGACCTGACATCTGCGCTCTGCACAAGATCTGCATCTCACGCATTACTTGTTCCCATGCACGGTTACAGGACTTTTTCGGGCTGCACCCACCCTGTGGAATGCCTCACCACGCACAATAAGACTTTCCGCTAGTCCAAACATTCAAGCGTTCTCTGAAAACTCACCTCTTTAGACAAGCTTATCAGATTCCAGAATCGCCTACATAACCTTTGTAGCTCCCTATCTAACTCTCTTCTTATAGTAAACACCTATCACATTTTATCTTTCTTCAATTTCATATCCCCCTAACCCTAGGCCAACTTTCCATTGTGACTGGATCATACAGCTCACCAAGAACCTCTGCAATGTGGCTGGTCCAATTTGCAATATGTAGCACCTATTTTTGTGTATCAACACCTATTTCTCTATAGATTGTAAGCTTGCGAGCAGGGCCCTCTTACCTTTATGTCTGTCTCTTACAACCCAGTTTTGTTCTATTAATGTTATTTCAAATTGTAAAGCGCAACGGAATATGCTGCGCTATATAAGAACTGTTAATAAATAAATATGTATGACTAACTGCTACGGTGGTAAAGAAGGGCTTTGCAGAGAGAGAGAGAGGGGTATTGGGGGTGAATAGAGACATCCTGGCACAGGGTTTACATTGGGAATGGGGTGTCCTACAATGTGGGGCCGCCCGGTCATAATATGGGCATACATGGTTACTCTCCCCGGAATCGTGGGAGAATAGGCATATCTCCCACATCCCGCCCACTTCCTAGTGAAGTGGGCCGGATGGGGAGATTTTACCTGGAATTTTCGGGTCCGTAGGGAAGGGGCGGGGCTAAATGGAGCAAATCGCGCCATTTAGCCACGCCCCCTCCTCACGGACCTGCTAATCACGGGGGTTTCTTCAAAGCAGGTGGGGCCTAATGCCATTTATCATTTGGCCCCGCCCCCTGAAGAGGAAAGCAGCAGGTCCCCTCTTGCTACTCCCGGATACCTGGCAAGAAATGACGGCAAGTATGAATATGGACCAGCTGGTGTGTGGTAGCTATTTGGATTAAATCCCTAGGGGAACTGGAACTGTATCTGTGCTCTCCTTCCAGCTGAATAGTAGTTGTGATAAATTTGCAAATAATAGATTAAATACCATCATGGGAACTACAAGTCCAAGCATGCCCTTGCAGCCATTGACTGCTTTCGCATATTTGTGCTTGTGAAACTACAACTCCCAGCATGCCTTTGCATGACATGAACTGAAATTACTCAGAGGAGTCAATATTCGCTCAGCCAATCAGAATGGTTTTCCAATGCAATCAGATGTGAGCTAAGCATTTATTGACCCTTTCATTCACAGATCTAGTTGTGATCATCCTATATGGGACACATCTGCTCCTTTCTATAAGGCTGTCCAATATCTGGCATTCTTGGCAAACTATTGTGCTATATGCCTTTAATCCAGCAATTTGGAGGACTACAGTCTCCAGCTTTGACCTTTTGGCTTACACCCCTGGCTTAGTACTGCTGTCTTTCACCGGGTGAAAATTACGCCACAGTACATAACCTTTGGGATCTTCCTTTTTGTAGTCACTTTTCCCAATAGTGTTTTCTCCTTCATAAGCATTTGTAATATCTGCACAGTCCTGGGGGCAACCAAGTACCGCTAAGCATGCCTAGCTCTAAGGGTATTTATGGTGTAGTTTGCAAGGGGAACATGACCATTTTATTGCACTACACAGATATTGTCATACAGAAAATGATGGTTGGATTGGCACTGCGGCCTTTGGTTTGCCAGTTGCCGCTCTGAGTGTTGAGCCCGATCCTGTGCAGCTTGGGGGAGATTTGCCTCCTTCGATCTCAGTAGTTTTTGCAATTAATAGTAGGACAATTTTAGAGGAAGTGCCAGCACCACAGGATGAGGAAATGTCAAATGTTTAACCAGAAAGGCAATTTTTGTCGGTTAGTGTAGATCTCGTTTAGTGTGTTGAATACAAAAATATGGCGTCACAAGTAGAAAATAGTGGTTCGGTTTTGCTGAAAGCCGAACACACCCGAACTTTGCAGTTCCGAGTAGAACTGAGTCCCGGTTCCGGTCTACCAGTAAGTTCGGATCTTGGGTTTTGGATTGCATGTAAACAGGTCCAAATGACATGATTATCACTGTTTTTTATCAATTTTAAAGAAAGCAAAAAACGTAAGCAAACCAAAACACCCGAGGGTGGTTTTGAGAAAAAAAAAGGGGGCGCGCGCACATCTCTAGTCACCAGTGCATTTTGGAAAAGATATGGGATGTGTCAATAAGGTTTTTGTTTATTCATTAACCCTTATAGCATATTGTGCATTGCTGTAATGGTAACAAGCACAGGGATAAAACAATACTGCGTAATAATAACAGACAGAGAGGTAAGAGGTTGTTTTCTCGAAAGCTTACAATCTGTAGGACTATAGGAGTGTGGCACATGAAAAATAAGTGCCGCACATTGTACACTGATCCAGCCAGGGGGTAATGGGAAAAGTGCTTGATGGAACTACAGTAATACAGTGCAGTGTGAACGCACCACCAGAAAAATTCCAGGGTCGCGCAACCCGGCATTTCAACCCTGCAATCGAACAGGGTTGAACACTGGTCCGACCAGGTCGTAGTGCAGTGTGAACAGGCCCTATCCGAGTTATTCAACCCGGGACTCAGCAAACACAGCTGATTGGTTGTTCCTGGGCCTCACTTGATGATGTCAGCAGCCAGTCACACAGGCAGCACCCTGCAGACAACAGCAGTCTGACAGTGGTAATACCACTATGCTGTCAGAAGCTGTATCATACTCTCACTGGCTGAATCACACAGCAGTAATAGAACAAACACTCATGAACTCAGGGCTACACAGTGATAATCCATCAGCCATGATTCCTGCAATGCTGTGAGCATTCCCCACCCCTTTCTTGTGTTCCCTTTTGTCAACTTCTCTTTTGCGATCCTGAAAAAGTACATTTTTAATGATATTCATAGGGTTTTACAGGGCTGACCCGGGTTCAGTGTGAACGGGGCCAACCCGAGATTAACCCGGGTCGAAGGTGCAGTGTGAAAGGGGTCTGACTCGGGTCGCAGCTGGGTTGGACCCGTGTTCAAAATCCCGGGCGATGTGAAATGGGCATATGTGATCCAATGTTGGTCTGGGGGGCAGAGGAGCAAAGAAAGAGAATACCTGTCAGTTTGGTGAGAGATGTGTAGAGGGCTGGTAATATGATCTAGGGCAGATGGCCCTCCGTCCCTTCCCTGCCAGTCCTCAGCTACTTCCTGCTTTATTGTCACCGGGCGTGATTCAGTAGTGAACGCAAACGCGATAACGGATGCACACATCGAGCGATTGTTTGCCATCGCACATGTGTATGGGCCGCACTGCATGTGCGCAGCGATCGCATTGCAATTACGCACGCACAGAGTAATCCATCACAAAATGAGCAACAGGCTATCAGTGTTTGGGGGTGACGGGGGAATGGTCAGAAAAACGCAGGTGTCTATCCATTTGAACGCCATTTTATGGGCGTGCATAAATTACCCACTGCGATTGCATACGCAGAGTGAGAGCTCTATGCATGCGAGGAGACTTGCAGTGGCTGCGGCTGGTCAGACCTGGTGTAAATGCTGCGTGGCTGGCCGATGTACGTCGATGGTAACGGTGTATACGCAGAAGAGCGACATTGGACGGATATGAGAAAGCAGCAGTGGGGCGTCTTTAGGTCGGCTGAGCTTCGTCAAACATTAGCATGTTTTCGCAGCTGTGTTCCGTGTGAATCCGCAGATGCGTTCGCAATTGCGATCACTACGGAGTAAGAGTAACATATGGCATTATATAGGTTAGAATGCCTCCCAATGTGACCCCGAGCTGTATCAGGTTGCCTGTCAATGATCTAAGGGGAATGGTCCGGAGAGGTTAAGAGACCGGTTCAGGAGTTTGATAAGCTGCCTGAAGAGGTGAGTTTTCAGGGAACGCTTAAAGGCTTGGAGGCTAGAGGGAAATCTTGTTGTAAGCAGGGGGGAGGGGGGGAATTTGAAGTAAAAGTAATACTTTTTAAAAACCAATTAAAATAAAGCTTATCCACAAGACATTTATAACAGATGTCTGATGGTTCAGGATTGGTCTTTCCAATATTGACCGTGGTCCTAACTGCCATGTTCATGAGGGTGGTTTTATGCACATGGCCTGGGACTTACCCAGCCACGGCCCCTCTATGTGCTGCATATCTTAAGTAGTCATCTAATGTTTCCCCATACAGTATTTCATCATCTGAACTTTGCAATTTGTAAATCTTCAACTAGAACCGACAGGCAAAATTTTGCAACTTTCTAATACTCAAACTATTGCACTAAAAATTCCATAAACCGTTGCTTAAACCTCATGATATTAAACACAAAATGGGATCTTCAATAGACAGCTGCAGCCACTTATCCTTACATAGGACAGTTCACCTTATTCTGTCATGATAGTACTAATACACAAGGCAATAAAAGGAACATAGCGGCTCTGCCTTCCCGATTCAGATTCCTATTTTTCCTTTACCATAAATGTCCATATTGTCGAAAACATCCCGTAAACAAAGTCAATGCTCATATAGGTCCCCGGAGGGTATGCAGTCGGGAAGCCGGCAGACCTAATCCCGACAGCCGGCTTCCCGACTGCTTAATCCCGGCGAGGGTTAAATGACAGGCGTCTAAATCTAGACGCCTGTCATTTTACCGATGCCGGGAGACCGGCGCCCGGCATCCCGTTCGGAGGGACGCCAGGTGCTGAGCGTGGATAGCCGCAGGGGGGGGGGGGTTAGGTTTAGGGATCTCGTGGGGGATTTAGGCTTAGGAACCCCCCCCCGGGAGGTTAGGGTTAGGCTAGGGGGAGGAAGGGTTAGGCACCCCCGGGGGGGGACTTAGGGTTAGGCACCCCCCGGGGTCTTAGGTTTAGGCGGCGGGGAAGGGGGGGTTAGGTTTAGGCACTTAGAGGGGGGATTAGGGTTAAGGTTAGGGTTAGGCACCCCTAAGGGAGGGTTAGGGGGTAGAATAGGTTAGTGAATACTTACCTGGGGACGATCAGGATTTTCATACTTGTCGGGATGCCACTGGCGGTAAATCATACCGATTCCCGGAGGAGGAAAAGATCCATGATAACATCATTCTGCAGGCGGGTGAGATCTAACGCATTGAATAGGCTTCCTAGAAGGTTCCGGTGAGCTCCAAATAACATTCTGTTTTCTGACCAATGCACTAACTGGCTACCATGAAATCTATGCACTTTTTATGAGGATAAAATTATTTTTATTTTTAATAAAAGGAGAATTTTTTTATTATACATATATCTGATTAGAGTGACTGTTTTGTCCATAAATGCAAATTATTTTTTTTAATTTGCCTTTTTTTTCCCTGATGTATATTTTTTGGAGACACATATGAGCATTGACTATTTGTTTATGGGATGTTTTCTGCAATATGGACATTTATGGTAAAGGTAAAAATACAAACCTCATGATATACAGGACCTGTTCATTTATGCAGTCAGGGATTAATGTATTACAGGTTGAGTCTCCCATATCCAAATATTCCGAAATACGGAAATTTGTTGGCATGACTCAGATAATGAAACCTTTGATTTTAGATGGTTCAATGTACACAAACTTTGTCTAAGGCACAAATTATTAAAAATATTGTATAAAATTACCTTCAGGCTGTGGGCCTGATTCAGAGCCGGACGCTCTGACCAGAGTGCTCGCTCTGAATCAGGGCCCTCCTACCTAAAAATGGAGCGGCCTCCTGGCCGCTCGCATAGCTGTGGGTGACCACCCACAGCTTATGCGAGCGGCCAAAAAGATGGTCGCGATGGTCAAGACCATCGCGACCATCGGGCTTGCGACGAGACCCTGCGGTAGGGTCTCGCTGCCGCAAGCCCAGGAGTGCTTTTGGCTCTATCAGAGACAAAAGCACTCCCACTGACATCACTACTGATGTCAGTGGGGCCGGCTGCAGACGGTAGGCGTTCCCACGGGAATGCCTCCGTCTGGGCAGCAACGCCCCCGGCACGCCCACCAAAGGGGGCGTGCTGTCAGTCACCATCGGCAGCACGCTCCCTTTGGTACGAGACCCATAGCGACAGCTTGGCTGTCGCTATGTGGGTCTCGCACATGCGCACGACGGAGCTCCCTCCGTCGTGCGCATGCGCATTAGGGCACCATCGACCCGCTTGCGAGCGTCCTGCGCTCGCGAGCGGGTCTGAATTAGGACCTGTGTGTATAAGGTGCATATGAAACATAACTGAATTTTATATACGTACACAATCTTTGTTTGAGCCACAAAATTATTGAAAATATTAAAATTACCTGCAGGCTTTGTGTATAAGGTGTATATAACATATAAATCTATTCTGTGTTTAGATTTGGGTCCCATTCCCAAGATATCTCACTATGGTATACAAATATTCCAAAATATAGAATATTCCGATATCCAAAATACCCCTGGTCCCAAGCATTTTGGATATCGGAGACTCAACCTGTATTGTATTTGGAAGCCAGAAGCATTTGTGGCACAATGACATTTCTCACTACCACTCAAGGCTCTAGGTAAAGCACAGGGTCTGGGGCAATTCAGACTGGCATTGGCAATTCCCTGTCAATCATCAGGGTCTGTCTTAATAAAAAATAAACAAATGCAGGCGATTGAATTAACCATGTGTGCGCACACCTGGAAGTCCGCGGGGAGGTTCCGCCTGTGCTTCTCCCCTCCCCAGGCTGCTCTCCCTGTCACTTTGTGGGATCAGGTAACTGCATACATGCCTACCCTCCCGGTTTTCGTGGGAGGCTCCCGATTTTTCGAGTAACCCCCCGCACCCCCGAAAGGGTAGGCATTTCTCCCACATTCTGCCCACTTCCTAGTGAAGTGGGCAGAATGAGGAGAATACCCGCTGCGATCGCGGGTCTCCGTGAAGGGGGCGGGGCTTAAGATGTGATTCTGCAGGAATCACAGCATTTGGCCCCGCCCCTATGTAAATTTTACCCAATCGCGGCAGTTTTGCCGTGAGCGGGCGGGGCTTAATGACGTGAATCGTTAGGTCCCGCCCCCATCAGCCCCCTGCTGCTTCTCTTACCCGGGCTTCTCCCGGGAAGAGATTATAAAAGGTAGGTAACTATGGTAACTGTATTCCCTGATATAATATACCAGCATCAAACGTCAGTACATAAAATGTGATGGTGCAACATGACCAGACTGTGTGTTACTATTGTGCTATCCTGTAAATGGATGGTTAAGTCGTTGTATGATTGGGTGTGAAGGCGTGCGAATGGTGGGGGAGGGGTTTTTGCTGGATTACTGTATTATATTCCAAAAGCGATGGATAAATAAATAAATTCTAGGATCTGCCGTTCATCTATCCTATACGTTTCCTATAAGCATAGAGAATAGATCTCCCCTGGCAGAATGTTTGGTAATTAACTCTCATTATGCCAACAATTTTTTGAAAAATGTCCACTGTGCGTAGGAGCTGATCATCTCCCTGTGATACACACACCGACTGCAGTGACTCTGCCATGCATTACAATGTGTGTGTCTTACTCTTTAACCAAGCCGCTAATCACGCAAATTATTGCAACTAATTACATCTGAAGGTCTAATTAATTCTTTCAGTACCACATCATTTAGTGCGCATTCACAACACAGCACCTGTTTTCGGGAAATCCTTGCAGTTAATTTGTTTATAAACAAACACTATTTGCATAAAATGTTTAATGAATGGTTTAGCGGTTACTACAATACTGGGGCTTTGTCTTAGCAGATTTCAGGTCATCAAAGGCCACGTTAGATTAATTTTAAACCTCACAAATGAATGTAAATGGAACGTGTTAGTTTCTCATTAATAAAGAAAACATTCCCTGCCACGTAGGCGACTGTGTTAATTGTTATCCCACCAATAAGCTTCTGTCTTAAGGACCAATGAGATTTAACGTTTCCGTGGTCTGGAATTACAAAATATGAGCACGCTGGAGACATTATACACTGTAACACAGGAATTAAGCACTTAATGAACAATAACTGTAAATGAATAGTGACGGGAAACATCAGGGAATATTTACCAATGGCTTAAATACCTACAGCATAAAGTTCCCCAGTCCCACTTTTCTTCTACGTTGTCCCACTTTTTGATCTGTTAGTCATCTGTTTTTGATCTGTTTTGATAGTTAGTCATCTATTTTTGATCTGTTAGTCATAAAGTTCCCCAGTCCCACTTTTCTTCTACGTTGTCCCACTTTTTGATCTGTTAGTCATGTATGGACTATGGTCCTGTTTCGGAGTAGTACGCAAGCCCGGTGGTTGCGAGAAATCTGCGCGTGTGCAATATCTGTACTGCGCATTTGCAGGTCTCCCTCTGCTAGATCTCTCGCAGATCGCCCAGGGCTGTGGCTGTTTGGGGGTGGGGGGAGGGCCGACCGGCCTCTGGGCCTGATTCAGAGCCGGACGCTCTTTAAGAGCGCTCGCTCTGAATCAGGGCACCTTTTTTTTTTCTATGTTGCGGCCCCCTGGCCGCTCGCTAAGCTGTGAGTGACCACCCACAGATTTTGCAGGTTGCCAGGTGATGGTCGCGATGGTCGCGACCATCGGGGCTTGCGACGAGACCCTTGTGGTAGGGTCTCGTCCGTCGTATGCCCCAGAGAGCTTCCTGCTCTAACAGAGCAGGAAGTTCTGAACTAACATCACTGGTGATGTCAGTGGTGCCTCCCACAAACGGCAGGCATTCCTTCGGGAACGCCTCCGTTTGTGTAGCCACCCCCCCCACCCAGCCTACAAAGCGGGGCGAGCTGTCGATCAACATCGACAGCCGCCCCTTTTGTAGTGAGTCCCAGAGCGAGAGAATTTCTCTCTAGCTCCGGGGCTTGCGCGTGCGCAGTACCCCACCATTGACCTGCTTGCGAGCATTATGCGCTCGCGAGCAGGTCTGAATCAGGCCCTCTGTTCCATAAAACGGGGACGACAGCGCTGTTTTCTGGGAGTGCAGAGGCCACGTAGCTGCGAGGGGCAATCTGAGTGACCTCAGGGGGTACTCAGATGGTCGATGGTCTTGCAGAAGATCCAATGCCGCGTCCTATGATCTGCGAAGCAGCCAGGAGGCGTCCAATTCACACCAGACTCCACCTGCTGCATTTGTATATGAGCCGTATGGTATCTCACAGCCGCTTCCCTACAAGTGCTGGGGGCAAGAAGACCATGAGACCAGGGCCAATGAGACAGCCGTGGGCAAATCCAAGCGGTATGGTCACGGCCCCTCTAGGAAATGCCGTGCGCAGCGCCTGGATGCGGTTCAATGTGCTGCAAAGGGGGACACTTGTGCACCTCAGCAGCTGGACCCGGGATGTTCTAAGAGGCCCGGGTAGTTACTACCCTTCTTAGTACCCCTGCATGGGACCAGCACTAGGGGAGTAGGAAGATAATGGAACAAGCACTGGGGGAGCAGGGAGACAGGTGCCGTTTGCATCCTACATAGACAAACACAGGGGGGGTTTCCATCTGCCTGGAAGCCCCCCCTCCCCAGCCCACACCATGACCACAAAAGAAATAGTAATAGAATAGAATTTTACTAGAGCTGCATGTTCTTTTCAGTATCACAAATGAAATAACTAGCACCACCTGTGGATCTTCTAATATGTATAGGCCAGTAATAAATAACCTGTGCACCAAATAGGATATCTGGAAAACATGCACTGTTAGGGATGCACTGCTATTGAGCCCAATATGTACATATTTGTCCAGGGCAGTGCTAGGTTCTTCTGCTGCTCCTCCAGGCTCTCGGACTTGCTCCAATGCCCTGGAATGGTGCCCACATCTGGAAAACAATATTCCGCTCGGAAAGGATGGACCTACTGCCGTATCTAATGGGTTACTGTGATCGCTGGTCCTGTATATGCTGGAATTATGACACACAATACACTATGTATGACACATATAATGGGTTACTGTGATCGCTGGTCCTGTATATGCTGGAATTATGACACACAATACACTATGTATGACACATATATAATGGGTTACTGTGATCGCTGGTCCTGTATATGCTGGGATTATTACACACAATACACTATGTATGACACATATAATGGGTTATTGTGATCACTGGTCCTGTATATGCTGGAATTATGACACACAATACACTATGTATGACACATCTAATGGGTTACTGTGATCGCTGGTCCTGTATATGCTGGAATTATGACACACAATACACTATGTATGACACATATAATGGGTTACTGTGATCACTGGTCCTGTATATGCTGGAATTATGACACACAATACACTATGTATGAAACATATAATGGGTTACTGTGATCGCTTGTCCTGTATATGCTGGAATTATGACACACAATACACTATGTATGACACATATAATGGGTTACTGTGATCACTGGTCCTGTATATGCTGGAATTATGACACACAATACACTATGTATGACACATATAATGGGTTACTGTGATCGCTGGTCCTGTATATGCTGGAATTATGACACACAATACACTATGTATGACACATCTAATGGGTTACTGTGATCGCTGGTCCTGTATATGCTGGAATTATGACACACAATACACTATGTATGACACATATAATGGGTTACTGTGATCACTGGTCCTGTATATGCTGGAATTATGACACACAATACACTATGTATGACACATATAATGGGTTACAGTGATCGCTGGTCCTGTATATGCTGGAATTATGACACACAATACACTATGTATGACACATCTAATGGGTTACTGTGATCGCTGGTCCTGTATATGCTGGAATTATGACACACAATACACTATGTATGACACATATAATGGGTTACTGTGATCACTGGTCCTGTATATGCTGGAATTATGACACACAATACACTATGTATGACACATATAATGGGTTACTGTGATCGCTGGTCCTGTATATGCTGGAATTATGACACACAATACACTATGTATGACACATCTAATGGGTTACTGTGATCGCTGGTCCTGTATATGCTGGAATTATGACACACAATACACTATGTATGACACATATAATGGGTTACTGTGATCACTGGTCCTGTATATGCTGGAATTATGACACACAATACACTATGTATGACACATATAATAGGTTACTGTGATCGCTGGTCCTGTATATGCTGGAATTATGACACACAATATACTATGTATGACACATATTAAAGCTGGATAAGTGGTAATTATTCTCTCTTCATGGACTAGCCACACTCACTCTTAAATCAAGCATTTGGAAACCCCCCTCTAGAAATCCTGCGTTTGCCACTGTCCTAAGTACTCAAGTCCCATCCCTGCTTTGTATGTTGTTAATGGTAGTGATCTGTAGTTATTGAAGCTGAGTATAATCAAATATTTACTGTCAATTCATTTTAAAAAAAGACCCTTGCATAGTGTGTCTAAGAATATAAGATAGTGGCTCCATTAATGGTGATCTCCAGTTGTCACTGTATCCCCAGATTAAATAATGTTTTCTGTGGTACTATGCAGCATTAATTGTACATTGCTGGGAAAATTAACCAGATTTTAATGCATGGAAGGCTGTCACCGTTCCACCTTTGTCCTAAAAACACTGAGGAGGATGGGGGATTGTATTTATATTGAATTTTTACACTCGATCTTCCTCCTCAATTCATCAGGCTCACATATGCGTGGAAATTTGCATGTGTTAAAATTGGTCTCACTAATTTTCTCCTTCCATCGAGCACACGAGTGTCATGCAAAGGCAGTTATATCACGGGCTGATTCATCAACGTCAGATTTGATGTGAGAGCGGATAATTAATTATGTGCATTACCATGCAAATTTCTCTCACCTATTTCTGCCTGTTAGATGACAATGAAAAGGCCACAAATGAGCTATGGCCTTAATCTTAACACACAGAAAGCGACTTCTGGGTGTTGGCTTCATTAATGGCACTATAGGGGCCTAAAATATATAGTACGTGCAAACTGTACCCCACGTGGATGCATTGACAGGAGTAGGGGGGAGTGCTGTCCCCACCACAAACACTTGAATAAAGAGAGATTAAGAAGACATATAGATATCATCAACATAACCAATGCAAAGCTATAGGCATAGCACAGCAAAGCATTGATTTTATTAAGATTTGTATTCAATCTAATGTAAATGTGTCGGAACTACCCATATGCCAATAATCCTTCACATGGTTGGTTAGCTGATCATAAACTGCATTATATGAAAACGAATAGGACTGTATTGATATAGAGCACTAGGAAATACAGTAGCTACACAGCAGACTTCTCTTTGAATTGTTCTAGGTGAGTGCAGACGAGATGCTGCTTCTGTGCTTTATAATAGACAGACCAAATTCTAGATGTGGTATATCCTCGGGTCTAGCGGTTCTCCTATGACATCACATACAGGTACAGATACAGCTGCAGGTACGAGATGACATCTCCTTGCTACTTCTCTCCTGTATGTGGCCAGGGGCATATGACATCCTCCTGTCATTAAGGAACTCCTCCTCTCAAGTAGCAAGATGGCCCTCATCAGGTGAGTGCGCTGAATGGACTACCTAAGGCATGGATTGAACAGTTATTTTGTGCGACAGAATCACCAAAGATCAAAGACTAGATGCATTGGGACTTTTGTTAGGGTACTGGGGGAGCAGGTCCCTGGCCGTTGCATCTATACGCAGTCAGCATCGAGTCACATTCTGATTTAGGTATCCAGAGGGTAGGCCTACATTAAGAAGTCAAAAGGTCGATGCCAGAAGGTCGACAGTAGGTCAAGTGGTAACTGGTGGACAGTGACTTAGGCTGACAGGGTTAAAAGGCCAATATTCAAATGGTCGACGCATGGTTTTTCATGCTTTTTAGGGTTTGTTGTAGGTTTAGGCTGCAATAAGAAAAAAACATGTGTCAACCTTTTATGTGTTGATCAATTGAATGACAACCTTTTAACCCTGTCAACCTAAGTCACTGTCTACCAATTACCTGTCAAGCTTTGAACCATGTCGACCTTCTGGTGTCGACCTAGTGTCTAAATTCTTAATGTAGACATATCAATCTACACCCCTGATTTAGCAGACATGCTGGAGCCACACAATGCAAGTGAGAAAGTGAGAAGGGTTTACAAAAGACACAGACAGAGTGCAGAAAATGCTGACAAGGTGTCACTACTCCTATTGAACTGGTCCAGGATCATGACTAAGTGATATTGAAGTTTCTGTAGATTTTTTGTTACTTTATGAACCTGAAAAAACTGAGCTCAGGGCCTGATTCAGACCCGGTCGCAAGCGCTGAGCATGCGCAACCGAGTCGATGTTTGCCCACTGGGCATGCGCATGATGGAGCCGGCTCCATCGTGCACTTGCGCGAGACCCAGCTAGCGTCGAGTGCTCCGTTGCTCCAAGTCTCGCACCGAAGGGGGCGAGCTGTCGATGGTGATTGACAGCTCGCCCCGTTTGGTAGGTGGGCAGGGGGGGTGGCTGGCCAAATGGAGGCGTTCCCGAAGAAACGCCTGCCATTTGGGGGCGGCCCCACTGACATCACCAGTGACGTCAGTGGGAGAGCTTCCGGCTCTATTAGAGCCAGAAGCTCTCTGGGGCTTGCGGCCACGAGACCCTACCACAAGGGTCTCGTTGCAAGCCCGATGGTCGCGATGGTCTTGACCATCGCGACCATCATCCTGGCCACTCGCTATAGCTGTGGGTGGTCACCCACAGCTATGCGAGCGGCCAGGAGGCCGAACAAAAAAAAACAAAAAACGCCCAGATTCAGAGCGAGCGCTCTTTCAGAGCGTCTGTCTCTGAATCAGGGCCTCAGTCCCTTCCATGTAGGTAGAGGAGTGTGTGGAAGTGACAGAGACAACACCGCAGTGAGGTACAGTAGTGTGTAATTTGTACTATATAGTGAGCCCACTGCTACTGTTACATTTACTATTATTGTATGCCGTGTTTATATGTTTACTAAAGGAGCCTCTTTCACCCATTATTTGCCTAGGTGACTTATGTAACCCATGTCCAGGTATCGGGGAGGCCGAAGGCCGACCTACATGCAGACCAGACGGCTGACGGGGTGAAAACAGCTAAATAAATTTCCCGGTGTGCTCACGAACCACCAATGGGGTAAGTAATCGAGTGTGAGTTGTGTGCGCTGTATAATCGTTATCCTGCTAGCTGGGAGGGGTCCTACGCTGTAATATAAGCTTGGTGGAATTCTGCTTTGGCCGAATGGTTTGATACAAGTTTTAAAAGACAAAGTTTAATCAATGTTAAAAATAAAAAAAATGGTCAGAAAACTTAAATGGGTGCGGTAACAACATATACTGTATGAAGATGTTCTGTGTTTACATTACTCTCTTATAGTCTGCACAGGTCAATGCCACTGTCTCCTTCTGGCAATCTTCCTGATTGTGATGAAACAAATTATTTTCATGAACTAGGGATGACTCTGTCCAGCCCGCCAGAATTGTGCACATAATTCTGCGACTGACGAACACCTGTTGTACGTTTCTGTCAGTTTTGCACACAGATGATTTGTGCTGGAGACAAGAAGACAGATACAATGTATCCACTAGAAATGTATCAGCTGCTTGTCTGCAAAGAATTCCCTGGTCATTAAAACTTGCACAAGTATTTCTGCAGGAATAGGGGAAGCAAACCAATCAGCTAGACAGCCTGGTAAACCAACAGCTTACGTACAGTACACTATATATTACAAGTTATTGAACCACTAATTATCGCGCTCAGAACTGGTGCATGTAGTGATGGTTTTATAGTCTTTTGGCTAGGATCAGAGCACCTACAGAGTACCCATAAACTTCTTATACATGAATGCAGCAGCATAACTCCCAAAATGGCAGATTTGGAAATCGGGCATGGTTGCATCACAATGGGGGCACTGCCACTGTATGCAGAACAGCAGTGAGTGGGAGTTACTGACCACTTTTGTGATGGTGGAACAGAGCCCTGATGGGAAGGGGTATGCAGTCAGGAAACTGGCGGACCTAATCCCGACAGCCGGCTTCCCGACTGCTTAATCCCGGCGAAGGTTAAGTGACAGGCATCTTAATCTATGCGCCTGTCATTATACCAACACGGGAGACCGGCGCCTGGCATCCCGCTCGAAGGGACGCCGAGCGTGGATAGCTACGGGGGGAGGGGGGGTTAGGTTTAGGGTTCCCGGGGGGGGGACTTAGGGTTAGGCACCCCCCGGGAGGTTAGGTTTAGGCTAGGGGAAGGGGGGTTAGCATTAGGCTCACCCAGGAGGGTCTTGGGGTTAGGCACCCCCCCTGGGGACTTAGTTTAGGCGGCGGGGAAGGGGGGTTAGGTTTAAGCACTTATAGGGGGGATTAGGCACCCCTGAGGGAGGGTTAGGGGGTAGAATTACGTTAGACAATACTTACCTTGGAGGATCGGGATTTCCTCCTCTGCCGGGATGCCACTGTCAGGATTCCAACCGCCGGGCATGGGTCCGGCGGTATATCATGCCGATTCCATGGAAGGTATGTGGATGTGTAGAAGAGGGAGTGGGTAGGAAAGGACTAACCAGAGCATTAGATTGTTCACAGCAGCACAAAGTGTTTTAAATATGCCAGCTCCTGCATGTCGATGTTTAAGTAAGACCGCAATAGGGGAACTAAGCCAACATGCGACCAATCTGATAATCAGCACCAGGGGTCGGTAACCTCAGGCACACAGAACAGGTGTAAGTGGCATGCCAAACTTTGGATTCTGCTTGATCCTTACCAAATAAGCTAATTATTGTCTTAAATCTGTCTCCTATTTGGGAGCAGAAGCCGGGCTGCAGTGAACGGGTCATGCGTTATGCAGGTGATCGGGGATGGTGACAAGTCACGTGACCTCATCTGCACAATGCGGAGTGATCACCGGCAGTAGATTTTAGAGAGGGTCGGGGGATAGGAAGTTGTGCTCTCCCACCTCTCTGCATGTGCACCAATGGCAAAGGTTAAATGGGGTGGGAGGGTCTGACAGCAAACAAGGGGCATGTGGCAGATGCTGAAGGCATATAAACAGAATATGGGAGATATGTAAGGTGCATGTGGGGGGTCTGATGGCATAAGGGGCATGAAGGGTATCTGATGGCATATAAGGGGTATGTGAGGGAGTCTAATGGCATATGAGGGGCACGTGGATGAGTCTGATGGCATATAAAGGGAATATGGGACATGTGATGGCATGTAAGGTGCATGGGGGGTTTCTGATCGCATATAAGGGGCATGAGAAGGAGCCTGATGGCAAAAAAGGGGAACGTGGAAAGGTATAATGGCATAAAAAAAGGTATATGGAGGTTATCTGACAGCATGTAAGATGCATGTTGGGGTCTGATGGTACGTAAAGGGCACGTGGTGGAGTCTGTTGGCATATAAAGGTCATATGGGAGCATATATGTTGGCATGTAAGGGGCACATTGAGGGGCCTGATATATAAAATTAGAATTGGCACACTAAAGTTAACTAGATTTGTGCCGTCACGCTAATGGCAAAAGGTTGCCTACCCCTGATCTAAACCTTAACAATAGCATGGAGAGGTTATGAAAGGCTTCTGCCACACTGGCACAGGAAGAGTGTGGCATCAAACTCTTCTCTGCATGAAAGAAAGTGCATACATGTGCCATGTTCTAGGTATACCATGGCATTAGGACTGGGTGCCATTTATTACAGACTGCTGGAACACACTGACCCTAGTTACTACCGTCCTGCCTGCCACCTTTCAATTGCCACAGCAGGATGTACATGACAATGCCCAACTGCCTGGCATGGAGCAGCCTACTAATGAGACTACTGTGATCAGTGCACAGTATCACTCAGGCTGCACCTTCAAGCATCTCTAATATTGTACATTCAAAGTAATTTTATTTGCTGGGTTAATAGTGACTGGAACCTTAAACAAGAGCTGATCTGTCATTTGTTACAGTGACCAGAAAAATCTGCAATAAAATGACTAAATCTGACTCCGTGCTGCAGCTGGCATCATGTACTTCCCCCACAGCGCCTCACAAACACCCCCCCCCCAACTTTATGCCTACGCTAAACTGGCTTCTGCTTAAGTGACACATATAAACCCCCCACCTCCCCTATAGCTGTGAATAATCACTGTTTCACAAATGAATGTGATCACTGGGTGAGAAATTATCATTTTAAAATAGAGTCTAATTTGCATATAAGGAACAGGAGATTTATGAAAGGAAACCTAGAGGAACACTACATCTGCCGGGGATCAGTCGTAATTTACATTGATTGTGACCGATCTTAAATTGTAAAGCGCGGGCAAGATGGAGTATGCTGTAGCAGCGTTACTGCCAGGAGTCTTAGACTTCCCAGAGATTTATTAATAATCTTATCACAAACATGGCTCGTGTCTCCCCCCCCACCCCCTTTAATATGTGCCAGGCTCTTCTAAGGAATTTGCTGCAATTAGAAATTTCAATACATGCATCTTGGCGCTTGCTTGATCCTTTCCTAAAATAAAGCCACCTATCATTGCAATACAGTTGTTACATTTTTTTTGTGTGTGTGTGCGCCTGCTACTTAATAATCAATGTATTCATCATTAAAGTCTGAGCCCTCGAGCGATAGGTTTTTAGCATATTCTAATGACTAGTGACTTGCAAATTACACTGACCTTTCATGTACATTCTGCAAGCACCTTGTTCTAATGCGAACTGTATTTATAGTTTGCCAATACAAACTAGCCAAAGATTGGATAATTACTCTAATCTATTAAGTGGATTGCTCTCTGCTTGCTCATTTGTAGCACGGCCCATACCGGCGAATTTTCAAAAAGCTGCTCCTATCTCTCATCTCTCGCAAGGCCAAAGACTGAAGAATGCCTCGGCTGTGTACACACTTACTAATGTATGAAGAACAGCCCATCAAAGCTAATGGATCTTTCGAAAATGAAGAATCCACTTTGCTGTTACTGTCATAATGCTATTTGTGACTGACAAAAACCACAGCTCAGGGAGTGTAAACTGAGCTTAAGAATGTCAGGCAAAGTTCCATTTTCTGGTTATTACACTGACCTCCGGCTAGCACTTAAAGGTGTACAGTCTGCCTGGCACCAGAATCATCAGCGGCGATTACAGCACGCTCTTCATAGAATACATAGAATATTATCCCACGTCTGAGCTGAGGGAGCGCACACCAAACATAAATGCTCTGCCAGTAAGATGGATTTGTACACCGGCCATGTGTCTACCATGGAAGGCAGGAAGTGATGACAGAGGATAACTGGAAGCAGGCAGGGAGCAACGGTTCATTGATGACATCACTTGCTCCACGTTCAGTGTATTTTTTGTGCTCCTCACTAGTAGATGGCAGCAGGTAATCTACAAGTATGTCTTTTAATCATGAAAGGAAACCGAATAACCCAGAGGACACAGAGAGAACATACAAGCTGTACACAGACAGGGCTCTGGTCAGAATCGAACCCCCTCCCAGTGCCGTGAGGCCACAGGGCTACCCAATTTATCCTAATATTGCATTGTGTATCTGCCTTCCATAGCTTGGAATCTACTTTTGGCTCCCGGACACATGAAACAAAGGGGTCACCGCAGAGTTGAACACAACTTGGCTGCAGATGATCCCGTTTTCCGCGCAAAGGGAAAATCAATGTACCGTTTCAACCATATGTGGCGTGTTACACATATCTGCAGCGCACCCGCCCACTGCCCATAGTTGGATAGTAGCTATCATCAGGGCGCACTTTCCCCGGCCTATATTTAGGGCATCGATCCATCTTAAAGCAGGCGTATTTAGGCTTCCATCTTAGCCCGCAGTTCCGTCAACACGTCCTCATTAAACTTTGCCTACTTGAGACCACCCCGTTATGCCCTTTCATAGAGATGTGCTTGGAATGGGTATGAGTCTGCACAGCACGTCTTGGCGCACGCTTGGTTCTGGAGCTTCCACAGTGTGGCAACACTCATGATACACTTCACAAATAAGGACTAACCGTTGGAGCCATGGTCATTAATTGAAACTCCGGTTAACAGTTTTAACTTAGGCACTATCTCATCAAAATGAACAATTTACAGGTTCAGTACAACGGTCAAGTGCTGACCGTTCTGTAGATACAGAGCCAATTCAGCCACAGCATGCTTTAGCCAACCCATACTGGCCCCATCAAGCTCTTGGCTGCTGTTAATGACATTGTGCCCGAAGATAATTATTGGGACTTTGAGTCACCATGACGATGCCAAGCTAACCTCCCTTTTATAATGGTATTGGTTTGGCTAAACTTCGACAATCACAGGTTGCTTGCACAGGAAAGTTATGACAGCTACAGACTAAATTAGATGCTATACAGGCCAAGTATTGACACTAACTTTTAACACAATCTCATTCATTTGGTGAGCTAAAACAATTTAAGATGAGCTATTAAAGTAAAACATGTATCAAAGACCATTGAAGAACTACTCTTCTGTAGAAGCTTCCAAGTAACATCACAGCTGCATTACATTAACAGTCCCCATAACATAAACGGCATTGATTTGCACTTCAAAAATTTCCCCCAGATTTTTTAAGTCGCTGAACAATTTGGCAGCAGATTTTATCAAACTACAACAATTCTAAGGGGCCCCGGCCCCTCGGGAATCTTGAGAGCCCAGCTCATGTGTCCCTCTTGCGTCATCCACAGTCAGTGTGAGAGAAGGAGGTCTGTCACAGCCCCTATTGGTGCCGGCGCAGCGCACGTGGACGGGGAAGGCGGGGAGGGGGCTGGAGATGAAGACACGGGCTGTGAGAGATGGGGTGGGATGAGGCTTATACCTCTTTTCCACCAAAAACCCAGGTCCGACCTGGGTTTTTGGACATGGTTCCAACCCTGGTCAGACCCATTTACACTGCAACTTTGATCTGGGTTACTCCCAGGTCAGCCCTGTTCACACTGAACTCAGGTCTGCCCTGCTAAACCTGTGAGGTCATAAAAAGTGGGAGGTGAATGCTCCACAACCACCAATCAGCTAATTTCAGGCATGACCCAGGTCAGATAACTCGGGTTGCACCGTTTACACTGCACCATTACCCGGGTCCATCCTGGGTCCAACCCTGGTAGCTACCTGGGTTGGATTGCTGGGTCACTTGACCTGGGTTATTTTTCAGGGACCCTTTTACACTGATCTGTGACCTGGGTAGAACCAGCAAAAACCCAGGTTTTTGCTCTGGTGTAAAAGGGGTATTAGAGACACAGAGGGCTGGGGTGAGGCTGAGAGACACAGGGTGGGGGAGATGAAGCTGAGAGACATGGGTGGGGGGGATAATGATGCTGAGAGACACAGGGTAGATGAGTAGATGGCTAGCATTGGAGACACTTAGGGGGGGAAGAGGCTGGAGATACATGGATGGTGCTGAACCGACACAGGCAAGAATAAGGCTGGAGATGAGGATTGAGGCTGGTGCAACACAGGCGAGGATGAGGCTGGAGAGACACTGGGGGATAAGGTTTGGAGAGACAGTTGGGGATGAGCCAATGGCCGATCTGCATGTACCTACTTGGAGGGCATAGGGGGCCCCAAAAACATGATTGTGATGGGCCCCAAGATTTCTGTTGCTGGCCCTGTGGACGAGCCATAAACAGACTGAGGATGGGATGAGCTCATGAAACACCACCGATACTGGGAACAATGTTTTATAGTGAATAATTATGTAAAAGGACGCAGCTCTTGACCTCAAGAGATTTCACTATGAAAACTTATTCTGACCATATTTTACTAATGAGTATACAATATTCATGACAAATAAAAATATCTATTTAACCTTAATTAAATCCATTTGTTCTATAGACAGAAGTGGGATCTGAACTTAAAGGGAATATACCATAAACTGATGAAAAATTTATTTAATACTAATTAGCTTTCTCTGATTATCAATCTGCATAAACAAATTATTTATTGCTACAATTTATTACATGTTTTCAGCTCTTCCACCCCCCTTACTGGGTTCAGCAACACGCCCGGAGCGGAGGGTCTGGCTTTGATCATTACACTGGGGGCTGTATAGAGCTGTAATACTTTGCACAAGACGTAGATAACATCCTGACTGATGTAATCGTCATTAGTTTTCTGTTACTTTTTCAGCAAAATAATGTAGTTACGCCTGGGCTCATATCATGAATTTAGGCAGATAATTAATGAATGAAAACTCCACTTTTAACTCTGGTCAAACATACAGAATGCAGCGCTATTGCTTTGTGCATGCTCCTTGTAATATTCCTGTCCTCTCTAATGTCCTGTATGTATAGCTACAAAACATGTTATGTGATGCTTGGCACGTTACAAACAGAGATATGCATGACTAACCCTAAGCTTGGAGAGCGATAAAGTACCAACCAATCAGCTGCTAGCTGTCATATTACAGGTTGTTTTTGAAAAATGACAGTTAGAAGCTGATTGGTTGGTACTTTATCTCTCTTCAAGCTTTGCTAAATCTCTCCCCTGAGTCACGGTTTCTTCCCACCCCTACACTTATCCCAGTCGCACTTTACGGCAATCCCGATTCCCTTCTCTCGGTCACCTATGGCGGGAGCCGTTAGTGTGCGGTGCATTCACACCGGGCATGTGGATCTCAGAGTGGGGACATGGCATAGCCAGTTACTATATAGATATACTGTATGCACCCATTCTTTAGTACACACTAAAATATTGATCTTTTCTACCAACTAAAATTAAATCTTGTTGAATAACAGAACTAATTGCATTAGACAAAAAGATGATGTGGTAGTAACAATGTTCTCTCCAGGGTTCTTGTTTCCAGGCTATAGATAGGATATTTTAGGGTTATTGCAGAACCTTTATCGGGCTTTGTTGGGCAGGGGTGTAAGATGTCCATCATGAATAGGGCTGCCTGGTACCACAGAGCTTTGGCATCTTCCTACTGCCAAACATGGGCAATGTTGGAGGAGGCCGCTGGCTGCTTCTCTCGTGAATCGTGTTGGTTATTTATAGCCAACATCACACCTGGAGAAGAGATGCCCAATACAGTGCTCTCCAAAGTGCTATGTGAGCCTTGTGCTTACATTGATGTTAGTGGGTAGTGTACGGGGGAGGAGCGTTAGCACCAGGCACCACATTGATGTCAGTGGGTAGGGTACGGGGAGGAGCATTGGCAGCAGGCACCACATTGATGTTAGTGGGTAGGGTACGGGGCGGAGCGTTGGCAGCAGGCACCACATTGATGTTAGTGGGTAGGGTACGGGGAGGAGCGTTGGCAGCAGGCACCACATTGATGTTAGTGGATAGGGTACGGGGGAGTGGTTAGCACCAGACACCACATTGAGGTCAGTGGGTACAGGGGGGACATTAGCACTAGGCACCACATTGATGTCAGTAGGTACAGGGGGGACATTAGCACCAGGCACCACATTGATGTCAGTAGGTACAGGGGACATTAGCACCAGGCACCACATTGAGGTCAGTGGGTACAGGGGGGACATTAGCACCAGACACCACTTTGATGTCAGTAGGTACAGGGGACATTTGCACCCGGTACCACACTGATGTCAGTGGGTACTGGGGGGGGGAGGCATAAGCACCAGGCACCACATTGATGTCAGTGGGTATTGGGTCTTAAGATGCTTTTATTAAGTTTTGATGAAATGTTGGGGGCCGTTTAGGAAACCTGGTGCAAAATGAAAGAGGTGGGTTTTGGCCGCACCATGCAATCAGGTGTTTGATTTTCCAAATTGCTCTATAAAAATATCAGAATCAGAATGGTCGCTGAGAGCACAGCCCCCTTTCTATTTGTTTCCCTTTGCATCAGCTTTTATAATCGTCCCCAGTGTGTATTCCAGCCTTCATGTAAAAGCTGTAGAGAAATCCTTCAGTTAATCCCTTTTGCAGAAAGATGGCGGCAGCAATATAATGACAAAGCACCGGAGTGAGAAGTGTATGGATTTTACACTCTGCATTACAGATGTAGACAGAGCAATGTCTGCTGAAGAGATGTCACATGGCAGGAAAAGATGATCTCTTCTTCCCCCGTCTCTCTCCGCTCTCCCCGTTGACAGTGTATTGTGAGACAGTAATGGATGGGTAACATTACAGACACTGGTAATTAAAACAACACTAATTTTGTCTCAGTGGCTGAGCTTTGTTGTTTAAAATCATCTATCACAGACGTCATGCTCCATACAATAAGGCGGCAGTGCTCATCGTGCTTGGCCAACACTCAAGAGCCATCCTCGTCTGTCTGGAGACAGTCACCCTTCTACTCTCCTCACTTCTTGCGCCTTGATCATAAAACTATAAGACAAAGGTTATATCAGTCTCACTAGAAGAACCAGGACAGTACAGCCCATGGTATTATTTAGGTCATAGTTTCCTTATGCCTCGTTGACTGCTGGAGAACTCTCCAATCTTCGCTGCGTGGTCTCTCGTGATGTGGGTGGAGTATGTTTCTCCAGTGCGATTGGACTGACCACAAGTGAGGATCCATACTGGATGAACTGTAGCATCCCTCAAATAAATTAGGAATGGTCACTGTATGCTGATAGCACAGTGTTTCTAGATTTCTTATGAGATTGTAGCATTTACATCATTCGTATAAAGGTGATCAAAGCTGTGTTACACTTTACGTGACCACCACTTGTGCATTAATGAGATTCTGTTTGAATTTCCAAAACACAGGGGTACTGCTTGGTCATGGAATGATTTAGGTAAAGTAGTTGGGTCTGAGGGAACCTATATTTCCAACTGGGATAAGACAAAGGAAGAATGAAATCTTGGATTGCTGCACACCTTCATTTCAAACAGAATCAGAGGTGCTACCATGCTGAGACTTGTAGTGCCACGCAGGAAAAATAAAATGCAGATTCACACTCTAAGCACTAAGAATACTGATAGTCAAAACAATTATGATAAACTCTACAATTGAATTAACATGGAGTATAAATGAGGTTCTTAGCATATGTTTGGCCAAAAATGCATGCCCGCCTACCACGTCATCAGGTGTGTCCCTAACAATCCCTAATACTGACAC
Source organism: Taudactylus pleione (assembly GCA_031769625.1). NCBI lineage: Eukaryota > Metazoa > Chordata > Amphibia > Anura > Myobatrachidae > Taudactylus > Taudactylus pleione. The sequence goes on from JAUIMM010000883.1 coordinate 781,812, forward strand.
ATTATATCAATGTACATTATCTAGGTCTTACATATAATAGTGCTCATTCTAATATGTAGACAGCAATGCAGGGAACTTGTGCAGATTAAAATCACCTAAGGGCAGCTGGGAGAGTAGCTAATAGCAAGCAAAAGGAGTCTCAGCCTTCAAGTGTATATTATATGAAGAGGGGAAAAAGTGGGGGCTTGGACTGCACACCCTAACTTTAAACATAATAAGATTGTGCTACCATGCTGGGGCTTGCAGTAACATGCCGGAAAAAGAAAATACAGGTGCACCGTTTAAGCTTTTACCCTTACATTGAGTCCTGGCAAGGGCACCAGGATACCACCACTTTTTCAGTTGTATTAATGTAATGTGGGAGTAACGTAAGAGAGAAGGTATTAATGTAATATAGCGTGGGCTACTAATGTTATGTAGTGAGTCTTAATGTAGTGGTGGACTATTGATGCAATGTGGGAGTTTGGTAAGAGCTATTATATTAATATAGTAGGGGATATTAACGTAATATTTCTCATGCCTCCCAACTGTCCCAATTTTAGTGATTCCAGCGGGACAGTCCCACTTTTTTGGGCAATGTCCGGCAGTCCCAACTGCAGTATCCAGCGGGTGGGGGGCACTCTGTCACAGCTGCAATGGATGACACGGCACTGTCCGGGAGAGGCTGGGGGCTGCCTAGCAGCTGTCGGAGTGCTGGGCTTGCCCCCAGTGTGATGGGAAATTGGGTGTGACACACGGCCATGCCCCCAAAACTCATATACCAGGAGGCATGGCCTAGTGGACACAAGGCCACACCCCGTTGGTGCACATGAAGAGTCTCGGGATGGGGGTTTCCAATGTTGGGAGGTATGTGTTGCTGCTGATAAATGTGGCTTTTATTTATTTAATGTTGGAATTGCTTAGGACAGAGGCCTAGCTTGTTCACTTCTTGCTTAGCTTTTATTTGTTACTGATTTATATATACTTGATATAAAATAACAGTGGCGGAGCGATGCATCCACAGCCCTCCCCGGGTTGACCGCACCCCTTTCAGTGACATGCCAGGGCATATTTAGGAGCCCATCTATTTGTTAATCATTTTATGGAGCCAAGGAAGAGGGGTGCTAATGTATGGAAAGTACCTAAAATATTTAGGAACAAGCAGCACATTTATTATCTGTGTGAGGGGCTACGGGGACCATAAGATTTACAGCAGTTCTGCATTCTCAGTCTTTGTATGCTGGGAACTGCTCTAAGGATGCTACAACTCCAAACTGTACCAATTTCACTGGGACAGACCCAGCTTGGTGGACCTTAAAAGTGGGTGGAGCTTACAATGAAGTGGGCAGAGATTTCCTAAATGTGCGTGACTGGGTTTCCAAAGTTAACGGTTTGGAGTTTGGACGGAGCAGGGATTATTTGGTGCCAGATTTGCTTTTATGACCATTGGGGCATGATGTTATTATGTTGTGTATGATAAACAGCCCTGGAATGTACAGTATACGATAGTATAAATGGTGTGCCGATTGCTGACCTGTATTTCTAAAGCGTAATATGTTAACTGGCAAACAACGTCCAGAGATCTGCTGTATCACAAATCCCAATGACATAAAAATAAGCAGTGAGCAAGTGTAATTAAGCTGTACTAACGTAGATAAATGTATATACCCTATAATTGGAATGGCTATGATGGTTCGATTCCCGTCAGCGGCAGCCCGACAGGAGCAGAGTGCGACGCAGCGGGAGCCCTACAGCCCTGGAAATCCCGATCGTGGATAGGTAAGTATCCACTAACCTAACCCCCCTAACCCTAACCCTCCTTAGGGGTGCCTAACCCTAACTTCCCCCCCAAGTGCCTAACCCTAATCCCCCCTCTAAGTGCCTAACCCTAACCACCCCCTTTCCTGCTGCCTAAACCTAAGTCCCCCGGGGGGGTGCCTAACCCTAAGTCCCCCCCCGGGGGTGCCTAACCCTAACCCTCCCTCCCCCTAGCCTAACCCTAACCCCCCCAGGGGGGTGCCTAACCCTAAGTCCCCCCCGGGAGCCCTAAACCTAACCCTCCCCCCCGCGGCTGTCCGCTCGCGTTGCCCGGCATCACTACGATCGTGATGCCGGGCGCCGGTCTCCCGGTGTCGGGGAAATGTGACGCCCGGCATTTCACCCTTGCCGGGATAAGACAGTCGGGAAGCCGCCTGCCGGTATATAGGCAGTCGGCTTCCCGATTGCTTCCCCTATAATTCAATGCCAACCTTATCATTTAAAAATCTATTTGTAATGGCATCTGTCACTTACATGTAGTCATTTTTATGGAATCAGTATGTGCTGTCGGCTGTCGACATGCCTCCTGTCAAAATACAGCAGCATCCCGATGTGTAATATCCCAACAGGGGTCGGGGAAGTATACTTACCCTTCCCCCTTCTCTCTCTAACCCTCCCTTCTTGTAGCTTAGCTCTAACCCTCCCCACCCCACACCCTAACCCTCACCGTTAGTGCCTAAACCTAACCCTCCCCCCTAAGTACCTAACTCTAACCCTCCCTCCTAGGGGTGCCCCCCTAGGGGTGCCTAACCCTAACCTCCCCCCAAAAAAACCTAACGTTAACCGTGCTATGCTACCTAAACCTAACACCCTCACCTGCGGCTAATACTAAAGGCGCCCCGGGCTTACCTTGTTCGGGTTGGCATCCTTCTGTGTTTCTGCGTCAGGATTAAGATAGGCGTCAATACTTTGACATCTATCTTAAGTCCCTTGTGGGTTTCCCCTGTTGGGATTTAGACTGGCGGCATTGCGCCCGCTGGTCTCATAACTAAATCTAATTTTTTTGGCCTTAACCAACATTAATGAGATTACAGCCAATCAAATCACTAGGGTCCTGACGCCTATTTTGACTTGAGCAATATTCATAATAATGCAATGTATGAAATCCCTAAGCAATTAGCAATCTAACAATGAGCAATGTCCGTGCACTGGCTTCGCTGGCAGCGGCATGGATTCCCATTGGAAGCACCACCTCCCAATCACACACGGGACACGCGGTCCCAGGGGGTGGCGCTTTCTCCTGGGACTGCCAGGCTGGGCTGCGATTAATAGAGAGGGCACATCCAATAGGAAGCCACTCCCCGGGCCTTACCGTCAGCCCTACACGGCTTCTAGGGGCTGCAGCCGATGCAGTCCCTAGAAGCCGGAGTTTATGTGCATGTGCCGCGACCTGTCCCACCGGTGTTTGTGCGCATGCATTGGTCCCGATGCCTGCCAGATTCATTACGAAGGTGCCGGGACAGTCTCCTCCGTCCGGACTGCAGCAAAGGCCGCCCCCCTCTATGAAGAGGGTAGCAGACGTTGCTGGCAATGTGTCTCAACGATTTCACTAGTTACACTTATTTTATATACACCTTTATCCAGCTAACTGCGTGACCTATCCTTTTGTCTTTGTAACTCAACTGTGGTGGTGTTGTACGATGACTTTGAGAACCTCTCTATGACCCCCTTGGGACTTCATTTCTCATGGACCATGACAAGAACTTGCGTTTCGCTGCCCCTTCCCCTGTCCCTCTACCTTCTCCTAAAAGAACCCTTAATGCCGCACACGCAATGGAAAATGCATACGGCATCGGTTCAGCGCTGCTTTGCTATGCAGACGTAACTCAGAACCTTCCAGCCAAATCGGGGCAGCGCCATCCCGACCGGAATGGAGGGACAGAGGGCCTGATTCAGAGCCAGACGCTATTTGCACTCGCTCGTTCAGAAAAAGGGGCCGGCTATTTAAATTGAGCGCTCGCTCTTTGCAGTCTGTTGATGCCTCTATGTCTGAGCGAGCGAACGAAACATGCGCTCGCTATTTTGTAAAGGCGCCCCCTGGCCGCTCGCATCCTACATCATCGCCGCTATTTATTAGATTAATCGAGTACATCGAAAGGCGTCTGAACTGCTCGCAGTGCTTGTGGTTGGATTTTCCTACCGCAATCATGCGAACAGTTCAGGCTAAGAGACAACCAAGTGACGTGGTCGATGACGCTGCTTTGTTAATTATGCACACCCATTAAACGTCCGTTTTGACCGTTAGGTACGCCTGTGTTCGGATCTCCACTCCCCGTTTTCAAGCACCTTCCCCTGTTACCACCCACAAACACCTCATTCTGTCACTCAAATTAGCAGGCACTCGCTATTTTGCGAGCGCTCGATTTCCGACCGCAATGAATGGTTGGCGCATGCGCATTACGACCCATACGCATGCGCAGTTGTGCGAACATCTCTTACGAGCGGCTCTGAATCAGGCCCAGAGCACCCTGTAGACTGGGACAGCAGAGAGGAATTATTAATTCAATATGGAAAACACCCAACCCCTTGAGTATAGTTCCTAATTATTAACAAGTGTGGCAACCAAGTTGAGCCTACTACAATAAATTTATTTTTCTGGACCTAAATAACCGTATAAAAAAAATAATAATATCTGATTACACAAACCAGCCAGAACGAGACACTGATATTAAAATAACATATTATATTACAAATAAACTAATTGCGCACACCGACTTGTTAAGTCCATCATTACCAGTCTGGTATTTTCTCAAATCATATTTTCTATTATTATTATTATTATTATTATTATTTTTATTTATTCTTGTCTCACAGAAGAAACAGTTATTTTTCTAAAACTATAACTCATTTCCATGAATTTATTTTTTTGTTGCCTTAAGAGATTGTTGTAATGTTGAGTTAAAACACGCCAAGCAATTTAATCTCCATAATCCCAGCAAAAAAAAGATACTGAGTTAGGTAGAAAATGCAAAAAAAAAAATATATATATAATAATAATAATAATAATAATAAAAAAATAAAAAAAAATCTATGAATACTCTCAGTTTATTCGGCTCTGTGTTGTGTTTCTCTGCTGCTCAAATGCGCCACCTGTAGGTGAACGAGGGGTACGAGGCAAAGTCCTTTGTTTTGCTCTTTTCAGCAGCTACTAAATGTAAAAAATGACTCCGCCACACAGGCTGACAGAAGCATTTGATGGAAATGACTGATTTCCCACAATTGTACCTGCAGAAAATTGATGATAATACTGTCTAACCAATTCATTATGATCGGTGACTTTATCCGCAAGCAGCTTGGATTTATAAATGTGCTAGTCATATGTTGTGTATAATTTGACAAAGTACCGTCCTCATATGAAAGGTTCATTGACCCCGGCTTATTAATAATGTACAGGATCCGGTATTAAGGCATTAAACAAAAAAAAAAAAAACTCCTTGATAATTAAACAGCATTGAGCAGAATGCGGATATAACAGTATGTAAACTGAATGTGGAAGCTGATGTTCTTGAGTAATGCTGGGTTCTAGAACGGAAGGACGTGTCAAAGTTCCGCCAGTGTCGATTCACCTATATAATGCGTAAGGCCAATGTCACACGGGAGCTTTGTGACTGACCCTGATGCAGAGTTGTATGGTATGGGGATTTTCATGCAGTTGAGCGATTATCGGACGACTGCGAATGCGTCACAGATGTAGTGCGCAGGTTAGGCGATTGAACTGCGAATACACTATCCCAGAAGATTTATTAGTAAGTAATTGGCAGGCAGGGGCCGTTTTGTGGGAAGTAACGGGGTGCGGGGCTAAAAACGCGGGCACGACGCAACCACTTTCGGGGCGTGGACCAGCCGCCGACTGAGATCTCGTACGCAGGAAACATGTCTCAGGCGTCTGAGTTGCGGCTGGCTTTCTGAGTGACCATAGGCTCGTTCAAGGTCGATGTTTGCCTGATCTGCGTCCGATCCTGCGTATGCGTACACAGCTGCGATGGCTCATGTGGGCGTCTCAGTCCCAGCCGCTGTTGCATTAGCTTATTTTTGCACATCCCCAATTTTACCCCTTTTCATATACATTGTACTAGCGATGAAAAAGGCATGTATTTACCGCCAGTAGTGGGCAAAAGGCCTAAATGTGGATACAGTGGGCGGAATTCAATTGTTTCCAGCCCCCATCGCGCCCGACTGAGCTATTCAATTGTTGCTCCTGTCGGGCGCGATCAGCTGTCAGCGCCCCATTTCAGCTCGCAGCCCCATGGGGGTGAGAGATGAAATGTGCGAAAAAAGTGACCTGTTTGGGCGCCCAAACATCACTTTTCGCGGTCGCGACCAGCACTTTGGTCGGGGTAGCTGCTTTACGCGGCTAAACCCGACCACTTTGGGCGCGATTGGCGCGAAAAATGGCAGCAATTGAATAGCGGCCCGCGATCTCCTGTCACTTTAGATGGGAGATCCAAACCGCGTAAACAATTGAATTCCACCCATTATGTCTTTCCTCTGTATAGATTAGAATAATATATATATGTTCCAGTGCTAATATCACCTCGTTGGTAAAAAGAGACTTATTATTATGGGTGTTGTTTTTTTTTTTTTTTAAATAGTCTGTAATGCTAAAAATGTTGAAGTTGGACTATCAGATTAGGTTTTGTACTAATGGGTAACCTGAGATGACAGGGCAGGAGTAATGGCCCTAATATCGCCCTGTATCCTGTAAAACCGGGTAACACAATCCATCTATTAGTGCACCTCTCCTGTATTCTCCTCCTCTCTCTGCAGATGGAAAACACTTTTGTGTCTCTAAATGACCAGTGATTTATTACTCAGAAAAATTATAAATGTTTTTGAAGATAAAGAGAAGTGATCAAAATTCTGGGCCTGATTCAGAGCTCGCCCGTCCAGAAAAAGGGGCTGGCTATTTAAATTGACCGTTCGCTCTTTGCGGTCTGTTGACGCCTCTATGTCTGAACGAGCAAACGAAACATGCGGACGTTTTCTTGTAAAAAACGCCCCCCTGGCCGCTCGCATCCTACGTCATCTCCGCTATTTATTAGAGTAATCGAGTACATCGAAAGGCGAATGAACTGCTCGCTATTCATGTGGTTGCATTTTCCTACCGCAATCACGCGAGCAGTTCTGGCTAAAAGACACCCAACTGACGTGGTCGATGACGCTGCTATTATAATTATGCACACCCTTAAAACGCCCGTTTTGACCTTTAAGCACGCCTGCGTTCGGATCTCCACTCCCCGTTTTCAAGCACCTTCCCCTGTTACCACCCACAAACGCCTCCTCCTGTCACTCAAATTAGTAAGGCATTAGCTATTTTGCGATCACACGATTTTCGGCCGCACTGACTGGTTCATGCATGCGTACTAAAACCCATACGCACGCGCAGATGTGCGAACATCGCTCGGAGCGAACGAGCGGCCGCTTACGAGCGGCTCTGAATCAGGCCCTCTGTCCAATTAACTTTATTTAGATGTAACTGGTACAGAATACACTACTGTAATGTTTTAAAATCAAAATGATCAGGAATATCTAGTAAGACTATGTGGGATCCAGCTCATTGTTCAAAATATCTTGATAAATGTTAGCTACTAAGCGGAGGATTAGAAAGGCCCATTTCATAATATATATATATATATATATATATATATATATTTAGATATATATATATATATCTATATATATATAGATATAGATATATATATATATATATTTATATTTTAAATAGCCCATTTAAAGTTCTTGGTCTCCCAGGATAAAGATTTAATACAGACAGAGGTGTTCGCAGCTTTACCTTTTCTTACCAGGTACATTCAGTGATCGAAGTGTATGAACCAGAATTCTGCTGACATTCTAAGAATTGCTTCTGGGCCAGAGAGCAGTCGCTGGTGGGGGGTGTACTGTGGAGGATCCCCTCATCATTGCCCAATGCCGCAATTCACAGCAATGGTGTTGGCAGTGGCGTGGGGTAATTCACTGTGAATCGCATCGGACTGCCCACTTCTCTGGGGTAAGCGAGTGTATCCGGGAGACTAGCCTTATCTCTTTGAAGTCTGGCAGAGCTCCCCCCAAAATTTGGGTCTCCAAATTCAGAGATTGGTAAATATGGGATGAGCTGTTATCAGATATATTGACATTTGTAAATCTCATGGCATTAACACAACATCCTAAATATGGTCACATAACAGCCACGAAAAGTGGTAAGCAGCAAAGAATAGAATTGGATCAGGGCTGGTCCTGGAGTCCCCCAGCAGCTCATAGCCAAGTTGCACATACCAGGCCCACCATTGGCAGGGAGAAGCAGCAGTGTAATAAGTGCCACTTACACCCTGTTGCCCTAGGCCAGGGCTCGACAAATCCCAGGGGCCAGGTCGTCATGGCTACCAGATTTTGCAGTGAGGGAGGAAGCAGAGCCTCATCAGCTCCAGCAGGAGTTTCATGCCTATAGTATTGCGGTGTTCATATCATGCACAGGAGTGCATGTGCTGAGTGTTGCCTGCGGTGACTGCTGTGCCTGTGTCCGTCCCGGCCTGCACTGACGACTCCTCTCCATCCTGGCCTGCTCTGATCCCTGCTGTCTGTCCCAGTCTACGCTGATCCTCCTGTATGTCCCAGCTGTCTACTGTCTCCTATCTCCGGCTGCATAGAGCTCTCCGGTAGTAGGGTTTATGCGTGGCCAGGGATTGTGGAGCAGCTTCAGAGGGATAGTGGTGTGACCACGAGGGGAGGGGGGTTTTGTTATACTTTCTGGCACCATTTTATGTGAAATGTGGTCCGTTATTACTGGAGGGTGGGGGGTGGAGCAGGGGAGCTGTGCAGAGCAGTGAGGGGGCCTCCTTTTTACTGTATCTATTCAACTGTGACCATTTTGTGGACTAGTATAGTGTGTATAACACACAGAGCTGTGCTCCTTACTCACTCCTGTAATTTTTTTGGGGGGACGGTGGTCTGGCTCCTACACTTTTCTCCTGGCTCCTAGATTTCAGAAAAATTTGTCAAGCCCTGCTCTAGGCCACCCCCGAAATTTGCAATTTGCATAGGGGTAGCTTTTGGCCCAGGATTTGGTTATGAAACGCGCTGGTTGTGCATATAGATTCCAGTGTTTGATAGCAGAGGACAAGCTCACGAGGATTTGGTACAGTGATATCCTGTCACGTGGTTGAGTTCTCCCTCAGGCTTTAATTAGATGCCCCTTGATTCCTAAGCAGAAGCGTCAGTAGATATAAAAGCTATGCAGACACAGGTATGTAACAAAAGTTTGACAGATACGGTTTCCAGGAGATAATTCCACGTATGAAGCTCCCAATCACACTGTGATTTATGAAGCCACCTGACAGTTTGACGGCTTAACTGCAGCAATCTCCCCTCTCATGGTTCATGCAGGAAAGGTAATATTTGTATGGAAATGGTATAAATAAGTCTTCAGTTTCACAAATCAGCTATCGGGGCTTAAGAGCGTTCCGTATGCCAGCTGTGGAGATTTCCCCGACGCAATCAGTGATTAATATTCATTTGTTTATTTAACAGCGATTTATATAGCGCACACATATTCTGTAGCACTTTCCAGGGAGTATTTCAGTCACTCACATCAGTCCCTGCTTCAGTGGAGCTTACACTCTATATAACCTATCACATGGACCCACACACTAGGGTTATTTATTTTTTTTGTCAGAAGCCAATTACCCAATCATTATGTTTTTGGATTATGGGAGAAAAACAGAGCACCCGGTGGAAACCCACTTTCAGGGGGAGAACATAGACACTCCACACAGACAGTGTCTTGGTCAGGAATTGAACTCATAACCTCAGGGCTGTGAAGTAGCAATGCTAACCACTACATCACCATTCTCTTCTCCTCTAACTGAGTTGAGCAGTTGGGGAAAAAGAAAACATGCAAACACAGAGAGAACAAACATACTCCACACATATAGGGCCCTGGTGGGAATCAAACGGTCAGTGCTGTGAGGCAGCAACACTAACCACTGTGCTGCCCATCACTGATTGTAAACAGGTATGCTGCAGTCATCAATAACAATTCACAACAAACATGCTTAGTAACACACAATGTATATGTTATAGACCAAAGTGTATAAGAGCTTCCAGAACACAATCTGCCATTTTCGTCTTCCTTCTAGCACCCTGCTCCTGTCACAACCCGTGCAGTTCATCTTTCCTGCCTGGGGTGTTGCTCTTTTCTCTGGTGCTTCTAGCACACACTGGTCTGTATATCAGCAGCATGTTGCAGCAGCTGAGTGTGCTAGAAGCACCAGAGCAGACAGCGACACCCCAGGCAGGAAAGAGGAACTGCACGGAATGTGACAGGTTCAGTTTGCTAGAATGAAGACTACATTTTATCGCAAGACCTCCAGAGTCACTATGTTTAAGGGGAACTCCGCCCATAAAAACATTGTTATGCAAAACTCACCAAACCCAATAAGTATAACCACCACATTTAAAACTTGAAAATAGAGTTTGTGGATGTGGATTCCTTGTATGGGTCCAGGATGGGGGCAACTGAAGCAGCTATCTATGGCAGGGACCCAAGCGACTAATGTCTGCGCACATGTAAAGTACCCCATTACTGACCACTGACAATATTACAGCTGAAATAAGCCACACATAGTAGCTAGTAGCGTACATCGCAGCGTTACTTTTTAAGCTTGGGGCGGAGCTTCTCTGTAAGTAAAGGTCATGTGACCTGTGTAGCTTCTAAGGAGCAAAACTGCAACTATTGTGTAATACATAAAATACTTATCTAACATTTATGGGGCCCTTATCAGCATCCTGCGTAATGATATTTACATCACTGGAATGTTGAAGGCAAATAAAGACCAATTGTACCAAATACAATCTGGCAATTTACCTAATTATTGCTACAGCCGATATAATATGTTTCCTGTAGAGTAAACCATTGTTCTTCAATTTCTTGCATATTGTGAGAGAGAAGCAGCACTCTTGTACGTTTCACAAAGTAGCCATTATTTGCAATCCCTTTGTATCATTTCATGTACTGTAATTAATATTATTATTATTTCTAAAATCTATTTAGTCTGTTCAAAGCTTTTTTACAAAGCAATTATGTATATCAGTGTGCTTTGTGTTGTACCCAGCCAGAGGAATAATACTGATTTAATCACAGCCCATCTGGTATTTTACACTATAAAAACTTCTTTGATTTATTTCATTTTATATTTGTTTTTACTTATGTTTTCTGCAGATTATTTCTGTGTTCCGTATGTCCTGTATTTACTCTGCACCTTTTTATTGCAGTCTAATATTCTATTCCCTACACACGTTTGCATAAAAGATCAGACAAAAGGTGGAAATACATAAAATTGCGCTAAAGCTTGCAATTACACTAAATATAAGCAATACTTGGGGGTCTATGTACTAAGCAGTAATAAGAGACAGAGTGAAAAGTGATAAGTCAGTGATAAGGTGCCAGCCAATCAGCTCCCAACTGTCATCTCACAGGCTGTGTTTGAAAAATGACAGTTGGGAGCTGATTGGCTGGCACCTTATCACTGACTTATCACTTTTCACTCTGTCTCTTATCAATGCTTAGTACATAGACCCCTTGGAGAGATCATGGAGGCTCATATGCAAAGACCACTTAGAGTGGAACGGTCTTCCGTGCAATGGAGGCCACCATTTTCCAGATTGAATCAAATATTCACCAATATCATCGTTTGGGCACAAATGTCATTAACTCCTAGATAACCAGTTGATGAAACTACTTCTTAGTGAAAAGATAGGTGGTATTCACCCGCATCCAGTAATAAAAAAGTTCCAGCCCACAAAACACGATAATATCACTGTAAATGTATCCCGTGAAAATGACACACATCCCAAATGACAAAAAAACGTTTCATTGCTGTCGTACCTGAGATGTGGTCGTGACGTTTTCATCTGCAGTGATGTTGGCTAATCTGCTTCAGTACAACCAAAACGTCCCTGTTCTTTCCAAATGCGTGCTGCAAGTGTAACAAGACATGAGACATTGAAGAGCGGTCGCTACACTTGTCCGCACAGAAGTCGTGCTACGTTCAGTGTTATTCTCTAAAGCTCTGGTTCTTGAGTGTGGCCAATAGAAAGGACTCGCCATGGTTGCCGATACATTCGGGATTTCCATCCGGTCACGGAAAATCCTTGTGGATGCACGTGTGAGCTCAGGCCTGAGAGTTCCTATTACCCATCGATGGTCAATAGTTTTGAGCCATCAGAGGAAGTCGGTGACAGTCACTGGTTGCACATGCAGAGACCACAGATGAAGTTCACCAAATAAGCATTGTGGGTGAAACTATTTACCATTGGTGTAAGACCATAGATGGTTATAGTCATAGATGGTCAATGGCCATCTCTACCCTTCACTCTGAGCAGGTTGCCTGGGAATCTACGGCCACCTATCTAGATTTACTATGGGTCTAGCAAAGATGCGCTGTCCACTACCCAACGCCTAACACTGCGGCGGAGTTAGCTGGGACAATTTGAGAGTGGTCACATCATGGTGGAGGCTCGCCACATGCCCCGGTGCTGTGCATAGCGCTTGTGAAGTGCTACTGTAGGTCGACCCCCAACTTCTTTCCCCTAAAAACACCATGAATTGCAGAACACCAATTGAGAGTCAGGACAAAGATGTTGACTGGGGGCACAACAGGACACCCCACACAAATCCAGGCTTATCATGTTCCTCTTTCATTATAGCTACAAAGTATTGTTTGATACACTTAAGGTACAGAAACTACCATATAGACCAATCTCTTTCCCCGGCCACTGTTTAAATGGTAAATTATTCCTACACCGACATTCAAAACCTAAACGGGCAGCCAGAAAAGAAAAAGCTGATAATGTTAACAGGATTCCTGCCGTACAGAATAAGATTTCAACAGTAATGCAATTTATAAGTAGATAAATCAACTAAAATGTAATGCCAACGTGCCGGGCATACGAAGCCACAGACAGTGCACTATCGCAAATGGTTCAACCTTTTACTTGGGTATTTGAAGAATGGAAAAGTGCTGCTGGAACACACAGAGGAAATTGCAGGAGATAATATAGCTGTAGTCTGAGAACTATAAACATTATATAGAAACATGGCCACAGAGGCAGGTTAACGCCATCTGAACCTGTTGGCGCAGAACTCGTTGGAGCCCTTAATCCTGCCCTAATTAGAGACCTCAACTCTTTTACTCGCAGATACCTATAAAATGAATCCCTTCTTCAGTTAAATATATGTTGTTGTTTTTTTACATAAACTGAAAATTATTACATTTGGTGTTCTGACCCTAAACAAGATGGCGGCCTAAGGGCCCAACCTGCACTTGACCCAAACGTGTGGCCAGATAAAACCAGATCTAGCTGTTTGGCTTGCAGGTTGAGTGCCCACATCGCTCCTGGTTTCACTGCGGCCTGTTGTAGCGGTCAGTAATGGTCGTCTGCTGCTGGTTATCTGAGAACTGTGTTTTATTGAATGCCACAGAATCACACCAGATAATTATCAGACACAGCTCTCACTGATGAGATTAGTCCTGGGCTTGCTTTAAGGTCACACAACATGTAACATCAGGACAACTGCCGTTATCACAGGGTGTATGACTAAGTACGCCCACTGCGGGAAGTCACCTCTCATGCTGAGTACACATTTGGAGATATAGCGCTCATTCTGCCCAGTTGTGATGTCAGCCCAGACGTATTGAACAGCCGATTGGTAATCAGCCATTCTAACAGCGGAACGGTCTACTGACCAATCCGTAGTCAAAGTGTAACCCAGCATTACTGTCCGTCTTATGTTCTATCCAGCCTTTACAACAGCTGCAATATTACATTCTGGCCTCTGGGCCTGATTCAGACCCGCTCGCGAGCGCTGGGCGCTCGCAAGCGAGTTGATGTTGGCCCAGTGTGCATGCGCACGACGGAGGTGGCTCTGTCGTGCGCATGCGCGAGACCCGGAAAGCGACGGGCAAGCCGTCGCTCCAGTTCTCACTACAAAGGGGGCGTGCTGTCGATGTTGAGTGACAGCACGCCCCCTTTGGTGGGCAGGCCAGGGGCGTGGCTGCCCAGACAGAGGCGTTCCCATGGGAACGCCTACCGTCTAGGGCCGGCCCCACTGACATCACATGTGATGTCAGTGGATGGACTTCTTGCTCTGTAAGAGCAAGAAGTCCACTGGGACTTGCAGCAACGAGACCCTACCACAAGGGTCTCGTCGCAAGTCCGATGGTCGCAATGGTCTTGACCATCGTGACCATCTTCCTGGCCGCTCGCTATAGCTGTGGGTGGTGACCCACAGCTATACGAGCGGCCAGGAGGCCGCTCTAAAATGAAGAAGGACGGCCCTGATTCAGAGCGAGCGCTCTGTCAGAGAGTCTGGGTCGGAATCAGAGCCTCTGTACGATGCATTATGGAGGTCAGTATGCATTCATTTTTTTTCCGACGCTTAGGTCCTATATCTTTAAAAGCTCCTTATATTTTATACAGTATAATTTGGTCCAGAAATGTGTCTGTTCTTTATATATGTCCCATCCATCCCTCTGCAGACAGCTTCTCCGTACTCCTAATGGCCTTCTATGTAACATGAGCTGGAAGAGACAGACCCAGCAGGAATTGTAGTGGCTCAAAAAGAATGTGACCTGCTGCCACTGTAGCTGTAGTGTTAAGACACAAAGGGGTCTATTTACTAAGCTGTGTTAGGCGATAAAGTAATTCAACAGTAATAAGGTACCAGCCAATCAGCCCGTAACTGTCATTTTTCAAACACATGTGTGACATAGCAGTTAGGAGCTGATTGGCTGGTACCTTATCACCGTTCACTTTATCTCCTAACACAGCTTAGTAAATAGATCCCAAAAGCTCAGTACACAACATATTTCTTTTGCAGCGACGCACAGCCAGCTCGACAAATGCGTATATGAAATGTTATGAGCTATGACGAGGACGCTGTAAGTATCCTGAGGTGAGATTATTAGCTGTATAATCAGAATGCTGTAGATACTGGACTGATGTGTTTACAGGTGGACACGCGGCTTTGTTAGGAATTAAGAATGAACACAGGACGTGATAATTTAAACATTGTCCATAAGGAGCTGTTACATTGCTGGACAATGTGCGAATGCAATGCAGTGCAAATGAGGAATACAGGCATCCTAGGTACTTAACGGGAAACGTAACATTTGAGGCTTAGTGAACCGCAGACCAACGCGGTAGTACAGGCTTCCATGTTCCACTTATAGGACAGATCAGGTCTTTCCTTACATGGTACATTTATTGCAGTATGTAGCTTGTTTCACCTCTGAGAGTCATGGTCCTAGTCACTGCAGAACTGGCCCTGTTATCATATATACACATACAGTATTTCCATGACGCTGCTAGGCTGGTATATGCGCACACACCAACGCCATTCAAATATTTGTATTGTACTCTATACAATATAGTATACAGCATATACAGCAATAAGAGGGTTAGTGGCAGTCAGTAAGCCTCCACACTCTCTCCTGTTGGGTACGGGATCCCGGCGCACACACAATACCAGCTCTCAGAATCCTGACGCCGGAACCCCCACTGGTTGGAAATACTGACACCTGTAGGTGGGTTGGGAATGAAGTACCGGCAGGTCAAATTTCGACAGCGTCATCCCGATAGATGAAGATCCCGACAGGGGCAGTGAGAACCTTAACCCTCCCCCTCTATCCCTAGCTCTCCCCTGCTGGTGCCGAACCCTAACCCCCGCTGAGTGCACCCTAAACCTAATCTTCCCCGGAGGGTGCCAAACCTTAACCTCCCCCCCAGTGGTGCCTAACCCCCCTTTCTGTAGCCTAACCCTTCCAGGGGGTGCCTAACCCTAATCTCCCCCCGGGGGTCACTAAACCTAACCCTTGCCGCAGCCTAAACCCAACCCCCCCTTAGTGCCTAACACTTACCGTCGGGATGTCAGTGGTCGGGATCCTGGAGCTGGGATTCTGACTGTTGTCGGGGCTCCAGCGCCAGCATTGATATATCAGGAATATCGTTCGTTAGGGTCCAAACCTGAGGCCTGATTCAGAGATGGACACAGTGCCGATGTTTACACAGTTTGAACGATTATCGGAGGTCTGCACATGGGTCGAGTTTTATTACCGATGTTAATCACAGTGAGGATGTATTCGCAGAGTGATCGCCAGGCAGGGACAGTTTGTGGACAGCAACAGCTAGGTAGCAACTGAAATGCAGGCGCGGGGCGCATCTCTGACTACAATTCCATACAGCAGTCAAAATGGCTACGGCATCTCCATTCCCCACGACCATTCTGCGCGACCACAGAAGTCTGATAATCGTCCGATCTGCAAACTAGCTGTGCCTTTGTACGTAGTTGCTTGGATTTGCATCGGCAGTGTTTGATGGTGAGACCGATGGTGCTGCAGCCAGTGGACGTCTCTGTACGATTTTCATTGGCTGTAGCATTATCAATAAGTGGCGCAGTTGCATTTTGTAAGAATTCACACTCGCAGCTGCATTAGGGTCCAGCTCTGAATCAGGCCCTTAGAGATGTGTTCTGCTGTGATCTGCGTATGAAGACGGCCTTCTGTGCGTATGCGTCAATTAGCGATTTTCCCCTAACGATAATTGCGTGGTGTCGATACACAAGTAACAATTCTCAATCGATCCAGAAGATTGATCCCTACCAGTGAGCCTCTATTCCCGTCTTCCATTCCCCACCAGTAACTCTGAAGGTGCGTATCCACTACACGATGGAAGAACGATTGAACGATAATGACATTGTTATTGTACAATCATTCATTAAACTGTGCAGCGGATAACGGGCCTGATTCAGAGCCGCTCGTAAGCGGCAGTACGCTCGCTCCGAGCGATGTTTGCCCAACTGCGCATGCGTACGGATCGTAATACGCATGCGCGAACCAGTAAGTGCGTCCGAAAATCGTTTGTTCGCTAAATAGCGAATGCCTGCTATTTTGAGTGACAGAAAGAGGCGTATGTGGGCGGTAACAGGGGAAGGTGCTTGAAAAGGGGGAGTGGAGATCAGAACGCAGGCGTGCTTAAAGGTCAAAACGGGCGTTTTAAGGGTGTGCATAATTAACACAGCAGCGTCATTGACCACGTCACTGGGTTATTTTATAGCCAGAACTGCTCGCAAGATTGTGGTAGGAAAAACCAATCACAAGAATAGCGAGCAGCTCATACGCTGGTCGATGTACTCGATTAATCTAATAAATAGCGGACATGACGTAGGATGCGAGCGGCCAGGGGGCGTATTTATCCAAAAAACGACCACAAGTTTTGTTCGCTCGTTCAGACCTAGAGGCGTGAACAGACCGCAAAGAGCGAACGGTTCATTTGAATAGCCACCCCTATTTTTTGGACGAGTGAGCGCAAATTGCGTCCGGCTCTGAATCAGGCCCAATGTGCCCACTGTCGCTCAGTGCAGGCACCCTCTCTCATCCCCAAACATACACAACCTGTCGATATCATCAGGTCGGGCAGTTTGTTCAGGATGATGACAGATGCCAACAACGACCAGTGGGAGCGCACATCGCTGGTGGTTGCCGGCATATTCACTGCACGATTAATGAACGATAATGATGTTATTGTTCAATCGTCCATTTATTTTGGGTAGTGGAGATGCGCCTTCAGGCAGTGTGCCCCACTTTATACTTGCCTACCCTCCCGATTTGGCCGGGAGCCTCCCGAAAATCATGTGCCACGCCCGGCCCTCGGAAATACAGGCAAGCCTACTGACAGCCTCCGACCCACCCAAACCCCCTGCAGTGACACTAGAAACCCCCTGCAGCGGGGTAGGGGATGTGTACGCGATTCGAGGGAGGGGGCAGCCAGGTCAGCCAAGCAGGGGGACATGGCACAGCATAGGGGGTGTGGCCGGGCATATTACCCGGTAAATGGAGGTGGAGTAGGGGGCGTGGCCACGGAATCGCGTCATTTTGGCCCCGCTACACAATGCCGATATTTTCGGCATTGTGAAGCAGGGGGCGGGATCACGATGACAAAATTACCTGAGGATAGAGAAACGCGTTAAAAAGGAAAACCTGCCGCTGCCATTACAAGCAGGGATCCAGCAATTATTTACAGCACCGCTATAAGCCAACATCCATCTGTTTCTTCACCTCTGCAACTGTGGGTATAGCCTGTTGTCTCCCCATTGCCGGTCAGCCGCAAGCCGCTAGCCTTCCCAGCACTGGCAGCACATCACATGGTAAAGACGGCGGTCTCACAGTGTGGACATTGGGGGTCATTCAGACCTGCTCGCGAGCGGCACTACGCTCGCAAGCGGGTCGATGCTCCCCACTGCGCATGCGCACGACGGAGGGAGCTCCGTCGTGCGCATGCGTGAGACCCGGGGAGCGACGGGCTTTCCATCGCTCCGGGTCTCGCACCAAAGGGGGCGTGCTGTTGATGTTGAATGACAGCACGCCCCCTTTGGTGGGCGTGCCTTCCAGACGGAGGCATTCCCATGGGAACGCCTACGTCTGAAGCCGGCCCCACTGACATCACTAGTGATGTCAGTGGGAGTGATTTTGGCTCTGATAGAGCCAAAATCACTCCAGGGCTTGTGGCAGGGAGACCCTACCGCAGGGTCTCCGTCGCAAGTCCGATGGTCGCGATGGTCAAGACCATCGCGACCATCTTTTTGGCCGCTCGCACATGCTGTGGGTGGTCACCCACAGCTATGCGAACGGCCAGGAGGCCGCTCCATTTTCATGGAGGAGGGCCCTGATTCAGAGCGAGCGCTCTGGTCAGAGTGTTCAGCTCTGAATCAGGCCCATTGTGCGGGATTGCTGCTGGAAGCCAACGAGGATCCATTATTGGACACTGCCATTCGGACAAGCAGCCCTATTTACAAGTCCTACATGTACTGGGCTACCAAGGGATTATACCGGAATCATTGTGTAGATATAAGGGTGAGAAACGATATATCTTATTCATTAACATTACCGCATTCTATCAGCGGATATTTAACCCACCATATGCTGGAATTAGAGCGGGGCTCTCTCGTTCTCTCTACTTTTAGAGATCTGGACATTAAATAGTTATATTCGCCACTGCTGCTATTGCAGAATAATACTCTCTTTGTGCAACATTTTTATTTTTGGTGGGACCCATGCAATATTGTATTTTCAGATTTTAATAAATTATGTTATTTGATATTTTACATTTGAATGTGTACTGGATGATTTAAACACTCATTGTCAGTTAAAGCGCAGCTCCTCAATTTTCCTTATTTACGATTCAGCGCGAAGCCTGGAGGCTTGCCTACTTTTCCGGGGGGGCCCGGGAGCGGTACTGGATTTTCGGGAGACTCCCGGCCGAATCGGGAGAGTAGGAAAGTATGATCTGTGGGCTGGCTGGGAGTACCGGGGGCGTGGCTGGGAATATCGGGGGTGTGGCTGGGAGTATCGGGGGCATTATCACTGATCAGAGAGACACAGGATAATCCAGGAGGCAGGGCTTGGAAATCTGGTGGGTTTGGCCATGTGCCCCGATATCTATGTGGTCTATTTATAAAGCCTGAAACCATGTGGAAATGGCTGTTTCTGTAGGGTTAAGGTAAATGTAAGTATCAGGGCAATTTAAGAAATAACTAATGAATGAGATATGAGAGCTATCTCCTGTGTACAATAAACTAACGCAGAATACCGCAGTCGACTCAGTGGGGTCTGTGGTCAGGGGAAGTTTATCAAGTTCGAAAAGTTTAGCCTCTGTCCCGGCAGCAGCTTTTTGATAGTTCATAGAGCAGCTTCAGTTGTTTTTACTGCAATATGCTGCCATAAGATAGGATACTTTTCATAACCAACATCTGAATTTTTAGAATAGGCAACAGACTGACACAAATAGGTGTAGTAGAATCTGCCCCAATACGCTTGCCTTGAAGCTGTAAAAATAAATTACTAATAAAACATTTACTGAAACTGGAACAAATGTCATTTTGAGTATATTGTTCTGCTTCTCCCATTTATCTCTGCGCTGTCTGTGATCTGTTCAGGATACAACACTTACAAGAGAACGCTGAAAAGAGTAAGCATTAAATATTCTAAATATATGTTATATACAGTCAAATTACTATGTTCAATTATTAATTTATTCCTTTTATATAACATATTTCTCCTTTGGAATATAAGGCTACAAAGCAAATGTAATATTTCCTAGTGCCAGCAAGCCATTGATCCAACACCCGGGCTCCTCTGCTTTGTTTTTACGCAGTGAGCACCAGGCCTTTCTCACAAATAGGCCCCACGAGAGGTAGCATTCCAAACATTTTTTGAGTATTCATTTGTAACATTTGGTTGTGAAAACATTTTTAGAAATATTATTAATATTTCCTTTAATTTTTTTTTTTTCACAATAGCCACCATTTTCCTTTAAGTCTTTAATATTCAGACCCATAACCCAGTTCCGACGGTCACACGTCTTTAATATGAACAGGGGAACAATATGAAATATACATATAATATATACATATATTTACTATAGTTCTTCAGTGCAGCTCGTGAAATCAGCTTATGTACTTGGACACGTTAATTGATGTTTTTGGCCAGCGGTGGCTTTAAAACCTAACGGATCACCTCTGCCTTCCTTCTTTGTTATTCATCCATCAGACAGAGAAAATAGGAGCCAAATGTCCTTTGTAAGCCTGATAAAGTGCTGCTGACTACAGATGTTAATTATCTCCTCAGCTTTTGGCACCTGTCTATTTCCAGGCTTTTCAATTCCTCTCATTTTTTTTTTTTTTCTTGCCGAACAGCAGGATACGTCTTTTAAAGCCTAAGTAAGCTTGAGCCGTATCAAAACCAGGTCCTGGGGTTTCATAAATGGAGACCTCGGTAATGGAACCCCTTATACCACCAACGTAAAGTCCATAGTACAAATCTCTGCGCAAATCTACAGCATTTATACCGGGCTAATGAATATTTCAAAAGGAAAACAGGACTATAGATCAGTGGGTGCTAAATAGCCAGAGATATTTTTGACTCTGAATAGCTGCTGGTCTAATAATCGGTGCGGTGCGTTTCTATGACCTAGAAAATGAAAGTGACAAAACGTCTCGCTGCCATCTTTCAAAATGAAGGTGAACGGTTACACTAAAATCAGGTATTATCCTTTTCATGCTTTCAAAACCACTTTTTAAAATTATTTAAATCATATTCCCTTTATTCCTGTTCATAATATCAACTAACTGGCATCTGCTAAGAGCAGTGACCTTCAAACATGAAAGTTCTGTTAACTACTAGGTATAGTGGCAAAAATGTTGGCTCCTATATCAGCCATCCAGACAGAATGAGGTAATCATCATCGATATATATAGCACCGAGCATATTACGCAGACGTTTACTGCGAGCAGACACGCCAAGGGTCCACAGCTGCACGCCAAGGGTCCACAGAGATAAACGCAGATCTCCGCCTGTATTCAATCTGCCACATTTATGTGGCTACATGCATTGCCAACTACAGATCCGATCGCTAGAGCGGCCCTCGACATTATCCGCACGTGTTTTGCACCCACCCTGTTGTGGGTGCAGAAGATGCACCTGAAATCACTAGATCTCTACATAACTTCACATCTGAATAGCCAGTGGGTGAGTGCCCTCGCCGCCATCTAGTCAGGGCTGGCACGATACGCTCAGCCGGCCCTGCACAGCAGGGAGGCACCGGGCTGGAGAGGTGCCGCTGCCTTCTCCATTTGCTGGGCGCCCACTGAGATTTTTTTTTTTTTACCAATGGGCGCCCGGCGGCTCCTTCCCTGCAGCCGGAGGCTGGAGCTCACTCCTGAGGTCTGCCTTCCGGCTCCCTCAGTGGGTGTAGGGAGAGACGTCGTGACATCTCTCCCACAGTGCCGAGCACGAGAAGCTGTCAGACGGTGGCAGGAGCGAGGATTCAGGCAAATACAGTATTGTGTGTCTTTATGTACAAGGGGCACTACTACTGTGGGCATTGTATAAGGGACACTAATACTGTGGGCATTGTGTAGAAGGGGCACTACTGTGTAGAGTAACGTGAATAAGGGACACTACTATGTGCGGTGTAATGTGAATAAGATTGTGCTACTGTGTGGTGTAATTTGAATTGGGGGCACTATTGTGTGACCACGCCCCTTTCTTGTGTGACCACGCCCCTTTTCCAATGCATGCCGCTGTCCCTTTATAAAAAATGGCGCATTGATCCTGGCAGATTGGAGTTGCTGCGTGAGCTGACCGTCGGTCTTGCGGTGGATTCAATAAGGACCAGGAGGATGGAAATCACATTCAAGGAGCAGGGTTAGGACAGGAAAATAACAGGTGTTTCCAGTGATTTGGGCAGCGGTTCAGTAGTGTACGCGGAGAGACTTCCAAAGTACTTGTACTAGTTATGGTTTCTGCATTGGCATATGATACATTAGATCAACAGGGGAGCACTGTGAGATTTCTCTCTTTCCGTCGGTGATTGGCCCACACACAGTATTGTCTGCAACACATTCAGCAGAACACTGAACCATTACCAGCAGGGTGGTGGAGCTGTATCATTTTCCAGAATTGCGTGTTCTAAGCGTGGAACTCCTGGGAGGATTACTATAGAAAGATTTGGCTTCATAAGAGCTATTTGCCATTCTGCTACCTTTTGGTGTTACTAAAGCACATTGTAAAGCTGTTTAACACATATCTACAGTACAACACTTGTCTGCAGGAGACTCCAGACCACCTATATCAAGTGAATTTCAAAGCACCCCACCAGTGGTGGCAGTTGTGCAGCCAGCAAGAGGCCCGGAGGTTATGGGGGACTAATTACCATCCACCGGTCTGGCTGCACAGCGCATGCTCCATGTTTCTAGACCAGATCAGGAGGCCTGGAGAGCCTAGAGCGGTATCTCTGGTCTCACTTTTGTCTATGGGGGCCCAAAGGTGCTCTGTTCCACCCTTGGATACTACATGTATGTAGTGATTATAAAACATCTTATCATGACTTGGCGTTCATAAATACGTCTGCGTGGAGAACCCATATTACCCACCATAAGTAAACACCTACAGTATATATCAAAGATAATTGTTTACTACTTTACCCTTCTAGACAGGTCATACGCCTCCAGCTGCACTTATGCGGAGAGGATAAAATCAGTGTAGTAGAATTGATCCTAAAGTGGCCAAACACGCTGGGATATTGGACATTTAGGGCCTGACTAAGAAAGGGACGCAGCCACGACTGTGTCAGCATCTGTCGGTGGTCGCCCATCTGCGAATGCAGCTACAAAGTCCTTCCCTGGGAATGGGTATGTAATGCCGGCTGTCGGGGTGCCTCCTGTCCCAATACCAACAGCGGCATCCCCATGGTTGGTATCCCGACAGGGGTCGGGTAAGTATACTTACTATCCCCCTTCTTCCCCTAACCCTCCCTTCTTGTAGTCTAACCCTAAACCTCCCGACCCCGTACACTAACCCTCCTTGTTAGTTTCTAAACCTAAGTCTCCCCACTTAATGCCTTAAACTAACCCCCCCCCCCCCCAGTGGTACACCTGACCCTAACCCTCCCCCCTATGGGTGCCTAACCCTAACCTCTCCCCCCAAAACCGAACACTAACCCCGCTAACTGACCTGAACCTAACCCCCCCTGCAGCAAACAGAACGGGCGCCACGGCTTACCTTCGTTTGGGCTGGCGTCCTCCTGGATTCCGGCATCGGGATTAAGATAGGCGCCGGTATTTCCACACCTGTCTTAACACCCCAGTCGGGATTCCAGCGTCGGGATAGAGACCGGCGCCTTGCGGCCGCCGGCCTCTTGACTACATCTCCTTCCCTGTGTATAAATGTGCCAGGGCTGAGACGTGACCGCTCAGTGTCCATAGTCGCTGTTATACCATCTTCATGCGTCTGTTTAGCCCAGTCACCACCCAGGAACGTCTGGCACTTTTCCAAGACATCTCCGATAGCGCACGTCTCAATCGCAACAGCCCCACTGTGCGTGCAGTCTGTGTAACGCATGCTCAATAGGTGTCTTTAGAGAATTTAGCACACGCGGTACCAAAACATCGCTCAATGCCGCAGGCGGCTCTGAATAAGGCCCTTAGCCCGATATGGCCATGTGTCCCCAAGCTCAATGACAATCCATGCGGAAAACAGCTGGATGTCATCCAATTTATCCACCTACGCAGGACAATCCCACTCACTGCAGCGTAAGTATGATGCCTGGGGGGAAATAATGACGATATCGCTACCACATCAGTGCTTCTTTATTAACATAAGATCAACCAGACAGTAAACAAAGAGTGGCTTTATGTGAGACTGTAGATTAATATGAAGGATAAAAGTTGCACTGGATATTATTTAGCTGGATGCAAACTATACGATGTGCACCCAGCGACTGAACGACGCGCTGTAACGATACATTGCGAAGGCCGTACACACTGCACGATCCGATGTACAACCGCGCCATGTATCGCCCCATGCTGCATGTAACAGCACCGCGTCATTCATTGCGTCGTCCCATCGCAGCACAACAGCTGAGGGACAATGCGATGTACGAACGGCATGTACACACTATAAGATCCTCATGATATATCGTTCCGATCCCCATCTCGTACGATATATCGTATAGTGTGTACCCAGGGCCTAATTCAGACCCGCTCGTGAGCGAAGGACGCTCGCAAGCGGGTCGATGGTGCCCAAATACGCATGCGCACGACGGAGGGAGTTCCGTCATGCGCATGCGCGAGACCCGGCAAGCGACGAGGAATCCGTCGCTCGGGGTCTCGCACCAAAGGGGGCGTGCTGTCGATGGTGAGTGACAGCACACCCCCTTTGGTGGGCGTGCCGGGGGCGTGGCTGCCAGACGGAGGCGTTCCCTTGGGAACGCCTACCGTCTGAGTCCGGCCCCACTGACATCACTAGTGATGTCAGTGGGAGTGATTTTGGCTCTGATAGAGCCAAAATCACTCCAGGTCTTGCGGCAGCGAGACCCTACCGCAGGGTCTCGTCGCAAGCCCGATGGTCGCGATGGTCTTGACCATCGCGACCATCATCATGGACGCTCGCTATAGCTGTGGGTGGTAACCCACAGCTATGCGAGCGTCCAAGAGGCAGCTCCATTTAGGGAGGAGGGCCCTGATTCAGAGCGAGCGCTCTGGTCAGAGCGTTTGGCTCTGAATCAGGTCCCCAGCTTTAGGAAAGTTAAACCGATGTAACAGTTAATAACAGAAAAATGATCCAGAATAAGTCTGGTAAGAGAAAATTATATTGAACTGATCTCAAAAGAGAAATTTGGATGATAATTTGAACTTTTTTCCCCCACCTCCCCAAAAATGTAGATTTAAGATTACAACGTAACAAAGGAATAATACAAGCGGGCTATCTGCTCACCAGAGTATTGAAGATTAGTTCATTAATAGGTTCAGTATCAAGCCATGCATCAGCATAATATTAGCAGCTAACGGATATCCTGACTCCAAAGCACTTATAAGTACCAACTTGCAAATCACTCCTAGATGCACGTCAAACTGAGAGATGACAGAGGTAAGAGAAAACATTCCTCATCCATTCGATTAGCACAAACACATTTGTAATATGCTGCAGTGCATATAATAGTATGTATTGTCTTATAAATCCTGCTCATCATTCATTAGCGCTCGGATGGGAGAGACGAATGGTGCACGCACATGCTGGAGTTCACCTCCGGATTAAATGAATGAATTATATGGAAGGATAGCATCTAAGCAATTCAAAACAGCATATTAGCTGTATTTAAAAAAGCATTTCATTTATAATGCGAAACAATGCCCAGATAATGTATGGTGCCAGTGGCCGTATTTATATCCGGCTCTCGGAAAACTTATTAACTGACATTCAAAGTTGACGGCAAATTAGGTTTTCTCAGATGCAGAGAAATGAATAGCACTGGCATCAAATCTCTAATTAAACAGGGACCAGGTTCACTAAGCAGTGTTTATGGACAACGGGGGAAATCTCTTGATGATAAGCAGTGGGGAGCTATCTTTTAAACAGGACAACTCCTTTCAAATAAATTCCCCCCACCCAAATATAGCAAACTGGGGGACCCCTCCGGCACGGGTAGCAGTCGGGAAGCCGACGGACGCAATTCCGACCGCTGATTCCTCAGGCACAACCGAATTAAAAGAAAACTGTCCATAGTGCTTTAATAGTTAATCATTTCCAATTCAGGTAATGGGGGTTCCTGCTGCACATGGGGCGAGGATTAATTAAGAACGTGTTGTCCATTGAATTGGAAATAGAAAGTATTAGCAATCATTCATTCAGGTTTTTGAAACATAAATATTTCTTCATAATTCAGGAATAATTATTACAATATTTTATTTTATTACTTACAGTCAGGTGCATAAACATTGGGACATTGACAGAATTTTCATATTTTGGCCTCTATTTACCACCACAATGGCTTTGAAATGAAACAAACAAGATGTGATTTAACTGCAGACTTTCAGATTTAATTTGAGGGTAATTACATCCAAATCAGGTGAACGGTGTAGGAATTACAGCGGTTTCTATATGTGCCTCCCACTTTTTAAAGGGATAAAAGTAATGGGACTATCAACTCAAAAGCTATTTCATGGACAGGTGTGGGCTATTCCCTCGTTATTTCATTATTAAGCAGTTAAAAGGTCTGGAGTCGATTCTAGGTGTGACATTTGCATTTGGAATCAGTTGCTGTCGACTCTCAATATGAGATCCAAAGAGCTGTCACTATCAGTGAAGCAAGCCATCATTAGGCTGAAAAATCAAAACAAACCCATCAGAGAGATAGCAAAAACATTAGGTGCGGCCAAATCAACTGTTTGTAACATTCTTAAAAAGAAAGAACGCACCAGAGAGCTCAGCAACACCAAAAGACGCGGAAGGCAACGGAAAACAACTGTGGTGGATGACAGAAGAATTATTTCCCTGGTGAAGAAAAACCCCTTCACAACAGTTGGCCAAATCAAGAACACTCTCCAGGAGGTAGGTGTATATGTATCAAAGTCAACAATCAAGAGAAGACTTCACAAGAGTGAATATAGAGAGTTCACCACAAGATGTAAACCATTGGTGAGCCACAAAAACAGGAAGACCAGATTAGAGTTTGCCAAACAACATCTAAAAAAGCCATTACAGTTCTGGAACGGAATTGGTATGAAATACCAATTCCCGTCAGCGGCAGCCCGACAGGAGCAGAGTGCGACGCAGCGGAAGCCCGACAGCGCTGGAAATCCCGATCGTGGATAGGTAAGTATCCACTAACCTAACCCCCCTAACCCTAACCCTCCTTAGGGGTGCCTAACCCTAACTCCCCCCCCCAAGTGCCTAACCCTAATCCCCCCTGTAAGTGCCTAACCCTAACCACCCCCTTCCCCGCTGCCTAAACCTAAGTCCCCCGGGGGGTGCCTAACCCTAAGTCCCCACCGGGGGTGCCTAACCCTCCCTCCCCCTAGCCTAACCCTCCCGGGGGGGTGCCTAACCCTAAGTCCCCCCGGGGAGCCCTAAACCTAACCCTCCCCCCCCCGCGGCTGTGATGCCGGGCGCCGGTCTCCCGGCGTCGGGGAAATGCGGGCGTCTACATCTAGACGCCTGGCATTTCACCCTTGCCGGGATAAGACAGTCGGAAAGCCGGCTGCCGGTATTTAGGCAGTCGGCTTCCCGATTGCCTCCCTCTGGAACAACATCCTATGGACAGATGAGACAAACATCAACTTGTACCAGAGTGATGGGAAGAGAAGAGTATGGAGAAGGAAAGGAACTGCTCATGATTCAAAACATACCACCTCATCAGTGAAGCATGGTGGTGGTAGTATCATGGCGTGGGCATGTATGGCTGCCAATGGAACTGGTTCCCTTGTATTTATTGATAATGTGACTGCTGACAAAAGCAGCAGAATGAATTCTGAAGTGTTTCGGGCAATATTATATGCTCATATTCAGTCAAATGCTTCAGAACTTATTGGACGGCGCTTCACAGTGCACATGGACAATGACCCGAAGCATACTGCAAAAGCAACCAAAGTGTTTTTTAAGGCTAAAAAGTGGAATGTTATGCAATGGCCAAGTCAATCCCCTGACCTGAATCCAATTGAGCATGCATTTCACTTGATGAAGACAAAACTGAAGGGAAAATGCCCCAAGAACAAGCAGGAACTGAAGACATTTGCAGTAGAGGCCTGGCAGAGCATCACCAGAGATGAAACCCAGCGTCTGGTGATGTCTATGCGTTCCAGACTTCAGGCTGTAATTGCCTGCAAAGGATTTGCAACAAAGTATTAAAAAGTGAAAGTTAGATTTAGGATTGTTTAGTTTGTCCCATTACTTTTGGCCCTTTAAAAAGTGGGAGGCACATTTTCTACAATTTCTGTAATTTCTACACCGTTCACCTGATTTGGATGTAATTACCCTCAAATTAAATCTGAAAGTCTGCAGTTAAAGCACATCTTGTTTGTTTCATTTCAAAGCCATTGTGGTGGTGAATAGAGGCCAAAATCTGAAAATTCTGTCAATGTCCCAATATTTATGCACCTGACTGTATGTGACGTCCTCTCAGCAGGTGCGGCCCAAAATCCGAGAGCTTGGCCTAACACTATCCTAGGGAAAGGAGCAGCTCCTGGTGTGATTGGTCAGTACAGGTATGTGCCAAGGCTCATCTCACATTAAGGTGCCACACCTGCCAACAGGCCACAGATCCTAGGAATCGGGCTGCTTGGCCCTGAGACCACAGCACGCGTGGCCTCAAAATTTACAAAATCCCACTTTAACACTGCTAACTGAATACCTCCCAAAGTGTTCCCCTCTTGTAAAAGCAGTGGTGTAAGTACCAGAGACAGCGGTTTTCCTGCGCCACGGGGTAGGGCTGCCATCAGTGGGATACAGGAGATACAAACACGTATCTTACCCAGCAGCCTTATGTATCCGGGTTACTGTAGGTACACCATATTCTCCAAGAGCTAGACATACCTTTGTGTGCAGAGCTGGGCGTATGTTGCTGTGCTAATGCCTCAGTATATAGATGTAAGTATGTCACTTTTATGGGCGCCATTTTTGAATTCATTTTCTGCCATCATCAACTTGTACATACTGTAGATCCGACACGTACGTGTGTGTGTGTGTGTACAAAAGTTCACCAATGTTCATATCCATTTCCGGGTGGAGTTTAAACAGATAGGGGGGTGCAACAAATTTAGACCTAGTTTCCTCCTGGTCACCAGGAGACAGAGCCGTAACTAGACTTTTTGGTGCCCTGTGCCAGAAAGAGCATTGGCGCCCCCTCATTTTTCAAAGGGACATAATGCACCCAAAAAAGGGCCATGGCTTCATGGGGAAGGGCCAGGGAAGAGAAAGGAGAGGCCAGGAGATGCTGGGGATGAAATAAGAGGAAGATACAAGCAAGAATGATAATAAACAGACAGGCCCAAACAGCGCCCCCTGACCTGTGGTGCCCTGTGCGATGGCACAGGCCGTACTACCCTCGCTACGGCCCTGCCAGGAGATAACCAGGTCTAATCAGGTGGAGGGGGAGATACCTCATTGAGGTTTCGGGGATCGGCTGTTTGGTGATATATTTATCATTGGGAAAATTACAATTGGGTTTAATCATTTACTTACTATTGTGCGCCCCCTTATCTGTTCAAACTCCTATAAATATATATATATCATACTTGCCGACTTTCACTCCCTCCTTCAGGGAGGGAGCTGTCAGGCTTCTATGGCTCGGGGGCGTGATGCGGAAAAAAGGTTGGGTTGGCGCAGCGATGATGCAGCAATTGGGGGTAGAGCATGGGGCGTGGCCACACAATTGAATCATTGTGGCCCCGCCCCCTTTTCACAATGAAATTAACAGCATTGTGAAGCAGGGGTCGGGGCCACGATGACATGATTCAATGCAAATCGCATCACTGCCCCCCCTTCCTCTGTATGGGGATATGGGGGGATGCAAGGGAGTGGCAGCCGACCGGGAGTTTTGCCTACTTTTCCGGGGAGGCCGGGAGCGCCACACGATTTTCGGGAAACTCCCGGCCATCACGCAAGAGTAAGCATGCATGACACAATATATATATATATATATATATATATAATATATATATAATGTAACACGGGGTATAGAAAAGAGGACTCCAGACAGGCAGGTACTTTGTAAAAGAGTGTCTTTTTAATAGCAGCAGACACTGCACCTTAGCATATGTGAGTTTAGGCCTGGACACACACAGGCACATAACAGCAAATAAACATAAAAGTAAATGTCTCAGCACTCCTTGGGCTAATGTCTGGCACCCTAATGCTAACCACCAACCACAGCCTATCATCTGGCCAGCTTATCCAGCATCAGGAGCAATGAGCAACAGGTGTGTGAGAGTTTTAAACCCTTCCTGTGCTCCAGTGATTATTCCAGCTGGGTCTGTGTAAATGCTAAAACCTGGAACTTCCTGATTCCAGCTGATTCCACCAGAATGTGGGTAATTCAAGTGAGAGACAACCCCCTCTCACCATAATATATATATATGCTTGAATGCATTTTCCTCAGGGATATGTTAAACAATCAACGTGTATATATATATATATATATAAAATTTAAGAAAAGTGGGTGACGTTACTATTACAGAAAGTTACCACTACTCACCTAAATTGCTGGTGGGGGGAAATATCCCACAAAATACATATATTAAATAACTATGGGGCCTATTCATCAACACTAAAATAACGGTTTTGAGGACATTCTCCTTAATTACCGTTATTTTAGTATTCATGAACACACTTAACACAGGAGAGATCACTGATATCTCCTGGTTAAGTCCGCTGCGTTCATTTCCACACTCCCCATACATTAGTACACCAGGGTTGCCTACCCTCCCGATTCGGGCGGGAGCCTCCCGATAAACGGGTGCAGCTCCCGCCCCCCCGGAAAGGCAGGCAAGCCTCCCGCCTGCCGCCGATCCCCCGACCCCCCCTCCAAATTACCTGATAAACCCCTGCAGCGGGGGGACCGCTGACGCGATTCGCGTCATTTTGGCCCCGCCCCCTGCTTTGCAATGCCTATTTTTCCTGCATTGTGTAGCGGGGGCGGGGCTAAAATGACGCGATCGCGTGGCCCCGCCCCCTGTCATGCCCGCAAACTGACCTCACCTCATTTGGACCAGCCCCCATTTGCCGGCCACGCCCCCTGTGTTGCCGATCTGGCTGCTCCCTCCCGGAAGGAGCAGCCAGATTGTCGGCAAGTATGTAGTACACTAGTATGGGGATGTAGAAATTAGGCTATTCAGCAAATTCCGAGAATTACCACAGCTGTAGGCAGTGCTACACATGCTCTGCTTTTACAGATGTAACGGCACAGGCGCAGAACAGATTACGGCTGTAGTGTAGAGAGGGAAAAATATCTATTTCCTGAAAATCTGTCAGCGCAGAAATGACAGCATTTCGGAATAGATAGTTACGGGGAGGAGGAATGATGGATTCCTCCGGTAATCCATGCGAGTTCTAAACCTAATTACCTCCAACGATATTTAGTTATGATGAATAGGCTCCAATATATTATACATATCGATATATAGTGTAGATATACTGTATGTATATAGTATACTTTAATAATCTAAGAATGTTACTTCTCTTCCTTAATACTCAAAATATTCTAGTAAAGAAAAATATCTTATCAAAAATAGGAGCGATACAGATGGGGAACTGCGGGCCATCAGAGCGTGGGCTGTGGGCTTCTATGAAGGGTTTGTAGTGTTCTATTTCCTACGCTGGGAGTTTATATTATGGTATAATTATGTTTCTGAATCACGGTTCCTTTTTCCACATCCCGTTCTTACTTACAATAGCTGAACAGCTGCGGTGTAATCATACAACGTTAAATATGTATTTTGATGACTATATATTTACTATATAAATAAAATCTAAACTACGTCAAATTTTCTTATAAAAGTACCACACCGCAGTGGTAAAGAATAACACTACGAGCCTGCACATTATATATGTTATATATATAAAAAAAAGTTTTTAAACACACATGTAAAAATATAAACTACAATTTTTTTTAAAGTAAGTAAGCATATATATATATTACACCCCCTGATAAGTCAATGAGTGACGAAACATGTTGAGGAGTGACTTGTGACGTGGATGCTGTAACGAGATCTGCCTGTGTCCAGAGCCGGCGTTACTCGTGGACGAGGTCTCGTTCCTGGAGCTGCTATTATTTCACGGGGATTGGGTGACCGCTGAAATTTCATGTTTGCTTTTTTAAACTTTAACGCATGTGGATATTTACATAAGTAAAGTGTGTGTTTTACTTTATTACTGAGTGTGCTCTCCTGTATCCATTTGTGTATATATATTATATATATATATATATATATATGTACACACACACACACACACACACATATATATATATAAAATCCCAAGGTGGTTGTTGCTATGTCTCTAGCTCAGGGGTTCTCAAACTCGGTCCTTAGGATCCCACACAGGTCACGTTTTCCATGTCACCCAGCAGGAGCACAGGTGTAGTCATTACTCACTGACGCATTTTAAAAGATCCACAGGTGGAGCTAATTATTTCACTTGTGATTGTGAGGGGATTTGGAAAACATGCACTGTGTGGGGTCCCGAGGACAGAGGGCCTGATTCAGAGCCACTCGCTCTGACAGAGTGCTTGCTCTGAATCAGGGCCGGGCTTTTTTTTTTTTGGAGCGGCCTCTAGGCCGCTCGCATAGCTGTGGGTAACCACAGCTATGGGTTTGCGACGAGACCCTTGTGGTAGGCTCTCGATCATCGCAAGCCCCAGAGAGCTGTCGGCTCTAACAGAGCCGGAAGCTCTCCACTGACATTACTCATGATGTCAGTGGGGACACCCCCAAACGGCAAGCGTTCCCTCGGTTTGGGCGGCCCCCCCCCCCGGCCCGCCCACCAAAGGGGGCGAGCTGTCACTCAACATCGACAGCTCGCCCCCTTTGGTGCGAGACCCAGAGCGACGGATTGCCCGTCGCTAGCCGGGTCTTGCGCATGCGCATGACGGAGCCGGCTCCATCGACCCGGTTGCGAGCGTTCAGCGCTTGCGACCGGGTCTGAATCAGTCCCAGAGTTTGAGAACCTGTGCTCTAGCTATTTGGTCTTGACAAAGGTCCAGATGGACCGAAACGTCTACATGATTGTAAGGTGAATAAATACTTTTTCTTCATATTGCGGTGAGTGCCCATCTTTTGGATTTCTTTATTTTGGACAGCACATGTCTTTAATGGAGTCTGAGGTATACAGTAATATATATATATATATATATATATATTACACAGGGGCGTAGAGAGGCTTGCCGGGCCCGGGTGAAGGGGGCATGGCCCAATCGCGGGAGGTGTGACCACGCTCCCTTCGGATTTTTTACATGCGCTCTGGGGAGGGGGGCCAGCAAAGCCAGGGGGCGCGATCAGCGTGATTGCTCCCCCCCCCCACAGGCATAGGAGGCTGCTGCCCAGTCTCCCACTACAGCCCAGCACACAGAAGCTTGTGCTGAGATTTAAGAGGGAAGGGGGGGGGGGGCAGCGCCGGGCCCCTCCAGCAGCCTGGGTAATTAGTACCCGCTCCCCCCACCCTCTCGGTGCCCCTGATAATACATACACACATATATATATAATATATATATTCACTCACATACATATATATCTGTTATACAGTATACTAGTATCTAAACTATATTCTGTATGGAATCGGTAAGAAATAACGCCGGCCGCATGGCCGGCAGCCCGACAGCGCTGGATATCCCAATCGTCCCCCGGTAAGTATATACTAACCTAACCACCTAACCCTCCTTAGGGGTGCCTAACCCTAACCTCCCCCCAAGTGCCTAACCCTAATCCCCCCTCTAAGTACCTAACCCCCCCTTCCCCGCTGCCTAAACCTAAGTCCCCCGGTGGGGTGCCTAACCCTAAGTCCCCCCGAAGGTGCCTAACCCTCCCTCCCCCTAGCCTAACCCTCCCGGGGGGTGCCTAACCCTAAGTCCCCCCTGGGTGCCCTAAACCTAACCCTCCCCCCAGCGCGGCTGTCCGCACGCGGCGCCCGGCATCCCTTCGATCGGGATGCCGGGCGCCTGTCTCCCGGCGTTGGGAAAATGACAGGCGTTTACATATTTAACCCACACCAGGATAAAGCAGTCGGGAAGCTGGCTGTTGGGATCACGTCAGCCGGTTTCCCGATTGCATCCAATTTTGAATATACATAGATATTCTATACAATATGTCTGTTCAACATGTATAGAGAATACAAGATTAATATATATTCTAAATATTTACTGTATAAAAAAAATTTAAATAAATACAGGTTCTGGTATAAACGTAACAGTATATACCTATAATATGTACTGATACTATATATACACACGCACACACACGCATATATATTATAATATTATGGCTACACCTGCCTGGAAATAATATACATATATTATATGTTTAGTCCAACGTTCTGAACATGGAAGAAGCAATATAATGTGTTTCCGTTCATGCTTTCCCGCACGATATATCACATATTTAATCGGTGAACAGTTTTTACGCGATTTTATTTTATTTTGTTCCCTCATTTTTGCTCACTTGACAAGTTGTCACTGGGCCCGTCACCGCCATACTGGCTGTCCTTGGAAGCCGACCTCTGTGGCTCTGTGTGCCAAGTCCTCATCCTGTCTCCGTCTCACTCCAACCATTTGTGACAGGGAGCAAGCGGATCCTAACAGCCAGACCTGGCACCTGTGCCTCTCAGGGATTACACAGGTAAATCAGCGTATTGCATGTTGTCTCCGGGCTAACAACTGCAAGAAGATACATGACATCTCCAAAAGCAGATCTTACATTCGCATATTCAGGAGCCTCATCATCATTGTACAAGCAGATGGCCAAGATTGCGCTCCCTCTGCCTCCATGCGGAAAATGATCCAGCACCGCACGCCTGATAAAATACACTCTTCTTTTTAGTGCCTTAATTACAGACATTGCTTCAGCAATAGCAAATACATATGTCCAAAAACAACTGTTTTACTACAACTGTGTTGTCAGTTGGTGCTCGGTGCTTTTATTGCAGTAAGGTGGGTGTTGGTAACATGCAAATGAGTGATGGCACTAATACATCTCTACTTTACTCCGAGCCTGGCCATATTATATGTATATACACATACATCTCTACTGTACTCCGAGCCTGTCTATATTATTTGTCTATACACATACATCTCTACTGTACTCCGAGCCTGGCCATATTATATGTATATACACATACATTTCTACTGTACTCCGAGCCTGGCCATATTATATGTATATACACATACATTTCTACTGTACTCCGAGCCTGGCCATATTATATGTATATACACATACATCTCTACTGTACTCCGAGCCTGTCTATATTATATGTATATACACATACATCTCTACTGTACTCCGAGCCTGGCCATATTATATGTATATACACATACATCTCTACTGTACTCCGAGCCTGGCCATATTATATGTATATACACATACATCTCTACTGTACTCCGAGCCTGTCTATATTATATGTATATACACATACATCTCTACTGTACTCCGAGCCTGGCCATATTATATGTATACTGTATATAGTGATATACACATACATCTCTACTGTACTCCGAGCCTGGCCATATTATATGTATACTGTATATAGTGATATAGACAAACATCTCTACTGTACTCCGAGCCTGGCCATATTATATGTATACTGTATATAGTGATATACACATACATCTCTACTGTACTCCGAGCCTGGCCATATTATATGTATATACATACATACATCTCTACTGTACTCCGAGCCTGGCCATATTATATGTCTATATAGTGATATACACATACATCTCTACTGTACTCCGAGCCTGGCCATATTATATGTATATACATACATACATCTCTACTGTACTCCGAGCCTGGCCATATTATATGTCTATATAGTGATATACATAGACATCTCTACTGTACTCCGAGCCTGGCCACATTATATGTACATACACATACATCTCTACTGTACTCCGAGCCTGTCCATATTATATGTATATACACATACGTCTCTACTGTACTCCGAGCCTGTCTATATTATATGTATATACACATACATATCTACTGTAATCCGAGCCTGACCATATTATATGTATATACACATACATATCTACTGTACTTCGATCCTGTCCATATTATACTGTACTTTACTGTACTCCAATTACAACAGTTTGATAACATGCTATAACATAGGCTTACATGAGGTTTTCTTCAGTCTTGGGAGATATTTCATGTGTTAATGGGGGTTGTAAATCAATATTTATGGCAATTGGCAAAGGAAGTCGGCAGTATCCGGGCATACCAAACCATTCCCCAGGAAAGAGTATCATGTGACTGCCGTACATCCTACGGTGTGAGCAGTCATTTACTATGAACACAAGGTGGTTACCAAGTTGCCTGTTCAGTCTTGATAAATACTGCAACAGGGTCAGGACATCCGTTCCCTCCTAAATAATAGTATATAGAAAAATATCTGATTTTAAAGAAACAATATTTGTTTTATTACATTACAAAGAGCGCCAACCTGCATTAATATGCCACGTTATCTCCATTCACAGTGATCAATTTTCACGTACCCCTCAGAAAGACCAGGATCTCTGACGCCGGCGATAAAGGATGCAGCTAAGGGGCTGAATGACCCATCCTTTGTCTGATGTGTTCTGCTGCAATGTCGGATGTGTTACAGATGAGACGCCCATGATGTGTTACTATAAATAAGAGGAGAACAAGCTGAGTCACAGTTTCTCCAAATTGCTAGATCATTGCTTCTGACCTGATGTGCAGAAATGATGAGTCAATGAACTGGCAACTTTTAATAGCTCCAATGACATTTGCAGATGAATTTGCCTCATCGCAAATCTGTATGTACATAGACAATAAGCCCCAGACTAGTGCGGAGCTTAGAGTCTGAGAGAGTCATAGTGCGGGACCCGCCAGGTACAGATACTTAGGGCTCAATCCAATTCGCTGTAAACTCCCTCATAGCGCGAGTAAGTGCAGCTGTATGCAGACACCGCAGCACGAAGACAGTCAGCAGCACGCAGGCAAGGATAAGCCACTTTGTTGCAGGTACAGGGGCCTATTCATCAAACCATAAATGGCCTGGTAACCATGCGGAAATGCTAAGTTATCGGGCCATTCATCATGAGAGGTCCGATAGGACTCCTTTGGTATTCAGCAAACTCCGAAAACTGAAAGACGGCACTTGTTCTCAGATCCCTGCTCCTTCCTAAGGAGTTCCGGGGATGCAAAGAGGGATCTGAACAGATCCATCCGCCCCCCCCGCCTCACCATTACCCAAGGTCATGCATGCGTTGCGTTGCGTAGCCAGGACGACAGGGAGCAGGTAAGTAACGCAGATACAGAAGTAGCTGCGATACTAACCACGGGGACAACTGCTTTTTGGAGCAGTTGTCCCCTTAGCGGAGCAATGATGAATTACTACGGTATCAGGCTTCCCTCACTGAGAGTTGGATACTTAAGTTCAATACTTCATCATCGGAGGCCATACGGCCTTTCGATGATGAATAGGCCCCACAGTCAGTGGCATGCAGACAAGGATAAGCCGGTATGTTGCAGATACAGTCAGTGGCAGAAAGACAGGGATAAGCCGGTATGTTGCAGACAAGGATAAGCCAGTATGTTGCAGACAAGGATAAGCCGGTATGTTGCAGACAAGGATAAGCCGGTATGTTGCAGACAAGGATAAGCCGGTGTGTTGCAGACAAGGATATGCCGGTGTGTTGCAGACAAGGATAAGCCGGTATGTTGCAGACAAGGATAAGCCGGTGTGTTGCAGACAAGGATAAGCCGGTGTGTTGCAGACAAGGATAAGCCGGTATGTTGCAGATACAGTCAGTGGCAGAAAGACAGGTATAAGCCGGTATGTTGCAGACAAGGATAAGCCGGTATGTTGCAGACAAGGATAAGGCGGTGTGTTGCAGACAAGGATAAGCCGGTATGTTGCAGACAAGGATAAGCCGGTGTGTTGCAGACAAGGATAAGCCGGTGTGTTGCAGACAAGGATAAGCCGGTATGTTGCAGATACAGTCAGTGGCAGAAAGACAAGGATAAGCCGATGTGTTGCAGACAAGGATAAGCCGGTATGTTGCAGACAAAGATAAGCCGGTATGTTGCAGACAAGGATAAGCCGGTGTGTTGCAGATACAGTCAGTGGCAGAAAGACAAGGATAGGCCGGTGTGTTGCAGATACAGTCAGTGGCAGAAAGACAAGGATAAGCCGGTATGTTGCAGACAAGGATAAGCCGGTGTGTTGCAGACAAGGATAAGCCGGTGTGTTGCAGACAAGGATAAGCCGGTATGTTGCAGATACAGTCAGTGGCAGAAAGACAAGGATAGGCCGGAGTGTTGCAGACAAGGATAAGCCGGTGTGTTGCAGATACAGTCAGTGGCAGAAAGACAAGGATAAGCCGGTGTGTTGTAGACAAGGATATGCCGGTGTGTTGCAGACAAGGATAAGCCGGTATGTTGCAGACAAGGATAAGCCGGTGTGTTGCAGACAAGGATAAGCCGGTGTGTTGCAGACAAGGATAAGCCGGTATGTTGCAGATACAGTCAGTGGCAGAAAGACAGGGATAAACCGGTATGTTGCAGACAAGGATAAGCCGGTATGTTGCAGACAAGGATAAGGCGGTGTGTTGCAGACAAGGATAAGCCGGTATGTTGCAGACAAGGATAAGCCGGTGTGTTGCATACAAGGATAAGCCGGTGTGTTGCAGACAAGGATATGCCGGTGTGTTGCAGACAAGGATAAGCCGGTGTGTTGCAGACAAGGATAAGCCGGTATGTTGCAGATACAGTCAGTGGCAGAAAGACAGGGATAAGCGGGTATGTTGCAGACAAGGATAAGCCGGTGTGTTGCAGACAAGGATATGCCGGTGTGTTGCAGACAAGGATAAGCCGGTATGTTGCAGACAAGGATAAGCCGGTGTGTTGCAGACAAGGATAAGCCGGTATGTTGCAGACAAGGATAAGCCGGTATGTTGCAGACAAGGATAAGCCGGTGTGTTGCAGATACAGTCAGTGGCAGAAAGACAAGGATA
Organism: Taudactylus pleione; assembly: GCA_031769625.1. Lineage (NCBI taxonomy): Eukaryota > Metazoa > Chordata > Amphibia > Anura > Myobatrachidae > Taudactylus > Taudactylus pleione. The sequence goes on from JAUIMM010000883.1 coordinate 820,677, forward strand.
GGCCGGTGTGTTGCAGATACAGTCAGTGGCAGAAAGACAAGGATAAGCCGGTGTGTTGCAGACAAGGATATGCCGGTGTGTTGCAGACAAGGATAAGCCGGTATGTTGCAGACAAGGATAAGCCGGTGTGTTGCAGACAAGGATAAGCCGGTGTGTTGCAGACAAGGATAAGCCGGTATGTTGCAGATACAGTCAGTGGCAGAAAGACAAGGATAGGCCGGAGTGTTGCAGACAAGGATAAGCCGGTGTGTTGCAGATACAGTCAGTGGCAGAAAGACAAGGATAGGCCGGTGTGTTGCAGATACAGTCAGTGGCAGAAAGACAAGGATAAGCCGGTATGTTGCAGACAAGGATAAGCCGGTATGTTGCAGACAAGGATAAGCCGGTGTGTTGCAGATACAGTCAGTGGCAGAAAGACAAGGATAGGCCGGTATGTTGCAGATACAGTCAGTGGCAGAAAGACAAGGATAAGCCGGTATGTTGCAGACAAGGATAAGCCGGTATGTTGCAGACAAGGATAAGCCGGTGTGTTGCAGACAAGGATAAGCCGGTATGTTGCAGACAAGGATAAGCCTGTGTGTTGCAGACAAGGATAAGCCGGTGTGTTGCAGACAAGGATAAGCCGGTGTGTTGCAGACAAGGATAAGCCGGTGTGTTGCAGACAAGGATAAGCCGGTGTGTTGCAGACAAGGATAAGCCGGTATGTTGCAGATACAGTCAGTGGCAGAAAGACAGGGATAAGCCGGTATGTTGCAGACAAGGATAAGCCGGTATGTTGCAGACAAGGATAAGCCGGTGTGTTGCAGACAAGGATAAGCCGGTGTGTTGCAGACAAGGATATGCCGGTGTGTTGCAGACAAGGATAAGCCGGTGTGTTGCAGACAAGGATAAGCCGGTATGTTGCAGATACAGTCAGTGGCAGAAAGACAGGGATAAGCCGGTATGTTGCAGACAAGGATAAGCCGGTGTGTTGCAGACAAGGATATGCCGGTGTGTTGCAGACAAGGATAAGCCGGTATGTTGCAGACAAGGATAAGCCGGTGTGTTGCAGACAAGGATAAGCCGGTATGTTGCAGACAAGGATAAGCCGGTATGTTGCAGACAAGGATAAGCCGGTGTGTTGCAGATACAGTCAGTGGCAGAAAGACAAGGATAGGCCGGTGTGTTGCAGATACAGTCAGTGGCAGAAAGACAAGGATAAGCCGGTGTGTTGCAGACAAGGATATGCCGGTATGTTGCAGACAAGGATAAGCCGGTATGTTGCAGACAAGGATAAGCCGGTGTGTTGCAGACAAGGATAAGCCGGTGTGTTGCAGACAAGGATAAGCCGGTATGTTGCAGATACAGTCAGTGGCAGAAAGACAAGGATAGGCCGGAGTGTTGCAGACAAGGATAAGCCGGTGTGTTGCAGATACAGTCAGTGGCAGAAAGACAAGGATAGGCCGGTGTGTTGCAGATACAGTCAGTGGCAGAAAGACAAGGATAAGCCGGTATGTTGCAGACAAGGATAAGCCGGTATGTTGCAGACAAGGATAAGCCGGTGTGTTGCAGATACAGTCAGTGGCAGAAAGACAAGGATAGGCCGGTGTGTTGCAGATACAGTCAGTGGCAGAAAGACAAGGATAAGCCGGTGTGTTGTAGACAAGGATATGCCGGTGTGTTGCAGACAAGGATAAGCCGGTATGTTGCAGACAAGGATAAGCCGGTGTGTTGCAGACAAGGATAAGCCGGTATGTTGCAGACAAGGATAAGCCTGTGTGTTGCAGACAAGGATAAGCCGGTGTGTTGCAGACAAGGATAAGCCGGTGTGTTGCAGACAAGGATAAGCCGGTGTGTTGCAGACAAGGATAAGCCGGTGTGTTGCAGACAAGGATAAGCCGGTATGTTGCAGATACAGTCAGTGGCAGAAAGACAGGGATAAGCCGGTATGTTGCAGACAAGGATAAGCCGGTATGTTGCAGACAAGGATAAGGCGGTGTGTTGCAGACAAGGATAAGCCGGTATGTTGCAGACAAGGATAAGCCGGTGTGTTGCAGACAAGGATAAGCCGGTGTGTTGCAGACAAGGATATGCCGGTGTGTTGCAGACAAGGATAAGCCGGTGTGTTGCAGACAAGGATAAGCCGGTATGTTGCAGATACAGTCAGTGGCAGAAAGACAGGGATAAGCCGGTATGTTGCAGACAAGGATAAGCCGGTGTGTTGCAGACAAGGATATGCCGGTGTGTTGCAGACAAGGATAAGCCGGTATGTTGCAGACAAGGATAAGCCGGTGTGTTGCAGACAAGGATAAGCCGGTATGTTGCAGACAAGGATAAGCCGGTATGTTGCAGACAAGGATAAGCCGGTGTGTTGCAGATACAGTCAGTGGCAGAAAGACAAGGATAGGCCGGTGTGTTGCAGATACAGTCAGTGGCAGAAAGACAAGGATAAGCCGGTGTGTTGCAGACAAGGATATGCCGGTGTGTTGCAGACAAGGATAAGCCGGTATGTTGCAGACAAGGATAAGCCGGTGTGTTGCAGACAAGGATAAGCCGGTGTGTTGCAGACAAGGATAAGCCGGTATGTTGCAGATACAGTCAGTGGCAGAAAGACAAGGATAGGCCGGAGTGTTGCAGACAAGGATAAGCCGGTGTGTTGCAGATACAGTCAGTGGCAGAAAGACAAGGATAGGCCGGTGTGTTGCAGATACAGTCAGTGGCAGAAAGACAAGGATAAGCCGGTATGTTGCAGACAAGGATAAGCCGGTATGTTGCAGACAAGGATAAGCCGGTGTGTTGCAGATACAGTCAGTGGCAGAAAGACAAGGATAGGCCGGTGTGTTGCAGATACAGTCAGTGGCAGAAAGACAAGGATAAGCCGGTGTGTTGTAGACAAGGATATGCCGGTGTGTTGCAGACAAGGATAAGCCGGTATGTTGCAGACAAGGATAAGCCGGTGTGTTGCAGACAAGGATAAGCCGGTATGTTGCAGACAAGGATAAGCCTGTGTGTTGCAGACAAGGATAAGCCGGTGTGTTGCAGACAAGGATATGCCGGTGTGTTGCAGACAAGGATAAGCCGGTGTGTTGCAGACAAGGATAAGCCGGTGTGTTGCAGACAAGGATAAGCCGGTGTGTTGCAGACAAGGATATGCCGGTGTGTTGCAGACAAGGATAAGCCGGTGTGTTGCAGACAAGGATAAGCCGGTATGTTGCAGATACAGTCAGTGGCAGAAAGACAGGGATAAGCCGGTATGTTGCAGACAAGGATAAGCCGGTGTGTTGCAGACAAGGATATGCCGGTGTGTTGCAGACAAGGATAAGCCGGTATGTTGCAGACAAGGATAAGCCGGTGTGTTGCAGACAAGGATAAGCCGGTATGTTGCAGACAAGGATAAGCCGGTATGTTGCAGACAAGGATAAGCCGGTATGTTGCAGATACAGTCAGTGGCAGAAAGACAAGGATAGGCCGGTGTGTTGCAGATACAGTCAGTGGCAGAAAGACAAGGATAAGCCGGTGTGTTGCAGACAAGGATATGCCGGTGTGTTGCAGACAAGGATAAGCCGGTATGTTGCAGACAAGGATAAGCCGGTGTGTTGCAGACAAGGATAAACCGGTGTGTTGCAGACAAGGATAAGCCGGTATGTTGCAGATACAGTCAGTGGCAGAAAGACAAGGATAGGCCGGAGTGTTGCAGACAAGGATAAGCCGGTGTGTTGCAGATACAGTCAGTGGCAGAAAGACAAGGATAGGCCGGTGTGTTGCAGATACAGTCAGTGGCAGAAAGACAAGGATAAGCCGGTATGTTGCAGACAAGGATAAGCCGGTATGTTGCAGACAAGGATAAGCCGGTGTGTTGCAGATACAGTCAGTGGCAGAAGGACAAGGATAGGCCGGTGTGTTGCAGATACAGTCAGTGGCAGAAAGACAAGGATAAGCCGGTGTGTTGTAGACAAGGATATGCCGGTGTGTTGCAGACAAGGATAAGCCGGTATGTTGCAGACAAGGATAAGCCGGTGTGTTGCAGACAAGGATAAGCCGGTGTGTTGCAGACAAGGATAAGCCTGTGTGTTGCAGACAAGGATAAGCCGGTGTGTTGCAGACAAGGATAAGCCGGTGTGTTGCAGACAAGGATAAGCCGGTGTGTTGCAGACAAGGATAAGCCGGTGTGTTGCAGACAAGGATAAGCCGGTATGTTGCAGATACAGTCAGTGGCAGAAAGACAGGGATAAGCCGGTATGTTGCAGACAAGGATAAGCCGGTATGTTGCAGACAAGGATAAGGCGGTGTGTTGCAGACAAGGATAAGCCGGTATGTTGCAGACAAGGATAAGCCGGTGTGTTGCAGACAAGGATAAGCCGGTGTGTTGCAGACAAGGATATGCCGGTGTGTTGCAGACAAGGATAAGCCGGTGTGTTGCAGACAAGGATAAGCCGGTATGTTGCAGATACAGTCAGTGGCAGAAAGACAGGGATAAGCCGGTATGTTGCAGACAAGGATAAGCCGGTGTGTTGCAGACAAGGATATGCCGGTGTGTTGCAGACAAGGATAAGCCGGTATGTTGCAGACAAGGATAAGCCGGTGTGTTGCAGACAAGGATAAGCCGGTATGTTGCAGACAAGGATAAGCCGGTATGTTGCAGACAAGGATAAGCCGGTGTGTTGCAGATACAGTCAGTGGCAGAAAGACAAGGATAGGCCGGTGTGTTGCAGATACAGTCAGTGGCAGAAAGACAAGGATAAGCCGGTGTGTTGCAGACAAGGATATGCCGGTGTGTTGCAGACAAGGATAAGCCGGTATGTTGCAGACAAGGATAAGCCGGTGTGTTGCAGACAAGGATAAGCCGGTGTGTTGCAGACAAGGATAAGCCGGTATGTTGCAGATACAGTCAGTGGCAGAAAGACAAGGATAGGCCGGAGTGTTGCAGACAAGGATAAGCCGGTGTGTTGCAGATACAGTCAGTGGCAGAAAGACAAGGATAGGCCGGTGTGTTGCAGATACAGTCAGTGGCAGAAAGACAAGGATAAGCCGGTATGTTGCAGACAAGGATAAGCCGGTATGTTGCAATGTTGCAGACAAGGATAAGCCGGTGTGTTGCAGATACAGTCAGTGGCAGAAAGACAAGGATAGGCCGGTGTGTTGCAGATACAGTCAGTGGCAGAAAGACAAGGATAAGCCGGTGTGTTGTAGACAAGGATATGCCGGTGTGTTGCAGACAAGGATAAGCCGGTATGTTGCAGACAAGGATAAGCCGGTGTGTTGCAGACAAGGATAAGCCGGTATGTTGCAGACAAGGATAAGCCTGTGTGTTGCAGACAAGGATAAGCCGGTGTGTTGCAGACAAGGATATGCCGGTGTGTTGCAGACAAGGATATGCCGGTGTGTTGCAGACAAGGATAAGCCGGTATGTTGCAGACAAGGATAAGCCGGTGTGTTGCAGACAAGGATAAGCCGGTGTGTTGCAAACAAGGATAAGCCGGTATGTTGCAGATACAGTCAGTGGCAGAAAGACAAGGATAGGCCGGAGTGTTGCAGACAAGGATAAGCCGGTGTGTTGCAGATACAGTCAGTGGCAGAAAGACAAGGATAGGCCGGTGTGTTGCAGATACAGTCAGTGGCAGAAAGACAAGGATAAGCCGGTATGTTGCAGACAAGGATAAGCCGGTATGTTGCAGACAAGGATAAGCCGGTGTGTTGCAGATACAGTCAGTGGCAGAAAGACAAGGATAGGCCGGTGTGTTGCAGATACAGTCAGTGGCAGAAAGACAAGGATAAGCCGGTGTGTTGTAGACAAGGATATGCCGGTGTGTTGCAGACAAGGATAAGCCGGTATGTTGCAGACAAGGATAAGCCGGTGTGTTGCAGACAAGGATAAGCCGGTATGTTGCAGACAAGGATAAGCCTGTGTGTTGCAGACAAGGATAAGCCGGTGTGTTGCAGACAAGGATATGCCGGTGTGTTGCAGACAAGGATAAGCCGGTGTGTTGCAGACAAGGATAAGCCGGTGTGTTGCAGACAAGGATAAGCCGGTATGTTGCAGACAAGGATAAGCCTGTGTGTTGCAGACAAGGATAAGCCGGTGTGTTGCAGACAAGGATAAGCCGGTATGTTGCAGACAAGGATAAGCCTGTGTGTTGCAGACAAGGATAAGCCGGTGTGTTGCAGACAAGGATATGCCGGTGTGTTGCAGACAAGGATATGCCGGTGTGTTGCAGACAAGGATAAGCCGGTATGTTGCAGACAAGGATAAGCCGGTGTGTTGCAGACAAGGATAAGCCGGTGTGTTGCAGACAAGGATAAGCCGGTATGTTGCAGATACAGTCAGTGGCAGAAAGACAAGGATAGGCCGGAGTGTTGCAGACAAGGATAAGCCGGTGTGTTGCAGATACAGTCAGTGGCAGAAAGACAAGGATAGGCCGGTGTGTTGCAGATACAGTCAGTGGCAGAAAGACAAGGATAAGCCGGTATGTTGCAGACAAGGATAAGCCGGTATGTTGCAGACAAGGATAAGCCGGTGTGTTGCAGATACAGTCAGTGGCAGAAAGACAAGGATAGGCCGGTGTGTTGCAGATACAGTCAGTGGCAGAAAGACAAGGATAAGCCGGTGTGTTGTAGACAAGGATATGCCGGTGTGTTGCAGACAAGGATAAGCCGGTATGTTGCAGACAAGGATAAGCCGGTGTGTTGCAGACAAGGATAAGCCGGTATGTTGCAGACAAGGATAAGCCTGTGTGTTGCAGACAAGGATAAGCCGGTGTGTTGCAGACAAGGATATGCCGGTGTGTTGCAGACAAGGATAAGCCGGTGTGTTGCAGACAAGGATAAGCCGGTAGTCTGCAAAGTAAATGCAGAAATAAAAGTAGATGTAGCAAGAGGAAACCAAGCAGCATTATGGGTAAATTGTTAAGTGTAGCAGAATATGCTGGCACTACATAAGCATAAAACTCATAATAATTGAGCATAGGAAGATGCAGAGTTTAAATAACCCAGAGTGTCCTCTGATTGGCCGCTGATTAGGGGACGCTTAATGATTGATTACAAATCTTTCAAAATGGTTTCACAACAACAACAGCCTCACTGGCAGACCAGCAAATCACTGGCAGACCAGCAAATCATTGGCAGACCAGCAAATCATTGGCAGACCAGCAAATCACTGGCAGACCAGCAAATCATTGGCAGACCAGCAAATCACTGGCAGACCAGCAAATCATTGGCAGACCAGCAAATCATTGGCAGACCAGCAAATCACTGGCAGACCAGCAAATCACTGGCAGACCAGCAAATCACTGGCAGACCAGCAAATCACTGGCAGACCAGCAAATCATTGGCAGACCAGCAAATCATTGGCAGACCAGCAAATCACTGGCAGACCAGCAAATCATTGGCAGACCAGCAAATCACTGGCAGACCAGCAAATCATTGGCAGACCAGCAAATCACTGGCAGACCAGCAAATCACTGGCAGACCAGCAAATCACTGGCAGACCAGCAAATCATTGGCAGACCAGCAAATCATTGGCAGACCAGCAAATCAGTGGCAGACCAGCAAATCACTGGCAGACCAGCAAATCACTGGCAGACCAGCAAATCATTGGCAGACCAGCAAATCATTGGCAGACCAGCAAATCACTGGCAGACCAGCAAATCACTGGCAGAGCACAGAGCCCAACACTCAAGGTCGCGTCAGGTTCCATCCCTGATGCTCCTCTGTATAATTACACCAGGGAGTATACAGTCAACCCATATACTGTACAAGGTCCAATTAGAGGAAAACAAGTCGCATCCACGTATCCAGCAATCACCGCAATCATCATTCAGTCAAATCCAGTGAGGTGGCAAAGCAAAACCAGTGCTCACTACATGTTATATGGCGAGTGTGTTCCGTGACGGCTGTATAACTGGGTGTGGTGATAAAACACGTATTAGGATCTTATCATAAAAGCATCTCGTGTTCTTAATTGAAACTGTAGTATTATACGGCTGGATATTGACAGATGCCTTAGAGCTCTGTTACCTGTGTACTAGTATTTTACCTGTGTTTTATTTATAGGGTGACGTTGCAAAAGGGCGGCTTGCCAAGCTCTGTAATGGCTGCGTGCAGGAAGACACAGGCCCTGATTAGCTGGGGTTCCCTCCTCCACCAGTCACTGAGGTCCATCTTCTTCTACCCCTCTAACAAGCCATCTCCTCAGCTAATGGCTGAGCTGTCTAAGCTGTCCAATGGACACAGAAGGCCTGATAGAGGTGGACCAATGCGCGGCCGCTTCCGATTTTCGAACAACTGAAAAGCCCACTTGCAGCATCTCGGGGCAGTGCATTTCCGTCACTGTGCGTCTTTAAACCCCACCATCAGCGGCTTCCAGCAACACGCCCTAGTCAGCTTCGCCACCTCCCAGACCTTGTGTCGGATTCTGTTCTCCGTCCCTGTGTGCAGGCCATTGAGCAGCGTGTGCGGTGCGACTCAAACGCATGACCAGGACGAAAAAAATGATAGTCAACTGTGCACATATCAGCACCATGACCAGCTCTGAATCACGCCCACAGCGCCTAACTGAGCCCTCTCCAGGGCCTGAGCAGGGGACAGACAAGTGCTTACTAGCCTATCACTATACACATACAGATGTGTCCTGCCTCATCTGGCCTCATTACGCCACACGGCGAGAGATGCCTGGCGTGAGAGGAGCCCCCAGGTCCTGTGCAACTCTTCATACACTGGGCGTCTTGTTTTCCTTGTGACTTAGTTGCGATGCGATGCAAAAGGACACTTCACTGATTCATTTGATATGCGACACTTGTATATTGTATACAAAGCCCAGCTGCATCATAGCGCTTCGTATAGCGATTCAGAGACTCAAGTGTCACATATCAAATTAAGCAGCACAGTCCCCTGATGCGCCCTAGTCACGTCGCAAAAACGACTAAGATGCATTTTTGGCAAAAAAGACGCCCAGCGCTAGCAGAGTAGCACAGGACCTGTTGCGCAGGAGGGGCTTTTTGGCGTCACTGCAGTAACGATGAGGGAGGACATGTCTGTATATACGGTCTGTGACGTTGCACGGTATTGTGCTGAGTAGAGTGATCAGTGGTGCAGTATATAGCTTGCCCGGGTTAAAGCAAACAAAACGATGCTTTAATATTGTCAGCATACAGCAGCAGAAATAAGAAATAACCCAGCCCCCGTTTAGGCGCTACCTCACTTCCTCAGCCCTAACTATCGAAGGCAGCTAGTCTGCGCCAGGGGCAGAACTATGGGAGACAATGGGGGCCGCCTGCCACCGAACGCCGGCACTGAAGGGACACCTCCTCCATTGCCCACAATATATTCACCCCACTTAGTGCTGTAAATATGTAACCAGAGTGTACCATCATCACCGACTAATACATGGCACCTCTTCCCGGCACCTGAGACGCTACCATACACTACCGGAGAGCTCTGAGTCAGATCATCAGCTGCCGCTTCCGTCTATCTATAGCCTGTCACCGCTCATTGGTGTCGCTGCTCCTCAGCAGCTTCTCATGCCAGTGTATGCCTCATGCCTCCCCTCACCCACAATTCCCCCGCCCCACTCCTCCCTGGTGGCAGCTCTAGTCATAGACCAGTGCTGTGGGTCCCAGCATAAGGGTGACTGCAGATCTTCCAGGAGCTGGATGTCAACAAGGATGCACCAGACTGAGCTGTGGGGTAGAGGGCATGGGAGACGGGGGCCTGGGGCACAAGCGACTGAGTCTGGGGGCAGGTCTTTTGGTGGAGCAACTTCCCGGCATGTGATGCAGCAGTCAGCATTAGACTGGCCATTTTCTGATTTGTAGTTCCACCACAGTAGCAGTCTTCCAGTATCATAACTCAAACTCAGTCCTCGAAGCCCCCACATCAGGTGGTTTTCCCCTCTATCTGGGGTATCAGGAGGGCTCCCCACCCCACATCAGGTGGCTCCATCGGGAGGACTCTGAGCCTCATGCTAATTGCACTATACAGGTCACTATCTTATCTGTGACTAACGCACAGCTGTATATACTCGAAAAACGGGGGGGGGGGGGGGGATAGCCTGCAAATTTACTTTAGTAAATAGGCCTAATAGAACCAAACTCCCATATTCTGTATTAGTGTTTTTGTGCGTATGTATAGATAGAAAGATAGAATTGCACCATATTTATTTTCCCTTTTTTTTTAGGAGGGGGGGGCACCAAATTATAACTTGCCTCCGGGCGTCTGGCATGAACTTACGCCACTGGTCTACGCAAAACCCCACACAAAGTATCAGTCCCCCACCTGGCCTGTACATATTTGCCTACTTTCCTGGTAATTGCAGGAGGCTCCCAATTTTTTGAGTAGCCTCACGCACCCCCACAAGAGTAGGCAAATCCCCCATATCCCGCCCACTCCCTAGTGAAGAGGGCACGATGGGGAGATTTTACGGGAAGTTGTAGGTTGGTAGGGAGGGGCCAGGGCTAAATGAAGCGAATTGTGTAATTTAGCCACACCCCCTCCTTGTGGACTTTCCCCGTAAAGGGGAGGGCCTAATGGCATATACAGTCTGGCCCCACCCCCTAAAAAAGACTGCAGAGTCTCCTCTCCACGCTGCTGCCAGAGAGCGGATAGGTGTGGTCACACCCCTTTGTAAACTTGTTTGGGCGGATCCCACCATCCCAGCACAGATAAAGTGGCTCACCATCGCCACCTAGCTTCATTCTACCACAATACACACACGTCTATGGCTGTGAAATATTACAACAAAATTAAGATTTTAATATTTTGCATTATCAAGCAACTGCCTTACTAACTGATCAATACTAATAAATATTATATATTCATTATACATAGTGTATGTTTAGCACGTCTCTCACTCTCTGAGGAATTACCTAATTATTACGGCTAACTTGGTGCCACCTCCCACATGACATTTAAGGGGAGTAGACTGTATATATCCAGGTTTCACCAACTCTGGCGCGGATGGTCTCTTTTTCTTCATGCTCAGTGACAGTTGCCCCACAATGTACGTTGTCTGTCAATGATGTACATATATTAGCTATACAACCCATAACAACCCACAAAAATAAGTGTCAATATATAGGCCAAATATTACACCAAAAAAATCACTTAGGGCGGTATCCAATTAGCCCTGAACATTATTCGGGTGTTAATGGATCCCCCCAGGCTATCAAATATCATATTAGCCCCGAAAGCCAGCACTTATCAGGGATTTTTTTTCGGGACCGAAAAATCATCCATGAAAAGTGCAGTTTTGTCGCCGTTGTGATGGTAAAAACACGTGAACTTATCACAGATCCTATTGTGTTTTAGGATGAAAAATCCTATTTGTTCACCCCCCTTAGTCTTACCACCTTCAACTAATAATAACAGCTGTAAAAGCAATCTTATTTATTGCATGTATTCAAATATATATTTTACTACTACTTACACTAGTTTACAAACATTTACTATCTAATAATAAAATATAAATAAATATATTTGTGTGTAGGAGGTAGGAAGGCCCTGCTTGCAAGTTTACAATCTAAATATGTATATGTGTGTGTGCGTGCGCGTGTGTATATATATGTGTGTGAGTGTGTGTATATATATATATATATATATATGCGTGTGTATGCATGTGTATATTTATATGTGTGTGTGTCTATTTGTATATATGTGTGTGTGCGCGTGTGTAAATTTATGTGTGTATGTATGTGTGTGTGTGCGTGCGCATGTGTGTATATGTATGTATGTGTGTGTCTGTATGTGTATATATGTGTATATATATGTGTGTGTGTGTGTGCGCACGCGCGTGTGTGTGTGTGCGCACGCGCGTGTGTGTGTATATATGTGTGTGTGTGTGCGCGCACGCGCGTGTGTATATATGTGTGTGTGTATATGTATGTGTGTGTATGTATGTATATGTCTGTGTGTGTGTATATATATGTGTGTGTATGAATTGTCAAAGCAAGATAATTGGCTGAGACAGAATCTGTTAAAATTTAAATCTGCACGACGCCATTTTGCGAATGGCAACAAGATGCCATTTTGCGAATGGCCACCCAACGCCATTTTAGCGAATCTCACACAATATAAGTACATACGGTGATGTTATTATTTAGCGTCGTGCGATTTCCCACGCAATAGAACACTATTAAAAGTCCTCATTATATAAATACATACATTTACTAAAACATATAATATGAATAGTCCTGCAAAACACGTACCACGGTGTACTCCGCAAACACGTAGACGCACAACGCTAACTAGCGTCTTTTCTTAATATCCTTACACTTATGCATTGTACACTTACATAGGAAGGTCCCCTAGCATTAAGGTTAATATCCAAGGTTTTATTCATCATTAATTAGGTAATAAAGTGACTGTATTTAAGATCTCAGGTTTAGTACATGATAAGCAGACCGTGTTTGGTGCCATTTTGAACCACTGTTTATTAGCAGATTTCCGGTTCCATCGGCGAGGAAATCGCAACATGCATCTGCAAATTATGGGTCATGGAGAGATAGGCACTGAAATGTACTTTGTAAATGTAATGTAACTAGCCAGTTTAGACTTGCTCTTCGGCGGAAAAAGGGACACAAAGAAGCTGTTGGAGGCTGAACTATTACAATATAAACTGACCTATGAACTGCATCATAACAGAAGAACCAGGAAGAAGAACCAATGGGATTATTCTAACTTGTTCTATTGTATTGCCTATCTCTGTAAGGGTATATATGCAAGCACTCTGAATCTGTGGGTTAGTCATCATTTTCTTGCTATTGACGGAGGCTTCACCTTTGATGCCAGAAATCTGGATCCAGAGCGCATGCGTATGTATTCGACTGTACCTAGTGATTGTATAATTTGTATACGCTAATTGTATTTAGATCACAGCGTGTAACTATCTCCTTTTTGGTGAATAATATCTTTTTGTACTTTGGAACCACAATCAAAGTCTGGAAAGCAATTATTTCTTGTGCGACTTATAATGCTAAATAGCGACATTTAGGGTTTATAGATCATTAGTTATTCATAGTATGTATATATGTGTACATGTGTGTCTATATGTATGTATGGATGTATATGTTTATGTATGTATGTATGTATGTGTGTGTACATATGTATTTATATGTATGTGTGTGTGTCTCAAAAAAATGATTGGCTTCATTCAAATTTGCTTTGTGTTAGTCCAGTCTCCCATGTAGATATATGCAGAAGGACACAGGATACCATGTAACACTAATTCCGCACCATTTGGTATCAAAGAATGAAAGTGAAGGGATGGACGCTAGGATAAAATATAGAAAACAGGAAATAACCACGGGGTCAGCAATAGATAGTGGTAATAATATATTGTAAATTAAATGTACATTATCTGCAGATAATACACATATTGGGATTTAGGTAACTCCTGATTTAGGCAACATATGCAGTCTACAATGTGTTTCAAAGCATTAGGGGTATAGTGCTTGAGGAAGAAGTCTTATGCTGGGTACACAATCGGCCCACCTGCCAACCTATCTGGCGATTGGTAAGTGCATATACACTTACCAATCGTCCGCCCGATGTGTTGGGCCTGACGTCATTACTGGATGGGCATTTCAATTTGTCCACCCAGTTGAGCAGTCACTCACCACTGGGTCCCTGCAGCGTGTGTATGGGAGATCGGCAGGACGCCCGTACACACCAGCAGATGTACCGATAATATGTTGGCAGATCTATCAGCCATCTGCTGTGCTGCACGGCCAATATGTCTGTGAACGAAGATGTTCAGGAGAATTCACCTGCTGATACGCTAGCAATATATTGACTGTTCGATTAAATGGCCAATATATAGCCCAGTGTGTACCCAGGTTTACGGTGATCTCTTAAATTCTAATGTGGGTCTTCTCTACAGAATGAGGTCTATCTTTATACTGGCACCTTATCTTTGATTATCATGATTAAGGTCAGATAAATGCCAATTGGTTCTGTCTACAATCTACATTATACCTAAATCATTGGTGTTTTTAAATAAAATATATATATATCCCTAATGGATTATATGTGCACTGCAATATAAAAGCATTACTAGCACATCAGAATGCTCTGTGAATCTGTAGAATGCTCTGTGTATTGCTAGAATGCTCCGTGAATCAGTAGAATGCTCTGTGTATTGCTAGAATGCTCTGTGAATCAGTAGAATGCTCGGTGTATTGCTAGAACGCTCTGTGAATCAGTAGAATGCTCTGTGTATTGCTAGAACGCTCTGTGAATCAGTAGAATGCTCTGTGTATTGCTAGAATGCTCTGTCAATCAGTAGAATGCTCTGTGTATTGCTAGAATGCTCTGTCAATCAGTAGAATGCTCTGTGTATTGCTAGAATGCTCTGTCAATCAGTAGAATGCTCTGTGTATTGCTAGAATGCTCTGTGAATCTGTAGAATGCTCTGTGTATTGCTAGAATGCTCTGTGAATCAGTAGAATGCTCGGTGTATTGCTAGAATGTAAATCAGTCTATAAAATGTTCTGTCTATTGTAAATTGATCACTAGAATAATTTATTGGTAGAAATCACCAGAATGTTCTTGGGATTATACAATAGTCACTAAGATACTCTCTGTATTGTTTAAGTCACTAGGATGCTGTACAGTATATATATATATATAACAGTCAAAGCCTTCGAGAGCTGTGACGTGCCCTGGTACTGGGGGCGTGGCCAAATTGAGACATGTGGCCTTCCCCCTCTCTCCCTGCCCAACGGGCTACTGTCCCGGGCCCCCGCCAGCCCGGGCTGAGGTGAGTAGTACCCGCTCCCCCCCTCTCAGGGCCTCTGATAAAGGTCACTTGAATGCTGTCAGTTGCTGCACATGCACAGTGGTCAGTAGAATAGTTTCTATGTTGAATATTAGTCTGACAGGTGTAGTTTTATCGCTCCTAAACGTAAGTCTAAGCATTTATTTTTATTCCACTAGGCGTACAAAAGCTTTACATAATTCCTTATCATTCTGGACTATTATTACTCAGAGTATAAACCAAATTTGGCCTAAGGTTTAATAAAAAACAATAGTAACAGATAAAAGTGATAAACATAATAAACATATAATCTATTAACACCTTTATACACTACAACAATGCTTTATTATTTGAATCTTTTTTAGAATTAGTAATGCACCATAGCCTTTACCCCAGGCGTAGGCATCCTGTGACCGGTATGCTGGGACTAGTAGTTCTATAACCACAGCCGAGCGGCAGGCCCCTATCACTGCCTTACATACAGGTATGTTTCTATGTTTCATCACAGGTCATTTTTAAATAAATAAAATAAAATCAGGTAGAATGGAGCAAGTCCTAGGAGTGTTTTGTTATTATTCCGAGATCTGCAGGCTCCACACATCGGGGTGAGGCCTCATTGTCCCTCTTTGTCAATGTGTCACGTCACACAAAGTAATGTGGCATGTCACTGTATCGGGCTGGGACACGTCAACCTCGTCAGGCTTGTGAGCTTCAAAAAGACACAGTTCACTGGAAAACACAGGTTTCTAAGTGCCCTGGGGGCTGAAAGCCATCCATTTAATACATGTGACAGTGTCTCAAGCACTTCTCCATTGCAGGAGGCGAACTGCTGGGATACAATGGTCACCAGCTAATACATATATGTGACTGCACAGAGTGTATATAATGTACTGTATACTGTACGTAACTATTTTTGGGGGGGTCTTCTGGGAACAGTATCAAATTCTTTTAATTACCAGACAACAGTTTCGCTTTATTTTGCATTTTAGGCTGTTTTATTACATGGCGTCATCTTGGGGCCATTTTCCACCTGTATCTAAAATTAAGACTATTGTTGAAGCACTGTTATTTTATTTTGTGGAGTTAAAAATTTGTAACAAATTTTATTTGAAATAAAAGTGCAAATTATTAATTGTGTGGTATGCTGGCTTGTGCCATACGCCACCCTGCAGGTGACACTTTGGCTACTGAGGACATGGAGTGGCTATGTATAGCCACAAGCTAAAGTGGGGGGACCTTACAACAAACATACAATAAAATAAATATATATTAGGGTTTTATTATAAGCAATCTCCAGCAAAATAATAAACACAGGATGTCTGGTATGGCTTTTGTGTTGTATTTAAAACCGCCACCACTTTCATGAATTTTAAGTACAGAGATTAGATTTATATTTCATATCAATGTTATTACTACGAAAACTGCTCCAAAAGCCCTTTAATACTGTACATTTCAGTGATACTAAAATAATGTGAAAACGGTGTGAAAATTACATTTAGTAAAAAATAATATTGATAAATAATATGCACGTTAGTGTGTCCAATCATGTTAGTGGGATTTGTCATTTTACCACAACATGTTTTATATGGATTGGGTATGAGATCCTGACTATCGGGATGCTGCTGGTCAGAATAAGGACAGCGGCATCCCGACATTCAGAATCCCGACACCCATAAGGAAAAGGTAAGTCTAACCCTTACCCCTAACCCTCCCCGTGGTGCCTAACCCTAACTTCCCCCCTAGTGCCTAACCCTAACCTCCCCCTTCCTGCACTCTCATCCTAACATCCCCT
This sequence comes from Taudactylus pleione, assembly GCA_031769625.1. Taxonomy (NCBI): domain Eukaryota; kingdom Metazoa; phylum Chordata; class Amphibia; order Anura; family Myobatrachidae; genus Taudactylus; species Taudactylus pleione. The sequence continues at coordinate 837,194 of JAUIMM010000883.1, forward strand.
CCCTGGTGCCTAAACCTAACCTCCCCCCCGGAGTGTCTAAACCCCTCCCCGCACCCTAACCCTCCCCCCTAAGTCCTAACTCAACCCCGCAACCTAGCCCTCCCCCTAACCCCCCATACTTACCTCCGGGATGCCGGCGGTCGAGATTCTGGTGCCAGGATCCCAACGCTGTCTGGATTTCGGCGCTGGAATTTTGGCTAATGGCATCCCGCAAGCTGGGATGCTGATACATCAGTATATATATATATATATAATTATATGGAAAGTGAGGGAGAGGAAAAAGCGCCTGATAGTGTAATAAATTAGGTAAATAGGGGTAGACAAACAACAGGTAATCCTTTTATATGCGTACAAGATATTTTCTTTGGAGAGATTTTAGTGGATATATTCCTGGTTTTAGTGATAAGTGTTCCAATGTGCAAAAATAACCAAAAAGATAAAAATGATGAATAAAAATGAATAAATAATAAAATTGTTATAGGCCAGTATTATGTAGGCTAGTCAAGGCTAGCCTACATAATAGGCTGTGTGTGTGTGTGAGTATGTATGTATTTATGTTAACATACAACAGGTAATCCTTTTATTTGCGTACCAGATATTTTCTTTGAAGAGATTTTAGTGGATATATTCCTGGTTCTAGTGAAAAGTGTTCCAATGTGCAAAAATAACCAAAAAGATAAAAATGATGAATAAAAATTAATAAATAATAAAATTGTTAGAGTCCAGTATTATTTAGGTTAGTCAATGTTTTGCCCTCTTCTTGTGGAAAAAAATTAAATAATAATAATAATATAAAAACTGGATATGGTTTATATGGAAAAGAAACTGCATTTATTATAATAACAGGGAAAAAAGGGAGATATATAAAAAAAAGACAAAAAATGGGGATGCAGTACAAGTAAATGTATAAAATAGGCGGGGAATACAGCATACAATAAAGATAAAAGATAGCTTTTATAAAATATTAAATAACATTTAGCTGAGTAAAAAAGGCACATAAAGTGCTAGGTAGTGCAGTCCCACAATAGGATAGTTTGTTTTTAGTCCATATATTGGTAGGTGGAGGTCCCGTGGCGTTTCATTCATTCTGGACTTCTTCAAAGAACAGGAGACAACTAATGAGGCACTGCACTACCTGGCACTTTATGTGACTTTTTTACTCAGCTAAGTCTTATTTAATATTTTATAAAAGCTATCTTTTTATCTTTATTGTATGCTGTATTCCTCACCTATTTTATAAATTTACTTGTACTGTATCCCCATTTTTTGTCTTTTTTTATATATATCCCCCGTTTTTTTCCCTGTTATTATTATTATAAATGCAGTTTTTTTCCATATAAACCATATACAGTTTTTTTATTATTATTATTATTATTATTATTATTGAATTTTTTTCCACAAGAAGAGGGCAAAACATTGACTAGCCTACATAATACTCGACTCTAACAATTTTATTATTTATTATTTTTTATTCATCATTTTTATCTTTTTGGTTATTTTTGCACATTGGAACACTTTTCACTAGAACCAGGAATATATACACTAAAATCTCTTCAAAGAAAATATCTGGTACGCAAATAAAAGGATTACCTGTTGTATGTATACATAAATACACACACACACACACTTCTCCTACAGTTGAACCCCAGAGGAGTGACTGCATGGATGCATTATTCAGAGTAAGGGGATCATTTGTGTTGTAGTAAAATACATTCCGATTAAATCTCAGTCGTTCATTTACTTACTGTCATTTTACATGAAATGCTCTGCTGCCAGTCAGGATCCATTTAATAGCCAGAATAGGACCTTTATACATCAACTTCATCTCCAACTTACTAAACATAGTTATAAATGGTAATGGTTTAATTTACTTCCTGTATTCATACTAAGATAAAACTAAATTATACCTCTTGTCATCATTAACAAAAATTCATCTCATTCCTTCATTTGGAGAGCAGTACAGCTAATGAGTGATTATTGAGCCATGACACTGGGATGAATGAAGACTGCATTAAACGTTGCTCGCACAAAGTATCTTTTTAATTCAGGAAATAAGGTGCTGGCTCCCTTTAGAGCTAGACCAATGGGATTATGGCCTTTGGAGTCTCGGGTGACATGTTTCTGGACGAGGCCTGGCTTGCAAAACCATTATCGTCAGCAAATGCTTATGGTTTTGGTAACCGTGGTGATTTTGCAGGAGCGCGGGGGGATCTGACGACCATCGCTGTCCCACTTCCCTGTTTTAGTTTAAACCGTTCTGTTTATGTCACCTACACGCAGTGAAGAAGCCGCCATTTTGTAGGCCATGGGAGGATTTTAGACTGTCATTTTACTAGGAACTACTAACATCGCGCATTCCTGGTGAATTAGTACATTGATTATTACTTCTATTATGTATGTATATAACACTTTATGGTCTGCACCGCACAAATAAAATACATCTGTGCGCAAAGTGTATGAGGTATAACTGGCGGCTTTTATTTGGGGGATTGAGGGGATTTTGACGCAAACAGATGACGTTCGACGAAATGAAACAGATGGTTAAGATGGTCCTGACCTGAAGAGCTTACAATCTAAGAGCTGTGTGGTAAACGAGATATATTGTACATATTTATATCATCATGCGCACAAACTATTAATGCACATTGGCGCAATTCTGCCAACGGGCGTACAAAGATGCACTGTCTGCGCACCATAGCCGGCGGTGTCAATGCAACTTTAGACACAGTCACTGATGCCAACATGCCCGCATCTGTTAGCTACCGCCCATCAAAAGTGCATGGTAAAACATTTGGCGCTTGCCCACTTATGCTTTACGTTCGTCCACCTCTAAATCACCCCCCATTACTTCAGCTTACAAAATGGCTGCCTTCACTTTCGCTGTGAGGCAGGTCAGTGGAATACAGGGCTCAATTCAGATGCGCTCGCTAGATACGTATGCACGCAGCCAGCATATGCAAATCCGGCAAGGCAGGCGATTGCACGGCAAGCCATTAGCACGCCCACTATGTCTTGGTGTGCGATCGCGGTGTGTATGCAGGGCCGGCGCTAGGCTGTGCTGCGTCCAGCGCCGTCCTGTGTTGCTGCTCCTTCCCTCCTCCGCTTCCTCCTCGTGATCTTAAATATGTCCTATAGCGCTGGGAGGGAGGTGGGCGTTTCCTGCGCCCTCCGGAAACAGTAGCGCTCCGGGCGACGGACTGGCTTGCCCGTGCCTGGAGCAGCTACTGTGTGTATGCAGACGCCCACCAGCCTGTCTTAAGACACCCACTTTCCCACGTCATCTCCAGGAAGTGTATGCAACCATCGGTAACATCGAGTACCATCGGAAGCGAACGCAGCGCTTGTGGTTGACCACACCCTACCGCAAGCACTTCAGTGTAATAATCAGCCAAGTGACGTGTACTATGACGCTGCGTCTTAATTATGCACACCTCTGAAACGGCGTTAAGACGCTCGGGCACGCCTGCGTTCGCACCACCACTCCCCCGTTTCCATTGACCAACCCCTGTCACCACCCAGAAACGCCTCGTCCTGTCACTTATTCAGCCGGGCAGTCTATGCGCAGGGAGAGAGCGCTTCTCGATCGCTCGGCCTGGTTCGCGCACTGCGATGTGTACGCATGCACACAATGCAAACATCGGCTGGCTGCGTACGAACACTTCCTAGCGAGCGGGTCTGAATCGGGGCCACACTTCTGAATGGGCTAAGCCAAATAAAAATCTGTCTAACCGCAAGTGGATGTACAGTGTGTTTTCTATTGTATGTATCAATGAGAGCCAGACCCGTGCTGAGGCAGCAGTTACCACATGGTTTAGGTATGGGGCAAACATAAGAAATGAGCATATGTGTGGTGGTGACTCTCGCCAAAGGTACAATGGCATAGGATCAGATCCTGCAACAAAAACAAACGGGCTCATTAACCAAGCTCCTATGGACAGTGCATGGAAAGGGCAGGAGAGTTATAGAGCACTTTGATCCCCAAAGCTGGGATCGTAGCTGTCATTTGTATCAGTGTCCTTAGTGAGTAAAAACCTAAAAAGTTGATTCTTTGGCCAGGGTGACAAAAAACGCAGGGTCATGTCACCCCAAAACGTCACACACTAGTGTACCACCCGTTAAAACATCAACAATTTTATGGTATAGTTATCAGAGGTAACTATGCTTTAGTATTATGCTTACAGCAATGTGGAGAGTCACAGGGGGTCATTCAGACCCGCTCGCAAGCGGGTCGATATTCCCCACTGGGGAGCTCCGTCGTGCGCATGCGCGAGACCCAGCGAGCGACGGGCTCACCATCGCTCCGGGTCTCGCACCAAAGGGGGCGTGCTGTCGATGTTGATTGACAGCACGCCCCCTTTGGTGGGCGTGCCGGGGGCGTGCCTGCCAGACGGAGGCGTTCCCATGGGAACGCCTACTGTCTCAAGCCGGCCCCACTGACATCATTAGTGACATCACTGATAGAGCCAAAATCACTCCAGGGCTTGCGGCAGCGAGACCCTACCGCAGGGTCTCCGTCGCAAGCCCGATGGTCGCGATGGTCAAGACCATCGCGACCATCATAATGGACGCTCGCTATAGCTGTGGGTGGTAACCCACAGCTATGCGAGCATCCATGAGGACGCTCCAAAAAAGGTAGGAGGGCCCTAATTCAGAGAGAGCACTCTGGTCAGAGCGTTCAGCTCTGAATCAGGCCCACAGACTCATAGCAGTTTACAGCAGTTTACTAAGCAGTGTTAGGAGACAACGTGAAAGGGGATAAGGTACCAACCAATCAGATCCCAACGGTCAAACACAGCCCGTGAGATGACAGTTGGGAGCTGATTGGATGGTACCTTATCTCATTTCACTCTGTCTCCTAACACAGCTTAGTAAATAGACCCATAGTGAGAATACTTGTGGTGGTTTAAGTACCATATAAAAGGTAACAAGCAAATGGTGCTGTACATTTTAAAACACATTTATTACACAATAGTAGGAATAAACACCATAGTAAAATTATTCCAAGATAGATAAAACAAAAAAAAATTAGATGGCTTGGGTACGGGATGCCTGCGCTCTGGATGTCAGCGGTCAGAATCCCGATGCTGGCATCCCAACAGGGTTAGGATACCGACACCTGTCGTTAGGGATCCTAATCCTCCCTCTCTCCCTACCTTAACCCTCCCTCCCCGCACCCTAAACCTAACATTCCTCCTCCCCGCACCCTAAACCTTACCCAACCCCTTTAGTGCCTAACCCTCTCCTTAGTGCCTAACCCTATCCCCTAACCCCGCTACTTACCTTCGTGATTCTAGGTGGTCCGGATGCTGGCGTCGGCTTTTATGACATGTGTAGGGATTCCAGCATCGGCATACTGACTGCCGGAATCCTCGCGGTTGAGATATTGACCGCATATCATAAATTATAGATGGGGAGGCTGAGGAATCCTTAAATAGAGCTATATGGATCTACTTCCGAGTAATTCTGTCATGGTCTCACACCCCCACACCACCCCTGGTGGCGAAGATGCGCACTGCAGGAACCTCGCCAGTGCTACAGCCCAACCCCTATCTTCTTATAGCGCGCCACAATGATTCACGTGAAGAAACACATAGGGGCCCATTTATTAATGATCGCATTTTGCAATGCGATCAGGGCATGCAGTACCGCCCCTGATCGCATTGCAAATGCGATCCTATCTGCCGGATGTATTATCCGGGACATGCAGGGAGACAGGCTCCGAAAAGAGCCCGTCCCTGCGATGTCTCCGGAGGGCAGTCGGGGCTTCTGCGCATGCGCAGTCCTGCGGACTGCACATGAGCGGCGCCCATTGCCGGCGGAGGGATCTGGCAGATCCCTCCGCCGGCTGATATGCGGTAAGTCCCCATAGGCTACAGCGGCTAACGCTATCTTTAGATAGCGTTAGCTGCTGGGGCCAATATCGGGAATGCTTCGCATTCCTGATATTGATACATTTGGCAGCATCGCATCCCCCATAGAAACCTATGGGGGAGGCGGCTGGCGGCGGCAATGGAGGGATCGCAGCAGGTATCGGAGATACCTGCTGCGGTCCCTCCTTCATACATTCGGGGGATACTTAGTATTTGAGGTAAACCCCCGAAAACAGGTGTTTTCGGAGAATTTACCTCAAATGCACTTTGATAAATGGGCCCCTATAAATTCTTTATTCATGGAATTTCCGACCTGCAGCAACGTGATGTCACCTAGAGGTGGCCTAGTGCCCGTTTTCCAACATCTGTGTTTTGTGTCATCTCATCAACAGAACCGGTTATTAAACGTGCAAGGTCATGGGACTCGGTAGAGGAGATCCTCTGGCCATTAAGGGGTTATTCAGACTCCACTTTTAATAACCATTGTTCCAAATTCCCATCCTTCCCAATAATGGTACGTTAGTGGGAAGTTCCTTCACTGATTGCACTGTAGGCGCTGCCTGGTTTCTCTGTTGTAGAAAATATCCATTGCAGCAGCTGAAAGCCTTGGAGTGACTGTGTTGGGTTTTTCCACGGAATGAAGAGAGCTGAGATGCATTAAAGGCAATTGGCAGAGGTCCCAGCCATATGTACGTTTCGGGACACTGCTAAATAGAGCAACCCCCACCAAAATCCTATTATTAGCAAGTAAAGGGCTTTACTACAGTAAGTTATTTAAAGCTATTTGTCATCATTGCTATAGTGTGCGGTGTCTCTCCATCCTTACCCCTCTCCATTGCTTAATCCCTAACTCAGGGCCGAAACTAGGATATCTGTCACCCGGTGCAAGGTAGCAATTTTGCGCCCCAATCCCTTCCCGTACCTGGATTTTGTCCTTGCTCCTCCATAAGTCAGTGCACTAGTCAAATGTCCCTGGTATAGTGACTTAAATTATTCCACACACAATAATGCCCATTACACATTATGCCACACACTGTAATGCCTATTACCAAAGTGCCACTTACATATTTGCCCCACACCATTGTATGCCCCATAGTAAGGCTTCTAATTACTTTAAAATTACCTGCTCATTGTCAGGGGTTTCATGCTCGTTGCCAGGGGTTTCATGCTCACTGCCAGGGGTTACATGCTCATTGCCAGGGGTTACATGCTCATTGCCATGGGGTTTATGCTCATTGCCAGGGGGTTTCATGCTCGTTGCCAGGGGTTTCATGCTCATTGCCAGGGGTTACATGCTCGTTGCCAGGGGTTACATGATCATTGCCATGGGGTTTATGCTCATTGCCAGGGGGTTTCATGCTCATTGCCAGGGGGTTTCATGCTCATTGCCAGGGGTTTCATGCTCATTGCCAGGGGTTACATGCTCGTTGCCAGGGGTTTATGCTCATTGCCAGGGGGTTTCATGCTCATTGCCAGGGGGTTTCATGCTCATTGCCAGGGGGTTTCATGCTCATTGCCAGGGGGTTTCACGGGAGAAGATGTAGCTTTCAGCATCTTCTCCCAGCGCTTGTGCTGGCCTAACACACTAGAGGTCCAGTAAGGATCTCTAGCATCTGTCTCCTCCTTGGCGGTGGCAATTTTTGGATGGCCGTTTTCTGACTCTCCAGCCCCCAAGCCACCGTGAGTCATCCCTTTTTCACCCCCTGCATTCCGGCACCCGGTGCATGTGCACCTCTAGCCCCCCCCCCCTAGTTGCGGCCCTGCCTAACTCTACACATAAGGACCACTGTGTAACTGTACATGCCAACCGAGCCCTAGTACTGGACCCACTACACAATGAGCTACTCTTCTTATTAGGGATGGCCATCAACCATCAATGTTTAGCAAACATCGATGGCTTCCCTCGGATGGTCAATAGTTTGACGGAGCTCTTCACCATCGATGGCACAGAGGCAGCAATGTTTTTTTATGGTCTTTCCCTAGCGCAGGAGGCACAGATCTTAACCCCGCCCCATGTCACTCCAGCTCGCCCCCCCCTTCCATGATTGGCCCATTGCCTGGAGTACAACATGGCAGTGATATCCATTGATGGGTCAAACCATTGATGGTAAGCATCGGTGACTCCATTGATGGTTAAGCCTCTAATGTCCATCCCTAATTTTTATTTACCATTTGCATACCTCCCGACATTGGTAGATTAGAATCGAGACAGGGGCGTGGCTTGTTCAGGCTGGGGGCATGGCCATGTCATAACATGTCTGACCACATTTCCTGGTGGGTGCGCGTAGGGGAAAAACTAAATGTTATTGATGCACGCAGCGGAGTGGAGGCCCCCGCATCATGCCAATGAGAACAAATGTACAGGTCACAGAATGGTGGGAATGTTCCACCGCACCGACCATCAGAATGGTTGGGAGATACCATTTACAGTAATCTCAGTTGAATTAACCAATGTTAAAGAAATGCTTCTTTAAAATTGGACTGGTGCTTCATTAAAACTTAGCAATCACCTGGTCACAATGAAGTCAGTCACACGCGCAGTGCCTCGGGCCTCGGTGATGTCACTAGTTCCTAATGCATGGATAGGCTAAATAGATGTACAGCGCAATGGCAGGAACACGCTATAGCAGCCATAGTTTATTTTACAGCCTACAGTTTAAGCCTTATCACCTTTCTCGAAAATGGCAAAATGTTTTGTCATCCAGTTACCGTGTTGTACTGTACATATCGCTACACCTGAGAATATTCAGCCTAAAACACATTATCTCAAATTCACTAACTGAAATTTTATACCAGAGCCTTTATAGCTCCTTCTGCACTTTCAAAACTACGGCTATTCTCAGACAATTAATTAAGGATTTTAAAGTCAGCTTATTCATAGCAGGGCAATTAAAACTGACAGGGCCAAGTGCGTCTCACTCCCCACAAAGCACTTTGAAAATTTGCCTCACTTACTTTAAAGTCTAACAAGTCAAACGCACAATTAAGGAAATTACCCGGCATAAGGACGGAGCCTGTGATCTTGGGACTGAGGTGAGCAGGTGGATAAGTATTGCTGGGGAGACGGAAAAGCCGAGGACACAGTTTCTGCTAAACAGCATTTACCGATGCATTAAAGCAACAGAGCCGGATTAGCAGAGCTGCTGGGATTTAGGCTGCGGACAATTATTTACAGCGATCGGATGCTGTGATGAATGTGTTACAGTCTTACGTCCGTATCTGGGCTGCGGTCATTTGTACAACCTGTATCAAGCTTGAAGAGGGTCCTTCAAATTATCCATGGGTAGTTGAAATACTGTATAATACATATTGGCGGGCCGAAATACCCGCAGCGGAGAATATCAGAAATATTTTGGAAGACATGATAACAAGCTGGAGAGTCCATGGAGAGGAAAACCGTCAGTCTCTACTTCTGCGCTGTTATATGGTGTCATAGCGTGCCACATTTTACATGCGTGCACAAAAAGTTTCCCTCTGGACAATGTATATGCTGCTGAATTAACAAGAGAAAAAACAATGCTTAACGGGCCTGATTCAGAGATGGCTCAATGGCGATTACGTACGCAAATCGAGCAATTGTTTGTCTTGTGTATGCCCGCACTACGCGTGCGCAGCTATCACATTGCGAATGCGGACGCACAGAGGAATCTATCGCAAAGTGAGTGACAGGTTGTCAGCATTTGGGGATAAAAACAGGGGGTTGGTCAGAAAAACGCAGGCGCGTTTGACCGTTTAAACACCGTTACATGGGTGTGCAAAAATTAGTCCTTGCGATCTCCTATGCAGCATGAGACCCAACCGCGTGCCAGGAGAGCTGCCGAGTCTGAAGGGCAAAATTTTATTGATATCTACGCACGTAAGCAACATCATACGCAGATGAGAAGGCAGCAGTGGGAGTCCCTGTGCTCGGGTGATCTTTGCAACCATTAGCATATTTTGTACGCAACGCCGCTGCGATCGCATCACTGTCCATCTCTGTTCGCGGTTTTCTTATGTGTATATAAGGTGTGCCTGTCATCTTCATTTATCGTATACTTCATCTATGTACATGTTTGATATGGACGTGGCCACACCCCCAAGGGTCGACTAATGCTTCTGAAGCACTATGCCGACCCAGGGGCGGGAGACCTTTAGAAGACTATCAATGGATTGAACCATTGACGGGCAACCCTACTGTGGGAGAAGTGCCCACAGCAGGCCAATCAAGGGATGGGCATAGCTAAACAGCGTGACAGGGACAGGGCCTAAGCACCGTGCTTCTTGCACTGGGAGGGTAACATTACTGCATCTCTGCCATGGATGGTGGAGAACCATTGGACCTCCAACATCAATGACAAAACCATCGACCATGGGTGGCAAGGCATCAGTGGTTGATGGCCATGCCCTAGGCCACCCCTTCTTTCTTCTTCCTCAATGCCTACAAAATTCTAACTCATTGCCATGCAGTACCCATTTGCTCTCTGATGAATGTATCTGCCAAAGATGCCTTTGATCTGGATAGAGTAGAAGTGCTCTCAAATCTAGCTCAGGGCTGTTAGGGCTCTTGCATCAGCCTCCAGATTCACTTGACCACATTTGGCCAAAAAAAGTGTCAACACCTTTGAGAAGAAAGTGGGATCATAGGTGGTTGAGCGGCCAGGTAGCACCATACTCAGCCATCCGCCGATCATGTATGTCAGTATGGCTACTTTCACATTCACCATTCAGCAGATGTAAGAAGACATGAGTCTTCTGCAGAAGAGCAACACACGCTCCCGGAGAAATGAGATATAGGATTTTTGTTACAAGGGAAATTTCAGTTTGTAGGTTTTTATGATGGAACCATAGCTCTTTCCTGTTTGGCCTCAGCTACACAACTACCAGACGTCAAATCATGTGGGCTCCGCCATTCATCAAGTAATCTAGTCTCTGAATAGATAGGCACTATCAGCAATCTGGTATTGATCTCCTCTAGCCACAGTCATTGTTCATCTGAGTACGAAGAATGGCAGCTGGAATTAATGAATGAAGAGGAAAGGTGCATAACAATCACCTCAAAAAGTACTTTTCAAAAGTTTCGCCGAGTCTATGAATCCCCACAAGTTAATTACCCTAAACGGAAATCTCCTGTGGAATCTGTAAAACTTTTTTTAAATGTTTTTTTTTTTCTCTCCCTCTCTCTAAAGATCAATCTATTCTCTGCCACTTTTTGTACTTTAGGTTTGAATATTCTTCATATAGTATAGTGTTATTGCTGAATTCTAACCATCTTATTACACTGTTTATCATTATTTGTAAACACTTGTTCTTTGTTTTTGTTTATATTCCAAAACTGTATCAATTATGAGGAACATAATATAATAACAACAGTAACAATAATAATAGTAATATGATTTTCGATGTGATAGATAAGGGTCAGAGGGGCCTATTCATCAACACTAAAATAACGTTTTTAAGGACATTTTCCTTAAATAACGTTATTTTGGTATTCATGTAGCCACTTAGCACACGAGATATCACAGATATCTCCTTGCTAAGTTCCCCTGCGTTAATTTCCACACTCCCCATACATTGGTACATTAGTATGGGTACATTAGTATGGGGATGTAGAAATTATGGTATTCATCAAATTCCGAACATTATCAATGTTCGGAATTTGATGCAGTTACTATTCGCCACTGTGAGGTGGCGAATAGCAGGTGAAGCTTACCTGTATCCGCGTGTGCAGGTCCTCCGACGAGTCCCTCCGGCGCTCTGCTCCGTCCTCAGGCTCCGGAGGCTGGTCTGTCATGTGTGCTCCCCAGCAGAGCACAAGAAAGTTTAGACAAAAAAAAAAGTTTTTTTTTTTTTCCTAATCTGTCATGTGGTCTGCTGAGAAACCACATGATGGACCAGCAGGACGGAGCCGGAGGCTGCTGCGCGGACAGGTAAGTCGGGGGGGAGGTGAGCGGAGGGGGGTGTGGGGGGGAGGGGGGGGTACACAAACTTAACGCATCTGTAGGCAGTGCTGCGCATGCGCTGGTTTTACAGATGTAACAGCGCATGCGCAGCACTGTTTCCAGATGCGATAAGGTAGTGTAGGCAGGGAAAAGTATCTATTTCCCGAAAAGCTGTCATCGCAAAAATGACAGCTTTTCGGAATAGATACTTATGGAGAGGTGGAATGATGAATTCCACCTATAATTAGCTAGAACTCCATGAGAGTTCTAAACCTAATTATCTCCAGAGAATTTTTAGGTTTAATGAATAGGCCCCTCAGTACCTATTCTTCAAAAATCAGGTACATGCAGGAATAAAGTGGGTCCGGGCAACATGTAGGCAAACCGAGCTTTGGAATAAAAGAAGAAATCATACCACTTTTACACTAAATTCCCGGGTCTGACCCAGTATTAGGATCAAGGGGGGAGATGTATCATCGGCGAAAATGTGGTAAAACCCCCAAAAATGCAGTTTTCAGGGGTTTTACCGCATTCCCCGTATGTATCAAGCAGCAGAATGCAGCTTCGTGTTACTAGGTAACGCCACCCAATAGAAGCCTATGGGCTTCTTAGCGCGACGCTCGGGGCTGGGAGGGATCCGAACGGATCCCTCCCATGAGCCCCCGCGGCCTTCTGCGCATGCGCAGAAGGACTTTTGGGTGTTAAACCCGGAAGTCCCTCTGCCCGGCAGCATCACAAAGGACAGCTCTCAAGAGAGCTGTTCTTTGCGATATTCTTGGTACATACCGTGGTAATTAACCGCGGTATGTAGGCGAAGTCGGGAGGGAAATACCGCAACGGCGATGTCGCCGATGATACATCTCCCCCAAGGTTCCAAACCGGGTCAGACCTGGGACATACTCCCCTCAGACAGCGGCGTTGCCCCGGGTACCTGGGTCGGTGCAGTTCGCACTGCACACGGGTGCAGTGGAACTGGTCTGCCGGCACTTGGAGATAACATCATCTCCAAGCGACAGAGAATCAGGAACTCTCCTTCCTGTAAACAGGACCCAGTTCGGACAATCCAGGTTACCTGCAAGATACACGGGTTGCATTGCTGCGTCACTCGACCCGGGAATCCAGCTCTTGCCCCTTTTACAGCTAGCAGCAACCCATGTTAACCCTGCAATAACCCGGGTTTTAGCTGTGGTGTAATAGGGGCATCACAGAGTTAACATGCAGCCAATGTGAGAATTTGAAGCTGGGTACAGACTAGATGATGTGCAAACAACGCAATGGTCTTCCGATTTCCCTTCATCCCCAGAACAAAAAATATAGAGCTTACTCACTGTGCAATCCACCAAACGACGGAACGATATATATCTTGCATCATTTGGTCGTTAGATCGTTAAGGATATATCGTTTGCTTTTTTAACACCATACGACCATCTTAACTATTTCTGGAGAATGTTAATAATGTTAAATAAACAGCATGTGACGAGCCGACTGCAGGAAGAGAAAATGGAGGATATGGGAGTAGCTGAGGTGACGTCTTCGGAACAACATATCACCTGTTCGTGCGGTTGGGTGTACACAGGGCCTGATTCAGACCCGCTCGCAAGCGCGGGTCGATATTTGGCTACTGCGCATGCGCACGCCAGAGCCGGCTCCGATGTGCGCATGCGCAAGACCCGGCTAGCGACGGGCGCTCCGTCGCTACAAGTCTCGCACCAAAGCGGGGCAGCTGTCGATTTTGAGTGACATTTTGGCCTGTTTTGGAGGCGGGCAGTGGGGGTGGCTGGCCATACGGAGGCGTTCCCGATGGAAAGCCTGCCATTTGGGGGCGGCCCCACTGACACCACGAGTGATGTCAGTGGTGAGCTTCCAGCTCTATTAAGAGCCAGAAGCTCACTGGGGCTTGTGGGAACCCTACCACAAGGGTCTCGTTGCAAGGCCCGACCATCGCGACCATCACCTGGCCGCTCGCAATAGCTGTGGGTGGACACCCACAGCTATGCGAGCGGCCAGGAGGCCGCACAAGAAAAAGAAAAGGCCCTGATTCAGAGCGAGCGAATGCGGATTACGCGATCCTGCAATCAGAAACTCCAGTCCGCCGGTCAGAAATTCTGACCGGTGGCCATCGATGTTCCGCAATCCGTAGCAGGATCTGTGGAATTCTACATGTTAAATTTCACCGATCTGCCGATCATGATCATTTTCTGATGGTGATCGGCATATCTGTGAAATCCAACATGTTGGATTTCAGCGATCCTGTGATGTTGGGTCGCAGGATCGCAACATCGCGGCAATCCGTCGCTGATGTATAGGGGCCTTTACTCTATTCCCAAATCTGAATCAGGCCGTCAGAGCAGCTAGAGTAGTGATTCGCTTTGGTTGTCACTAATACCCCTTTTACATCAAAATCCCGGGTCTTTGGAACACATTTCCAACCGGGATATAGACGAGGGATAGACCCATTTTACACTGCGGCACCGACCTGGGCCATACCTGGGTCGGCACAGTTCACAACGGAGCCGGGTCTGCAGTGACCCGGCTCTCCCGGCGTTGCAGTGGACGCTTGGAGATGTGGCCGCATTATAATGAGAATCACAGAAATCTAGTTTTCCATTTCCAAAAACGTAACTTTTGAACGCAGTGTTTCTCGGATTAGGGAGAACCATTTATTTACTTACAGTGACAGTATTATTTCTAAGCACAGGTCCAATGCGGGAGGCGTACGTACCCACTCTTCCAATAGGCCGGGCAACTACCGGAAAAATCGCGAGTCTCCCGCAGGTTCTGGGAGAGTAGGTAAGAAAAGAAAGTAACTTTGCACTTTTGTAAGACTGTGCCGCACTGCAGGAGGGGAGGGTGATGGCTGGGCAGATGTAATATGTGCAGAGAATTGGATCTTGGAGGGACGTGTCCAAACTGAAATCTAAGCCGCAGTATAAATATAAAGCTGTCCAGCATTTGTGGGCTACATGCAAAACCAGCCAACATTTACCCTGCATACAAAAGGAAAAAAAAAAAGTATTTGCCCCCCCCCCCCCCCCCTTACAGTGCAGCACGGCTAGCCCAGGTGCATAGTAACTTCATTTTTTTTTTTTTTTTTGCTTTTGTGCTCTGTCCCCATAGCATTTAATCCAGTATCCATTTATTGCCGGCAAAAGCGGTTTATGATCGCTGCACACAGCCCCAGTGGTCTCCGGTTCTTCACCTCTGTATAGTGCTGAGATGTCTGAAAGTCACTCTCATGCTGCTTTGTGTTGTTCTTAATCAAGAAGAGAGACACCGTTATGCTCATTATCACCCTGTCAACACTTTGTGTCATGAAGCTAACGGGCAGCGCTCGTCTGCTGAGTCAGTCAGGAGAATACAGGATTCTGAGCACAGAAAATGTATTTATTGCCTCCTGACCTGCTTTCCAGATCCACCCAACTTACTCCAATATATAAACCACTCCAATATATGATAGAGTCAGCGCTTCATATCTCATGGCGAGATTACCATAACCATCATCATCCAACATAATCCGCAGCGCTGTACAAGTCACAGATCTTTGTTCGGGCACATCAGCCCTATCCAGAGGAGCTTACAATCTAATTTCTATTACAGAGGCACACAAGCACATGTTATAAACTGGGAAAGATTTTTTTTAATCATAGCACAATACTGTATAAAACCCTATCTAAAGCCTGTTATCTCCTGGTAATATACACATATACTGCAGTACCGGATCCCCTCTCAGCAGACTGGCAACCTTTATATGCCAGTGTCCCGCCAGGGGCACCAAGAGAGGCGGGTACAGGCAACCCAAGCAAAATTCCTTTGGTGGCACTGCATACTGTTACTGGGTTCATCCCAAATTTCTTATTGATAAACTGCACAGTGCAAAATTCCTCTTAATTTGTATATTAAACGCCATTTTTACCATCAATTCATTACTTATATTTTTTAGGGTTTAAAAATGTATATCTACTAAAATAATAAAAAATACAATATATATATATATATATATATATATATATATATATATATATATATTAGGGGTGAGCGGGTTCGGATTTCTGAAATCCGAACCCCCCTCGAGCCCCCCCGATCCGAGTCCGATCCGAGTCAGGCTCGACTTTTCCCGCCTGACTCGGATCTGAAATCGAGGCAAAACGTCATCATCCCGCCTTCCGAGTCTCGCGGGTTTTGGAACCTATATAAGGTACCCGCGTCGGCGCCATTTTCTCACTCGGCTGTGGACAGTGAAGAGGGAGGGTGGGAGTTAGGGCTGGCTGGGCTGTGTAGTGTAGTGTAGTGTAGTGTAGTGTAGTGCTGCTGTTGTCCACTACTTCAAAGTCCATAGGGGCTGGCTGTGTTGTGCTGTGCTGCTGTTGTTAATAGGGGCTGTGTCCACTACTTCAAAGTCCATAGGGGCTGGCTGGACTGTGTTGTGCAGTCAGTTCTCCATAGGGGCTGTGTCCACTCCAAAGTCCTGTGCAGTGTCCCAGTCCTAAAGGGGTGCTGTAGTGTTGTCCAGGGGGTGCTCTGTCCATCAGGGGTGCTCCCCCCAAGTGCTAAAAAAATAATATATTTTCTGTGTTTGTGAATTGTGTGCGCAGTAGCCGCACGTGCATCAACAAAGTAGTGCCAAGCGTGCGCCTGTGTCATAAGTAAAGGGCCGGCTGGCTTGACCGTTAAAGGGTGCTGTAACCCCCAAAGTACACTCCAGTCCAAACCAAAAAAAAAAATATTTTCTGTGTTTGTGAATTGTGTGCGCAGTAGCCGCACGTGCATCAACAAAGTAGTGCCAAGCGTGGGCCTGTGTCATAAGTAAAGGGCCGGCTGGCTTGACCGTTAAAGGGTGCTGTAACCCCCAAAGTACACTCCAGTCCAAACCAAAAAAAAAATTATTTTCTGTGTTTGTGAATTGTGTGCGCAGTAGCCGCACGTGCATCAGCAAAGTAGTGCCAAGCGTGCGCCTGTGTCATAAGTAAAGGGCCGGCTGGCTTGACCGTTAAAGGGTGCTGTAACCCCCAAAGTACACTCCAGTCCAAACCAAAAAAAAAAATATTTTCTGTGTTTGTGAATTGTGTGCGCAGTAGCCGCACGTGCATCAACAAAGTAGTGCCAAGCGTGCGCCTGTGTCATAAGTAAAGGGCCGGCTGGCTTGACCGTTAAAGGGTGCTGTAACCCCCAAAGTACACTCCAGTCCAAACCAAAAAAATATATATTTTCTGTGTTTGTGAATTGTGTTGCGCAGTAGCCGCACGTGCATCAACAAAGTAGAGCCAAGCGTGCGCCTGTGTCATAAGTAAAGGGCCGGCTGGCTTGACCGTTAAAGGGTGCTGTAACCCCCAAAGTACACTCCAGTCCAAACCAAAAAAATATATATTTTCTGTGTTTGTGAATTGTGTGCGCAGTAGCCGCACGTGCATCAACAAAGGAGCAGCGCCAAGCGTGCGCCTGTGTCCCATAAGTAAAGAGCCGGCTGGCTCATTTCTTAAAGGCTGGTGTAACCCACAAAGTGCACTACTCTCCAGCAAAAATAAAAAAATATTTTCTGTGTTTAGTCGCACGTATATATCAAATTGATATAACATAAATGGAGGACCAAACTTTCTCCGATAAAAATAAAATAGAGAAAGATCAAGAACCACTTCCTCCTAGTGCTGAAGCTGCTGCCACTAGTCATGACATAGACGATAACATGCCATCAACGTCGTCTGCCAAGGCCGATGCCCAATGTCATAATAGAGGGCACATACAATCCCAAATGACAAAGTTCAGGAAAATGACCTTGAAAAAAACATTTAAATCAGCTGAAGAGAAACGTAAACTTGCCAATATGCCATTTACGACACGGAGTGGCAAGGAACGGCTAAGGTCGATCCCTAGTATGTTCATGACTAGTGGTTCAGCTTCACATGACGATGGAAGCCCTCCTCCCACTAAAAAAATCAAAAGAGTTAAGCTGGCAAAAGCACAGCGAAGAACTGTGCTTTCTAAGAAGATATCACAAATCCCCAAGGAGAGTCCAAGTGTGGTGGTGGTTGCGATGCCTGACATTCCCAGCACTGGACGGGAAGAGGTGGCTCTTTCCACCATTTGCACGCCCCCCGCAAGTGCTGAAAGGAGCACCCACAGTCCACTTGCTGATATGCAAATTGAAGATGTCACTGTTGAAGTACAACAGGATGAGGATACTGGTGTAGCTGGCGCTGAGGAGGAAGTTGGCGAGGAGGATTCTGATGGTGATGTGGTTTGTTTAAATCAGGCTCCGGGGGAGACAGTTGTTGTCCGTGGGATGAAAAAGCCCATCACGGTCATGCCTGGGCAGAAGACCAAACATTCCACCTCTTTGGTCTGGCAATATTTCTATCCAAATCCGGACAACAACTGTCTTGCCATATGTACCTTATGTAAAGATGGAATAAGTAGGGGTAGGGACGTTAACCACCTAGGAACATCCTCCCTTATACGGCACCTGCAGCGCGTTCATAATAAGTTACTGTCAAGTTCAGAAACTTTGACTAAGACCGTAAGCAGTCCAGGGACACCTAAATCCCATTGTCCTGTTGTATCCAAGCGCCTGCAAACCACACCGTCAACTCCCTCCTCGTCAATTTCCTCCTTAGTCAGGATCGGAAGTAGTCCTGCAGGCCATGTCACTGGCATGACTGACTCTCCTATCCGGGATTCCTCCGGAGGATCCTGCATTGCTACGCCTCCTGCTGCTGCTGTTGCTGCTGCTGGGAGTCGTTCATCATCCCAGAGAGGAAGTAGGAACACCACTACTTTTACTAAACAATTGACCCTCCAACAGTCCTTAGCGAGGAGGATGAAGTACGACAGCAGTCATCCTGAAGCAAAACGTATAACTGAGGCCTTGACTGCTATGTTGGTGTTAGACGTGCGTCCGGTATCCGCCATTAGTGCAGTGGGATTTAGACAATTGCTGGAGGTAGTGTGTCCCCGGTTCCAAATCCCGTCTAGATTCCACTTCACTAGGCAGGCGATACCGAGACTGTACAGAAACGTCAGAAAAAGTGTCCTCAGTGTCCTGAAAAATGCCGTTGTACCCAATGTCCACTTAACCACGGACATGTGGACAAGTGGAAAAGGGCAGACTAAGGACTATATGACTGTGACAGCCCACTGAGTAGATGTATCACCTTAGGCAGCAACAGCAGCAGCGTCACCAGTCGCAGCATCTCAGAAACGCCAGCTCGTTCCAAGGCAGGCTACACTGTGTATCACCGGTTTCAGTAAGAGGCACACCGCCGACAACCTCTTAGATAAACTGAGGGAAATCATCGCCCAGTGGCTTACCCCACTTAGACTCTCCTGGGGATTTGTGATATCTGACAACGCCACCAATATTGTGCGGGCATTACATCTGGGCAAATTCCAGCACTTCCCATGTTTTGCTCACACAATAAACTTGGTGGTGCAGAATTTTCTGAAAAGCGACAGGGGCGTGCAGGAGACGCTTTGGGTGGCCCGAAAAATTTCAGGCCACTTTCGCCATTCAGCGACTGCGTGCCGAAGACTGGAGCGCCAGCAAACACTCTTGAACCTGCCCCGCCATCACCTGAAGCAAGAGGTTGTGACGCGGTGGAACTCAACCCTCTATATGCTTCAGAGGATGGAGAAGCAGCAAAAGGCCATTCAAGCCTATACATCCACCTATGACATAGGCAAAGGAGGTGGTATGCACCTGACTCAAGCGCAGTGGAGAATGATTTCCGTGTTGTGCAAGGTTCTCCAGCCCTTCGAACTTGCCACACGTGAAGTCAGTTCAGACACTGCCAGCTTGAGTCAGGTCATTCCCCGCATCAGGCTTTTGCAGAAGCAGCTGGAGAAAGTGAAGGAGGAGCTAAGACGGAGCGATTCCGCTCGGCATGTGGGACTTGTGGATGAAGCCCTTCATTCGCTTTGCCAGGATTCCAGGGTGGTCAATCTGTTCAATCTGTTGAAATCAGACCACTACATTTTGGCCACCGTGCTCGATCCTAGGTTTAAAGCCTATGTGGTGTGTCTCTTTCCGGCGGACACAAGCCTGCAGAGGTGCAAAGACCTGCTGGTGAACACACTGTCAGCTGAAGCGGAACGTGACACGTCAACAGCTCATTCTTCATTTTCTCCCGCAACTGGGGCTGCCAGGAAAAAACTTAGGTATCCTAAGCAACCCGCTGGCGGTGATGCAGGGCAGGCAGGACCAAGTTCGGACATCTGGTCCGGACTGAAGGACCTGGCAACAATTTCTGACATGTCTACTGTCACTGCATATGATACTGTCACCGTTGACAGAATGGTGGAGGATTACATCGGTGACAGCATCCAAGTAGGCATGTCACACAGTCCATACCTGTACTGGCAGGAAAAACAGGGAATTTGGAGGCCCCTATACAAACTGGCTCTATTTTACCTGAGTTGCCCCCCCTCCAGTGTGTACCCCGAAAGAGTGTTTAGTGCAGCCGGGAACCTTGTCAGCGAAAGGCGTAGGAGGTTGCTTCCACAGAATGTGGAGAAGATGATGTTCATCAAAATGAATTATCAGCTCTTCCAGGGAGACCAGCCTCCAGAACGTACAGAGGGACCTGTGGTGGTGGATTCAAGTGGGGACGAGTTAATACTTTGTGAGGATGAGAATGTACACACTGAAGAGGGTGAGGAATCGGTGGATGAGGAGGATGAGGATGACATCTTGCCTCCGTAGAGCCAGTTTGTGCAGGGACACATTAATTGCAAGCTTGTTTTGTGGGGGCCCAAACGAACCAATCATTTCAGCCACAGTTGTGTGGCAGACCCTGGCGCTGAAATGATTGATTTGTTAAAGTGTGCATGTCCTGTTTATACAACATAAGGGTGGGTGGGAGGGCCCAAGGACAATTCCATCTTGCACCTCTTTTTTTTCTTTGCATTATGTACAGTTTGGGGCCTAGTTTTTCAAACTGCCATCCTGTCTGCCACTGCAGTGCCACTCCTAGATGGGTCACGTGTTTGTGCCGCCCACTCGTGTCGCTTAGCATAGTCATCCAGCTACCTCGGTGCAACCTTTTGGACATAAAAACACTATTGTGAGATGTGAGGTGTTCAGAATAGACTGGAAATGAGTGGAAATTAAAGTTATTGAGGTTAATAATAGCATAGGAGCAGAGAAACCAACAAATTCTGTGATTTTAGCTGTTTTTATGCTTTTTTTCAAAAAAATACAGATCCAAAACACAAAACCCAGAACCCAAAACACGGAAGGGTGGTTTTGGCAAAACCAATCCAGATCCAAAACACGAAGAAAGATCCAGATCCAAAACCAAAACACAAAACACGAAAAGTGGCTGGTGCACACCCCTAATATATATATATGTATAGATATATATGGTATATATATATATATATATAATCTCACACAAACATATATATATATAAACTAAGTTCATCAAACACATTATTTAGTAAATGAAGGTCAGTAACCTTTTTATCCTACTCGCTCACAAGCCGTTTCTTCGTAACAAAGTGCCCTGGATATCGGACGCTGTAATCCATAGGTCATTTACACTTTCATATTTCTGCACTGATTAATAAAATGACTTCAGTGTTAATTATGGAATGTCCAATAGCAGTATACAGATGGAGTACACTTTGTTGCAGTGACCAGCTCCACGGCAAAGAAAACAGTTTTTTTTCCAATTGACTCATTTATCCCCTGTTTCTAGTAGTCAGAAATCCCATTCAAAACAGCACAGATTGTTCACGTAACCTGAACCAGGATGTCCCTTTCATAGCATTAAACAATATGCATCTGCATCTGTAACGATCTAGCAGAAAATTCCAGCCCCCCCAACACACACACTGATTCATAACAGTGCAGGACAGTAAATTAATATACAGTCAATGAAAAAAAACAATATTGGTTCACATTTTTCTTGTTTTCTAACTGATTCAATAAAATTGAAGCCTCAAATTTAGGAAGGCAAACAAAAAATGGAGGGAGGTGTCTGAAGGGGTAAGGATAAAAGTCCTCACCTGAAGATGTTATTCAGATTCTTTTTCTGTTGCTGTGCTGTACAGGACCTTATTGGAAAATATAATCCGAAGTCCATATCAGTAGTCATTATCCAAAGTCGCCCAAATAAAGCAGGAACTACTCAGAGAGCATCAATGTAGGACAAAATGTCACCACAAAATGGCCGCCAGTAGCTGGGCATCCTTTATATAAGGCTGTGACCTGCACTGTGACATCACAATACATGCAGGCAGCAGCTAGAGATGGCTGTAGCCACAAAATGGCTGCCAGTAGCTGGGCATCCTTTATATAGGGCTGTGACCTGCACTGTGACATCACAATACATGCAGGCAGCAGCTAGAGATGGCTGTAGCCACAAAATGGCTGCCAGTAGCTGGGCATCCTTTATATAGGGCTGTGACCTGCACTGTGACATCACAATACATGCAGGCAGCAGCTAGAGATGGCTACAGCCACAAAATGGCAGCCAGTAGCTGGGCATCCTTTATATAGTGCTGTGACCTGCACTGTGACATCACAATACAAGCAGGCAACAGCTAGAGATGGCTATAGCCACAAAATGGCTGCCAGTAGCTGGGCATCCTTTATATAGGGCTGTGACCTGCACTGTGACATCACAATACATGCAGGCAGCAGCTAGAGATGGCTGTAGCCACACAATGGCTGCCAGTAGCTGGGCATCCTTTATATAGGGCTGTGACCTGCACTGTGACATCACAATACATGCAGGCAGCAGCTAGAGATGGCTATAGCCACAATATGGCGGCCAGTAGCCCCAGTAGCCTGGGCATCCTTTGTATACTGTAGGGCTGTGACCTGCACTGTGACATCACAATACATGCAGACAACAGGTAGAGATGGCTGTAGCCACAAAATGGCCGCCAGTAGCTGGGCATCCTTAATATAGGGCTGTGACCTGCACTGTGACACACAATACATGCAGGCAGCAGCTAGAGATGGCTACAGCCACAAAATGGCTGCCAGTAGCTGGGCATCCTTTGTATACTGTAGGGCTGTGACCTGCACTGTGACATCACAATACATGCAGGCAGCAGCTAGAGATGGCTGTAGCCACACAATGGCTGCCAGTAGCTGGGCATTCTTTATATAGGGCTGTGACCTGCACTGTGACATCACAATACATGCAGGCAGCAGCTAGAGATGGCTACAGCCACAAAATGGCAGCCAGTAGCTGGGCATCCTTTATATAGTGCTGTGACCTGCACTGTGACATCACAATACAAGCAGGCAACAGCTAGAGATGGCTATAGCCACAAAATGGCTGCCAGTAGCTGGGCATCCTTTATATAGGGCTGTGACCTGCACTGTGACATCACAATACATGCAGGCAGCAGCTAGAGATGGCTGTAGCCACACAATGGCTGCCAGTAGCTGGGCATCCTTTATATAGGGCTGTGACCTGCACTGTGACATCACAATACATGCAGGCAGCAGCTAGAGATGGCTATAGCCACAATATGGCTGCCAGTAGCCTGGGCATCCTTTGTATACTGTAGGGCTGTGACCTGCACTGTGACATCACAATACATGCAGACAACAGGTAGAGATGGCTGTAGCCACAAAATGGCTGCCAGTAGCTGGGCATCCTTAATATAGGGCTGTGACCTGCACTGTGACACACAATACATGCAGGCAGCAGCTAGAGATGGCTACAGCCACAAAATGGCTGCCAGTAGCTGGGCATCCTTTATATAGTGCTGTGACCTGCACTGTGACATCACAATACATGCAGGCAGCAGCTAGAGCTGGCTACAGCCACAAAATGGCTGCCAGTAGCTGGGCATCCTTTATATAGTGCTGTGACCTGCACTGTGATATCACAATACATGCAGGCAGCAGCTAGAGATGGCTATAGCCACAATATGGCTGCCAGTAGCCTGGGCATCCTTTGTATACTGTAGGGCTGTGACCTGCACTGTGACATCACAATACATGCAGGCAACAGGTAGAGATGGCTGTAGCCACAAAATGGCCACCAGTAGCTGGGCATCCTTAATATAGGGCTGTGACCTGCACTGTGACACACAATACATGCAGGCAGCAGCTAGAGATGGCTACAGCCACAAAATGGCTGCCAGTAGCTGGGCATCCTTTATATAGTGCTGTGACCTGCACTGTGACATCACAATACATGCAGGCAACAGCTAGAGATGGCTACAGCCACAAAATGGCTGCCAGTAGCTGGTCATCCTTTATATAGGGCTGTGACCTGCACTGTGACATCACAATACATGCAAGCAGCAGCTAGAGATGGCTATAGCCACAAAATGGCCGCCAGTAGCTGGGCATCCTTTATATAGGGCTGTGACCTGCACTGTGACATCACAATACATGCAGGCAGCAGCTAGAGATGGCTGTAGCCACACAATGGCTGCCAGTAGCTGGGCATCCTTTATATAGAGCTGTGACCTGCACTGTGACATCACAATACATGCAGGCAGCAGCTAGAGATGGCTGTAGCCACAAAATGGCCGCCAGTAGCTGGGCACCCTTTATATAAGGATGTGACCTGCACTGTGAAATCACAATACATAAACCTCCCATCGTCTGAGGATTGACCTGCGTGTGAATCAGTGACAATAACCTACTCAATTGAAATAAAGACATGGAGACTTGTATTTGGCAGAATTCGTTAGCTATTTATTTAAATACATATAATGAATTAGTTACTATATTAATTAAATTAATTTAAATATGGTGGCAAAGAATGAACGGCTAACAACAGCCCAAGCCTAACACTATAAACACTCCAACCACAACACAATACGCTCAAGCCTTCTATCTTGACTACCCACCCAGTAAGGTGATGATGCTGCCCCCGGCAGGGTGGTCCAGCAGACTTTATGAGTCAACGAAGGTGAGCAAAACAATAAGTAAACAAATATTCACAGTGCTAATAGGTAACCTGCCGTTCTTTCCCGCCTAAAATAGCCAACAAAACAATCACCAAACCCAAATCAAAAAGAGCCCATAAAAATAAAATTTAGGGCGGGAGGGTGGGAAGACAGGAACAAAAGAGGCTGACTCCGCCTCCAACAAACTCTGATATCCCTGCTAGAAACTACAACCCTAAAAACCCATTGGCCCTACATGACACATGATTCCCCACTCCGGTCCGCCCCCAGCCTAGGAAGTTTAACCCTCTCCACTCCTATACAGTCATTTCGTTTATCTGCAGGCAGCAGCTAGAGATGGCTGTAGCCACACAATGGCTGCCAGTAGCTGGGCATCCTTTATATAGTGCTGTGACCTGCACTGTGACATCACAATACATGCAGGCAGCAGCTAGAGATGGCTGTAGCCACAAAATGGCTGCCAGTAGCTGGTCATCCTTTATATAGGGCTGTGGCCTGCACTGTGACATCACAATACATGTAGGCAGTAGCTAGAGATGGCTGTAGCCACAAAATGGCCGCCAGTAGCTGGTCATCCTTTATATAGGGCTGTGACCTGCACTGTGACATCACAATGCATGCAGGCAGCAGCTAGAGATGGCTATAGCCACAAAATGGCTGCCAGTAGCTGGGCACCCTTTATATAGGGCTGTGACCTGCACTGTGACATCACAATGCATGCAGGCAGCAGCTAGAGATGGCTATAGCCACAAAATGGCTACCAGTAGCTGGGCACCCTTTATATAGGGCTGTGACCTGCACTGTGACATCACAATACATGCAGGCAGCAGCTAGAGATGGCTGTAGCTCAGATCAGCTCTGGGCCCAGATACCCTGCAGCAGCGCTCTGGTGAGAATAGAAAAGCCGGGGTTCAGGAGATGGCAGGGTAACTCGGTGCAGGGAGAGCGCCAGGCTCCAGAGACGACCTGGGCCCCGTAGCAGCCGAGCTCCCTGAAAATAGGGGGAGGGGGGGGGCGCAATGCTCTCTCTGGCACAGGACACCAAAAAGTCTAGTTACGGCTATGAGAAAAAGGATCTATTTGCTGAATCCTGCTCTGGTCTCAGGGTCAGATTTATCTAAAGGATTTTTCTGCTTCGTCCTATATATGTAGGGTGCTATTTGCTGGTGATAACTCCGCTGCTGTTGATTATCTCTGACTCACGCTGGAGAAGGATTCCCCATATTATTGCAAGGGGAAGTCTGTTTATCAAGTATCACAGCAATACTTGTACTGCCGCCATAGCTGTTCTGTTAGCGCCACCTCAGGATGAGAACGCTGAAAAAAGAAATTCATGGAAAAATGTATGGGGCTAATGACTGCGCTCACAATAAATATTTTTTGAAGGAGGGAGAAACACCATTGATATCTTCTATAGCCACATATTGTTATACCCCCCATGCTCAGTCAACTATAAGTGGACTCCAGAACAATAAATAGCGCTGAGTGGTTGACAAGGCAGCAAAATAATGTTAAATCCTGGCAGTAAGTCATTTTTTAACTACCTCCTTAATCTTAGGGGTCTATTTACTAAGCCTTGGGTGGAGATTAAGTTTACAAAGTACCAGCCAACCAGCTCCTAACCATCATTTTTCAAACACAGCCTGCAAAGTGGAGCTGATTGGTTGGTGTCACGCTTGCCACTGGGGTTTTGGAAGATGAGGTCCGAGGTTGAGGAAGGAATCGAAGGCGAGGGGGCCTGAATGTACGATCTCCTCATCCACAGGACTTGGACGTTAGCGAGACCCAACCAGAGGTGCAGAGTCTAACCTGCCGGGAGGTGTTCACCAGTGACCCCTGCCAATCGGGATATGGGTTTTGCTGCATCCAGCAGGCAGGTGGTGGTCCTTTGATATGGTATCCAAGCCCCGAGGGAATGGAGAATTACACAGACGGTGGCCCAAGGAATATGTCTCACTAGTAGACACAACTACACAAGGAATTGGTACTTGAGGTACCCACTGGTAGAAGTGTGTAGGCACACTTGTTATGTGGATAGATGACTCCTTGAAATGAAGGACATGCAGAGGGGAAGGGGACGCTATAGCTCCAGGAGGAGACGCTACATTGCGCACAGGCTGAGGTGGTAAACGATATATATTAATTTAGATCGGCGCTGGCTTTATTTATAAGGGAAATGTGAATGAACAAAGGTGCTGCAAATCCCAATGTTAGACTGCCCAAGGTCTAACTATATCTATTGTAACTGGGAATGACCCATGTGTGAACTCACACATGTATCAAAAAGTGGGACTGCGCTCCGGAAATGGTGTACAAGTGATACCATATATAAATGACTGAGGGGCCTATTCATTAAACCTAAAAATTCTCTAGAGATAATTAGGTTTAGAACTCGCATGGAGTTCTACCTAATTATAGGTGGAATTCATCATTCCACCTCTCCAAAATTATCTTTTCCGAAAAGCTGTCATTTTTGCGATGACAGCTTTTCGGGAAATAGATACTTTTCCCTGCCTACACTACCTTATCGCATCTGGAAACAGTGCTGCGCATGCGCTGTTACATCTGTAAAACCAGCGCATGCGCAGCACTGCCTACAGATGCGGTAAGTTTGTGTACCGACCCCCCCCACCTCCCTCCCCCCTCCGCTCACCTCCCCCCCCCGACTTGTTCGCGCAGCAGCCTCCGGCTCCGTCCTGCTGGTCTGTCATGTGGTTTCCCAGCAGACCACATGACAGATTAGAAAAAAAATATATATTTTTTTCTTTTTCTAAACTTTCTTGTGCTCTGCTGGGGAGCACACATGTCCGACCAGCCTCCGGAGCCTGAGGACGGAGTAGAGCGTCGGAGGGACTCGTCGGGGGACCTGCACACGCGGATACAGGTAAGTCGATTCTGCTATTCGCCACCTCACAGTGGCGAATACTAACTGCATCAAATTCCGAAAATTCATAATTTTCGGAATTTGATGAATACCACAATTTCCACATCCCCATACTAATGTACTAATATACCCATACTAATGTACTAATGTACTAATATACCCATACTAATGTACTAATATACTAATGTACTAATATACCCATACTAATGTACTAATATACCCATACTAATGTACTAATATACCCATACTAATGTACTAATGTACTAATATACCCATACTAATGTACTAATGTACTAATGTATGGGGAGTGTGGAAATTAACGCAGGGGAACTTAGCAAGGAGATATCTGTGATATCTTCTGTGCTAAGTGGCTACATGAATACCAAAATAACATTATTTAAGGAAAATGTCCTTAAAAACGTTATTTTAGTGTTGATGAATAGGCCCCTGAGTCTGAGACACTCTAGTGGTCCTAACGTATATTACATTTATTAATTATTCTGTAAGCGCTGTGGATCACAAATTGTGATGACTATGAATAACCAAGCACAATATGTTGGGAGGGGGGATGATGTATTGGATTAAATATGGGTGAAAAGGAGACCAATACTAATGAGGGGTCAGTAGTGAGAAAGCGTTCAGTAACTGGCAAATACAGGCAAACGCAGGGTACAGAGGGAGGGCGTCGCACACCCCACTGTACCTAAAAAAAACAAAATCAAAGTCTGTAAAAAAGTCAAATTCAGAGTGGTAAATACAATCAGACCAAAATAATGGTCCGTGGATAGTCTATTAATAGTTAGAGTCCTGGTGAGGCCTCACCTTCTAATGAACACGGAGTGGTTCCTGGTCCTGTTCCGTTCTGCCCTGGGGGTCCCGGCTTCCTCTCTGTCACCGCAGATGGTAGGGCTGTATTCCAGCAACTGCCGCTAAAACAGTTGCAGGCTTGGTCCCCACAGAGTCCGTATGCCGAATCCCATGCAGCGCCGCAATCTCGCGAGAGGTCGCGGGCTGTAAGGGAAACAGACGGCTCCGGACTGCTCGCCAAGAATGAGGAGACTCTGGCGGGCAGAGGGGGGGCGCGGGTCACGGTGGTGGCAGAAATGTGCAGTGGTTCTTAGGTGCTCCTACGCATGTCGGCTAACAGCCTTCCTTAGGGAGTGATGATCGGCGCCATCTTGGAGGTGGCATATAAAGTGTGTTGGGCGGGCTTGATCTCTGATGTGAGCCTACGTCTTTGTAAACAACCTGTTGCCATAGTTACTGAGCGTGATAATGGGAGGGAGAACAAGCGGAGGGGGAGGAGAACATATGCATCCTTAAAGCCATAATAATATGGAAGGGAAAAGTTGTAAACTGTGCTGGTCATAATGGAATAATGAGTTGTGGCCAGTCTTGTTATTGGACACATTGAATCAATATGGTAATACAATTAGTGTTGGGAGTGAATAAAATATATAAAATGTCCTAGAAAGATGAATCTAAGAATATGACAATAAATTAATATTACAATTTATGCTGTACAGTGGAATGGACTGTACTAATGAAACTAGACATACTAATATGGTGCAGTTCATTCAGGGAAAGAGAGATAAGGAGATTGGTAAACTCCATTGCGCTTCAAATGTGCTGACCGATATTTAACCTAATATTCATATTTTGTGCATGAACTGAGATAAGAGAATGGGGGAGGGGGGGATGGATCATGAAAAGTAAATATTGGAAAAAAAGGGGTGGGAAAAAAAAAGGAGAAGAACAGATGTTGCACTGTATTAATCTAGTACAACCTCAACCATGTATGATGTTATGAATGGTCTGATCATGCTGGTTCTGATCATTAAATCTTCTCATTATATATTATGCCTTCATATGCTCAAATGAAGGTGTCTTGGTGCAAGTGTATCCGCCCTGTTGAACAAGTGAGGGCAAAAATAAAAAACAAGTAAATATAAAAATAAGGAATGTATAAAAAAAACTGACTATATGCAAAATACAGTCAGTGTATAGATGCTCGATTATTGGGTGTACATAGAATGTAATATGAGTGTCTAGAATCAGGGCTGATAACATGGATGGATTGAGATTGAGGCTTAACTTGTTATGATCGCTTTTAGGCCCTGATTCAGACCCACTCGCGAGCGGCTGTCCGCTCGCAAGTGGGTCAATGGTCAGCACTGCGCATGCGTACGACGGAGGGAGCTCCGTTTTGCGCATGCGCGAGACGCGACGAGCGAAGGACTTTCCTTCGCTCGGAGTGTCTCATCAAAGGGGGCGTGCTGTCGATGGTGATTGACAGCACGCCCCCTTTGGTGGGCGTGCCGGGGGCATGCCTGCCAGACGGAGGCGTTCCCAAGGGAACGCCTACCGTCAGAAGCCGGCCCCACTGACATCACTAGTGATGTCAGTGGGAGTGATTTTGGCTCTGATAGAGCCAAAATCACACCTGGCCTTGCGGTTGAGAAACTCAACCGCAGGCTTCTGCTCGCAGTGGTGATGGTCGCGATGGTCAAGACCATCGCGACCATCATCCTGCACGCTCGTATATGCTGTGGGTGGTGACCCACAGCTATACGAGCGTCCAGGAGGACGCTCCATATTTATGGAGGTGGGCCCTGATTCAGAGCGAGCGCTCTGGTCAGAGCGTCCGGCTCTGAATCAGGGCCTTATTTCATTGTCTATGTTGTGTCCATGTGGGGTTAAAGTCTTGAGTTCCATTATCCATTTTAACTCTTCTTTGTTGATTGTTTTTTCGTAATTACCTCCTCTCCAGTTTTTTTTAACTTGTTTAATCCCTATAAAGCACATACAGTACCTGTTGGGTCTTGGTTATGTTTATCTTTGAAATGCTTAGATAGACTATGAGATTCTAGTCCCTTCTTGATATTTCTGATGTGTTCTGATATTCTGATTTTTAGTTTCCTTGTCGTCCTTCCCTCATATTGTTCCCCACAATGACATGTTATAAGGTAAATGACCCCTATGCTGTTACAAGTGAGGTGATCTTTAATATCATAGGTTGTCTGTCTCTGACTGGAACTAAAGGAACATATTTTCTTTGTAGACTGTTGGTTGAGTTTACAGAATTGACATGCTCCACAGTAGTAGAAGCCTGAATCTAGTGTGTTACCTAGGAGTGTCTTCTGAGTAGCTGTTCTGTTCTTCATATGATTATGTACAAGTTTCTGTTTCAAGTCTGGTGCTCTTCTGAAGATCAATTGTGGTTTGGATGGAAGAAGGTCATTTAAGGTATCGTCTTCAAGGAGGATGTGCCAATGTCTACGAAGAATATTATTCAGACATTTGTGATCCTTACTGTATTGAGTGATAAACGGATTGTTCGGTTTCTTTTGTTTGGTGGACCTATCTTTGTATGTGAGTAGGGACTCTCTATTGTCTGATTCTGCTTGTTCGTAAGCATGTTGTACTACCTCTTGTTTGTACCCTTTGTCTATGAATTGTTGTTTCATCGTTGTTCCTTGTCTGTGATAATCTGACAATTGGCTGCAGTTCCTCCTGACTCTTTTGAACTGGCCTAAGGGAATATTCCCTAGCCAATTGGGATGATGCCCACTACTTGATAGTATATAACTATTACGTCTACTGTTTTTTGATATGTTCTTGTACCAATTTGATTCTGTTGTATGTATA
Source organism: Taudactylus pleione (assembly GCA_031769625.1). Taxonomy (NCBI): domain Eukaryota; kingdom Metazoa; phylum Chordata; class Amphibia; order Anura; family Myobatrachidae; genus Taudactylus; species Taudactylus pleione. The sequence goes on from JAUIMM010000883.1 coordinate 868,390, forward strand.
TCGTTACATCTAAAAACTTTAACTTCCGATTTGCTATATTGAGTGGTGAAACTGAGATTATTGGTATTTTGATTTATGTAACTGAGAAATTGTTTAAGCTTTCTTTCCTCACCTTGCCAGATGAACAGCACATCGTCTATATACCGACGCCAGAGGACCAGGTTTGCCCCGAATTCGTGCTCTGACCAGATGTTAAGGCCTTCCCACCTGCTGAGAAACAGGTTAGCATAACTCGGGGCAAACCTGGTCCCCATAGCTGTCCCTGTGTCTTGTCTGTAAAATGATCCTTCAAACCAGAAATAATTATGTTTGAGTATGAACATAATGCACTCAGTTATAAAGTCAACCTGTTTTTTATCCATATCTGGATCTTGCTCTAAAAAGTGTTTGACTGCATCTGTTCCCTGCTGGTGATCGATAACAGTATAAAGTGAAGTTATATCGCTTGTGCATAACCAGTAATCTGCATGCCAGTCGAAAGTTTGTAGAGACTTAAGAATATCAGTGGTGTCTCTAATATGAGATTTCTGTTTTTGTACATAAATCTGTAAAAATGAGTCTATGTATTTGGACAGATTGCTGGTCAATTAATCTATGCCCGATATAATTGGGCGGCCTGGCGGTAGTATTGGTCTCCTTTTCACCCATATTTAATCCAATACATCATCCCCCCTCCCTACACATTGTGCTTGGTTATTCACAGTCCTCACAGAATAATTAATAAATGTAATATACATTAGGACCACTAGAGTGTCTCAGACTCAGTCATTTATATATGGTATCACTTGTACACCATATCCAGAGCGCAGTCCCACTTTTTGATACATGTGTGAGTTCACACATGGGTCATTCCCAGTTACAATTGAGGTGGTAAACGCACTGGTGCTGTGGGAGAAGGCACTACTTTGCAAACAGGCTTGAGATGTTAAATGCACTGCTGCACTGAGGATAGCACGGAGTTGGTACTCTGGCACAGATGATAGTTCAGAGTTACACACAGGCTGCGGTGGGATAACACACTGTTGTACTGTAGAGAAGCACAGAGTAGCACTCCGGCAGAGATGGTCAAACGCACTAGAGAGAACACAAAGGAAATCTCAGGGGAACCTGGAACGAGCACTTAACTAGTAACACTAGGAAGGACAATCGTTGTACAGGCAACTTCCTAGTGTACTGGGGCCGACTATACACCCAGGGGTAGCAGTTGATAGGACAGCGTCAGCTGACCCAGATCATGCTACCATTGGTTGGAATCACTGTAACATGAGAAAAGACCGTCATGGTGGCGCCCATACCAGAAACCACAATCCCCAAGACACAGGCGCGACCATGGAAGTCCGTGAGCGCCTAAGGCAGAATACTCAGCGCATCACCCGCCTCCGCATCAGGCGTCTGCCCGCACAGGAAGTCAGGGGAAGCCGGCATGGAGGTGAGAGATGGCCGATCCTAGGTTGAACCCTGACAGTTGGTCCTTTATCGCCATCCAAGGCTCAGTAAATTTACCCCTTCATTTCAGAGTTGTGCTCCTTAAGGAGGCACATAAGAAATATGTCCATGCTCTTGTTTGGAGGGAGGCGTCATACATTCGCTGGACTTGCCTTATACTGTAGGTTTCGGGGAGTTAGAATGTTGTTTAGGTTTTAATTTTCATAATCATTTATTTATATGGTGCCACCAAGTGCCTGTAGCGCCGTACATGGGAATATATAACTGTATGTACATACAATACATGGGAAAAATAAAACTGAGATAATGACATAGCTGTGGATCAAAGTCTCTGAATGGAGCTCACTGAAGACAGGGAGAGAGCCAAGAGGGTTGGAGGGCCCTGCTCGTGAGAACTTACAGGCTAGGGAGGTGGGTAGTATAATTGGGAGATGAACTGGGAAAAGATGGGGAGGGAGGGCAGAGGGTGCAAGTAAAGACTGTGAGGAGGGCTGGTGGATTTGATGAACGGGCTTGCTGGAATTCATGCCATCTGATAGGGCGGGGAGTACGTTCCAGAGCAGGGGAAGTTTGTATTTTGAAAGGCAAATTTAAAAAAAAAAAGAAATATACGGGTAGGTACATATCACATGTTAATGCCATACTAACCTACCCTCCCAGATAGGTGCGGGAGACTCCCTCATTTTCGGGTAGTCCCCAGGACCACTGAAAGATTGGATATCCCGCATCCTGCCCATAACCTAGTGAAGTGGGCAGGTTGGCGAGTTAATTTTAGGAATTGCATGTCCGTAGTGAGGGGGCGGGGCTAGAATGACGTAAACAGCCCGAAGCGGTCATCTGCATCACCTCTCCAGTAAGTATGGTTAATGCACTTTTGCTTTTGTCAGAGATAATCGGGCCAAGCAGTTTCCCCTTATGAGGTCACCTTGTAACTGGCATTTGGTTGTTGTGTCGCAGTAGTTTTGGGTGAGATTCTTTAAAGAACGCTATCTCACATTTCTTGTTTTTGTAGTATTACTGTGTTGGAAATAATAACACCATCCATTGTTGGTATCAATTAATATCACTGTAACTGACATAGGGCTTTATTCAATTTGGAGCGAAAAGTCCGTTTTGGCGATACTTTTTCGCCGATGACATCATTTTCGCCTTTTTTGTCTTTACCCCGTATTCAAATACAAAGACTTTTCGCCTAGGCGGAAAGTCAATGCAATGGACAACCGTCGAAAAAGTTTCGCCAATGAACAGCAGGCGGAAAAAAGTGCAGAATTGGGGTTTTGGGGTGCAATGTTGCGGGAACCCCCATTCAGCCTTAAGACAGTCCCCCAAAGGTAAACCATTAAAATTAAAAAAAAAAAAAAACACTTAAGAAAACCCCCAAAAAATGCTTTGGTTTTGAGGCGAAAAAAAAAAACGAATTTGTAGGGACAAAGTTAAAAATAGCGATACAGACTCCAGGGGGTCCCCAAGTATGCCCCAGGTGTTTTCTTGATTGCAGGTGCTTGCAGCAGGTGGATTTTTAACTATTTTAAAATTTCACTTTAGCAACTTTTAAATATCCTACCCCCTATTTTCATGTACCCCAAATTGCTGGGACTAGTTTTTTTCTCCCAAAAAAACAGCTGAATGCAATTCTTCACCACTTATACAAAGACGCTAATTACAACCTATTAAGAACACGTACGTACCCCAAAAACCTTCAGCAGGCCTATTCGGGGGTATCCATAGTGATCCCCCATGTCAGTGCATCTTTTGGGGGGTGTCAGGCTGATTTCCCCAAATCTGACAGGACTTTTAGCCAGTTTCAGTTTCGCCGGGTCCCATTTTCGCGTCCTTTCAAATTGAATAAGGAGATAAACGGGGATGTGTGCAATAATTTTTCACCTGCAAAACACGCAATATAGGCGAAAAGTCTGGCAAGCGAAAAAAGTATCGCGGGTGCGAAACTTATTGAATCCGGGCCTTAGACCTTTAAACGTGCTTCTAATGTCCCTAGTACTGCTAAATATATACCTGCTTCTAATGTCACTAGTACTGCTAAATACTTACCTGCTTCTAATGTCACTAGTACTGCTGAATACTTACCTGCTTCTAATATCACTAGTACTGCTAAATCCTCACCTGCTTCTAATGTCACTAGTACTGCTGAATACTTACCTGCTTCTAATATCACTAGTACTGCTAAATCCTCACCTGCTTCTAATGTCACTAGTACTGCTGAATACTTACCTGCTTCTAATGTCACTAGTACTGCTGAATACTTACCTGCTTCTAATGTCACTAGTACTGCTAAATCCTTACCTGCTTCTAATGTCACTAGTGCTGCTAAATACTCACCTGCTTCTAATGTCACTAGTACTGCTAAATCCTCACCTGCTTCTAATGTCACTAGTTCTGCTAAATACTCACCTGCTTCTAATGACACTAGTACTGCTAAATACTCACCTGCTTCTAATGTCACTAGTACTCCTTAATCCTTACCTGCTTCTAATGTCACTAGCACTGCTAAATACTTACCTGCTTCTAATGTCATTAGTACTGCTAAATACTGACCTGCTTCTAATGTCACTAGTACTGCTAAATACTGAAATGCTTCTAATGTCACTAGTACTCCTTAATCCTTACCTGCTTCTAATGTCACTAGTACTGCTAAATCCTTACCTGCTTCTAATGTCACTAGTACTGCTAAATACTCACCTGCTTCTAATGTCACTAGTACTGCTAAATACTCACCTGCTTCTAATGTCACTAGTACTGCTAAATCCTCACCTGCTTCTAATGTCACTGGTACTGCTAAATCCTTACCTGCTTCTAATGTCACTAGTACTGCTAAATCCTCACCTGCTTCTAATGTCACTAGTACTGCTGAATCCTTACCTGCTTCTAATGTCACTAGTACTGCTAACTACTGACCTGCTTCTAATGTCACTAGTACTGCTAACTACTGACCTGCTTCTAATGTCACTAGTACTGCTAAATACTCACCTGCTTCTAATGTCACTAGTACTGCTAAATCCTCACCTGCTCCTAATGTCACTAGTACTGCTAAATACTTACCTGCTTCTAATGTCACTAGTACTGCTAAACCCTCATCTGCTTCTAATGTCACTAGTACTGGTAAATCCTTACCCGCTTCTAATGTCACTAGTACTGCTAAATACTCACCTGCTTCTAATGTCACTAGTACTGCTAAATCCTCACCTGCTTCTAATGTCACTAGTACTGCTAAATACTCACCTGCTTCTAATGACACTAGTACTGCTAAATACTCACCTGCTTCTAATGTCACTAGTACTCCTTAATCCTTACCTGCTTCTAATGTCACTAGCACTGCTAAATACTTACCTGCTTCTAATGTCATTAGTACTGCTAAATACTGACCTGCTTCTAATGTCACTAGTACTGCTAAATACTGAAATGCTTCTAATGTCACTAGTACTCCTTAATCATTACCTGCTTCTAATGTCACTAGTACTGCTAAATCCTTACCTGCTTCTAATGTCACTAGTACTGCTAAATACTCACCTGCTTCTAATGTCACTAGTACTGCTAAATACTCACCTGCTTCTAATGTCACTAGTACTGCTAAATCCTCACCTGCTTCTAATGTCACTGGTACTGCTAAATCCTTACCTGCTTCTAATGTCACTAGTACTGCTAAATCCTCACCTGCTTCTAATGTCACTAGTACTGCTGAATCCTTACCTGCTTCTAATGTCACTAGTACTGCTAACTACTGACCTGCTTCTAATGTCACTAGTACTGCTAACTACTGACCTGCTTCTAATGTCACTAGTACTGCTAAATCCTTACCTGCTTCTAATGTCACTAGTACTGCTAAATCCTCACCTGCTCCTAATGTCACTAGTACTGCTAAATACTTACCTGCTTCTAATGTCACTAGTACTGTTAAACCCTCACCTGCTTCTAATGTCACTAGTACTGGTAAATCCTTACCCGCTTCTAATGTCACTAGTACTGGTAAATCCTCACCCGCTTCTAATGTCACTAGTACTGCAAAATCCTCACCTGCTTCTAATGTCACTAGTACTGCTAACTACTTACCTGCTTCTAATGTCACTAGTACTGCTAAATACTTACCTGCTTCTAATATCACTAGTACTGCTAAATCCTCACCTGCTTCTAATGTCACTAGTACTGCTGAATACTTACCTGCTTCTGATATCACTAGTACTGCTAAATCCTCACCTGCTTCTAATGTCACTAGTACTGCTGAATACTTACCTGCTTCTAATATCACTAGTACTGCTAAATCCTCACCTGCTTCTAATGTCACTAGTACTGCTGAATACTTACCTGCTTCTAATGTCACTAGTACTGCTAAATCCTTACCTGCTTCTAATGTCACTAGTACTGCTAACTACTGACCTGCTTCTAATGTCACTAGTACTGCTAAATCCTCACCTGCTTCTAATGTCACTAGTACTGCTAAATACTCACCTGCTTCTAATGTCACTAGTACTCCTTAATCCTTACCTGCTTCTAATGTCACTAGCACTGCTAAATACTTACCTGCTTCTAATGTCATTAGTACTGCTAAATACTGACCTGCTTCTAATGTCACTAGTACTGCTAAATACTGAAATGCTTCTAATGTCACTAGTACTCCTTAATCCTTACCTGCTTCTAATGTCACTAGTACTGCTAAATCCTTACCTGCTTCTAATGTCACTAGTACTGCTAAATACTCACCTGCTTCTAATGTCACTAGTACTGCTAAATACTCACCTGCTTCTAATGTCACTAGTACTGCTAAATCCTCACCTGCTTCTAATGTCACTAGTACTGCTGAATCCTTACCTGCTTCTAATGTCACTAGTACTGCTAACTACTGACCTGCTTCTAATGTCACTAGTACTGCTAACTACTGACCTGCTTCTAATGTAACTAGTACTGCTAAATCCTTACCTGCTTCTAATGTCACTAGTACTGCTAAATCCTCACCTGCTTCTAATGTCACTAGTACTGCTAAATACTTACCTGCTTCTAATGTCACTAGTACTGCTAAACCCTCACCTGCTTCTAATGTCACTAGTACTGGTAAATCCTTACCCGCTTCTAATGTCACTAGTACTGGTAAATCCTCACCCGCTTCTAATGTCACTAGTACTGCAAAATCCTCACCTGCTTCTAATGTCACTAGTACTGCTAACTACTTACCTGCTTCTAATGTCACTAGTACTGCTAAATACTTACCTGCTTCTAATGTCACTAGTACTGCTAAATCCTCACCTGCTTCTAATGTCACTAGTACTGCTAAATCCTCACCTGCTTCTAATGTCACTAGTACTGCTAACTACTTACCTGCTTCTAATGTCACTAGTACTGCTAAATACTTACCTGCTTCTAATGTCACTAGTACTGCTAAATACTCACCTGCTTCTAATGTCACTAGTACTGCTAAATCCTCACCTGCTTCTAATGTCACTAGTACTGCTAAATCCTCACCTGCTTCTAATGTCACTAGTACTGCTAAATACTTACCTGCTTCTAATGTCACTAGTACTGCTAAATACTTACCTGCTTCTACTGTCACTAGTACTGCTAAATCCTTACCTGCTTCTAATGTCACTAGTACTGCTAACTGCTTACCTGCTTCTAATGTCACTAGTACTGCTAAATACTCACCTGCTTCTAATGTCACTAGTACTGCTAAATACTCACCTGCTTCTAATGTCACTAGTACTGCTAAATACTCACCTGCTTCTAATGTCACTAGTACTGCTAAATACTTACCTGCTTCTAATGTCACTAGTACTGCTAAATACTTACCTGCTTCTAATGTCACTAGTACTGCTAAATCCTCAACTGCTTCTAATGTCACTAGTACTGCTAAATACTTACCTGCTTCTAATGTCACTAGTACTGCTAAATACTCACCTGCTTCTAATGTCACTAGTACTGCTAACTACTGACCTGCTTCTAATGTGACTATTACTGCTAACTACTGACCTGCTTCTAATGTCACTAGTACTGCTAACTACTGACCTGCTTCTAATGTCACTAGTACTGCTAACTACTGACCTGCTTCTAATGTCACTAGTACTGCTAACTACTGACCTGCTTCTAATGTCACTAGTACTGCTAAATCCTCACAGGCTTTTAATGTCATCAGTACTGCTAACTACTGACCTGCTTCTAATGTCACTAGTACTGCTAAATACTGACCTGCTTCTAATGTCACTAGTACTGCTAAATCCTCACCTGCTTCTAATGTCACAAGTACAGCTAACTACTGACCTGCTTCTAATGTCACTAGTACTGCTAACTACTGACCTGATTCTAATGTCACTAGTACTGCTAACTACTGACCTGCTTCTAATGTCACTAGTACTGCTAACTACTGACCTGCTTCTAATGTCACTAGTACTGCTAACTACTGACCTGCTTCTAATGTCACTAGTACTGCTAAATACTCACCTGCTTCTAATGTCACTAGTACTGCTAAATACTCACCTGCTTCTAATGTCACTAGTACTGCTAAATACTCACCTGCTTCTAATGTCACTAGTACTGCTAAATACTTACCTGCTTCTAATGTCACTAGTACTGCTAAATACTTACCTGCTTCTAATGTCATTAGTACTGCTAAATCCTCACCTGCTTCTAATGTCACTAGTACTGCTAAATCCTCACCTGCTTCTAATGTCACTAGTACTGCTAACTACTGACCTGCTTCTAATGTCACTAGTACTGCTAACTACTGACCTGCTTATAATGTCACTATTACTGCTAACTACTGACCTGCTTCTAATGTCACTAGTACTGCTAACTACTGACCTGCTTCTGATGTCACTAGTACTGCTAACTACTGACCTGCTTCTAATGTCACTAGTACTGCTAAATACTCACCTGCTTCTAATGTCACTAGTACTGCTAAATCCTCACCTGCTTCTAATGTCACTAGTACTGCTAACTACTGACCTGCTTCTGATGTCACTAGTACTGCTAACTACTGACCTGCTTCTGATGTCACTAGTACTGCTAACTACTGACCTGCTTCTGATGTCACTAGTACTGCTAAATACTTACCTGCTTCTAATGTCACTAGTACTGCTAAATCCTCACCTGCTTCTAATGTCACTAGTACTGCTAAATACTTACCTGCTTCTAATGTCACTAGTACTGCTAAATACTCACCTGCTTCTAATGTCACTAGTACTGCTAACTACTGACCTGCTTCTAATGTGACTATTACTGCTAACTACTGACCTGCTTCTAATGTCACTAGTACTGCTAACTACTGACCTGCTTCTAATGTCACTAGTACTGCTAACTACTGACCTGCTTCTAATGTCACTAGTACTGCTAACTACTGACCTGCTTCTAATGTCACTAGTACTGCTAAATCCTCACAGGCTTTTAATGTCATCAGTACTGCTAACTACTGACCTGCTTCTAATGTCACTAGTACTGCTAAATACTGACCTGCTTCTAATGTCACTAGTACTGCTAAATCCTCACCTGCTTCTAATGTCACAAGTACAGCTAACTACTGACCTGCTTCTAATGTCACTAGTACTGCTAACTACTGACCTGATTCTAATGTCACTAGTACTGCTAACTACTGACCTGCTTCTAATGTCACTAGTACTGCTAACTACTGACCTGCTTCTAATGTCACTATTACTGCTAACTACTGACCTGCTTCTAATGTCACTAGTACTGCTAAATACTCACCTGCTTCTAATGTCACTAGTACTGCTAAATACTCACCTGCTTCTAATGTCACTAGTACTGCTAAATACTCACCTGCTTCTAATGTCACTAGTACTGCTAAATACTTACCTGCTTCTAATGTCACTAGTACTGCTAAATACTTACCTGCTTCTAATGTCATTAGTACTGCTAAATCCTCACCTACTTCTAATGTCACTAGTACTGCTAAGTCCTCACCTGCTTCTAATGTCACTAGTACTGCTAAATACTGACCTGCTTCTAATGTCACTAGTACTGCTAACTACTGACCTGCTTATAATGTCACTATTACTGCTAACTACTGACCTGCTTCTAATGTCACTAGTACTGCTAACTACTGACCTGCTTCTAATGTCACTAGTACTGCTAACTACTGACCTGCTTCTAATGTCACTAGTACTGCTAAATCCTCACCTGCTTCTAATGTCACTAGTACTGCTAACTACTGACCTGCTTCTGATGTCACTAGTACTGCTAACTACTGACCTGCTTCTGATGTCACTAGTACTGCTAACTACTGACCTGCTTCTGATGTCACTAGTAGTGCTAACTACTGACCTGCTTCTAATGTCACTAGTACTGCTAAATCCTCACCTGCTTCTAATGTCACTAGTACTGCTAACTACTGACCTGCTTCTAATGTCACTATTACTGCTAACTACTGACCTGCTTCTAATGTCACTAGTACTGCTAACTACTGACCTGCTTCTGATGTCACTAGTACTGCTAACTACTGACCTGCTTCTAATGTCACTATTACTGCTAACTACTGACCTGCTTCTAATGTCACTAGTACTGCTAAATCCTCACCTGCTTCTAATGTCACTAGTACTGCTAAATACTTACCTGCTTCTAATGTCACTAGTACTGCTAAATCCTTACCTGCTTCTAATGTCACTAGTACTGCTAAATACTGACCTGCTTCTAATGTCACTAGTACTGCTAACTACTGACCTGCTTCTAATGTGACTATTACTGCTAACTACTGACCTGCTTCTAATGTCACTAGTACTGCTAACTACTGACCTGCTTCTAATGTCACTAGTACTGCTAACTACTGACCTGCTTCTAATGTCACTAGTACTGCTAACTACTGACCTGCTTCTAATGTCACTAGTACTGCTAAATCCTCACAGGCTTTTAATGTCATCAGTACTGCTAACTACTGACCTGCTTCTAATGTCACTAGTACTGCTAAATACTGACCTGCTTCTAATGTCACTAGTACTGCTAACTACTGACCTGCTTCTAATGTCACTAGTACTGCTAAATCCTCACCTGCTTCTAATGTCACTATTATTGCTAACTACTGACCTGCTTCTAATGTCACTAGTACTGCTAACTACTGACCTGCTTCTAATGTCACTAGTACTGCTAAATCCTCACCTGCTTCTAATGTCACTAGTACTGCTAAATCCTTACCTGCTTCTAATGTCACTAGTACTGCTAAATACTGACCTGCTTCTAATGTCACTAGTACTGCTAACTACTGACCTGCTTCTAATGTCACTAGTACTGCTAACTACTGACCTGCTTCTAATGTCACTAGTACTGCTAACTACTGACCTGCTTCTAATGTCACTAGTACTGCTAAATCCTCACCTGCTTTTAATGTCACCAGTACTGCTAACTACTGACCTGCTTCTAATGTCACTAGTACTGCTAACTACTGACCTGCTTCTAATGTCACTAGTACTGCTAAATCCTCACCTGCTTTTAATGTCACCAGTACTGCTAACTACTGACCTGCTTCTAATGTCACTAGTACTGCTAAATACTGACCTGCTTCTAATGTCACTAGTACTGCTAAATCCTCACCTGCTTCTAATGTCACTAGTACTGCTAAATCCTCACCTGCTTCTAATGTCACTAGTACTGCTAACTACTGACCTGCTTCTAATGTCACTATTACTGCTAACTACTGACCTGCTTCTAATGTCACTAGTACTGCTAAATACTTACCTGCTTCTAATGTCACTAGTACTGCTAAATACTCACCTGCTTCTAATGTCACTAGTACTGCTAAATACTGACCTGCTTCTAATGTCACTAGTACTGCTAAATACTCACCTGCTTCTAATGTCACTAGTACTGCTAAATACTTACCTGCTTCTAATGTCACTAGTACTGCTAAATACTTACCTGCTTCTAATGTCACTAGTACTGCTAACTACTGACCTGCTTCTAATGTCACTATTACTGCTAACTACTGACCTGCTTCTAATGTCACTAGTACTGCTAAATACTGACCTGCTTCTAATGTCACTAGTACTGCTAACTACTGACCTGCTTCTAATGTCACTAGTACTGCTAACTACTGACCTGCTTCTAATGTCACTATTATTGCTAACTACTGACCTGCTTCTAATGTCACTAGTACTGCTAACTACTGACCTGCTTCTAATGTCACTAGTACTGCTAAATCCTCACCTGCTTCTAATGTCACTAGTACTGCTAAATCCTTACCTGCTTCTAATGTCACTAGTACTGCTAAATACTGACCTGCTTCTAATGTCACTAGTACTGCTAACTACTGACCTGCTTCTAATGTCACTAGTACTGCTAACTACTGACCTGCTTCTAATGTCACTAGTACTGCTAACTACTGACCTGCTTCTAATGTCACTAGTACTGCTAAATCCTCACCTGCTTTTAATGTCACCAGTACTGCTAACTACTGACCTGCTTCTAATGTCACTAGTACTGCTAACTACTGACCTGCTTCTAATGTCACTAGTACTGCTAAATCCTCACCTGCTTTTAATGTCACCAGTACTGCTAACTACTGACCTGCTTCTAATGTCACTAGTACTGCTAAATACTGACCTGCTTCTAATGTCACTAGTACTGCTAAATCCTCACCTGCTTCTAATGTCACTAGTACTGCTAAATCCTCACCTGCTTCTAATGTCACTAGTACTGCTAACTACTGACCTGCTTCTAATGTCACTATTACTGCTAACTACTGACCTGCTTCTAATGTCACTAGTACTGCTAAATACTTACCTGCTTCTAATGTCACTAGTACTGCTAAATACTCACCTGCTTCTAATGTCACTAGTACTGCTAAATACTGACCTGCTTCTAATGTCACTAGTACTGCTAAATACTCACCTGCTTCTAATGTCACTAGTACTGCTAAATACTTACCTGCTTCTAATGTCACTAGTACTGCTAAATACTTACCTGCTTCTAATGTCACTAGTACTGCTAACTACTGACCTGCTTCTAATGTCACTAGTACTGCTAACTACTGAACTGCTTCTAATGTCACTAGTACTGCTAACTACTGAACTGCTTCTAATGTCACTAGTACTGCTAACTACTGACCTGCTTCTAATGTCACTAGTACTGCTAAATCCTCACCTGCTTCTAATGTCACTAGTACTGCTAACTACTGACCTGCTTCTAATGTCACTAGTACTGCTAACTACTGACCTGCCTCTAATGTCACTAGTACTGCTAAATCCTCACCTGCTTCTAATGTCACTAGTACTGCTAAATCCTCACCTGCTTCTAATGTCACTAGTACTGCTAACTACTGACCTGCTTCTAATGTCACTAGTACTGCTAACTACTGACCTGCTTCTAATTTCACTATTACTGTTAACTACTGACCTGCTTCTAATGTCACTAGTACTGCTAACTACTGACCTGCTTCTAATGTCACTAGTACTGCTAACTACTGACCTGCTTCTAATGTCACTAGTACTGCTAAATACTCACCTGCTTCTAATGTCACTAGTACTGCTAAATACTCACCTGCTTCTAATGTCACTAGTACTGCTAAATACTCACCTGCTTCTAATGTCACTAGTACTGCTAAATACTTACCTGCTTCTAATGTCACTAGTACTGCTAAATACTTACCTGCTTCTAATGTTATTAGTACTGCTAAATCCTCACCTGCTTCTAATGTCACTAGTACTGCTAAATCCTCACCTGCTTCTAATGTCACTAGTACTGCTAACTACTGACCTGCTTCTAATGTCACTAGTACTGCTAACTACTGACCTGCTTATAATGTCACTATTACTGCTAACTACTGACCTGCTTCTAATGTCACTAGTACTGCTAACTACTGACCTGCTTCTGATGTCACTAGTACTGCTAACTACTGACCTGCTTCTAATGTCACTAGTACTGCTAAATACTCACCTGCTTCTAATGTCACTAGTACTGCTAAATCCTCACCTGCTTCTAATGTCACTAGTACTGCTAACTACTGACCTGCTTCTGATGTCACTAGTACTGCTAACTACTGACCTGCTTCTGATGTCACTAGTACTGCTAACTACTGACCTGCTTCTGATGTCACTAGTACTGCTAAATACTTACCTGCTTCTAATGTCACTAGTACTGCTAAATCCTCACCTGCTTCTAATGTCACTAGTACTGCTAAATACTTACCTGCTTCTAATGTCACTAGTACTGCTAAATACTCACCTGCTTCTAATGTCACTAGTACTGCTAACTACTGACCTGCTTCTAATGTGACTATTACTGCTAACTACTGACCTGCTTCTAATGTCACTAGTACTGCTAACTACTGACCTGCTTCTAATGTCACTAGTACTGCTAACTACTGACCTGCTTCTAATGTCACTAGTACTGCTAACTACTGACCTGCTTCTAATGTCACTAGTACTGCTAAATCCTCACAGGCTTTTAATGTCATCAGTACTGCTAACTACTGACCTGCTTCTAATGTCACTAGTACTGCTAAATACTGACCTGCTTCTAATGTCACTAGTACTGCTAAATCCTCACCTGCTTCTAATGTCACAAGTACAGCTAACTACTGACCTGCTTCTAATGTCACTAGTACTGCTAACTACTGACCTGATTCTAATGTCACTAGTACTGCTAACTACTGACCTGCTTCTAATGTCACTAGTACTGCTAACTACTGACCTGCTTCTAATGTCACTATTACTGCTAACTACTGACCTGCTTCTAATGTCACTAGTACTGCTAAATACTCACCTGCTTCTAATGTCACTAGTACTGCTAAATACTCACCTGCTTCTAATGTCACTAGTACTGCTAAATACTCACCTGCTTCTAATGTCACTAGTACTGCTAAATACTTACCTGCTTCTAATGTCACTAGTACTGCTAAATACTTACCTGCTTCTAATGTCATTAGTACTGCTAAATCCTCACCTGCTTCTAATGTCACTAGTACTGCTAAATCCTCACCTGCTTCTAATGTCACTAGTACTGCTAAATACTGACCTGCTTCTAATGTCACTAGTACTGCTAACTACTGACCTGCTTATAATGTCACTATTACTGCTAACTACTGACCTGCTTCTAATGTCAATAGTACTGCTAACTACTGACCTGCTTCTAATGTCACTAGTACTGCTAACTACTGACCTGCTTCTAATGTCACTAGTACTGCTAAATCCTCACCTGCTTCTAATGTCACTAGTACTGCTAACTACTGACCTGCTTCTGATGTCACTAGTACTGCTAACTACTGACCTGCTTCTGATGTCACTAGTACTGCTAACTACTGACCTGCTTCTGATGTCACTAGTAGTGCTAACTACTGACCTGCTTCTAATGTCACTAGTACTGCTAAATCCTCACCTGCTTCTAATGTCACTAGTACTGCTAACTACTGACCTGCTTCTAATGTCACTATTACTGCTAACTACTGACCTGCTTCTAATGTCACTAGTACTGCTAACTACTGACCTGCTTCTGATGTCACTAGTACTGCTAACTACTGACCTGCTTCTAATGTCACTATTACTGCTAACTACTGACCTGCTTCTAATGTCACTAGTACTGCTAAATCCTCACCTGCTTCTAATGTCACTAGTACTGCTAAATACTTACCTGCTTCTAATGTCACTAGTACTGCTAAATCCTTACCTGCTTCTAATGTCACTAGTACTGCTAAATACTGACCTGCTTCTAATGTCACTAGTTCTGCTAACTACTGACCTGCTTCTAATGTGACTATTACTGCTAACTACTGACCTGCTTCTAATGTCACTAGTACTGCTAACTACTGACCTGCTTCTAATGTCACTAGTACTGCTAACTACTGACCTGCTTCTAATGTCACTAGTACTGCTAACTACTGACCTGCTTCTAATGTCACTAGTACTGCTAAATCCTCACAGGCTTTTAATGTCATCAGTACTGCTAACTACTGACCTGCTTCTAATGTCACTAGTACTGCTAAATACTGACCTGCTTCTAATGTCACTAGTACTGCTAACTACTGACCTGCTTCTAATGTCACTAGTACTGCTAAATCCTCACCTGCTTCTAATGTCACTATTATTGCTAACTACTGACCTGCTTCTAATGTCACTAGTACTGCTAACTACTGACCTGCTTCTAATGTCACTAGTACTGCTAAATCCTCACCTGCTTCTAATGTCACTAGTACTGCTAAATCCTTACCTGCTTCTAATGTCACTAGTACTGCTAAATACTGACCTGCTTCTAATGTCACTAGTACTGCTAACTACTGACCTGCTTCTAATGTCACTAGTACTGCTAACTACTGACCTGCTTCTAATGTCACTAGTACTGCTAACTACTGACCTGCTTCTAATGTCACTAGTACTGCTAAATCCTCACCTGCTTTTAATGTCACCAGTACTGCTAACTACTGACCTGCTTCTAATGTCACTAGTACTGCTAACTACTGACCTGCTTCTAATGTCACTAGTACTGCTAAATCCTCACCTGCTTTTAATGTCACCAGTACTGCTAACTACTGACCTGCTTCTAATGTCACTAGTACTGCTAAATACTGACCTGCTTCTAATGTCACTAGTACTGCTAAATCCTCACCTGCTTCTAATGTCACTAGTACTGCTAAATCCTCACCTGCTTCTAATGTCACTAGTACTGCTAACTACTGACCTGCTTCTAATGTCACTATTACTGCTAACTACTGACCTGCTTCTAATGTCACTAGTACTGCTAAATACTTACCTGCTTCTAATGTCACTAGTACTGCTAAATACTCACCTGCTTCTAATGTCACTAGTACTGCTAAATACTGACCTGCTTCTAATGTCACTAGTACTGCTAAATACTCACCTGCTTCTAATGTCACTAGTACTGCTAAATACTTACCTGCTTCTAATGTCACTAGTACTGCTAAATACTTACCTGCTTCTAATGTCACTAGTACTGCTAACTACTGACCTGCTTCTAATGTCACTATTACTGCTAACTACTGACCTGCTTCTAATGTCACTAGTACTGCTAAATACTGACCTGCTTCTAATGTCACTAGTACTGCTAACTACTGACCTGCTTCTAATGTCACTAGTACTGCTAACTACTGACCTGCTTCTAATGTCACTATTATTGCTAACTACTGACCTGCTTCTAATGTCACTAGTACTGCTAACTACTGACCTGCTTCTAATGTCACTAGTACTGCTAAATCCTCACCTGCTTCTAATGTCACTAGTACTGCTAAATCCTTACCTGCTTCTAATGTCACTAGTACTGCTAAATACTGACCTGCTTCTAATGTCACTAGTACTGCTAACTACTGACCTGCTTCTAATGTCACTAGTACTGCTAACTACTGACCTGCTTCTAATGTCACTAGTACTGCTAACTACTGACCTGCTTCTAATGTCACTAGTACTGCTAAATCCTCACCTGCTTTTAATGTCACTAGTACTGCTAACTACTGACCTGCTTCTAATGTCACTAGTACTGCTAACTACTGACCTGCTTCTAATGTCACTAGTACTGCTAAATCCTCACCTGCTTTTAATGTCACCAGTACTGCTAACTACTGACCTGCTTCTAATGTCACTAGTACTGCTAAATACTGACCTGCTTCTAATGTCACTAGTACTGCTAAATCCTCACATGCTTCTAATGTCACTAGTACTGCTAAATCCTCACCTGCTTCTAATGTCACTAGTACTGCTAACTACTGACCTGCTTCTAATGTCACTATTACTGCTAACTACTGACCTGCTTCTAATGTCACTAGTACTGCTAAATACTTACCTGCTTCTAATGTCACTAGTACTGCTAAATACTCACCTGCTTCTAATGTCACTAGTACTGCTAAATACTGACCTGCTTCTAATGTCACTAGTACTGCTAAATACTCACCTGCTTCTAATGTCACTAGTACTGCTAAATACTTACCTGCTTCTAATGTCACTAGTACTGCTAAATACTTACCTGCTTCTAATGTCACTAGTACTGCTAACTACTGACCTGCTTCTAATGTCACTAGTACTGCTAACTACTGAACTGCTTCTAATGTCACTAGTACTGCTAACTACTGAACTGCTTCTAATGTCACTAGTACTGCTAACTACTGACCTGCTTCTAATGTCACTAGTACTGCTAAATCCTCACCTGCTTCTAATGTCACTAGTACTGCTAACTACTGACCTGCTTCTAATGTCACTAGTACTGCTAACTACTGACCTGCCTCTAATGTCACTAGTACTGCTAAATCCTCACCTGCTTCTAATGTCACTAGTACTGCTAAATCCTCACCTGCTTCTAATGTCACTAGTACTGCTAACTACTGACCTGCTTCTAATGTCACTAGTACTGCTAACTACTGACCTGCTTCTAATTTCACTATTACTGTTAACTACTGACCTGCTTCTAATGTCACTAGTACAGCTAACTACTGACCTGCTTCTGATGTCACTAGTACTGCTATCTACTGACCTGCTTCTAATGTCACTAGTACTGCTAACTACTGACCTGCTTCTAATGTCACTAGTACTGCTAAATCCTCACCTGCTTCTAATGTCACTAGTACTGCTAACTACTGACCTGCTTCTAATGTCACTAGTACTGCTAACTACTGAACTGCTTCTAATGTCACTAGTACTGCTAACTACTGACCTGCTTCTAATGTCACTATACTGCTAAATCCTCACCTGCTTCTAATGTCACTAGTACTGCTAACTACTGACCTGCTTCTAATGTCACTAGTACTGCTAAATCCTCACCTGCTTCTAATGTCACTAGTACTGCTAACTACTGACCTGCTTCTAATGTCACTAGTACTGCTAACTACTGACCTGCTTCTAATGTCACTAGTACTGCTAACTACTCACCTGCTTCTAATGTCACTAGTACTGCTAACTACTGACCTGCTTCTAATGTCACTAGTACTGCTAACTACTGACCTGCTTCTAATGTCACTAGTACTGCTAACTACTGACCTGCTTCTAATGTCACTAGTACTGCTAAATCCTCACCTGCTTCTAATGTCACTAGTACTGCTAACTACTGACCTGCTTCTAATGTCACTAGTACTGCTAAATCCTCACCTGCTTCTAATGTCACTAGTACTGCTAACTACTGACCTGCTTCTAATGTCACTAGTACTGCTAACTACTGACCTGCTTCTAATGTCACTAGTACTGCTAACTACTCACCTGCTTCTAATGTCACTAGTACTGCTAAATCCTCACCTGCTTCTAATGTCACTAGTACTGCCAACTACTGACCTGCTTCTAATGTCACTAGTACTGCTAAATACTTACCTGCTTCTAATGTCACTAGTACTGCTAAATCCTCTCCTGCTTCTAATGTCACTAGTACTGCTAAATCCTCACCTGCTTCTAATGTCACTAGTACTGCTAACTACTGACCTGCTTCTAATGTCACTAGTACTGCTAACTACTGACCTGCTTCTAATGTCACTAGTACTGCTAACTACTGACCTGCTTCTAATGTCACTAGTACTGCTAACTACTGACCTGCTTCTAATGTCACTAGTACTGCTAACTACTGACCTGCTTCTAATGTCACTAGTACTGCTAACTACTGACCTGCTTCTAATGTCACTAGTACTGCTAACTACTGACCTGATTCTAATGTCACTAGTACTGCTAAATCCTCACCTGCTTCTAATGTCACTAGTACTGCTAAATACTCACCTGCTTCTAATGTCACTAGTACTGCTAAATCCTCACCTGCTTCTAATGTCACTAGTACTGCTAACTACTGACCTGCTTCTAATGTCACTAGTACTGCTAAATCCTCACCTGCTTCTAATGTCACTAGTACTGCTAACTACTCACCTGCTTCTAATGTCACTAGTACTGCTAACTACTGACCTGCTTCTAATGTCACTAGTACTGCTAACTACTCACCTGCTTCTAATGTCACTAGTACTGCTAACTACTGACCTGCTTCTAATGTCACTAGTACTGCTAACTACTGACCTGCTTCTAATGTCACTAGTACTGCCAACTACTGACCTGCTTCTAATGTCACTAGTACTGCTAAATCCTCACCTGCTTCTAATGTCACTAGTACTGCTAACTACTGACCTGCTTCTAATGTCACTAGTACTGCTAAATCCTCACCTGCTTCTAATGTCACTAGTTCTGCTAACTACTGACCTGCTTCTAATGTCACTAGTACTGCTAACTACTGACCTGCTTCTAATGTCACTAGTACTGCTAACTACTCACCTGCTTCTAATGTCACTAGTACTGCTAAATCCTCACCTGCTTCTAATGTCACTAGTACTGCCAACTACTGACCTGCTTCTAATGTCACTAGTACTGCTAAATACTTACCTGCTTCTAATGTCACTAGTACTGCTAAATCCTCACCTGCTTCTAATGTCACTAGTACTGCTAAATCCTCACCTGCTTCTAATGTCACTAGTACTGCTGACTACTGACCTGCTTCTATTGTCACTAGTACTGCTAACTACTGACCTGCTTCTAATGTCACTAGTACTGGTAACTACTGACCTGCTTCTAATGTCACTAGTACTGCTAACTACTGACCTGCTTCTAATGTCACTAGTACTGCTAACTACTGACCTGCTTCTAATGTCACTAGTACTGCTAACTACTGACCTGCTTCTAATGTCACTAGTACTGCTAACTACTGACCTGCTTCTAATGTCACTAGTACTGCTAACTACTGACCTGCTTCTAATGTCACTAGTACTGCTAAATCCTCACCTGCTTCTAATGTCACTAGTACTGCTAAATACTGACCTGCTTCTAATGTCACTAGTACTGCTAAATACTCACCTGCTTCTAATGTCACTAGTACTGCTAAATACTGACCTGTCTCTAATGTCACTAGTACTGGTAAATACTCACCTGCTTCTAATGTCACTAGTACTGCTAAATACTTACCTGCTTCTAATGTCACTAGTACTGCTAAATCCTCACCTGCTTCTAATGTCACTAGTACTGCTAACTACTGACCTGCTTCTAATGTCACTAGTACTGCTAACTACTGACCTGCTTCTAATGTCACTAGTACTGCTAAATACTCACCTGCTTCTAATGTCACTAGTACTGCTAAATACTGACCTGTCTCTAATGTCACTAGTACTGCTAACTACTGACCTGCTTCTAATGTCACTAGTACTGCTAAATACTGACCTGCTTCTAATGTCACTAGTACTGCTAAATACTCACCTGCTTCTAATGTCACTAGTACTGCTAACTACTGACCTGCTTCTAATGTCACTAGTACTGCTAACTACTGACCTGCTTCTAATGTCACTAGTACTGCTAACTACTGACCTGCTTCTAATGTCACTAGTACTGGTAAATACTCACCTGCTTCTAATGTCACTAGTACTGCTAAATACTTACCTGCTTCTAATGTCACTAGTACTGCTAAATCCTCACCTGCTTCTAATGTCACTAGTACTGCTAACTACTGACCTGCTTCTAATGTCACTAGTACTGCTAACTACTGACCTGCTTCTAATGTCACTAGTACTGCTAAATACTCACCTGCTTCTAATGTCACTAGTACTGCTAAATACTGACCTGTCTCTAATGTCACTAGTACTGCTAACTACTGACCTGCTTCTAATGTCACTAGTACTGCTAAATACTGACCTGCTTCTAATGTCACTAGTACTGCTAAATACTCACCTGCTTCTAATGTCACTAGTACTGCTAACTACTGACCTGCTTCTAATGTCACTAGTACTGCTAACTACTGACCTGCTTCTAATGTCACTAGTACTGCTAACTACTGACCTGCTTCTAATGTCACTAGTACTGCTAAATCCTCACCTGCTTCTAATGTCACTAGTACTGCTAAATACTGACCTGCTTCTAATGTCACTAGTACTGCTAAATACTCAACTGCTTCTAATGTCACTAGTACTGCTAACTACTGACCTGCTTCTAATGTCACTAGTACTGCTAACTACTGACCTGCTTCTAATGTCACTAGTACTGCTAACTACTGACCTGCTTCTAATGTCACTAGTACTGCTAACTTCTGACCTGCTTCTAATGTCACTAGTACTGCTAACTACTGACCTGATTCTAATGTCACTAGTACTGCTAACTACTGACCTGCTTCTAATGTCACTAGTACTGCTAACTACTGACCTGCTTCTAATGTCACTAGTACTGCTAAATACTCACCTGCTTCTAATGTCACTAGTACTGCTAAATCCTCACCTGCTTCTAATGTCACTAGTACTGTTAACTACTGACCTGCTTCTAATGTCACTAGTACTGCTAACTACTGACCTGCTTCTAATGTCACTAGTACTGCTAACTACTGACCTGCTTCTAATGTCACTAGTACTGCTAACTACTGACCTGCTTCTAATGTCACTAGTACTGCTAAATACTTACCTGCTTCTAATGTCACTAGTACTGCTAACTACTGACCTGCTTCTAATGTCACTAGTACTGCTAAATACTTACCTGCTTCTAATGTCACTAGTACTGCTAACTACTGACCTGCTTCTAATGTCACTATTACTGCTAACTACTGACCTGCTTCTAATATCACTAGTACTGCTAAATCCTCACCTGCTTCTAATGTCACTAGTACTGCTAAATCCTCACCTGTTCTAATGTCACTAGTACTGCTAAATCCTCACCTGCTTCTAATGTCACTAGTACTGCTAAATACTGACCTGCTTCTAATGTCACTAGTACTGCTAAATACTCAACTGCTTCTAATGTCACTAGTACTGCTAACTACTGACCTGCTTCTAATGTCACTAGTACTGCTAACTACTGACCTGCTTCTAATGTCACTAGTACTGCTAACTACTGACCTGCTTCTAATGTCACTAGTACTGCTAACTTCTGACCTGCTTCTAATGTCACTAGTACTGCTAACTACTGACCTGATTCTAATGTCACTAGTACTGCTAACTACTGACCTGCTTCTAATGTCACTAGTACTGCTAACTACTGACCTGCTTCTAATGTCACTAGTACTGCTAACTACTGACCTGCTTCTAATGTCACTAGTACTGCTAAATCCTCACCTGCTTCTAATGTCACTAGTACTGCTAAATCCTCACCTGCTTCTAATGTCACTAGTACTGTTAACTACTGACCTGCTTCTAATGTCACTAGTACTGCTAACTACTGACCTGCTTCTAATGTCACTAGTACTGCTAACTACTGACCTGCTTCTAATGTCACTAGTACTGCTAACTACTGACCTGCTTCTAATGTCACTAGTACTGCTAAATACTTACCTGCTTCTAATGTCACTAGTACTGCTAACTACTGACCTGCTTCTAATGTCACTAGTACTGCTAAATACTTACCTGCTTCTAATGTCACTAGTACTGCTAACTACTGACCTGCTTCTAATGTCACTATTACTGCTAACTACTGACCTGCTTCTAATATCACTAGTACTGCTAAATCCTCACCTGCTTCTAATGTCACTAGTACTGCTAAATCCTCACCTGCTTCTAATGTCACTAGTACTGCTAAATCCTCACCTGCTTCTAATGTCACTAGTACTGCTAAATACTCACCTGCTTCTAATGTCACTAGTACTGCTAAATACTGACCTGTCTCTAATGTCACTAGTACTGGTAAATACTTACCTGCTTCTAATGTCACTAGTACTGCTAAATACTCACCTGCTTCTAATGTCACTAGTACTGCTAAATCCTCACCTGCTTCTAATGTCACTAGTACTGCTAACTACTGACCTGCTTCTAATGTCACTAGTACTGCTAACTACTGACCTGCTTCTAATGTCACTAGTACTGCTAAATACTCACCTGCTTCTAATGTCACTAGTACTGCTAAATACTGACCTGTCTCTAATGTCACTATTACTGCTAACTACTGACCTGCTTCTAATGTCACTAGTACTGCTAAATACTGACCTGTCTCTAATGTCACTAGTACTGCTAACTACTTACCTGCTTCTAATGTCACTAGTACTGCTAAATACTTACCTGCTTCTAATGTCACTAGTACTGCTAACTACTGACCTGCTTCTAATGTCACTAGTACTGCTAAATCCTCACCTGCTTCTAATGTCACTAGTACTGCTAAATCCTCACCTGCTTCTAATGTCACTAGTACTGCTAACTACTGACCTGCTTCTAATGTCACTAGTACTGCTAACTACTGACCTGCTTCTAATGTCACTAGTACTGCTAACTACTGACCAGCTTCTAATGTCACTAGTACTGCTAACTACTGACCTGCTTCTAATGTCACTAGTACTGCTAAATACTTACCTGCTTCTAATGTCACTAGTACTGCTAACTACTGACCTGCTTCTAATGTCACTAGCAATGCTAAATACTTACCTACTTCTAATGTCACTAGTACTGCTAACTACTGACCTGCTTCTAATGTCACTAGTACTGCTAACTACTGACCTGCTTCTAATGTCACTAGTACTGCTAACTACTGACCAGCTTCTAATGTCACTAGTACTGCTAACTACTGACCTGCTTCTAATGTCACTAGTACTGCTAAATACTTACCTGCTTCTAATGTCACTAGTACTGCTAACTACTGACCTGCTTCTAATGTCACTAGCAATGCTAAATACTTACCTACTTCTAATGTCACTAGTACTGCTAACTACTGACCTGCTTTTTAAAAAAAAAATCAGTCTGACATCCTGTCAATCGGTGTTCGAAAAAAAAAATGCCTAAAACGCAGCGATTGATGCAGCGCTGCTACAACCGATGCGGGACATTGCAGAGGTAAGTATTAACAATATGGATGCAGGGTGTGGGGACCCCAGGGGCCCGTGTGCACCGCACATGCTACACCCATTATAGATACGCCCCAAAGGAGACTCCTGGAGATTGTGGGAGGGTAGGCAACGATGCATTACGCTGACTGGCTCAGTGTGTAAGTGCTCACATGATCTGGTGTGCCCAATGCTAGCCAAAAACAGGTTAATCTCCAAAAACTCAAATAGCATCAAAGACACATAATGTTAGTGATTCATCCCTGTGAGGGGTACGCATGTTGGTGCAGCCCAGAAATGAAACACAACATTTTGACTGCCAAGCATTTGAACATGCTGTCGACATCCGCATGTCAACATTATCTATGCTAGCATGATGAATGTCGACAAAATATAACACAGTCTTCCTGTAATTGTGTAACACTACTCACTTCATAGATTTGGGATGTAACAGAAGGTAGAACCACAATAGGAGGATGGGTGTGTGGGATGGGGATATAAACCTGGGCCGCATGTAACAATCCTGGGGTGACATAGGGCTCTATTTATTATCATTATTTTAGTATCACCTACAGTTACTAAAGGGCAATTGGAGTAGAATTCGTAAAATTCTACTCCAACCCCTAAGTATCACTTATTTTTAGTAATCAGATCGCATTTCCTATCATTGTAATGGGAAATGTGATCTGGCCAAAGTTACTAAAACAAATTGTGAAAAAAATACCGGGGGAAGCCCTGTGATAATAATGCCATCTGGAGGTGGCGTTATCCAGGGTCTCCCCCGGTGACCAAACTCCTGCTCTGCTCTAACAGGCAGAGCAGAGCCCGGAGCCGGCCCCAGTGATCAGCTGTGTGGTCTAAACAGACCACACGCTGACCTCTGCTTAAATTTTTTTTTAAAACTTACCTGAGTACAGGGACCGGAGATCGGGCTCCGGTGATGTCCTCTCTCCGGTCAGCTGGTCTCCCATCCTGCACTGGGACCCGGTCATCAGGTGACCAGGTCCCAGTGCAGGATGGGAAATCAGCTGACTGGAGCCATGAGGGGCATCACCGGAGCCCGATCACCGGAGGTAGGTGCAATTAAGTGAGGGGGGGGGTCGCGATCGTAGGGGGCGGGGCTTAGCGGCGGCCGGTCAAGGCATGCGCGGGCACTTGTCATGGTATTTTTTGCGAAAATACCATGATAAGTGTGCGGAGGGGGTTCACAGCTTTATCGCAAGCTCTGTCCTTGCAAGGGATTTTTAGTAAATCCCTGTGATATTGGCTGAATTCGCAATGCGAATTCAGTCGGTAATATCACACTACAATCTGCATTACCAATGCGGATTATAGTAAATAGAGCCTATAGTGAGCATCAGCATGGGAGACGTCTGTGAATATTCTAGAGCCGTAACTAGACATTTTAGTGCTCTGCGCCAGAAAGAGCATTGGTATGTATCCGCCAGTAGGAGGAATGGCAGCGGCTCCTTGGGCGCAGGGCACTGTAGGACTGGACTGAGAGCGACATCATGATGTCTCTCCCAGTCCCTCCCTGAAGACAGTGACACTACTGCCGGAGACAGGGATGGGGCTGACCTCCGCTGTAATGTGTATTAGTAGTGGTGCGCCAGGTAGATAAAGAGCCGGGCACACAGCTACTATTATATATTATAGCGGTCTCTAGAAAAGGTAGTGGCCGTTCACGGGTGGAGGCGGCCTCTTCCGCCCACAGGGCATGTGCACTCTGGGCCTGATTCAGACCCGCTCGCAAGCGCTATGCGCTCACTAGCGGGTCGATGTTTGGCCATTGCGCATGCCGGAGCCAGCTACGACGTGCGCATGCGTGAGACCCGGCCAGCGACAGGCGCTCCGGGTCTCGCACCAAAAGGGGGCGGCTGTCGATTTTGATCGACAGCTCGCACCGTTTTGGAGGAGTGGCCGGGGGGTGGCTTCACAAACGGAGGCGCTCCCAAGCGAACGCCTGCCGTTTGTGGGCAGCCCCACTGACATCACCAGTGATGTCAGTGGGAGAGCTTCCGGCTCTATTAGAGCCAGAAGCTCTCTGGGGCTTGCGGCCACGAGACCCTACCAGAAGGGTCTCGTTGCCATCCCGATGGTCGCGATGGTCTTGACCATCGCGATCATCATCCTGGCCGCTCGCAATAGCTGTGGGTGGTCACCCACAGCTATACGAGCGGCCAGGAGGCTGCTAAGAAAAAAAAAAAAAAGCCCTGATTCAGAGCGAGCGCTCTTTCAGAGCGTCCGGCTCTGAATCAGGGCCTCTGTGCGGACGCACCCGCCACTCCACCCTAGTTACGGAAGTGGATAGATCCTCTTCAGTTTTTGTACCCTGACATCATCAACTACTGTCCAATGTCATTTCCTACCACCCAGGTGGGCATAGAGGGGGAATATAATCTTGTAGCGAGCCATCGAGCCCAAAGCATGCCGAGCGAAGCAAGCCTACGAGGGGACAACTTTCTATTTTTGGTGGACTGTATGGGCAAGCAACCGTACTTCCGCCCTCACTCCACGTCACTTCCAGGTACAGAAACTGAAGGGGATATATACCTTTCCCCCTAGTTACGGCCCTGGAATACGCCATTATCTGCTCCATCAGCTGAGCACAAAAATACCCACTAAGTCAGGTTCTTGACATCCCACAGTGGAGGCATCAGCAAGGTCTATAAATAAAACCCTGATCACCTTCGTTTTATAAACCTCATTTTCCACAGCAGACGAAGACCAGCACTCTCTCTGGCGGTGCTGGCGGTGTCAGCCGCGGCAGATTTATGCCCCCATTCATTCACAGGAACAAAAACGCTGCCATTGCTGGTCACGGTGCAGGCAGGCGCAGTTAGTTTAGCTGTTAGTTCAGATAATAACAGTAGCTATACCTCTCTTCCCCTTTCTGGTCTGCGCTGTAAATATAATAAATGCCCTCTCCTGGCGCTTGGAGAACAATGCTGTGTATTAAGCCGTGCTGTAGCGCTGCTATGTATATAAAAATTGCATCCGGCATCAGTTCAATATAGCTCACACTTTGCCGGCTAATAAATCAGGTCTTATTGTTTGACCAGTGGCCCAGCGAAAAAGAAAAAACTAGTACAGAGGCTGGCGTCTTTCATCTGTAAATTGGATACATATGGCAGGGGGAAAAAAATGGTAATTGCGTCCACGGCGAGAGGAAAAACATTAGCTGCCTGAGTGCTCAAGGGGAGAGGGATGCAACATTTGTTATGGAGGCAGGAGGCAGAGATCCGATTTTCTCAGACTGAACTATGCCCGCTGCAGTACTTACCTCTCTCCAGCAGAGGGTTCTCTTGCAGACGAGCTGCAGTGTATTCACTAGTGGAGAGGTAGAAATAAAATATCACCTACAAGCTAAACATACAGTATGTATTACACCGTACATGCGCCTGTATCTAGCTCTCATCTTTTTTTGCCCAGTTATAACCACGTTTGTTAATATGCCATTAAGCCTAAAAAGCAGGTTGCTTTAGCTAAAACATCCAATACATTTAAAAATTGCACATACAAACTTTTGTAGGTTTAAGAAACTTTAAAACATTGTAAAACTTAAAAATATTTTCGTCATATGTGAAACCATTTTTCTGCATGTATAGCTTTGCCCACCACTTAGTAGGGCGCAAAAGATGACTCCTTCGTGGGTAGGAAGAACAATCCGTGGATGCGATAATTCTGTGGGTATATTATGTCCGTTTATTGTATGTTATACTTTGTATTTCCCCAAAATGTCTTTATATCTCTGCACATAACTTATGCCACTATTGGGATGAACAATACAGAGAATTGAGGATCTGGGGGGTATCTTGTACTTGTTACAGATGTGTCTGGCTACATCTTTGCTCATAGAGCGCCATGCAGGCTTGTACAGTAAGTCGCGGCATGGCGCAGTGAGACTTGACAACATCCACGGCATGCAATACACAGCTTCGCCACTGGGTGGCCAGTGATCCACTGAATAAGTGTGAATACAGTGTAATGGTGCATACACACGGTCAGATCTGTCAGATCTGTGGGATGAATGATTGAACGATTGAACGATTTTTGACTGCATTAAAATGAATGGAATCGTCCAAGTCTGACTGCAAACACATCAGATGTCAGATATCGTTATCTGGCCATCGGGAACGCGCATCATTCATCGTCCATCATTCAGGCATGTCAGATATGTCAGATTTTCCTTCAGATATGAACGATTGAATGAGTTTTTAAATCGTTAACGTTCATATCTGAAGAAATATCTGACCATGTGTATGCACCTTAAGTGGTGAATAATACAGCTGTGGATGGATACAGTATGGCACTACAGAATACAATAGAACAGTAAGCCCTGACAGGCGGACCAATCACATACTGTACTGTGCAGTATTGCAGACTGTAAACAGTGGCCCTGTTTCAGAGACGATTCAGTGACCACCCACAGCTATAGCGAGCGGCCAAAAAGATGGTCGTGATGGTCAAGACCATCGCGACCATCAGGCTTGTGACGAGACCCTTGTGGTAGGGTCTCGTCTACCGCAAGCCGAGAGCACTCCCACTGACATCACTTGTGATGTCAGTGGGGCCGGCCCCAGACGGTAGGCGTTCTCATGGGAATGCCTCCGTCTGGCCAGCCACGCCCCCGGCACGCCCACCAAAGGGGGCGTGCTGTCACTCACCATCGACAGCACGCCCCCTTTGTAGGGAGACCCATAGCGACGGCTTGCCCGTCGCTATCCGGGTCTCGCGCATGCGCACTGGCCCAACATCGACCCGCTTGCGAGCGCTCAGCGCTCGCGAGCGGGTCTGAATCAGGCCCAGTGTCTTTAATACAGTTACAGTAATTCTGCATGGCAGGCTGTATTTTCGGTAGTGATGTGTGGCACCAGAGCCGTAACTAGACTTTTTGGTGCCCTGTGCTAGAGAGGGCATTGGCGCCCCCCCCATGTTTTAAATAGGGACATCAGAAAAAGGGTCATGGCTTCATGGGGAAGGGCCAGGGAATAGATAGGAACACCCCCGGTCGCAGCCAGGAGATGTTGGAGATAAAAGAAGAGGAAGCTACAAGTGAGAATGATAATAAACAGGAAAATTGACAGGCCCAAAAAGTGCCCCTTGCCCAGTGTCACTGCACAGGTCGCACTACCCTACGGCCCTGTGTGGCACTCACACATTGATGGCATGCCTTAGAAATTAGTAGTGGGGTTTAGCAGCGCTGTTTGAAATTATCTATGAACCACAAAATACAGCCCATAAAGAGGTGTCTCTGGATTACAAACTGACTGTGCGTTTTATGCTGCACTGCACACTTGTGGCAATGTCGGTACCGCTGTGCCACCAGGAGTTTAGACAACATGTCACTACTCAACACAGCCGTAAGTTGCTTCACTGTGGCACTTTGAAATCTTTGGAGCGGGTGCTGTGATCACATTACAAACTTGGTGTGCACTCTAGGTCCCTTCCCCCAAAGCAAGCAAGAGTCATTCATGAACATAGTAAAGGACAATTTGTTAGCCATTTAAGCAGTCAGCTCAAGGTCTGCCCTGGCAATTACAGTACTTGCGGCCTGAAAAGGAGAGGAATGATGAAGGACACCATCCCCCAGCCGCTAGGAGAACTGCTGTGCCGCTTGGAGTTTGTCCAACATGTCGCTAATCGGTACTCAGCAGTAAGTGCCTTCACTGCGGCACTGTGGTGTGCGGCGCTCACATAGTGATGGCATGTCTTAGAAACTAGTAGTGAGGTCTGAGTAGCGGTGCATAAAACCATCACTGAACTACAAGTCTCAGCCCAGATTTTGTATTCGCCTACTGTAACCATTGTAATGCGCCCAATATGGCTTCCTCCTCTGTAATATGGTTTCTTCCTTGCAAATGTTATGCGCTTTGAGACCGTATGCAAATAAGCGCTATATTAAAAAATATATATCAGGCATTTAGCAAACTGTTACGTAATACTCTCCATTTATCAACGTCACTGTATTTATTTACACACATATTCTGCAGCACTTTTACAGAGAATACTTGGCCATTCACACCAGTCCCGGCCCCATGTTCTTCCTGCTTCTCAGTGAAGTCACTACAATAGATATATTACAGCTATTTATAACCTGTGTGGTTGTGGTTTTTGTGGGAGAAACTGATGACACATCAGACCAGGTGTGAGGCGGCATTACATATGATACAGCTAAGATCAGTAATATTATTCAGCAACAACAAGCGGGAACTCAGGGCCTGAACCTCTCATTAACTATGGCGGAATGTCCTGGGCCAAAATGTATTTTCCATAAGATAAGGTTTATTTTAAATTCCCTTTTGAGTGCCTTGTCGTCTAAATACTATATATATGTAAATATAATATATAAATATAATAAAAAAAAATAATAAAAAAAAATATATATATATACATACATACTGTACAGTATATATAAAATTGTTTTTCCATGGTGTCACCCCCAGTAGCTCCACCCACAGTTCCGGAACCTATTTTTCCAGAAAAATAACCCTGGCTAAGATATAGTTATTATTTTACATTACATCTTGTAGCATCTTCATCTTATATTTCTTGAGGCAAAAGAACTTTATTACATTGAGGACATGAGAATGTACAGTACACTGCTTTTTTCAAAGCTATGCTAAATATTGTATATGCTACAGGTCAGGTCCGATTAGATCAAACAAACAGTCCACCAACTGCTATTGTAACCTTTTAACCTACGGAGTGATCTACACACACATATACATATATAAATAAAAATCATACTGGCCAACTCACCCGCAATGGCCGGGAGGCTCCCACGAAAACTAGGTGGCGCTGCAGCCCCCAGCAAGAGAGGGTAAGTCTCCCAGTCTGGCTGCATCCCACCCCCACTGACCTGGCGAAAGTGGGCGGTCCGATGATGTGAGTCGCACTGAATTGCGTCATCGTGTCCCCGCCCCCTGCTTTACAATGCTGGAAATCTCAGCAATGGATAGTAAGGGCGGGGCCATGATGACACGATTGCGCCACCTTGTCCCCACTCCGTCCACCATTGATAGATACGATGGATCGAGATAGATATGAGATAGATCGATATGAGATAGATAATATGAGATAGATAGATATGAGATAGATAGATAGATAGATAGATAGATAGATATGAGAGATAGATAGATAGATATGAGATAGATAGATAGATAGATAGATAGATAGATAGATAGATAGATAGATATGAGATAGATAGATAGATATGAGATAGATAGATAGATAGATAGATAGATAGATAGATATGAGATAGATAGATAGATAGATAGATAGATATGAGATAGATAGATAGATAGATAGATAGATAGATAGATATGAGATAGATAGATAGATAGATAGATAGATAGATAGATAGATAGGAGATAGATAGATAGATAGATATGAGATAGATAGATAAATAGATATGAGATAGATAGATAGATAGATAGATAGATAGATAGATAGATAGATATGAGATAGATAGATAGATAGATAGATATGAGATAGATAGATAGATATGAGATAGATAGATAGATAGATAGATAGATAGATAGATATGAGATAGATAGATAGATATGAGATAGATAGATAGATAGATAGATAGATAGGTAGATATGAGATAGATAGATAGATAGATAGATATGAGATAGATAGATAGATATGAGATAGATAGATAGATAGATATGAGATAGATAGATATGAGATAGATAGATAGCTAGATAGATAGATAGATATGAGATAGATAGATAGATATGAGATAGATAGATAGATAGATATGAGATAGATAGATAGATAGATAGATAGATAGATAGATATGAGATAGATAGATAGATAGATAGATAGATAGATAGATATGAGATAGATAGATAGATAGATAGATAGATAGATAGATATGAGATAGATAGATAGATAGATAGATAGATAGATAGATAGATAGATATGAGATAGATAGATAGATAGATATGAGATAGATAGATAGATAGATGAGATAAAATTTTAATTCTGCTGCCTCCTCTTTGCAGATGTCCAATGTTAAGTGCATCTTAAAAATGTGATACACTTTACTCTTATTATGATACTGCACATAGTGCACCCCTTTGTCTTATTTGTATCATATTATATATACACACAAATATACATACAAATATATATATATATACACACACACATTATACCTTAACCGAAATAGGATAAACTGCACGTATTTGGTATGTAATGAGAGATACAGGTGAGTATATAACTCAGTAAAGGTTACTGCCTGTAATAACTGGTTATTTAAAAACACTGCCATGAAAAATATATAACGTTACAGGGATACAATAACAAGTGACAGATAAATTACTTTGGGTTGACCAAAACATAGCAGCAATGCTGAAAATGTCACCGGCCTACCAAGCATCCCCGGTTATAAAGGGGTATATATAATAATGATATAAATAATGCAGGGATATATATAAGGAACACTTCGGTCAGTGAATCCAGGTCAGCAGTCAGGCTACGGTACGCCCATCATTATTTCCCCCCCCCAGTCCCACTCTCCGAGGCCCTGGAGATCCAGCAGGAAGGCACCAGGGTCTCATGGAGGAAACACCACGTCTGGCTGCCGCTTAGCACCGCAGAGCGAGTCAGTGTATGCAAAACGATTCATCTGCCTTTCAGCAGTGAGACGATGATGGTAAGAATCTGTGGGACTGGGAGAACCAGGCCGAGCTGACAGCTCTGTATTAATTGAATATAAACACAGATACAATGTTTAGCTGAATGACAGATCTGGCTGAGGCCACTCATTCACTCATCTTGTCTGAGCATTCAGCCGCCTGCGTGTAATGGACATTTGCTGTAAACATTTATAGTTAATGAGAAATAATCCGTTCCCTGGCAGATGATAACCAGCCGGAGGAGGATGAGAGCTGGAGGAAGAGCTCGCCCTGCCTAATACTCCATCTCGCTCATTGACAGGAGACTGAGGTTTCACCGCTTCCCAGCTGCTGACACATTTCAGGATCTCCCTGTTTGAGCACTATCACCAGATAGTTTATTGGCTTATTCCTCCCAACATTCGAACCAAATTCCCCAGGACGGTGCCTCTACGCAGCTGTCAAGAAGGGAGGGGGGGTTAGGCCATTCCACACTGGGATTGTGACTGTGGGCCTGATCGTGAGCCGCTCGCTCACGCTGTGCGTTCGCAAGAGGCCCGATGTTCTGGATATGTGCATGCGCACGCTTCGTTCTGTGCGTGCGCGAACTACACACTGCGATTGCAACCCTCTCGCTCGCCCAGCAAAGGCAGCCCAGGGTAATGAGTGACAGGAGAGGCCGTTTGTGGGTGGTAACAGGGGCAGGACACTAATAACGGGGGGTTGGAGATGCGAACGCAGGCGTGCCCGGGTGTTTCAATGCCGTTTTAGAGGCGTGCATAATTAACAGGCAGTGTCATAGTACACGTCACTTGCGGTTTTTTTACACTGATTTCCTCGCAATGCTTGCGGTAGGGTAAACCTACCTCAAGCGCTGCGATCGCATCCGATGGTGCTCGATGTACCAATGTTTTAATACACTTCCTGGAGATGACGTGTTGCTGGTGGGCGGCTCTGCCTGTGCGATTGGGTGTACGCTGGCCACTCGGTAAGATATGGTGGGCATGCTTATGCCTTGGCAAGCGTTCGCTTCCTGTGGCGTCACTTTGACAAATTTGCATACGCATCCAGCTAGCGTACGCAGATAGCGAATGGGTCTGAATCAGGCCCTGTGTCCCCTCCGGGGCGTGCCGCACTCCGGCAGGAGCGCCAGTCCACTTCCCTAAGAACATGAGCACATTGATGTGTACGCCCAGGGTCAGCAATACACCTAGACAAACCCAGGCACTTAATCAGTGTTTTTTTATTTTCTGGATTTTCAGATTAGTCCCTGACAATGTGCTTATTTGCATTAATCCTGGCCAACTGCATAATAAAAGTGCCACATTTCCTGCAAGGAAAGTGCGATTCTTACCATCTATTTATGTGCTCTTTGGGGATTTTTGTGCTCCACGGCCAGCCGGATGCCGCAGATCAGCAGTGACAATGTCCTCAGACTATTGTAAAACGCTGGCAAATGTTTTGTAGGGTTGGGTACGTGATGCCGGCGCTCTGGATTCCGGTGGTCAGAATCCCGACAGCAGGGCCGGCTCTAGTGGTGTTCAACCAGTGCGGTCGCACAGGGGCACCACCCATAGAGGTCGCACCCCTCCCCAACATCCCGATATCAGCGGGACATTCACTGACGACAGAGGGCTGGGGGAAGCCCGGCCAGTGACGGGAGGCTGGGCTTTACCCCCAGCCTGACGTTATTTGGAGGCGTGCGTCATGCAGGGGGCATGGCCCATGGAAATGAGGCCACGCCCGCAATTTCAGCCGCACGCGATTACAGGGCGCTGTGTACCGGGCCAACACAGGGGGCTCAGACCCCTGGAGTCGGCAAGTATTCTAAGGCTAACTCTGACCCCTAACCCACCTCTCCCGCAGCCTAACCCTAACCATCACCCGGCAGCCTAACCCTAACCATCACCCGGCAGCCTAACCATAACCATCCCCTTCAGCCTAACTCCTCCCTTCAGCATCTGAAACCTAACCCTCCCGAAAACTAACTCTTCCTTCCCACAGCCTAACTTTCCCCTCTCACCGCCTAACCCTAATACTTACCGTGTGAAGTTGTCGGCATTTTGACCCTCTGGGATTCCGCAGCCAGTATAGGGATTCTGACTGTTGGGATGCCGACTACGGGCTAACAACAGAGTTTTACCAAATGAATTTGAACATCAGACCCAAAAATCAGGGACAGTTTTATAACAAAGAGAAACATAAATGATTGGGACAACCCAGGACGGTTAGAGCGCACATACTGTATGTGGGATTCTGCTCCATCATTGCCATAAAGCAGTGCCGAAAAAGGGGAAGGAAACAGCTTTGTTTTTAATTTGTGTTCTTCTGCTGACTGGTCAGGTGAGCTTACAGTCATCTACCAGTTACTGCCATATTAAGTATTTTAGGCCTTACCATAACTGGTGGTGAGTGCTGGCACTATGGGACACCCACATCTATGGATGCAGAGTCT
Organism: Taudactylus pleione; assembly: GCA_031769625.1. Classification (NCBI taxonomy): domain Eukaryota; kingdom Metazoa; phylum Chordata; class Amphibia; order Anura; family Myobatrachidae; genus Taudactylus; species Taudactylus pleione. The sequence continues at coordinate 903,592 of JAUIMM010000883.1, forward strand.
AAAAATGCCGTGGCCACAAAAAAAAAAATCTGGAAGCTCCTAGACATCTGCATCAATAATTACACCTGTCACACATAAAAGCCTTATTACTATAGCACTAGGATGGATACGGCTGTCAGAACCCAGTAAGTGTGCGCCTTGTCTGAGGACGGTATGCAGTCAGGATACCGACAGTTTAAATGCATCCCGACGGTCTAATCTCGACGCCTGTCATTTTAACTACGCTGGGAGCCCGACGCTTAGCATCCCAATCGAAGGTAAGCCGGCACGGACAGCCACGGGGGGGGGGAGGGTTAGGTTAGGGGCTCCCGAGGGTGACTTAGGGTTAGGCATCCCCCAGGGGGGGTTAGGGTTAGGCTAGGGGAAGGGGCGGTTAGGGTTAGGCACCCCCGGGGGGAGGTTAGGGGTAGGCACCCCCCTGGGGGTGTTAGGTTTAGGCTGCGGGGAAGGGGATATTAGGTTTAGGCACTTACAGGGGGGGTTAGGGTTAGGCACCCCTAAGGGAGGGTTGGGGGGGGTTAGGTTAGTGAATAGGAAAATATTTAACTGTTGGGATTAGAAGCGCCGGTCTTCCAGCGTCGGCATTAGAACCGCCGGTCATGCGTCCGGCAGTAAATCATACCAATCCCCGGAGGACAGCACCAGAATCTGTCCCTAGTGCTGAGTAATGTAGTACAGATTCTATTAATATCAGGAGGTGAAAGTGATTGAAGCATTATGGGGGCCATTACACATGCGGAAACGCTAGTTTCCGCATATTGAAGGTGACCTCAGATCACATGCGCAGAAGCCGGCGACAGGATAGGTAAGTAACGCTGATACAGAAGTAGCAGTATTACTGATCGTGGGGACAGCAGCTTTTCGGAGCAGTTGCCCCCACACCGGAGGAATGCTGAATTGCTGCGGTGATAGGTTCCGCCCCGTAGAGAGGTGGATACTTAATCATTGGGGGCCATACGACCCCCGATGATGAATAGACCACTGTAACAGTATAGGATCCAGGGAGACGTAAAGCTTTGCTCCTCCTAGTTGCTTTCTAATTATGGGATGTTGCTGCCTAATTAGACTTTTATTTTAACAAAAGAACCACAGAAGAAAAGTGCAAACGTTGTATCACATTGAAGCAAGTTATTGAAAACCCCTTCTGGGATCCATATGTGCCCTGAAACCACAATCCTTTACACTGGAAGTTCTCACAAGCAGGGCCCTCCACCCTCTTGGGTCTCACCTTGCACTATCCTTCTCCTGCACTCACAGTCAGTGACTCGGATTGCTTCTGTCCCACCTCTGCCAGGTACGGGGTCACTAATTGCTCCTGTTAATACCGTTATCTCAGTGTCTTATATAAATATTTCACTATTTTACTTTTACCTCTGTACATACTGTACTTCTCTGCTTGATCTCTTTCTTTATATTGTAATTCTCCATGTACTATGCTACGGATACTTTGTGGCGCCTTTATATAAAAAATAAGAAAAATAATAATAGCCAAGTGTTGGCCATTGTGGTTTAGGCCAGACGCTACTGGTTCCGGTAACCGGCACTGTAATGTGCAGGAGACCTGAATATCTGATACCAACAGCAGTGATAAAGATGTCTCATCTAAATCTTCTATTTCCTTTACCCATCATGGACGACGCACAAGGAGGCGCAATTCTTAAAAGGGGATGTGTGGCTCCGAATTAATTTTCTATTACCAGGGTCTGCAGTATTACTAAACTGCTGGTGGAATCCTATGGTGGATGAGGCCTCCACAAACGCTAAACATACTCATGCTGTCCCTGCTAATTAGAGATGTGCGGTTCGGTTTTACTCGGATGTGCTCGGATCTCAAACATGGCATCCTATTGGCTATCCGGCTGTCACATGTTTTGGATAGCCAATAAGAGAAATCCGAACTTGCGATAATTTGGCGATAAGAACCGAATAAAACCCGCACATCTCTACTACTAATATATAAAAATTAAACGTTGTATGTTTGTTGCTCAACCACGCAAAACCTTTGAATCGATTGACTTGACAATTTGCATAAGAATAGTTCACAGAACAGCGTATGAACTGCTCGCTATTCTTGTGGTTGGTTTTTTCAACCGCTATTTTGCGAGCAGTTCTGAGTTAAAAAAAACCAAGTGACGTGGTCAATGACGCTGCTGTATTAATTATGAACTCCCTTAAAACGCCCGTTTTGACCTTTAAGCACGCCTGCGTTCGAATTCCACTCCCCCGTTTACAAGCACCTTCCCCTGTTACCACCCACATACGCCTCATTCTGTCACTCAAAATAGCAGGCACTCGCTATATAGCGTACAAACGATTTTCGGCCGCACTGACTGGTTTGCGCATGCGTACTAAAAACTGTACGCATGCGCAGATGTGCGAACATCGCTCGGAATGAGCGTACGGCCGCTAGCGAGCGGCTCTGAATGAGGGCCCAGGTTAGAACACTGGCTTTCTGTTTTCCCATACCTCTCGCTCACATTTCTAGTTTTTAGGTACTGGTGTACCAATCCCAAAGCGCATGCGCGTCAAGGAACTCGCCGCACAGAACTTTGTAGAGCTCTCATTCACGCGGGCATTCAGAATAGCTCACTTATAATGCATATTTCATTCTACACATACAATTAAAGATATAATCGTACATACCAAATATGATACATTACAATGACCAATGTCATCCCAAAGAAAAATGTAGCACAATCAAATTGATATAGCTAGTTGGTATCACAGAGATACTAAGGTCAAGTAAAAGTATCAGAGAGATACTAAGCTCAAGTAAAAAAAAAAACAAATACACAGGTTTCAGGTAATGTGCTGCACAGCAGTAAGTAAGTCTGAAATTGCTTACCACAGAACCTTGGAATAGAGTAGCTGCAAGTAGTAAAATCCACAGTATTGTGTAGCTTATAGTATGTAAGCGGCTTCAGTCACAATGTGTAGGAGTCTGCTACAAAATCCCCTGTCAACTTAATTCTAATGATGTTTGGTCACGGACTTGCCTGGGCAACACCAGATACTACAGCTAGTATAATAATAATAATATTGAGTTTGAGCTCTCATTGTGGATTAACTTTTGAATTGGCCTTTTAATACAAGCAAGGGGTTGCCGCAACTGTTTAGCGGAACCTTTTTTAAAAAGTCTAGACGTACTTTCAGTGGAGTAAGAATACTTTACAAACTACATACAAATGTTAAACTTTTCTAGGTTAGTGAGATGCACCAATTCCCTCCCCCTCCGAACCACATCATAATATCGCAGATTACCATAAACTCCAGCACTTGCGACACCAACCATGGGAATGTATTCTGAGTTTATTGCTAGGATGGATTCGCGAGCGGCTTATGGAGCATTATAATGGGTTGCTGATCCTTGCAATGATGGAACGGGCTATCTGAATTACATTCACAATGCAAAATAAAAAATAAAAAAGAGTGAAAAATAAAATAAAATCACTCAGCAAAATTCTGCATAGCAAACGCCTCTTTATAAATTCTCAGTCCACATCCCCGAAGTGTGAAACTGGTAATTCAAGGTCTGCCTCCCTGTTTGCTATATAAAATCTTATGTTGCTTTGAGATACTACCATGCTATAATGTTTTAATGAAAACTTAAAAAATTGTACACAAGATTCTGATAGATATGCATTCATATGTGTCTCTGGTGTACCTTTCTGTGGAGAAGAATGATACGCGTAATTCTGTGTTTTATCTCCATTGTAAATTCTTTTTTGCTATTTTGAATGTATTAAAGGTTCATTCTCTACCAGCTGTATCAAAATGCTGTCACTTCCCCCTCCTGTGCAGAAAGGCAGCAGAGTCCCGGCTCTCGGAAAAAGTTTCAAAGTTGCCGTAAGTCCCTCTCTTCCTGTTATTTTCAGTCTTTTGTCCTTCACGTGTCCAGCCGACGAGAACAGGTCTAAAGTATCTATATTTGCAGCCTAATTTCTAATCCATTATGCTTGGAAATCTTCTGCTCTTATAGCGTAATTGATTTTTAAGCTATAAATTAGCAATCCGTACTTACTTTCTTTGATAATATGAAAATGTCCAATTTATGGGCAGTTTGCCTCCTCTGCTCGTCCCCGCATTGCCGTATTTGGGCGATATTAGAGGACGCGGCATTGATACGATTTTGAAATGAGAAGGGTCATTGCTGAGAGGAGGTGAGGGGAATCATTAAAACGCCAGCTAGTAGCTCCTGTGAACCTGTGGTGGAATATATAGATACGCCTGGTGTAATGTATGGCTAACAAATTGGGATATATACAGTAATAGCACACCTAATACTTTTAAATAACTGGTGTTAAGAGTCTTCATGGAGCAACGTGACTATCTGTATTGCTCACAGAAGACCGGGATGACTTGTAATATCTTTGTAATACATAATTCCAGTCATTCATTTTCTCATCTTCCTGCAATTCGTACTATCAGGATTATCGGGATACATTTTATAGGACGAGGTTCAAGGACTCAGGACTCATGAATCAGCAGTGACATATAGCACCTAGCATCAACTTAAAGGGCTGCCATACAAATGTAATTTATTTAATAGATAATTGCTCTAGAATTGGAGCAGTTTAACATTTTCCCAAACTATTTTCAGTGTTTTAGTTAGATTGCCTTTTAAGTGCTTTTTCGTGCAGAGCAGAACACTCTGTTTTGCACTGATGAGCTCTGATGAGGACACCACAGCTTGTCTGTAAGCAGGAACATGACAGTCAAACTTCTCTTCTATAAAGGTACCAATCAGTCAGGTGCACTTGGGCACAGCTGCTGACTTAAGACTAAGCACCGCCATTTGCAAACCCACCTTCCCTGAAGGAATCCTACTGGTTGGAACGCAGAGGAGCAACTTGTATGTAATAAAGTATTCTGCGCCAACTCTGTAGCACCCCCAAGCTGTTGGTGGTGCACCAAAACAAACCCCACTTCTAAGACTAGTCCCAGGATTGGTATCACCACTCTGCATGAAATCGCCCTCTTGCCGGAGGAGTACAGGCTTATGCAACAGATCCGCCATCGACGTCACGTCAAGGTCCATTAACTGAAGGGGATCTAGAGCCCATAGAAGAAGTGCACAGAATAGCAGGTTACAGTGGAAGGACCCAGCACCAGTACTGGAGAAATCACTTTCCCATAGCCCAACTACTGCCTGCAAACAGATTCACTCACTAATCGGAAGGGACGTACAGCATTTTAACCTAGATTTTTTTAACCAGTAAAGTCAATCATGTTTCTTTTTTTCTCAGCGTGACGCCATGAAGAGCTTATAGGGGCATATTTGTTATAATTTGTCATTTTAATGCAATTGAAGTGGGGAGGCTGCTTCTACAGCATTATCCTCTCACTGCCCGATGTGCGGCTACGCTACTTTCCTCTCACTGCCCGATGTGCGGCTACACTACTTTCCTCTCACTGCCCAATGTGCGGCTACGCTACTTTCCTCTCACTGCCCAATGTGCGGTTATGCTACTTTCCTCTCACTGCCCAATGTGCGGCTTACACTACTTTCCTCTGACTGCCCAATATGCGGCTACGCTACTTTCCTCTCACTGCCCAATGTGCGGCTTACACTACTTTCCTCTGACTGCCCAATATGCGGCTACGCTACTTTCCTCTCACTGCCCAATGTGCGGTTACGCTACTTTCCTCTCACTGCCCGATGTGCGGCTACGCTACTTTCCTCTGACTGCCCGATGTGCGGCTACGCTACTTTCCTCTCACTGCCCGATGTGCGGCTACGCTACTTTCCTCTCACTGCCCGATGTGCGGCTACGCTACTTTCCAGTCACTGCCCGATGTGCGGCTACGCTACTTTCCTCTCACTGCCCCATGTGCGGCTACGCTACTTTCGTCTCACTGCCCGATGTGCGGCTACGCTACTTTCCTCTCACTGCCCGATGTGCAGCTACGCTACTTTCCTCACACTGCCCGATGTGCGGCTACGCTACTTTCCTCTCACTACCCAATGTGCGGCTACGTTACTTTCCTCTCACTGCCCAATGTGCGGCTACGCTACTTTCCTCTCACTGCCCCATGTGCGGCTACGCTACTTTCCTCTCACTGCCCGATGTGCGGCTACGCTACTTTCCTCTCACTGCCCGATGTGCGGCTACGCTACTTTCCTCTCACTGCCCGATGTGCGGCTACGCTACTTTCCTCTCACTGCCCGATGTGCGGCTACGCTACTTTCCTGTCACTGCCCAATGTGCGGCTACACTACTTTCCTCTCACTGCCCGATGTGCGGCTACGCTACTTTCCTCTCACTGCCCGATGTGCGGCTACGCTACTTTCCTCTCACTGCCCGATGTGCGGCTACGCTACTTTCCTCTCACTGCCCAATGTGCGGCTACGCTACTTTCCTCTCACTGCCCAATGTGCGGCTACACTACTTTCCTCTCACTGCCCGATGTGCGGCTACGCTACTTTCCTCTCACTGCCCGATGTGCGGCTACGCTACTTTCCTCTCACTGCCCGATGTGCGGCTACGCTACTTTCCTCTCACTGCCCGATGTGCGGCTAGGCTACTTTCCTCTCACTGCCCAATGTGCGGCTACGCTACTTTCCTCTCACTGCCCAATGTGCGGCTACGCTACTTTCCTCTCACTGCCCGATGTGCGGCTACGCTGCTTTCCTCTCACTGCCCAATGTGCGGCTACGCTGCTTTCCTCTCACTGCCCAATGTGCGGCTACGCTACTTTCCTCTCACTGCCCCATGTGCGGCTACGCTACTTTCCTCTCACTGCCCGATGTGCGGCTTACGCTACTTTCCTCTGACTGCCCTATGTGCGGCTACGCTACTTTCCTCTCACTGCCCAATGTGCAGCTACGCTACTTTCCTCTCACTGCCCAATGTGCAGCTACGCTACTTTCCTCTCACTGCCCAATGTGCGGCTTATGCTACTTTCCTCTCACTGCCCAATGTGCGGCTACGCTGCTTTCCTCTCACTGCCCAATGTGCGGCTTATGCTACTTTCCTCTCACTGCCCAATGTGCGGCTTACGCAACATTCCTCTCACTGCCCAATGTGCGGCTACGCTACTTTCCTCTCACTGCCCAATGTGCGGCTAGGCTACTTTCCTCTCACTGCCCAATGTGCGGCTAGGCTACTTTCCTCTCACTGCCCAATGTGCGGCTTACACTACTTTCCTCTCACTGCCCAATGTGCGGCTTACACTACTTTCCTCTCACTGCCCGATGTGCGGCTACGCTACTTTCCTCTGACTGCCCGATGTGCAGCTACGCTACTTTCCTCTCACTGCCCAATGTGCGGCTTACGCTACTTTCCTCTGACTGCCCAATGTGCGGCTACGCTACTTTCCTCTCACTGCCCAATGTGCGGTTACGCTACTTTCCTCTCACTGCCCGATGTGCAGCTACGCTACTTTCCTCTGACTGCCCGATGTGCAGCTACGCTACTTTCCTCTCACTGCCCAATGTGCGGTTAAGCTACTTTCCTCTCACTGCCCGATGTGCGGCTACGCTACTTTCCTCTCACTGCCCGATGTGCGGCTACGCTACTTTCCAGTCACTGCCCGATGTGCGGCTACGCTACTTTCCTCTCACTGCCCCATGTGCGGCTACGCTACTTTCGTCTCACTGCCCGATGTGCGGCTACGCTACTTTCCTCTCACTGCCCAATGTGCGGCTACGCTACTTTCCTCTCACTGCTCAATGTGCAGCTACGCTACTTTCCTGTCACTGCCCAATGTGCGGCTACGCTACTTTCCTGTCACTGCCCAATGTGCGGCTACGCTACTTTCCTCTCACTGCCCGATGTGCGGCTACGCTACTTTCCTCTCACTGCTCGATGTGCGGCTACGCTACTTTCCTGTCACTGCCCAATGTGCGGCTACGCTACTTTCCTCTCACTGCCCAATGTGCGGCTACGCTACTTTCCTCTCACTGCCCAATGTGCGGCTACGCTACTTTCCTCTCACTGCCCAATGTGCGGCTAGGCTACTTTCCTCTCACTGCCCAATGTGCGGCTACGCTACTTTCCTCTCACTGCCCAATGTGCGGCTACGCTACTTTCCTCTCACTGCCCGATGTGCGGCTACGCTGCTTTCCTCTCACTGCCCCATGTGCGGCTACGCTGCTTTCCTCTCACTGCCCAATGTGCGGCTACGCTACTTTCCTCTCACTGCCCAATGTGCGGCTACGCTACTTTCCTCTCACTGCCCAATGTGCGGCTAGGCTACTTTCCTCTCACTGCCCAATGTGCGGCTACGCTACTTTCCTCTCACTGCCCAATGTGCGGCTACGCTACTTTCCTCTCACTGCCCGATGTGCGGCTACGCTGCTTTCCTCTCACTGCCCAATGTGCGGCTACGCTGCTTTCCTCTCACTGCCCAATGTGCGGCTACGCTACTTTCCTCTCACTGCCCAATGTGCGGCTTACGCTACTTTCCTCTCACTGCCCAATGTGCGGCTACGCTACTTTCCTCTCACTGCCCAATGTGCGGCTACGCTACTTTCCTCTCACTGCCCAATGTGCGGCTATGCTACTTTCCTCTCACTGCCCAATGTGCGCCTACTCTACTTTCCTCTCACTGCCCAATGTGCGGCTACGCTACTTTCCTCTCGCTGCCCAATGTGCGGCTACGCTACTTTCCTCTCACTGCCCAATGTGCAGCTTACGCAATTTTCCTCTTACTGCCCAATGTGCGGCTACGCTACTTTCCTCTCACTGCCCAATGTGCGGCTACGCTATTTTCTTCTCTCTGCCCAATGTGCGGCTAGGCTACTTTCCTCTGACTGCCCAATGTGCAGCTGCATTACTTTCCTCTCACTGCCCAATGTGCGGCTACGCTACTTTCCTCTCACTGCCCAATGTGCGGCTGCGTTACTTTCCTCTCACTGCCCAATGTGCGGCTACGCTACTTTCCTCTCACTGCCCAATGTGCAGCTTACGCTACTTTCCTCTCACTGCCCAATGTGCGGCTACGCTATTTTCTTCTCTCTGCCCAATGTGCGGCTAGGCTACTTTCCTCTGACTGCCCAATGTGCAGCTGCGTTACTTTCCTCTCACTGCCCAATGTGCGGCTACGCTACTTTCCTCTCACTGCCCAATGTGCGGCTGCGTTACTTTCCTGTCACTGCCCAATGTGCGGCTACGCTACTTTCCTGTCCCTGCCCAATGTGCGGCTACGCTACTTTCCTCTCACTGCCCGATGTGCGGCTTACACTACTTTCCTCTCACTGCCCGATGTGCGGCTTACACTACTTTCCTCTCACTGCCAAATGTGCGGCTTACGCTACTTTCCTGTCACTGCCCAATGTGCGGCTACGCTACTTTCCTCTCACTGCCCAATGTGCGGCTACGCTACTTTCCTCTCACTGCCCAATGTGCGGCTAGGCTACTTTCCTCTCACTGCCCAATGTGCGGCTACGCTACTTTCCTCTCACTGCCCAATGTGCGGCTACGCTACTTTCCTCTCACTGCCCAATGTGCGGCTACGCTGCTTTCCTCTCACTGCCCAATGTGCGGCTACGCTGCTTTCCTCTCACTGCCCAATGTGCGGCTACGCTACTTTCCTCTCACTGCCCAATGTGCGGCTACGCTACTTTCCTCTCACTGCCCAATGTGCGGCTACGCTACTTTCCTCTCACTGCCCGATGTGCGGCTTACACTACTTTCCTCTCACTGCCCAATGTGCGGCTACGCTACTTTCCTCTCACTGCCCAATGTGCGGCTACGCTACTTTCCTCTCACTGCCCAATGTGCGGCTACGCTACTTTCCTCTCACTGCCCAATGTGCGGCTAGGCTACTTTCCTCTCACTGCCCAATGTGCGGCTACGCTACTTTCCTCTCACTGCCCAATGTGCGGCTACGCTACTTTCCTCTCACTGCCCGATGTGCGGCTACGCTGCTTTCCTCTCACTGCCCGATGTGCGGCTACGCTGCTTTCCTCTCACTGCCCAATGTGCGGCTACGCTGCTTTCCTCTCACTGCCCAATGTGCGGCTACGCTACTTTCCTCTCACTGCCCAATGTGCGGCTAGGCTACTTTCCTCTCACTGCCCAATGTGCGGCTACGCTACTTTCCTCTCACTGCCCGATGTGCGGCTACGCTGCTTTCCTCTCACTGCCCAATGTGCGGCTACGCTATTTTCTTCTCTCTGCCCAATGTGCGGCTAGGCTACTTTCCTCTGACTGCCCAATGTGCAGCTGCGTTACTTTCCTCTCACTGCCCAATGTGCGGCTACGCTACTTTCCTCTCACTGCCCAATGTGCGGCTGCGTTACTTTCCTGTCACTGCCCAATGTGCGGCTACGCTACTTTCCTGTCCCTGCCCAATGTGCGGCTACGCTACTTTCCTCTCACTGCCCGATGTGCGGCTTACACTACTTTCCTCTCACTGCCCGATGTGCGGCTTACACTACTTTCCTCTCACTGCCCAATGTGCGGCTTACGCTACTTTCCTCTCACTGCCCAATGTGCGGCTTACGCTACTTTCCTCTCACTGCCCGATGTGCGGCTACGCTGCTTTCCTCTCACTGCCCAATGTGCGGCTACGCTGCTTTCCTCTCACTGCCCAATGTGCGGCTACGCTGCTTTCCTCTCACTGCCCAATGTGCGGCTACGCTACTTTCCTCTCACTGCCCAATGTGCGGCTTACGCTACTTTCCTCTCACTGCCCAATGTGCGGCTACGCTACTTTCCTCTCACTGCCCGATGTGCGGCTTACACTACTTTCCTCTCACTGCCCAATGTGCGGCTACGCTACTTTCCTCTCACTGCCCAATGTGCGGCTACGCTACTTTCCTCTCACTGCCCAATGTGCGGCTAGGCTACTTTCCTCTCACTGCCCAATGTGCGGCTAGGCTACTTTCCTCTCACTGCCCAATGTGCGGCTACGCTACTTTCCTCTCACTGCCCAATGTGCGGCTACGCTACTTTCCTCTCACTGCCCGATGTGCGGCTACGCTGCTTTCCTCTCACTGCCCGATGTGCGGCTACGCTGCTTTCCTCTCACTGCCCAATGTGCGGCTACGCTGCTTTCCTCTCACTGCCCAATGTGCTGCTACGCTACTTTCCTCTCACTGCCCAATGTGCGGCTAGGCTACTTTCCTCTCACTGCCCAATGTGCGGCTACGCTACTTTCCTCTCACTGCCCAATGTGCGGCTACGCTACTTTCCTCTCACTGCCCGATGTGCGGCTACGCTGCTTTCCTCTCACTGCCCAATGTGCGGCTACGCTGCTTTCCTCTCACTGCCCAATGTGCGGCTACGCTACTTTCCTCTCACTGCCAAATGTGCGGCTTACGCTACTTTCCTCTCACTGCCCAATGTGCGGCTACGCTACTTTCCTCTCACTGCCCAATGTGCGGCTACGCTACTTTCCTCTCACTGCCCAATGTGCGGCTACGCTACTTTCCTCTCACTGCCCAATGTGCGCCTACTCTACTTTCCTCTCACTGCCCAATGTGCGGCTACGCTACTTTCCTCTCACTGCCCAATGTGCGGCTACGCTACTTTCCTCTCACTGCCCAATGTGCAGCTTACGCAATTTTCCTCTCACTGCCCAATGTGCGGCTACGCTACTTTCCTCTCACTGCCCAATGTGCGGCTACGCTATTTTCTTCTCTCTGCCCAATGTGCGGCTAGGCTACTTTCCTCTGACTGCCCAATGTGCAGCTGCATTACTTTCCTCTCACTGCCCAATGTGCGGCTACGCTACTTTCCTCTCACTGCCCAATGTGCGGCTGCGTTACTTTCCTCTCACTGCCCAATGTGCGGCTACGCTACTTTCCTCTCACTGCCCAATGTGCAGCTTACGCTACTTTCCTCTCACTGCCCAATGTGCGGCTACGCTATTTTCTTCTCTCTGCCCAATGTGCGGCTAGGCTACTTTCCTCTCACTGCCCAATGTGCGGCTACGCTACTTTCCTCTCACTGCCCAATATGCGGCTGCGTTACTTTCCTGTCACTGCCCAATGTGCGGCTACGCTACTTTCCTGTCCCTGCCCAATGTGCGGCTACGCTACTTTCCTCTCACTGCCCGATGTGCGGCTTACACTACTTTCCTCTCACTGCCCGATGTGCGGCTTACACTACTTTCCTCTCACTGCCCAATGTGCGGCTTACGCTACTTTCCTCTCACTGCCCAATGTGCGGCTTACGCTACTTTCCTCTGACTGCCCAATGTGCGGCTACGCTACTTTCCTGTCACTGCCCAATGTGCGGCTACGTTACTTTCCTCTCACTGCCCGATGTGCGGCTACTCTACTTTCCTCTCACTGCCCGATGTGCGGCTGCGTTACTTTCCTGTCACTGCCCAATGTGCGGCTACGCTACTTTCCTGTCACTGCCCAATGTGCGGCTACGCTACTTTCCTCTCACTGCCCGATGTGCGGCTTACACTACTTTCCTCTCACTGCCCGATGTGCGGCTTACGCTACTTTCCTCTCACTGCCCGATGTGCGGCTTACGCTACTTTCCTCTCACTGCCCAATGTGCTGCTTACGCTACTTTCCTCTGACTGCCTAATGAGCGGCTACGGTACTTTCCTGTCACTGCCCAATGTGCGCCTGCGCTACTTTCCTCTCACTGCCCGATGTGCGGCTACTCTACTTTCCTCTCACTGCCCCATGTGCGGCTACGCTACTTTCCTCTCACTGCCCAATGTGCGGCTTACGCTATTTTCCTATCACTGCCATATGTGCGGCTACGCTACTTTCCTCTCACTGCCCCATGTGCGGCTACGCTACTTTCCTCTCACTCCCCGATGTGCGGCTTACACTACTTTTCTCTCACTGCCCGATGTGCGGCTTACACTACTTTCCTCTCACTGCCCTATGTACGGCTTACGCTCCTTTCCTCTCACTGCCCAATGTGCGGCTACGCTCCTTTCCTCTCACTGCCCAATGTGCGGCTACGCTCCTTTCCTCTCACTGCCCAATGTGCGGCTACGCTACTTTCCTCTCACTGCCCAATGTGCGGCTACGCTACTTTCCTCTCACTGCCCAATGTGCGGCTACGCTAGTTTCCTCTCACTGCCCAATGTGCGGCTACGCTACTTTCCTGTCACTGCCCAATGTGCGGCTACGCTACTTTCCTCTCACTGCCCGATGTGCGGCTACGCTACTTTCCTCTCACTACCCGATGTGCGGCTACGCTACTTTCCTCTCACTGCCCGATGTGCGGCTCCGCTACTTTCCTCTCACTGTCCAATGTGCGGCTACGCTACTTTCCTCTGACTGCCCAATGTGCGGCTTACGCTACTTTCCTCTCACTGCCCAATGTGCGGCTACGCTACTTTCCTCTCACTGCCCAATGTGCGGCTACGCTACTTTCCTCTCACTGCCCAATGTGCGGCTACGTTACTTTCCTGTCACTGCCCAATGTGCGGCTACGCTACTTTCCTGTCACTGCCCAATGTGCGGCTACGCTACTTTCCTGTCACTGCCCAATGTGCGGCTACGCTAATTTCCTCTCACTGCCCCTTGTGCGGCTACGCTACTTTCCTCTCACTGCCCAATGTACGGCTACGCTATGGTGCCCACGTCTGAAATAAAAACATTCAGTTCGTGCAGGATGGCCCTACTGCCGCATCTAATGGGTTACTGTGATCGCTGTAATATTATAATAATAAGTATGAAATATTACATACACTATACTTCGTATCATGTATATTATAGCTGGTTAAGTGCTGATTATGGGCCTAATTCAGTAGTGCACGCAGATTCCTGATGTTCAGACATCTGCGCAGGTCACAGATCCGTTCTGCACATGTGAAGAACGGGTCTGCGAGCCCGCACGTTGAGGGGGAGGGGAGTGGCCTCTTCCTTGCAGCTGCGAGGGCCGGCTGCGTGACCCAATGGGTCACCTTAGCTGACCGATGGGCCGCAGAGTATTCGATGCTGCGTTGGACAACGCAGCTCGTATACGCAATGCAGCAGGGGGTGTAATGCCTCCTGCTGCATGACCATATCAGCACAGACCTAATAGCCAGGCTACTTGCGAGCAGGTTAGCTATTCCGTCTGAAGCTGAACCAGGCCCTATGTCCGCTTCATGCACTTGCCACACATCAAGCATTTGGAGACCCCCCTCTAGAAATCCTATCAGTACCCCATATCATCATAGCCGCCAGCAAGCTCCTCTTACCAGTCATCCAGCAGAAAGGGAACATTAGAGTACCTTTGTCTTAAAACAACGCAGGTCAATGCAATTAGTGCATGACCCAGAGGGGCAGTGCTACCGATTACGAAAAAGATCAGATACTCAGAGACTTACATCAAACACACAGAACATGAGAAATGCAGCTCTCTAATATATACATATTACTAAGAATTAAAACAAGTTCACTAAACAATAGAAGTGGCACTGTGCCCAGAGGGTTGGAGGAGAGCGGGCACCGTGACCTGGGCACTTCACTGGCTGTAGAGGAGGCACAGCCACAACCCACTTCGGTGGATGGTGCAACATACAAAGAGTGCCCCCCGGTATTCCCAACAGGATGTGACCATGCACCCACATGCTTGGCTTTGCCCCCCAGTTGGGTCCAATAGATCTGCCAGCTGCCCTGCAGAGAATTTCAGAGCACACAGAATTAGTAGTGGTACTATGCAGTCTTGCAAAACTACACTGCTCATCCATCACACATAACAGTATCAGTGGGTACTGCGCGATTTTAAAGCAACCAGAATTACACCCCACATACAGAATAGAAGTGATAAGGGGGGGGAGATGTACCAAGCCTTGGAAAGTGATAAAGTGGAGAGGGATAAAGTGCCAACCAATCAGCTCCTAACTGTCATTTTTCAGACACAGCCTGTAAAGTGACGGTTAGGAGCTGATTGGTTGGTACTTTATCTCTCCCCAAGGCTTCCCCAATGTCCAGCCCATACATACATAGCAGAGGTACTAGGCAACTGTCCAAACATGCTGAACAGAAATACTGAGAGGCTGAGCTGAAGCTAATACGATGTCAAAGAAAAAGCAGTAACATCGTCAGTTACAAAAACTTTGACCAAATTTAAAAAAAAATAAAAATCCGCCTCAGTCCCTGGGAAATAGAGACAGCCGGTAACTGTGAGACAGATGATGCATCTTATATCTGCCGGACTCCTCCTGTATCAGCCTTGCCTCATTGGCATGTGTGCTCCTCTCACAGTAGCTTTTGTTCATTATAGGATTGACACAGCGAAGGGTTAAAGCGCTGCTCTGTGCGGTGGTAGATTACATATGTGGCAGGATGGATGTTGTTCCCTGGGCTGTCACGGATAATCAGTATGTAACCTTTATGCCTTCATATTTTATCAAGAGAAATTCCCAGGCCTGCTCTCAAGATGCCGGATTCCCGCTGAGCTTGTCTTACGGATATGTGTCTTTGTATGGATCTATTTTACATGGGAGGATAACAGAGAGCTTCTACTATATTCATAATCTCTGGGGTTGTGAGTGTCTGCATTCTCTGTCTTCCCACTGCTCCCCTGTAGCTCTGCTGGTGTCCTCTAGGGGGCAGAATTTGGGCTTAGAGGTACATCCATTACAAGCAATCATGTCATCGGCAGCCTTTACATACTGTACATTACACCGATCCATGGGGTATTATAAGTTTTACTAACTGCCATTGATAATTTATAGGGAAAAAAAAGGGCGTAATCTGCCATTTACCTCCCACCTTCAAGATTAGGGATGGCCATTGTTCATTGATGGTTAGTAAATATTGATGTTTTGCTACCAGTGGTTGATGGTTTTCCCATCGTCGGTGGATGTCCAATATTTATCTGCCATCGATGATGAAGATCCAATGGAGACAAAGCAATGGTTTTTCTACGAGTCACATGGCCCTTAACACTTTCCTTCCTTCGCATATTCTAAACCTCCACCCTCCTTCTCTGATTGGCTCTGCCACTGTCATGTGTTGCCACTAATGACGCCAACCAATGGGATGAACCATCAATGGTTTTCTGTCAATGGTTTCCTGCCATCTATGAAAAATATAGTTGGCGCCATCGATGGAGACTGTCGCTGGTTGGCCATTTGAAGGACAACCCTAATTAATATATTTGAAATTGGCAGAATTAAATTAGCACATAAAGAAGGCCATGGTTGCTTTATGCAGGGGGCATGGCGCCTACACCCATGCGGTTCGCCCTGTGCTTACAAGGAAGCGGAGCCATGACTAGACACTATCCCCTCCCAGAATAATACACCCGTTCCCAACTGTCCCAGAGTCAGGACAAAAGTCCAAACCCACAGGATATTGGGATAAGCTCCCGACACAGGACTTATGTAGTGAGAAGATGAAACATATTAGGACAATGATTACATTTTAGGTAGCCTGGATCATGCGCCTTTTAATTCTTCTGGCTGAAACTCCAAAAAAAAGTTATTTTTGAAATTGTTTTGCATAATTCTCTGTTAATCTATTGGTGACAGTTCTGTGTCAAATTCCATATTTTTCCCCAGTGTGATTGTCCCAAGCCGACTCGGCAAAACTATGCAGATGGAATATTCGTACAAGAGCTGAAACTTTTTACTCAACGCAGGCAGATGGTTCTCGTAGCTCAGTGGTAACCTACCTATGGTGTCCTGAGTTCTGCCTTTAGTGTAGGATCATTGGCAAAGACATGCAGAGGCAAAGGGGCCTGATTTTGAGGTGGACGCACTGGATCGATTTTTTTGCGACTACACGTGCACCTAAAATAAATGACAGCGCGCATGCGCCCCGAGCAGCAGTTGTAATTTCAACCGCACGAAGGGAGAAAACGCAGTGTTACAGGGCGATGACAGGGAGGTGTTTTAGCGCACGTATGGAGATAGTCAGTTCTATGGGCGTGTTATGAGAGTACCGAGGACGTGATGGCGACAGTGGTTGCGTACACAGACGCTGGAACTCTCACATAGGCGGCCGCACACAGGAGGAGAAACTGTACCATGGGGCTGGCGCAAACGTTGAAGGTGCGAATCTGTATTACAGCGTGTACGGACACTGCGAGTCGGCATCTCAGCCCTTGCACATTCGGACGCTCGGCTGTACACAAGGGAAGGAATTTTGTCAGCACTCGCATAAAGTCGCAGACAGACGACCGCTAATAGACGCAGCTGAGTGCGACCATCACAGAATCAGGTCCGAAGACTTTGTAAATATTTTCACATAAATAGTACTATTGTGTTCAACACTGGGCACATTAAGCTATTAATAAGAGTCTTGAGAAATAAGAGCTACAAAAGGAATGTAGTCGGCATCCCAGCGTGCGTGATGCCCACGGTCTAAATATACCGGCCAAAATCCCAACAGGTCGAAATTCTGGCACCAGTATCCCAACCACCCCGAAGGTAAGTATCGGGGTGTTAGGGGGAGGTTAGGGTGCGCGGTAAGGCACTAGGGTGAGGGAGTGTTAGGATTAGGGTGCGGAGATGGGGAGGTTAGGCTTAGGCATTAGGGGGGGGAGCTTAGGGTTAGGCACCGGAGGGGGGGTTAGGGTTAGGCACCGGGAGGGAGGGTTAGGGTAGGGCTTAGGAAAAACACTTACCGTTCATTCCTATAGGTGTCAGGATTCCGCTGTCAGTATTCTGACCAGCGGCATCCCGACAGTCGGGATTTCATACCCAACCCGTTGGAAATTCTGGAACAAGGCTACCGTGTGCTTTTGTAGGGTTTTTTTTGTCACTTTGGGTCTTTAATGCTTTATGTTTTTCTGTAGTTTACTTAATAATTTTCCTTTTTGATTTAAAAAGAGCAAAATAACAAAACAGTAACAAAATGCAAAACAAAACAGAAAAACAGCCACTGTGAAAAATTAAAACAAAACCTCAAAAAAAGGAAAATAAACAAATGAATGAATAACAATCATAAAAACTCACAAATGAAAAAAAAAACAAATGGATGAAGAACAAAAAAAAAAAAAAAGTGTTCACGTATCCAGGTCTTTTTCGCTGTTGCATGTTGGGTGATGTTAAAAATTTCTAGACTATAATAGTCCTTAATCCTGGAGCACAAACCAACCTCTTGTGACCTTATAAAACAGAGACGTATAGCAATATTCTGCTTCATGGCCAGAACCTCTTACAGAATTTCTAATAATAATAATAACAAGAAAAATAAATAAAAACCACAACACAATGACAATTATATTGACCCCATATCAAAAAAGCTAAACCAAGTTGTATTACTATGTGTCATGTTGTTATACATTTAATCAGATCTATTCCCAGCGGAGTATAACAAATGGATCTCGCTGCGTCTATAGATCACAGTAAATAAGTGCAGGAGCCCTCGTGTAAGAGCAGAGGATTTTTTTTCCTTTACCTCCCCGTGGGAGACGTGGGCTGACCGTTAATAGACATGTGGGCCACCGGCGAGTCGTTGATCGCTACGCGATATGTAATATTAAATGAAAGAGGCCAGATGGGCTTATTTCAGCTGTAATCTTCCAGCAAGTAATGCGTTATATTATCCATTAATCCAAAGCCTATTTTGATGCCGTTCACAGGTTGACACATCGGCTGACATGAGCTGACCCCTACGGTCTTTAAGTAAGCAGGTAGCCGCGCTAGAAGTAGATAAAGCAGACATCTAAAGCTGGTGCCATGTAATTCTACTTAAATGCAGTCAAGTCCTATTGAAGCAGGAGTGGATCTATAAGCTATCCTGTGGCTGATTTCCTCTCCGGTGCTGAGCTGACAGCCGCAAGGACGCAGTCTCTGCTTTTCCCAGGGTACTCAGCGACAACGGATAGCTGTCAGCGCAGAACCTGATTAATCCAGCAATCGTCACTCTCGCCCCGGGGGGTCAAAAAGGGGTTTGCTGTAATGTGTAACAATGGATTATGGGCCAGATGTACTAAGCCTTGGAGAGAGATAAAGTGGTCGGAGGTAAAGTACCAGCAAATCAGCTCCTAACAGTCACTTTTTTTCAAAGACAGCCTGTGACATGGCAGTTAGGAGCTGAATGGCTGGTACTTGATCTCTCTCCACTTTATCACTCTTCAAGGCTTAGTACATCTCCTTCTATGTTCCCAATGGTTCTTATAACGCAGATTTCATGGACACTGGTCAATTGGTCAACGATTTAAAAAAAGTCGACATTCAGGAGTTCGGCGCGTTCTCAACGTCGACATGGTCATTGGGTCGACCGTCATTCTGTAGACATGTCTTTAGATCGACCGGGTTAAATAGACAACACATTCAAAAAGGTCGTCATTTCTTTAACATGTTGACACTAAAATGTCGACACATTGTTTTATTAATTAATTTTAGGTTTTGTTTTGCGAGTAAAATATAAATACAGTATTAATACTTATGATTTCTGGCCTACCGTGTGGCCAGCTGGGCAGCTACTAATTACTATGCTGTCACAATGATGGGCCTATTTTTATGTGGAGGCCTGGGGGCAGTAGCCCAAGCCACCACCCCCCGTTGTTAATCTGGCCCTGTGTTTGGGAAGTGGTTGGTGCAAACGGTAGAACCATATTATCAGGGCCGGATTAAGGTCTGTGGGGGCACAGGGGCAACAAACTTGTGGGGGGCCCTATATACCACTGTTTCTTGTCACCCTAGGAACATTTTTTTTTCTTTCTATTCACCTTAATGCCCCCAGTAGTAATGCCCCTCTTGCAATGCCCACTGTAGTAGTGCCCCTTATGCAATGTCCCCATGAGAATTGCCCCTTATGCAGTGCCCCCATTAATGGTCCCCTCCATGCAGTGCCACCAGTAGTGGTCCCCCCCAATGCAGTGCCCCTTATATAGTGCCCCCAGTAGTGGTCCCCGCTATACAGTTTCCCAGTAGTGGTCCCCCCTGTGCATTGTCCCCAGTAGTAGTCCCCCTTATACAGTGCCCCCAGTAGTAGCCGCCCCTATGCAGTGCCCCTAGTAGTAGTCCCCCCCCTATGCAGAGCCCCCAGTAGCAGTCCCCCTTATACAGTGCCCCTAGTAGTAGTCCCCCCTATGCAGTGCCCCTAGTAGTAGTCCCCCCCTATGCAGTGCCCCCAGTAGCAGTCCCCCTTATACAGTGCCCCTAGTAGTAGTCCCCCTTATACAGTGCCCCTAGTAGTAGTCCCCCCCTATGCAGTGCCACTAGTAGTAGTCCTCCCCTATGCAGTGCCCCTAATAGTAGTCCCCCCTATGCAGTGCCCCTAGTAGTAGTCCCCCCTTATGCAGTACCCCCAGTAGTAGTCCCCCCTATGCAGTGCCCCTAGTAGTAGTCCCCCTTATACATTGCCCCCAGGAGTAGTCCCCCCTATGCAGTGCCCCTAGTAGTAGTCCCCCTTGTACAGTGCCCCCAGTAGTAGTCCCCCCTATGCAGTGCTCCTAGTAGTAGTCCCGTTGGCGGCTGTGTGTATTATCAGAGCCGGATTAAGGTCTGTGGGGTCACAGGGGCAACAAACTTGTGGGGGCCCTATATACCACCATTTCTTGTCACCCTAGGAACATTTTTTTTTCTTTCTATTCACCTTAATGCCCTCAGTAGTAATGCCCCTCTTGCAATGCCCACTGTAGTAGTGCCCCTTTATGCAATGTCCCCATGAGAATTGCCCCTTATGCAGTGCCACCATTAATGGTCCCCTCCATGCAGTGCCCCCAGTAGTAGCCCCCCTATGCAGTGCCACTAGTAGTAGTCCCCCTATGCAGTGCCCCTAGTAGTAGGCCCCCCTATGCAGTGCCCCTAGTAGTAGGCCCCCCTATGCAGTGCCCCCAGTAGTAGTCCCCACTATGCAGTGCCCCTAGTAGTAGTCCCTCCCTATGCAGTGCCCCTAGTAGTAGTACCCCCCTATGCAGTGCCCCTAGTAGTAGTCCCCCCTATGCAGTGACCCTAGCAGTAGTCCCCCCCTATACAGTGCCCCCAGTAGTAGTCCCCCCTATACAGTGCCCCCAGTAGTAGTCCCCCCTATGCAGTGCCCCTAGTAGTAGTCCCCCCTATGCAGTGCCCCTAGTAGTAGTCCCCCCTATGCAGTGCCCCTAGTAGTAGTCCCCCCCTATGCAGTGCCCCTAGTAGTAGTCCCCCCCTATGCAGTGCTCCCAGTAGTAGTCCCCCCTATGCAGTGCCCCTAGTAGTAGTCCCCCCTATGCAGTGCCCCTAGTAGTAGTCCCCCCTTATGCAGTGCCCCTAGTAGTAGTCCCCCCCTATGCAGTGCCCCTAGTAGTAGTCCCCCTTATGCAGTGCCCCTAGTAGTAGTCCCCCCTATGCAGTGCTCCCAGTAGTAGTCCCCCTATGCAGTGCCCCCTTTAGTAGTCCCCCCTATGCAGTGCCCCTAGTAGTATACCCCCCTATGCAGTGCCCCCAGTAGTAGCCCCCCCTATGCAGTGCCCCTAGTAGTAGTCCCCCTTATACAGTGCCCCTAGTAGTAGTCCCGCTGGCGGCTGTGTGTTTGTTACTCTGTAGTGTAGACAGCGCTCACTGCAGTCTGCACTACAGTAGCGGCGGGTGCAGACAACGGTCCCCAGTAGTGGGGGCCCCTCTGTGTATGGGGGCCCAGGGACAACCGCCCCTGTTGCCCCCCTCCCTTAATCTGGCCCTGCATATTATGAACCCACACCAGTATCCCAAACTCCAGCCAGATTATGGGGAGATGCTATCGCTCCCTATTACAATATTACAACCTGGAAATTGCGGCAGTGCCCCCCTTGTCAGGGGCACACCTACAATGAGTGCAGGGTGTGCGGGGAACACACACCCTGCACTCATAGTATTACTTACCTCTCCGAGGTCTAACGTCGGCGCGGGGGTGCGGCTCTGTAAAAACGACTGGAAAATGGCAATTTTCCCGTCATTTGCGCATGCACAGTACATGGAAAATGGCCGCCGCGGCAATTTTCCTGGTGATCAGCGCATACTCTATAGACTCTGGGCGCACTCTAGTGCCCAGAGTCTATAACTCAGGAGCTGGCCGCGCACAACTCAGAGCGCTGCTGGCCGCCAGACAGAGAGGAGGAGTCCCGTGTCGGAGGCTGCACACGGGCCCCCTCCTCTCTAGAAACGCCCCTGCCCCTTGTCACCGAATTATAGTAATAATAGTTTACCAAGCTATACAGTAGCTCGATTAAATATCACTCACACATAGTTTTGTGTTTATGCTTTTAAACACCCATTACGGTCCCCTAACATTTTTCTCTTAGTTTTAGTAATGTACAGTCATATACATCTCTCCACCGAACCTCTACAAGAGCAGAGCAGTCAGGTCTCTCCAAGCTACTGTCAGCGAAGTATTACTCGTTAGTCACATGTTAACATTGACCTATTCTGTATAACTCACAATTCATTAACATGGCTGAAGGCACTTAGAGGGGAGATTAGGGTTAGGCACTGGGGGGGGGAGTTAGGGTTAGGCACCCCTAAGGAGGGTTAGGGGGGTTAGGTTAGAACATACTTACCTGCGGACGATCTGGATTTTCAGCCGTGACGGCCTGCCGCTGCCGGGATTTGAACCACCGGACACAAGTCATTCGTATGCCGAGAATTTCAGCTGCCATCTTTGGGAGCAGAATTGCTTGCACAATGCTGCCTTAAATGCAAAAGATGCCAAGTCCTGTTTTCACCACCTTTGGGGTCATGGGAAAATAGCATTGCTCTGAATGGTAGTGCTAGGGTGCTTTCTGCCTCTACAACCCCCATAAATCAGAAAACTACCCATAAATATGACCCCTCTTTATCCCTTCACTCTCACACTGCATGTGCAAACAGATGTCATTTTGAACTCCGCAGAGCCCGTCATTTCCGCACGTAAAGCACACACGTAATGCAAGTAACCAGCACATTTGCGCAAATGCCATTTACATTGCAGGAGATTATGCTTTTGGAAATTACCCATAATTATAATGCGCAACATTATGTAGATCATTTCCCCATAAGAACAAATGATATAAAAATAAATTTTAAATATAGTATTTCCTGACCAATACAAAGCATTTATTTTAAATCCCCTTTCATGTCTGTTTAATGGAAATGTTGCTTTATAGAGCAATAAATAAAAAGTCATCAATGTGACCGGATTTCAGCTTCTCGTACCGTAATGGATCACTACCCCGGTAGCGAATTCCGGACTGACCTTGGGAAAAACAAGCCTCTGTTCTGTTTTGGGCCTCACTTTACCCAACCATAAAGAGAGTCATATTAGCAGCTGGGAGATGTCTCAGGGAGACGACATGTTACTGTGTAATTTTGTCTGCAAATCGCTGGCAGTAAGTGCCGCGGATAAAGGCCTTCTTATTACAGGCATAATAGAGGAGGTTAGTAAGAATATTATATACAGCGGCAACAAATGGTCCCAGTAAAGAGCAGGACTGTATCACTGGACATCTATGAGTCAATTGGCTTTGAGTTATGCACTAGGATTCCGTTTGCTTTATGCTGGAATGACAACGGTGAGGAATAAAGAATGAATGGATTACTAGGCCTATAATTTCTTATTTGTAAGAGCAGACAGTGTGTCATGTACAGGATACAGAACATTATGTATACACAGTGATCCCTCTATATAACTAACCCAGCTTCTAAGATCAAGAATTTTGCTAGCAATTGTGCAATCCAGAGTCCTGTCTGGTAGGAAGTGTAGAGTCGATTTTCACTATCTGGCAGCCAATGTATAGCCAACCTCCGTTCTGGCATATAAATTATATCCAAACTCCAATCTGTGGTGCCAGTGTATAGAAGACCTCCAATTTGTGGTGGGGAGCGTATAGCAAGTTCCAGTCTCTGGCGGAGAGCGTATAGCAAGTTCCAGTCTCTGGCGGAGAGCGTATAGCAGGTTCCAGTCTGTGGCGGAGAGCGTATAGCAGGCTCCAGTCACTGGTGGGGAGCGTATAGCAGGTTCCACTCTCTGGTGGAGAGCGTATAGCAGGTTCCACTCTCTGGCGGAGAGCGTATAGCAGGTTCCAGTCTGTGGTGGAGAGCGTATAGCAGGCTCCAGTCACTGGTGGGGAGTGTATAGCAGGTTCCAGTCTCTGGTGGAGAGTGTATAGCAGGCTCCAGTCTCTGGCGGAGAGCGTATAGCAGGTTCTAGTCTCTGGTGGAGAGCGCATAGCAGGTTCCAGTCTGTGGTGGGGAGTGTATAGCAGGCTCTAGTCTCTGACGGAGAGCGTATAGCAGGTTCCAGTCTCTGGTGGAGAGCGTATAGCAGGTTCCAGTCTCTGGTGGGGAGCGTATAGCAGGCTCTAGTCTCTGGTGGAGAGCGTATAGCAGAGTCTAGTCCCGGTTGGAGAGCGGATAGCAGGTTCCAGTTTCTGGTGGAGAGTGTATAGCAGGTTCCAGTCTCTGGCGGAGAGCGTATAGCAGGTTCCAGTCTCTGGCGGAGAGCGTATAGCAAGTTCCAGTCTCTGGCGGAGAGCGTATAGCAGGTTCCAGTCTCTGGCGGAGAGCGTATAGCAGGTTCCAGTCTCTTGCGGAGAGCGTATAGCAGGTTCCAGTCTCTGGTGGAGAGCGTATAGCAGGTTCCAGTCTCTGGCGGAGAGCGTATAGCAGGTTCCAGTCTCTGGCGGTGAGCGTATAGCAGGTTCCTGTCTCTGGCGGAGAGCGTATAGCAGGTTCCAGTCTCTGACGGAGAGCGTATAGCAGGTTCCAGTCTGTGGTGGAGAGCGTATAGCAGGCTCCAGTCACTGGTGGGGAGTGTATAGCAGGTTCCAGTCTCTGGTGGAGAGTGTATAGCAGGCTCCAGTCTCTGGCGGAGAGCGTATAGCAGGTTCCAGTCTCTGGTGGAGAGCGCATAGCAGGTTCCAGTCTGTGGTGGGGAGTGTATAGCAGGCTCTAGTCTCTGACGGAGAGCGTATAGCAGGTTCCAGTCTCTGGTGGAGAGCGTATAGCAGGTTCCAGTCTCTGGTGGGGAGCGTATAGCAGGCTCTAGTCTCTGGTGGAGAGCGTATAGCAGAGTCTAGTCCCGGTTGGAGAGCGGATAGCAGGTTCCAGTCTCTGGTGGAGAGTGTATAGCAGGTTCCAGTCTCTGGCGGAGAGCGTATAGCAGGTTCCAGTCTCTGGCGGAGAGCGTATAGCAAGTTCCAGTCTCTGGTGGAGAGCGTATAGCAGGTTCCAGTCTCTGGCGGAGAGCGTATAGCAGGTTCCAGTCTCTTGCGGAGAGCGTATAGCAGGTTCCAGTCTCTGGTGGAGAGCGTATAGCAGGTTCCAGTCTCTGGCGGAGAGCGTATAGCAGGTTCCAGTCTCTGGCGGCGAGCGTATAGCAGGTTCCTGTCTCTGGCGTAGAGCGTATAGCAGGTTCCAGTCTCTGACGGAGAGCGTATAGCAGGTTCCAGTCTCTGACGGAGAGCGTATAGCAGGTTCCAGTCTCTGGTGGAGAGCATATAGCAGGTTCCAGTTTCTGGTGGAGAGCGTATAGCAGGTTCCAGTCTCTGGTGGAGAGCGTATAGCAGGTTCCAGTCTCTGGTGGAGAGTGTATAGCAGGTTGCCTATCTCTGGTGGAGAGCGTATAGCAGGTTCCAGTCTGTGGCGGAGAGCGTATAGCAGGTTCCAGTCTCTGGCGGAGAGTGTATAGCAGGTTCCAGTCTCTGGCGGAGAGTGTATAGCAGGTTGCCTATCTCTGGTGGAGAGCGTGTAGCAGGTTCCAGTCTCTGGTGGAGAGCGTATAGCAGGTTCCAGTCTCTGGTGGAGAGTGTATAGCAGGTTCCAGTCTCTGGCGGAGAGCGTATAGCAGGTTCCAGTTTCTGGTGGAGAGCGTATAGCAGGTTCCAGTCTCTGGTGGAGAGCGTATAGCAGGTTCCAGTCTCTAGTGGAGAGTGTATAGCAGGTTGCCTATCTCTGGTGGAGAGCGTATAGCAGGTTCCAGTCTGTGGTGGAGAGCGTATAGCAGGTTCCAGTCTCTGGTGGAGAGTGTATAGCAGTTTCCAGTCTCTGGCGGAGAGTGTATAGCAGGTTGCCTATCTCTGGTGGAGAGCGTATAGCAGGTTCCAGTCTCTGGTGGAGAGCGTATAGCAGGTTCCAGTCTCTGGTGGAGAGTGTATAGCAGGTTCCAGTCTCTGGCGGAGAGTGTATTACAGGTTCCAGTCTCTGGTGGAGAGTGTATAGCAGGTTCCAGTCTCTGGTGGAGAACGTATAGCAGGTTCCAGTCCCTGGCGGAGAGTGTATAGCAGCTTCCAGTCTCTGGCGGAGAGTGTATAGCAGGTTCCAGTCTCTGGTGGAGAGTGTATAGCAGGTTCCAGTCTCTGGTGGAGAGTGTATAGCAGGTTCCAGTCCCTGGCGGGGGAACGTAAAGCAGGTTCCAGTCTCTGGCAGGGAGCGTATAGTAGTTTCCAGTTTCTGGTGGAGAGCGGATAACAGGTTACAGTTGCTGGTGGAGAGTGGATAGCAGGTTCCAGTCTCTGGTGGAGAGAAGATAGCTGGTTCCAGTCTCTGGTGGAGAGTGTATAGCAGGTTCCAGTCCCTGGCGGGGGAACGTAAAGCAGGTTCCAGTCTCTGGCAGGGAGCGTATAGTAGGTTCCAGTTTCTGGTGGAGAGCGGATAACAGGTTACAGTTGCTGGTGGAGAGTGGATAGCAGGTTCCAGTCTCTGGTGGAGAGAAGATAGCTGGTTCCAGTCTCTGGTGGAGAGTGTATGGTAAATTACTGGTGTACAGTTTAGAGCCAGTTATAATCTCTGGTGGAGTATAGCAGGTCTCCCATGTCTGGTGGCCAGTAGGCAATATGTCATGCCAATGCCAGTGTCTAATCTATGTTGGCCAATGTATAGCCAACTATGATATCTTTTGGTTGGTGTATAGCAAGTATGCAATCTCTGGTGGCCAATGTATAAGCAGGTCTCCAATATATCTTTGCCTACGTATTAGCAGGTCTGCAATCTCTCGGCCTGCGTATAAGTAGGTCTACAATCTCTTGACCTGTGTATAGCAGGTTGCCTATCTCTGGTGACCAGTGTATAGCAGGTTGCCTATCTCTGGTGACCAGTGTATAGCAGGTTGCCTATCTCTGGTGACCAGTGTATAGCAGGTTGCCTATTTCTGGTGACCAGTGTATAGCAGGTTGCCTATTTCTGGTGACCAGTGTATAACAGGTTGCCTATCTCTGGTGACCAGTGTATAGCAGGTTGCCTATCTCTGGTGACCAGTGTATAGCAGGTTGCTTATCTCTGGTGACCAGTGTATAGCAGGTTGCCTATCTCTGGTGACCAGTGTATAGCAGGTTGCCAATCTCTGGTGACCAGTGTATAACAGGTTGCCAATCTCTGGTGACCAGTGTATAACAGGTTGCCAATCTCTGGTGACCAGTGTATAACAGGTTGCCTATCTCTGGTGACCAGTGTATAGCAGGTTGCCTATCTCTGGTGACCAGTGTATAGCAGGTTGCCAATCTCTGGTGACCAGTGTATAGCAGGTTGCCTATCTCTGGTGACCAGTGTATAGCAGGTTGCCAATCTCTGGTGACCAGGGTATAGCAGGTTGCCTATCTCTGGTGACCAGTGTATAGCAGGTTGCCAATCTCTGGTGACCAGTGTATAGCAGGTTGCCTATCTCTGGTGACCAGTGTATAGCAGGTTGCCTATCTCTGGTGACCAGTGTATAGCAGGTTGCCTATCTCAGGTGACCAGTGTATAGCAGGTTGCCTATCTCAGGTGACCAGTGTATAGCAGGTTGCCTATCTCAGGTGACCAGTGTATAGCAGGTTGCCTATCTCAGGTGACCAGTGTATAGCAGGTTGCCTATCTCAGGTGACCAGTGTATAGCAGGTTGCCTATCTCTGGTGACCAGTGTATAGCAGGTTGCCTATCTCTGGTGACCAGTGTATAATAAACCTCTAATCACTGGTGTTCAGTGTTTAGCCAACTATAATAATCTCTGGTGGCTGGAGTGTAGCAGATCTCCAAATTCTGGTGGCTAGCGTATAGCAGGTCCCTTCCTCCATCATGTAACTCACCTGCCACTTGGCCCTCCGCTCCATTGCCTGCTTGTTGCTTGGATAAGAGCCACCATTAGAAGTCAGTAACAGCAGGTAAGCAACTCGGTGTACTCCCATGATGGCAGTCATCACCCTCACTATAATGCTAGGTTTGGCCGGTGTTATTAGGTGTTATATATAAATGCAGAGCAATACACACATGCTGTAGTCAATATAGATGAGAAAAACACTGGGGTCACAATAATACAGCTTTGTTTATATCTAATTGCTTTACTACACTGTGTCTTGTCCTCTAGGTAATGATACAGAAACTAATGGTGTCCACCTCTATGACCCCAGGCCTGAGAGCGAGGTTAGCGCAGTCCAATGTGCTTGAATGTGAAGCGACATGGTTCTGCCCCTTTGTGACAAAGGCACCTTTCTCTTGGGAAGGGAAAGTTTGGCTTGAAGAACGTTAGGGACAGTGAGATTATCAGGGACAGTGCAGACCCTCAATTACCCTCCAGCAAATACACAAAGAGGAAGCATCTCTCTGTACCTGGAACCTTTATGAAGGTGCTATCCCTGGCAGTTTGGTTGTTGTTATAGATGCGCGGGAAACAGACACAGGTTAGCGCACATACTAAGACCATGTCACTGAAAGGGTTAATTGTGTGCAGGCGGCAGAAGTAAGAATTGCCGGTTGTATAGCTTGCTTTAATAGACCACATATTGGGTTCTATGTACTAAGGCCCTGATTCAGAGCCGGACGCTCTGACCAGAGCGCTCGCTCTGAATCAGGGCCCACCTCCATAAATATGGAGCGTCCTCCTGGACGCTCGTATAGCTGTGGGTCACCACCCACAGCATATACTGTACGAGTGTGCAGGATGATGGTCGCGATGGTCTTGACCATCGCGACCATCGCCACTTCGAGCAGAAGCCTGCGGTTGAGTTTCTCAACCGCAAGGCCAGGAGTGATTTTGGCTCTATCAGAGCCAAAATCACTCCCACTGACATCACTAGTGATGTCAGTGGTTCCGGCTTCTGACGGTAGGCGTTCCCTTGGGAACGCCTCCGTCTGGCAGGCACGCCCACCAAAGGGGGCGTGTTGTCAATCAACATCGACAGCACGCCCCCTTTGATCAGACACTACGAGCGA
Organism: Taudactylus pleione; assembly: GCA_031769625.1. Classification (NCBI taxonomy): domain Eukaryota; kingdom Metazoa; phylum Chordata; class Amphibia; order Anura; family Myobatrachidae; genus Taudactylus; species Taudactylus pleione. The sequence continues at coordinate 932,518 of JAUIMM010000883.1, forward strand.
AGGAAAGTCCTTCGCTCTTCGCGTCCCTCCGTCGTGCGCATGCGCAGTGCAGACCATCGACCCACTTGCGAGCGGACAGCCGCTCGCGAGTGGGTCTGAATCAGGGCCTAAGTCTTGGAGAGAGATAAAGTAACAACAACCAATCAGCTCCTAACTGCCACTTTACAGGCTGTGTTTGAAAAATGACAGTTAGGAGCTGATTGGTTGGTACTTTACCTCCGTCCACTTTAACTCTCTCCAAGGCTTAGTACATAGACGCCATTGTTTGTTCTGCGCTGTCATTTCCCACCTGTAGGACCAAGAGAAAAAGGTAGAAATTAGGGGTCTGGGAGATACAGTAGAGGACAAAAAAAAAGAGGAGACCAAGATGGCAGCATGCGAGACCGGATTGCGCACATCCAGTTCTAAGGGTTGAAGTGACCAGCAGGTAAAACTTACTAAGTGGCGGCTTTTGCAATCTGCCTCTACTCGACGTGTTTAGGCCTGAAATTTAGTGATACTGAAAGCAAAAAATACGCCGTGCCAAAGCCGCCGCTTAGTAAATGTACCCCCTAATCATTGACTTCAACCTTTAACATGTGAAAGCCCAGATTGGACAGATCGAGTTCTCTTGAAACAGGTTGTAATCCTACTAAAACACCAGCATTATGGCCAGGGACAACCAACGTTTTGCATGGGGATGGCGAAGATATCCGTCATATATCCTGCTTTGGGAAATTGATTTAAAAAAAAGAGCGAAAGTTAATTGCGGAACTTGGATAAATGTTATTTTTATATAGTAAAAAGATCATATTTGTTTTGGCACAAAAATGAAAGTATTTAGGTGTCAGCAGCGATTCTAGTAAATTTCCAGGTACAGCAGCAGGGATTTTGGCAACACAACGTGATCGTAGAAACAATCGCTTGAAAAGACAACACAAACACCACCATAAAGCTGGGAGGTAGAGAGCATCTGCCCTGCCAGAATGTAACCCTTTATCTCCAATCCCTGCGGCGTGGACGCTTTTAATTGCCTTTCTGCCTGATATGAGACATATGAAGATGACCACTGCCATCCGCAAACCCGTCCCCCCACCATCACCTCCGTCTCCTCCCCCCTCATTGGAATCATTCTGGTTATTAAAATGTTTGCTGCTCATATTAAGAGGGGAGCAAGTCACGCATTCATAATTATCACTGACAATATTTAACATCAGACAAAACCCACAAGTGAAGCAATATTACGTCTCTCAATCTCATTTATCTTTCCCGCTTATGGCCCCTCTGTGGTCAACACACTGTGAGCTTGGTGGACATTTAATTATGAACACATCAAAAATGCGGCTGACAAGACAGAAGCTGCGAGGCTCCTGGGATGAGGGGTAGAGGGTGGAGATTGGGCAGAAGAACAGAGAATTTTTCTTCTTGCACTTGCGAGCTACATCTGTGGAATATGCTGCGATCACTTTGTAAGGAGCACATTAAGGTAATAATCCACCCCACCAAAAAAAAGCCATTCGTCAGGCTCACTAGAACACGTAGCATAAAAATCCAGATTTATCACACTATATCCAACGCAGGAGACTCAGGGCCTGATTCAGAGCCGGACGCTATTTGCGCTCGCTCGTTCTGAAAAAGGGGCCGGATATTTAAATAGAGCGCTCGCTCTTTGCGGTCTGTTGACGCCTCTATGTCTGAATGAGCGAACGAAATATGCGCTCGCTATTTTTTATAAAACGCCCCCTGGCCGCTCGCATCCTACGTCATCTCCGCTATTTATTAGATTAATCGAGTACATCGAAAGGCGTCTGAACTGCTCGCAGTGCTTGTGGTTGGATTTTCCTACCGCAATCATGCGAGCAATTCAGGCTAAAAGACAACCAAGTGACGTGGTCGATGACGCTGCTTTGTTAATTATGCACACCCTTAAAACGCCCGTTTTGACCGTTTGGCACGCCTGCGTTCGGATCTCCACTCCCCGTTTTCAAGCACCTTCCCCTGTTACCACCCATAAACGCCTCATTCTGTCACTCAAATTAGCAGGCACTCGCTATTTTGCGAGCACACAATTTCCGACTGCAATGACTGGTTCGCGCATGCGTATTACAACCCATATGCATGCGCAGTGTGCGAACATCGCTCTGAGCGAACGAGCGGCCGCTTACGAGCGGCTCTGAATCAAGGCCGATTACACAATACACATTGTTACTGACGATAAACAAGAATAAATCGCTGCCCTGTTCTCATCTTTGGTAACATTATATATATGTATATATATATATATATGTAAAGAAGTTTGTTTGTTGGTGAATATCTTCCACAGCTCCCAGGGTAAAGCTGCCAAATCTTACATAGTTATTTAGTATAAAAATAAGTAAGCTTTTAGACATCATAGCGACAAAGTGTCAGAGCGACTAATCTTATATATAAAATTGGTCTGTTTGATGGTTTGTCTGTCTGTCCGGTTATGCATTCGGACACCCCTGTACTGATTGGGATGAAACCAACGCAAGGTGGTCCAGTTGGATCCTGGACAGGTTTTAGGGGGGTTAGGGTCTTGGTCGGACCTCCCGTTGGTGTACGCTAGGCAGAACTTTAACTTGGGGAGCCTGTCCTGAGCCTTCCCCTGGATGGATTTGGACGAAAACTTCACAGAGTGGTAACATTGGATCCCAGAAGACATACCAGGGGGTTGAGGTCCCGTTCGGACCTCCCTTTGGTGTATGCTGGACAGAATTTTGACCCGGGGAGCCTGTTCACAAAGGGGTGGCAATTGGTCTGGGATGCCTAATGGAGTGGTTGGGGTCCTGGTCGGACCTCACAGCAGAGGGAGCCGGGCAGAACTTTGACCCAGGGAGACTGTTCTGGACCTTCCCCTGGATGGATTTGGACAACATCCCATAATAGAGCTAATTAACTTGAAAATTTAACCCCAGGCAACGCCGGTCACTTCACCCAGTATTTGTATAGGTGTGTGTGTAACAGCAGTAAAGTTTTGATGCTGCTATCTACGTACCCAATATGTAGTTCACCCCAGGCAATGTTATATATTGTCAACATCATATTTAGGTTATGGAACTTAAATTATGTATCTGGGCCATTTGTATAATATTTTTATATCGCCATATTTAGAGAACATGAAAAACAACAGGAAAATGTAAAATAGTGTTGGCCGATCGAATATGATTGTTACTAGTCTGATACAACATGATACATCGTAAATATATTTCTTTATACTGGGTTCAACTAGAATGGTTATTGAATTCCTGGTAATATTCATTGTTGTCCTTAGTCAATGGTTCAATTTCTGACTGTATTAAAAACAAAGCTAATTGAATACTGTACACATTCAAAGAGAGGCAAACTTGAATAGGGGTCAATATATTTAATACTATATGTAACCAGGTACGGCCATTAAATGTATTGTAACCCTACATAAATATATATATATATATATATATATATATATATACACACACACACACACACACACCACCTTTAGGAGAGTGAGGGAAAAAAAGACAATACAGGTATATAAAACTATAAATACAAGATAATAAAATATAAAAAAATATATACAGAAACCATATATAAATTATATTTTAATTTATCAAGAATAGTGAATAGAAATATTGGAAAAAATAAAAAATTACATTTTAATATATAAAAAATAAATAAATATATTAGATATAGAATAAAGTATACAAATAAACAATAAAGAGTAAATATAAATAAAAATATATGTAAAAGATAAATGATAGAAAATAATTAATATAAACAAGACCCTAAAAATTAAATACACATACAACCAAGGTATCTAAATATGCCCTTAACTACCAACCTGTACATGACACATGTTAAGAAAATTTTGTATAATGAGACTACTCTTACAAATAGAATATAGTACTCTAGAAATATTGCATCATATGGAAAGAAACACAATATAAGCAGCATAAGTGAATCCACATTAATGAACAGCTAAGTATGATCTATATTCTAGTACTACTATCAGGAGAATATGGCATTTAGCTCACATCAGCTAAGCACAATTACTACAGCTACCAGAAAACACAGGGGTGTATACACTAACTAGTGGTTTATCAAAGCCGAAGACAATCTGAGGCATTGACCGATAGCTTTAAACCCATTGGTCAAAGCCACCAATGACAAACTTACTAAGTAAATATACCCCATAAAATCAAAGGTTTCCCTGGTCCCACCAAGTATTCAGCTGAAGGTATAGGAGTGACACGTTCCTCTTGTAAAATCTTCCCTGTGTGGGCTGGTCAGAAATAGAAAAAAGGCAACAATTCAATTCGGGGTCTAAAGCGTGGCCATACGATCACATCAATGTATAAATCAAATCATCTATATTTCAGACTGATCATTTTTATTCAGATTCACACCAAACCGCTTTAATCCTGTCCTTTGTTCATTGATTTGGCCATCTACTTTTGATGCTATTGGATAATGTCACGGATTTGGTTTCAAAACACTCCAATCTCTTGCCGATGTCTGTAACTTTGTCAAGATCAGCACTCACTTGAGCCTGTGTGACGCGAGTCTAACACAGAATTAAATTAAAAAAACAGATACCTGGGGCCAAATGTAATAGGGTGAGAGATTTAAAAATATGAGAGAAAACGCTCACATTTTTAAACTCAGTCAATGTAATAAAGTCACAGAACATGCAAACTTGCATGTTTTTCAGACTCAAAAACTCTCAAGATTTAAACTCTCATACAGGCGTGTCCAGTTTTGAAATTACAACTCGATCAATGTATTAGTGTGAGAGTTTTACTGCTAAACTCTCACATTTTCTAAACTCTCACCCTATTACATTTGGCCCCTGGTCTGTCTACAGAAATGAACACACCCCAGTATCTCTCCCACTCACTAATAATTCTCTGGTTCTACCATCCTGGAAAGGATTTCAGAAGCAATACACTCTGAGTAGGAAGATTACAATCTCCTTAAGCAATTACAATTAAGTCCCAGGTTTCGTTACTTAAATAAGAACCTGTAGTACAGATATGTAGCAAGGATAAGCCAAAACCACAGGCAAAATGGATCAAACAAATCTTATTAAATTAAATTTAATATGAGAAAGATACTCACAATGCTTATATGATATACAAAAACAATTAATAAGAATATAATACAAAGATAGTCTAATGCCAGCCATACACAGTGTGATATTGAAATGTCACGATGTGTTGTACGATTTCCCTTGAGATTCTCCATACGATGTGTTCAAATGGTGTACGATTGATCGTTACGATCATACCACACGGATGCTAATGTGTATCACATTGTACACAATAGATTGCAATCTTACGGTTTTGCCATAAGATCTATGATCCAGTTATACGATGGCAGGGATGAGCATTAGCATCGTAAACATACAGAATCAACACACAATGTGCACGATTGATCGTAATGATTGATTGACATCGTCCACATCATGCAAAAAATTGCACCGTGTATGGGCCGCCTTAGGCAAATAATGTTCTCATAAACATAAAGGAAAAAATTAATAGAACAGTCTCACTGACATGAAACTTGTTGCTGGGAGATGCAAAAAGATGGAACAATTCACAATGTCAGATTGGCTGTAAAGAAATGTACAAAGTTTCAGAGTTCTACATAGTAAGTTATGCCTGCCTGAGCAGGCACACAACCCCCCTGCTGGCTCACTTGGCTTGTGTAGATACCAATCAGGTTTTATGTCCCTTTTCCAGAGCATGCTTTCACTCAGGTATGACGGGGTGACATTCACCAGGCAAATCTTATGTTGGTGAGAAGGGCCCATCATTTTACCTATCTGTTGGATCATTTACTGGCAGTCCTAATGGGCTACACATATATCTGTCAGCCTCCCCCTCACATGTTATCTCCTCAGATAAATAATTAACCCTGCAGCTGGATGTTACATCTCAAGGGTCAATCGCAGGTCACCATGCTGGTAATTAAAATAAATACAATTAATAAACTCAAAGGGTTACATGTTGCCTAATATCTTGTGATCCATAACATAATCACAACAGATACATTGGCATAATGTTGATTGTTTACCAATTCAATAAGGCCAGATTGAAAGATCAGATTTTAGTATGTGTGGCCATCTTTCACTGAGTTAAGGGAAGTATTATAAGAAAGGAGACCTTTGATATGAATACGTGGGGTAAAATGACAGCACTGTGAATAAGCAGCATTATTTTTTTTTAACCCATAATTAAATGGAAAGGAAATGAGATTGTTGTTTAATATTTGGATGTTTATTAGTTAAATATTATTCCCCATTTTGGTTTCACCAGTGTGACTTGCATCAGTGATGGATGATAGCTCTGCGGAGAGGTAATGTTACTCAGCCAGTATCTTGTACAATTACATTCCTGGCAGATTGACCACTGTATTTCTTATCTCATTTCATACTAAATGAGAATAGGGGCCAACCATCTTCACAGATTAAACAAATACTACCAAGCTACAGTGCACTAATTAAGGGACAAGAAGTTAATAATCACTTTCTTTCAGGAAGAAGTCACGGGAAGGTAAATGTATTGATCATATACTGCAAGCGATTCTGAGACACGTTTAACCTCTTCCTGCCTGACAGAGGCTGCACACTCTGTAATGATGGCGATGATCACGGTTGATGGTCATGGACATTTTAAGGGCTGGGGGACCATGTGCATAGGCAAATGCGGTGTGGGGGGGTTCCAGTCACCCGGAAACCCCCATCTCTTGGCTAGTAGCTCAACAATAGTATATAATACAATTATACTAGCGCTGCAGCCAAAACTTGCAACATAAGAGGCAGAATAAAGCTGCTGCACATGCCCAGTGGTATCACGTTCTCCTACCAAGTGTTCTAGTGTTCTGTTTGTGGGGATCTCAGCACTCAGTCAGAGCGACAGACCAGAGAGCAGCTGCCAGCAAGAAGAGACAGGCGTCTTACCATGAGGATGAGAGAATATGTGCTTAGACAGCTCAGTTCTGGTTCTCTTATGTATGTATATTTATTATGGGATGTTTAACCTTTCAAGCTCAGGCTGGCTGGCCCTACTGCCGCATCTAATGGCATACGATGATTGCTCATCTTGTATATGTCTGAAATACTTTGCTTGTTGCAGCCTATAGCTTGCTAAGTGTTATTTATGCCCCGTTCATGGACTGGCCATGCTTACTCTAAAAATCAAGCATTTTCGAACCCCCCCTGTAGAAATCCTTGTCCCCCATGGTGCAGCAAGGCATCCCCCACACGATCAATGATCGTGATTTAATGTGCGCTGCAATTTTTTTTTCTTATTTGTGTGTATTTCATGTCCGTGCAAGTGCCTACTGAAGTCAGTTTGTATATAGAGGTCTCTAAGGCTATCAAATGCACTTTGGCGTTGCTATATAGATAAATAGGGTGTGGTATGAAAAGTCGACAGTCCGAATGTCGACATGGACATTAGATTGACAAGCAAATTGTCAACATTTACAAATGGCGCCATGTTTGTAATGCCAATATTTAATATGCCGACATGAGTAACCCTAAACCTAACTGTAAATAGAACACAAACCTGACATGTCGGCAAATTGACGTCGGCATGTCAAATGTCAACATTTTAACCAAGTTGCCATTTGTGAATGTGGACATTTTTTTTTTGTTGTCCTTATGTCCATGTTGATATTCTGACTGTCGACATTCTAACAGGATCCCCCCAAAAAATAATGGACCTGTACACACAGAATTACACTGTCTGACAAGGTTTCATTCACCTGTCACTAACTGTGATGTGCAGACGTGCTGATACTCAGTAACACAGACAGGGGTCCATGGGAACGCTAATTAGTTACTTAGCAAGCTACGCTGTAGGGAAGATTTCAGACAAATTAATCAACACTCGTTAAATGCAAATATGGAGTATGAGGATTTACCAATGCATTCTCTCTCTCAATCTATGTTTTTGACCCCTATAACAGGCAGCAATTTATGGTTGTAGAACCACAAGTCCCAGCTCATCATAGCATGATTGGACTTGTAGTTCTCCAAGAACTGGAGAGCCAAAGACTGCTTCTGCCAGCATGTAAAGTATGCTCCATATGGGGGAGCTGGATAAACAATACACAGCGGCGTGCAACTGCTCTTAGGGGCACTAGGTAATGTTACCCCTCACACACAATAACACAACTCCGAGAAAACTGCAGCAAATGTGTATATATCCCTGGGGTTAAACCGCAATCACTCTTTGTCCATGGTATACAACCAACAGCCAGTGGATCCCTTGTGGCACCATATAAATAAAAGATAATAATAAGAATAACTCCTCTGTCCCTGCAAAAACCCCTTGCCTGCCCCGGAATGTCCTCTGTTGCTGGGACTGGAGACCCTAGTGGTGGTGTGCAGGGTCCTCAACTGGCAGTATAAGTGGGAGATCTAATAAGCAGGTCATGGCTGCCGGCTTGCCTGTTGTGCCTGCCCCCAAAGACTAGAGGGTCCCCACCTAGAGCAAATCCTAGACTATTACACAGCAGAAATTAGTGCATTACAAGTTCTGCTTTTAATGTGTCTTCAGTACGGTTTCCAAAACTGGAATGCTAGTGCTCAGTGTATTCCACGTCTCCCCGGTGATCAGCCACAAACAGCACTCATGTTTTAAGCTGCATATACACTATACGATGGTGCAAGCCAACGATGCCGCGACCAATGTAATACATGGTATGCACCGCACACGCTATTTAATCCAGCGTACGTCAGTGAGATGTATCGTTCCATGCTGCATGTAACTTCACTGCATCATTTATTGCATCGTCACATCATACAACACTATACGATGTGTACGATATATTATTCTGATCCGCGTTGGAACGATATATCGTACTATACATCGTATAGGATGCATCCAGCTTAAGGATGCTGCACCCTCAACACCATTCTTTGATGCTGCTAGTCGCCCAGAGAGACTGTGTGTAAACTTATTAAACATTTATTAGTTAGAACATCTGAGGTGTTTTGACCTGTAATCGTCTTGGCTGATCAATCCCTTGCAAGGTGGGATCAGTGAGGCCGAGTTGGATATGGCTAAGGCTCGCACTGCTGAAGCTCCCAATCAACTGAATACTGGGAACTGTGGGGGATATGGATCAAACCTTCTATAGAGGACAAGTGCAGAAGTTGCCCAAAGAATGGCAGGTGCCATTTGCTACCAGGGTTGAGTGGTATGCAGTCGGGAAGCCGGCGGACCTAATCCCGACAGCCAGCTTCCCGACTGCTTAATCCCGGCGAGGGTTAAATGACAGGCGTCTAAATCTAGACGCCTGTCACTTTACCGACGCCGGAAGACCGGCGCCCGGCATCCCGGTCGAAGGGATGACGGGCGCCGAGCACGGGTAGCCGCGTGGGGGGGGTAGGTTTAGGTTAGGGGAAGGGGGGGTTAGGGTTAGGCACCCCCGGGGGGAGGTTAGGGTTAGGCAGCGGGGTAGGGGATATAGGTTTAGGCACTTAGAGGGAGGGTTAGGGATAAGGGTTGGGGAAGGGTTAGAATCAGGGACGTATCTATAACCCTGGGGAACAGTGAATCTGATACCAGGGATTTAAGAGTCAATTTTCGATTAATTTTGTGCTACTGACCATTAATATGCCATGCTTATTTTTCAGTTGGCTCTAGTTTTTGAGAGATGCAGATGTCTTTAATATTTATGGAAAATTAAATTAAACAATGTTAAAAATAGTTAAAAAAAAAAATTTTTATTCTGATTAAATTTGATTAGTAAAATGTTATAAAAAGACACAGGATAATTACATACATAAGTGTTAGGAAGCTATAAGAACCTTTTTTTTGTAGGATTTTCTTTTGTATTCTTGTTGCGGGCAGTCCCTCTGCCAACTCCAAATGTTCAACAAATATACGTGAAACAATCGCCTGCCTTGTCCAATGCTTTTACAAAATTGTTTCATTAAACCCAGTTTGATATGGAGAGGCAGAGCACGGCCATGCCTCCTCCCAGCGTTAGTGAGGAGATTTGAATGTGTTATGTATCTCAAACGTGACTACCAGCTACGTTATCACAAATAAAACAAATTCTTGTTATTGTTGAAAGAGGGTAGTTGTTAAAAGCAAAACTAAAGCTGGGTACACACGTAAAGATTTTCTGTCCAACCATCCAACTAGCTGATTGCTTGGAATGAAAATCTGGTAACGTATGTGAATAACTGATGATCAGCAATTTGCTCCTAAATGCCAGAAAACAGATGAAAATGGAGTCAGACAAGTTTGTTAAATGTTTGATCTAAACAATTTGTTCAAACAACAGTTTTTGTCCATTTTCCGGCGTTTGGGAGCAAATTGCTGATTGTCATTTGCTTTCATACGTTACCAGATTTTCATTCCAACCAATCAACTAGTTGGATGGTTGGACAGAAAATCTTTACGTGTGTATGCAGCATAAGTCGATTCTGTTAAGTAAAGCGGCCTAGACTAGTAAGGTACTGTACTTCAAATGGAGAAAATTGCATTTTATAATTTTTCTTAATTTGAAAACTGGAGCCAATTCAGCTATAGCGAAGATCTAATGCGCACATAGGGCCTGCGAGTACTCTCACACTAAATCCTAGGCAAGAAAAAAATATATATTTTTTTGTTCCCCAATGTTATGGGTGCACCCATATTATTTAAAATTTACCTCTCCAAGGTCCCGCGTCGGGTCTCTCAGCGCTGCTCAAAATGCTGGAAAATGGCAGCCGTGCCATTTCCCCGGTGATCTGCGCATGCAGAGTTTACTGATGATGTGGTTGCTGGCCAGCCGCGTCAGTCGTCTGCCGGCCGCCGGGGTGAGAGGAGGGGGCCCATGACGGGGAATGCACACCCCCCCTCTTGGTTAAGATATCTTACAACAGGTGTCGTATCCTTCCTAACCCTGTTGCGATACCGGCTTCAGGATTTTGACCACTGGCATTCTGTACCCAGGACCTCCTTCAGACACGCAATCGCAAGCGCTATGTGCTCACAAGCAGATCGATGGTGATGGCCTGTGCACGCGCAGCACTCGCACTGCTCGTGCGCAAGCCCCGGCGCGAGTGACAAATGCACTCGCTCCAGGGCTCGCTACAAAAGGGGCGGCTGTCGATGTTGATCGACAGCTCGCCCTGTTTTGTAGGCGGGGTTGGGGGGGGTGGCCGGACAAACGGAGGCATTCCTGAAGGAACACCTGCCGTTTGTAGGCGGCCCTACTGACATCACCAGTGAAGCTACCTGGGGCTTGCGGTAGACGAGACCCTACCGCAAGGGTCTCGTCGCAAGCCCCGAGCATCGCGACCATCACCTAGTCACTCGCTAAAGCTGTGGGTGCTAACCCACAGCTCAGCGAGCGTCCAGGAGGCCCCCTTTCAAAAGAAAAGCGGCCGCCCTCATTCAGAGCGAGCGCTCGCTTTTTGCGAGCGGCTCTGAATGAGGTCCCCAGCCCATGGAGACTAACCTCCAACACGCAGAACATGGTAGGTGCATAAAACCAGGTCAGTTGCGGAAAGCGAATATATTCATTTTAAATACAACCACCAAAAACGATTCTGTATACGCTGATTTTTCTACACACAAATAAACAGAAATGCCTTCTTTCTCCTTGTACAGATTGATTATGTTCAGAACACTGGTTACAATGCTTTTGTTGCTCTTTGTGTGAGAGACGGATTGGGTGGAACGATCATATTCCCACACAGAGAAGAAACAAAAGTATGTGGGGGAAAAAGGAAAAAAAAGAAGAAAGATGATAAGCAATGTCATGTCTAACAGCGAATGTCCTCTGCGGTGCTGAGCCCAGGAATTGTCCGGCTCCCCGGCACACAAGGAAGACGCAGAGACAATGACTGCTGCAATCACGCTCACTGCTATGAAAAGGGCTTTGGAGAGAAAGCTGAGGAAGACCTATCATGTTAGCAGATAAATTCTACCCACAATTATTCATTCCTAGCCTCTTGACATGTAGATTAATGAGTTTGATAACCAAGGCTTCCAACACGTAGGTTCAGCCCTGTTCCACCAGCTTCCTTTCCTTCTCCCTGACTAGGAATTACACCTTGCTCGATCGTGTTTAAAATGAAACAAGAAAGGAGGAATCGATACATTTGCAGCGCTCGTCAACATTTCTGCAACTGGCGTATTGTGTCAGACTAACATGAAAGTGAGTGCCAGGGAGATCTTCTGGGTCATGCCGGGTATGCCCCCTGAGACCGGAGACTGTTTGGGGGGACTTAAGGATCAGTGCCGATACTTTACCTTGTAGTATAGAAAGTGCTCATTCATCTCATCCATACACACTATAATCGTAACCAGACTTTTTGGTGCCCAGTGCCAGAGAGAGCATTGGCGCCCCCCACCCTCCATTTTTTTTAAATAGGGACATAAGATAGTGCACCTGAGAGAGGGCCATGGCCTCATGGGGAAGGGCCAGGGAAGAGATAGGAGAGGCCAGGAGATGCTGGGGATAAATAGGGACATAATATAGTGCACCTGAGAGAGGGCCATTGCCTCATGGGGAAGGACCAGGGAAGAGATAGGGGAGGCCAGGAGATGCTGGGGATAAATAGGGACATAATATAGTGCACCTGAGAGAGGGCCATGGCCTCATGGAGAAGGGCCAGGGAAGAGATAGGGGCAGCCAGGAGATGTTGGGGATAAATAGGGACATAACATAGTGCACCTGAGAGAGGGCCATGGCCTCATGGAGAAGGGCCAGGGAAGAGATAGGGGAGGCCAGGAGATGCTGGGGATAAATAGGGACATAATATAGTGCACCTGAGAGAGGGCCATGGCCTCATGGGGAAGGGCCAGGGAAGAGATAGGGGAGGCCAGGAGATGCTGGGGATAAATAGGGACATAATATAGTGCACCTGAGAGAGGGCCATGGCCTCATGGGGAAGGGCCAGGGAAGAGATAGGGGAGGCTAGGAGATGCTGGGGTTAAATAAGGACATAATATAGTGCACCTGAGAGAGGGCCATGGCCTCATGGGGAAGGGCCAGGGAAGAGATAGGGGTGGTCAGGAGATGTTGGGGATAAATAGGGACATAATAGGGAACCTGAGAGAGGGCCATGGCCTCATGGGGAAGGGCCAGGGAAGAGATAGGAGAGGCCAGGAGATGCTGGGGATAAAAGAAGAGGAAGCTACAAGTGAGAATGATGATAAACAGGAAAAGTGACAGCCCCAACCAGCGCCCCCTGCCCTGCGGTGCTCTGTGCCATGGCACTGGTCGCACTACCCAAGTTACAGCCCTGATCATAGGTACTGTACGCTGCATACCAGTGCTGGGACAGAATACTGCCAGGTGATATTCTGTGTTAAGGAATTTAGTCAAAAGCTCAACAACGACAAATGACGACAGGCAACGTGTCGACATTCTCATACTGGGTTTGCCTGCGGGGAGGAAGGGGGGTTAGGGTTAGGCCCTAGAGGGTGGGTTAGGGATTAGGGGAGAAATACTCACTGGAACACTGGAGGATCACAGCTCTGACCCTGAAGTCACAGTCACATGACCGCTGAGACCCAGAAGACGCCGCTGCAGCCGTCGGGAGCAGCTAAGTCACCGTTGGGCCACCAGGGATGATATGTCGGCATTCTAACATGTTGATATTTCAGCAGTCTACATGATGAGTGCCGACTTCTGACTCTATATCACATGGCAGGATGTGTTCTAGTAGTGCAGTATATAGTCACACAGATATCACATGGCGGGATGTGTTCTAGTAGTGCAGTATATAGTCACACAGATATCACATGGCAGGATGTGTTCTAGTAGTGTAGTATATAGTGACACAGATATCACATGGCAGGATGTGTTCTAGTAGTGTAGTATATTGTGACACAGATATCACATGGCAGGATATGTTCTATCAGTGCAGTATATAGTGACACAGATATCACATGGCAGGATATGTTCTAGTAGTGTAGTATATAGTGACACAGATATCACATGGCAGGATGTGTTCTATCAGTGCAGTATATAGTGACACAGATATCACATGGCGGGATATGTTCTAGTAGTGTAGTATATAGTGACACAGATATCACATGGCAGGATGTGTTCTAGTAGTGTAGTATATAGTGACACAGATATCACATGGCAGGATGTGTTCTAGTAGTGCAGTATATAGTGACACAGATATCACATGGCAGGATATGTTCTAGTAGTGTAGTATATAGTGACACAGATATCACATGGCAGGATGTGTTCTAGTAGTGCAGTATATAGTGACACAGATATCACATGGCAGGATATGTTCTAGTAGTGTAGTATATAGTGACACAGATATCACATGGCAGGATGTGTTCTAGTAGTGTAGTATATAGTGGCACAGATATCACATGGCAGGATGTGTTCTAGTAGTGTAGTATATTGTGACACAGATATCACATGGCAGGATATGTTCTATCAGTGCAGTATATAGTGACACAGATATCACATGGCAGGATATGTTCTAGTAGTGTAGTATATAGTGACACAGATATCACATGGCAGGATGTGTTCTATCAGTGCAGTATATAGTGACACAGATATCACATGGCAGGATATGTTCTATCAGTGCAGTATATAGTGACACAGATATCACATGGCAGGATATGTTCTAGTAGTGTAGTATATAGTGACACAGATATCACATGGCAGGATATGTTCTAGTAGTGTAGTATATAGTGACACAGATATCACATGGCAGGATGTGTTCTAGTAGTGTAGTATATAGTGACACAGATATCACATGGCGGGATGTGTTCTAGTAGTGCAGTATATAGTGACACAGATATCACATGGCAGGATATGTTCTATCAGTGCAGTATATAGTGACACAGATATCACATGGCAGGATATGTTCTATCAGTGCAGTATATAGTGACACAGATATAACATGGCAGGATATGTTCTAGTAGTGCAGTATATAGTGACACAGATATCACATGGCGGGATGTGTTCTAGTAGTGCAGTATATAGTGACACAGATATCACATGGCAGGATGTGTTCTAGTAGTGTAGTATATAGTGACACAGATATCACATGGCAGGATGTGTTCTAGTAGTGTAGTATATAGTGACACAGATATCACATGGCGGGATGTGTTCTAGTAGTGTAGTATATAGTGACACAGATATCACATGGCAGGATGTGTTCTAGTAGTGTAGTATATAGTGACACAGATATCACATGGCAGGATATGTTCTATCAGTGTAGTATATAGTGACACAGATATCACATGGCAGGATGTGTTCTAGTAGTGCAGTATATAGTGACACAGATATCACATGGCGGGATGTGTTCTAGTAGTGTAGTATATAGTGACACAGATATCACATGGCAGGATATGTTCTAGTAGTGTAGTATATAGTGACACAGATATCACATGGCAGGATGTGTTCTAGTAGTGTAGTATATAGTGGCACAGATATCACATGGCAGGATGTGTTCTAGTAGTGTAGTATATTGTGACACAGATATCACATGGCAGGATATGTTCTATCAGTGCAGTATATAGTGACACAGATATCACATGGCAGGATATGTTCTAGTAGTGTAGTATATAGTGACACAGATATCACATGGCAGGATGTGTTCTATCAGTGCAGTATATAGTGACACAGATATCACATGGCGGGATGTGTTCTAGTAGTGTAGTATATAGTGACACAGATATCACATGGCGGGATGTGTTCTAGTAGTGTAGTATATAGTGACACAGATATCACATGGCGGGATGTGTTCTAGTAGTGTAGTATATAGTGACACAGATATCACATGGCAGGATGTGTTCTAGTAGTGTAGTATATAGTGACACTGATATCACATGGCAGGATGTGTTCTAGTAGTGTAGTATATAGTGACACAGATATCACATGGCAGGATGTGTTCTAGTAGTGTAGTATATAGTGACACAGATATCACATGGCAGGATGTGTTCTAGTAGTGTAGTATATAGTGACACAGATATCACATGGCAGGATATGTTCTATCAGTGTAGTATATAGTGACACAGATATCACATGGCAGGATGTGTTCTAGTAGTGCAGTATATAGTGACACGGATATCACATGGTGGGATGTGTTCTAGTAGTGTAGTATATAGTGACACAGATATCACATGGCAGGATATGTTCTAGTAGTGTAGTATATAGTGACACAGATATCACATGGCAGGATGTGTTCTAGTAGTGTAGTATATAGTGACACAGATATCACATGGCAGGATGTGTTCTAGTAGTGTAGTATATAGTGAGTGACACAGATATCACATGGCAGGATGTGTTCTAGTAGTGCAGTATATAGTGACACAGATATCACATGGCAGGATATGTTCTATCAGTGCAGTATATAGTGACACAGATATCACATGGCAGGATATGTTCTATCAGTGCAGTATATAGTGACACAGATATAACATGGCAGGATATGTTCTAGTAGTGCAGTATATAGTGACACAGATATCACATGGCGGGATGTGTTCTAGTAGTGCAGTATATAGTGACACAGATATCACATGGCAGGATGTGTTCTAGTAGTGTAGTATATAGTGACACAGATATCACATGGCAGGATGTGTTCTAGTAGTGTAGTATATAGTGACACAGATATCACATGGCGGGATGTGTTCTAGTAGTGTAGTATATAGTGACACAGATATCACATGGCGGGATGTGTTCTAGTAGTGTAGTATATAGTGACACAGATATCACATGGCAGGATATGTTCTAGTAGTGTAGTATATAGTGACACAGATATCACATGGCAGGATGTGTTCTAGTAGTGTAGTATATAGTGACACAGATATCACATGGCAGGATGTGTTCTAGTAGTGTAGTATATAGTGAGTAACACAGATATCACATGGCAGGATGTGTTCTAGTAGTGCAGTATATAGTGACACAGATATCACATGGCAGGATATGTTCTATCAGTGCAGTATATAGTGACACATATCACATGGCAGGATATGTTCTATCAGTGCAGTATATAGTGACACAGATATAACATGGCAGGATATGTTCTAGTAGTGCAGTATATAGTGACACAGATATCACATGGCGGGATGTGTTCTAGTAGTGTAGTATATAGTGAGTGACACAGATATCACATGGCAGGATGTGTTCTAGTAGTGCAGTATATAGTGACACAGATATCACATGGCAGGATGTGTTCTAGTAGTGTAGTATATAGTGAGTGACACAGATATCACATGGCAGGATGTGTTCTAGTAGTGCAGTATATAGTGACACAGATATCACATGGCAGGATATGTTCTATCAGTGCAGTATATAGTGACACAGATATCACATGGTAGGATATGTTCTAGTAGTGCAGTATATAGTGACACAGATATCACATGGCAGGATATGTTCTATCAGTGCAGTATATAGTGACACAGATATCACATGGCAGGATATGTTCTATCAGTGCAGTATATAGTGACACAGATATAACATGGCAGGATATGTTCTAGTAGTGCAGTATATAGTGACACAGATATCACATGGCGGGATGTGTTCTAGTAGTGCAGTATATAGTGACACAGATATCACATGGCAGGATGTGTTCTAGTAGTGTAGTATATAGTGACACAGATATCACATGGCAGGATGTGTTCTAGTAGTGTAGTATATAGTGACACAGATATCACATGGCGGGATGTGTTCTAGTAGTGTAGTATATAGTGACACAGATATCACATGGCAGGATGTGTTCTAGTAGTGTAGTATATAGTGACACAGATATCACATGGCAGGATATGTTCTATCAGTGTAGTATATAGTGACACAGATATCACATGGCAGGATGTGTTCTAGTAGTGCAGTATATAGTGACACAGATATCACATGGCGGGATGTGTTCTAGTAGTGTAGTATATAGTGACACAGATATCACATGGCAGGATATGTTCTAGTAGTGTAGTATATAGTGACACAGATATCACATGGCAGGATGTGTTCTAGTAGTGTAGTATATAGTGACACAGATATCACATGGCAGGATGTGTTCTAGTAGTGTAGTATATAGTGAGTGACACAGATATCACATGGCAGGATGTGTTCTAGTAGTGCAGTATATAGTGACACAGATATCACATGGCAGGATGTGTTCTAGTAGTGTAGTATATAGTGAGTGACACAGATATCACATGGCAGGATGTGTTCTAGTAGTGCAGTATATAGTGACACAGATATCACATGGCAGGATATGTTCTATCAGTGCAGTATATAGTGACACAGATATCACATGGTAGGATATGTTCTAGTAGTGCAGTATCTAGTGACACAGATATCACATGGCAGGATATGTTCTAGTAGTGCAGTATATAGTGACACAGATATCACATGGTAGGATATGTTGTAGTAGTACAGTATATAGTGACACAGATATCACATGGCAGGATGTGTTCTAGTTGTGCAGTATATAGTGACACTGATATCACATGGCAAGATATGTTCTATCAGTACAGTATATAGTGACACAGATATAACATGGCAGGATATGTTCTAGTAGTGCAGTATATAGTGACACAGATATCACATGGCAGGATGTGTTCTAGTAGTGCAGTATATAGTGACACAGATATCACATGGCAGGATGTGTTCTAGTAGTGTAGTATATAGTGACACAGATATAACATGGCAGGATGTGTTCTATCAGTGCAGTATATAGTGACACATATCACATGGCAGGATATGTTCTATCAGTGCAGTATATAGTCACACAGATATCACATGGCAGGATATGTTCTATCAGTGCAGTATATAGTGACACAGATATCACATGGCAGGATATGTTCTATCAGTGCCGTATATAGTGACACAGACATAACATGGCAGGATGTGTTCTAGTAGTGCAGTATATAGTGACACAGATATCACATGGCAGGATGTGTTCTAGTAGTGCAGTATATAATGACACAGATATCACATGGCAGGATGTGTTCTAGTAGTGTAGTATATAGTGACACAGATATAACATGGCAGGATGTGTTCTATCAGTGCAGTATATAGTGACACATATCACATGGCAGGATGTGTTCTAGTAGTGCAGTATATAGTGACACAGATATAACATGGCAGGATGTGTTCTAGTAGTGCAGTATATAGTGACACAGATATAACATGGCAGGATGTGTTCTAGTAGTACAGTATATAGTGACACAGATATAACATGGCAGGATGTGTTCTAGTAGTGCAGTATATAGTCACACAGATATAACATGGCAGGATGTGTTCTAGTAGTGCAGTATATAGTGACACAGATATCACATGGCAGGATATGTTCTATCAGTGCCGTATATAGTGACACAGATATAACATGACAGGATGTGTTCTAGTAGTGCAGTATATAGTCACACAGATATCACATGGCAGGATATATTGGTCACTATATACTGCACTGATAGAACATATCCTCCATTTTCGGAGTTTGCTGCTGAGAACCAACGTCATCTTTAGGCGGCGCTTGTTCTTGGATCCCAGCTCCTTCCTATGGGAAGGAGTTTCGGAGATACAAAGAGGGATCCGAGCGGTTCCCTCCGCCGCCTCCTCACTACCTCCCCGGCGGCTCTGCGCATGCGTGACCCATGGGGACAGCTGCTTTTTGGAGCAGTTGTCTCCTCACCAGAGCAATGATGACTTGCACCGGTGTCACGTGTCCCCCGCTGCGAGTTGGATACTTAAGCATCTCTTGCAGCGAGATCATTCCTTCATGATAAATAGGCCCATACCTACAGACTTTTAGCTTCCTCCTTCCAGGAGAGAGCTGTCGGTCTTTCATAGCGGGGGGCATGTCGCGACAAAGGGGGCGGGAATGGGGCATGGCTGGAATCAAGTAATTGTGGCCCCGCCCCTTTTCACAATTCCACGATTAACGGCAATGTAAAGCAGGGCGCTGGGCCACGAAGATGTGATATCTGTGTCACTATATACTGCACTGCTAGAACATATCCTGCCATGTGATATCTGTGGTACTATATACTGCACTGCTAGAACATATTCTGCCATGTGATATCTGTGTCATTATCTGCTACACTGATTGACCATATTTTGCCATGTGATATCCTATGTCATTATCTGCTACACTGGTAGGATACCACATGGCAAAATATGGTCTATCAGTGTAGCAGATAATGACATAGGATATCACATGGCAAAATATGGTCTATGTCATTATCTGCTACACTGATAGACCATATTTTGCCATGTGATATCCTGTGTTATTATCTGCTACACTGATAGAACATATCCTGCCATGTGATATCCTGTCATTATCTGCTACACTGATAGAACATATCCTGCCATGTGATAACCTGTGTCATTATCTGCTACACTGATAGAACATATCCTGCCATGTGATATCCTGTGTCATTATCTGCTACACTGATAGACCATATCCTACACCACCATATAATACACAGAGAAAACTCACTGTATCCTACCATGTAATATCATGTGTATCTATAAACTACACAGATACAGGATATATTCACAATACTTATACTACACTGACAGCATATATATGACATCCTGATGTGTCGCCATCAGTTCTTCCCTATTGGTTGAGGGAGGCAGCAGCTGCCAAAGGAGAGGAGGTGATACTGCAGCCCTGGCCAGCCGGTCCCAGCGCCTGCGCTATGTATCTGGCAGGCGCTTGGACTGGACGCATGCACACAAGCGGCGGTGATGCAGTGAATGCGCATTACACCAGCTTCAAGGGACCGGAACGGCTGCAGCCCCTAGTAGCCGGGTAGGGCTGCCCGAAAGGCGGAGGAGCGGTTTTCTACTGGAAGCTCGCTCTCTGCTAAACGCAGCCCGGACTGGCAGGCCCAGGAGGAGGAAACACCTCGCCATGAGACTGCCTTGTCCCGTGTGTGATATTAAAGTGGGGTTTTGTGTCCAGCGCTAACCTTATAAGTATGTATGTTTAAAATGGTATATTATGAAAGTACATGAGAAGTTCTAGATTTAAAATTTCGTATTTATTCTGATATACTGTATAGAGGAGTCACAATACTCCTGTTGGTAAAATTAATGTCCAAAACAATGTTCTCCTGTCTCTTGATATTAGCTCAAATTAGGTGAGGTCAGAAGGCTCCTTTAGTGTGCCTCCTTTCGTATGGCAAATATGCCTACGTCACCCTGTGTATTGTGAACGACCCAGAAAACGCCAGTTCTTCATTACACCTTGGTTGCAGGTAACATAAGCAGTCTCCTTTAGGGTGTCTCTTTCCGTATAGCACTTAGGGGCCTAATCAATATACCTAAAATACCGATGGAGGTAATTAGGTATAGGAACTTTTTTTTTTTCCTAAACTTTATTGTATTCTGCCTGGAGATCACATGACAGCATAGCAGACGGAGCCACCGGAGGAGAGACCAGAGCGCCGGAGGGGGCCCCCGGGGGACCTGCACACGCTGATACAGGTAAGTCTCACCTGCTATTCGCCACCTCACAGTGGCGGATAGTAACTCCATCAAATTCATAATTTTCGGAATTTGATGAATACCATAATTTCCATATACCCATACTAATGTACTAATGTATGGGGATTGTGGAAATTAACGCAGAGGGCTTAGCAAGGAGATATCAGTGATATCTTCTGTGCTAAGTGTGTTCATGAATACCAAAATAACGTTATTTAAGGAAAATGTCCTTAAAAACTTTATTTTAGTGTTGACGAATAGGCCCCTTAGTGTCTACGTTTCCCTTTTAACACTGTATGTGACAACCTAAATGATATATATACAAATGTCAGTCTCCAATGAGACGTTCCTCACAGGAGAGATGTGCTGTGTTTGATGGAGTGCAGGGTATTGGTCTGCCCTTGCTAGGGGGTGACCCGCCGAATGAGTAGCTGTGTCATATGTCCCCTCACCGTATCAGTCCCAAAACAGTTTTTGAAAGTGAATGCAGTAAGTTCGAAGGGACAGGGGCGGCTGCTACCGGATCCTGCTATGTGATATCCTGTGTCACAGTATACACTACACAGAGACAGGATACTGTATCCTGCTATGTGATATCCTGTGTCACCCGTACACTACACAGAGAGAGCATACTGTATCCTTTTATGGGATATCCTGTGTCACCCATACACTACACAGAGACAGGATACTGTATCCTGCTATGTGATATCCTGTGTCACCCGTACACTACACAGAGAGAGCATACTGTATCATGCTATGTGATATCCTCTAGACAGAGAGCATATACTGTATCATGCTATGTGATCTCCTGTGTTACCCAAACACTACACAGAGAGAGCATACGGTATCCTGCTATGTGATATCCTGTGTCATCTATACACTACACAGAGAGAGCATACTGTATCCTGCTATGTGATATCCTGTGTCACCGATACACTACACAGAGAGAGCATACGGTATCCTGCTATGTTATATCCTGTGTCACCCATACACTACACAGAGAGAGCATACTGTATCCTTTTATGGTATATCCTCTGTCACCCCATACACTACAGAGAGAGAGCATACGGTATCCTGCTATGTGATATCCTGTGTCACCCATACACTACACAGAGAGAGCATACTGTATCCTGCTATGTGATATCCTGTGTCACAGTATACACTACACAGAGAGAGCATACTGTATCCTATGTGATATCCTGTGTCACCCATACACTACACAGAGAGAGCATATTGTATCCTGCTATGTGATATCCTGTGTCACCCAAACAGTCTGCTCTCTCTGTGTAGTGTATGGGTGACAGAGGATATCACATAGCATGATACAGTCTGCTCTCTCTGTGTAGTGTATCATGCTATGTGATATCCTGTGTCACCCATACACTACACAGAGAGAGCATACTGTGTCCTGCTGTGATATCCTGTGTCACCCCATACACTACACAGAGAGAGCACACTGTATCCTGCTATGTGATATCCTGTGTCACCCATACACTACACAGAAAAGCATACTGTATCCTGCTATGTGATATCTTGTGTCACCCATACACTACACAAAGAGAGAGCAGACTGTATCATGCTATGGTATATCCTCTGTCACCCCATACACTACAGAGAGAGAGCATACGGTATCCTGCTATGTGATATCCTGTGTCACCCCTACACTACACAGAGAGAGCATACTGTATCCTGCTATGTGATATCCTCTGTCACCCCATACACTACACAGAGAGAGCAAACTGTATCCTGCTATGTGATATCCTCTGTCACCCATACACTACACAGAGGGAGCCTACTGTATCCTGCTATGTGATATCCTCTGTCACCCATACACTACACAGAGAGAGCATACTGTATCCTGCTATGTGATATCCTGTGTCACCCCATACACTACACAGAGAGAGCATACTGTATCCTGCTATGTGATATCCTGTGTCACAGTATACACTACACAGAGAGAGCATACTGTATCCTGCTATGTGATATCCTCTGTCACCCGTACACTACACAGAGAGAGCATACTGTATCCTGCTATGTGATATCCTCTGTCACCCCATACACTACACAGAGAGAGCATACTGTATCCTGCTATGTGATATCCTGTGTCACCCCATACACTACACAGAGAGAGCATACGGTATCCTGCTATGTGATATCCTCTGTCACCCCATACACTACACAGAGAGAGCACACTGTATCCTGCTATGTGATATCCTGTGTCACCCATACACTACACAGAGAGAGCATACTGTATCCTGCTATGTGATATCCTCTGTCACCCATACACTACACAGAGAGAGCATACTGTATCCTGCTATGTGATATCCTCTGTCACCCATACACTACACAGAGAGAGCATACTGTATCCTGCTATGTGATATCCTGTGTCACCCATACACTACACAGAGAGAGCATACTGTATCCTGCTATGTGATATCCTGTGTCACCCCATACACTACACAGAGAGAGCATACTGTATCCTGCTATGTGATATCCTGTGTCACAGTATACACTACACAGAGAGAGCCTACTGTATCCTGCTATGTGATATCCTCTGTCACCCATACACTACACAGAGAGAGCATACTGTATCCTGCTATGTGATATCCTCTGTCACCCATACACTACACAGAGAGAGCATACGGTATCCTGCTATGTGATATCCTCTGTCACCCCATACACTACAGAGAGAGAGCATACTGTATCCTGCTATGTGATATCCTGTGTCACCCATACACTACACAGAGAGAGCATACTGTATCCTGCTATGTGATATCCTGTGTCACCCATACACTACACAGAGAGAGCCTACTGTATCCTGCTATGTGATATCCTCTGTCACCCATACACTACACAGAGGGAGCCTACTGTATCCTGCTATGTGATATCCTCTGTCACCCATACACTACACAGAGAGAGCATACTGTATCCTGCTATGTACATTTGGGGGATCTTTAATATTTGTAGTTACCCCTTGAAAATGGCTGTTTTCGGGGAATATCCCGCAAACATTATGTAATAAATAGGCCTCATTATACTACATTGATGACTACCAACAACCTGCTATGTCTGATCATGGCTAATCTGTCTCCCAGATCCTCCCGACACTGCACCAGGTGCCAGAGCTGAACGGTCTCATGTTTCGGGAGTCAGACAGAAGGCGCTCAGCCAAGAGCACTCGGCACCATACGGCAGATGTATCATCTACTGTAATAAGAGTGCTAACACTGACACTAACAAGAATTGTACCTTATCTGGTACGATGTATGAACAGACCGACCTGTTTTTTGAGTTTTTTTTAATATGTGATCACTTTTCTCCCTGCTGCCCTACTGTGCATGGGTGCTACTCTTCCTACAAAACCTGGAGAGTGTAGCCTATAGCAGTGGCATCCCTCCCCGCGGGGTCACCCGATGCGAGAAGGGAAGCCGTGCGGGCGGCGGAGCTGCGTGCCAACGAAAATGGGCGTGGCCTCGTGAGCAGGGGCCAGGCTACTCTGGAAGGGGCGGGGCCTCACGGCCCGAACCCCCGTGGTTACAGTATGTGTGCAGACAGTGGGGAATGGGGGGTGCTGGAGGTGCGGAGTTACTGCCCTGTTTGTAGTGCCGGCTCCCTCGCAGTGTCAGGAGCCGAGTGCTGCTATTAATTATACAGTGCAGCACTCGGCTCCTGTCACTGAGGGGGAGTCTGCACCTTGGTGTCACCCCTCGGAGGGTGATACCCGAGTGCGGCCCGCACCCCCCTTGTAACGCCACTGGCCTATAGGCAACAACGGCTAACTCCATCACTCCATTGGACGATGGCATTAGCTGCTGGGGAAAAGCATAAGAACGCTTCGCATTTCTGAGATTAGTAAAATTCGGCAATTTAGCAGACCCCCCATAAAAACCTGTAGGGGTTGCCTTTGCATATGAAAACAGGGCATGGCAGCAAATGTCACGATACATACATTCAGGAGATCCTTAATATTTGTGGTTACCGCCCTGAAAACACCTGTTATCCTGATATCCCGCAAATATCTTTGATAAATAGGCCCCTAAAAGGAGTGAGGGGGAAGGTATTGCAGGGCCTAAATGTTCTTAGACAATGATCTTACTGTACGTCATGTTTCATGCGTTTTGTGACCTCATGCTCAGTGAATTATTAAGTCTTCCCCACTTACTGTTATACACCTTCATGTATTCATTAACAAAAAAAAAAGCTTTGTACTTTCTAGTGATTATGGGGTCTATTTATCAAGCAGTGAAAATTGTGGAGCAGTGGAGAAGTTGCCCATAGCAACCAATCAGCTCCTGCCTATTATTTTATAGACTGTACTTGAAAAATGCTACTTGAAAGCTGATTGGTTGCTATGGGCAACTTCTCCACTGGTCCACTTCTCCACTGCTTGATAAATAGACCCCTATATACACTACACTGGAAGGAAGTGTTCCTGCGGCGATAAAGGCCAATGGACAAAATCTGTCTCCACATCTGATTTTCTGCCCTACAAGTTCATCCTGTCTTCTTCCCGCAGTGCCTTCTCTCCCCTCCTGCTATATGTTGGGGCCCCTCAAGACTCTGTAGTTGGGCCCTTGCTATACTCTATACCTTGCCTCTTAGTGAGCTAGTACACATGTTCTGCATACTTTTCTTCCCTTAAATCTCTCCCCTCTCTCTAAACTTATCTCTATTATCTCCATTTTGATGTCCCAATGCTACGTGAAGACCAACATGTTCCAAACTGAGCTCATCTTCTCCTCCCAAAGTCATTAGCCCCCCTCACAGCTGCTGACATCATATTCTCCCCAAGTGCACCATGCCCAATGCCTTGGTGTTATTATCAGTGACATGACCAAAATCCTTGCCTATTTTCTCAGCAATGTGGCCCTGCCAACGCCGGACTATCCCTGCCACAATCTGTCTTTAATGACGAGTAGAGTGTGATCTTCCTCTCTCACCTTTCCTCAACCACTCCACAGCTCTACAAATCCCTACACTGGCTCCCACATAATGTCCAGAATCTGCTTTAAGATCTTCACCTGAACCTTCACCTCTTCTCATCTCTGATAACCACCTTTCACTCCCAAATCCTAGTCTTCTCCAGTGCTGCTCTCCACTCCTAGAATGCCATACCATGCTTGACCAGACAATCCCCCAACCTTCAATTTCTCATAATCCAACTCTTCACTATAACCTGCCGTATAATATTACCACCTGATACTAAGCTCTCCATGCCCCTACCTCTCCAGATCCTATAGTCTCAGTATCATTGTAGATTTTAAAAACTCTCATGAAGTGTCCTCTCTAACCTTTGTCTATTATTGTCTGCACCTTCTTTCTTCACCTTGTATGTCATTGTTCTGCATGTATGCAAGAGCTGTTCTTTGTAGGCTTTATTATACCGAATGTGTGGCAATACAGAGTTTTGCAACTTCTTGTAAATTAATAATAATATTGATATCTGTCCATAAAAAAGTAAACGGTATGTAATACCCCCGGCCGCATGGCCGGCAGTTCGTATCCTGGCAGCGTCAGGCTGACAGAGGAGCTGGAAATCCTGATCGTCCTCAGGTAAGTATCCACTAACCTACTCCCCTAACCGTAACCCTCCCTTAGGGGTGCCTAACCCTAACATCCCCCCCCAAGTGCCTAACCCTAATTCTCCCTCTAAGTGATTAAACTTAACCCCCCCTTCCCCGCTGCCTAAACCCAAGTCCCCCGGGGGGGTGCCTAACCCTAACCTCCCCCCGGGGGTGCCTAACCCTAACCCTCCCTCCCCCTAGCCTAACTCTAACCTCCCGGGGGGTGCCTAACCCTAAGTTCCCCTAAACCTAACCCTCCCCCCGACGCAGCTGTCCGTTCACGGCGCCCGGCATCCCTTCGATCGGGATGCTGGCGCCGGTCTCCCAGCGTCTGTGTAATGAGCGGCGTCTCCATCTAGACACCGGTCATTTCACCGTCGCCGGGATATGACAGTCGGGAATCCAGCTGTCGGTATAATGTCAGCCGGCTTCCCGATTGCATCCCGTAAAAAAACCCCACCTCTGATAACCCTCATTTTCTATAAATCAACTCCCATATCCATCTAAGTACTAGAGCCGCAATGAAATGGACCGTGATTCTCCTGGGGAGCTGGAGACACTAGAAATCCCTTTAAGGGACAGAGGATAATCTTAATTCATGTGTCAGTTCAACAAATTTCCAAACAAAATGTAAAAGTTCAAACAATCATAAAAATTCAGCTTCGAAAAATAGCATAAAAATGGAGGCGTAAAAAAAATATATATATTACACAAACGGAATATATTATAATAAAATAATAGCTTCTTGGCAAAACAAATGAGAGGGCAATAGTTTATTATTGCTTAAGCAAGCTTAGCGCAGCAAAACAATGTTTATTCTTGATTAGTAAGCAGCTTCCAGTCTTTACCAGCGACGGGCACTTTATTGTACACCTGGATAGGAGCCGTCCCGGGCAGCTGTTGTGATGCTCTGGCTTTTATTTCTCGCGCTGCAAAGCGATGTGTAGAATTTGGCAGATTATCCATTAGAGAGATAGGATGGATCTTAAAATGAGCTGTTTGCATGCAGCGCCGAACGTCAGCCATTATTGTGTGTTTTGCTGATGACACAATATTACAAGGGAACAGCAGAATTACTGATACCATAAAATGGTAGTTTTGACTGCTTATATTACCTGTGTGCCTGTATTCAGTGAGATGTCCTGTGACCTTGTGAACTAGCACCAATCACCTTTAGGGAGTATTATAAACAGATACATGCAAAGGTATATTATGTATATTATATCACAAAACTTTTGGATCCATTCCCCCAGCCACCAAAGTCACTTTTGTTTACAGAAGGACATTAAATAGCATAAAATGAGTGTTAAAAAAAAAAAAAAAGAGGAAAAAAACAAAACACAATTTCAATAGTAAAAAAAAAAAATAAATACATTTCTTGAGAAGATAAATAAAAGTACACATATATCATAAACTAATACATCAGTCCCAGGATACCAATTCTACTAATTAACCAACAATAAACTCGGTTGCAAATTCATTGCAAAACTGCCCACACCCCTGAAGCCTCTCCAACAGTCCACTTCGGCAACATTTAACCGCACCCACAAACTGGTGGGCTGTTCGCCCTTTTCCGGCCGGGAAGCAGGGCTGCCCCTTAAATATATGGTGCTCGCTTCAATGGACTGCGAATTAAATAGCGCCAGGAGGTACCTCCTGGAGCTATTCAATACTGCACAGAGTTAGGTCCGGGAATGCCCGTTCTCCCGCCTTAAACAGAGTTTTTAGTCATGAGAACGGGCATTATCCAACTGAATTTCCCGGCGCGATGCTGTTTTCCTGGCGTTAAGGGCAGAAAACAGCATCGCGCCTGTAATTTTGTCGGATTTCTGCTCGCAACCCTGGAGGGGTGCGAGAAGAAATCCTTAACAGCACGCTGAATTGAATAGCTCCGGGAGCTCCCTCCCGGCGCTATATAATTCGCGGTCAATTGAATCGAACCCATAGAATTGTCATGTAAAATGTGCCTGTCTTATGAATACTGAATGATGATGATAATTTATACCGACCTACTACAGGGGCTTCTAATGAGCGTAACCTGATAAGCTAACAGTAATGGCTCCCAGCATTTCTGACGTTGCAACGCATCTGCTGACAATTCATTTTTTTACATTATGAATAATGAAACTTGAATATGGAGGAAATTATTTGCAAAACAATTTTTGGAAGCGTGTCCAGGTAGAACAGAGCATACATTATATATGAATGTATTCCCGTGCCCAACTCTAAGGATACTAAAAAGCCACCACCATGGAAAACCATAGACATTTAAGAGCAAAAAGTTTCAAACTGGTATTATGCAGGTTTTAAAGCACAGAGGTGACTTTAAAAGTCCTTTACAGTGAGGGTACATTTTTTACTTATAATACACAATTTATAATTTTATGCAACGATTGCAGCTTGTAGGAGATGACCCCCCCACATGCAGGAGTGTTTTACCAACACAGGGTACAATCAAAATGAGCCATGTGGCACATGACATCACTGTTCACTAAATAAAATAATTATACATTAGAGGCTTCACCGCTCTTCAAATAGAAGTTTTGGTTTTCTGCTTTCTTATGTTAAAGAACATTTAAACTTTAAACATCTCTACGAAGGAGAACTGCACTAAACGTTATAGGGGGGGGGTATTCAATTACAGGCGAAAAGTCAGAGGATGGACTTTTCGCCATCATCGCTGCTTTTTCTGGGATAAAGTATCGGGCGCGTGCCCGCTTTATCCCAGTATTCAATTAGGATCCGGCGAAAACGGAACCCGGCGGAAAGGTATCGAAAAGTCCTGGGAATTTTTGGTCATTCATCCTGGCACCCCCCAAAAGATGGTCTGACATGGGGGATCACTATGGGTACCCCTGATTTGGCCTGTTGAAGGTAGTCAGGGTTTTTAAATAGCCGCGGCAGGTGCATAAATGCGCCTGTGAAGAAGGGTGAAGAATAGCATTTATCTTATTTTTTTTAAAATAACTATGCCCATCAAATTTGGGGTACATGAAAATGGGTGCAAGCATATTTTGAAGTCCCTAAAGTTATTTTAAGCATTTCTTAAAAAATGCACCTGTCGCTTCCACCCGCAATGAAGAAAACACCTGCCGCATATTTGTGGACCCCCCCTGATTAAAATTTTGCTAGTTTAAAACTTTGTTCCTCGATATGCTTTTTTTCGCCCCAAATATGAAAGTACATTTTTTGGGGTGTCCTTAGTATTTTTTTTTTTTTTTAACACAGAATTCTTTTAGAGAACACTCCCAGGGCTGCAGGCTATTTTTTTAAGCCTGCACCCCTAAACCCCAATTCTGCACTTTTTTTCGCCATGTATTACATGGTCAAAACTTATCCCCGTTTTTTAACAAAGACTTTTCGAACCTGCAAAAAGTATTTGTAATTGAATATGGGGATAAGTGAAACAGGTGAAAATGACGTCATCGGCAATAAATTATCGCCAATAACCCGTTTTCGCAGCCTAATTGAATACGGCCAATAATAGCAAAATAGACAAACAGACAGCTGCCAAGTTCTAGTGTAGGGAAAAGGGAGGTTAGAAACCACGGAAGTTGCCACATGTTGCAAAACCGTGTTTGAATACATTTAGCACTGCAACATTTAGAGTTTGATACTATGGGCTCTATTTACTACAATCCACATATTGAATGCGGATTGTAGTGTGATATTACCGAGTGAATTCGCATTGCAAATTCAGGCAATATCACAGAGATTTACTATAAATCCCTTGCAGGGACAGAGCTTGCGATAAAGCTCTGTCCCTGCGGATCCCATCCGCACTCTAGTCGCGGTATTTTCGGAAAAAATACCACAACTAAGAGCCCGCGCATGCGCCGACCGACCACCGCTACTACCCCCCCACCGACACTAAGCCCCGCCCCCCGCGATCACGGACCCCCGCGACCCCCCCTCCCTTCATTACACTTACCTGCATCCTCCTGGCCTCCGGTGATCTTCTCCGGGCTTCCCGATCAGGTGATCTCCCATACTGCACTGGGGCCCGATCACCTGATGACCGGGCCCCAGTGCACTGTGGGAGACCAGCTGACCGGAGAACAGCCATCACCAGAGGCCCGATCACCGGTCCCTGGAGTCAGGTAAGTAAAAAAAAAATGTTTAATTTTTTTTTTCTTTTTTTTACAGCAATCAGCTTGCGGTCTGCTTAGACCACATAGCTGATTACTGGTACCGGCTCCCACCTCTGCTCTCCCCGTTAGAGCAGAGTGGGAGCCCGGTAACCGGGGGAGACCCTGGATAACGCCACCTCCAGGTGGCGTTATTATCACAGGGGTTCCCCCGGTATTTTTTTACAATTTATTTTTAGTAACTGTGGTCGGATCACATTTCCCATTACAATTATGGGAAATGCGATCTGCTTTACTAAAAATAAGTGATACTGGGGGTTGGAGTAGAATTTTACTAATTCTACTCCAATTGCCCTGTAATAACTACAGGTGAAACTAAAATAATGTGAAAAGGGTGTGAAAACACCCTTTTTCACTTTATTTTAGTAAAAATAATGTTAATAAATAGAGCCCCATATAATTAAGTGATTTATTTTTTACTGATATTTATGTTTTTTATTTACTACTATTTACTGCTTGTTAATATTCTCTCATTAAACAAATTCTAATTTCCACAATTCCCTAGTATCAAACTCATGTGATATTTTTACATTCTATACCCACAGTAGAACATTGAACAGTCACATGTGCCATCACTAATATTCCCGCTCCAAACCTCTCCCAGATATACATTTTCTACTATAACCTTCTATTACTTTCTCCCACTTTTTTCTATTCTTTGAGGCCTAGTCCCAAGCATATAGGGATGATGAAAGTTTAGACAAATATCTATTCAATCTCACCTGATACATGTTGGATGAAGCAGCTGTTTAAAATTGTCTTTAAAAAATTCTGAAATGTGAAAGGTTCTGTTACTGACACTGGACTGAAATAAGCAATAAATGAGAATTTTGTTACCATCGGCCCAAGCAGCCAAGGCCTACAATACATATATTTATAGGTGAAAATCGCACATCATCTCAACAGAATATTTTTGTAAATTCATCCTGTTAAGTTAAAAAAAAAAAATTATCGATTGCACAGACTATAAAGATGGAAATCTCCCTGCTTTTGATAATCCAAAAAAAAATTTTTTTTTTTTTTTTTTTGCAGACCCCCAACCCAGTTCCTTGTTTTAGGAAGGCAGAATTTTCATTTTTTTTGTAGAAAATAAATAATTAAATCTTTCCAAACCTATAACCCGACGGAATTGGACACTAAATAGAGCTACAAATGGTGGCTATTTTGAACTTTGCGACAACAGGATGGCACTATTTCTAGACAATGGACAACTACAAAAAAAATATATGGGCTCTACCAATAATTAGGAGAATAAGCTTTCAAAAGAAGGATAATGTATATATAAGCGGAGATGGCCTCCAGGGACACGGATTGAATAAAATGCCTTTTAAAATGTAGGTAAATATAATACAGGCCTAGTTGCCATTACAACCATAAAACAATAATGAGGCATGAAAGAAAAATATATCCATGTTCTGACGACAGCATTAGACCTTCATAAAGCAAGCTGAAATATTTATTAGTCAAATTAGCTTTATCTTTGCTGGAGATAACAAAAAAAAAAAATTGAACAAAAATGTTTATAATAAAAACAGATTGAATGCAAAGGTAAAATCTGGTTGGCTGATTTTATTGCTTATTATTAAATCCTGGCAAAACAATTATTTTTTTCTTTTCATTAGGAAGACACCCAAATTAAAACTGTGCCCCGGAGCTGGAATGTTTACAGTAGTGATTAAAACCGGAATACTGTGATACATAGGGGGATCTGACAGTGGCATAATCCAATTAATTCATATTGTTCAATCTCTCACTGACAAATATTTTTACAATTAAATTTTAGTAACAAAGAATCACGTGCAAGAATCATCCATACTAAGAGATCTTCTCCGGGCTGTATCCGGACATCACAATAGGCAGCGTGTTACAGCGTTGTGAAGATGTGTGAAACAAACAGTAATATATAGTTAATTACTATAATTATTGTAGGAAATATTCCTAATTGCACAGTGCTGAATACGGTTTGTGTATAGTGTAGAGTTCATCATATTTTTTATGTCTCTGGCAGATCTGTTCTTAAAATAGTTTTGTTTATATATTCCAAGATGCCGGCAAAGAGAAGACTTATCTTCATTTTTGAGAGAGGTAGGCAGTGCAGTTTACCCTTCCTTAGACTGCTTTTATAGCTAAATTCCGGGTCTGACCCGGAGGTTGGAACAGGGTTCCAAACCGGATCAGATCCGGGAATTTAGCCGGTGCCGACCTAGGAAATTCCCGAGTCAGTGCCGTTCACACTGGAGCCGGGTCTGCAGTGACCTGGTTCTTCTGGTGTGGAAGTGGATACTTGGAGACAACGTTCATCTCCAAGCGCCACTGAAGCCAGCCAATCGGCCGGCATGCGGCACACTCCAGGTCATTGTTACCCGGATCGTGCCGTTTACACTGCAGGGTTTCATGGGTCATTCCTGTGTTGGCAAGTTACCTGGGTTGTTTTGCCGGGTCACTCGAACTGGGAATCCAACCCTGTCCCCTTTTACACCAAGGAGCTGCCCGGGTTAACCCTGCAATAACCCAGGCTATAGCTGTGGTGTAAAAGGGGTATTAGGATGTCTGAGTTTTAGTATAGGCAACAGCTAAAGGCTAAGTATTACTCGAGTGACTATACTAGATGAGGAACAGGAGGTGGCGCTGTATATTAAACGTCATTGTGCAAACTCTGCCCCACAACCCAAGTCACAGGGGCTCATTTTTAAACCTAAAAAAAAAAAAATGTGGTCCCATCCATTTTCCTTATTGCGCAAGTATGACTATTTATCCATCAGGTTTATTTTAAATTGCATGCCTACTGCCCGGCCCTTGGAGCTGGACCCTAAAGAATCAATCTGTGCCCTGTTAGACCTGGATTAATATTTTCTATTTTAGCCCCCTACAGAGCAGACGACCTGGGAACAGCACTCTGGCTAGTTTATTAAAAACAGGACAAGCATTTATCTTCCTCAGTCTGCCACACAGAAAATGGGACTAAACACACAATAAAAGCCACAAGCTAAAAAACGATCCCTGTTTTCTGTGCTGTAAACATCTGGCCCTTCTGCGTACACAGTACACCTTGCTACCAAACATCAGAGAGAAGACAATGTAACAATCACTGTGAGCCCGTCTGTCTCCTGCTTTCGTTTATTTACTACATACATTTATTAGGTCTTTATTAACAGTATTTATATAGCGCGCACATTGTGAAGCGCTTTACAGAGAATATTTAGCCATTCGCATCAGACCCTGGCCCAGTGGAGCTTACAATCTTTGGGGGAGATGTATTATAGCGACACATATCAGGCCGCTATAACTCTTCCTGCTTCGCCTCTTTACCGAGGCGAAGCAGGTGGCGCTCGCGATGAGATGTAAGAACATCTCATCTGCCGGAGTGGAGGAGTGATCTCCGGCTGAGCACACAGCGCATCAGCCTAGCGCTGATGCTCTGTGTCTCACTCCTGGCCGGGTCCACTGCGCATACGCGGGATCTCGTAAGCATCGCGAGGTGCCGCGTGCAGCCCCCGGAGTCTTTTCCTGCTGTCGCAATAGAGCAATGCCAGCAGCTGCTGTTGATATCGATAACTGCAGATAATGGAACGGTCAGGCGAACTGACCGTTCAGACATTGCCATCTTATCGG
Source organism: Taudactylus pleione (assembly GCA_031769625.1). Taxonomy (NCBI): domain Eukaryota; kingdom Metazoa; phylum Chordata; class Amphibia; order Anura; family Myobatrachidae; genus Taudactylus; species Taudactylus pleione. Next base: position 967,244 of record JAUIMM010000883.1, read on the forward strand.
CGCTGCTATGTTGTACATAGCAGGGTCGATAACGAAAGGGGCGCATAGCGTCCCTGTCACTTCCCTGCCCCTCAATAATACATTGGGGAAAAGCGGTATCAGTGCACATAACGTGCGCTGATACCGTTTCGGCGGTTCATACATCTACTCCTACCGCATGGACGCACACATACTGTACTAGGGTTCATTGTTTTGTCAGCGGCCAGTTAACCCACCAGTATGTTCTTGGAGTGTGGGAGGAAACGGCGGTAGTACATACAAACTCCACACAGATAGTGCCTTGGCCGGAAATTAAATTCATGCCCTCATGGCTGTGAGACAGCAATGCTAACCACTACACCACAGTGCTGTCACAACTGAGTTAAGCACTTCTCTTAATTCCACTGCATGAAAAAAAAAACTAACAACTACCTTTACTAATTATCAGAGAATACATTAAAGATTTTGAAAACTGAATGTTTTTCTTTTTCAAAATCATTAATACCAATGCATTTAGATTTTTTTTTTTTTTATTATTATTATTATTATTGTATCATATATCTTACAGTGTACTCTGCTACTTTAACTTGTAGGAGCACTTCTGTGTTGAACGCCTTTGCCTCTTTGGTTAAATTTGGGTTGTATTGATTACAGAGACCCTTATTAAATACTGTAGGTATTCAACTCGCCGCGAGTTATGGCAGCAGATACTTGCGCTGGTTGTGAGACAGCTGCTCCGACAAGCAGCTGTCCCTTGAGCCCTAAAGCTGCCACATTTACTGCTTACAAGTAGCGGCGAATGTTTCCGCAGACCAGCAGTGTAAGTGCGAATACGTGAACGGAGATCATTGCAATGCACGCGCTCATAGAAGGCCAGGACTTCTTCCAATAGAATGCAGTGGGGCTGCGATAACTAATACCATGTGAAGATGGCGTTATTGCGTTATTTCTCGCAGTCAAAAATGGAAAGTTTTCAGAGGTTGATGAGTAACTACTGTTCCGTCTGCTTTCATTTAATAGGACAGTATGTGATAGACTAAAATCTGATCTGTGGGTCCAGTTTAAATGCAAAATATCGAAATTTGCATAGAATTAACAAGACGGGCAGCCTCTCCACGCCCTCTGATGAGACTTTGGGATCTTCATGTGTTCCTTTTGAATATATATATATATTTATATATATATATATATATATATATATATATATATATATATATATATATATATATATTAGGGGTGTGCACCGGCCACTTTTCGTGTTTTGTGTTTTGGTTTTGGATCTGGATCTTTCTTCGTGTTTTGGATCTGGATTGGTTTTGCCAAAACCACCCTTCCATGTTTTGGGTTCTGGGTTTTGTGTTTTGGATCTGTATTTTTTTGAAAAAAAGCATAAAAACAGCTAAAATCACAGAATTTGAAGGTTTTTCTGCTCCTATGCTATTATTAACCTCAATAACATAAATTTCCACTCATTTCCAGTCTATTCTGAATACCTCACACCTCACAATAGTGTTTTTATGTCCAAAAGGTTGCACCAAGGTAGCTGGATGACTATGCTAAGCGACACGAGTGAGCGGCACAAACACGTGACCCATCTAGGCGTGAAACTGCAGTGGCAGACAGGATGGCATTGAAAAACTAGGCCCCAAACTGTACATAATGCAAAGAAAAAAAAGAGGTGCAAGATGGAATTGTCCTTGGGCCCTCCCACCCACCCTTATGTTGTATAAACAGGACATGCACACTTTAACAAATCAATCATTTCAGCGCCAGGGTCTGCCACACAACTGTGGCTGAAATGATTGGTTCGTTTGGGCCCCCACAAAACAAGCTGGCAATTAATGTATCCCTGCACAAACTGGCTCTACGGAGGCAAGATGTCATCCTCATCCTCCTCATCCACCGATTCCTCACCCTCTTCAGTGTGTACATCCTCATCCTCACAAAGTATTAACTCGTCCCCACTTGAATCCACCACCACAGGTCCCTCTGTACCTTCTGGAGGCTGGTCTCCCTGGAAGAGCTGATAATTCATTTTGATGAACATCATCTTCTCCACATTCTGTGGAAGCAACCTCCTACGCCTTTCGCTGACAAGGTTCCCGGCTGCACTAAACACTCTTTCGGAGTACACACTGGAGGGGGGGCAACTCAGGTAAAATAGAGCCAGCTTGTACAGGGGCCTCCAAATTGCCTCTTTTTCCTGCCAGTACAGGTATGGACTGTCTGACATGCCTACTTGGATGCTGTCACCGATGTAATCCTCCACCATTCTGTCAATGGTGACAGTATCATATGCAGTGACAGTAGACATGTCAGAAATTGTTGCCAGGTCCTTCAGTCCGGACCAGATGTCCAAACTTGGTCCTGCCTGCCCTGCATCACTGCCAGCGGGTTGCTTAGGATACCTAAGTTTTTTCCTGGCAGCCCCAGTTGCGGGAGAAAATGAAGAAGGAGCCGTTGACATGTCACGTTCCGCTTCAGCTGACAGTGTGTTCACCAGCAGGTCTTTGCACCTCTGCAGGCTTGTGTCGGCCGGAAAGAGAGACACCACATAGGCTTTAAACCTAGGATCAAGCACGGTGGCAAAAATGTAGTGGTCTGATTTCAACAGATTGACCACCCTGGAATCCTGACAAAGCGAATGAAGGGCTTCATCCACAAGTCCCACATGCCGAGCGGAATCGCTCCGTCTTAGCTCCTCCTTCACTTTCTCCAGCTGCTTCTGCAAAAGCCTGATGAGGGGAATGACCTGACTCAAGCTGGCTGTGTCTGAACTGACTTCACGTGTGGCAAGTTCGAAGGGCTGGAGAACCTTGCACAACACGGAAATCATTCTCCACTGCGCTTGAGTCAGGTGCATACCCCCTCCTTTGCCTATGTCATAGGTGGATGTATAGGCTTGTATGGCCTTTTGCTGCTCCTCCATCCTCTGAAGCATATAGAGGGTTGAGTTCCACCGCGTCACAACCTCTTGCTTCAGGTGATGGCGGGGCAGGTTCAAGAGTGTTTGCTGGCGCTCCAGTCTTCGGCACGCAGTCGCTGAATGGCGAAAGTGGCCAGAAATTTTTCGGGCCACCCAAAGCGTCTCCTGCACGCCCCTGTCGCTTTTCAGAAAATTCTGCACCACCAAGTTTATTGTGTGAGCAAAACATGGGACGTGCTGGAATTTGCCCAGATGTAATGCCCGCACAATATTGGTGGCGTTGTCAGATATCACAAATCCCCAGGAGAGTCTAAGTGGGGTAAGCCACTGGGCGATGATTTCCCTCAGTTTCTCTAAGAGGTTGTCGGCGGTGTGCCTCTTACTGAAACCGGTGATACACAGCGTAGCCTGCCTTGTAACGAGCTGGCGTTTCCGAGATGCTGCTACTGGTGACGCTGCTGCTGTTGCTGCGTAAGGTGATACATCTACCCAGTGGGCTGTCACAGTCATATAGTCCTTAGTCTGCCCTGTTCCACTTGTCCACATGTCCGTGGTTAAGTGGACATTGTGTACAACGGCATTTTTCAGGACACTGAGGACACTTTTTCTGACGTTTCTGTACAGTCTCGGTATCGCCTGCCTAGTGAAGTGGAATCTAGACGGGATTTGGAACCGGGGACACACTACCTCCATCAATTGTCTAAATCCCACTGCACTAATGGCGGATACCGGACGCACGTCTAACACCAACATAGCAGTCAAGGCCTCAGTTATACGTTTTGCTTCAGGATGACTGCTGTCGTACTTCATCCTCCTCGCTAAGGACTGTTGGAGGGTCAATTGTTTAGTAAAAGTAGTGGTGTTCCTACTTCCTCTCTGGGATGATGAACGACTCCCAGCAGCAGCAACAGCAGCAGCGGCAGCAGTAGGCGTAGCAATGCAGGATCCTCCAGAGGAATCCCGGATAGGAGAGTCAGTCATGCCAGTGACATGGCCTGCAGGACTACTTCCGATCCTGACTAAGGAGGAAATTGACGAGGAGGGAGTTGACGGTGTGGTTTGCAGGCGCTTGGATACAACAGGACAACGGGATTTAGGTGTCCCTGGACTGCTTACGGTCTTAGCCAAAGTTTCTGAACTTGACAGTAACTTTTTATGAACGCGCTGCAGGTGCCGTATAAGGGAGGATGTTCCTAGGTGGTTGACGTCCCTACCCCTACTTATTTCACCTTTACATATGGTACATATGGCAAGACAGTTGTTGTCCGGATTTGGATAGAAATATTGCCAGACCAAAGAGGTGGAATGTTTGGTCTTCTGCCCAGGCATGACCGTGATGGGCTTTTTCATCCCACGGACAACAACTGTCTCCCCCGGAGCCTGATTTAAACAAACCACATCACCATCAGAATCCTCCTCGCCAACTTCCTCCTCAGCGCCAGCTACACCAGTATCCTCATCCTGTTGTACTTCAACAGTGACATCTTCAATTTGCATATCAGCAAGTGGACTGTGGGTGCTCCTTTCAGCACTTGCAGGGGGCGTGCAAATGGTGGAAAGAGCCACCTCTTCCCGTCCAGTGCTGGGAAGGTCAGGCATCGCAACCACCACCACACTTGGACTCTCCTTGGGGATTTGTGATATCTTCTTAGAAAGCACAGTTCTTCGCTGTGCTTTTGCCAGCTTAACTCTTTTGATTTTTTTAGTGGGAGGAGGGCTTCCATCTTCATGTGAAGCTGAACCACTAGTCATGAACATACTAGGGATCGACCTTAGCCGTTCCTTGCCACTCCGTGTCGTAACTGGCATATTGGCAAGTTTACGTTTTTCTTCAGCTGATTTAAATGTCTTTTTCAAGGTCATTTTCCTGAACTTTGCCATTTGGGATTGTATGTGCCCTCTACTATGACATTGGGCATCGCCCTTGGCAGACGACGTTGATGGCATGTTATCGTCTATGTCATGACTAGTGGCAGCAGCTTCAGCACTAGGAGGAAGTGGTTCTTGATCTTTCTCTATTTTATTTTTATCGGAGAAAGTTTGGTCCTCCATTTATGTTATATCGATTTGATATATACGTGCGGCTAAACACAGAAAATAATTTTTTTTTTGGTTTGGACTGGAGTGTACTTTCGGGGGTTACAGCACCCTTTAACGGTCAAGCCAGCCGGCCCTTTACTTATGACACAGGCGCACGCTTGGCACTACTTTGTTGATGCACGTGCGGCTACTGCGCACACAATTCACAAACACAGAAAATAATTTTTTTTTTGGTTTGGACTGGAGTGTACTTTCGGGGGTTACAGCACCCTTAACGGTCAAGCCAGCCGGCCCTTTACTTATGACACAGGCGCACGCTTGGCACTACTTTGTTGATGCACGTGCGGCTACTGCGCACACAATTCACAAACACAGAAAATAATTTTTTGGGGGTTTGGACTGGAGTGTACTTTCGGGGGTTACAGCACCCTTTAACGGTCAAGCCAGCCGGCCCTTTACTTATGACACAGGTGCACGCTTGGCACTACTTTGTTGATGCACGTGCGGCTACTGCGCACACAATTCACAAACACAGAAAATAATTTTTTTTTTGGTTTGGACTGGAGTGTACTTTCGGGGGTTACAGCACCCTTAACGGTCAAGCCAGCCGGCCCTTTACTTATGACACAGGCGCACGCTTGGCACTACTTTGTTGATGCACGTGCGGCTACTGCGCACACAATTCACAAACACAGAAAATAATTTTTTTTGGGTTTGGACTGGAGTGTACTTTCGGGGGTTACAGCACCCTTTAACGGTCAAGCCAGCCGGCCCTTTACTTATGACACAGGTGCACGCTTGGCACTACTTTGTTGATGCACGTGCGGCTACTGCGCACACAATTCACAAACACAGAAAATAATTTTTTTTTTGGTTTGGACTGGAGTGTACTTTTGGGGGTTACAGCACCCTTAACGGTCAAGCCAGCTGGCCCTTTACTTATGACACAGGCGCACGCTTGGCACTACTTTGTTGATGCACGTGCGGCTACTGCGCACACAATTCACAAACACAGAAAATAATTTTTTTTGGGTTTGGACTGGAGTGTACTTTCGGGGGTTACAGCACCCTTTAACGGTCAAGCCAGCCGGCCCTTTACTTATGACACAGGTGCACGCTTGGCACTACTTTGTTGATGCACGTGCGGCTACTGCGCACACAATTCACAAACACAGAAAATAATTTTTTTTTGGTTTGGACTGGAGTGTACTTTCGGGGGTTACAGCACCCTTAACGGTCAAGCCAGCCGGCCCTTTACTTATGACACAGGCGCACGCTTGGCACTACTTTGTTGATGCACGTGCGGCTACTGCGCACACAATTCACAAACACAGAAAATAAATTTTTTTTGGTTTGGACTGGAGTGTACTTTCGGGGGTTACAGCATCCTTTAACGGTCAAGCCAGCCGGCCCTTTACTTATGACACAGGCGCACGCTTGGCACTACTTTGTTGATGCACGTGCGGCTACTGCGCACACAATTCACAAACACAGAAAATAATTTTTTTTTGGTTTGGACTGGAGTGTACTTTCGGGGGTTACAGCACCCTTTAACGGTCAAGCCAGCCGGCCCTTTACTTATGACACAGGCGCACGCTTGGCACTACTTTGTTGATGCACGTGCGGCTACTGCGCACACAATTCACAAACACAGAAAATAATTTTTTTTTTGGTTTGGACTGGAGTGTACTTTGGGGGTTACAGCACCCTTTAACGGTCAAGCCAGCCGGCCCTTTACTTATGACACAGGCGCACGCTTGGCACTACTTTGTTGATGCACGTGCACACAATTCACAAACACAGAAAATAATTTTTTTTTTGGTTTGGACTGGAGTGTACTTTCGGGGGTTACAGCACCCTTAACGGTCAAGCCAGCCGGCCCTTTACTTATGACACAGGTGCACGCTTGGCACTACTTTGTTGATGCACGTGCGGCTACTGCGCACACAATTCACAAACACAGAAAATAATTTTTTTTTTGGTTTGGACTGGAGTGTACTTTCGGGGGTTACAGCACCCTTAACGGTCAAGCCAGCCGGCCCTTTACTTATGACACAGGCGCACGCTTGGCACTACTTTGTTGATGCACGTGCGGCTACTGCGCACACAATTCACAAACACAGAAAATAATTTTTTTTTTGGTTTGGACTGGAGTGTACTTTCGGGGGTTACAGCACCCTTAACGGTCAAGCCAGCCGGCCCTTTACTTATGACACAGGCGCACGCTTGGCACTACTTTGTTGATGCACGTGCGGCTACTGCGCACACAATTCACAAACACAGAAAATAATTTTTTTTTGGTTTGGACTGGAGTGTACTTTCGGGGGTTACAGCACCCTTTAACGGTCAAGCCAGCCGGCCCTTTACTTATGACACAGGCGCACGCTTGGCACTACTTTGTTGATGCACGTGCGGCTACTGCGCACACAATTCACAAACACAGAAAATATATTATTTTTTTAGCACTTGGGGGGAGCACCCCTGATGGACAGAGCACCCCCTGGACAACACTACAGCACTCCTTTAGGACTGGGACACTGCACAGGACTTTGGAGTGGACACAGCCCCTATGGAGAACTGACTGCACAACACAGTCCAGCCAGCCCCTATGGACTTTGAAGTAGTGGACACAGCCCCTATTAACAACAGCAGCACAGCACAACACAGCCAGCCCCTATGGACTTTGAAGTAGTGGACAACAGCAGCACTAACTACACTACACTACACAGCCCTAACTCCCACCCTCCCTCTTCACTGTCCACAGCCGAGTGAGAAAATGGCGCCGACGCGGGTACCTTATATAGGATCCAAAACCCGCGAGACTCGGAAGGCGGGATGATGACGTTTTGCCTCGATTTCAGATCCGAGTCAGGCGGGAAAAGTCGAGCCTGACTCGGATCGGACTCGGATCGGGGGGGCTCGGGGGGGTTCGGATTTCAGAAATCCGAACCCGCTCACCCCTAATATATATATATTTTTTTTTTTAAATAAAAAGCATTGAAACCAGTAGAAAGTTGAGCTTTCTTTTGACCTTTCTTTCACCTTAATAAATAATAGGCCTTGTGGGCTCATTTAGCATACAAGCCTCAAATAGCCTTCGCTGATGCATTCTTCAATCCTGAAAAAAAAAGGTTGGGGGGGGGGACTTTGATGTGCATGAAAAATGAGATATTCAACTGACCACAATCAATTCTGAAACACTGCACAAAATTAATTACAGTTTTGCATCAGAGGCAAGAATGCAGATTTCAGACAGCCGATGTCATTTGTCTTTAGAGGTACAATATACAAGCCGTTTAAGAGGCCAGCTCGGTTCCCACCCTCGAGTCAAAGGCCTATCACACTCTGTGAACTACAAATGATTAACTTCAAATTATTCAGGAGATTACAGACATTTCAAGCCGAATAAAATTTGCAGCCAGTCAGAGAAACTACTGAGGGACAGATCAGATGCTGTTTATCAAAATCTACTCAGAGTATAACTGACAGAGCCCAGATAAATGGTCTTGTAATCTGACTGTGCAATGTAAAATCCAGGCTGCCTATTTCCCGTTGTCTAATTTCTCTGTTTTTTTTTTAATTGCTTGATACGGATTTGCATTTTTCTACAATTGACATTGAGGATTTATTGTGCTCTTATGCCTTGTCCTATAGATAGGGGCCCATCTGACAGAAGGCTGCAGTGTTGACACAGATTAGAGGACGGTGAACTGACTTTGTACTCTGGGCTGACACTGAATTTATCACTGTGTTTGGTATCTCTTTACTGGAAACAACTTTGATGCACAGGTTCAAAGTATAGTTGCGTGTAACGGTGTAAGGTCACACAGACTGCCTCAATTTTTGGACTAGTACATCGCGGGGTTCTATAGAGAATAGAGAACGCCGGTCCTTAAGTCGCAAAGTAGAGATTCTGCGAACGCCTCAGCAAGTGACCATGTACCAAACCCCCTTGAACACACAGTGACACCACGCTCTATTTCCCAATGTTTTTAACAATAAACAATGCACTAGTCCTCCGTGAGATTGGTGTTATGGGGATCCAAGGAGAGTATTAGGGAACTAGCTTATACTTACAGAGTAGATGTGTAGAAACCTTATGATTGATGAGACCAGGAGGAACAGGGAGGGAATCCATACAGGGACTAAGGAAATTGATGAGTTACTACGATAGAAGATCAGTAGATGGGCCAGGGTCAAAACTAGGACAGGTACAGTAGCCAGTCAGACCAGCGGTCAGAGCCTATGACATTAATAGCTGTACATGCAGTAAACTTCATGGGATAACAGGAGGATGAAGGTGCAACATAGGGTATAGTAAGCGAGATTGTCCTGACATCCGAACCACTAGAGGAGAACAGAATTCCAGTCCTGATGTCTGGATGTGCTCTCGTACAGCTTCTGACATGGTCCTCGGGATGTGTCTTTGAGCACTCTGATGCTTCCAGTATTTGAGAAAGTAATTGGACCCCCATCTATACCAATATACCCAGCCTAGAACTAGGAAACATGGAAAGAAGACTTGACAACAGAGGATCTAGACAGACACTGGCATAACAAGCAAAAGAGGAAAACAAATTATACCAGTGTTACCCAACTCCAGTCCTTGGGTGAGCCCTAACAGTGCATGTTTTCCAGGTCTCCTCACAGAATCCGAGTGAAATTTAGAACCACCTGTAGATCTTTTAAAATCAGTCAGTAACGGATACAGCTGCGCTCCAGCACAGAGTATGGAAAAAGTGCACGGTTAGGGCTCCCTGAGGACTGGAGATGAGAAACACTGGAACAGAAACAGGAGAAGCTGTGGGCAGACTGAGACTAAGGACCCAGAACAGGCCTATGACTAAGTGCAGTCCATACAAGGTCTAGATAGCGATCTTAGGGACAGGTATCTGGAAGACCTTATAGTGACCTGGAGACTGCTGGGAATGGGTTGTACCTAAACTCGATGGAGTCCAAGTATCTAAGCCAGTGATTCTCAAACTCGGTCTTCAGGACCCCACACGTTGTCCAGGTCACCGAGCAGGTGCACAGGTGGATTCATTACTCACTGACACATTTTGAAAGATCCACAGGTGGAGATAATTATTTCACTTGTGATTATGTGAGGAGACCTGGAAAACATGCACTGTTTGGGGTCCTGAGACCGAGTTTGAGAACTTGTGATCTAAGCTACTCTATTGCGCAATATGGCCACGGAGGTCCTTGAAGCACTACCATCCTCAGCTCCCATTTCAGTCATTTTAAATACTCCTATTCAATAAATGCTAAAGGATATGAATCAATGGTAAGAACTGCATTTAGCATGTAGGGGAAAAAAATGCATTTAATTACTTCATTGCTGAAAAATGGGGACATTTAATAAACCTGCAGTCTGAGACCATTGACAGGCCGCTAACGTATCTCTTCCAGAGGTTGCCGAATTGCAAACTGTCACACTCTGGGACAGGCCGCATCCATGGCGAGACGTCCCCGGCATCTCACACACTACGTGCCATGTCGGCAATTTAAATCCTCCCAACATTTTGCCTCCCAGAAGTGTCAGGATTTCTAGAAAATCAGTGATTATGTCTCCGAGCTTTCATCTGCTTTTAAAGTGTCAGAGGGGCCCAGCAGGAGTTAGGCTACCCCCAGCTCGCCCTTCCAGTACGAGGAGACATTAATTACTCTTTTATTCCATCTTAAATATCGCTAGTTTATGTGCCAGTAACTCAACTTATGGTTTCCTCCAAAAGTCATATTTGTGCACGCACGCTTATTACAGTTACAGTAAAAAAAACATGGGGGGAGTATTTATTTCATTCCGATTGACCATAACGGTAATCTTTAACTTTTTCGATTGCAACTTAACCCGTTGCATGTAAAGAAAAAAAAACAGAAAATGAATGTTAAAATTAAAATACATGAGAAGATAGGAGAAATGATTGGCACGTTCTCATGGAAAGAAGGAGAGATTTAGGGCCTGATTCAGAGCCGCTCGCTCGCGCTGTGCGTTCGCAAGCGGCCCAATGTTCTGTGTACGCGCATGCGCACACTTCGTTCTGCACGTGCGCGAACTACACACTGCGATCGCAACCCTCTCGCTCGCCCAGCAAAGGCAGCCCAGGGTAATTAGTGACAGGAGAGGCCGTTTGTGGGTGGTAACAGGGGCAAGATACTAATAACGGGGGGTTGGAGATGCGAACGCAGGCGTGCCTGAGTGTTTCAGCGCCGTTTTAGAGGCGTGCATAATTAACAGGCAGTGTCATACTACACGTCACTTGCCTTTTTTTACACTGATTTCCTCGCAATGCTTGCGGTAGGGTAAAGCTACCTCAAGCACTGCGAAAGCATCCGATGGTGCTCGATGTACCAATGTTTTAATACACTTCCTGGAGATGACGTGTTGCTGGTGGGCGGCTCTGTCTGTGCCATTGGGCGCACGCATACACAAAGTGGCCGCTCGCTAAGACATGGTGGGCGTGCTTATGCCTTGGCGAGCAATCGCTTCCCGTGGCGTCACTTTGACAAATTTGCATACGCATCTAGTGAGCGTACGCAGATAGCGAACGGGTCTGAATCAGGCCCTTAGATACAGAATTATATAAACACAAAAGAAAAGAATAAGGTTTTGTTCTCTCTATCTTTGCTGTTCCGTCCTCTATGTACGTTTCTACTTATGGATCCTATTGTCAGCACCAACAGTGACCTCCACCCAGTGTTTAATTAAAAGAAAGCTCTTTAGTTTTGTAAATAGCTCCGTAAGTTTAACATTAATCAATATACTATTTATCTGGGGTTCGTTCATCCACCCGAGGTGGCGGGTATCCCCCCCCCATGTCTGGTGTGTGTCATCGATGGTTTCCTAGCTCCTGCCGGTTGATTGACAATGCTCTGTGTGTATGGAAAAGCATCGTCAGGAGCAAGGAGTGCCTAGCTCTATGTGGCTGCAAAATGTCCGTGCATGTGGGCGAGGGGTTCATGTTTGCCATGGTACAGGGCTCTTATTAAACTTCATTTATCTATAAACAGTCATTTAGATAGCGCACGACAAATCCGCAACGCTTAACAAAGAATATTTCAGTCATTCACATGCACACTCGGGTTACATTTTGTCAGAAGACAATCAGCCTGCCAGTATGTTTTATTTTTGTTTGTTTTTAAATTCAATAATTTCTATTGATCTTTTTAGCATACTAAAAAAATAAAGAGAGAAACAACGGTCATATTACAAAAAATAAAAACGCCATAAACAGCTTGGTATGTGGAAAAATACAAATTGCCGCTTGTGTGGTCTCAATTCTTAATTACACTACCGAACAATATGAAGGTGGTACATTAATATATACTGCGATATTTTCGGGATAGGGGTCCCACTCCTAGGGTAGACCTCCTTACACACAGCAGCCAGGAAACAGCACACCAGTCCAGGGTTTTCGTGCAAGCTGGTCGGAAGCAGTTTTATTGTACAACACCAACAACAAAATAAACAAAACATAAAACTAAGTCCTAGCCCGTCTGGGCACTAACTAGACAGGTTGTTTCCTCACTACAAGTGGCAGGGCCTACTGCCTTACCACAAACACAGCACTTCCAAATAACACAGTGTCTCTGAACAAACCTCAGTGTCTGTTCTCCCCAGGGTGAGACACTGAACCAAAACCTAACACAGCTTATCTGAGCCACTTCCAGGTGCAACTACTAATCAGCCTGCTCTCAGACTGAAAGGCCCAACACCTGGAATGGCCTGTGGATGGAGCCCTCCCTTCTCTTCTCACATCCACACCCCCAGGACCCATTATCTGGCTTTTACCAAAAACCGACCTTCTAATCTGTTTGGCAGAACAGACTTTTCCTGGCGGTTTAAAACACATATGATAGCAACCTGGGACACACATATATGCCATCCTAGACTACTCCAGTGCTTCTATCACAATACCATATGGATCTATATATATTCTTGAATGCAGAAAGTCTTGCTATCAAGTACGGTGTAAAATGGAAACATCTAGATTGAAGACATGAATAATATTACAAATGCAGAAATGTAGTCCTATTTAACTTACCGTACTCCATAAGCTTTAGACAAATTATAACCAGTGTCCCTTCCCGCCTGACGATTATAGGGCGAATCCAACCATCTTGATAGTTGGATTCGCCATGTCCATGGCCCTAAGTTTGGGTTTATTAGTTGCCTTCCACGCCCTGGCTAGACATACCCTAGCAAGCAAGCAGAGATTAATAATATAAGGTTTGGTATATTTCTCTAACACTTCTTCATCAATTACACCCAGAATACATACTAAAGGGGCGAGTGTGTCTTGAGGAATGCCCGTGGAGGAAATAGTACGAAGTACATCTTTCCAGGAGTTAACTGTAGGGCAAGACCACGACAGATGCTGCCAGTATGTTTTTTGGTGGAAACTGAAGCACCTGGACGAATCTCAAGCACTAGTTGAGATAACATGTAAACTCCACACAGATAGACCCCTAGTTGAAGTCGAACCCTTGACCCCCATGCTGTGGGGAAGCCACGCTTACCATTGCACCACTGTGCTGTACTATTTTCTTCAGGTGGTAAATTGGGAGGCAATCGGGAAGCCGACTGCCTAAATACCGGCAGCTGGCTTCCCGACTGTCTTATCCCGGCAAGGGTGAAATGCCGGGCGTCTAGATGTAGACGCCCGCATGTCCACGACGCCGGGAGACCGGCGCCCGGCATCACGATCGTAGTGATGCCGGGCACCGCGAGCGGACAGCGGCGAGGGGGAGGGTTAGGTTTAGGGCTCCCGGGGGGGACTTAGGGTTAGGCACCCCCCCGGGAGGGTTAGGGTTAGGCTAGGGGGAGGGAGGGTTAGGGTTAGGCACCCCCGGGGGGGACTTAGGGTTAGGCAGCGGGGAAGGGGGTGGTTAGGGTTAGGCACTTAGAGGGGGGATTAGGGTTAGGCACTTGGGGGGGAAGTTAGGGTTAGGCACCCCTAAGGAGGGTTAGGGTTAGGGGGGTTAGGTTAGTGGATACTTACTTACCTATCCACGATCGGGATTTCCAGCGCTGTCGGGCTTCCGCTGCGTCGCACTCTGCTTCTGTCGGGCTGCCGCTGACGGGAATCGATGCGGCCGACGGTATTTCATACCAATTCTGGTAAATTAGCCCCATTGTCCCTTTAAAAACACTTTTGATAATAATGTACATCAAGGGTGTGTGGTGAGTAAAAGGCCATAGCAAGGTACACATAATACACTTGGCACTGTGTTAAGGGAATGAATGGAATACATCCTCTTGCTGTTAAATTCCTGTGTACACAGGTAATGTGACAAGGTCTTTTATAGCTACAAATATAGGTGGATACAAGTTCTGATGTAGACTGCGTGTTCTATTATCCAGCTAATGTTTCCTGATGTGCAGTCACCCTGACTGTTCCTATTACCGACTGCCAATGAAAGCTTATATTAACAATATGCTTATCAGAACCTGTGCCAGCCCCCAACCCGTGCTCTGCAGACTGCCGTGCCAGGCATGGCCAGGCTGCCAAGAGGACTGTACTGAGAGTGTAATAAAGGATTGTTATTACGTTTCAGGACCTTCTGTCTGAGATATACAGTAAATAATATACTCCGGGTCTGCATGCAAAATCATTAAGTATGTAAATGGCTGCAATGCAATAAAATAAAGTATGTTCTGTAAACAGCATTAAGTTAAATGGAGTTCACCAACAGGCCAGGACACTTCCCTGAAGCCCCTTAAATCCCCTTTAATCCTTATCCAGACTAAAATAAAATATAATTTATATTTTACTGTTCTTCATTTAACGGAAATATCTGATGTTGAAAGTGCTGCTCTGCTGGAACATTAAAAGTTTCATCATTCGTTTACATGGGGGGGGGGACATTATTCTATGCACATCAGACTTCCTGACTGTAAGCCTTGCATTTGGCTAGATTAAAAGGGAACTTCACACATTCCTACGGTATTCATGTGTACTGTCCTGCTTTTTGAGAGACTCCCACATTTTGTTACCCTTTCGTCTACTGACTCCCAAATACTAAACTGAAAGCTATGGAGAGCAGACCACACATGCAGCCACAGGATAATAATTCTCTAGTGTACAATAGACAACAGTGATTATTGGCTCTGAATTGTACGGTAGGCCACCAGGAACTGGGCAATATTCCGTACGAACGCAGTTCAACTGCGATAGTATGCTAATCCATTGTGATCGCAATGCAAACTCAGCACTACATAAGGACTCACTTTACATTGCACATATCCCTAATACTTAGCAGAATAGAGAAACCATCGGTACAATCGAGTAACATCGCAGCCTCACGCACACTTGCACAAGCCCTGACCTTACTCAGAAATTGCTAACAACCACGCACGCTATGAGACCTCTGACTGCATAAGGCATCGCAGTGGATAATTTAAGCACGCCCTCTGGCCACAGTGCTGTAGCGGGGCAACTCAGAGCCCTGAGCAGGCCCCGCCGCAATCTTGCTCCCCTCTCAAGGCATCACCCCGCCCCCCCCCCCCCTTTACGGTACTGACTGACCATTAGGGAACAAGCTTTTGATCTGGTCACACCCCCTTTGCATAACCCACACCCTCAGACTGTTAACCTGGTTTTGCGGCAGTCTACTGTATTATATAAACCTCATGACCAGTTTGGAACATTGGGATGTCCGGTAAGGCCTATAAATAAACATATTTTGTTCACTATAAGGAATCTATATTTGAACCTCTATACACTCCTTCCTATACCTTCTAATATCCTGCCTATACCTTCTAAGGATGCCGCTAATTTGCATACGCAGTCATACAGTAAATAAAGACTCCAGACCTAGAACCTGTGGTTCCAAAGCACAAGAATTATTCAAGTAAAAGTACAGTCGTTTACACGCTATTGATCCAGACACAATTAGGCGCAAAGGAATTATAAAGAACCAAGTACAGTATACATACGCAGCGCTTCCGGACCAGATGTTAGGCATCAACAAGAAACCCCTTCGTCAATCAGCATTCAGCAAGAAGACTAAGACCCAGTGTTGGAGCACACATATTTATACCCCCCCCAGAAATAGACAACACAATAGAAAGGCTTGTTGCTGATGCCATTGGTTCCCAAGGGGGACGAATCTGTTACAGAGCATTTAACAGGTTGATTCAAATGGACACAGAACAGCCTCTAACAGCTTGTTGCCTCCTCTATTTCCCCTGCATGCATAAAAATACATTTTGGTTCTTTATGTCTTTACGGTCCATAAGTTGCGAACGCATGTTCCGATCTTCACACCGTTGATACTGGGAAGCTGAGGATAAAGTGCGGATCAGTATAATATCAAACACGGCTTACTTATCATGTTTTAAACCTTAGATATCAAAATAGTCTTTATTTCACAGCATTTGTAATAAATGAATAAAACTTGAATCTTTTACTTTATAGCTATGGAACCTTTTGTGTAAGTGTGCATTATGTAAGTATTAGGGATATGAGTAAAGACGCTAGTTAGGTTTATCTGATTTGGGGCAGATGTGCATGCATGCAGCTAATAAACAGCGTTCGCATGCAGGATATTGTGCATTCGCTACTGAGCGTCATGTCAGCAGCTCAACTGTGCGTAATGTGCAGTGTGCATGCATGAGATTACATACACATATATATATATATATGTGCACACATACATATATACATATATATATATATACATATATATATATATTATATACACACACACACACACACACACACATATCTCATTCCTTATTTACAGTTTCAAACTGTAATGCAAATATGTTACTCCAAGCTGTGAAGCTGGGTCCATTCTGTCTGGGTGTGGGACTAAAACCTGTTTAGGATTCAGACAAATTCAATTGTGTAGATCAATGCCTGGGTTATATTACAATTACCACAACTATACTTGTCTACATACAGGGATTCCCAATTTGTATGTAAAACACTCACAGTATTCAGGTGCATTGTCTATTCTATTTACTTTTTCTCAGGGGCTGTTCTTCCAGTTGCCCTTGGTAGATTGTCAAAAACATTGCCATCTGTACTTAGCTGGTGAGTTGTAACTTAAAAATGGCGCTGGTCGCAAAATGGCGTCTTGCAGATTCTTGTTTCTAAAATGGAGTCTAGCTGTCATTCGCAAGATGGCATCGCGCACGCTAATTTCTACGCTGATTCCGTCTCAGCCACTAATCCAGCTTCGACAGTCCACCCTTTGATAGCGAACAACATGCTATCACATCCTGATGTTAAAATTAATTTTAGGCATACATACGTATATTACTTAATGTTATTAGGGGTTGGCAAAGGTGGTTCTTAATCCATCAATAATGTGTCTCTAGGAGGGGACATAAAACTACCATTATACGCACACCGCAGACCTTGGAAGATCAGGTGAAAGGTGTGGGGATGCACCAGTCTTATAAAAGCAGTCTTGAAGGGGAATTTAGATTTTACATTATCTGAGGTGTTTTAAAAATAACATTTCAATAATACATTCTATGCATGTCTAAATATATGTATACCAAGCATTTCAACATGTGTGAGGGTCATAACTTCTGGGGCTACTCTTCCCAGGTAACACAATAACAGTACTAAGATTGGTCAGACACTCCCCTGATTGGCATTGCGCTCCTCCTGATTCCACTCCATCAGCACTGCAATCAGCTCCCATTTCCTCAATCGGTCCTCCATCACAGACACTGAGTATCCCCAAACAGATCATCACGACAGAAACTCTGGAAAAACAGAACTAGGATGACCACAGCAGACCACTCCATTGCTGGAAGCACTGATCTACACATTTATTTAGCTCAGATATCTCACCATCACCTTTTCAATCCTCCCGGCACAAGCTCACAATCGACAGGTCCACGCCATCAGCCCTGTCTCCGCCTTGTATCTCCACCGGCCGGTTAACCTCCCTACAGTGAGCGGAATGGACCCACGTATCTTCCCCGGCCACCCTTTGAGGATGCGGTATCGTCAACAACGTCAGATACGGACCTTTCCACCGATCAGTCAAACAACCTGAGCTAAAAAAAATTCAGATCATAACAAATTTCCCAGGTTCGACATCATGACAGTTTGCATCAGACATGTTAGTTAATAACACTTTCAATTTCGGTTATTCTCATTCATCTTCGTGAGACCCTGCACAGTAACCTCATTATCATATTTTCACATGAGGCTGCCTGTTTGAACAGTATCTCAAAAGGGGGCAAATAAAGGAAAAGACAGTCTGGGATAATCTTAGTGTTGTGACCCATCACCTTATACATGTTCTTGGAAACGTCACCTGTAAAATATCATTTTTAATAATTCTAGGGATATAGTATCTGCATACAGGTTCCTGCAATTAAATCTTGTTATTAATAACTACTGCTCTAAATAATGCCTGGGCCACTGGGTTGGATAGTATTCCGAGTATTCGACCTTAGCCTGGCATAGCTGCCGTTTATCCTTAGCAACCTTGTGTCCTGTGAGTGGGAGATAAAGTAAAACAGTTTAATATCATTTACACATGACCTAAAATACAACAATAAATCGTCCACATTTTACATTAGAACAGATCCATTGATAGGTTGAAAAGATAGTAAACAGTCATATAAGGCCTGGGAGAAGATACTGGGGTTGCCTATGAACCCATGGGAAACTCGTGTTCATGTGTGGTGTTCTTCACTTTGCAGTTCTTACTTATGTGTCCCACTTGGTGACAGTTAAAACATATTTTTGAAAGGGGTGGATGAAAGGATTGTTGTGGGAGATGAGCAAGAGGAAAAGATGGTGGGTATGGGTAAGGATATGAAGGATAGGGGTATTGTGGGAGGTATGAAGTTTGTGGGTAGTATGAGGCCTGTGGTTGTGTATGATATGTGGGGTAAGGATGTGTTTGCTGTGGTGTGGGATTGGTGAGGACATGTAACTGTTCAGGTGCAAGTGTGTGTATAGGTGCAGGTGTGTCTACTGGCTGTGATGTTACCGTCATTCCTTCCAAAGCTTGGATACTGACAGCCATTAGTTTTTCGCTCTGGGTCTCTCTCTTCTTTGTGATATTTTTATCATGTTCTATGGCAGATTCTATGAGTGTATCTATTGTGACTCCCCTCCAGCCAGGTTGTGAGGTCTGAACCCGAGTCTTTAAGTCGTCCTTCAAACCGTCCATGAGTATGGTGACAATCATTCCCCAGTGGTGAGTGCTATCTTTAATATACTCTAGCCCAGTGTACTGGGTGATAGTCTGCAGAGAACGGTCGCAATAATCTTCTGCAGATTCAATCTCCTTTTGCTTGGTGAAAATTTTGTTCCAGTTAACTACTACTGGAAAATATATACCCAATTGAGTTATGATGCGGGAAATGTTATCTTGGTTTACTTGAACTGTTAAGGGAACGTCACCATCCAATACACAATCCGTGATAAATTTTGTCACGTCGGTATTGCGTGGTAGACAGGCCCTTAACACCACACGCCAATCTTTATTAGTTGGCTCATGAGAACTACCCAAATTTCTCAAAAATCTTTGACATTTGGCTAGTTCCTTTTTGGGATCGGGGAAATCATTTATGATGGAATTTAGTTCTGCTCTTGTCCAAGGAAAATGCATTACTATTGCCCTCGTGGGCACTACACCGTTTGCATCTGCATTTCCATTCGGAACGGTTATTGTCCGAATGGGATGCAGACCGGCAGCGCTGCTACCTTTGACCTTGTTAACTGGCTGGGGGTTTAATCTGTTGCTGCTACGTATGGTAGTAACAACTTCCTCTACGGGTGCAGAGGGTGTTAGCACTTCCCTTGCTGTTACCGATGAAGATGGCGGCACCACTCGTGATTGTGGTGATGCAGCGTCTATCTTTGGCACAGCATGGGAAATGGCAGACATTACAATAGGCTCATCATCGACATCATAAACATTTTCCTTATGGTTGCTTAAGAGAGGGTACAAATTGCTTGTTACATTTTTATGGGTATTTTTGGTAACTGTACTTGCACCTCCATCCACATAAGGTGGGGGTGGTGAGCGTGAACTGCAGGCAATATTCTCCACAATGCTACCTTGCTGCATGTGCGCGCCATTTTGCGGCTCGCCCGTATTGCAATTTAGCGTCGTGGATGTATTTTTTGGCAATGCGCTCGCGACGCTAGCTTGCGTCACTTGCACATTTTTAAGCCACGCATCCCCTTCATGCTGCCACAATTTTAAACATTCATAATATTTTCCCTTTTTCTCTCGGGAGCGCATCAAACTGATGTGATCCCGGACATTATCTAATACATCCTTATCAAAACTACCAATTCTGGGAAACGGTCTAACCCTCTTCATCGTCATTTTAAACCATACATCACAATACCTTATTGCATAAGTACCGTACTTAGTATGCATAATATGACGAGCCGATCCAATCGGCGCCTCCATTAGCAGCACATCATTGTCTAACATCTCTATTTTTTGCATGGCTCCCATTCTGAGACAACTCCTATGCTTTTCAATAAAGATTTAAACTGGTGAAAGACAATCAAGATACTTTCACTTACCTGTGGACGATATTAACAGGATGCGCCCACACACCTGGATAACATTTGAAAAAGGCAACTTCCATACCCGGATAAGATTAAGAAAGGCAACTTCCACACCTGGATAAGATTTAAATAGGCAACTTCCATACCTTCTCTGCAACAAAGACAACATGTACACCTGCTA
The DNA here is from genome assembly GCA_031769625.1 of Taudactylus pleione. Lineage (NCBI taxonomy): Eukaryota > Metazoa > Chordata > Amphibia > Anura > Myobatrachidae > Taudactylus > Taudactylus pleione. The sequence continues at coordinate 987,879 of JAUIMM010000883.1, forward strand.
CTGTGTATAGAACGGTAAGCCACTTACCGAGCAGCTAGACTAACCCTTGCACTTAGCCCTTAAGGATCATACGATACCCTTAATTTTGTTCAACAAATACTCACTGTTACACACTTTCTCCTGCAGAAAAATACACGTTAACCCAATTATTGGCAACAATTGAAAAAAATGTAAACCTCAATGGCTTTGTTCAAACACGTGGCAGCACAACCGGAAGTACGTATACATTATTGTGCAACCAGTCGCATATACAATAATGCGACTACCACACAACCGTATGACAACTTTTTAGCTGCGTACGCAAAAGTGCGTCTTTACTGTGCGCAAAACTGCGACTCAGCCGCGTGCTCAATACTGCGGCACCCCTTTAAACGTTAGGTTCTATCAACAAAGGAAAACAAACTGTTTCCTCTCTTGTCCCTGGATTCTAGTCAGCGTCCTTGGCTCACACGAAAATGGGTAGCGATCTTTCAGCACAAAGCGGTTGCGGGTAAACCCTGCTTGTGGCCACTCCACCCTTTGCTGAGATATCGATAACCGTATGTGCCGTGTGAGTAGGTAAGTGACTTCACTATGAGCCCCCAACTAAGGAATCTATATTTGAACCTCTATACACTCCTGCCTATACCTTCTAATATCCTGCCTATACCTTCTAATATCCTGCCTATACCTTCTAAGGATGACGCTAATTTGCGTACGCAGTCATACAGTAAATAAAGACTTCAGACCTGGAATCTGTGGTTCCAAAGCACAAAGTATTATTCAAGTAAAAGTACAGTCAGTTACACACAATTGATCCAGACACAATTTAGGCGCAAAGGAATTATACAGACCCAAGTACAGTATACATACGCAGCGCTTCCGGACCAGATGTTAGGCATCAGCAAGAAACCCCTTCGTCAATCAGCATTCAGCAAGAAGACCCAGTGTTGGAGCACACATATTTATACCCCCCCCCAGAAATAGACAACACAATAGAAAGGCTTGTTGCTGATGCCATTGGTTCCCAAGGGGGACGCATCTGTTGCAGAGCATTTAACAGGTTGATTCAAATGGACACAGAACAGCCTCTAACAGCTTGTTGCCTCCTCTATTTCCCCTGCATGCATAAAAATACATTTTGGTTCTTTATGTCTTTATGGTCCATAAGTTGCGAACGCATGTTCCGATCTTCACACCGTTGATACCGGGAAGCTGTGGATAAGGGCCCTCATTCAGAGCCACTCGCTAGCGGCAGTACGCTCGTTCCGAGTGATGTTCGCACATCTGCGCATGCGTACGGTTTTTAGTACGCATGCGCGAACCAGTCAGTGCGACCGAAAAACATTTGTACGCAATATAGCGAGTGCCTGCTATTTTGAGTGACAGAATGAGGCGTATGTGGGTGGTAACAGGGGAAGGTGCTTGAAAACGGGGAGTGGAGATCCGTTCGCAGGCGTGCTTAAAGGTCAAAACGGCGTTTTATGGGTGTGCATAATTAATATAGCAGCGTCAATGACCACGTCACTTGGTTTTTTTTAACTCAGAACTGCTCGCAAAATAGCGGTTGAAAAAACCAACCACAAGAATAGCGAACAGTTCATATCCTGTTCGATGTACTCGATTAATCTAATAAATAGCGGACATGACGTATGGTGCGAGCGGCCAGGGGGCGTTTTTAAGAAATAAAAGAGCGTATGTTTTGCTCGCTCGTTCAGACTTAGAGGTGTGAACAGACTGCAATGTGCGAATGGATCATTTGCATAGCCACCCCTTGTTTTTGAACGAATGAACGCAAATAGCGAACGGCTCTGAATGAGGGCCAAAGTGCGGATCAGTATAATATCAAACACGGCTTACTTATCATGTATTAAACCTTAGATACCAAAATAGTCTTTATTTCACAGCATTTGTAATAAATGAATAAAACTTAAATCTTTTACTTTATAGCTATGGAACCTTTTGTGTAAGTGTACATTATGTAATTATTAGGGATATGAGTAAAGACGCTAGTTAGGATTATCTGATTTGGGGCAGATGTGCACGCATGCAGCTAATAAACAGCGTTCGCATGCAGGATGTTGTGCATTCGCTACTGAGCGTCATGTTAGCAGCTCAACTGTGTGTAATGTGCGGTGTGCATGCATGAGATTCCATACACACATATATATATATATATATATATATATATAAATGTGCACACATACATATATATATATATATATATATATATATATACACACACAGACACACACAGACACACGAACATATCTCATTCCTTATTTTACAGTTTCAAACTGTAATGCAAATGTGTTACCTCCAGCTGTGAAGCTGGGGCCATTCTGTCTGGGTGTGGGACTAAAACCTGTTTAGGATTCAGACAAATTCAATTGTGTAGATCAATGCCTGGGTTATATTACAATTGCCACAACTATACTTGTCTACATGCAGGGATTCCCAATTTGTATGTAAAACACTCACAGTATTCAGGTGCATTGTCTATTCTATTTACTTTTTCTCAGGGGCTGTTCTTCCAGTTGCCCTTGGTAGATTATCAAAAACATTGCCATCTGTACTTAGCTGGTGAGTTGTAACTTAAAAATGGCGCTGGTCGCAAAATGGCGTCTTGCAGATTCTTGTTTCTAAAATGGAGTCTAGCTGTCATTCGCAAGATGGCGTCGCGCACGCTAATTTCTACGCTGATTCCATCTCAGCCACTAATCCAGCTTCAACAACTATGCAACCAAATTGGCCACAATTTGGTAAGAACGGAGATCCTCAATAAGGTGGCTACACAACTAAGCGATGCGGGTTTTTTTATTTTCAATTTAAAGAAACATATGAAATAATACTTATTTATATTCAATTAGTTATCAATATTTTAATTCACTCCAAAAATAAAACCAAGGCAAAGTTTATGTCACTATATTGAGATACCCAATAAGCAATAGCGAATGGTGTTGAAAATTCCAGAAAGGTGGTTTTAGAATAGGGATGGTCATCGATGGTCAATGGTTTTGAATCATCAGGGGAAAAACCCTCAATGGTGAGCATGTGCAGACTGCAGTCGCCATGGGTATTTACCATCAGTTTCAGACCATTGATGGTTGCTAACCATCAATGGCTATCCCTAATTCAGTAGCGATAAATTGACCACAATAAGTTACAACCTGATCATTAATTATAAAATCATTAAAGAATAGATAAGTGTGATAACGATAGATGCAGAATTTAATAGATAATCTGATCCTCTTAACTTGAAAAAGTTTTATCTGAAACAGTTTGAAGTTTGCGCACCGTAATTGTGTGACCAACTATCCTACAGCCAGTGTTGCTCCAAGTGGAACACATAACAGATCGTCTGGCAGAGCAGGATGATATCAAGGAAAGAGTAGGCAAGTATCCTGGAAGCTGGGCCTCGCAGGCTACCCCCGAACAGTGAAGTGGGCGGTCTTGGCTTGATCATGCGGTTTGCACTGAAACAAGTCATCGTAGCTGAGCCCTCTACCTTACAAAGCCGGGAATCACGGCTTTGTATAGCGGGAAACAGGCCCTACAAGGACATGATCGCAGTGCCTCGTCTCATGCCCCCCACGGCCGATGCTACCATTAGACAGCTTTGGGCAGCTGCCTAAGGGCGCCGAATCCTGAGGGGCGTCGTTGATGTGACTGAGGTCACCTGCACAAAAATTAAAGAAGTCTCTGAAAGAGACATCCTTTTGCTATTGACAGTAGAGGCGGATTATATAGACAGCTGCTGCACCCGTACTTTTCCCCTGCACTTCTATTCATGTATAACAGGCCTGGCTGGCTCAACATTGCAGGCAGGTAGCAGTGACCGTCCTCTTCCCCTCTCCCCATCTTTGACAGTACAGAGGTGAATTGAGGTGTTTATAAACATTTGTTGTATATTCAGCCCAAACTACAGTGAGACACTTGCAGGGGCAGCTCACACATCATGTGGAACAGTATTATTACAGAAGTTACATCGAATATTGGATGAATCATAACTTCATGATAAATCTAATATTCAGCATGAACTATGGTGCTGAATGTGCACCTTTCTAGCATATGTTGTGTGAATTTACACGGTGTATGCTCAGAAAATGAGCACGCGCAAAAGTGGCTGTGCACCGTTATGTGTACTGTACTGTGGACCCTTACCTCCAAAGAGGCTGAAGCTATGCCTAGGGTGCTAGGAAACCTCACACCGGCCCTGGTACCCCCACACCACACACCTGTATCTCTGATCTGGCTACCCCCTCATGTATTCAGCAATTAAACCCACTTTTGTGCGTTCCATAGTTGCATTAGCCACACAGCTAAAGGCAGCACAAATGGAGATAGGGTGAAGGAGAGCATTAACAGTCTTATTGTGCTGCCAGCAGGGTTGGACTGACCCACCAGCGGACAGGGGAAACCCTGGTGGGTCCAACTGCCCTTGTTACTCTATTAGAGGGTTAGCTACTTGGCAAAGCAGGTCCATAGACTGGTGACTAGCATGGGTTCCTACAGCTGCATTTCTCTCTGGGCTCTTTGTGCCCCAGTCTGATACTGGCTGCCAGTTACTGAGTTGCAAACGTAACAACTAAAGGAGGAAGTACAGATGATTGATTGGTGTTATACTGTTGTCCCCCTGTCTTCAGGACTAGCAACTAGCCAGGTAAGAAAGTGGTCTCTGCCACCTCTAAAATCAGGCTCACTGAGAAGAGATAATGATGTACCAGTGCTGTAGTGAGTGGCGTGTGACCGATGTTGCCATCGAGGTGGCAGGGCGAAGGGGGAGGCATGGTCACATGTACAGCTTCATAGAAAGGTGCAGGAAGCGTCAATAGGATCCACCCGGCACCTATCTTCCTGCTCCCTGCTATGGTGCTGCTGGCTCCTACAATTCTCCAACATAAATAGATGGAAACAGGTGATCACTTATTCTGAAATAAAAAGAAACTGATGCAAGTGTGCTGGTTTCAGGGTTAATTGATACAAGTATTTTATTTTCTGTTTTTATGCACTTTAAATGCATTTCAAACAAGCACTTACACATGTAAAGCACATGACAACTTATAATTATCACCTTCTACAGAGCTGATTACACTCACTGTAATAAGCATATGCTTACATTTTTTTTATGACATTGTGTTATATTTTTACGATTTTCAAATTTGCTCTTTTTTTACGGGGAGTTTTTAAGTAAAATTGCAAACACAACATATTTCAGAATAAAAAAAAAAAAGACCATGAGAAAAATAAAAGCATTGGAAACTCACTAATCTGTCCAACACTGACTGATGTAAAGGATTAAATATGGTCTGTACAGTGCTGCATAAGGTGTAGGTGCTATCTGCATAACGGAGATTAATATTTATTAGTAATAATAATTAATATCAATTCATTTAAAAAAAAAAAAACACTGGTTGCTAAATGGATTGCAAATATTAGCTCAACTGCAAGTAAATTTAGATAACATTTTAGAAAGTAGAAAAAATACCCCAAAAGAAATAAAAAAATAAACTTTTTTTTTTTTTTTTTAACTCTCACATAACAAGACCTGACATATTTTTTAAATTAAAGCCAGGGAAGGAAAAGGACCACTTGAAAAAAATGTAATAAAAAATATTTAGAGCTGAATATAAATCATTATTGTATATGTAAGTCGCACTAAACAAAACTGATTTAGAAGACGATTGTAGCTGTTTGTTATGACAACATTTATCCGGTGTTCCCCATAATGCCTCTTGCCAAAAGGAACCAGGAACTGAATGATTACCCCCAAGTGTTCTAGATGAACTGGAAAAAGTCTATTCAAACAAAGCTCATTAGTGCCGATACCTCCAGGGCTATGAAAAATTAAGCGGCTGGTGAATATACTTTGCAGAGAAAAAGACGACAGAATGGGGGGAAATGGCAGACGTAATATCACAGCATTTACTATAATAAATAATAATTTAGATAACGGGAACATCTTAATTAGAAAGTGAAGTGCACTAGAGAGCAATACCGTACTACGTCTAATTACTGCATTACCGAAATGTGTATAGGTGCCCAAGCTGTGCTGAGTAAATATTATATACGTACATAGTTACACACACGCAGTGGACATGTTTATGAGTAGCACGCAGGTACGAATGCAGCCGCATTCTGAATCTAGGGGTGCCGAGAGGGGGGGGGAGCAGGTCTAATTAATTGGGCCTCTGGGGGAGGACACATGTGGGGACTCGAACCAGCCGCTGAAGTGGATAAATGTCCCCCCTTTTCAGCATGTGGCGCCGCTTACCTGGGCATAGTATTCTCTATTCTTTTTTCCGGAGGGAGCGTGGCCATGCATCTTTCAGTATCCGGGCCCGACGGCTGTCTCAACTGCCATGTCTGAATGGGAAAGGATCGCAAATGGAACAGAATAGTAATGCCTACGATTGTACTGTCCCACTCCTTCTGTACACAGAGCAACCATCATCAACATCACAGGCACTTACACCTTACCCCATGCTGGGTGCCAGCGGTCCAGGTGAAATAGGCGTCCCCCTCAGCATACGCAAGACTATGGTATAACTCCAGCTACACTCCCACGAGAGAGATCTCTGCTGTGCGTTCGCCTATTTCACACCCAGAAACGCCCATTTCACGGACATTGGGCCATATTCAATTTGGAGTGAAAAGCCGTTATCGGCGAATATTTTTCGCCGATGATGTCATTCTCGCCGTCTTCACTTTTCCCCGTACTCAATTTCAAAGACTTTTTGCAGCTGCGAAAAGTCTTTGCAAAAACCCAGGGAAAAGTTTTCACCATAGAATAGGTGGCGAAAAAAAGTGCAGAATTGGGGTTTTGGGGTACAAACGAAAAAAAAAAAAAAGTGCCTTGCACTTCTTGTACTGTCCTCCAAAGTTAGTCTGTGTTCAAAAAAATTTTAAAAAGTTCCACAGGAAACCCCAAAAAATGTACTTTCATTTTGGGGGGCAAAAAAAAAAAAGTTGGGGGACAAACTTTTAAACTAGCGAAATAGACTGTGTGGGAGGTCCCCAAGTATGCCCCAGGTGTTTTTTTGAATGCGGTTGGTTGCGGCCGGTGGATTTTTAACGATTTTAAGTTCACTTTAGGAACTTAAGAAATATGCTTGCACCCATTTTCATGTACCCCAAAATTTGATGGGACTAGTTATTTTTCCCAAAACAATGTTGCTAAATGCTATTCTTCACCACTTGGTCAAATACACATAATAGCACCTATTAGACCCCAAATACCTTTAGCAGGGTTATTCGGGGGTACCCATAGTGATCCCCCATGTCAGTGCATCTTTTGGGGGCTGATTTCCCCAAAAATGACAGGACTTTTCGCCGGGTCCTGTTTTCACCTATTTGAAATTGAATACGGGGATACGCGGACGCGCGCCCGATACTTTTTCGCCCAGAAAAGCTCAGATGACAGCGAAAAGTCCGGCAACTGACTTTTCGCCTCAATTTGAATATGGCCCATTGACTCAGAATCATCCGAAGGTATGCAAAGATGCGTATGTTCTCTACGGTGCAAGCGCATTATGCTAAAACCTCGCTACATGGCTGTGCGCTGCCCTTTACTTCTATCGCATGAACGTGCTCATGTTGGAACCCCAGTCCCTGGATGTAATTATTCACACATCCTGGCGATGCTTCATTTGTTATTGGGCGATGAGCGGCTATGAGAAATTATAATTATCTGGACCATGTCCCGAAAATTAAGAAATACTTGGCCCCTAAAATAGTAACTAACGGACGATAACATTTATAACAGGGGGGCCTGTAGTGCCACACAAAAGAAATAGAACAAACAAATAAAAGCATAAACTGATAAAATTCACAACTTGACATAAATATCTAATTGTGCAACGAGAACGTATAATAATTCCGTGTAAGGTAGCACGTATTTGGGAAAAACCACAAGGGAAGAGTTATGAAAACGGATGTATAGGAAAAGGCACTGCTACCCATAAGAGGTAGAACAGGGAAAGACTAGGGCAGTAGAACAGCCCCAACATCCCTCTGCTAGCACGGAAAGCAGCGTGGCCACACCTCACGGGGACTTGATGCAAGTCACGTGGGAGTGGCCTCTCTCTACATGCCGGCCAATCAGTGCGCTGGGAGGCGCAGCTGCTTGGCCAAGCTTTTGAGTCAGGCCATTCTGCCATTCAAATCTGATTGGTTACTAGGAACTAGTGACATCACTGAGATTTATAGCTACATCACTGCAATCAGCTTCTATCATATATCTAGTACATCCTATAAAACGATAGCTACAGTATAAGTGGCCGCCATGGGGGGATCACCTCCGCCTGTCCCCTTTTGACGGTTTGATACATCTCCTCCTCAGGGTTTTCTGTATAACAGGTTTCTTTTTTAAATTTGGCGTACTGTAAAGGGGGCGGGGCCTAATGACGGCTGGAACCTGGACTCACCCCCCCCCCGACGCTGAGAGTACCTGGTCCTCTCCGGCTGCCCCCTTGAAAATACAATTTAAAAGTCGGTAAGTATGGGTGGGGGTTCAGTGATCATTTCTCAGCGCATAACATCCACCAATCTTATTAAATAACTCAGTAGGGCTCCTCACCGCGATTGGCAGGGCGGTGCACTGGATCATCATGTTTTTGTAAATAAAGAGTTTAGCAGGGCTCCTCACAGTGACTGCAGGTGGAGGTACTAGCATCATTGTGGATGACATTATTACCAATCAGCATTATTGCCGTATTTTATATGTTCTGAACTTCCTCAAGGACAGGTTTTTAGATTAAAAAAAAATATATAAAATATGAATGTAACTAATCAATACATATATTATGTATAAAGGACATACAGTTAGGTAAAATACCATTACATGCATATAGCATTGTGTACTATAAAAATGTATTATTTTAGGAATCATTAACCATATTTGTATTTGTTTATGCCTTCTATTATTAGTATACCTTACTGGAGGAGCAGAGCCAATTATTCTTCGTTTTACAGTTATTCAGGCCAAAAGCGTGCAAAGATTATTAACCAAATATTAACATCTTGGGTTTGATATGATAAATATGGACACGTAAAAGGGTGGATTCGGTGTACATTGTTCACTGTGGGAGAAAAGTAGGTCACATCGGTAATTATAGTGATAGAGAATAAGAGTCATTTTGTAAGCCCAACGTGCATGTAATTCATGTGTCTTTGTGACACTTTATATACAACTTGCTGCTATATTCATTTAAAGAGTAGCGAGAATTTTTTAAAAAGATGAATATAATGTTTAAAGGAAAGCTACACAGTAAAGCATTTCACCCTTTTTAGTCCCCGCCGACCCCCCAACCTAAATTTATATTGATTTTTAAGGGGGTAGATATGATTGCGTTTTGGGGTTATAGCTGTGTAAATAACTTTTTTCAATTAAAGGCGTTTTATGTGGAAGAACAGGCAGGGGGAAAAAAAACAAAAAAGATTAATCACGTTGTAAAAAAATTGCAAAGGAAGAATCACAGCAATTACTTCAACTCGCAACATATATACAAAATGTTATTTTATGACAATTATATATAGGTATTTACCAAATACATGTGCTGCACTCGAGGTAGAAACCTTGGGAAACATGTTTACGTGCTGTGTGTTTTTTATATAATTATGTATACTTTTTATTTTTATTCTATGTTATTGATTATCCATATTCTTATTGCTAGGGTAGGTTAAACACTATCAGGGCTGACGCTAGGGCGTTCGGTGCCCCCCCCAGCAAATTTGCCCCCTCCTCATCTTCATCATCTGCCAGCTGTCTCTCTCTCACTTTTCGGCGGGTCCTCCTCCTGGCGTTGCGGTGCGCAGCTGAGGCACCTCCTCCACTGCTCTTTGGCACAGCATACCACACACAGGCCTCTATTTATTAACATTATTTTTACTAAAATAAAGTGAAAAAGGGTGTTTTGTGTTTTCACACCCTTTTCACATTATTTTAGTATCACCTACAGTTATTACAGGGCAATTGGAGTAGAATTCGTAAAATTCTACTCCAACCCCTAAGTAGTTAGGAGCTGATTGGCTGGTGGTTTATCACTCTCCGTTTTATCACTTTTCAGAGCTTAGTACATATTTAGTAATTAGATCGCATTTCCCATCATTATAATGGGAAATGCAATCTGCCTGGTAGTTACTAAAAACAAATTGTGAAAAAAATACCCGGGAAAGCCCTGGGATAATAACGCCACCTGGGGTCTCCCCCGGTTACCGGACTCCTGCTCTGCTCTAAAGGGGAGAGCAGAGCCTGGAGCCAGCCCCAGTGATCAGCTGAGTGGTCTAAACAGACCTGATACACTGTAAAAAAAAAAAGAAAAGAAAAAAAGTAAAAAAAAAAAAAATAAACTTACCTGAGTCCAGGGACCGGTCAACGGGGCTCCGGGTGATGTCCTCCCTCCGGTCAGCTGATCTCCCATGCTGCACTGGGGCCCGGTCGTCACCTGACAGGGTCCCAGTGCAGTAAGGGATGTCAGCTGAGCGGAGCCACGGAGATCACCACCAGAGCACAGAACACTGCAGGAAAGTGTAATTAATGGAGGGCAGGTCGCGGGGGGGAGGAGGGGGGGTCCGCGATCGCATCGGTGGGGCTTAACAACGGGGGCGGGGCTTAGCGGCGGTCTGTCGGCACTCGTCACTGTATTTTTTGTGAAAATACCGTGATAAGTGTGCGGAGGGGATTCGCAGGGACAGAGCTTTATTGCAAGCTCTGTCCCTGCAAGGGATTTTTAGCAAATCCCTGTGATATTGCCTGTATTCGGAAATAGAGCCCACAGAGAGAGCGGGTGTGCGTGCACGGTGTGACATCATTGCGTACTGCCAGTCTACATGCTATTACTGACAGTGGCACTGTTATAACAACTTAACAAGGCAGGGAAACTAACTAGCTTCTTTTCAGCTCTCTGTGGCGCTGGCACACATTGCCCGTGCTTGCCGACATTTAGGCTGCCCCCTCCAAGTAGGGATAGCCATCGACCATCAATGTTTTCTAAAATATCAATGTTGACCGCTTTTAATTAGTTTTGCCATCGATGGTAGTGAACCAATGTTTCTCTGCCATCGATGGATGAATGGGAGCCAATGTTTTTTTTTTCTCTTTACAGGTTGGAGCTAAGCCCCACCCCCTATTTTTTTTTTGGCCCGTAGCCTGGCATTCCCCAGCAGAGGTGGCCATTGGAAGTGTGCAAACCATAGATGGTTCACCATGGACCCCACCGATTGGGGGCAGCCAGATCGGCATAGCGCGGGGGTGGTGCATCATAATAAGAGGGCGTGACCGAGGATATTACAAGGCATTAGGGGCGTAGCGGGGGGGCGTGACCATGCATTCGCATCATTTTGGCCTTGCCCCACTACACAAGGCCGTGATTACCAGTATTGTGAAAAAGGGGGTTGAGGCCATGATGACACGATTCAGCACGAATTGCGTCATCCTCCCCCCTGATTTTCTATGCTTTCTAAGGAAGGGGCCTGGTCACACCTACATAAGCTGGCCACGCCCCTTCCCAGTACCAGGACCCGATGGGGCTTGCAGCAGCACTGGGCGTTTGCTCTTGCAACCCGCTATGGGAAGGAGTCCCGGGTTTGCGAAGAGGGATCTTTTCGGATCTCTCCGCCCTTGTCCGACTCCTTCCACGGGGCGACAGGGCTTTGTGTGCCTGCGTGAACTCTAGTCAGACTCGGCAATGCTAAGTTTCACTGCTCTGAAACATTTCGGAGTAGCTGTCTCCTCGCCGAAGCAATGATGAGTTGCTTGCCGCGAGTTAGAATGTAAATTATTGGGGTCCCCCCAAAACCCCTATAATAATGAACATAATGAATAGACCCCTTGGTAAGTACGTCTCGCGCTTTCGCCTGCAACATATATTACTTGTATGCCACAGCATTGGTCTTCCTTGATTGTACGATGCTACAGAGGATGTAAGCGCTACATGTACAGTGAGCTCTATGGTCCTGACTGGTCCCGTTACAGTTACACCTTTGGTGATCTCCGCAGCGTCCTTAGCGGCAGCAGATACCAATAAAACATCCTAAAATATGGCTAATAAGTCCTGGCTCTGTGTCCAGTAGTACACACCATGCTAACCAAATATACAGGGCACACAGCTACCCACAGCTGGACGCTAACCACAACACGCAGGACACGAGCAAAAGGCTTTTCCCAAACAGAAGGAGGCTTGCTTAATGTAATTGGTGAAGTGCAGCAGATGGCTCTTATTAAGGTCTCTATCTGTGGTTTGATCTCTCAGGTCTCCCACACAGAAAGGTCAGTGGTGGCTTTGAGATTGGTGGCTGATAATGCTTCCGGTCGTACAGAAGCTACGCACACTTTTCCCATTAGCAGCCACTATTGCTTTTCCACCACCATATGTATTAATGTATAGAAGTCGGATGTAAGAACTATTTTATAATGAGATAAGTTTATAACAACAATCTTTTTAAATGCCTGACATCACTACTCTGTGCTGCTGGGGACCCTGATCCTTCCACTATATAACTCTCAGTCTGTGGCTTCCTGTATCAGTGTGACAGGAGCCTGACAGCACTACTCTGTGCTGCTGGGGACCCTGCTCCTCCCACTATATAACTCTCAGTCTGTGACTTCCTGTATCAGTGTGACAGGAGCCTGACATCACTACTCTGTACTGCTGGGGACCCTGCTCCTCCCACTATATAACTCTCAGTCTGTGACTTCCTGTATCAGTGTGACAGGAGCCTGACATCACTACTCTGTGCTGCTGGGGACCCTGCTCCTCCCACTATATAACTCTCAGTCTGTGGCTTCCTGTATCAGTGTGACAGGAGCCTGACATCACTACTCTGTGTTGCTGGGGAACCCTGCTCCTCCCACTATATAACTCTCAGTCTGTGACTTCCTGTATCAGTGTGACAGGAGCCTGACATCACTACTCTGTGCTGCTGGGGACCCTGCTCCTTCCACTGTATAACTCTTAGTCTGTGACTTCCTGTATCAGTGTGACAGGAGCCTGACATCACTACTCTGTGCTGCTGGGGACCCAGCTCCTTCCACTATATAACTCTCAGTCTGTGACTTCCTGTATCAGTGTGACAGGAGCCTGACATCACTACTCTGTGCTGCTGGGGACCCAGCTCCTTACACTATATAACTCTCAGTCTGTGACTTCCTGTATCAGTGTGACAGGAGCCTGACATCACTACTCTGTGCTGCTGGGGAACCCTGCTCCTTACACTATATAACTCTCAGTCTGTGACTTCCTGTATCAGTGTGACAGGAGCCTGACATCACTACTCTGTGCTGCTGGGGAACCCTGCTCCTCCCACTATATAACTCTCAGTCTGTAGCTGGCCACACATCTAAAGATTATCTGTCCAACCAGCCAACTAGTTGATTGGTTGGCAGGAAAATCTGGTAAGGTATGGGAGTAAATGATGATCAGTAATTTGCTCCTAAATGTTAGACAGGTGAAAATGGTCATCAGACAAGTTTGTTAAATGTTTGATCTAAACAATTTGTTCAAACAACAGTTTTTGTCTATTTTCCGGCGTTTGGGAGCAAATTTTTGATTGTCATTTGGTTTCATACCTTACCAGAATTTCATTCCAACCAATGAACTAGTTGGATGGTTGGACAGATAATCTTTAGATGTGTGGCCAGCTTCAGACTTCCTGTATCAGTGTGACAGGAGCCTGACATCACTACTCTGTGTTGCTGGGGACCCTGCTCCTCCCACTATATAACTCTCAGTCTGTGGCTTCCTGTATCAGTGTGACAGGAGCCTGACATCACTACTGTGTGCTGCTGGGGACCCTGCTCACCCCACTATATAACTCTCAGTCTGTGACTTCCTGTATCAGTGTGACAGGAGCCTGACATCACTACTCTGTGTTGCTGGGGAACCCTGCTCCTCCCACTATATAACTCTCAGTCTGTGACTTCCTGTATCAGTGTGACAGGAGCCCGACATCACTATTCTGTGCTGCTGGGGACCCTGCTCCTTCCACTATATAACCCTCAGTCTGTGACTTCCTGTATCAGTGTGACAGAAGCCTGACATCATTACTCTGTGCTGCTGGGGACTCTGCTCCTCCCACTATATAACTCTCAGTCTGTGGCTTCCTGTATCAGTGTGACAGAAGCCTGACATCACTACTCTGTGCTGCTGGGGACCCTGCTCCTTACACTATATAACTCTCAGTCTGTGGCTTCCTGTATCAGTGTGACAGGAGCCTGACATCACTATTCTGTGCTGCTGGGGACCCTGCTCCTTCCACTATATAACCCTCAGTCTGTGACTTCCTGTATCAGTGTGACAGAAGCCTGACATCACTACTCTGTGCTGCTGGGGACCCTGCTCCTTCCACTATATAACTCTCAGTCTGTGGCTTCCTGTATCAGTGTGACAGGAGCCTGACATCACTATTCTGTGCTGCTGGGGACCCTGCTCCTTCCACTATATAACCCTCAGTCTGTGACTTCCTGTATCAGTGTGACAGAAGCCTGACATCATTACTCTGTGCTGCTGGGGACTCTGCTCCTCCCACTATATAACTCTCAGTCTGTGGCTTCCTGTATCAGTGTGACAGGAGCCTGACAACACTACTCTGTGCTGCTGGGGTCCCTGCTCCTTCCACTATATAACTCTCAGTCTGTGACTTCCTGTATCAGTGTGACAGGAGCCTGACATCACTACTCTGTGCTGCTGGGGACCCTGCTCCTCCCACTATATAACTCTCATAGGGGTATTCAATATGGGAGCGAAAACATTGTTTTTGCGTTAATATCGCACTTATGACGTCATTATCGCAGGTTTTACTTTTACACCGTATTCAATTTCAAAGACTTATCGCAGGTTCGAAAAGTCTTTGATAAAAAACGGGGATAACTTTTCACCATTGAATAGGTGTCGAAAAAAAGTGCAGAATTGGGGTTTAGGGGTGCAGGCTTAAAAAAAATAGCCTGCACCCCTGGGAATGACTTTTAAAAAAGAACTGTGTCAAAAAAAGTTTTAAAAAAAAAATAGGGACACCCCAAAAAATGAATTTAAAAATTGGGGTGAAAAAAAAAAAAAAAGGGAAAAAATTGTTTAACAATAGGGAAATAGGTTCAGGGCTATTCTGCAAGTATGCGGCACGTGTTTTCTAGAATAGATTATTAGCGGCAGGTGTTTTCTAGAATAGATTATTAGCGGCAGGTGTTTTCTAGAATAGATTTATAGCGGCAGGTGCACAATTGCAGAATTTTTAAAAACTTACTTTAGGGATATCAAAATATGCTAGTACCCATTTTCATGTACCCCAAATTTGATGGGAGCACTTAAAAAGACGAAAAAAAAAAACCTAAGTGCTCTTCTGCATCACTTCTTCAATGTCGGGAAAAAACACCTGCTGCGGCTATTTAAATCCCCGACTTTCAATTACAGGCTAAAACGGGGGTACCCATAGTGACCCCCATGTTTTTACAACTTTAGGGGGGTCCTACAATCTTTTTAAGGAAAAATTCATAACTTTACGCAAATCCAACTTTGCAGGCTCCCGTTTTCGTTAATTTCATATTGAATACGGGGATAAGCGGGCGCGCGCCCGATACTTTAACGCAGGTAAAAACTCCGATATGAAACGTAAACTTCGGCAGCGAAGTTTACGTTTCATATTGAACACTCCTATCAGTCTGTGACTTCCTGCTGCCTCCATTCCCCTCCTCACATCATGTCACTGCCCCTGTCACATGCAGCCCTGACCTCACTGACACATCACACATCTCCTGATATACTCTGTGCTGCTGGGGACCCTGCTCCTCCCACTATATAACTCTCAGTCTGTGACTTCCTGCTGCCTCCATTCCCCTCCTCCCATCATGTCACTGCCCCTGTCACATGCAGCCCTATCCTCACTACCACATCACTTATCTCCTGATATACTCTGTGCTGCTGGGGGGCCTGCTCCTTCCACTATATAACTCTCAGCCTGTGGCTTCCTGCTGCCTCCATTCCCCTCCTCACATCATGTCACTGCTCCTGTCACATGCAGTCCTGTCCTCACCTAATAATCAGAGGAGTGGAAAAGTCACTGTCTCCCCACAAGTTAGAACATTTGTACATGTGTGTAAAGGCAGCCACATCACCAGATATCACAGTGATTATGAATGCTTTTGGGGGATATTTATTATCGGTCAGATGGCGGGACACAAATACCGATAAAAGCCTGTGCCGGCAAATGCTGAAAAGTGACCATTCCCGGCGGGGTATGTGTGAGCAGCAATTACCAGAACAGGTCCCGAAGGGGGAAAAAAAAGCTAAAATGTATCCCACTGGCTATAATGTGGGCAGCATGGTCGGCACAGTGTATAGGAAAGATTTTTGGACCGCACAGCCTGAATATATATAACGGGAGGTGCTAACTGTTGAGACTTCTTGCAGGCACAGAAACAGACAAATCACAGGTGCACAACTCCAAATTACTGATTATATATAAATACATTATGCAATAAAATTTAGCAATCAATAGAGGTTTTTAGCGCAGGACACCCCTAAATCGGCGCAGCCGAGCCACCCCAGGTTATCACCACAGGCTTGCCTACCCTCCCGATTTGGCCGGGAGCCTCCCGATTTTCGGGTGCCGCTCCCGGCCCCCCGGAAAGGCAGGCAAGCCTCCCGGAAGCTTGCGACCCTCCCGACCTGCCCCCTGAAAAAAATGGAAACCCCCGCAGCGGGGGGCCCAGTGACGCGATTCACGCAGAATCGCGTCATCGTGGCCCCGCCCCCTGCTTCACAATGCTGAAAATAACAGCATTGTGAAAAGGGGGCGGAGTCACGATGACGCGATCGTGTGTCCCGCCCCCGTCCCCGCCCCCAGTGTGCCACCAAATGGCCGCCCCCACCCCCGGCCCCGCCCCCAATGTCCGGCCCCGCCCCCTGCTACTAGCCGACAATCAGCTCCCTCCCGGAAGGCTGGAGCTGATTGTCGGCAAGTATGTATCACCATAATGAGAAAAGTGAAATGTGAAGTAAGAAAGGAAAGGAGCAGCTATGGCTGCATGGAAAGGTGAAGATACAAATATAAGGCGATGTCCTGGGGTGGCTCGGCTGCGCCGATTTAGGGGGGTCCTGTGCTCTGGATTTGAACCCTAGTATGTTAGGGACCTACCCTACAGAGGTTACCTGGATATGGTGGGTAGGCCCATAACCTTGGCCGTGATTATGCTAAAAACCTCTACTGATTGCAAAATGTTATTGCATAATGTATTTATATATAATCAGTAATTTGGAGTTGCGCACCTGTGATTCGTCTGTGCCCGGTTGGCATAGTGATTAGCATTACTGCCTCACTGCCAGGAGCTCATGAGTTCAACTCCTGACCAAGACACCATCTGTGTGGAGTTTGCATATTCTCCCAGCATTTGCATAGGCTTCCTCCGAATTCTCCGGATTCTCTGCACACCAAAAAAAAACATACTGGCAGGTTATATGGCTTCTGGCAGAAAAATAAACCTAGTGCACGCGCGGGCATGTGGTAGAGAATTAATTTAGGGTCTCCGTTATCAGCAAGTTTACAATGAATAATAACACTTATTGCGTATGATAAATGGTGCTCCAGCCAATCAGCATCCAACTGTCATTTTTCAAACAGAGGACAGTCGGGAGCTGATTGGCTGGAGCACTATTACCATACACAGCCAGTTTTATCACTCGTTGTGAATGATAAAACTCATAAATGAGGCTGACAGATCGTAAGCTCCTCTCTGGGGCAGGGACTGATGTGAGTGACTGAAACATTCCCTGTACAGCGCTGCGGAATATGTGTACGCTATATAAGTAACCAATAACAAATAAATGGGGTACATGAGCAAAGTGGCCAAGCTCCAAATTGATAAGGTACTCAGAGCTTTGTACATGGGGCATTTTCGCAGTCCCATAGAAACCTATGGGGAGTAGTTTGGGGAACAGAAAAAGGGGGAGTGCTTTTGGGAACATAAGAAGGGGGACAGATTGTTAAATAAGAATCGGTATTATTTAACGCCGGATGACTGTCCGGCGGTTGGAATCCTGACAGCGGCTGCCCGACATGGGTGAAAATCCCGATCATCCCTAAGGTAAGTATTCACTAACCTAATTCCCTCCTCTAACCCTCCTTAAGGGTGCCTAACCCTAACTTCCCCCCCCCAGTGCCTAACCCTAATCCCCCCTCTAAGCGCCTAAACCTAACTCCCCATTCCCCGCTGCCTAACCCTAAGTACCCCCCGGGAGCCCTAAACCTAACCCTCCCCCCCACGGCGGTCCATACACGGTATCACTTCAATCGGGATGCCGGGCGCCGGTCTCCCGTCGTCGGTAAGATGACAGGTGTCTAGATTTAGACGCCTGTCATTTAACCCTCACCGGGATAAAGCAGTCGGGAAGCCGGCTGTGGGGATTAGGTCCGCCAGCTTCCCGACTGCATACCGTTAAATAGACCCCGATGCACAAAAATACTGCAATCCTCCTAAAAAAAGACTGTTGACTGCATTTCTGGGCTTAATACATACAGTAGGCACCTAAGTGAGACCCAGCTGATTTCGTGACTCTCTTAGAAGCTCAGCGGACCTGCAAAAAATAAAAATAAAATCATTATAAAATGGGCACGCCAGGGATGTAATTTATAGGCCGGCGGACTAAATGCCGCCGGTCTATATCCCGACAGCAGAACCAGACAAGGGACTTAAGATAGGCGTCAAAATATCGACGCCTATCTTAATCCTAATGTCTGAATGCCGAAGGACGCCGGACCGATCAAGGTAAGTCCGGACGTCCTTAGCACCCTCGGGGATACCCTTAGGTTTAGGCACCCTCGGGGGTACTTAGGGTTAGGCACCACCCAGGTAGGGTTAGGGTTAGGCCAAAGGAAGGAGGGGTTAGGGTTAGGCACCACTGGGGGCAAAGTCAGGGTTAGGCACCAGCCCGGGAGGGTTAGGTTTAGGCTGCAGGGGGGGAAGGATTTTTTAGGTTTAGGCACCACATCAGGAGTTTTAGGGTTAGGCAACTGTAAGGGATGGTTAGGGCTAGGGGGGGGAGAAGGGAAGGGTTAGGGTACTTACAAGCTCTGTCGGGATTTTCCTCTGTCGAGCTTCCGGCATCGGCATTTCATCAGACTTGCCTACATTTAGGCTGTCCCTTCCGGGAGGGGACAGCCTGGACGACACTCCTCTCACAGCAGGTGGGCGGAGCGGGGAGGGCGTGGCGGCTCAACACGTCATCGTGGCCCCGCCCCCCGCTGTTCAGAGCCCGTAATACAGGCACTGTACTGCGGGGGGCGGGGCTTCGATGACGCGATTTAACGCGAATCGCGTCATCTGATCCCCCGGGCTGCATATTAAGTGGCCGGCAACGGGGGGTGTGGGATGGCTGCGGCTGGTTCCGGGAGACTTACCTTGCCTTCCGGGTGGTCGGGAGCGGCACCCGATTTTCGGGAGGCTCCCGACCAAATCGAGAGGGTAGGCAAGTATGCATTTCATCCCGGCGGCTATTGAGCCTCCAGGATTTCATACCCAACCCGGCGCGCCAGGCTGTATTATTTGCATTTACTCGATTCCAAATAGATGTAACAGCGAGAAGAAAACCTGCATTAGATTAATATTTCACTTTTTGGAAAATATTTTATTGGTGATCGCGTCTCTTTAAATACTGAAGATGGCGCAATGTAAAAACACGGCTTGAGAAATGTCGCCTGCCATCCTCCCTCACTGTAACTCCGTTTTATTACAGAGATTTTTCATTGTTCTGTTTATTTTCGGATTTATAATTTGTGCAAATGCCCCACATCAGCACTATTCCAGGGTTCATTATTAAAGACCAGAATATCATTGTGTTTCTCCGGTATAATTATTTAATATGGTGTGGGGGTTTTTTTTATTTATTTTTTTATTATTAAGATTAATTATGAGCATTGGAATAAAATCTAAAATACCTTGAAGTGCGCATTGTTAATGAACTGGAAATAGAACCTGCTATTCCAAAGATTAATTAGACATTGCTGGTTACTATGTAAATGGACAGTGGTTGAGCCCGGTACAAATTATTTACGTGTTTGCTTGTTTTTGCTCAGCCGTACCTAGCGCTACAGTTCAAGGGGCGCAATTAAAACAAGTAACATGACAAATGTTCTTATTATCATTCAAGTTTTATTCCTGAATGGCACAAACCTAGATCGCAGCACCGTACTCGGTAACGATAGGGATTCATAGAACAACAGAGGCCCTAATTCAGAGCCGTTCGCAAAAAGCGAATCAGGACGGTCGCTTTTTTTTTTTTTTTTTTAAACCGGCCTCCTGGCCACTCGCTAAGCTGTGGGTGACCACTGACAGCTTTTGCGAGAGGTCAAGTAATGGTCGCGACCATCGGGCTTGCGACGAGACCCTTGTGGTAGGGTCTCGTCTGCCGCAAGCCCCAGTGAGCTTCCGGCTCTAATAGAGCCGGAAGCTCACTGCTGGTGATGTCAGTAGGGCCGCCCACAAACGGCAGGCGTTCCTTCGGGAACGCCTCCATTTGGCCAGCCAGCCCCCCTCCCCCACCTACAAAACGAGGCGAGCTGTCGATCAACATCGACAGCCGTCCCATTTTGCCGCGAGCCCCGGAGCGAGTGATTTCTCGCTCGCTCCGGGGTTCGCGCGTGCGCACTGCCCGGCCATCGACCCGCTTGCGAGCGGGTCTGAATCAGGCCCAGACTGCAATAGTATCAGTGACAATATAAAGGAAATGGGGGGGAATTTGTTTGCTGAACAATCTGTGACAACGCTCCGGGCCGAGGACCTATTTGCAGAATGGCGGTAGCAGAAGATGATCTATCAATGAGAAATGCAGTGGGACGTGCTGGGTACAGTAGCCCTCATGACAGATTGATGAACCCGAGGGCTCGATTCAGACCCGCTCGCTAGATGCGTTCGCACGCAACGAAAGTATGCAATACGCGAATGCACAGCAAGGCATTAGCACGCCCACTATGTCTTGGCGTGCGATCGCAGTGTCTATGCAGACGCCCACCGGCCTGTCTTAAGACGCCCACTTATGCACGTCATCTCCAGGATGTGTATGGAACCATCGGTAACATCAAGTATTATCGGTAGCGACCGCAGCAATTGTGTATTCGCGGGGGGAGCAGATAGATCGCCGGGGACCGGGAGGCTTGCCTACCTTTCCGGGAGGCCGGGAGCGGCACCCGATTTTCGGGAGGCTCCCGACCAAATCGGGAGGGTAGGCAAGTATGAGCTTAGGGTGTTGCTAAGGCATTTGTAATGTGCGAGACGTGCCAGCGGTAAATCCAGCGGTGGATGGCAGCACTATTGCCCCTTACTATAGCGGTGATGATATCGTTTACTTGCTGTTTCATATGATGCTCTGGGCCTGATTCGGACCCACTCGCGAGCGCACAGCACTCGCAAGCGGGTCGATGGTGGGGTAATGTGCATGTGCAAGCCCCGAAACGAGAGAGAAATTCTTTCGCTCCGGGACTCACTACAAAAGGGACGGCTGTCAATGTTGATCGACAGCTCGCGCCGTTTTGTAGACGGGGCGGGGGGATGGCTGCACAAACGGAGGCGTTCCCGAAGGAACACCTGCTGTTTGTGGGAGGCACCACTGACATCACCAGTGATGTCAGTGGAGAGCTCCCTGCTCTGTTAGAGCAGGATGCTCTCTGGGGCTTGCGACGGACAAGACCCTACCACAAGGGTCTCGTCGCAAGCCCCGATGGTCGCGATGGTCGCGACCATTACCTGGCCACCCGCAAAAGCTGTGGGTGGTCACCCACAGCTTAGCGAGTGGCCAGGAGGCCGCAACAGAAAAAAAAAAGCCCTGATTCAGAGCGAGCTCTCTTAAAGAGCGTCCGGCTCTGAATCAGGCCCTTTGTGCGGCTGGACGGTGGTAGAGTCACCAGGACCGTCTGTTCGCATGGAACGCCAGGAGATATCGCGCATTCGCTGTAGTGCATGTCAGGCCTGCTGGCTGAGCCCTGGCAGATCCTAGTGACCGCTGAGTCATCTTACTTTGTGGGCACTTTCGATTGGAGGCAGCACAGCCCCCCCCCGCAGCCTAAACCTAACCCAATCCCCCCCCGCAACCTATCCCCCCCCAGCAGTTTAAACCTAGCCCTCTCCCCCAAACCTAAACTTAACCCTCCTCCCCACAACCTAACCCTTACCCTCCCCCCTAGTGCATAACCTTAACCCTAATCCTAACCTTCCCCTTAACGCCGATACTTACCGTCGAGATGCTGGCGATGGGATTCTGACCCTGATTCAGAGCCGGTCGCTCTGACAGAGCACTTGCTCTGAATCAGGGCCGGTCTTTTTTTTTTTAAAGAACGGCCTCCTGGTCGCTCACATAGCTGTGGGTGACCACAATAGCGAGCGGCCATGATGATGGTCGCAATGGTCAAGACCATCGCGACCATCTGGCTTGCGACGAGACCCTTGTTGTAGGGTCTCGTGGCCGCAAGCCCCAGAGAGCTTTCGGCTCTAACAGAGCCGAAAGCTCTCCCACTGACATCACTTGTGATGTCAGTGGGGCCGGCCCCAGACGGTAGGTGTTCTCATGGGAACGCCTCCGTATGGGCAGCCACCCCCCCGGCCCGCCCACCAAAGGGCAAGCCCCCTTTGGTGCGAGCCCCGGAGCGACAGATTGCCCATCGCTATCCGGGTCTTGCACATGCGCACGACGGAGCCGGCTCTGTTGTGCGCATGCGCTCTGGGCCACCATCGACCCAGTTGCGAGCGCTCAGTGCTTGCGACCGGGTCTGAATCAGGCTCTCTGACTGGTGTTGTAGAGTTGCGATAGTTAATTAAATTAAGTTGTGAACTTTTTTTTTTTTTTTTTATTGTGGTTTCTGTCGGTTTGACTCTGATGCCAATATAATTAAAATATAACTACTGTAAAATGATATCCAACCAAAACCATAAAAACAAGAATATAAATAGATTATTGTGCCACCGTAATGCAGTAAGAATTTTTTTTTTTTTTTTTTTTATACGTAATTTGGCCTATTTGTGTTTTTTTTTTTCTTTCACTCCTTCTTCCATGCATGATGGTGGAATTCAGTCCTCTCTGTGAGCCTCATAGAGCGTTGCTCTGCAGATCAGCAGGCGGTGGGGTAGCTGGTGCTTGTTCAGACAGCAATCCGTAAACATATTCCCATGTGCGTTAAAAATATGCATAAAACATGAAAACAAGAAGGAGCAGAAGCCAGATAAAAAGATATGATTCATATCTGCGTTTAAGGGTTGATATATTAAGAAAGAAACTCTGATAAGGAATTTTTTTAAAACATGCAGAACAGAGTCTCAGATTTTCCTGTAAAACCTTGTACAATCATGCTCACTTGATATCATTTGATTGATAACCGGGCCTTGTCTTCTATGCGAGATATTCTAAGTTGATCAAACTTTAGCCTGAAGCTCCATGTCAGGTTGCGGCCTAGGATCGGCTGTTACTCACCCCAGCGCCCGGCTTCCCCTGGTCACTCGTAAGATCAGACGCCTGGTGCGGTGGAGAGTGGCGCGCTGAGTATTATTCTTAGCCATGTGGACATCCATGAGCTGTGCTGTGCCTTGGTTACTGCGGTCGCCGTCATGGAGGCAGCCATGACAGTTTGCATCACCTGACTACCTTGTGCCCAATGGTACCATGGTGGTGGTCAGCTGACGTTATCTACCAATGATCTGCTACTGCAGGGTATAAAGCTGTCCTCCGGACAGCAGGAAGTTGCCTGTGCAGCGTTGTCGCTACTGAGTGTATTCTTGCTGCTACCTCGTTCCAGGTTCCTCCGTGATTACTGGTGATCCAGGTTCCGAATCTCTCTGCAACAGTGCGTCCAACATCTAGCCTGTGTGCAAAACAAGTACCATCTCTCTCTGCAACAGTGCGCTCAACATCTAGCCTGTGTGCAAAACACGTACCAACCTTCTGTGCAACAGTGCGCTCAATATCTAGCCTGTGTGCAAAACACGTACCAACCTTCTGTGCAACAGTGCGTCTGACATCTTGCCTGTGTGCGTTACAGTACCACCTCTCGACGGAGTTTTGCGTCAAGGACCCCTTTCTGGTGTACAAGTTTCAAGTGCCCGTCTTGACGCAAGTTTGCGTCCAGAACCCCTTTCTGGAGTACAAGTTTCTAGTGACTATCTTGACGCTAGTTTGTATCCAGGAACCAATCCGGAGAACTAGTTTCAAAAGCCTTTTCCTTGTCATAATAGTGCGTCCGGCATTCCAGTACAAGTATCAGTCTCCCGAGCTAGTACTTCTCCTTGAAGTATATTCCCAGGGCCATTGTTTATTTGTCTCTATTCCCACGGTATCGGACACCAGTTCAAAGGACCGCGACCTGCCAGTTGGGTCACTGGTGAACACCTCCCAGCTGGTTAGACTCCGCACCTTTGGACTGGTCTTGTCAACGCCTGACATCCGTGGATGAGGAGATCTTATATTCAGGCCCCACGCCTCCGATTCCTCCCTCAACCCGGGACCTCAGCTTTCACCCCATCAACAGGGGAATTCTCCACGGCGACCGTGACACTCCAACACTGCCCTGCTAGCTGCTTCAGCATATGCCACATCCGGCTTGTTTTCAATGGCTTCCAATTCCTATTTTATTTCAACATCAAAATCATAAAACAAAATTCTCTCTGCAAATACAGCAAATTTGAGTGGATGTGGAAATGTATAATACAACGGTCATACAGGGAGAGCTACCGAGTCAGGGACTTCACCAATTTCCCGACCCTGAATTGGGCAAGGTGTTTTGCAGCATTGTGGCTGCAGTAAGGGTGGGCATGAGCATGGTTTGGAATGTGTTTATTCATGTCCTCATTTTTCTATGTATATTTTGAATGTTGTCGTTGATGAATGCATCCAGCATGAAGCTGAATTTCTTCCAATGCAACATCCATCAGTATGTGTATGTGTGTCTGGGCAGGGGTGCCTAGTAGAAGCGTATTATGGCTCCGCCGGCTCATGACATCTGAGGTCAGACACCGCAGAGCAGTCATGGAAGTGGTCAGAAGACTCAACGGTCAAGAAACAAGATGCACAAGAGGGAAGAGGAGGACCGAAGAGTGCTGCTAGTGGAGGAAGCAAAAGAGCTAACGAAGCTTCCCACTGCAGCCTCTCCCAGCATGACTGGTAAACTCTATGCGAGATCTATCTATAATTAACCCCACCCTAGTACACCAGGCAATAGGCCCGTGGGGTAAGAGAGGCCTGTTGCACTTATCAACGGCCATTAGGCCCGTGCCACTTCAAGTGGCTCTGGGCATTAGGCCCAGGGCATTATACATCTAATTAGGCAGGCTCGGGAGCCTGAGCCCCATTATCATAAAGTAATTCTGGGCATTAGGCCAGATCACTTCTGTATGTCCTCAAGCAGGCAGGCAAAGGCCTGAGCCACCAGTAAGTGACCCTGGGCATTAGGCCTTGGCCACTGACTATTGATTAGGTCTAGGCCTCCTGGTATTAACCCTGGGCATTAGGCCTAGGACACTTGGTATTGGGGGCATAACAGGGCAGGCGCCAGTCCCTTCCTTTGCCCGGAGCGCTCAGACCCCTAGATACACCCCTAGTACCCTGGCTGGGCCTTTCTGTGGACTATGGCCAGCCAGGAGTTATAGACACACCTCCAATATTGTGTTGCTACCCCTCCCCCCAGAGTCACAACCCCGCTTCATGGTGTCATAGCATCTTCATGGATGCATGATATGCACAGCGGCGACTGGTCTCAACTCCACCTTTACCATGCCCCCTTAAAGTACCAAGGCCTGGGACATTTCATAGCCGCCTTGTGTTTAGGTTCTGCTGCCTTCCATCCCCATCATCATTACAGAGCTCCACAACTACAATCTTTACTATGTGCTATCAGTATTACAATTTAAATATCTTTTTCCAGCACCGTAAGTAAAACGACCGTTATAAGCCCAGGGCCGTAGCTAGGGTAGTGCGGCCAATGCCATTGCACAGGGCACCACAGGGCAGGGGGCGCTGTTTGGGCCTGTCAAATTTCTGTTTATTATCATTCTTGCTTGTAGCTTCCTCTTATTTCATCCCCAGCATCTCCTGGCCTCTCCTATCTCTTCCCTGGCCCTTCCCCATGAGGCAATGGCCCTCTCTCAGGTGCACTATATTATGTCCCTATTTATCCCCAGCATCTCCTGGCCTCCCCTATCTCTTCCCTGGCCCTTCCCCATGAGGCAATGGCCCTCTCTCAGGTGCACTATATTATGTCCCTATTTATCCCCAGCATCTCCTGGCCTCCCCTATCTCTTCCCTGGCCCTTCCCCATGAGGCCATGGCCCTCTCTCAGGTGCACTATATTATGTCCCTATTTATCCCCAGCATCTCCTGGCCTCCCCTATCTCCTCCCTGGCCCTTCCCCATGAGGCCATGGCCCTCTCTCAGGTGCACTATATTATGTTCCTATTTATCCCCAGCATCTCCTGGCCTCCCCTATCTCTTCCCTGGCCCTTCTCCATGAGGCAATGGCCCTCTCTCAGGTGCACTATCTTATGTCCCTATGTATCCCCAGCATCTCCAGGCCTCCCCTATCTCTTCCCTGGCCCTCTCTCAGGTGCACTATATTATGTCCCTATTTATCCCCAGCATCTCCTGGCCTCCCCTATCTCTTCCCTGGCCCTTCCCCATGAGGCCATGGCCCTCTCTCAGGTGCACTATATTATGTCCCTATTTATCCCCAGCATCTCCTGGCCTCCCCTATCTCTTCCCTGGCCCTTCCCCATGAGGCCATGGCCCTCTCTCAGGTGCACTATATTATGTCCCTATTTATCCCCAGCATCTCCTGGCCTCCCCTATCTCTTCCCTGGCCCTTCCCCATGAGGCCATGGCCCTCTCTCAGGTGCACTATATTATGTCCCTATTTATCCCCAGCATCTCCTGGCCTCCCCTATCTCTTCCCTGGCCCTTCCCCATGAGGCCATGGCCCTCTCTCAGGTTCACTATATTATGTCCCTATTTATCCCCAGCATCTCCTGGCCTCCCCTATCTCTTCCCTGGCCCTTCCCCATGAGGCCATGGCCCTCTCTCAGGTGCACTATATTATGTCCCTATTTATCGCCAGCATCTCCTGGCCTCCCCTATCTCTTCCCTGGCCCTTCCCCATGAGGCCATGTCCCTCTCTCAGGTGCACTATATTATGTCCCTATTTATCCCCAGCATCTCCTGGCCTCCCCTATCTCTTCCCTGGCCCTTCCCCATGAGGCCATGGCCCTCTCTCAGGTGCACTATATTATGTCCCTATTTATCCCCAGCATCTCCTGGCCTCTCCTATCTCTTCCCTGGCCCTTCCCATGAGGCCATGGTCCTATCTCAGGTGCACTATATTATGTCCCTATTTATCCCCAGCATCTCCTGGCCTCCCCTATCTCTTCCCTGGCCCTTCCCCATGAGGCCATGGCCCTCTCTCAGGTGCACTATATTATGTCCCTATTCATCCCCAGCATCTCCTGGCCTCTCCTATCTCTTTCCTGGCCCTTCCCGATGAAGCCATGGCCTTTTTTTGGGTGCATTATGTCTCTTTGAAAAATGAGGGGGGCGCCAATGCTCTTTCTGGCACAGGGCACCAAAATGTCTAGTTACGGCTCTGTATAAGCCAGCGTAGGTAAGAAAAAACCCCTAGACCGAACACACGTGAGCTTCTTAAATAACCTTTTTGAACTTATTCTCTATCCCCCATTACTTTACAAATGGAGACCCTGCTCTGCGCAGACTGCGACCGCGACAAATCTTGTGCAAATAAATGAGCTAGCTGTACAAACGTGGGTCCCTTTAACCCTGACGCCAGCTTTCTGGTTTGTATTTTGCCGACCAGTAGACGCAGGAGAAATAGAATAAATGGCTGGGAGTCACCTTTGCGATTGCAAGACAGACATTTCCATCACTTCAGCCAGAACCCCGTCCTCTCCACAAACTGACATTTACACAAACGGCCACAATTCTTCCTCGTGCTGCCCTCCCCATTATCGCTGTCCTGTGCTAAACATTAAAAACTAGTTTTATATCATCCTCTTTTCTTTATATTGCACCAGGACAAATGATTAATGCTTTATGCAAATTATGGCCATATAAATTGATGATCGTTTTACATCTTTGATAAAAAATTATAACCGCTTGATTACCATCTCCTATAAAATACAATGCACTGCAGAATTCATAGACTCTCTCCCCCCCCCCCAGAGTTTTATGATAATATCACAGGGAGATATCGGAGGAAGAATAACCAGACTGCGGAGGCAGGGGCGTATCTATCGCCGTACACCCTGCACCCATATTTATAATACTTACCTCTCCGGAGTCACACGTCAGGGATAGCCGCTCCGTACAAATCGTCTGGAAAATGGCGGCCGTGACTCTGGACACAGACTAGTGCCCAGAATCTACTGCTGCCCTCAGTGCGCTGCCAGCCTCCGTGTGCAGTCTCCATCCGGGGGCCCCCTCCTCTTTTAATACGCATCTGTGTGGGCGGGGGGGTGGGACAATTGCCAGAAGGCAGAGGTGTTTTATGAAATTGCCCCCCCATCAACCCCAGCTCCCCAGGTGTTTCCCACATGCCCCTTGCTATCAGACCCCGCACGTGTCCCTTCATATTTGTGCCCCCATCTCTCCTGTACTTCCCCAATCTGTGTATTTTATATTTCGCTCACCCCCCCTTTTTGTCTTTTGCATTGTGCCCCCATGCCCCAATCTATATGTTCTGTACTGTACACGTTAAATTACCTAATGCATGCGCGCATTTCGTGCTCCTCCAGTCCTGTCTGTCTTCGCTCTGTGGCTCCCTCCGTTCCTCTACAGTGCAGTGCTGATACGCCTTAGGGGTCTATTTACTAAGCAGTGTTAGGAGAAGTGAAAAGTAAAGAGTGAAAAGTGATAAGGTGCCAGCCAATCAGCTCCCAACTGCCATCTCACAGGCTGTGTTTGAAAAATGACAGTTGGGAGCTGATTGGCTGGCACTCTATTACTTTTCACTTCTCCTAACACTGCTTAGTAACTAGACCCCTTAATCTCTCATCATTACGCCAGGTAATCAGGATCCCGGCGCCTTTTAAAGGGTAGCGAGTACGTCCTCGTCGCTGGGTTAAGCATAGGAGCAGATTAAGTGACAATTTTGAGCTGGGGGAGTGGTCGCTCCACCTGTACCCACCCAGCTATGCCACTGCGCAACCCCCGTGAGACCTCTCTCATAGCACAACTGATATCTATGGGACCTCTCTCATAGCACAACTGTCATATCTATGGGACCTCTCTCTTAGCACAACTGTCATATCTATGAGACCTCTCTCTTAGCACAAGGGTCATATCTATGAGACCTCTCTCATAGCACAACTGTCATATCTATGGGACCTCTCTCATAGCACAACTGTCATATCTATGGGACCTCTCTCTTAGCACAACTGTCATATCTATGGGACCTCTCTCATAGCACAAGGGTCATATCTATGAGACCTCTCTCATAGCACAACTGTCATATCTATGGGAACTCTCTCTTAGCACAAGGGTCATATCTATGGGACCTCTCTCATAGCACAAGGGTCATATCTATGGGACCTCTCTCATAGCACAACTGTCATATCTATGAGACCTCTCTCATAGCACAACTGTCATATCTATGGGACCTCTCTCTTAGCACAAGGGTCATATCTATGGGACCTCTCTCATAGCACAACTGTCATATCTATGGGACCTCTCTCATAGCACAACTGTCATATCTATGGGACCTCTCTCATAGCACAACTGTCATATCTATGGGGCCTCTCTCATAGCACAACTGTCATATCTATGGGACCTCTCTCACAGCACAACTGTCATATCTATGGGGCCTCTCTCATAGCACAACTGTCATATCTATGGGGCCTCTCTCTTAGCACAACTGTCATATCTATGGGACCTCTCTCTTAGCACAACTGTCATATCTATGGGACCTCTCTCATAGCACAACTGTCATATCTATGGGACCTCTCTCTTAGCACAAGGGTCATATCTATGAGACCTCTCTCATAGCACAACTGTCATATCTATGGGACCTCTCTCATAGCACAACTGTCATATCTATGGGACCTCTCTCATAGCACAACTGTCATATCTATGGGACCTCTCTCATAGCACAACTGTCATATCTATGGGACCTCTCTCATAGCACAACTGTCATATCTATGGACCTCTCTCATAGCACAACGGTCATATCTATGGGACCTCTCTCATAGCACAACTGTCATATCTATGGGACCTCTCTCATAGCACAACTGTCATATCTATGGGACCTCTCTCATAGCACAACTGTCACATCTATGGGACCTCTCTCATAGCATAACGGTCATATCTATGGGGCCTCTCTCATAGCACAACGGTCATATCTATGGGGCCTCTCTCTTAGCATAACTGTCATATCTATGGGACCTCTCTCTTAGCACAACTGTCATATCTATGGGACCTCTCTCTTAGCACAACTGTCATATCTATGGGACCTCTCTCTTAGCACAAGGGTCATATCTATGAGACCTCTCTCATAGCACAACTGTCATATCTATGGGACCTCTCTCTTAGCACAACTGTCATATCTATGGGGCCTCACTCATAGCACAACTGTCATATCTATGGG
The DNA here is from genome assembly GCA_031769625.1 of Taudactylus pleione. Taxonomy (NCBI): domain Eukaryota; kingdom Metazoa; phylum Chordata; class Amphibia; order Anura; family Myobatrachidae; genus Taudactylus; species Taudactylus pleione. The sequence continues at coordinate 1,018,464 of JAUIMM010000883.1, forward strand.
ACCTCTCTCATAGCACAACTGTCATATCTATGGGACCTCTCTCATAGCACAACTGTCATATCTATGGGACCTCTCTCATAGCACAACTGTCATATCTATGGGACCTCTCTCTTAGCACAACTGTCATATCTATGGGACCTCTCTCTTAGCACAACTGTCATATCTATGGGACCTCTCTCTTAGCACAACTGTCATATCTATGGGACCTCTCTCTTAGCACAACTGTCATATCTATGGGACCTCTCTCATAGCACAACTGTCATATGTATGGGACCTCTCTCTTAGCACAACTGTCACATCTATAAGACCTCTCTTATGCCGCACATCCACTATCAGACCAAGAAATGACTGCACAATTACGACATTGTAATCGTGCAGTGGTTTCACAGTCTGTGCTGTGGCTACACTGAATGAGCAGCCGTTCAGTGTAGGCACATCAATCATCCCTTAACATGCTCAACCTGAGGTTATCGTAGGGTTGACCAGCATGTTCGGTCGATGATCGATTTCCAGAAACGAACAGCGGGAGCGCGCATCACTGGTCGTTTCCAACATAAATGTGCCCGATTAATGCACGATTCATGAGCAATTGAACGATATCGATATCATTATCTTTCAATCACTCATAGAAATCGGCAAGTGGATGTGTGCCTTTAGCACAACTGTCAATCATCCGAAGATCATCTTCAGCCACGGAAGAATTTGACGTAAAGCAATTTATAATAAACTCTGGGCCTGATTCAGACCCGCTCGCGAGCGCTGAGCGCTCGCAAGCGGGTCGATGTTGCCCAAGTGCGCATGCGCACGACGGAGCCGGCTCCGTCGTGCGCATGCGCGAGACCCGAATAACGACGGCCAAGCCGTCGTTATGGGTCTCGCACCAAAGGGGGCGTGCTGTCAATGGTGATTGACAGCACGCCCCCTTTGCTGGGCGTGCCGGGGGCGTGAGTGCCCAGACGGAGGCGTTCCCATGGGAACGCCTACCGTCTGGGTCCGGCCCCACTGACTTCACTAGTGATGTCAGTGGGAGTGCTTTTGGCTCTGATAGAGCCAAAAGCACTCCAGGGCTTGCGGCAACAAGACCCTACCGCAAGGGTCTCGTCGCAAGCCCGATGGTCTTGACAATCGCGACCATCATTTTGGCCGCTCGTTATAGCTGTTATAGCCAGGAGGCCGCTCCAAAAAGGAGGAGGGACGGCACTGATTCAGAGCGAGCGCTCTGTCAGAGCGTCCGGCTCTGAATCAGGGCCTCTGTTCCAAGAGCTTACAATCTGCTGCAGATTTTTTTGTAATAAAGATTGTATAGATAAAATATACAAGGTCTCAGATCAGTGTGTCACAGACATTATAGGCATGAAAGCAATAAAATATACAAAGATTTAATTGTAATTTACAGAGTAAATGGACGTGATCCTCATCTTGCAGTGATTTTATACAGCGTCAGACCCTTTTATAGAGCGCACGAGACATCTGTTTGTTACTTGGTTGTTTTGTTAAATATAAGTGAAGCTACAGTACTTTCTCTCGTCTTGCACTGTTGGCCAACCACATTCTACCGGCTCGAACAAAGTCTTGCCCAGCATAAATACGTCTGGAAACTGGAGAGGATAGCAGACGTGCCATCTGCCTCTCCTTTCATAGGCAGGTTCAGATGGAAAGCTGCATTGGTGCAGACTACTCCTGTGTCTATAGTGCTATATAATATGCATCGTTCCAGGTATTTGAAGGCAAAATGATCTCATCTTAATTACTTGCAGCAATTGTGAGCTCTGTAGACAAGAGGCTCAGCGTTTACAATTTTCACAACTGCAGCAGTTTTTTTTTATATTTGGCAAAAATATCATACATGCATTCTATCACATCTATAAATACATGAGGGGGGCTGCCGCTGCTGCTGGTCCGGCCGGCCCCTGTGCAATGGATTTGGCATATATATAAATATACTGTATATATATACTGTCAAAGTCAAATAATTGGATATGATCGCTGTACAATTATTATCTGACGATTTAGTTGTCTATGGTCTAATGACGTATTACTAGGACGCTACTTTGCGTCGGTGCAATCCAATGCACACAATTGCAAATTCACAACACACATACACTGACGCACATATATATATATATATATATATACATACACACAGACGCTCATATGCGTATTCACATACTTACACACGGACGCCCATCTGTATACATACACATAGATGCACATTTGCTATTTCAATACACAGACGCAAATATGCGAAAGCATACATATAAAATGGTTCCCACACATTACAGATAATAATCAGAGTTATTAAAGGTATTGGTTAGCTAATAATGATGGTGTAAGATGTACTTAAAAGAGATCTAAGGTTCAGAATACAGTGGACATGTCATGTTTGGTATCATACTAAATCCCTGTTTATTTGCAGACCTCCGTTTCTATCGGCAAAGAAGTCGCATCATGCGTCCGTCCGCTAGTTATGGATGATAGGGAATTATTGAATAGAATGTTATTACTTGTATGCAGTGTTGTAGCCAGTATTAACCAGTTCTTCGGCGGGAAGCTACACAATGTGACCGATGGAAGACTGAGCCATACCCCTGATGACACCATATGAACTGACCAATGACCAGATTGACCAGAAGCAAGAACCAATGAGAAGCTGTCAATTTGTCCCTTTGTTAACTCTGAAACCTGTAAGGTTTATAGGCTGTGTGCTGATCTCAGTGTACACACACATCTTCTAGCGACCGCATACTTCAGGACTGATAACTGTATACTGGGACCAGTGCGCACGTGTATGTATCGGCTGTGCTATTTTATTGCTTTTTACTCTAATTGTTAACTCTTACATTGTTTTACCCCTTTTTACATAAATAACTTTTTGTGCTTTGGAACCACACGATTGGACTGGAAAGCAATTCTTTCTTAAGCGACTTGCAGCACTAAATAGCGACTAAACAGCATTCATTATATATATATATATATATATATATATTTAGAAAATACAAGGAGCTGGTATAGAGCGCCTACTGTGCTTATATAACTTATTATAAAGTGCTAACAATATAAAGTGATATCGTGCAATAAAAGTGCTAATGCCAGGATAGTAATATCAAATTATCATTATCCTCAAATATTTATGCAATTTATTATATATAAAGTATAACTTATAAAATAACAACGGTCTATATGACTAAAGTGCTATTGCAGAGATCCTTCAAGGATCATAAACTAAATTAACAATCATAACATTCCATAAACATGTGCAAAAAATGCATAAATAATTTAAAATGTGAATCAATAAAAGTGCAAAAATTCATTTAAAATAACATAAATTAGTTTTAATCAGACACAACAATAGATATCCTCCTACATGAAGGATAAATGACATAAAAACACATAAAACCAAGGACAAAAATGTGTATATATAAAAAAGGACTATAGATTTATCAGAATAAATAGGAATAAAAATCGTAGCTTATCTGATAAAAATGGCAAGTTCATGAATGGAAAGATAATAGCACCCTCCAACGCGTTTCGTCCGTATCCTGGACTTCTTCAAGGGATATTTTAGCTCCTGTGGGGTATCCAATATTTATACCCCTTCTAATAATGACAAACAAGAATTGACAGAGCTCCTTAGTGACATCACTTCCGGTTTTCTAAACAGTTCCTCTCTATTAAAGTGGAGTAACCACTTAGAATCACATTAGGCCATTTCCTTTATTAAAACATTATTAAATTGGAAGTCTGTTTCCTAAATATAAATTATTTGCTAGCATATTACTCCTTCCTTGCTGTGTATCGCGTCGCGTCACTTCCGCCCTTGTTATTCGTGCATCGCGGTCCTTCCGCCCTTACTTGAGCAATTCACTACATCACTTCCTCCTCCGTTGTCAACGTCCCCATTGCGCGCTATGCCTCCTCCTTCCTTGTGCAGGATAGGACCTTTTATCCACTCGTCCGCCTGTCACGTGTGTCACGTCCAGCGTCAAAGCATCTCCAGTTTATGAGATAGCACCATTTCTTTAATGAAGATGAAAAAGATAAAAGGGATTTCATGTTAGGTCCTAATATAACCTACCGTCATACCTGGGTTAGAGCGCCCAATCTCGTCTGATCTTGGAAGCTAAGCACCATTGGGCCTGGTTAGTACTTGGATGGGAGACCTCTATGGAAGACCAGGTACGGTAGTATCTTTATGTGACATATAAGCATGAATCCCCCAAGACATACGACCTAAGAAGAATTCTCTGATTTATAAATCCGAAGATGGGAGTAAGAATTTCCAGAATGCAACAATATCGATTACATGTTTCAAGACTCACATAAGAACCAATTGACCCTACAGAGTGAAAAGACTATATATATATATATGCATATATATATATGCATATGAACTATAATATCCCTAAAGAAGATTGCCATCCACCATTTTTTTTTAAGAAGAATTTTTAATATCATCATTACTTATTATTTTTTAAGGATGTACTATATTAGTCCCCAATAGTATGATTTTAGGATTTTTTACTAGTGTCCACATATAAGTTTACATTATACATCAATATATGTGATATTTATTTATTTATGGAGTTGTTTGAATTCTAGTTATGATTCTGAATAGGTGTGGAGAATAATTAGAAACTGTCACAATCTCTCATCATTTTTTAGAGTCCAAGCATATGGCTGGTTATATATATTTAAACTAATATTGTCATCCATTATTCCATATAGGAAATAATAACTAAACTACTATCCTCAGGATTATAAATAACATGATGCAGATGGGAGCATAAATATGGCAAAGAAAATGGAACTTATGAGAGTAGCAAGATGGCCGCGGGCAAAGGAGACATTTAGAGTACAAAGATGGAGGCCGCCAGAAACTGGAGATGCTTTGACGCTGGACGTGACACACGTGACAGGCGGACGAGTGGATAAAAGGTCCTATCCTGCACAAGGAAGGAGGAGGCATAGCGCGCAATGGGGACGTTGACAACGGAGGAGGAAGTGATGTAGTGAATTGCTCAAGTAAGGGCGGAAGGACCGCGATGCACGAATAACAAGGGCGGAAGTGACGCGACGCGATACACAGCAAGGAAGGAGTAATATGCTAGCAAATAATTTATATTTAGGAAACAGACTTCCAATTTAATAATGTTTTAATAAAGGAAATGGCCTAATGTGATTCTAAGTGGTTACTCCACTTTAATAGAGAGGAACTGTTTAGAAAACCGGAAGTGATGTCACTAAGGAGCTCTGTCAATTCTTGTTTGTCATTATTAGAAGGGGTATAAATATTGGATACCCCACAGGAGCTAAAATATCCCTTGAAGAAGTCCAGGATACGGACGAAACGCGTTGGAGGCTGCTATTATCTTTCCATTCATGAACTTGCCATTTTTATCAGATAAGCTACGATTTTTATTCCTATTTATTCTGATAAATCTATAGTCCTTTTTTATATATACACATTTTTGTCCTTGGTTTTATGTGTTTTTATGTCATTTATCCTTCATGTAGGAGGATATCTATTGTTGTGTCTGATTAAAACTAATTTATGTTATTTTAAATGAATTTTTGCACTTTTATTGATTCACATTTTAAATTATTTATGCATTTTTTGCACATGTTTATGGAATGTTATGATTGTTAATTTAGTTTATGATCCTTGAAGGATCTCTGCAATAGCACTTTAGTCATATAGACCGTTGTTATTTTATAAGTTATACTTTATATATAATAAATTGCATAAATATTTGAGGATAATGATAATTTGATATTACTATCCTGGCATTAGCACTTTTATTGCACGATATCACTTTATATTGTTAGCACTTTATAATAAGTTATATAAGCACAGTAGGCGCTCTATACCAGCTCCTTGTATTTTCTATTTGTTTGTATATGTAATAGATCACCACTGTTACATTATTTTGCTGGTTGAGCTGACACTCACACATTTTTGGGGGTGCATTATAATAGTGTCACATTATTACAAATTTTAGTGTGAGACAATAGACACACAACTGATAAAAATACCACATTGAGGGATTTGCACCCAACTGGCGCTGTGATCTTCTGCTGCACATATATATATATTTATATAAAGCCATGTCCCTCATTATGGCTTTGGATAAAAACATAAATGATCACCGCCATGCAAAGAGCAAGCACTTGACAACCTAGGCCACCCACCACTGATTGGGCGATGAAACACCCAGGGCCTGCCAGGTGGGTGCGTAGGTTGCCTAATGGGTAATCCACCCCTTAAGGTGGCCACACTACACCTGGGCATGCCCAGAGTTTCAGAAGCCTTGGGCCACCCCACCAGCCTGCTTTCAATTCCGTGGGCATCTGGTTCTGGTATATACGACACTGGAGGGCCACCAATTAGCAGCAGTCATCTCCCAGCTATCCTAGTACTGTGACAGAAGTCATGACCTGCAGTACAGCTGTCCCAACGATGAGTACTTTACCACCTTACTGCCGGCTTCCAAGCCGCATGTGGAAGACAAAGTACAGATAGTTGCAAATAGGTCCAGCACATCGGAGAGGTATCGAAAGACCCCTCTCTGGCTGGCCTGCCCAATAGAGGAAAGCAGACTAATGTCACCTTCAGATAGCGTTACCTTATGCAGACAAGCTCCGCATATTTTATTTTCATTGGCTGTAACAAGAACTTTAAGAAATGACGAGGAATCAGAGACATTGCTAAACTACACGCCTTAAGGTCAGTATGCTAAATATCTGCTCCAAAATGGTAAGAATTGACTTCTGAGTAATGTACAGTGGTGTTACTTAGAACGTCCTTCCCTTTTTGGCGTTCCTAGATGATACCATAAAGAAAAAAATTCCATATTAACTATCGGCAATATCTCAAACTGTGTACATTCAGTCAAGATCAGATCAGTTACGGAGACCACATTATAATTCTTTCGCAACCGTAAAAAAAAAAATGTGCAAAAAAATTTTTTTTTAATTTAACATTTTCTCAAAGTGCATATTTGAAAAACAAAAATGAGATTAAATAAATTGATTGCCGACTTAAATCCTGAGCACATCACTATTGTTCCATTCACGTGTTCTGAAAAGCCCTGCACAGACGAGACTTATGAAACAAATAACTCACAACTTTAATGTGATTATTCTCAGCAGAGGATACTTCTCGCGCTTTAAGTGATGGAATGACAGAAAAAAAAACTGACCTCACGCGTCATAAATTTCCGTAACGTTTTATGACTCGCTGGTAAAAGCATGCATGGGACAATGCGGCATTCCTTCTTTTTTTTTTTTTTCTAAAACACTTCCTATATTTATTGTGGAATTAAATTAGAGCAGAGAGAGGACAATATTTATGGAACTGCAAAAGGTGAATCATCTACTTTTCTCCTTTTTAACACGACATCAGGGAAGAGAGGCATTTGGCTCCTCGCAGTCACTTTCATTAAGCACATGATAACCGTTTGCGCCCCGATCGCAAATTACAGCTAGCGGCAGGTTACAACATAAAAATAGCGAAAGCCATAGAAATTCTGTAACGTGTTCAAAAGTTAAATCTGATCACTATTTACTTAGTGCCATCATTTTTGTTGGCTAAGATACAGCACAGGTGCTGACTCAGGATGCAGTCGGGAAGCTGGCTGACGTAAGCCCGACAGCCAGCTTCCCGGCTGCATTATCCCGGCGAGGGTTAAATGACAGGCGTCTAATTCGAACTCCCGGCCATGCGGCCTCCGGCATATCATACCGATTCCGCTGACTCAGGCCATCTTATGTAAGAACACGCCATCATGATGACATCATCACAAGTGGTGCAGCACCAGAGAGGTGGTTAGGGTTAGGGATAGTGATTAGCGCTAGAGCAGGTATATTTACCGTAACTCTGCCGAAACTGACAATCACATGGCTGCTGGGACCCGGAAGACGACACTGGAGAAGCTGCTCTCTCGGGGAACAGGTAATTAAGTGCTGGACCACCAAGGATGTTAGGGCCACAAAGGACATTTTATCATGTCGACGTCATCCGTGTAGACATGATGAATGCATGCTGAATGCATGTTGACATGAGGACTGTCGACCTAACATACTACGCCTCAGAGGCATCACTGCACCAGTCAGTCTGCCCAGAAAAAATGCCGCACCCTGGAGTTTAGCTCAATACACCAGTCAGTGCCATCCTAAATCTGTACCCTGATTAGGCCTTCAAAGATTGATCAATTCAGACAGGTATTATGAGGAGGGGCGTTATGTATTCGAAAAAGGATCAGAGTCATTTAAACGCCCTTTTTGTTTTTGTTTTTTTTTGGGGGGGGGGTTTAAGTGAAGCTCAATAAAAAAAAAAAAAATAATAATCCACTGAAAAATATTCAGAATATAACGTGACTGCTTGGACATAATTCTTATTTCATTCTATGGGCGGAAAGAGCCGGCTGATCATAGGTATCCGGACAGCTCTGCGTATGAAGGGTTAAGCTGGGCCTCTCCCCATTGTACTGTGCTACCTGCGTCAGCCGCCTGAGGTCTGACGTGATTGAACGCTGCAGTAATGAGGGAAACTGCAATTTCTAACATTCGGATAATTGGCTAAATCCAAATAGAGGAAGGAACAATGCAAATGATTATTATTTTTTTTTCTCAGGTAATTTTGGTTTAATAGACTTTCCTGGGAGGTTATAATCCGATATACGACAGAATTTAGCTCACGTTATTAGACAGAAAGACAAACACTAGTAAATTCGGTGTCACCTACAACCTGCTGTACATTTACTGTGCTCGCTGAACGCTAGCATTAAACACGACAAGAAGCGCTCAAAGGTAACTTGTACAGTGTATTTGCAATCTGCAATCGGACAATTAAAGATTGAGCCACCAAGGTTATCTAGATCTCACAAATAACAGAATTATTTACATTATAAGCAAAAAAAAAAAAAAAAAAAAAGCATGTTAATTTACCTGATTATACAATGCAGTCCTTAATGCCCTTAATCTTGCTGAAATCTGCAGCTCTGGAAGAGGGAATAAGGTGTCTAGAAGAGCAGCAATTATACTCCACATCTAATAACGTTCACTTTCATTTCAGTCTGTACCCACCCGTGAGTTTAGCACACCTGGAAAAAAAAAAAAAAAATTATTAACATTTTTTTAGTAAATTACAAACCGAATAATCCCTACATTAAGAAAGCATCAGTATATGTAAGCCAGGGGGGAGCATACATTCTGCAGAATATACTACAGATAGGAAGTAAGCACTATCTCTGACTTATACAGTATATTGCTATTATATACTCTATTGACACAAATAACTCTAAGGGGTCTATTTAAAAAGCGGCCGATTACCAGCGCTTTTGCCTGCAGAATTTGAAAGAGCTACACTATTAAGTGCAAAGCCTTAACAGTACTGCTGTTTTAAATTCTGTGAGCAAAAATAATCGGCAGCTTTGAATAGCTGCTGTTTTAGTAAATAGACCCTTAAAAGTGACCGATTAATATGGACAAAAAAAAAAACACACAAAAAAATTTCTCAAACACATTAATTTTTCACTAGCACCATTTATCTGCTAGTGAAACAGTGAAGGAGAAATGAGTTATATATAAATAAAAAATATATATTGAAAGAAAACAGTCAGTTTAGTATTACTATTATTATCTGTTTTACACAGCAGCTGAGTTTTTCATAGGAAGCCAACGTAACTGAATTTTGAATAGAACACCCTTGAAACTTTGACTTTTCCATTGCATAAACAGATAACAGGGATAATTTTATATTGCCTAAAAACAACCATTCAAAAATTACCTCTTATCTGTGCAGTGACAGGTCAGACAAATATAGCAGGTATCTGATTAGTGCTGATTTTGTACCCAATTGCAATGTTAGAAAATGAGACCTAAAGTCAACAAAATCTCTGTATGCCTAAAAAGTCAGGGTTAGGTGCATATAGTAAAGTCACATTTCTACGCAAGTACTTGTTGCATGAGGTAAGCTGGAGGGTCCTCTCTAAGGGATTCCTGGGTAGTCCTGAGTGTCTGTAAGCACTTGTTACACAAGGACAATAGAGCCTCTGATTGAAAATAAAATGGATCTATTCATCAAAATAAGTAACCAGTAAAAGAATAATAATTAAAAAAATATATATATGCAAACATTTCATAAGAGTCATATAAAATAATATTGTGTATGGGATATCCTGATTAAGAGAATATCTAATTACAATCATAAATAGTAACACCAAACAAAAAGACAGTATTAGTAAGCCAGTCACAGGCCATACTAGAAATCAGCATTTCTGGGTGATTTTTGAAATGCTAGTTGAACTAGCTCTAAATGAAAAAGAATTGACCAGAAATGCTGTAACTTTTAAAAAAACTTTTTGAACAAGTTGGCATGTCTGAGTTTAGTGGCCACAAAACGTAAAAGAATTGACCTAAAATCATGATCATGAATTTCTTTGCCGCATGATTCATGATCAGTCATTCTTTATAACATTTTTGAACTGATTTGAGTTTTTCCAGCACCCTAATTGGGACTTAAGCCCACTGGCGTTTAAAGTAGGGATGTGCAGGCTCGGATAGGTTCGAATTTGCACTCCGAGTTCGGATTTTTCCCTCCAGAAAACGGGACTCAGAAAGAGGCAAAACGTCATCTTGCATGGACAAACATCATCATTCCTGGACTTTTGTCAGATGACATTTTGCCTTCTTCTGAGATCTGATCTTGGGCGAGAAGATCCGAGCCATAACCGAACCGCTCACCTCTAGTTCTAATGTCAGTTTAAAGTATATAAACCAATGTGGAAAATAAATTAAATTCAATGGGGCCATAACCATTTGCATTTATTTATATGTGCATTTTACTGTAGTACTGTAAACCATTTTTATGTTTTAATAAAATGTATATTTAAACAGTTTTTTTTGTCTATTCTCTTCAAGGCCCCTATTGCATTTCAAGGAAAAATACCTAGCGCTTAGATACCACACTGAACCTGTATCTAAAAATAAACCTGCAGCGGTGCAAAAAAAAAAGGGGAACAATTGCAACCCCACAAGCACTACACAATGTATAAAAACACACACACCGCGCTGGTGACCAGATATGTAGATATGCAATTTAATAAATTGGCAACAATTGCTGCATGTAAAATAGTAGATTACGTCAATGTATCAATTAGGTATCCACTATAATAAATATTCTGAAGCTTGTATAGCGCAACAGTTAATGACTTGTTGGATACTTAAAGTGTTAACCCCGCACTGGCAGCACTTTGCAGAAGCAGGTTACAGGACAAGACACTTGGAACAGGTAAAGGCAGCAGGCAGCAACGCATTTCGTCCCGTTCCTGGGACTTTGTCTGCACACAAGCGGTTACATTATTTCAAGACTATGAATTAATCAACTAAGTGTGTCAACTCAAAACGCTCTTACATGTCTATTTGGAACTTTTCTACAGAAGAATTGCTATTTCTGGGTTTATCTAGCCCTATATCATTTATGTTATTATCATCATTTGCTCATCAGCTAGTATCCATTTACTAATTTTTATTTATTTATGGTCTCCATTCTGTCGTCACTTGTGTTTGTTCTTGTTATATGTTATGTTGACGTAATCTACTATTTTACATGCAGCAATTGTTGCCAATTTATTAAATTGCATATCTACATATCTGGTCACCAGCCCTATTGCATTTCAACTGCGGTTGTAGTGTGATAATTTCACCTAAATTCACATTGCGAATTTAGGAACTATCCTAAGAATGTATTAACATTCTCAAGCAGGGACAGAGCTAGGGAGAAAGCTCTGTCCCTGCGAATCATCACCGCTCACTTCTCGCTGTATTTTTCTGCAAATAATACAGTGAAAGTGTCTCCTGCGTATGGATTGTGTTACAAGCTTCAGCGCTCCTTACCTATTGTGGAGCAGGGGTATCTTCTATTGTTAGGAGTGTATCGGTCAACTGTGAGAGCACAAACGGTAACAATTACGAATGAGTGACATAGTCATTTTAGAGATGTACTAAACTCTGAAAAGTGATAAATTGGAGAGTGATAAATGACCAGCCACTCAGCTCCTAACTGCCGTGTTACAGGGAGCTGATTGCCTGGTGGTTTATCACTCTCCAGTTTATCACTTTTCAGAGATTAGTACATCTGGCCCCTGGTGTTTTAGGTGACCAGTATACCCTGGCATCCTAGTTAACCAGTTATGTTTGCCTAGTTTTGTCGCTAGTCCTGTTTATGTGCATAGGAAGAAAAAATCCCCCATGAACACAAATCTAACTAAAATATATTCCGTCCTGATCTGCTCCTGAAAGTTTTACATTTGTACTAAACTTTTAAAAGGAATCTATCCTTGCTAACTATCACTTGATCGTATTTTAGCTTAGAGAGAGCTTCTCTTTTCAGCAAAATAAAAATGTCAGGCTTAGTCTTCTTTAAAGCGCTATTGATCTGGAATTTCACTCCGTAGAGAGAGGTTACAGAACATGAATAACGTTCCAAGACTTACAGCGTATAGATTATTCTACACCATTAAATACCATGGGTAAACTTAATATATTTATACATATTTTGGTAACATATTCTGTTTAAACAAGGCACTTTCAAAAGCCTGGGCAGGAGTTACCAGTAGTGGAGGTAATTAGGTGTTCTACGCAAAAAAAGAAAAATTTTGGCACTAAGGGCCTAATTTAGAGATGTACGCTATTCAGATATTATTTACACAGTTTAGTGATTATCAGTCACGGTGGCACTGTGTATGCGCTAAGCTACCTTTGCAATGCTGCTCGCTGTGAGGATTACTTTGCAAAGTGATTGACAGTCAGGGACCGTCTAGCTCAGACCTCATGTTGTCAAGTACCCAACAAACACTTCCTGCCCACTTATACAGTATTACACCACCCATTAGGAAAACGATCTGCAATGGATTCATTAGACACATGAGTTAATTCGAGAAGAGATGGCTTGGGTGTCCGGAAGCCAGGGTGTAAATCTTCCTAAATGCAAGACATGACCAAACCTCTTTTGTATGTACTTTATACTAGGCAGTGCATCCCATTCGGCAAGGGCTGCCTTTGCATTATGGTTTACTACAGGAAAGAACAGTCACATATGTTCCTGGGTTACGCATGGAGGTGTGGCTGCACAGTGGTAGTATCAAATGCTAACATGATAGTACACAATTCACAGCAGCAACATGACTGTATTACTACAGCAGAGCCGTAGCTAGGGTAGTGCGGCCGGTGCCATGGCACAGGGCACAACAGGTCAGGGGGTGCTGTTTGGGCCTGTCAAATTTCTGTTTATTATCATTCTTGCTTGTAGCTTCCTCTTATTTCATCCCCAGCATCTCCTGGCCTCTCCTATCCCTTCCCTGGCCCTTCTCCATGAAGCCATGGCCCTTTTTTGGGTGCATTATATCCCTTTGAAAAATGAGGGGGGCGCCAATGCTCTTTCTGGCACAGGGCACCAAAAAGTCTAGTTACGGCTCTGTACTACAGTATCAGCATAAGTGGGAGGGAATCAGATGCATTAAGTCAATCAGAGGCGGGTGCCAATCGTCATCGTTATCAGTTCACATATTGCACCAGCGGTGGAGCACACAAGTGATCCGCTTCCAAACAGGTGCATGATGCATTTTTATTGTGGCCAGCACATGACCCACTTTGTGAGACCTCTCCCTTACTGCAATTTGATTGTGCTTACATGACCGTCCAACCACTGCCCTATGTCCCCATAGCATAATAAGGCACAATGCAAGTAAATGTGAGTATAAATATGCCTTTAATATACATTGCTATAATCAAGCTATATCTAGCTATATATAGATACAGTATATATCTATATATATTGAGAGACCCACAGCATCTCATACAGAGAGCTGTGATTCACCAGTCGTTGTATTAAAATCAAATTATGTATCATTAATGAGTGTGTCATGTTTTAATTCGGCTCTACGGTATACTATTATCATTTATTATTTGAATTGGCGCAGATCCCCTAGTGTGCGTAATAGGTTGTGTGATTTGGGTCAAACACAAATCACGGTTTGGATCCTGCTGCTGTTTTTGTATTTGCTATATACATTTAGTCACTAGACTTCTTTTGTGTTACTCTTCAGTCACTAGCACCAGAAATGTTGGTCAAAATGTATCTCAGTGGGCATGGCAAGGATTAGGCAGCTGGAGTATTGGTTGGTATGTGTTAGGCAGTGGTTAATGTAAGGCTTAAGCTGCATATACACACAACGATTTAGTTAATGAACGATTTTAGTAAATGATTTTCTCCCTTGAAAAAATGAACTAAAATCGTTTACTAAAGTTGTTCATTTACTATGTTCATTTAAATGTAATGAATGATTTTTTAGAACTACAAACGATTTTTGCATATTCCCTTACTGAAAATCGTTGAGTTGACAAGTCTGACTGAACTACAAACGTGAACGCGCATGAACGAAAATCATTCATCGTTTGACTCAGAAAGTGAAGGATTTTTACAAACGATTATCGTTAAACGATATCGTTTAACGATAATCGTTCAAAAAATTGTTGTGTGTGTATATGCACCTTTAGTCATAAGAAGGGATTACTGACGCATTTTGCCAATTTATACAGCAACATGTGGATTAAAATGAATCTCTGCTTAAACCAAGACATGACATGTCCCATGGAGGAGGGATGAGGGTTAATTCGTTGCATAGTAAGTGCATAATAACTGTCCGTGTGTGACAGCTGATACATTGTGCCCTCTGTGTTTTGTCAGATTTGTCAGTGTCCCCAGTGCGAGCATAAAGTTTCTCCAACAGTTTCCGAGTTCCAGGAAATTGCTCCAACCAACTTAATCTCCAGGTCTGACATGAAAATTATTCTGCTGCTCCAATACCGTTAATGCGATGCAAAAGCAGGTTTTGAAATTCAAAATATACAGCAGCAATGAAGTCATTCACAAGGGTTGAAGGATTTTCAAACATCATTCATAAAATCCAGAGAACAAAATAAAATTGAATACTATACATCATGCCAGACTTTTTTTTTTTTTAATAAAACATCTAAAACCCAGATGAATGTACAAATTACTCTCTCTTTCCTTCTGTAATATAATCTTCAAACATGTAACTCAAGTCATACGCCAAACGTCGCAGGCAGCGGAGTCTATTCCATTAATGTATATGTTTTCTATGGAGACGTGGGACAGAAAATTGATGCCCAGAATTTGTTATCAAAGTACTTTTGTACTTTCTTTTTAACATACATCATATCTCATTTTCATCGAGAACATCAGTAATATTCAGTTGCTTAGAATATATTAAACGAGTCAGAGCAGAGACTGGTTATTGATTACAGTGATGCAATGTTGCAAAACAAACTTTTGCTCGAGTCCCAAATGAGATGTCTTTAATGTTGATACTTTTTTTTTATTCTGCAAGTTTTTTTGACCATTAAATTAATGTTGAAGGGTTTCTCCACTACAGACAAATATATATATATATATATATATATATATTCCATAGACAAAAAACCTTATGCTTTCACATGTCCCATTAAGGCTTCTTAGACATGATCTGAAATTTCACAAAACCTTCTGAAGTTGTGCCACTGGACGCCTTAATGGATGTGTTCCTTTTGCAATACAGATATTGTATGCCATCACACCCTGTGGTTAACTGCAGATTCAGCACTCTCACAGAGTGAGATTGCTGTCACTCACAAAATGGTGGAGCTGCTAATTCACAGAATTGTGTGCTCATTGGAATACACACATGCAGTCTATGCAACTGAGGTCTGAGCAGTTATGTGGCACACATATCCCACTCAGTGCCCACAATCTTCCACCACAGCAATCTCACTGGGTTCCAACATCCTTCTTACTGCATACAATCATCTAATTGAGAATACACATTCAGCTTTTTAATTTCTAAAACTATATTACTCTGTCTATGCATGTACACTATCTTCACCTTTATGCTGCTATAACTTCCCCAATCTCTACAGCTGTGTGGTCTCCTAAATGTGCTAGTTTTTTATTTTCTCGTCCGCACCGCCCTGTCTTCCTGCATCCGTGCCACTCTGTTTCCTTTTTTGTGCACCACCACCTTCCCCCTAGTCACACCACTTTGTCTTCCCCACATCTGTGCCATTTTTATTCCTTCATCTGCACCACTATGCCCCCCAACCATGGCAGTCTGTCTACCTCTTATCTGCACCAATCTGTCTTTCCCAATCTCTACGGATGTGTGTTCTCCCATTGTGCTAGTCTGTATTCCCTCTTCTGTACCAATCTGTCTTTACCCATCTGTGCTGCTCTGTCTTCCCCCATCCATGCCACTGTGTACCCCCATCCATGTTGCTCTGTTCTCCCAGAGCATGCCAATCTCCCCTGCATCCGCAACACTGTTTTCCATGCATCTGCATCACTTTGTCCCCCCCCAACCGCACCACTGTTTTCCACCGATTTGCATCACCTTGGCTTCTTCCCATCAGTGCTGCTTAAGCCCCCCCCCTCTCCACGCTTATTATGTGCCCATCCACACCGCTCTGACTCTTCCCCATCCACTCCACTCTTATCCCATCTGTGCGGCTCTATCTTCTGTTCAGACCTCAGTTGCATAGACTGCATGTGTGTATTCCAATGAGCACACAATTCTGTGAATTAGCAGCTCCACCATTTTGTGAGTGACAGCAATCTCACTCTGTGAGAGAGCTGAATCTGCAGTTAACCACAGGGTGTGATGGCATACCATATCTGTGTTGCACAAGGAACACGTCCATTAAGGCGTCAGCACTAATGATCATAATTTCATTGCTTTTTATAGTTTGAGTGTCACAAATTCAGAAGAAGGTTTTGTGAAATTTCAGACCATAACATGTGAAACCATAAAGTTTTTTGTCTATGGAATTTCATTGCTTTTTTATAATTTATTAACCATGAGGGTTCCTATCTGTATAATGACGGATTTGTGAGGTAATAGTTTAAAAACTGCAACTTTCTCAATTACCTGAACCCCAAAAGGCCCTATTCTGGAACAATAGCTAAATAATAAAACAAACCCTATGTCTAAATTTGCCCCCTACCCTGAGTTATGCCTTCCCAAAAATCCCCCATAGAGTACAGCAGAAAAGTGGTCCTAATTGAATGTGTCACAAAAAACTGACAGTTGGAGCTTTAGATTACTCCCAAATCCTCATTTTTTATGTTTTTGCTGTGAAATTTGGCATGCAGCACCGAGCAACAGTTCTACCCGCCCGTGCCTAATTTCAGCCCAGTACCTCCAATAGCTTTTGAGGTGTAGCCCCTTAAACACCATGCTCCCCCCCTTGGAAATACTCTATAGAGATTTCTGTTTTTTTTATTCAGCCTTAATATAAGGGCACGACTGTGCCCTTATAATGTATATATACACATATACATACACACTTATCTAACTGCCTTCCCAAATATTGTACTGTGGTTAGAGTTCCTCCCATGGAACCTCCTCCAGTTGCTATGATTTCTGAGTCTCAACACATGCCGAAACTAGGGTTAACTTTGCCCCACTACTCCTATTGTTCCCCCAGGTTCTTGGAGAAGCAGATACCGGGCATGTTCTATCACAGTAAAACCTGTCAGTTAACCCATCTCCTCCAGTTTAACCCCTATAGGTTGAACACTATGTCTATGTATGTATAATCTACTGAAACTAGGAGGAATGATTCAAGCCTTCTAAAGAGGCCAATTGGTTAATGCCCATAGTACTTGATAAATAAAAGCTAGAAGTTCATCGGTTGCTATGAGAAACACCAACCCGGGTAAAACCGATCCTGCCAAGATCAAGACAATTGCAGCCGTTCCCATAGGCGACTGAACATCGGTTCGTGCCCCGGTTGGGAGCTATGCATCCGGGAGAGTGGCCAGACTCTTTGGGAAGTGTCACTCAACAAGTGAGCGATAATCTGCAGACAAGCAATTCAGGGGTTCAATCAAGGAATGCCTTTGTTATATTTATCTGCAGGAAAACCATTGTGTCATTCTGTACCATCAGGCAACATGGAGCCACTCCTGGCAGGAGGTCTTAGAAAGAGATTCACAGCACCTGCCATAAGCTCCAGCCCTTGGATATACAGTAAAAGCCGCCGAACAGGTAACCAGGAGAATGAATACTTCAGCCCTCAGAGATAAGGTCTTCCAATTGGAGAGCCATAAAGTCACCCTGAGGAAAACAACAAAGACACCATGAAAAGCGGCGTCTGGTAAAAGCCATGAAAGGTTCATATCGAGCTGGATTTCAAGACTAGATATTTATTCTTTAATATTCCCCTTAGTGAGCAGAGGGACGTTTATCAATTCACTGTTAAAAGACCCTCTCAGGTACCGCCTTCAATGTTTTAATCTTTGCTTTCTTGGCCAAACAGCTCATCAGATCAGAGTGACTTAAATTACAAATATTATAGATTATTTTACTATCATTTGAGGAATACATTTACAAGAAAAAAAAAAAAAGAGTGGACAACTGCTTAGCATGGCAATGCTTTCATTTAAAAATAATTTCAAAAAGATGTTAAAAATGCCATCATAAAAATATTACAATTCTCCAATATGATTCCCTTGCCAAAATCCGTACACCTGAAACTGCCTTTGGGGGTTTATCAGTCAAACTGAGGGATCATTTTATTTTAGCACATTCCTGAACCGCCCGCTTATAGGAGAGTGGTGGTGGTGGGGGGGAACAATGCTAAAAGTATTGCCAATGTATGTAAACTTTACATACATTGGCAATACTTTGCATTGTTTTCTACCCTCCACTCCCTAATAAGCAGGTTTGTAAACGTTTCCAAATACTTATATTTAAAACATTTTATTTTATAAAACCAAACAACTATACTGTTCCTTTACCTCTGTCATGCTGTAATTTTCTCTAATTTTAATACTGTAGATATGGTGTTATACAGAACATTAATGGCCAGTATAACATTCACAAGGCACCATTCGGCGAAATCATTTTAACGCACTCAAAGTACGTACAAGAGTCATTTATACAACATACATAGGAGTCTCACGCTGCAATTGTGGAATTAAAATTAATCGTAAACTCAAGCAAATGGTCTTAATTGCACTACTCACACTTCAACTCCATTTCAAAAAGTAACCCAAATCGAAGTGTTTCTGAAACTTTTTGGGGCTGTGGAACATCCCAAGATTTCTATAAAACCCAAATGAATACAAACATTCATTTTTTATACAATTGAAAATCATTTAAAATTGTAATTATGCAATTATGACGATGATGAGGCATTGCTGTTGAAACACAATAGGATGGGGATTAAACGGCTCTATAGATGCGATTTACAGAGCCTCAGTGATACAAATGATGTATTTCCACTATTTTAATAGGAGTTTTCAAAACTTCACCATGGTGACACATGGTACCTGTTACTTCCCACCCCCCCCCCCATCTCTGTTTCTGTCATCCTCTAAAGTCTCTAATATTAGTATTCCCAAAAAAACTTGTCCGACTAAAAAAGTGTAAGTAGATGCCTGAATTTAGCTACATTAATAAAACTCAAGAGGGGTGGAAAAAAAATATATATATATAAAAAAATGGGGGAAATGCATTATTAAAAATATTCATCTCTGAAATGTGTATTGCTGACACTAACTAAAAGTTTCCAGGTTTCAATGTTTTATGCAGGTTTCCAACTCGTAATTAAGGTGCATAAAAATATATACACCCGATAATGCCAAATTAATCGTTAAAATATTTTATATATTCAGGTTTTTCTTTGCCACTGATCCCGTACCAAGAACACACGCAACTGTATTTTTGTATCGATAATAGAACTCATATATTGCCGCCAGTGTAGGTTAATGAATTGATAATTGAGCATAATGTCCACTTTTCTGAATCAGCTGCTCTGCTTGTTCTCTCACATCAATGAGATGCTGTAAAAAAACATTTTAGGATGAATTTTTACAGCAGACAGCTACCTACCTGGTAAATATACAGGTGTAGGAGTGCCAGAAGACATGACATACAGCTGCTTAGGAGATATGTTTTACATCTATTTTAAACTCACTGCACCAGACGGTGATGTTCTGCAAGTTTGCGATGTACAGAGAAAGCAATTTTATGCAACACTGGATGTCTACACCAGTTATTAATTATATATTATATATATATATATATATATATACACACACACACACACACACACATACAGGGGCATAGGAAAGCTACTGACATGCAGGACTAAATAAATGGTGATTAACATATTTTTTTTTAAAAACTATATTTTTTATTTTATAATACTTATATCAGAGGTTCCCAACTGCAGTCCTCAAGGCTCCCCAGCAGTTCAGGTTTTAGAGATATCCAATGGTTGAGCACAAATAATTAGTACCACAGTCAATTTGATTTAATAACCTGTGCTCAACCATTGATATCTCTAAAAACTGAACTGTTGGGGAGCCTTGAGGACCTTGGGAACCTCTGATATAGTAAGTATTATAAATTAAAAATATATAGTTTTAAAAAAATATATATATAGGGGCCTATTCATCAACACTAAAATTACGTTCTTAAGGACATTTTCCTTAATTACCGTTATTTTAGTATTCATGAAGAGACTTAACAGAGGAGATATCACTGATATCTCCTGGTTATGTCCCCCTGCGTTAATTTCCACACTCCCCATACATTAGTACATTAGTATGGGGATATGGAAATTATGCTATTTATCAAATTCCGAAAATTATGTATTGATGGTGTTACTATTCGACACTGCGAGCTGGCGAACAGCAGGTAAAACTTACCTGTGTCAGCATGGGCAGATCCCCCGGCGTCTTCCTCCGGCGCTCTGGTCCCTCCTCTGGTTCCGGTAGCTGTTCTGACAAGTCTTCTCCCAGAAGAACACAATAAAGTTTAGAAAAAATAAAAACCTTAAACGACCTTATTGAAAGATATCATCCAAAGACCATATCAGTAGTCGTTATCCAATGTCGCCTAAATAAAGCAGGAACTACTCAGAGAGCATCAATGTAGGACAAAATGTCACCACAAAATGGCTGCCAGTAGCTGGGCATCCTTTATATAGGACTATGACCTGCACTGTGACATCACAATACATGCAGGCAGCAGCTAGAGATGGCTGTAGCCACAAAATGGCTGCCAGTAGCTGGGCATCCTTTATATAGGGCTGTGACCTGCACTGTGACATCACAATACATGCAGGCAGCAGCTAAAGATGGCTATAGCCATAAAATGGCTGCCAGTAGCTGGGCATCCTTTATATAGGGCTGTGACCTGCACTGTGACATCACAATACATGCAGGCAGCAGCTAGAGATGGCTGTAGCCACAAAATGGCTGCCAGTAGCTGGGCATCCTTTATATAGGGCTGTGACCTGCACTGTGACATCACAATACATGCAGGCAGCAGCTAAAGATGGCTATAGCCATAAAATGGCTGCCAGTAGCTGGGCATCCTTTATATAGGGCTGTGACCTGCACTGTGACATCACAATACATGCAGGCAGCAGCTAGAGATGGCTATAGCCACAAAATGGCCGCCAGTAGCTGGGCATCCTTTATATAGGACCGTGACCTGAACTGTGACATCACAATACATGCAGGCAGCAGCTAGAGATGGCTATAGCCACAAAATGGCTGCCAGTAGCTGGGCATCCTTTATATAGGGCTGTGACCTGCACTGTGACATCACAATACATGCAGGCAGCAGCCAGGGCCGATGCAAGGTTTCCGGGCACCCTAGGCACGAAAGAAGGTGATTTCCCTTTGAAGCAGAAATCTTCTGTGCTCCAGCTGTCACACAGAAGATTTCTGCTTCAAAGGGAAATCACCTTCTTTCGTACTCTATTGTCTCATCACTAAAACTTGGAGGATACTTGATGGGAAATCTTCATCCCGAAAGGAGACGGCAGAAGTTTTTGGAGTGAATCATATAAATGCATGTAGTGCAGCCTGTGCACAGTTTCTACTCCTCCAAGGAATATTGATGAGGAAAAAGAATATTGGGAGATACTTTGGTGACATTCACTACATGCTTGTTTTACTGCAAAATATGGTACGCAGCTATTTGTAGTCCTGTCTCACTACTTCTATATAAAAACATACTACGCTATATTACTTTCTCTTTTTCCCGGCTTGAATGAGCCTCCCTCAAAGGTGTTCCAGTAGATGACATCCCATTTATCCACCCAGATTTGAACTATACCATCGGAACCCAGATAAGCTTTAAAGTTCTTTCCTTTGGTACGCACATTCATTTTTGAGCTCCAATTATACTACACTATTAGGCGCATGTCTTTTTAATCCCCCTTTTCATATATATATATATATATATATATATATATATATATATATTTCAGAATTTTCTCCACCCCCCCTTATAAAAAAATGTCTTCTCTTCCTCCATCACCCAAATCCCTTATATATTTAATTATAGCCCTCACCCCCAGCCCTTGTATATCGTATTACCCCCCTCACCAAGCACCAGCCCTGTTATATGTAATGACCTCACCTTAGGAGTGAAGACCGGACTGACAGGTGTCTGGCTCCGGCCACCACACTGCCCGGGGAGCAAAACTGCTACTCTCCAGCCAGCAGTAGAGCAGGGCGGTGGAGGTGATTGTAGCACCAGTTTGTAGGAGTTCTGGCCGGGGGACCACTGACATCACAATATATGCAGGCAGCAGCTAGAGATGGCTATAGCCACAAAATGGCTGACAGTAGCTGGGCATCCTTTATATAGGGCTGTGACACACAATACATGCAGGCAGCAGCTAGAGATGGCTATAGCCACAAAATGGCTGACAGTAGCTGGGCACCCTTTATATAGGGCTGTGACCTGCACTGTGACATCACAATACATGCAGGCAGCAGCTAGAGATGGCTATAGCCACAATATGGCTGCCAGTAGCTGGGCATCCTTTATATAGGGCTGTGACCTGCACTGTGACATCACAATACATGCAGGCAGCAGCTAGAGATGGCTGTAACCACAATATGGCCGCCAGTAGCTGGGTATCCTTTATATAGGGCTGTGACCTGCAGGCAGCAGCTAGAGATGGCTGTAGCTTAGATCAGCTCTGGGCCCAGATACCCTGCAGCAGCGCTCTGGTGAGAATAGAAAAACGTTTTGGAGTATATTAATCAAATTATCCTGATTGGACAGCACTTATGAATAGAGATGAGCGGTTCGGATTCTGTGGAATCCGAACCGCTCCGAACATTGGGGATCCGAGTCCACCCGAACCCTGTTCGGGTGTTCACCGCCTGACTCGGATCCCCGTTCGGGGCCGAACGGCGGCCGCCTGATGTCGGATTCTCACTAGAGAATCCGACATCAGGTCTCCTCGCGTGTAGGGCAGAGCGCAGTGATAGCGCTCTGCCCTACACAGACACAGACACACAGCCGCCAGCGGCAGCTGTGTGCTTGTTACAGCAGCCAATGAGAGTCACACAGACTCTCATTGGCTGCTGCACGGAGGGAGCCGGCTGGAGCTCACACATGAGCTCCGTCTTCCGGCTCCCTCCTCAGCGTGTGACAGAGCGGACGGCGCGGGAGCGGGGAATCAGGTAAGTTTTATTTTTTTTATTTTTTTACTTGTCAAAGGTCCGGGGGCGCTACTGGGGGGGTCTGCACTACTGGGGGGGGCTATACTACTGGGGGGGCCATACTACAGAGGGGCCTGCTACTGGGGGGGGCTATACTACTGGGGGGGGTCTGCACTACTGGGGGGGGTCTGCTACTGGGGGGGGCAATACTACTGGGGGGGCCATACTACAGAGGGGCCTGCTACTGGGGGGGGCTATACTACTGGGGGGGGG
Organism: Taudactylus pleione; assembly: GCA_031769625.1. Lineage (NCBI taxonomy): Eukaryota > Metazoa > Chordata > Amphibia > Anura > Myobatrachidae > Taudactylus > Taudactylus pleione. The sequence continues at coordinate 1,042,270 of JAUIMM010000883.1, forward strand.
GTCTGCTACTGGGGGGGCCATACTACTGGGGGGGATCTGCACTATTGGGGGGCCATACTACAGAGGGGCCTGCTACTGGGGGGGGGCTATACTACTCGGGGGGTCTGCACTACTGGGGGGGGTCTGCTACTGGGCGGGCTATACTACTGGGGGGGCCATACTACAGAGGGGCCTGCTATTAGGGGGGGCTATACTACTGGGGGGGGTCTGCTACTGGGGGGGCCATACTACTGAGGGGCCTGCTACTGGGGGGGCCATACTACTGGGGGGGCTTACTACTACTGGGGGGGGCTGCTACTGGGGCAGCCTACTACAGGGGGGGCCATACTACAGGGGGGGCCCATACTACAGGGGGGGCTACTACTGGGGCAGCCTACTACTGGGGGGGCCTGCTACTGGGGCAGCCTACTACTGGGGGAGCCATACTACTGGGGGGGCATACTACTGGGTGGCATGCTAATGGGGGGCATACTACTGGGGGGGCCTGCTAATGGGGGGCATACTACTGGGGGGGCCTGCTAATGGGGGGCATACTACTGGGGGGCATTCTACTGGGGGCACTGCATAGTGGACCCTACTACTAAGGGGACTGCATAGGGGGCACCACTGCTGGGGGACATTGTGTAAGGGACACCGCTACTGTGGGCATTGTGTAAAAGGGTCACTACTGTGGGCATTGTGTAAAAGGGGCACTACTGTGTGTCGTAACATAAATAAGAGACACTACTTTATGGTGTAATGTGAATCAGGCCCTATGTGCGGTGTAATGCTAATAAGATTGTGCACTGTGACTCCTAGGGCCGTAACCCACTTTGTAAACAAGTACTGTGACTCTGCTGGCCGTACCCCACTGGGTGGGTGCACTACTTTTCATTTCTGCCACTGCTGTGTGGCAATGTGTCATAGATGTGCTTTATACTGTGGTGTTTGTGTCGTTGTGCCGCTGCTTTGTCGCTTAGTAACCAGTCAGCTCACTGCAACCTTTGGCCAATAATGTTGAAAACAATATTATAAGCTGTGATATGGTCTAAATTGACTGGAAATTAATGTTATTGAGGTTAATAATACTCTAGGAAGAAAAAAAAGACCAATTTATGTGATTTTAGCTTTTTTTGTCAATTTTTGTAAAAAAATCCAAATCCAAATCCAAATCCAAATCCAAAACCAGTCACCGCAGTTTGGCAAATCCAAATCCAAAGCCGGACGACGAATTAGAACCAAATCCAAATCCGGCAAAAATGGTCCGGCGCACATCCCTACTTATGAACCATTCCGAATTTTCTATTAGCTGTGCAGTACCAACCGCTTCCCCAGCGCCATGGCCCACCAGAAGTCTCAGTGGCCCCGATACCAGTGTTTTAATTTCTGTTGAATTCAAATAAATGGAACAGACAGAACTAGGAAAGAAAAAAACACTACATGCTACAGCACACGGCTTTGGATGGGACAATGGTCCTGATTCAGAGCCGCTCGACCATCGCGACCATCGGGCTTGCGACAAGAACCTTGTGGTAGGGTCTCATTTCCGCAAGCCCCAATAGACTTCCTGCACTATTAGAGCAGGAAGTCCACCTACTGACATCACTAGTGATGTCAGTAGGGCCGCCCACAAACGGCAGGCGTTCACATGGGAACACCTCCTTTTGTGCAGCCACCCCCCCCCGCCACGCCTACAAAATGGGGCGAGCTGTCGATCAACATCGACAGCCGCCCCTTTTGTAGTGAGTCCCGGAGCGAGTGCTTTTTCATACCTCCCAACATGACCCTCTCCAGGAGAGACACAATGCTCTGGTCCTGGACTTCCCTGGTAATTTATGATTGGTGGAGGCTCCAGAAGTGGGGCTGCAGCACAGTCCAAAATTCAAATAGGGGAGGCACACCAACTGCCAGTGAGTCCCAGCCAGTGATGTTTGGCAGTGTGTGAAATGACAGTTGGTGTGACTCCCCTATTTGAATTTTGAACTGTGCTGCAGCCCCACCTCTTACCAGGGAAGTCCAGGACCAGAGTATTGTGTCCCTCCTGGAGAGGGTCATGTTGGGAGGTATGCTTTTTGCGCTCGCTCCAGGGCTCGCACGTGCGCACTGGGCCACCATCGACCCGCTTGCGAGTGGGTCTGAATCAGGCCCAATGTACTAGTGGTCCCCATATAGCAGTTCATTTCTCACAGAATATTAAGCATTGGCAGTGTATCCAACTGAGTCAATATTGGCCTCGGGGTAATGGCCGGATCTTCTGTCCACCGGAGATTGACTCAGGAAACCTCTGCCCCAACACCTCTAACCTTGTATACTCAACCAGTATAAACCAGCAATATATTTGGTTAGATTAACTATAGGAAAGTAGGCGGCAATCTTGAAACCATCAAAAAGATAACATGGGTCAAAAACAATAGATGTAAGAACACAAGCTAAATATAGCGCACAGTTGTTAAAAATAGTCATGAAACAATTGTAGAGAATGAAATAAAATAAATTCACAGGTAAATAGAACATAGAGAAAAAGACAATAGGCAATACTTGTAAATACCAATAGACATCGATTTTGATTGATGGTTGGCAATGGTAGAATTCACAGTTAGGTAGAAGGAATCGGCCAGTGCACATGAAACGATATTCTGGCACAGATGTTCACAATGCAGAATTGAGGAAATACACGCACGAGAGAAATATCACACAAACTGAGGAATGCTAGCAACAATTAACACAATTTGCACCATAAATTCCAAAATCTCAAACCAATTCCTTAATCTCAAATAATCCGTACATGGGATAACAAAGACAATCACACACCACAACATATAAATATACATTGCAATGCACTAACGTTGTGAGAGAGTTCAGTCTTGCGGTGGGTACCGTAGGCGTTGGCGCGCATCCAATATAAGTCATGGCAGTAGACTTAAATTAGCAATGTACCATTGAATACAGGTCCTGATTCAGAGCCGCTAGTTCGCTCTGAGCGATGTTCGCACAACTGCGCATGCGTATGGGTCGTAATACGCATGCGCAAACCAGTCATTGCGGTCGTAAATCGAGCGCTCGCAAAACAGTGAGGGGCTGCTAATTTGATTGACAGAATGTACCGTTTGTGGGTGGTAACAGGGGAAGGTGCTTGAAATCGGGGAGTGGAGATCTGAACGCAGGCGTGCCAAACGGTAAAAAGGGCGTATTATGGGATTGCATAATTAGTAAAGGAGCGTCATCAACCACGTCACTTGGTTGTCTTTTAGCCTGAACTGCTCGCAGTGATAGCGGGAAGAAAAACCTACCACAAGCACTGCGAGCAGTTCAGATGGCTTTCGATGTACCCGATTAATCAAATAAATAGCGGAGATGACGTGTGATCCGAACGGCAAAGGGGCGTCTTTACAAAATAGCGAGCGCATTTTTCGTTCGCTCGCTCAGACATAGAGGCGTCAACAAACCGCAAAGAGCGAGCGCACAAGTTAAATAGCCGGCCCCTTTTTTAGAACGACCGTCCGCAAATAGCGTCCGGGTCTGAATCAGGCCCACAGTTTCCAGCAGTTCAGACAAACGCAATACTCTGGATTAGGGGTGAGCGGGTTCGGATTTCTGAAATCCGAACCCCCCCGAGCCCCCCCGATCCGAGTCCGATCCGAGTCAGGCTCGACTTTTCCCGCCTGACTCGGATTCTGAAATCGAGGCAAAACGTCATCATCCCGCCTTCCGAGTCTCGCAGGTTTTGGATCCTATATAAGGTACCCGCGTCGGCGCCATTTTCTCACTCGGCTGTGGACAGTGAAGAAGGAGGGTGGGAGTTAGGGCTGGCTGGGCTGTGTAGTGTAGTGTAGTGTAGTGCAGAGTAGTGTTGTGCTGTGCTGTACTGCGCTGTGCTGCTGTTGTCCATAGGGGCTGTGTCCACTACTTCAAAGTCCATAGGGGCTGGCTGTGTTGTGCTGTGCTGCTGTTGTTAATAGGGGCTGTGTCCACTACTTCAAAGTCCATAGGGGCTGGCTGGACTGTGTTGTGCAGTCAGTTGTCCATAGGGGCTGTGTCCACTCCAAAGTCCTGTGCAGTGTCCCAGTCCTAAAGGGGTGCTGTAGTGTTGTCCAGGGGGTGCTCTGTTCGTCAGGGGTGCTCCCCCCAAGTGTTAAAAAAAATATATTTTTTCTGTGTTTGTGAATTGTGTGCGCAGTAGCCGCACGTGCATCAACAAAGTAGTGCCAAGCGTGTGCCTGTGTCATAAGTAAAGGGCCGGCTGGCTTGACCGTTAAAGGGTGCTGTAACCCCCAAAGTACACTCCAAACCAAATAAAAAAAATGTTTCTGTGTTTGTGAATTGTGTGCGCAGTAGCCGCACGTGCATCAACAAAGTAGTGCCAAGCGTGCGCCTGTGTCATAAGTAAAGGGCCGCCTGGCTTGACCGTTAAAGGGTGCTGTAACCCCCAAAGTACACTCCAGTCAAAACCAAATAAAAAAATATTTTCTGTGTTTGTGAATTGTGTGCGCAGTAGCCGCACATGCATCAACAAAGTAGTGCCAAGCGTGCGCCTGTGTCATAAGTAAAGGGCCGGCTGGCTTGACCGTTAAAGGGTGCTGTAACCCCCAAAGTACACTCCAAACCAAATAAAAAAATATTTTCTGTGTTTGTGAATTGTGTGCGCAGTATCCGCACGTGCATCAACAAAGTAGTGCCAAGCGTGCGCCTGTGTCATAAGTAAAGGGCCGGCTGGCTTGACCGTTAAAGGGTGCTGTAACCCCCAAAGTACACTCCAAACCAAATAAAAAATTTTTTTCTGTGTTTGTGAATTGTGTGCGCAGTAGCCGCACGTGCATCATCAAAGTAGTGCCAAGCATGCGCCTGTGTCATAAGTAAAGGGCCGGCTGTCTTGACCGTTAAAGGGTGCTGTAACCCCCAAAGTACACTCCAAACCAAATAAAAAAATATTTTCTGTATTTGTGAATTGTGTGCGCAGTAGCCGCACGTGCATCAACAAAGTAGTGCCAAGCGTGCGCCTGTGTCATAAGTAAAGGGCCGGCTGGCTTGACCGTTAAAGGGTGCTGTAACCCCCAAAGTACACTCCAAACCAAATAAAAAATTTTTTTCTGTGTTTGTGAATTGTGTGCGCAGTAGCCGCACGTGCATCAACAAAGTAGTGCCAAGCGTGCGCCTGTGTCCCATAAGTAAAGGGCCGGCTGGCTCATTTCTTAAAGGGTGGTGTAACCCACAAAGTGCACTAGTCTCCAACAAAAATAAAAAATTATTTTCTGTGTTTGTGTGCGCCTTAGCCGCACGTATATATCAATATAACATAAATGGAGGACCAAACTTTCTCCGATAAAAATAAAATAGGGAAAGATCAAGAACCACTTCCTCCTAGTGCTGAAGCTGCTGCCACTAGTCATGACATAGATGATAACATGCCATCAACGTCGTCTGCCAAGGCCGATGCCCAATGTCATAGTAGAGGGCACATACAATCCCAAATGACAAAGTTCAGGAAAATGACCTTGAAAAAAACATTTAAATCATCTGAAGAGAAACGTAAACTTGCCAATAAGCCATTTACGACATGGAGTGGCAAGGAACGGCTAAGGTCTTTCCCTATGTTCATGACTAGTGGTTCAGCTTCACATGACGATGGAAGCCCTCCTCCCGCTAAAAAAATCCAACGAGTTAAGCTGGCAAAAGCACAGCGAAGAACTGTGCGTTCTAAGAAGATATCACAAATCCCCAAGGAGAGTCCAAGTGTGGTGGCGGTTGCGATGCCTGACCTTCCCAGCACTGGACTGGAAGAGGTGGCTCTTTCCACCATTTGCACGCCCCCTGCAAGTGCTGAAAGGAGCACCCACAGTCCACTTGCTGATATGCAAATTGAAGATGTCACTGTTGAAGTACAACAGGATGAGGATACTGGTGTAGCTGGCACTGAGGAGGAAGTTGGCGAGGAGGATTCTGATGGTGATGTGGTTTGTTTAAATCAGGCTCCGGGGGAGACAGTTGTTGTCCGTGGGATGAAAAAGCCCATCACGGTCATGCCTGGGTAGAAGACCAAACATTCCACCTCTTTGGTCTGGCAATATTTCTATCCAAATCCGGACAACAACTGTCTTGCCATATGTACCATATGTAAAGGTGAAATAAGTAGGGGTAGGGACGTTAACCACCTAGGAACATCCTCCCTTATACGGCACCTGCAGCGCGTTCATAAAAAGTTACTGTCAAGTTCAGAAACTTTGGCTCAGACCGTAAGCAGTCCAGGGTCACCTAAATCCCTTTTTCCTGTTTTATCCAAGGAATCGGTGGATGAGGAGGATGAGGACGACATCTTGCCTCCGTAGAACCAGTTTGTGCAGGGACACATTAATTGCCAGCTTGTTTTGTGGGGGCCCAAACGAACCAATCATTTCAGCCACAGTCATGTGGCAGACCCTGGCGCTGAAATGATTGGTTTGTTAAGTGTGCATGTCTTATTTATACAACATGAGGGTGGGTGGGAGGGCCCAAGGACAATTCCATCTTGCACCTCTTTTTTTTCTTTGCATTATGTACTGTTTGGGGCCTAGTTTTTCAAACTGCCATCCTGTCTGCCACTGCAGTGTCACTCCTAGATGGGCCACGTCTTTGTGCTGCCCACTCGTGTCGCTTAGCATAGTCATCCAGCTACCTCGGTGCAACCTTTTGGCCATAAAAACAATATTGTGAGGTGTGAGGTGTTCAGAATAGACTGGAAATGAGTGGAAATGAAGGTTATTGAGGTTAATAATAGCATAGGAGCAGAAAAACCCACAAATTCTGTGATTTTAGCTGTTTTTATGCTTTTTTAAAAAAAAATACAGATCCAAAACACAAAACCCAGAACCCAAAACACGGAAGGGTGGTTTTGGCAAAACCAATCCAGATCCAAAACACGAAGAAAGATCCAGATCCAAAACCAAAACACAAAACACGAAAAGTGGCCGGTGCACACCCCTAGTTTATATGGATTAGTCTTAATCCTGTGTGTAAATACCTGGATACTGTGCCTAATTACTATCCTAAGCCAGGTTCTGCCAGTACAAATCATATTTCTATGTATGTAAATTCAATCACACTGCAAAGACCTGTTTGGGAGATTCCCAGTATTGTATTTGTATGATGCTGCAGCTGCTAATGACATTCTACAGTCTGTGCATCCAACACGATTATGATGGCAGAGATTTATATGTGACTAAGTGATTATTACCAAACTCTGCAGAATGTATATAGATTATATAAGCAGATAAGTGCCCTTGAGTGTTATTAATATATTTCTTTTTAGGATTTCTCTCTGAGATGTAACCATATAGGTTGTACCTCATTGAACATTCTCATATGTAAGTATATATTGGGAGACCAGTAGTCCCCGTGCAGGACGAGCTCTGCCTACAGAGTCATGTCTGAGTATTATTAAATTGTTGTTTCCCCTGATCATTTTGAATTTAGCGTTATATGTTGATTGGACGGCTAACTGTAACGACTAGGCAACTATATTACAGGTATGTACACATTACTTAGTGCTATTGCATTTAAAAATAATTCAAGCTGTTTTAAATAAGGAAAATAATACAATCCCCTCTCCCAAAAACAAATAACAACAATTGTAAAACCAATGCTAAAGTGTCCCGGCTTCTTCTCACTTACCTAGGGGAGGCCATGACGCCTCACATTAAGTCGTACAGCCTCTTAGAAGCTTCTCTAGTTGTACAATTAGAGAAAATTCATCTTATAATAAAAACGATGCACCTCGCTAAGAATCTGTAACTATAATGTGTCTGCTGCTCTGTGTGAGCCTGACCTGCAGTCCTGTGCTATGATGTCACTGGCCTCTGTGACATCACTGATTTGCATAACCATGGCAGGCCAGGCTTCTGACTCATGGTCTCCATCATGCACACACAGAGCCTCTATTGGGGGGAATGGGGGGTACAGCAGTAAGGGGACCAGACGGGGAGCTCTGTTTTACTAGGCCCCATATTTCCCGGTGGCAGCGCTGCGCACATGTACAGTACCTGCTGCCTGGATCACTAGTTCTCGCAAACCAAAGAGAATCACTGTAAGGCAACTGGGAGCTTCTTGTAAAAATAAGCAACATCAAGTTCATGAATTTAACATTATTACCACTTAGTATAGCCCACGTATACTATAAATGCGCATTCACAGCATACTGTGCTTATACACCGAATGTAATGTATAACTGTAATCATACTTATATGCATTGTATACTTCCATTAGGCCTGGACAGGGGTGTAGCCAAAACTTCAAGGGTCCCATAGCAACATTTTGAAGGGGCCCCCATCCCAATGCTTCAAGAGAGAGACCTCTCCCCACACTGGTTGTTAATTTTCTGCCCCCTAGTAATGACCGAGGGCCTAATTCAGAGTCAGATGCTATTTGCTGACGGTCGTTCTGAAAAAGGGGCCGGATATTTAAATTGAGCGCTCGCACTTTGCGGTCTGTGGACGCCTCTATGTCAGAGCGAGCGTCCGAAAAATGTGCTCGCTATTTTGTAAAGACGCCCCTTTGCAGTTTGCATCATACGTCATCTCCGCTATTTATTTGATTAATCGGGAACATCGAAAGGCGTCTGAACTGCTCACAGTGCTTGTGGTAGGATTTACTTCCCGCAATCACTGCAAGCAGTTCAGGCTAAAAGACAACCAAGTGACGTGGTCGATGACGCTGCTTTGTTAATTATGCACACCCATTAAACACCATTTTGACCGTTTGGCACGCCTGCGTTCGGATCTCCACTCCCCCGTTTTCAAGCACCTTCCCCTGTTACCACCCACAAACGGTACATTCTGTCACTCAAATTAACAGCCCCTCGCTGCTTTACGAGCACACGAATTCCGACCGCAATGACTGGTTGACGCATGCGTATTACGACCCATACGCATGCGCAGTTGTGCGAACATCGCTCGGAGCGAACGAGCGGCCGCTTATGAGCGGCTCTGAATCAGGCCTCGAGTTCAATGTATGCCCCATAGTATCTGCTAGTTCAACATAGGCCCCATAGTAGTGCCAAAATTCAAATTACACCTACAATGCCCCCAAATCAACCATTTTACACCTTCTAATAATTTCACATTGGCCACATTGACACAATGGGGGGATGTTGGGGGACAAGTCAAGCTCGACTTTTCCCGCCTGACTCGGATCTGAAATCGAGGCAAAACATCATCATCCCGCCTTCCGGGTCTCGCGGGTTTTGGATCCTATATAAGGTAGCCGCGTCGGCGCCATTTTCTCACTCGGCTGTGTACAGTGAAGAGGGAGGGTGGGAGTTAGGACTGGCTGGGCTGTGTAGTGTAGTGTAGTGCAGAGAAGTGTTGTGCTGTGCTGTGCTGCGCTGTGCTGCTGTTGTCCATAGGGGCTGTGTCCACTACTTCAAAGTCCACAGGGGCTGGCTGTGTTGTGCTGTGCTGCTGTTGTCAATAGGGGCTGTGTCCACTACTTCAAAGTCCATAGGGGCTGGCTGGACTGTGTTGTGCAGTCAATTGTCCATAGGGGCTGTGTCCACTCCAAAGTCCTGTGCAGTGTCCCAGTCCTAAAGGGGTGCTGTAGTGTTGTCCAGGGGGTGCTCTGTCTGTCAGGGGTGCTCCCCCCAAGTGCTAAAAAAAAAAATATTTTTTCTGTGTTTGTGAATTGTGTGCGCAGTAGCCGCACGTGCATCAACAAAGTAGTGCCAAGCGTGCGCCTGTGTCATAAGTAAAGGGCCGGCTGGCTTGACCGTTAAAGGGTGCTGTAACCCCCAAAGTACACTCCAAACCAAATAAAAAAATATTTCCTGTGTTTGTGAATTGTGTGCGCAGTAGCTGCACGTGCATCAACAAAGTAGTGCCAAGCGTGCGCCTGAGTCATAAGTAAAGGGCCAGCTGGCTTGACCGTTAAAGGGTGCTGTAACCCCCAAAGTACACTCCAGTCCAAACCAAATAAAAAAATATTTTCTGTGTTTGAATTGTGTGCGCAGCAGCCGCACGTGCATCAACAAAGTAGTGCCAAGCGTGCGCCTGTGTCATAAGTAAAGGGACAGCTGGCTTGACCGTTAAAGGGTGCTGTAACCCCCAAAGTACACTCCAAACCAAATAACAAAATATTTTCTGTGTTTGTGAATTGTGTGCGCAGTAGCCACACGTGCATCAACAAAGTAGTGCCAAGCGTGCGCCTGTGTCATAAGTAAAGGGCCGGCTGGCTTGACCGTTAAAGGGTGCTGTAACCCCCAAAGTACACTCCAAACCAAATAAAAAAATATTTTCTGTGTTTGTGAATTGTGTGCGCAGTAGCTGCACGTGCATCAACAAAGTAGTGCCAAGCGTGCGCCTGTGTCATAAGTAAAGGGCCAGCTGGCTTGACCGTTAAAGGGTGCTGTAACCCCCAAAGTTCACTCCAAACTAAATAAAAATTTTTTTTCTGTGTTTGTGAATTGTGTGCGCAGTAGCCGCACGTGCATCAACAAAGTAGTGCCAAGCGTGCGCCTGTGTCATAAGTAAAGGGCCGGCTGGCTTGACCATTAAAGGGTGCTGTAACCCCCAAAGTACACTCCAAACCAAATAAAAAATTATTTTCTGTGTTTGTGAATTGTGGCGCAGTAGCCGCATGTGCATCAACAAAGTAGTGCCAAGCGTGCGCCTGTGTCATAAGTAAAGGGCCGGCTGGCTTGACCGTTAAAGGGTGCTGTAACCCCCAAAGTACACTCCAAACCAAATAAAAGAATATTTTCTGTGTTTGTGAATTGTGTGCGCAGTAGCCGCACGTGCATCAACAAATTAGTGCCAAGCGTGCGCCTGTGTCATAAGTAAAGGGCCGGCTGGCTTGACCGTTAAAGGGTGCTGTAACCCCCAAAGTACACTACAAACAAACCACATAAAATATTTTTTTCTGTGTTTGTGAATTGTGTGCGCAGTAGCCACACGTGCATCAACAAAGGAGCAGCGCCAAGCGTGTGCCTGTGTCCCATAAGTAAAGAGCTGGCTGGCTCATTTCTTAAAGGGTGGTGTAACCCACAAAGTGCACTACTCTCCAGGAAAAATAAAAAATATTTCTGTGTTTGTGTGCGCCTTAGCCGCCCGTATATATCAAATCGATATAACATAAATGGAGGACCAAACTTTCTCCGATAAAAATAAAATAGAGAAAGATCAAGAACCACTTCCTCCTAGTGCTGAAGCTGCTGCCACTAGTCATGACATAGACGATAACATGCCATCAACGTCTGCCAAGGCCGATGCCCAATGTCATAGTAGAGGGCACATTCAATCCCAAATGGCAAAGAAGTTCAGGAAAATGACCTTGAAAAAAACATTTAAATCATCTGAAGAGAAACGTAAACTTGCCAATATGCCATTAACGACACAGGGTGGCAAGGAATGGCTAAGGTCTTTCCCTATGTACATGACTAGTGGTTCAGCTTCACATGACGATGGAAACCCTCCTCCCACTAAAAAAATCAAAAGAGTTAAGCTGGCAAAAGCACAGTGAAGAACTGTGCGTTCTAAGAAGATATCACAAATCCCCAAGGAGAGTCCAAGTGTGGTGGTGGTTGCGATGCCTGACCTTCCCAGCACTGGACGGGAAGAGGTGGCTCTTCCCACCATTTGCATGCCCCCTGCAAGTGCTGAAAGGAGCACCCACAGTCCACTTGCTGATATGCAAATTGAAGATGTCACTGTTGAAGTACAACAGAATGAGGATACTGGTGTAGCTGGGGCTGAGGAGGAAGTTGGCGAGGAGGATTCTAATGGTGATGTGGTTTGTTTAAATCAGGCTCCGGGGGAGACAGTTGTTGTCCGTGGGATGAAAAAGCTCATCACGGGCATGCCTGGGCAGAAGACCAAACATTCCACCTCTTTGGTCTGGCAATATTTCTATCCAAATCCGGACAACAACTGTCTTGCCATATGTACCATATGTAAAGGTGAAATAAGTAGGGGTAGGGACGTTAACCACCTAGGAACATCCTCCCTTATACGGCACCTGCAGCGCGTTCATAAAAAGTTACTGTCCAGTTCAGAAACTTTGGCTAAGACCGTAAGCAGTCCAGGGACACCTAAATCCCGTTGTCCTGTTGTATCCAAGCACCTGCAAACCACACCGTCAACTCCCTCCTCGTCAATTTCCTCCTTAGTCAGGATCGGAAGTAGTCCTGCAGGCCATGTCACTGGCATGACTGACTCTCCTATCCGGGATTCCTCCGGAGGATCCTGCATTGCTACGCCTCCTGCTGCCGCTGCTGCTGTTGCTGCTGCTGGGAGTCGTTCATCATCCCAGAGAGGAAGTAGGAACACCACTACTTTTACTAAACAATTGACCCTCCAACAGTCCTTAGCGAGGAGGATGAAGTACGACAGCAGTCATCCTGAAGCAAAACGTATAACTGAGGCCTTGACTGCTATGTTGGTGTTAGACGTGCATCCGGTATCCGCCATTAGTGCAGTGGGATTTAGACAATTGATGGAGGTAGTGTGTCCCCGGTTCCAAATCCCGTCTAGATTCCACTTCACTAGGCAGGCGATACCGAGACTGTACAGAAACATCAGAAAAAGTGTCCTCAGTGTCCTGAAAAATGCCGTTGTACCCAATGTCCACTTAACCACGGACATGTGGACAAGTGGAACAGGGCAGACTAAGGACTATATGACTGTGACAGCCCACTGGGTAGATGTATCACCTTACGCAGCAACAGCAGCAGCGTCACCAGTAGCAGCATCTCAGAAACGCCAGCTCGTTCAAAGGTAGGCTATGCTGTGTATCACCGGTTTCAGTAAGAGGCACACCACCGACAACCTCTTAGAGAAACTGAGGGAAATCATCGCCCAGTGGCTTACCCCACTTAGACTCTCCTGGGGATTTGTGATATCTGACAACGCCACCAATATTGTGCGGGCATTACATCTGGGCAAATTCCATCACGTCCCATGTTTTGCTCACACAATAAAGTTGGTGGTGCAGAATTTTCTGAAAAGCGACAGGGGCGTGCAGGAGACGCTTTGGGTGGCCCGAAAAATTTCTGGCCACTTTCGCCATTCAGCGACTGCGTGCCGAAGACTGGAGCGCCAGCAAACACTCTTGAACCTGCCCCGCCATCACCTGAAGCAAGAGGTTGTGACGCGGTGGAACTCAACCCTCTATATGCTTCAGAGGATGGAGGAGCAGCAAAAGGCCATACAAGCCTATACATCCACCTATGACATAGGCAAAGGAGGGGGTATGCACCTGACTCAAGCGCACTGAAGAGCCAGTTTGTGCATGGACAGATTAATTGCCAGCTTGTTTTGTGGGGGCCCAAACGAACCAATCATTTCAGCCACAGTCGTGTGGCAGACCCTGGCGCAGAAATGTTTGGTTTGTTAAAGTGTGCATGTCCTGTTTATACCACATAAGGGTGGGTGGGAAGGCTCAAGGACAATTCCATTTTGCACCTCTTTTTTTTCTTTGAATTATGTACTGTTTGGGGCCTAGTTTTTCAAACTGCCATCCTGTCTGCCACTGCAGTGTCACTCCTAGATGGAGCACGTGTTTGTGCCGCCCACTCGTATCTCTTAGCATAGTCATCCAGCTACCTCGGTGCAACCTTTTGGATATAAAAACACTATTGTGAGGTGTTCAGAATAGACTGGAAATGAGTGGAAATTAAGGTTATTGAGGTTAATAATAGCATAGGAGCAGAAAAACACACAAATTCTGTTATTTTAGCTGTTTTTATGCTTGTTTTTAAAAAAAAATACAGATCCAAAACACAAAACCCAGAACCCAAAACACGGAAGGGTGGTTTAGGCAAAACCAATCCAGATCCAAAACACAAAGAAAGGTCCAGATCCTAAACCAAAACACAAAACACGAAAAGTGGCCGGTGCACACACTTACTCTGGATGTTCCCTAACTGGCAGTTTACAATGATAATAATCAGTGTAATGGTTGGGAAGGGGAGAGATCAGGTCCTGCATGGGACAGGGTGACTTTGTGGTCACTTCATAAAACAGTTTCTAAAGTGTCTTATGGTAATTTTGTAGGATCATGCAAATTTGTCCTCGAGGATCCCCCTGCTCTTTACTACTTTTCAGGAAATCAGTATGCACCAATGGATGCAAAATACTTAAGTCTCATTGTCACTACTGCTTACACTCTCTGCCCATTCTCACTACTGCTTACACTCTCTGCCCATTCTCACTACTGCTTACACTCTCTGCCCATTCTCACTACTGCTTACACTCTCTGCCCATTCTCACTACTGCTTACACTCTCTGCCCATTCTCACTACTGCTTACACTCTCTGCCCATTCTCACTACTGCTTACACTCTCTGCCCATTCTCAGTACTACTTACACTCTCTGCCCATTCTCACTACTGCTTACACTCTCTGCCCATTCTCACTACTGCTTACACTCTCTGCCCATTCTCACTACTACTTATACTCTCTGCCCATTCCCACTACTACTTACACTCTCTGCCCATTCTCACTACTGCTTACACTCTCTGCCCATTCTCAGTACTACTTACACTCTCTGCCCATTCTCACTACTACTTACACTCTCTGCCCATTCTCACTACTACTTACACTCTCTGCCCATTCTCACTACTGCTTACACTCTCTGCCCATTCTCAGTACTACTTACACTCTCTGCCCATTCTCAGTACTACTTACACTCTCTGCCCATTCTCAGTACTGCTTACACTCTCTGCCCATTCTCAGTACTACTTACACTCTCTGCCCATTCTCACTACTACTTACACTCTCTGCCCATTCTCACTACTGCTTACACTCTGCCCATTCTCAGTACTGCTTACACTCTCTGCCCATTCTCAGTACTACTTACACTCTCTGCTCATTCTCACTACTGCTTACACTCTCCCATTCTCAGTACTGCTTACACTCTCTGCCCATTCTCAGTACTGCTTACACTCTCTGCCCATTCTCAGTACTGCTTACACTCTGCCCATTCTCAGAACTGCTTACACTCTCTGCCCATTCTCAGTACTGCTTACACTCTCTGCCCATTCTCAGTACTGCTTACACTCTCTGCCCATTCTCACTACTACTTACACTCTCTGCCCATTCTCACTACTACTTACATTCTCTGTCCATTCTCAGTACTGCTTACACTCTGCCCATTCTCAGTACTACTTACACTCTCTGCCCATTCTCACTACTGCTTACACACTCTGCCCATTCTCACTACTGCTTACACTCTCTGCCCATTCTCACTACTGCTTACACTCTGCCCATTCTCAGTACTGCTTACACTCTCTGCCCATTCTCACTACTACACTTACACTCTCTGCCCATTCTCACTACTGCTTACACTCTTCCCATTCTCAGTACTGCTTACACTCTCTGCCCATTCTCAGTACTGCTTACACTCTCTGCCCATTCTCAGTACTGCTTACACTCTCTGCCCATTCTCACTACTACTTACACTCTCTGCCCATTCTCAGTACTGCTTACACTCTCTGCCCATTCTCACTACTGCTTACACTCTCTGCCCATTCTCACTACTGCTTACACTCTCTGCCCATTCTCACTACTGCTTACACTCTCTGCCCATTCTCAGTACTACTTACATTCTCTGCCCATTCTCAGTACTGCTTACACTCTGCCCATTCTCAGTACTGCTTACACTCTGCCCATTCTCAGTACTACTTACACTCTCTGCCCATTCTCACTACTGCTTACACACTCTGCCCATTCTCACTACTGCTTACACTCTCTGCCCATTCTCACTACTGCTTACACTCTGCCCATTCTCACTACTACTTACACTCTGCCCATTCTCAGTACTGCTTACACTCTCTGCCCATTCTCACTACTACACTTACACTCTCTGCCCATTCTCACTACTGCTTACACTCTTCCCATTCTCACAACTACTTACACTCTCTGCCCATTCTCAGTACTACTTACACTCTCTGCCCATTCTCACTTCTACTTACACTCTCTGCCCATTCTCAGTACTACTTACACTCTGCCCATTCTCACTACTGCTTACACTCTCTGCCCATTCTCACTACAGCTTACACTCTCTGCCCATTCTCACTACTGCTTACACTCTCTGCCCATTCTCACTACTGCTTACACTCTCTGCCCATTCTCAGTACTACCTACACTCTCTGCCCATTCTCAGTACTGCTTACACTCGTCTGCCCATTCTCAGTACTGCTTACACTCTGCCCATTCTCACTACTGGTTACACTCTCTGTCCATTCTCAGTACTGCTTACACTCTGCCCATTCTCAGTACTGCTTACACTCTCTGCCCATTCTCAGTACTGCTTACACTCTCTGCCCATTCTCAGTACTACTTACACTCTCTGCCCATTCTCACTACTGCTTACACTCTCTGCCCATTCTCAGTACTGCTTACACTCTCTGCCCATTCTCAGTACTGCTTACACTCTGCCCATTCTCAGTACTACTTACACTCTCTGCCCATTCTCACTACTGCTTACACTCTCTGCCCATTCTCAGTACTGCTTACACTCTGCCCATTCTCACTACTACTTACACTCTCTGCCCATTCTCAGTACTGCTTACACTCTGCCCATTCTCAGTACTACTTACACTCTCTGCCCATTCTCACTACTGCTTACACTCTCTGCCCATTCTCACTACTGCTTACACTCTGCCCATTCTCAGTACTGCTTACACTCTCTGCCCATTCTCACTACTACACTTACACTCTCTGCCCATTCTCAGTACTGGTTACACTCGTCTGCCCATTCTCACTACTGGTTACACTCGTCTGCCCATTCTCACTACTGGTTACACTCTCTGCCCATTCTCAGTACTGGTTACACTCGTCTGCCCATTCTCACTACTGGTTACACTCGTCTGCCCATTCTCACTACTGGTTACACTCGTCTGCCCATTCTCACTACTGGTTACACTCTCTTCCCATTCTCACTACTACTTACACTCTCTGCCCATTCTCAGTACTGCTTACACTCTCTGCCCATTCTCAGTACTGCTTACACTCTCTGCCCATTCTCAGTACTGCTTACACTCTGCCCATTCTCAGTACTGCTTACACTCTCTGCCCATTCTCAGTACTGCTTACACTCTCTGCCCATTCTCAGTACTACTTACACTCTCTGCCCATTCTCACTGCTACTTACACTCTCTGCCCATTCTCACTACTACTTACATTCTCTGCCCATTCTCAGTACTGCTTACACTCTCTGTCCATTCTCAGTACTGCTTACACTCTGCCCATTCTCAGTACTACTTACACTCTCTGCCCATTCTCAGTACTGCTTACACACTCTGCCCATTCTCACTACTGCTTACACTCTCTGCCCATTCTCACTACTGCTTACACTCTCTGCCCATTCTCACTACTACTTACACTCTGCCCATTCTCAGTACTGCTTACACTCTCTGCCCATTCTCAGTACTACTTACACTCTCTGCCCATTCTCACTACTGCTTACACTCTCTGCCCATTCTCACTACTACTTACACTCTCTGCCCATTCTCAGTACTACTTACACTCTCTGCCCATTCTCACTACTACTTACACTCTCTGCCCATTCTCAGTACTGCTTACACTCTGCCCATTCTCACTACTGCTTACACTCTCTGCCCATTCTCACTACTGCTTACACTCTCTGCCCATTCTCACTACTGCTTACACTCTCTGCCCATTCTCAGTACTACTTACACTCTCTGCCCATTCTCAGTACTGCTTACACTCTCTGCCCATTCTCAGTACTGCTTACACTCTGCCCATTCTCACTACTGCTTACACTCTCTGTCCATTCTCAGTACTGCTTACACTCTGCCCATTCTCAGTACTGCTTACACTCTCTGCCCATTCTCAGTACTGCTTACACTCTCTGCCCATTCTCAGTACTACTTACACTCTCTGCCCATTCTCACTACTGCTTACACTCTCTGCCCATTCTCAGTACTGCTTACACTCTCTGCCCATTCTCAGTACTGCTTACACTCTGCCCATTCTCAGTACTACTTACACTCTCTGCCCATTCTCACTACTGCTTACACTCTCTGCCCATTCTCAGTACTGCTTACACTCTGCCCATTCTCAGTACTACTTACACTCTCTGCCCATTCTCAGTACTGCTTACACTCTGCCCATTCTCACTACTACTTACACTCTGCCCATTCTCAGTACTGCTTACACTCTCTGCCCATTCTCAGTACTGCTTACACTCTCTGCCCATTCTCAGTACTGCTTACACTCTGCCCATTCTCAGTACTGCTTACACTCTCTGCCCATTCTCAGTACTACTTACACTCTCTGCCCATTCTCACTACTACTTACATTCTCTGCCCATTCTCAGTATTGCTTACACTCTCTGTCCATTCTCAGTACTGCTTACACTCTGCCCATTCTCAGTACTACTTACACTCTCTGCCCATTCTCAGTACTGCTTACACACTCTGCCCATTCTCACTACTGCTTACACTCTGCCCATTCTCACTACTACTTACACTCTGCCCATTCTCAGTACTGCTTACACTCTCTGCCCATTCTCAGTACTACTTACACTCTCTGCCCATTCTCACTACTGCTTACACTCTCTGCCCATTCTCACTACTGCTTACACTCTCTGCCCATTCTCACTACTACTTACACTCTCTGCCCATTCTCAGTACTACTTACACTCTCTGCCCATTCTCAGTACTACTTACACTCTCTGCCCATTCTCAGTACTGCTTACACTCTCTGCCCATTCTCAGTACTGCTTACACTCTGCCCATTCTCACTACTCCTTACACTCTCTGCCCATTCTCACTACTGCTTACACTCTCTGCCCATTCTCACTACTGCTTACACTCTCTGCCCATTCTCACTACTGCTTACACTCGTCTGCCCATTCTCACTACTGCTTAGACTCTCTGCCCATTCTCACTACTGCTTACACTCTCTGCCCATTCTCACTACTGCTTACACTCTCTGCCCATTCTCACTACTGCTTACACTCTCTGCCCATTCTCACTACTGCTTATACTCTCTGCCCATTCTCAGTACTGCTTACACTCTCTGCCCATTCTCACTACTGCTTACACTCTCTGCCCATTCTCAGTACTGGTTACACTCGTCTGCCCATTCTCACTACTGCTTACACTCTCTGCCCATTCTCACTACTACTTACACTCTCTGTCCATTCTCAGTACTGCTTACACTCTGCCCATTCTCACTACTACTTACACTCTCTGCCCATTCTCACTACTGCTTACACTCTCTGCCCATTCTCACTACTACTTACACTCTCTGCCCATTCTCACTACTACTTACACTCTCTGTCCATTCTCAGTACTGCTTACACTCTGCCCATTCTCACTACTACTTACACTCTCTGCCCATTCTCACTACTGCTTACACTCTCTGCCATTCTCAGTACTGCCCATTTTCAGGAAAATGGAAATATCAGCGCTTTGTGCGACTCATAATAAAGTCCCTACAAAGAAAACAATAATTTTCATTTGGTCACTGTTATTGAGGAGTTGATCGCGTCTCCATTGTCTGTTATAGCAGTGGGGTCACTAGGGGGGGGGGTGACACCAACTAGCAGAGCAGCTGCTAGTGTCACCAAGCAGCGGTGATAGCGATGATAGATGATGCCCCACTCTGTCCTGAGAGGCTGTGTGACGAGAACAGTGGCGTGACCACAATGGAATTAATCAGGGGGAGTGACCACAATGGAATTAATCAGGGGGAGTGGCCACAATGGAATTAATCAGGGGGTGTGACCACAATGGAATTCATCAGGGGGAGTGGCCACAATGGAATTTTGTCAGGGGGCGTGACCACAATGGAATTCATCAGGGGGCGTGGCTTTGCAGACAAGAGGCCACGCCCCTTGCACAGCGGGGGTGACGTGTTGAGTATTAAGAGCACAGGGCGCCTCCAAACCTACTGTGTTATATGGACTACGATCTGTGTGCCATTTATAAAACTTTGATATCCTAACCTCCTCATGTGATGTACTGCACACAAAAGCAGTACGGCAATGCGTGACCAGGAACATGCTTATTACGTATACACGGACCCTCAGGCTTGCGTATGTGTAGTATACTTTTAAAATGTCACTTCCACAAAAGCTTAAGTTGGAGCAGTGTGGTACCAGCGTGGGCTTTCATGTAGGGGGCACATTTCCGTCTGCATTCCTGGGGTGGGGGGCTCGAGATTGAAGTACAGTGGTAACTCCTTTTGCACAGATGCGGCAAGCAACAGCACAAATGGTCAGTTACCACAGCATTATGGGCAAGCTACATACATGAACCCCTCAGTACTCTAAAGGTGGGTACACACCCGACAGATATATCTGCAGACGATGGTCATTCATACACACTGAACGGCAATCACATCTGCTTGTGCCCTCAAGTCACGGCGACCGGGGGCGGACCCGGCAGTCGGTGGGCATGTCGGGGGGGGTGTCCCGTCCCCCTCCTTGCAGCTGCCGCTGTGTGTGTACGGGTGGTCTGCAGACCGCCCGCACACACTTGCCGATGGACAGATATGTCTACAGAAATATCTGTCAATCGGCTGCGCAGCACAGCCAGTGCGATATGTCGGTGAACGGCGATGTTCTCCAACATATCGCGGGTACACACTGACCGACGTGCAGCATATACATTGGTCGATCAAGTGATCGGTCAATGTATCTGTCAGTGTGTACCCAGCATAATGTTTAGTGCCCATTATCAGTTCTTGCGGACACTTGTTTGCTTTCGGTGTGACAGGCAAAGCAAAACATGATAAACAGGAAATCATCATTGTGAATAACACAGAAACAAAACAAGCAAAAAAAAAACAAAACACAAAAACAGTCCAACAAAAAAGCAACTCCAAAATTACCCTTCTGTAAACTCTCATTTCAAATTGTATATTCACAGCAAACCTCATGTAACAACATTTACAGAGCTCCCAAATTATCGATCGAGAGATACGCTGACTGGAACAGTGAAAAATCCAGCAGATTTGCTACAATCGCACCTGTTCTTCCTGCACTCCAAGGGTAAACGAGACTTACTGGCTTGCACTCGTATATCTACATATTCCTCCTCAGGCATTAGAGGTTAGTTGTACACATCTAAAGGAGAATACACCTAATTATTTTAATTAAAGTGACTGAAACAACAATCCAAGCTCTGCAAAACATTCATGATTGTTGAGAAAAGAATTCTCTTAATTTGCAGTCTTATGGAAAGCAGGCTCTGTAGATTCACTACAGACAAAATGTAATTTGGAACATCTAACTACATTTCCACAAGTACGACAACAGCAAATTTGTGTTAATTATACCCAGACTGAGTTTGTTTTTGTGTTTTTATTGTTTTTTATTTTTTTTAAGTACTGTCTATTGCATACCCCTGCCTTCACAATAAATTTATCAATTTATCCTTTAATGCGATTGTTTTAGATTTTCAGAGAATATCACTAATCACATTTTATTGCCTGGATCCACTATATTGGGGTAATTCAGATGCGTGTTACTGAAAAAAAAAATAATAATTATCAAATACAATTTTTTTCCCCCCATTACAAAAATAAATGTTTGCAATATTTGCACAGAGAACATTTAGGGTACTTTTTAATAGCAAAAGACTCAAAACCCAGACGGCCTCTGGTAATGGTTTTAAAAAGTCATTCAAACTTATTAGCACTGCAAAGGCCAGAATTTAAAGATCCTGTAATTTCAACGATGATCATTTTAAAGCAGATTTATAGCAGACAATAGTGAGATCCTCCGGCTAAAGCTGTATTTTTTCCAGGTTATAATTTAATATTCTTTAAGGTTATTTTTGCAGACAAAAAAAAATTATATATAGTGTCTCCAAGTTCATCATTAAATTCTTTAATAAGAGCAATAAATACATTTTACAATGTAGATAAATCTAAAAACAAAACACAACACAAATTGTTAATCTTGTACATTTCCCCATTAATTGCAAAACGCAGGCATATGCTTTATACACAAATATTTGCAAGGCGATAAGCATAATAAATAGGTTTTAGCACACATATTAATCTTAATAGTTACAAGCTGTTAATCCTATACATCAGATAATAATTTGCAATAAATAATTGTTTACTATCTTGATATTTGCATGTCTTGGGTTTTAGCAATATGCAATAAAGAAATGTAATTTTAAATAATTTGATTGTGAGACTGCCGGGAAAATATTGTAAGTGATGATTAACTGAAGGGAGATTTTTGTGTACAAATTGTGAGGATGATGTTTAATATGAGCATCCTTTCATTATTGCTGCAATAAATATTTTAAAAGTTAAGTTTAGTTTCAAGCAATAATAAGGGATATTTAGAAGGCAAATATAAATGTAATTAGTTAAATATTTCATTTTATTTTTCCTTTGTTCAGACAGAGAGGATAGACAGAGGTACTGTGCACAAAAAAAAAGTATTGAATCTGGATCTTCAGAAAATAGAAAAAAAATAAAATAAATATTTAGAATATATATATATATATATATATATATATATATATATAAACACATATCTATCTCATATCTATAATCTGCAAAATAGAAAAAAATTAAAAAATTTGCATTCCGGGGCAGCTCTACCCTGTGACTGCAGCATAGAATGATTTCTTTCAGTAAACAACATTATCGATCCAAATATTCTTACAAAAATACAATGCGTGCAGTGAGGATTGTATGCGGGAGGTGTTTCAATGTGTTGAATGGACATATTAATATTTCAGAAAGTAGGAAAATAATAAGTAACATCCAGTTTGGTTTAATTTTTTTAACTGGTGTGCACAATGCACTTTAATGATGCTGGTTTTAAATCCCCCTAGATCTGCTTCCCAACCTGTTAAAATATATATAATCCATCCTATTCTTCCTTACCTACAACAGACACATTTCCTTTATACTGTATAAAGCCTATAGAAGTGACATAATTAGTCCTTTTATTTTCTGCAGATTTTTGGTTACAATGTGGCCGAGGGTGAACGTAAAGATTTTATAATTAATTTACATGCTGCATTTTGTATTTCATCAGTTTAATATTACAACAATTTGGAGAAAATTTGTTTTTTACCTATGTAGGCAGGTTAAACGGTCGCCTCTAAGAAATTAGTTCTGCAATTAAGCCCACTTCTGACATCCATGCATTAATGAACCTTATGTGAAATGTAATCAACACCAAGATTCTATTTAAATGTTGCATGGAGGTTTCATCCAGAATGTTAGCTAGGTAAGCAGGGATGCTTAATGCACTTTACCTCCACTATGAAATATATATGTACTGGAGAACAGGGGAAGGTGCTTCTCTTGAAATGAAAGAAAGAAAAAAAAACCTGCCTTATAGCCTACAGATGTAAAATGCAATATCAGTCCCTAAGTGGCGTTGCTACAACCGAGGAGATCACAAAGCAGATGAAGTAAATAAATTTCCTATATGAACAATTGTTTTCATTTTCCTCCCATGCCACAAGATATTATAAGTAGAAAGTAAAACACAAGTAAATATGTTCATTCCACTCTTGTGATCAGTGATAAATGAGGGGCTATTGAGCTGCAGAAAGGTCAAGCCGTGCTCCACCGCAGCCTCTGTGTATGATACTGTGTGTATGTACCTACACTCCCACCAACAGGCTGCCAGCAGTACTGCGCCACTCTCCTGGATGCCAGCAGAATTTTCTTCTCCTTTGCTGGAAAAAAAACAACAAAGTTTTGCACAATTGTTGCATCAAGTTACTAAAGTTGGGCAGCACAGACGGTGTAATGGTTTGCATTACTGCCTCACAGCACTCAGGCCCTGATTCAGAGCCGGACGCTCTGACAGAGCGCTCGCTCTGAATCAGGGCCGTCCCTGCTCCTTTTTGGAGCGGCCTCCTGGCCGCTCGCATAGCTGTGTGTGACCACCCACAGCTATAGCGAGCAGCCAAAATGATGGTCGCGATGGTCAAGACCATCGCGACCATCGGGCTTGCGACGAGACCCTGCGGTAGGGTCTCGCTGCCGCAAGCCCAGGAGTGCTTTTGGCTCTATCAGAGCCAAAAGCACTCCCACTGACATCACTAGTGATGTCAGTGGTGCCGGACCCAGACGGCAGGCGTTCCCATGGGAACGCCTCCGTCTGGGCAGCCACACCCCCGGCACGCCCACCAAAGGGGGAGTGCTGTCAATCACCATTGACAGCACGCCCCCTTTGGTGCGAGACCCTTAGCGACGGCTTGGCCGTCGTTATTCGGGTCTCGCACATGCGCACGACGGAGGCGCCTCCGTCATGCGCATGCGCACTTGGGCACCATCGACCCGCTTGCGAGAGCTTAGCGCTCGCGAGCGGGTCTGAATCAGGCCCTGAGGTCATGGGTTCAATTCCCACCACGGCCCTACCTGTGCAGAGTTTGTATATTCTCCCTGTGCTTGCGTGGGTTTCCTCCGGGTACTCCGGTTTCCTCCCAAACTCCAAAAATATACTGGTAGGTTAATTGGCTCCCAACACAAATTAACCCTAGTGTGTATGTGTGTATGCATATGATAGAAAATATAGGACCACATTCAGACCCGGTCGCAAGCGCTGAACGCTCGCAACCGGGACGATATTTTGGTCCTGCGCATGCGCAGCGGCTGCAGTGCGCGTGCGCAAGCCCCGGAGCGAGAGAGAAACTCTCTCGTTCCGGAGCTCACTACAAAAGGGCCGGCTGTCGATGGTGATTGATAGCTCGGCCCGTTTTGTAGGCGGGGCGGGGGGGTGGTTTCACAAACGGAGGCGTTCCTTAAGGAACGCCTACCGTTTTGTGGGCGGCCGCACTGACATCAGCAGTGATGTCAGTGGGGAGCTTCCTGCTCGATCAGAGCAGGAAGCACCCTGGGGCTTGCGGTGGCCGGGACCCAACCTTAGGGTCTCGTCGCAAGCCCCGATGGTCGCGATGGTCTTGACCACTGCGACCATCAACCTGGTCAGTCGCTAAGCTGTGGGTGGTAACCCACAGCTTAGCTAGCGACCAGGAGGCCGCACTAAAAAAACAGAAGCGTCCGCCCTCATTCAGAACGAGCGATCGCTTCTTGCGACCGCCTCTGAATGAGGGCCATAGAGTGTAAGCTCCACTGGGGCAGGGACTGATGTGAGTGGCCAAATATTCTCTGTAAAGCGCTGCGGAATATGTGTGTGCTATATAAATAACTTGTAATAAATAAAGGCATGAGATGTGGTAGCTGCTTGCAGAGGAGCGCTCTTTTATTTGTTGTGATTATCAGTTTTTTATTGGTTTATTAACCTCTCTCGTAAGAACTGCAGGATATGGTCTGGCACAGCTCATTTTCTCTGATGCAGGAACTCAGGAGCTGTACTACAAATGCATTTACACTAGATAATTGCTCCGTGAACATATACAAACACGTCACACTTAAATCTATTTATTTTTTTTT
Organism: Taudactylus pleione; assembly: GCA_031769625.1. Taxonomy (NCBI): domain Eukaryota; kingdom Metazoa; phylum Chordata; class Amphibia; order Anura; family Myobatrachidae; genus Taudactylus; species Taudactylus pleione. Next base: position 1,067,618 of record JAUIMM010000883.1, read on the forward strand.
GCCAGATATTGGTCCTTATTCTGTATCAAGTCTTTGCGGATAGCTGCGGCAGGCAAAATTACTACCCGATGGCAACACGACTATCTGTACGACTTCAGGTGTATGGAAGCACCAGCTACTGTTTTTCCGTCCGTAGCCGCACCGACATCTTTAGTATTGGCAAAAGATTCGTCCGATACAGGCGTCCCAGCCAGAAGCAGGCCACCTGGAATGTTATTTTGGAAAGCAGAAAATAAGCGCAAAAGCGATTTTATCCATGATGTTAAATAAGTGGAATTTTTATTTTTTTTGCAAAAATATGTTAAAATCTGAACAGCAAGCGACTGAGGGCCCTGATGCCAAGCTGTTATTAAAAAAGGATGGAAATTCCGACAATTAAAAATAAATCTAAAAAAAAAATGAAAGCTGAGCCGCGCACAACTCACGATGCGGTGGGCTCCGCATCAACGGCCTACGCGTCTGGTTTACACTAAGTCATCGCCACCAGCATACATTTACCAGGTGTAAAATATATACGCCTCCTAACAGGCATATACAGGGTTTCTAAAGGTCTGCATGAGCCACATTTTACACGAACACACCCTTGCTCTACGTCAGGCTGCTCACCCACCTCCACGGCTGTAAGAAGGTGCAAGTGCCAGGTATGCCAAGTCTGCATTGGCACATATGCGTCCGTTCTCTTTGTGGGCAGTGGCAATGTGAATACACACTGCACAAACTGGTGTAAATTCAACTCAGCCCCATGGGTGCACCTCCTGTGAGACAGCAATTTTGTGCCTTGGATGATGGATGGATTAACTAGTTTTGTTGCCCTGCTACAGTTTATGATCTAGTCCCATTTCTGCACCCAACTACGTGCCTAAATCAATAATGTTGATGGAGGGTACCCTGTGTTTGTAACGGACCTTAAACCCGTAGGCTAGGGAGAGACAGAACTGACAATGCAGAGTGGTTAAGGGGTTCAATCTTTATAAGTTGTTGCAGCCAATGGTCAGTGTCATGGGTGGGTTTAAGGGTGGGATTAGGTTTTAAATACTCTGTTCAGGCAGGTATGTGCCTCTTTTTAGTGATTTCCCCTTTGTTGTTTGTTAACCCTTTTTTCTTTCTTGGTGGGAAAGAATGTCAGCCTTGGGGGCCAATGAGTTGGTCAATAGGTTCACTCTTCTGAAATATACCTTTTGGCTGATTATTTACCCTACCGGTGACAGTGGCATTGGTTTCCTAACTGGTTCTTTGGGTATTGGTTGGGGATTTGGTGACCTACAGTATGTACGTGCCTTTGAAATAGGCAGTTGGCCCAGCAAGTATTTTGTTGTCATCTAATAGTAGTCATTGGCCCTCTCGGCTGCCTATCTGTTTTGGTCGCTGCCATATATCATTTATTCTTGATATTTTAAATAACTAGTTTTAGTGCCACATGTGTTGTCTGTATCAGGTTGCATGCCTTTAAACTATCCATACGCTGGCTGATCCATTCATATGGCACGATTGCCGGACCCCTGGCAGAATACGCCACGAGTGTGGCCAACAATGAAAGATTCGCAGACAGGACAACATAAGGTGTCTTCGAATTGCAGCAACGTAAGTATGCAATGGCCTACCTGGGCGCCTCTGACCATCGAGCACATTGGTCTCATGGACCTTTCACGAAACACATTGCGATGGTTAAAATGTTGGTTTCGGAAAAGGAAAAAGCAGCAGAGGACAGATCAATGTCTGGTCCCACAGGAGGGCTAATGTCACTAGGAAGACACAGACAATTCCCCAAAGGTGATAACACTGTAATGCAAACTCTTGCACTACCCTGTTTATGTGCAAAAACATCAACTAACGTCTTTTTAAATGCCTTTTTAAGCAACTTCAATGTGGACCCACTGTCCCCACTTGTGAAAACAATATTGGGGCCTTTAAAGTGTATCTGCTGCCTGCAACATCCAGTGGAGGCAGCTAATTTGTGTGGACTGATCTAAAGTGCATTAGAGAAGGTAGTATGGACATGTATGGGGCATATTATTTTATTATCCTTTATTTATATGGCGCCACAAGGGTTTTTCAGTGCCTTACATAGTACATAAGCAGATACTGTAACAAGAAAAAAGTGCAGAAGACTTACAGTACAAAACATTGCTGAATACAGGATACAAAACTATAAAACCATTGCAACATAATACACACATAACATAAGCAGTGCCGACTGAACCAAAGGGTCGGTGCTGTTGTTGGCAGTGAGGAGGATACAATGGTATAATTGAGGGGGGGGGAAGCACATGAGGAAAAAGGGCCTTGCCCGCAAGAACTTACAATCTATAGGGGAAGGGCAGACAGGATTGACACAGGGCAGAGAGCAGGCTTGCCTACCCTCCCGATTTGGCCGGGAGCCTCCCAATTTTCGGGTGCCGCTCGCGGCCCCCCGGAAAGGCAGGCAAGCCTCCCAGAATCTTGCGACCCTCCCGGCCTCCCCCCTGAAAAAAACGGAAACCCCCGCAGCTGGGGGCCCGGTGACGCAATTCGCGCAGAATCGCCGGATGCCTAACCCTCCCCCTAGTGCCTAACCCTAACCTCCTCCTAACACCCCGATACTTATCTTCGGGATACTGTTGCCGGGATTTCGACCTGTCAGTATTTCGGCACCGGTGTTTATAAAGAAGTGGGTTTGCATATGTCCCTATCTGTCTGCCCTGTGCACACATAGGAGATCGGCCCCATTCTGCAATGGTTTTATACTGACAATTACAAGTAGCTTCATATACCATGGATACCAATTTAAACCTCCCAATCCTGGTGCCTTATTTGGGGCGACAGATCCAAATAAACAAAAATGATCAATCTTGAAAAAAAAAAAAAAAATCATGTAAAAATTCAAATACATGGTATACTTGGCTACAAAAGATGAACAATGGTTCTCTAATCTTAGATGGACCTGCTGGATAAAGCATGTTCTCCAGATGTACATACGTATGCAAAAGAAGCATAGAACATACAATAACTAGTGCAATATGTCCATATTATACAAAACCCAGTGTCCGCACTGAGATAATATAACGGTCATGTAATTCTTTGTGAAACACAAGTGTTCTGTTCCAAAGTAGATGGAGCCACAACTGTGTGTCCTATTATTATTATCCTTTATATGGCGCCACAAGTGTTCCGCAGCGCCTTACAAAGTACACAAACAAATAATTTCAAAACTGACTTACAGTACAATATAGGACCAGGACATGGATAATAGACATTGCTACATTAGTGACCATAACACCTAGATATGCAACAGAGCGTAAGCAACCAAGTGTTAGGTGCCCTGGTGGGGGAAAAGAAGTAGGTGAAAGTGAAGTAAGGAGAAGCAGAAGAGGGGAGAGGGCCTTGCTCGTATGAGCTTACATTCTATTGCTCTCCCTAATGGCATCGCACTTGCAGGATCCTTATAAAATCATGCGCAGATCACTCCTCTTTAATGGGGAATTTTCGAACCCTAACAGGGAAGAAGTCTCCTCTCAGAGCCAAATAGACAATGGGCCTGATTCAGAGCCGGACGCAAGTGGCTGCTCGTTCGCTCCGAGCGATGTTTGCCCAACTGCGCATGCGTACGGATCGTAATACGCATGCGCGAACCACTCAGTGCGGCCGAAAATCGTGTAATCGCAAAATAGCGAATGCCTGCTATTTTGAGTGACAGAATGAGGCGTATGTGGGTGGTAACAGGGGAAGGTGCTTGAAAACGGGGAGTGGAGATCCGATCGCAGGCGTGCTTAAAGGTCAAAACGGGCGTTTTATGGGTGTGCATAATTAAAACTTCAGCGTCATTGACTACGTCACGGGGTTTTTTTGGCCAGAACTGCTCGCAAAATTGTGGTAGCAAAAACCAACCACAGGAATAGCGAGCAGTTCATACCCTGTTCGATGTACTCGATTAATCCAATAAATAGCGGACATGACGTAGGATGCGAGCGGCCAGGGGGCGGAGTTTCCCAAAAAACGACCGCAAGTTTTGTACGCTCGTTCAGACCTAGAGGCGTGAACAGACCGCAAACAGCGAACGGTTCATTTGAATAGCCACCCCTATTTTCTTGACGTGCGAGCGCAAATAGCGTCCGGCTCTGAATCAGGCCCAATGTTTTCCCAAAAGTAGATTAAAAAAATTCCACGTATTGTAAAACCACTTTTTACAGTTATTCAAAACAAAAGATAAAATCGTCCTTACATGGAAGAGCGATGAAACATAACGTATAAAATGGCCTCCTACCAAAGGGGCACGTAGTAATAAGGGATCCTGATGATGTTATATCCCAGGTATAGGTCCCAAACTCACGTATTCCTCTTCAAAGGTCCCATGGTAGGAGTTTTCAGCCACTCATCCCTTCCAGCCAACGCGTTTCCACTTGGTCAGTCTTTGTCAAGGCAAATCTGCTTTATTAAAAGATCGATAGTTTTGTTCATGTGGATCTATCACCCCAAATATGGCACCAGGATTGTGAGGTTTCAAATTTTATCCTCAATGAATTATTGCTGAAGTGACACTTTTTAGATACCTCTATAATCGAGCTGCCCTGGTGCAGTGTAGGAGTGACATTTATTCTAAGTTTCATATACCAGGTTTCCTATACAGGAGCAAATAGCTCCATGGGTAAGGTGTCAGACTGTGCAAGGTTGTGGGTTCAAGTCCCAAGAATGACATTAATGAGAAATGTGTTTTAAATAAAGGAGAATGAAACTGAAGATACACATACAGTATCCTCCTATATGTATGGGAGCCTGCATGTCCCACCTTCCATACATCAGTAGAACATTGGGCACTAACAGGGGGGGCCCAGCACACCAATAATTCTGACTGTAAACTGCTTCTTATGCACAGGCAGACATATTCTTGTGAATACTGGGCCCAAAGTGTCAGTGTGCCATCATTCTGGGCCCTGAGTGTCAGTCTGCCATCATTCTGGGCCCGGAGTGACAGTGTGCCATCATTCTGGGCCCAGAGTGTCAGTGTGCCATCATTCTGGGCCTGGAGTGTCAGTGTGCCATTGTTCTGGGCCCGGAGTGTCAATGTGCCTTCATTCTGGGCCCTGAGTGTCAGTGTGCCATCCTTCTGGAGCCCAAGTGTCAGTGTGCCATCATTCTGGGCCCTGAGTGTCAATGTGCCATCATTCTGGAGCCCAAGTGTCAGTGTGCCATCAATCTGGGCCCTGAGTGTCAATGTGCCATCATTCTGAGCCCTGAGTGTCAATGTGCCATCAGTCTGGGCCCTGAGTGTCATTGTGCCATCATTCTGGGCCCTGAGTGTCATTGTGCCATCATTCTGGAGCCCAAGTGTCAGTGTGCCATCATTCTGTGCCCTGAGTGTCAGTGTGCCATCATTCTGGAGCCCAAGTGTCTGTGAACCAACATAGATGTTCCCCAATAAATGCATTCAGCAGCGTCACTAACCTTAGTGACACCCAGCGTGGCCTCTTGCCGCAAGGCCACGCCCCTTTATATGTGCCAATTTTGGGGGCGTGACCGCATGTCATGCCCCTCGTTCTCGGCACATAGTGGGCTTACCCAGCGTTTCGGGAGCAGCTGTGGGCAGCCCGCAGCCTCTCCCCTGCCTCTCTCTGAAGTGCGGCTGCTCGGTGACAACATCCGAGGGGGCAACACCAAAATAGCATAGCAGCCCTTGGTGTCACTCCCTCGGATGGTGTCACCCGGTGCGGCCCGCACCACCTTAGTGACGCCAGTGAATGCATTGAATCTGACAACCGGGGGACCCCAGAAACAGATTTTGTTGGGTCTCTCTAATTTAACAGTTACTCATCTAAGGCTTGAGCTCAGGGGCGTGTTAAGAGAGGAGGGGGTCTGTGTGCATTATTAAGAGAGGAGAGGGCCCTTGTGCATTCCCGTCCAGGGCCCCTTCCTCTCTCCCCGGCGTCCGGCAGCAGACTGACGCATCTCACCGCCGACCTCAGCACCAGTAGCCTCTGCGCACACCCTGCACCCATCATAGATATTCCCCGGCTTCAGTTGCTGAAAATAATTTCATGATGAGGATTGAAATCGAGAAATGGTCCAAATTTGGGGCCAGATACTTGACCTACTTTAGGACCAGAGTTTTATTACAGATTAGGACTAGAACTAGTCATAGAATAAAGTGACAATTCAGGTTCATTCTCTATGTTATTGTGCAGATTTGACTTGGATGATCATATGATATAACAAGTATGACAAGTAACCTATATACGGGTGTTGGAATGAGTGGCCTGGGAGGCCAGGAGGCAGAGATTCAACTTTAGAACCTTCTAAATATTGGCTTCTTTACCAGGAAGGTTTCCCATGCAATGGCATGCTGGCCAACATTCCCGATTGGAAATAGATAACAAATTATGACACAACTAGGCACAAATCAGCAGTGCATTCCCATAAGGTAATAGTCAGTCCAAAAAGAAAATAGTAAATCATAAAGTAACATGATACTACATCCGTCCTCACAATCAGGGACGTAGAGAACGGTACCGGGTAGGTACTGTAGGGGTAAGTGGGCTAATCGCCACCACGCCACTTGTACACTAGGGAAAAGGCTGTTACAAGAATTAGTGTAAAGTTGCAGATAAAACAATGATAAAACACGCTTATAGTGGTCAAAGCAGCGTCTGCCTCAGTTTGAGGGAATCGGTATGATTTACCGCTGGACCCCTGCCCAGCGGTTGGAATCCCGACAGCAGCATCCCGGCAGAGGAGGAAATCCTGATCGTTGAAGGTAAGTATTCACTAACCTATATCTAACCCCCTAACCCTCCTTTGAGGTGCCTAACCCTAACCTTCCCCCCAAGTGCCTAACCCTAATCCCCCCTCTAAGTGCCTAAACCTAACCCCCCCTTCCCCGTCGCCTAAACCTAAGTCCCCCAGGGGGGTGCCTAACCCTAAGTCCCCCCCAGGGGTGCCTAACCCTAATCTTCCCTCCCCCTAGCCTTACCCTTACCTCCCAGGGGGGTGCCTAACCCTAAGTCCCCCATGGGAGCCCTAAACCTAACCTTCCCCCCCCGTGGCTGTCCACGCCTGGCATCCCTTCTATCGGGATGCCAGGTGGCGGTCTCCCGGTGTTGGTAAAATGACAGGCGTCTAGATTTAGACACCTGTCATTTAACCCTTACCGGGATAAAGCAGTCAGGAAGCCGGCTGTCGGGGTTAGGTCCGCCAGCTTTACGACTGCATACCAGTTTGAGCCCCTTGATGTGCGCAGTAATGCACAGTGTTGATTTTTGCAGCCAGTGATGTGAGATCAGCATAACATTACAGCTCCTTTCCCCTTATATCAGATCCTACTGTCCCAATGTTTCATATGCCTGTATAAGAGGGAAGGAGGGAAATAACATTCTACTGAATTCTAATTGAAACAGAGCTGCACGTGACAATCAGAGTAACACTGACCAGTGGGCTTTATCTTGCTCCATAATAAAAATTTAAATTTGGGTTTAGTAGCTCGATCAACATGTACCTCTGTGCCAAAAGTAGTAAATAGGCTCTACTTAAAAGGAATCTTCAAGCATATGGATTTTTTACCTACTAATAAGACTAGATGCACTGAATCTAGTCTAAAATAAAAGTCAGTTTCATTAGAATTTCTTGGTGTTTGAAGTGGGATGGAGGTTACCGGAGAAACAGGGAACTTATAGTGGGAGATGAGTTGAAATCCCTAGAGCAGAGTTTCCCAAATTCCACCATTACAGTCCAGGTTTCAGAATACCCAGCTGAATTATATAGATGCCGGCTGACTAGAGGTCACTACACGTCATTAGGCCTTGCCCCCTCACGAGGAATGCCAGAATTCATGGGTCGATCATGATGGGGTGGGACCAATATGATGTGATTTGCATAGAAACACATAATTTTGGCCCGCTCCGTCTCCTACATCATAAAGAAGTGGGCAGGATGCGGGAGGACCCCCTACTCTCCCAGGGGCGCGAGGCACTTTCTACAAATTTGTGTGCCTCCCGCAACTTTCGAGAGAGCAGGCAAGTATGTATCTGAATCATGTGATGTCTCAGTCTACTGCACTACCAGTATATGCATGTATATGTATATACAGTAAATGTATACACATACAGCGCTTGATTCACAGTTGCACACAATACAACTGTAAATGTGGCTGCATTGCAAAAGTCCAGTTATTGTTCGGGTACTCACATTCACTCACCCAGCTGCTTGGCTCGGACGCGAAAAATTCCAAGTCCCGTCCACAAAACAGACATGTGTGCAATTTTGAATGAAGACTACAGTATGGAATCACCTCCTGCAGGTATTCAAAATAGTTTAATTGCAGTACTAAACAGAAACTACAGTTTCATTTCATACCAGATTATTAATAAACTTTAATTTAGCGTTTAATTTAGAAGGAACATTTTACATAGCTAATGGCCTGTACACACTACACGGATCGGGCGACATTTCGGCAACATCGTCTAGTGTGTACCCTCAATGTCACTGACGATGCGCAGTCCCACGCATCATCAGTGAGGTCTGATGGACGACATCTTTAAGGGGGCCATGCTGCATTTGTCGCTCCCGACAATGGCAAGTGTGTATGCACTTGCCCGATGCCGGGACCTCCTCTAGTCTTGTCGCTAACGAGATTGTGATGGGTACACAACGTTAAATGTGTACCCAGCATAATATTCAAACATCGCCAAAGTCTTTGAGTGGAAGAGCAAAGGTAATTCCTGAGCTTAGTGCACTAGCTGCTAGTACATAATTAGTTATGGAGTATTATCAGGCTATTGTTAAAAGTTTAAAAGTTCCTTCTAAAGGTCAACAAAACGAGCGTAAGGCACATATAGCAAAGATTAACGGAAGATGTAAGGAAGGATCTTATGCCACCCCAGTATATTGCAAATTAGCCAGCAGCTGGGGTGCAAGAGCTAGTTATCTGAATGCCAATTGCCCGTGTACCTCAGTCACTGCATATTGCCCCAAGGGCAGGTCAAGTGAGGGATGGCGAATACATGCGCTATACAATCTCACATCCTCGAGCCAACTTCATTCTTTATGCCCTGGAGAGAATAATATTGGTGTGATTAATATGCTCCAAGAGACTTTGCCTTGGAAACGAGTAAGAGAATTCGGTGTCGGAAATGGCGCATCTTGTCTTAGAAAGCAAGTGTTTGTCTACAGTCTATTTAGCCCAAGCTGCTGGACTAATTGCCCTGGCTGGCGCAGGAACCCTGGCAGAATAAATGCTTGTCAATGTTTTTACTTATTCTCACCATGCATTTGGTTTGGGTCATAATTAGGGGCAATTGTGGAAACAAAGAGGATATCTCCTGTCTGGAAGCACACAGCTCACACAACGCCAATGGTCCTTACGAGTCCTCGTATGTTGCACAACTAAAGGTGCCCACACACATAGGGATTTTTTACCCGATTTGGCCAATTTTGACGAATCCTGAGGACAAATTCTGTAAAAATATGGCCGAATCGTGAGTCCCCGCAGGTCGCACATCGCATCTGAAGATCTGCCGTGCTGTAGGGCAGATTTGCCAATCTGAGACACAATGCACTGGGGGCCTGATTCAGAGCTGAACGCTCTGACCAGAGAGCTCGCTCTGAATCAGGGCCCTCCTACCTTTTTATGGAGCGTCCTCATGGACGCTCGCATAGCTGTGGGTTACCACCCACAGCAATAGCAAGTGTCCATGATGTTGGTCACGATGGTCAAGACCATCGTGACCATCGGGCTTGCGACGGAGACCCTGCGGTAGGGTCTCGCTGCCGCAAGCCCTGGAGTGATTTTGGCTCTATCAGAGCCAAAATCACTCCCACTGACATCACCATGGGAATGCCTCCGTCTGGCAGGCACGCCCCCGGCACGCCCGCCAAAGGGGGTGCGCTGTCAATCAACATCGAAAGCACGCCCCCTTTGGTGTGAGACACGGAGCGATGGAGAGCCCGTCGCTCGCCGGGTCTCGCGCATGTGCACGACGGAGCTCCCTCCGTCGTGCGCATGCGCAGTGGGGGAACATCGACCCGCTTGCGAGCGTACTGCAGCTCACGAGCGGGTCTGAATGACCCCCTGGATGCACGATAAATCTTAAGTCAGATTGGATAGTTTTTACTCCAAATCGTGACCAAGACTGCCGGGGAGCTGCCTGGGGAGAGTTCAGGGGAAATCATACACGATGTCGGATCGTGAGCACATCGCTATGTGTGTGGACACCTTAACAGTGCTTAATACTATCTTTATTGCCAATGTTATTAAATGCACTGTACATTATAAACCTGTTACTTTCACATTCAAATGATCAGCCTCCTATATCTATTCATAAAGATATAGGGGGCCTATTCATCAATGAGTCTCCATTTCCGGCAATAAGGCAGATTTTTCTTTCCTATGGCCGATTATAAATTATGGGCATAAAAAATCCATTATTGCTGCAATTTATCAAAACAATATGGCTGGGGTGACAGATAGGTCGGACTCTATAAAAAAAAATGCATGAATCTCCATCACCGGAAATAAGTTGCAATAACAGTATAGATACTAAACGTTACTGCGTTACATACACCTGTCCTACAAAAAACAGAGCTAAGACCATCCCAGTAAGATTATCAAATCAGCGGTTCTCAACCCCGGTCCTCAGGACGCCTAACAGTCCATGTTTTCCAGACCACCGAGCAGGAGCACAGCTGTATTACCAACTGTCACATTTTAAAAATCCACAGGTGACCTGGAAAACATGAACTGTTTGGGGTCCTGAGGACCGATCTCAAGAACCACTGAATTAAAAAATGAAAGACATTAAACAAATTTTGCTTTTTGAGAAGAATTTAAATATTTTAATATTTTTAATAACTAAAATAAACAAATTATACTTTTAGTCTGATGGTGGTGCTCATATTATAATCACCTAGTAATGCCTACGGTCCTTATCCCACAACTTGATGCATGTACCACGGTATGGCACACATATGAGCAAAGAAAAGTGAACGTGATTTAGCAGTCAAAACTGACTGCTATGTCTCTAATTTTTCTTCAATAGAGCAACAGTATTGTCAGTCGCAGGGCCGTAACTAGCTATGGGCACCGATGCCGTCGCACAGCACGCAGAGGTTCTGCGGGCGGCACCGCCTCTGCCCAACGGCCATTGCTGCTGGGTAGCAGGGAGCCCAGAACGGCACCCTGAAGCCAGGATTGCTGCTGCAGTGCTGCACTTACGAGAGCTGCTGGTAATGCCCCCTTTGCGCAAAGTCATGATGTTACGCGCTCAGTGGGCAGGGCCGGCACTGGGCTCTGTTGTGCCCAGTTATGGCCATGGTCAGACTTGTACTGCCGTGGTCCCTTAGTTTTTGTCCACAAACGCGCAGTGCTGCCGGATTTACTAAGATTGGCTCCGATAGGATAACACAAGACGGTGTTATCCTATATTAGTATATAGGCTACTATTTTGCATATTTTTCCAGAGAAAGAGCCTCCGGTTCCCTCTTCTTCGGCCTCCGGTGTGCGCCAGTGACCTGAACCAGGAAGCCGTGTGATAGCTTTATGTCTCCTGGCAAGAGAAACTTAGCAAATTTGCGTGAAAATATAAATTTTGACGTTGTGGATTTACGGGAAAAAAAAAACATTTATTACATCCGCATTAAAATCGGATGTAATAAAAATCAGCATATTTATCATCCATAAGGTTTCAACTTTAATTGAAATTGAAACGCTATGGGTGATAAATATGCAGATTTTGCGTTTGGAAAGCCCATTGATGTTAATCGATTTAGATTGATTTTAAAATTGATCTAAATTGACCTTTAGTAAATTTACCCCTAGATATCATTTTATAGACCGGGTCTGAACCCTAAAGCAACGTGAAAGCTCCCCAACTTTAAGAAATGCATGCGGAAATTTTCATTACCGCATTGCGAGTTGGGGCGTGATATATATCCGCCCATAAGTGTGTTAAAAGGTGCTGATCTTGTATATTATGCAGCAAACATGATTTTTTGTTTTAACCAGCAGTTTCCTTTCCGTATCTGTATCACCAGAACTGCGCATTACTGCCCGTACAATCCTAATACCGTACACTCTATCCCTGCAGCCAGACCTATATGATTCTATGTGACCAGACAACATCCTGATCAGCTAAAAGGAAACTACCAACATACAAAGTTCTCTCCTTGTAATCACTCAACCTGCTAATAAAAGTGTTGCAGACCAGTTACATTGGATATAGGGCCTGATTCAGAGCCGCTCGTAAGTGGCCGCTCGTTCGTTCCGAGCGATGTTTGCCCAACTGCGCATGCGTACGGATCGTAATACGCATGCGCGAACCAGTCAGTGCGGCCGAAAATCGTTTGTTCGCTAAATAGCAAATGCCTGCTATTTTGAGTGACAGGAGGAGGCGTATGTGGGTGGTAACAGGGGAAGGTGCTTGAAAACGGGGAGTGGAGATCAGAACGCAGGCGTGCTTAAAGGTCAAAACGGGCGTTTTATGGGTGTGCATAATTAATACAGCAGCGTCATTGACCACGTCACTGGGTTATTTTATAGTCAGAACTGCTCGCAAGATTGCGGTAGGAAAAACCAACATCATGCATCATTGGGGCGGAGCATGGGCGTAATAGAGCGATCGCATCATCATGGCCCCGCCCCCTCATCACAATGCCGAGATTTTACGGCATTGTGAAGCAGGGGACGGGGCCACGATGACACGATTCAGCGCGAATTGCGTCAAAGCCCTCCCCCCCGCTGCCAGGGTTTATATTGTAACCACGGGGTGGAGGAGGGGGGGGCAGACGGGCGTCGGGAGGCTTGCCTGCTGTTTTCCTCGGGGCTGGGAGAGTCACCCGATTTTCTGGAGGCTTCCGGCCGAATCGAGAGGGTAGACAAGCATGCAGTGGGTGCACACTGGCCCATGAGTCCAGAAGGGCCACACCACACACTTTGCCCCCATGTTCTTTAATACTTACCTCTCCTTAGTCCCATGGCGGCAGAACTGCACAAATCACTGGGAAGATGGCGCAGTGGCGATTTTCCCAACGATCTGCGCTTGCGTAGTTGAAAATTGGCTGGGAAAATGGCAGCCACGTTATTTACCCAGTAGACTCTGGCCCAGCGCCAGCATGTACTCGCTTGTGCTGCTGTCTAGAGGGGACGGAGCCCAGACAGAGACTGCCTATGGGCCCCCTCCTCACTTATTACACCCCTGCATATAACCCAGCTACTATTAGATCTAGTTTTCCTAGACCTATATGAACAAACTGACAGTGGAATCTGGTCTGTACAACAATCGCGGCTGTCAATATGCAGAAGCTCCATGTACTCTGTATTAGAAGCATAATACGCCCCGTTTCTGAATCACACACAAGTTTCAAAGCAGCCCCCACTCAGTCCTTTTTTCTGCAACGGCTGAATGGCGTTACATTGTGGCAATTGGGGGCCTGATTTAGACCCGCTCGCCAGCACATAGCGCTCACAAGTGGGTCGATGGTGGCCCAGTGCACACGCACGGCGTGTGCAACGCAGGTGCACGAGCCCCGGAGCGAGTGAGACCTTCGCTCGCCCAGGAGCTCGCAGCAAAACGGGGCGACTGTCGATATTGATCGACAGCTCGCCCCGTTTTGTAGGCGGGTAGGGGGGGGCGGCAGAACAAACGGAGGCGTTTCCGAAAGGAACGCCTGCCGTTTGTGGGCGGCTCTACTGACATCACTTGGCTTTGCGAGTGCTGAGACCCTACCACAAGGGTCTCCTCACGATGCCGATGGTCGCGATAATCACCCACAGCTGTGCGAGTATTAAAAAAAAATAGGGATGCCCTGATTCAGAACGTGCGCTCGCAAATAGCGAGCGGCTCTGAATCAGGCCCTGGGTGTTTTGCACGTAAGAGAGCGTTCCGTGGCCATTGCCTATTCTGAGGCCGGGTCTATGCGCAGTGCATGTCGTATCGCCTAGCATGCGGCAGGTGCAGGTGCCAGTGATGGCGGCTGCTGTGGCGACTGGAGGGCTGGGGCAGTGAGATTGCATAGATGAATGGGACTCAGATTACGAGCGTATAGTCGCTATGGTACGTGCGCCTCTGACACACTTACCAGCCGTTCTACCATTATCAAAATCCATTCCAACTGGATATGACCAGGAATGGTGGAAAAGCTGGAGCTATGATAAAACCCCCCCCTTGTGGTGGAAATACAGGTTGCAGCGTGATGTCCAAACACCCAAATACATGCAGAGGCTACCGTACAGAGCGCAAGCTGCGCCATCATGTCTTCTTTGGGGATGTCGCCAAAGGGGGGAAGTAATTTGCTTTTGTGCGAGACTGTTTTTTTTTGTGCGCCAGTCGGAGCTATTCACTAAAAACGCGACATGTGCAAAAAAACGTAAAAACAATTGAATATCGCCCTGTCAGTTTACATGGGTGATCGGGCAAGCAAATACTATTGAAGCCTCCCCAAAGACTGATAAAATGTTGACATTTCAACATGTTGAAAATGTTGCCAACCAAAAGTTCGACATGGACATAAGGTCGACAGGGTCATAAGTTCGGCAGTTAAAATGTAGCAAGCCGGTCGGAATGACTATGAAAATGTCAACAGGGTCAAAATGTCGACAGTTGATATGTTGACAGTCATAAGATAATCGCGCAGCCGCTACTAAAAGACAGGATGTGGCTCATACCCAACACCTCCTTTGTACCTTTTAAAAGTTTAATAAATAACTAAAACAAAAACCCCAAAAATTGAGTTACTGATCGACCGTATCGGATCCGATTTCCAAACAGTTGGGGTTGTACCACTTAAGCTGGTTACACACTAGACGATATATTGGCTGATTAGTCGTTTTGAGGTGAATCGGAATGACAAATTGCGTGATCCCGTGCGTCGTTGGTTGTATCTACTGATCTGGTGTGCACGCACGGCAAATCAGAAGACCCGGCAGCCGACACCATTCTTCTGGATGCAGCAGGGGGACGATATATCGGGAAGTCGTACACCAGATCATGCAGTGTGCACGGACTGCCCAATACATCGCGTCCTCCATCTGCCATCGCTGGGTACACACATTGGGGGTCATTCAGACCCGGTCATTAGCGCCGATGCGCTCGGACTGGGTCGATGGCCCCCCACAGAGCATGCGCACGACGGCGCCGGCGTTGATTGACAGCTCGCCCCGTTTGGAAGGCGGGCCGGGGGGGTGGCAGCCCAAACGGAGGCGTTCCCATGGGAACGCCTGCCGTTTGGGGACGGCCCCACTGACATCACTAGTGATGTCAGTGGAGAGCTTCCGGCTCAGACAGAGCCAGAAGCTCTCCGGGGCTTACGACAAGGGAGACCCTACCCTAGGGTCTCGTCGTAAAGCCCCGATGGTCGCGATGGTCTCTGACCATCGCGACCATCACCGGAGAGGTCGTTAGAACTGTGGGTGTTAACCCACAGCCTAATGACCGCAACAGAGGCGGGCGGTCAGGATGCAAGTGGCCGCCCAGTTTCTGAGCGACCGCTTGCATCCTCCGACCGCCTCTGAATGAGGCCCATTGTCTGGTGTGTACCCAGCTTAAGGAGAGGAACGCAGGTAGGCGGTTGCATGATCTCTTGTGTTTCTATCTGTGTAAAGAAAAGTTCCTGAAGTTTATTATAATGGATCAGAATTGCAACGCAGCCAGTAGGGGTTACTCGGTTTAAACGTAGTTGTATTTGATTACGAGGACCCCAACGCTGTACTGAAGACGGTGAAGCCACTTAATATCTCAGTTCATGAAGTTAAAAACCATTGTTTTCCCAGGGACCATTTTATGTCAAATAGGAAAATGGTTATTTTCAAGTTATGTTGAAGCCTACCACGCTTGTCATCTAGGAAAAAGGAGAAAAATATCCCTTTAATTATTAATCCAGTGTTAAAAATGTCACAGTGAGTATTACATGGATAAGTCTCCAATATACACAAACGGGGCCATCAACCATAACTGATTTCCTTTGGGTGTCACAGATTTGAGACAGACTTATGAATTTTTAACATCACAGCCGGATAGATTTTATTGCAGTCTCTCAGATAAAAGTCAACATTCTACTACAGACTCTAGCCTCTGGGCTACCGAATCCTGTAGCTGATTAGAAAACTTCTTCTTTGGGATTTGTTGGGGAGAGTTCTTTGGGTTCAGTTTAACACATCTGGTAATTGTGAGACAAGCCTTAAAGCGTCTTGCCCTTTCAGCCAATAAGAATGCAGGAAAGACAAACACGGTATGCAAGAAAAAAAATAAAATAAAGTGATTGATAATTTCATCACTCACAAAATGAAAAGCACCTGAGTCTTCCAGCCAATGACATCACAGCGGGAGACGCGGATTGTAGTATCAGTAGTTTGATTTTGATGAAGAGGACAGTGGTTAGGTAGGGGCAGGAGTATAGCAAAGACATTGGCTGGTCTATAAAGGGTACAAGGTAAGCAGTACACACAGGCCCATGGGTCAATGGGGGCCCACATCACACCCCCTACAACTATTACATTTACCTGCTTCTCCTTCGGACAGTGCTGCCGACAGAACCATTGTATATTAATAGCTTTGGAAATATGGCGTTGGTTGCCATTATTTCTGAAATAATCACTTGAAATGTGGCCCTGGCGCCATACTTCTGAAGATCATGCCAAAATAGATACTTCCCAAACGTCCCAACTTTTCGGGGGCATTGCCCCGCCCAATGTGGGATCAGTGCTCAACGGCGGCAAATGGCCTGGTCACGCCCGCAAAACTTCATACATCCAGGTGCATGACCTAACGGGCACAAGGCCACCGCCCTTTCACAAGTGCGTCTATGTCACGCATGAGGGGTCCTGCTGCAGACTATTATAATGTTGGGAGGTATGGGAATATAGCACATGCACAGAAACGGCATGTGCAAGAAACGGGCATCTGCACACGGTCCTTCTCCAATCTTAAAACACCCCTGATCAAAGATGTAGTAAATTGTAAATAGCAGAGCCGTAACTACTTTTTGGTGCCCTGTGCCAGAGAGAGCATTGGCGCCCCCCCTTCCCCCCCATTTTTTAAATAGGGACATAAGATAGTGCACCTGAGAGAGGGCCATGGCCTCATGGGGAAGGTCCAGGGAAGAGATAGGGGAGGCCAGGAGATGCTGGGGATAAATAGGGACATAATATAGTGCACCTGAGAGAGGACCATGGCCTCATGGGGAAGGGCCATGGAAGAGATAGGGGAGGCCAGGAGATGCTGGGGATAAATAGGGACATAATATAGTGCACCTGAGAGAGGGCCATGGCCTCATGGGGAAGGACCAGGGAAGAGATAGGGGAGGCCAGGAGATGCTGGGGATAAATAGGGACATAATATAGTGCACCTGAGAGAGGACCATGGCCTCATGGGGAAGGGCCAGGGAAGAGATAGGGGAGGCCAGGAGATGCTGGGGATAAATAGGGACATAATATAGTGCACCTGAGAGAGGACCATGGCCTCATGGGGAAGGGCAGGGAAGAGATAGGGGAGGCCAGGAGATGCTGGGGATAAATAGGGACATAATATAGTGCACCTGAGAGAGGGCCATGGCCTCATGGGGAAGGACCAGGGAAGAGATAGGGGAGGCCAGGAGATGCTGGGGATAAATAGGGACATAATATAGTGCACCTGAGAGAGGACCATGGCCTCATGGGGAAGGGCCAGGGAAGAGATAGGGGAGGCCAGGAGATGCTGGGGATAAATAGGGACATAATATAGTGCACCTGAGAGAGGGCCATGGCCTCATGGGAAGGGCCAGGGAAGAGATAGGGGAGGCCAGGAGATGCTGGGGATAAATAGGGACATAATATAGTGCACCTGAGAGAGGGCCGTGGCCTCATGGGGAAGGGCCAGGGAAGAGATAGAGGAGGCCAGGAGATGCTGGGGATAAAAGAAGAGGAAGCTACAAGTGAGAATGATAATAAACAGGAAAATTGACAAGCCCAAACACCGCCCCTGCATGGCAAAGGTCGCACTACCCTAGCTAAAGAGATATAATCAAATAATTGCAGATATCTGGCAGGTGTGGGGGTACTAATTGTCTGGGCTTGTTGGAGGGGCCCAAGTCATCTGCGAAGGGGCACATTGCCCCCCTTTGCAGCCCTGCTGAGGAAGGCAAATGTCCCACTTTGCAGCGTGCAGTGCCACAAGCATAGTATTTTTTCCATTATTTTTAGGGGCCATGGCGATGCATCCCAGATTTGGCCACGCCTCCCCAGTAGTTGGGCCCCTTCAGCTCTCGATGGCCCTGGATGGAATGGAGGACATTGTGTATACGCCAAGAGTCTTGAGCATGTTATGTCTCAACTCCACAGTCCTCGATAAAATCCAAAGCTGAATGTAAAATATTTGCATATTTAAAAGGCAAATATTAAAACAGTTTATTAAAAGGTCTAACCTAACCCACAAATGCAAAGGTCCAACACCACATTCTAAGTGCATGCTTGCTACAAGAAAATATTTTCTGCAAAATACACTGTAATCTACAGCAGAGCTATTATTAGGTCAACAGGGATTGTCCATTTTGAAACGAGCAGCTTCTGAACCATTTTCGGTAGCATCGCCACCCGACAAAGCATTTTTTTGTTGGTCAAATCTTATCCTTTATTTTATTTCACAGTAGGGGAAAGAAAACTGATCAATGACGCATGTAGGAATTGATAGTCATCTAAAATCTGCCAGGACGGGCGTGAAGAAAAATAAAAACTTGGAACCTGATTGAACGGTCAGCAGTAACCTTCATTCAACAACTGACTCCATTTCCAGTGGGGCTTCAGACCCCCCAACTACTCACTTTTCTTGTTGCCAATCACTGTCACCCAGTTGTTGCCAATTGGTCTAGGGCTGGTGGAACGATCGTGAGGGGACCCCCATACTGTTGGTTCCACCTGGATGGTCAAGCCTAGTGCTGGTTAGTGGAAACATCGGGAGGTACTAATGCTTTTTGGGGGTCATTCAGACCCGCTCGCGAGTGCAGGATGCTCGCAAGCGGGTCGATGTTCCCCCATTGCGCATGCACACGATGGAGGGAGCTCCGTCTTGCGCATTCGCGAGACCCGGCGAGCGACGGGCTCTCCATCGCTCCAGGTCTCGCACCAAAGGGGGCGTGCTGTCGATGTTGATTGACAGCACGCCCCCTTTGGTGGGCGTGCCGGGGCGTGCCTGCCAGACGGAGGCAGTCCATGGGAACGCCTACCGTCTGAAGCCGGCCCCACTGACATCACTAGTGATGTCAGTGGGAGTGATTTTGGCTCTGATAGAGCCAAAATCACTCCAGGGCTTGCGGCAGCGAGACCCTACCACAGGGTCTCCGACGCAAGCCCGATGGTCGTGATGGTCAAGACCATCGCGACCATCATCACGGACGCTCGCATATGCTGTGGGTGGTCACCCACAGCTATGCGAGCGGCCAGGAGGCCGCTCCATTTTCATGGAGGAGGGCACTGATTCAGAGCGAACGCTCTGGTCAGAGTGTTCGGCTCTGAATCAGGCCCTTTGTCCTCCCATATTTCTACCACTGGACCAGGCTTCAAGCTCTAGAACTGGTTAACAGTTTGAGGAGGAGAAGCCTACATAGATCCTAGGGATCTCTGCAGTGCTTGAAAACTTCCTCAAAGTTACAGTGGGATAGGGGTTAAGAACCTGATGAGCATCAATGGCGACTGTCAAACCTTGTCACATTGCTTTTAAAGTTTTTAAACTAACAACAAACCCTTTGATTATTTAAGTTAAATACCCGAAGTAACACAGAATCCACAAAACACAATGACAAAGAAAATACAGACACAACCACAGAAAGGATGGAATGATCAGAGTTTTGAATCTCCAAACCATCAGGCACGTGACAGGAGAGGATGAAGTCTGAGAACTTTGGGAGAGATTTGTCAAAAGTTTGGAGAGAGAAAGTGGAGAGAGATAAAGTTCTAACCAATCAGCTCCTAACTGTAATTTTACAGGTTGTGGGGGGAGATGTACTAAGCTCTGGAAAGTGGTAAATTGGAGAGTGATAAACTGCCAACCAATCAGCTCCTAACTGCCATGTTACAGGCTGTGTTTGAAAAATGACAGGAGCTGATTGGTGGGTACTTTATCTCCATCCACTTTATCTCTCTCCAAGCTCTGATTAATCTGCCCCCTTTGTCTCTTATCTGCGCTTAAGTGAAAGAACTGAATCCTATACAGAACGCACCAGCTTAGAGTAAAGAGCTCAGGGCCTCATTCACTATGGAATGTTATTCCGCTGATACGCACGCGGCGCAGTAGCTAATATCAGCGGTGATATCTAAATGTGTGCATTCGCTTTGCGATCGCAACTTACATTCGGACGCCCACCTCCCCTTACTCACATCCGTATACTTGGCCAACATAGAAAAACAAATCGGTAACATCGGACGCATATGCACAATTCATGAAGCCCAGACCTTACTCCGGAATTACTTACTTCTGCGCATGCTATGAGACCTCAGACGGCATCTGGTAAAGCAGTGGCTACTTTATGCACGCCCATGCAACTGGCGCACCTACTTTCGCCCGACCCCCCGTCACCACCCATAAGCGGCACGTCCTGTTAATCATTCTGTCATGGGTCTGCTTATCCTTTGCGATTGCGATCCAATAGCGAGTTTGCGTACCTGCACTGACATGCCTGCGCAGAACGCAACAATCGGCGTTCCTTGCTGAATCAGGCCCTCAGGCTGCCCAGATCATGCATACTTGCCATACTCGTATTTCCTCTGTTCCAATATAGCTCCCGGACTCTTTAACACTGGAAAAGTGAGACGAATAAAGCATCTGAATGACACCTATAGGTTCATATACTCTACAGAGAAAGGGAAGTTTGAAGGGTCAAGATGAACTGTATATTTATTTGCTGTTGCTGCTGCAATATCGTTTTCCTTTCTGTGTCGCAATTCATGATTTAAATTTACTTTTTCATGTGATTATTAAACACTGTAAATAGTCATTTACAAATGTTGCTTTTATTGTCTAAGAGGCCTTTCACACGTGCAGGAAACACACAGATATACACTGAATTCAGGTTTATAATACGTAACATGTGATTATGAGAACAAAGAACTCTGGGCCTGATTCAGAGCTGAACGCTCTGACCAGAGAGCTCGCTCTGAATCAGGGCCCTCCTACCTTTTTTTGGAGCATCCTCATGGACGCCCGCATAGCTTACCACCCACAGCTATAGCGAGCGTCCGTGATGATGGTCGCGATGGTCTTGACCATCGCGACCATCGGGCTTGCGACGGAGACCCTGCGGTAGGGTCTCGCTGCCGCAAGCCCTGGAGTGATTTTGGCTCTATCAGAGCCAAAATCACTCCCACTGACATCACTAGTGATGTCAGTGGGGCCGGCTTCAGACGGTAGGCGTTCCCATGGGAACGCCTCCGTCTGGCAGGCACGCCCCCGGCACGCCCACCAAAGGGGGCGTGCTGTCAATCAACATCGACAGCACGCCCCCTTTGGTGCGAGACCCGGAGCGATGGTGAGCCCGTCGCTCGCCGGGTCTCGCGCATGCGCACGTCGGAGCTCCCTCCGTCCTGCGCATGCGCAGTGGGGAACATCGACCCGCTTGCGAGTGTCCTGCCGCTCGCGAGCGGGTCTGAATGACCCCCTGTTTACTCTTTACAACACGGGTGTCCGGAAATAAAATCATATCCCGATATCCAGGGTCACCTCAGTCCGGCGGCAACCACACACCCGCCCTGTCCCTCTCCCGCCCTGCCTGCTGCATTGTCTCACCGATGCTCTGTCCAGCCCGAGACTTTAGCAGATTGTTATACAGATGATTAGGCGGTAAGACCCTAGTCAGGCATGTGGTGTGCAGAGCAAATGCGGAAATGCAGCACCATTGTGGCGCAGGGACAGTCTTCCTCACAATGCAGTGCAAGAACACAGCGTAATACAGTGAGATGCACAAATGTCATGTTTAAGAGTCTAAAGTTCTGCAGAGTAGACCCCTCTTGCGCTTTGAATCCCTCTTCCTCCGCAATCCTCTTATCCCCTGTCCATTCGTTACACAGAACTAAGACGATTGGCTCCAATCCCAGACTCTCAGGAATGGGCTTGGGAGGGAGATTTGGGAATTTGGGCAAAGAAGGTTGGGAAGAGATTTGACAAAACACAGGTTTTAGCTCTATTTGTGTAATGATGATAAATCAGGCCTGTAATCTCGTAGAAAGATGGTGTCCCCCCGAGCAGATGTGGGAGAGTCTGTACTGGCTCCTTTACCCACATCTGGTGGGACTGACCTCAGGGGCTGATCTAGACTATTCTATTAGGGAGGGGCGGGTCAATGATTCATTCCAACTCCTCCTCTTTCCTGTACTGGCACCTCCCCTTTTTTGTCCCAGCTCCTCCCCTTCATATTTTTTTTTTTATAGGCCACATTGATTTTTACAATCAATATATGTTTAAGTGACGCACCCACCCCCTCAGTGATCAGCGTGTGGTCTGTTTAGAACACACAGCTGATCACCGGGGTGGTCAAAAAAGCTGATCACAGGGTGGGAGGGGCCGGCTGTGATCTCTTCCTCCCCGGCTTCCGGGTGACAGCCTGTCACTGACACATCCCCCTGACTGGGAGACGGGAGCGCACTTACATAGCTCCGATCACAGCACAGCCTTCATCATCTCTCTCCTCTGAATAATGCAGGGGAGAGAGATGATAAAGGTCGGGCAAACTGTGCTAGGGGTGTGATCGCTCCAATCCCCCCCCCCTCCTGGATCCGCCACTGACTGACCTAAAGACTCTTCCTTCTTGCTGGACATCAAACGTCTTCTGTCCACGCTTCTAAATCCGGAGATTCCGCTCTCTCCCAGATTCTCTCTTCTCCCACTGAATGCCCATTTCAGCCACCAAGCATTAAACTTAATTGATCCACCTTACTGTATCAGCAGATACCGGTCAAATTGCGGCTGACTGGTTACAAGCTTCCCCTCCAAGCAGTCATTACATTGTAAATATTAATTTAAATGAAGTATATGAGAATTCTTCAAAATCCTTGATCAAAGTGTGGGAACCTTGGTATTCCATTCACCGTGCGAGACCCCTTACTCGGAGGTCAGTCCGTCTAGCTGCCAGCTCTTCCTTAGTTCCCTCTCCTGCAGTCCACCACTCAACCTTTAATCCTCTGTATAATATCCAAAACTTATTTGGAACCTTTCATGAACAAGCTTAATTGTTCTCTTTGTTCTGTGCCAGTATACGTACCACTGAATATTCTCAATTGTTCCTTTATTTTTCCTGTTGGGATTTTTTTACCCGTTCATGGGATTTTCCTATGTGCCACAAATGTAGGAGTTCATGAGCCCATTATGAAGACAGGACTGTAGAGTAGTGGTAAGCATGAAGGTATACCAAGTAACTAGAGGTCTACGAGGTATTGCTGTTCGTTACAAGTTTGCCAGATACCACTTTAATGACCCCCCAATAGGGATTCTAAAGAAACTTTTTGCTGTTCACGTAGGCCTAGCTCATATTGTGGGAAAGTAACCAGCACCCAGCTGAACATTACCTGCTCCCATCTCATCAATAAAACCAACATGTGAGCAATAACCTGAAGCAGAGCCGTAAAACGAAACACTTTTGTGCCCTGTGCCAGAAAGAGCATTGGTGCTCCCCACCACCCAAACTTTAAACATGGGCAGCGCGTGGGACATGGTCACACAATAGTACCAATCCACACAGTAGTAATGCCCCTTATATACATAATGTCACACAGTAGTGCCCTTATACACATTATGCCACACAATGGTGTCAGATCAATAAAAGATAACAACACTGGGCTTCAGTGCAACCAGGCCAGTAATTATAGGGTTATAGTCAGAGCCGGCCCTAACCAGTTTGATGCCCTAGGCAAGATTTTGGGTGGTGCCCCCTAGAACCATCGCTAGGTCCGCCTCTGACCCAGCACCCCTCTCCCAGCACAGCACCAATCAACCAGCAGCACAGATCACAGCAGCAGCCAGCAACATCCATTACCCCTCACCCATTGCAATCCTCATCCGCAGAGCTGTAACTAGACATCTTGGTGCCCTGTGCCAGCAAGAGCATTGGCACCCCCACCCCCTGTTTGTCTCCCAGCAAACAGGTCCAGGCTACTGAACTGCGCAAAGGTCCCTAGGAGGAGGAGCTACTGCAAGTGGGCATGCCCAACAGCCTTCCTCCAGCGGCGATTTTTGTTACTGCCCGCTGCCCCCACTGTCTCTGCTCCCCGCTTCTGCTGGCTGTATGAGCTGCCACCCGATCAGAGCTGAGCTGAGAGCTCCGATCGTGGTAGGAACAGCAAGAGCAAAGCTGTCGTCCGCCTGTCCCGGTCCCACCATTGCCCCGCTGTCCAGCTAAGCTGGCACTAGGCTTGGAATGCGTGCCCCTGGGCATTCCAAATGCCCTAGGCATTTGCCTAGTTTGTCTATGCCTAGGGCCAGCTCTGGTCATAGTGCAGCGAGGACAGTGTATACTGTTATATTGGAAAATGTATAAGAGAGAATAACACCGCATGGAGATACTGAAGGTGCTGCTGCCCAGGGAAGGGGGGGGGGAGGTTGCTGTGATTGCAAGGGGGGGATGGGGCAGGAAGGCTGCTGTTCAGGGGAGGTGATCAAGGGGGGGGGCGCGATCATGACAGGGAGGGGTACAGGCATGAAGATACTAAAGGTACTGCTGTTCAGGGGGGGGGGTAATCGCAGGAGGGGGGTCCTCCACCACTATTGGCCTCTGCCTCACTATTGTCATTGGCCCAGGGAACTGTCTGGGAGGCGGTGCTGTGGCTCCTTGCAGCGGCACCAGACACCACCCTAGTTACAGCCCTGACTTGAAGCCATCTTATTGGTAAACAACAGCCAAAGTCATGGAATCAGCAAGAATGACTAATCTAATGCTTGGCTGGTCTCCACTCCTGTTGGAGGAACTTTAGAACTACAGATCTAGAAACTATGGGAACTAGGGTTTGTGAAGAGATGGGGTGAAGGCAGGGGCTCAAGGAAGAGGGGAACTGATTACCGAGTCACAACTTTGTCAGAGGGGCATGGCTGGGGCCCAGATCAGCAGCGCAGAGTATTTTTCAGGGGGTTATTTTAGGGGGTGTGACCATGTCTCCTGATTTGGCCACACCCCCTGCTAAGGTGTGGTAACTTTATGTTTACAAAGTACGTGAACAAAACAAGAAAAATAGTGGCTTACAGTACCAGACATTGCAGGACATGGACAAGGTTTACAAAGGTTTACAAACATTTCTGCATCAGCAGTAATGAGAATACACTAATATGGAGCAGGTTGGCAGAACCCAAAGGTTTGGTGCCGTAGTAGGCAGCATGGAGGACATGATGCTAGAAGTGAGGGAAGGGAAACCACATGAGGGAAAACGGCCCTGCTCCTGAGAGCTTACAGTCTAAAGTTTATAATGTCTTGGCTTTAACTTTTAGATAATCTGAATACACATTTCAGGCAAGAGATTTTACAGCAGGGGATACTCTCTTATTAATATTTTGGCTGAATTCCTGGCTAAATAGCATGCTGGCATAACCACTATGTTTGGCAGGTTTGCGTGGCTGTAAAAAAGCCAGTAACTTTCCATATTTCATGTCTACTCAGCAAAGAGTTGTAGCCAGTGTCGGACTGGGATATGAAGGGCCCACCGGGGCCCATGCTTAAGGGGTGTGGTCATCCACCAGTGGGGGTGTGGCCAGCCACCACCGATACTTGGCTTACCATTAGGCAAATCTTGGTGTAGTTTCTATAGAAGGGAACCAAGCCCCCATGCTGATCAGTGGTCCTGCTCCACCAGGTATCTGACCGTCTAATAGAGTAACAATCTATAATTTGAGGTCTGGAACCTGACACCAAAAGGAGGGGGTGGGCCCACAGGCAGTGGGGCCCACCGGGGATTTCCCCTGTACCCCTGTGGGCCAGTTCAACCCTGGTTGTAGCCACCCTCACCGGCAGCCTAAAGGAAGATCGCAAAGAAAATCTGACACAGTTTAAGAAGTTCAGACGAGAAAGCATAGACCCCCCTCAGTTGCATTTGGTGCAATATCATTGCTATAGTTCCTATGTAGGAATCCACCAATCTGCAGTCTCTTTGAGAAATGTGCTACTTAGTAGTCTGCAAGGTAACTAAACAAACTTTGATTTTCTACTGCCGACAGGGTACTACAAAGTACTGTAGTGAAGCAATGTCAGGGTTAGGGGTGAGGGTTAGTGTTTGCTTACTTACCTAAGGGTGTTGGGATTCTGACTGTTGGGGATGCCGCTGTCGGTATTCTGACCGACGGCAATCCGACTGCCGGGATCCCATACCCAAACCAATATTCAGCTATAAAACATTAAAGGTTATACGAGTATATTGTGAAAATGTTACAATGACAGTCACCTGAACCGCTGTTGAAAAGTGATTTAAACACTTTGACCTCCATCACAAATAATGGTCACCCCACTCCCTCCCTCTTTAGGCGAGTCTGGGATCTCATGCAGGAAAATGGGCTAACGCCGGGTATACATTAGACAACCTGTGTACCCCGCCGACGCACGATGTGTCGAACGTCATATCGCGCAGTCTGTACGCTCGATCTGTCAATGCGATGAACGACCCCGCAGAAGCGCTCATGGTCGCTCATAGTGGGTACACACTGGCCGGCTCGAGGCATGTTCAACCAGTGCGGTCGAACAGGAGAGCCACCCCATAGAGGACACCCAGTGCCAGTTTTAAGTAATATGGGTGCACACCCTGCACCCATTATAGATATGCCCCTGGCAGCAGTGCCGGACCCCAGGGTAGCTGAATGGATGCCGCATGCATGCGCGCGCCATCCCTTCAGTGCAGGGAGAGGGTTGGGGGAAGCCCAGCTAGTGACGGAGTGCTGGGATTGCCCCCTGCCTAACATTACACAGGAGGTGTGCCATGCGGGCACGCCCCCAAATAACATTGTTTCGGGGGCATGGCCTATGGTAATTAAACCACGCCCCATTTCCAGCCGCGGGCGACTAGACGGCGACTGCTACCCAGACTGCACGAGGCGCGGCTACCTCTGGAGCCGGCCCTGTGTCCACCAGATCGGGTGAGATATCGTCTACACGGTGCATTTCTGCAAAGCAGGTCGGCTAAAATGTCAGTCAGACTGTAATGTGTATCTGGGGTGTTACAGAGGCACTTCCGCCCTAACTTGGCAACCTGATGCAGATGAATAACGTAGAGTATAATGGACATAATTAGTTACATATGTATACTCCAGATACAGCCTTCTCAGCAATACACAGCCTTATATATGTATTCACGTACCTTCAGTTGCTCGGTAAGGTGAGCCTAGTAACAGCAGTAATGTAGCTCATCCCCAGTTTGGTGACACCTTGCCTTTTTAATGCTTTTAATAAACCAGCAATAAACAGATAAAACTGGGGAGAACATTAATTTTTAAGCTACAACCAAAGATAGCCAGTAGTAACACAGCAATATTTATACCATCATTCCTGTAACATGGTTCCTTTGTTTTGCTTTTCACCCGTCAGAAGATAACGACCTTGTCTACAGAAGGAAGTCGGTTTATTGTCTGTAAAATATTTAGCTGTCTCGTTTATACATTTTGATCATTAACGTGAAGGATGATTTGGGAACTACGGGCTAATTAAGATTTTATTTAATGTGGCGATCACATAGAAAGGTAATAATAATGATAACTGAATACAACAAAATGTGGCAGGCCTTTCTGATAAATACCAGGATAGGAGTCACACCAACCTAAGAGCAAATTGTTAACGCGGATAAAATGTTGAAAAGTAAAATTATACAATAGTTTAGATAACAAGTAAAGTGTTGACTGGTCACCTATATAAGCTAGGAAGAGACGCACCATTATTACAATATTAAACATAAATTGATATGACCAGTTTTAAGGTTTATAAGCAAAGTCAGGGTAATGGCTAGGGGCCGTGGCCTAATGTAAGGAGACATGGCCACACCCCCTGCAGAGAAAAAAACTATTATCTGCCGCACGCTCCGTTTTGCCCCTCAGCCAGGGGCAGATCCAGGGGTAGGGATCAGTGCAATCGCTCTCCACCCTCCTATCTGGTGCAGAATGAAGAGTCTCCCTGTACTCACTGCAGCCCAGCACACAGCACTGTGTGCTGGAGCCACTGACAGGGCGTGATCGAAGGGGGCGAGTTGCGGGCCATTGGCTGCATTTCCACGCCGTTACAACAACAACTTGCCCCCCTTGCTCCTAATTGAAATAACCCCATTGTTTTTATTTTCAGGCCAGTGATGTCCATGTTAAACCAGTGTGGAACTTCGGATACGGATACTTCCCGACCTTTTCGGCACCGCTAGGGGTGTGACACGGCGAAGGTGGGTGGGTCTCGGGGCTTGACTGTGAGATCTCCTCATCAATACAAGGTCAGTAGACATATTAACAGATACAGCTAATAACTGATAGTCCTCTACAAAATGGTGACCTTTCTACCAAAGCTGAGTGACTAAACAAAGCCTGTTTATGATGTAAGCAAGTCACAGTCAGCATACCGAGGTGAAAATCACATTCTCCGTGCATTTTGCCATTGCTATCTATTTATAGTTTATCATTTTGTAATCTATCATCTATCTACATTACACAGTCAGTAGCCATATTGACAGATACAATTGATAACTGACAGTTTTATAGCAAGTTACATGATCAGCCTATTAAGGGTATACATCACATCCTACCTGCATTTCACCATAACGAACTATCTATCTATCTATCTATCATCTAGGTAAAAATAAGCTTACACTACACAGTCAGTAGGCATATTAACAGTTATAGTTGATGACTAACAGTTCCATAGCAAATCACATGATCAGTCTTTTGAGGTCATATATCGCAACGTATCTGCATTTAACCAATTCTATCTATATATCAATCATTATTTTCATAAATAACATTTGGGTTGAAGTAAGCATACCTTACATTGTGACATGTCATATCAGCAGATACAGTTGATAATGGACAGTTCTCAAGAAAATGGTGACTTTTCTACCAAAGCTGAGTGACATCACAAAGGCTGTTTATGATGTAAGCAAGTCACATGGTCAGCTTACTGAGGTGAAAATTCTAAATTTACATGAATTTTGCCATTGCTATCTACAGTATCTATAATTCATCTATTTATAATCTATCTATTGGTGAAAATTAGCTTATAATAAACAGTCAGTAGGCATTTTAACAGTTGCAGTTGATAATTAACAGTTCTACAGCAAGTCACATGATCAGTCTTTTGAGGTTATAAATCACAACCTATCTGCATTTAACCAATACTATCTGTCTTTCTGTCTATTTATCATTATTTTCATAAATAAAATTTTTGTTTAACTAAGCATACCTTACATTGTGACATGTCATATCAGCAGATACAGTTGATAACGGACAGTTCTCAACAAAATGGTGACTTTTCTACCAAAGCTGAGTGACATCACAAAGGCTGTTTATGATGTAGGCATTCTTCGTGCATTTTGCCATTATCATCTATATATTTATAATGTATCTATTTATAATCTATCATCTATATATATTTAGGTTACAATAAGCTTACAGCACACAGTCAGTAGACATATTAACAGGTAGAGTTGAAAACAGAGTTCTATAGCAAGTCACATGAGTCTACCTGCCATAGCTATCTATAATTTAGGTTAAATAAGCTTACACTACACAGTCATTAGGCATATTAACAGTTAGAGTTGATAACTATGTGGGAGATGTATGCAATCTTGGAGAGACAGAAAGCGTAGAGAGATAAAATACCAACCAATCATCTTCTGTCATTTTTCAAACACAGGGGCAGATGTATTATAGGGGAAATAATTGTGCCGCTATAACGCTTCCTGCTTCGCCTCTTTACCGAAGCGATGCAGGAAGCACTAATGATGAGATGCATTAACATCTCATTGGCCGGAGCAGGAGAGTGAACACCCACCTCCCTCCGGCAATCCTTGCTAGAGCCCCAGCGGGTCAGTATAGTACCGATGTGCTATGTTCTGGCTCCACTGAGCATGCGCGGGATCCCGCGTGCAGCCCTGGAGCCGGCAGTCACAGGCAGTGGTGGTAGAGTAACGCCAGTTGCAGCTGTCGATATCTGCAGCTGGTGGAACGGTCAGGCGAACTGCACCGATAATGACAGGGGCTCATAGCGTCCCTGTCATTCACTGCCCAGTCCCCCAATAATAAATGGGGGGAGCGGTATCAGCGTCCTGCAGAACATACTATTGTATTGCACATTCCATGTCCTGCAGAATATACTATTGTATTGCACATTACATGTCCTGCAGAATATACTATTGTATTGCACATTCCATGTAATGCAGAATATACTATTGTATTGCACATTCCATGTCCTGCAGAATATACTATTGTATTGCACATTCCATGTCATGCAGAACATACTACTGCAAATGTATTTCATGCCCTGTTGCCATTGTGATCTATAATTGCTACATGACTTTTCATGCTATTACTGCAATGTTTTCTTTTTGCCATGTGGATATAAATCGGTTGTATGCGAATGTGCGTTACTATGTAGCTTTGGCAGGCACCGTGGAGATGAGGGAGAAAGATGAAAAGCCCATACAAGCAGGGTCCACTGAGACACCACTCCATGATTAGAGAAAGGGCCTCAAGCAAGGGCTCCCCTGGGCTGCAGATGATCATCAGCAGTGCTTTCCCCCATACTGTGAGGGCCAGGGATCTGGCAACATGCCTGTGATGGAGGGGAGGCTGTCCAACCAGCTGAGAGTCCCCTAGTAAAGCGCTCCTATTCCATAAATGGATTGGAAGAGAGTGTTGCGTCAGGCAGCGTGGCAAGATGGAGTAACCCCTGATAAGGTAGAGGAGAGGACCTTCCTTTCAGGTTTATGTACTAAGCCTTGGGAAAAGATAAAGTAGACGGAGATAAAATACTTAGGGGGTCATTCAGGCCCGCTCGCGAGCGCAGGAGGGAGCTCCATCGTGCGCATGCGCGAGACCCGGCTAGCGACGGGGTAGCCGTCGCTCCGGGTCTCGCACCAAAGGGGACGTGCTGTCGATGTTGATTGACAGCACGCCCCCTTTGGTGGGTGTGCCGGGGGCGTGGCTGCCAGACGGAGGTGTTCCCATGGGAACGCCTACCGTCTGAAGCCAGCTCCACTGACATCACTAGTGATGTCAGTGGGAGTGATTTTGGCTCTGATAGAGCCAAAATCACTCCAGGGCTTGTGGCAGCGAGACCCTACCGCAGGGTCTCCGTCGCAAGCCCGATGGTCGCGATGGTCTTGACCATCGCGACCATCATCATGGACGCTCGCATAAGCTGTGGGTGGTCACCCACAGCTATGCGAGTGTCCAGGGGAACGCTCCATTTTCATGTAGGAGGGCCCTGATTCAGAGCGAGCGCTCTGGTCAGAACGTCCGCCTCTGAATCAGGCCCTTAATCTCCGTCCACTTTATCTTTTTCCAAGGCTTAGCACATAGACTCCTTTATGTGGGAAGTGTGCCATAATCAGCAGCAAGGTTACCAGAAAGAGACAGCCCTTGGATTCTGAGTTGTAGGTCTGTGCAGCAGGGACAGGTGGAAAGCCCTCTGTGTAATGCTCCCATACCATAATGGCTGCCCAGTCCCCACTGTGACGAGACAGTCTGGCTTCTGTACTGCAGAGGTCTCTGGTAGAGTGGATGGTAATGTGAAAGTATAATCCTGAGTGACAATGACACTGCTCTTCCCAAAACATCTTGTATTGTAACGTGGTGTAGTCAGTTGACCAGCGGGCGCGAGGCCGCCGGTCTAAGTGCAGATGCGGATATCCCGACAAGGGACTTAAGATAGGCATCGAAATACCGATGCCTATCTTAATCCCGATGCCGAAAAGCAGACGGACGG
Source organism: Taudactylus pleione (assembly GCA_031769625.1). Classification (NCBI taxonomy): domain Eukaryota; kingdom Metazoa; phylum Chordata; class Amphibia; order Anura; family Myobatrachidae; genus Taudactylus; species Taudactylus pleione. The sequence continues at coordinate 1,099,460 of JAUIMM010000883.1, forward strand.
ATGCCCGAACAAGGCAAGTGCGGGGCGCCCGGCCTCTTAGCCACGGGGGTATTTAGGGTTAGGGCAGTTAGAGTTTTGTAGGGGAAGTTAGGGTTAGTCACCCCTAGAGGGGAGGGTTAGGGTCAGGCACCACTGAGGGGGTTAGGTACTAAGGGGGAGGGTTAGGTTTAGACACGAAGGAGGGGGACTTGGGTTCAGGAACTAACAGGGAGGGTTAAGGTGCAGGGTGGGTTAGGGGGGAGGGTAAGTATACTTACCTGACCCCTGTCGGGATACCAACCATCGGGATGCCGCTGTCGGTATTCTGACAGGAAGCATCCCGACAGCCGGCATATCATACCGATTCCATTGTAACCTATATTGTAATTAAGAACTGTGCAGGTGGAGTGAGGAGTAAAGTAACATCTGTTAACCCCTTAACTGCAGAGTGTTTTCTTAACCTTGTGCTGAGGCTATTTTCTGATGTTAGCGCTCATCACTTTCCAAAATCATTATCACTGATTTTTTTATGTCGTACCCGCACAAATTATACCTTGTTTTTTTTTTATTTTTTCAGAAGACTTTGTATTTTTCAGATAATACCTTTCATCTTTTTACTCATTATAACTCTTTTTTTTAACACAAAAGGCCAAATAAAGTGTTTTTTATTGAAAGTTCAAGAAAGGAAGACAAAAGCAAAACATTTTTTTGTTTTATAAGCACCACAAAGAAATATTTTGTGCAGGACCGTAACTAGGTGGGTGGAACATGTGTCATGGCACAGGGCACCGCAGGGCAGGGGGTGCTGTTTCACTTGTAGCTTCCTTTTCTTTTATCCCAGGCATCTCCTGGCCGCCCTTATCTCCTCTGTGGCTGACTCCCCCTCCATGTGGCCACCTCCCCAAGCACCTTCAGTGACATCCTCTTTTATTTAAACACACACATTTCAAAATGCTGTCATACCAGAGACTCGAACCTATCACATCTCACATGGAAGTCAGACACCTTACACATTGAGCGATTTGCCCCACAATTTCTGATGACAGCCCACATTGATCACCAGGCTAAATTTCTATAAGGACAAGGGTGCCCCATTTCTATAGGGGGGCATTTATCCATGATTACTGCAATGTAATCTGGAAACGATATTAGCTCTCGAATGTCTAAAAAAAATAGCACAGGCAGGGACAGGGGCTCCGAAAGGAGCTCATCCCCGAGATATTCTCGGAGTAAAGTGACCGCATCTGTCGTCTCTTCACTCCTGTGCCGGTATTCCTGCGCATACTACTGACCACGCATGCACAGCCCGGGAAAGGTTCTAGAGCATAGGCGTAACTACCGTAGGTGCAGAAGATGCAGCTGCTATGAGGCCCAGCCCTCCCCCTGCAACTACGGTGCCACACCTTGGTGTGTGGACCCACACTCTTCCCCCCTCCTGCACCCACCTCACTAAGGGTTATGCTGAGTGGCTAGGGTAAGGCTGTGTGTGGGGGAGGTTAGGGTTAAGCTGCGGGTGAGTTTAGGGTTAGGCTGTTAGCGGGAGTGTTAGGGTTTGGCTGTGGGCGAGGTTAGGGTTAGGCTGCGGTTGGAAGCGTTATAGTTAGGATATGAGGGAGGGGGAGGTTAGTGTTAGGCGGTGGTCAGGAGGGCTAAGGGCAGGGTTTAAGGATGGGGGAGAAATACTCACCGGATTGCTGTAGCATCAGAGGTCTGCCTGGAAGTGATGGTCACATGACCGCCTGGACATAGAAGCCACACTGGACTCTCTTCAGCTGTCGGGAGCAGGTAAGTTACCGCTGGGCCATCAGGGGAGATATGTTGACATTCTAACATGCCGACCATTTCATCACGGTCTACATGATCAATGTCGATATGGTGAATGTCAACGACAACGTCAATGACTGACGACATATTATGTCACATCCCTTGAAACTGTTCTGATTTCAGATGGAAGAGAATGGCATAGAAAGTGTAAAGGGATCGGTATGAAATACCGCCGGACGCAGACCGGCAGTGAAGATCCCGACAGGTAAGTATTTTCTATATTCACTAACCTAACCCCCCCCTAACCCTAACCTCCCCCCCAAGTGCCTAACCCCCCCTGTAAGTGCCTAAACTAACCCCCCCTTCCCCGCAGCCTAAACCTAAGTCTCCATGGGGGTGCCTAACCCTAACCTCCCCCCGGGGGTGCCTAACCCTAACCCCCCACTTCCCCTAGCCTATCCCTAACCCTCCCAGGGGGTTGCCTAACCCTAAGTTAGGCATGCCAGGCTTCGGGCTCCCGGCGTAGGTAAAATGACAGGCGGCGGAATTTCAACGCCTGTCATTAGACCCCTGCTGGGATTAGACAGTCGGGGAGCCGGCGGTCGGCATTTCGACCGTTGGCTTCCTGACTGCATTGCAGTGTAGATATATTATTCAACCATCCAAATTCATGTGCTGGAGGAAGTCCTATACAGTAAATAAAAATAATTTATTTTGCCTAAGAGATGGGCTGGTGCCTAACGGTTGCACTGAACCACTTGGCAACATCCATGCCCAACCTCCGCAAATTTATGCGCTGCTGTATGTACCTGTACTGTGCATCACGGGGGGCCCTCTAGCAAGGTGTGCTCCACCTGCAACTTCAACAGAGCTTCAGAGGAAGAGCAGCGATTTACTACATTTAGCTGTATACAGTTATATTCATTTGCTATCATCATACTTTGTACCATGAGGATTCATGTTAGGCATTTGCTGTATCCATCCAACAAAACGGATAACCAGGTTGATTTCATTTTGGAGGTAGGAGTAAGTTATGAAATAAATCATATGTTATCATAAACAGGAAGCCTTTCAATAAGAGTCAGACACGAGCCAATGAGGCTTATTACAGAGGCACTGACAAATGACGCCTCTGCATTCTAGTTATCTATCAAGCAAAGTATGTGATTTCAGGAGACACAAAGGAGAGATGACTGAGTAATGTTTGACAACGCCGGTTAAATAGAATGAGATGGAATCTGTTTCCTCTGGAAATTAACTTACAGCTAATTCTTTGGAGTTTTCCATTTATTAATAATGTATTTATTGACTTAAAAATATCTGTAACGACAAATCTGAGAGCGTAATAGCTCAAAGTTTTCTAGCTTATAATTCAGTTGGGTCAGGAGAACGCTGATCAATTTAGGAAGTTAAAGGGTATCATCTGTTATGGTTTGTTTAAGCAATGTAGATATTCTATCTGGCCCGGGCAATCCATCAAGCAGGCTGCATTATTTAACACAAGGTGAAGCGTTAGTAGAGTTACAGAGGCCTAAGCCTCCATGAGGGATATTAGAGAGGGACGCTGGGGATGTATAGCTCCACGTGCTGCTGCCATTTGATGGGGGCGGAAATAATCTTGCATTAAACACTGAGATATACAAATAAAATGTGTCCCCCCCCTTGTGACAGCGAGTATTAGCCTCAGTATAGATTAAGCTGTATATTACTAATATCTTTCTTTAGAGGATGAATCCATCTATTGTACATAATATTTTGCATAAATAAACCTTAAAGGGCCTATTTATTAAGACTCTGGGTAAAACCCCCAAAAATAAACAAACATTCATGAATATCGCAGCAATAAGGAATTCATTTTCGGGACTATTTGTCAAATGTCCGTTGCTGGGACAGTGGCTGGGCAAACAGTAAATAGTAAGGTGTTAGCGGGAGCAATGATGTTAACGCCAGGTTCAGATCTGCCTTGCCAACTGCGCATATGAGCAGGGCGTAGGGAGGGCAGTTCTGGTGGAGCGAAATTGTCAGGGGGCGCCCACTGACTGGCTAGCTAAAATCTAACTGACATCTGTCTGAGCTGACAGCCTGCCTGGTGCCAGCTCCGTCATGACGTCACATGCACGAGCAGAGGAGCCAAGACGTTCAGTGTCGTAACTAGGGGAGGTCGACCGGGGCACGTGCCCTGGGTGCCGTCGGACCGGTGGCGCCGCCGGCCACGGTCCAGGACAGTGGTTTCGGGGCCTGATTCAGCAAGGAACGCAATGCTGTGTTGGCACGCCGCCGGCAGATGTTTGCAATCTGCGCATGAGTATAAGACGCAGTGCGCGTGTGCGAACTAGGCACTGCGAAGGGGAATGCGATCGCAGACAGCACGGAGACCTACCACCCAGTGATTGACTGGAAGTACTGTTTGTAGGTGGTGACGGGATTTGGTCGTGCGAATGCAGGCGTGTCAATGCATTTATGCCGCAGAGGCGTGCATAAATTAGCCATTGCGAGACCCTACGCAGCCTGACTGCATGCAGGAGATGTAGCAAAGTCTGCGGGAGGGTCAGGTCAACCACAAATTGTACGTATAGGTCCGATGGTTCTCGATGTTTCTGCTGTCTTGCCAGGTATAGAGGACGCAAGTAATGGGAAGTGAGTGGTACTATGTAGTGCTGAGCGTCTGCTTATTCTGCTGCAATTGCCGTGTGTATGCATTCATTAGCATATTCTCGCAGCACCCGGGTGCGTGCGTGCGTGCGCACACTTGTGTTCCTTGCTGAATCAGGTCCTCAGCAAGTGTAGTGTGGACTGCACAGAGTGCGGTGAGATAAAGACATCGCCACCGGCGCCGGGTAGTACACTCAGACACACCGCCGCCGAGTAGTACGTTTTAGCAGCCAATGAGAGTCAGACAGGCTTTCATTGGCTACTGCACCCACGGCTGGAGCTCACTCATTCGCTCCGCCTTCTGGCTCCCACAATGGGTGATGGGAGAGACGTCATGATGTCTCTCCCATAGTGCCAAGCGAGAGGACGGAGGTGAGGACAGCGGCAGGAGCGGGGATTCAGGTAAGTATTGTGTTTTGGGTTTTTTTGTGCTATATATGTAAGGGACACTGCATAGGGGGACCACTACTGGGGGCACTATATAGGGGGGACCACAGTATAAGGGGCACTACTGGGAGCACTGCATGGGGGGGGCCACTACTGGGGGCACTGTATAAGGGGCACTGCATAGGGGGGACCACTACTGGGGGCACTACATAGGGGGCACCACAGTATAAGGAGCACTACTGGGAGCACTGCATGGGGGGGACCACTACTGGGGGCACTGTATAAGGGGCACTGCATAGGGGGGACCACTACTGGGGGCACTACATAGGGGGGACCACAGTATAAGGAGCACTACTGGGAGCACTGCATGGGGGGGACCACTACTGGGGGCACTGTATAAGGGGCACTGCATAGGGGGGACCACAACTGGGGGCACTACTGGGAGCACTGCATAGGGGGACCACTACTGGGGGGCACTATATAAGGGGCACTGCTACTGGGGACATTGCATAAGGAGCATTACTACAGTGGGCACTGCAAAAGGGGCACTACTACTGGGGTCATTAAAGTGCACTTGGAATGGAAAGGAATGGTCCCAGAGTGACGAGAAATGGTGGTGTGTAATGTTGGCCACACACCATTTCAGTGGCCACACCCACTTTTTTGAAGCACACATACTCGGGGAGGGGGACGACGACGACTCTGTTTTTTAACTTGCCCTGGGCTCCAAATATCCTAGATACGCCACTGGAGACGTGTCCCCAAAAAAAGAAAGAGATGAAGTGTGTGGTGCTGGCAGCACAGGCGATGCAACAAAATATAGTTTTTAGGTGCCTGTGTGAGGGAGGTGAGGCGTGGTAAGGGGTAGGGGGAACTTATATATTTAATACTGGCATTGGCAGTGGTTGAGGGGTTTTATAGGTGATGGGGCCTGACCAGTGAGTGGGGGGGGGAGCACTTATACATTTAATGCAGTCAGTGGCTGAGGGTTTTATAGGGATGGGGCTGGCCTACTATAATCAGTGAGTGGGCTAGGGGATGCTTCTACAGGTAAATCTACAGAATGGGCTATGTTTGCAATTTAGGATTTTTTTTGATTCTTTACTTTTCTTTCAAATGCAGCATGCCTCCACATGTTAGCCACGTCCCCAATTCAGTACAGGGGAGGGGGGCACCGAAAAATACCCTTAATCTGGGCACCATGGCACCTAGCTACACTTCTGCATATGAGGGCAGCGTGCCGCCCAAGGGAAAGTGTAAGCAGTGCTGGACTTAGGCATAAAGGGCCCACCGGAGGAATGCAGAGCAGTAGCCCGTGCCTGAGGGGTGTGGTCATCCACCTGAGGGGGTGTGGTCATCCACCAGAGGGGGTGTGACCAGCCACCACAGTTACTTGGCTAACCATTAGGCAAATTTCCCCGGTTCCCCTGTTGACCAGTCCAACCCTGAGTGTAAGCTGCCAGGGAAAAATCCAAACATGAAATATTGTGGCCTATAGAGGGATCGAGTTTTTTGAAGCTTGATAAATTGGGGAAGACCTCAATTGCCACTCAGAAAACATATGGACTATGGTAACGTGTGTAAGTAGCTAAATGCAGGAGATACCGTTGATACCACCTGCCTACAGTCAGCATTTGTTACATAACAGTGATACTGTTTTATTTTTATTTTTTTGTGGGGGGAGGGGGTTGAGTTTAATAAATAGCCCACCTAAGCATTACATTGCATAATATAACACCTACACAGAGGCAACCCGCACTGTAATCTGGAAACCCCCAATATGTGGCGGCTACCAGGGCCCTTCCCCATGAGACCATTCCCCTTTTTTGGGTGTAGTATGTCCCTTTGAAAAATGAGGGGGGCGCCAATGCTCTTTCTGGCACAGGGCACCAAAAAATCTAGTTACGGCTCTGGTGGCCACTAATTGATCCCACCCGTATGTGCTGGAAATCCACGGAAGACAGAGGGCTGTGCATCTCAACACACGACAAGACGGCGGCACAATAAGATGACTGCGCATCAGTCCGGGAATATGTTAGAATGTGGCACATATTAATAATGCACGGGCATTGGCGCGGTGCCATTGTACACACCTCATCCTGTATGAATCACTGTTTGGTTCATGACTGTCACGCGAGCATTGCACAGCAGTAAGGTCTCAACCAGTAACAAATCTTTCCGTTCTATCAGCGGGGGCTTATCTATTAAAGTAAATGCCCCTGAAAGTGAAGAATACTGCACAGCCCATAACTGGCAATGGGGACTGTGGTCTGAAGCAACTTAACCAAGCTCCAAACAGCTTTCTGGAGCTTGGCCCCAATAGCTATCAACATCTGTACATGACATTAGCAATTGCTGCCTATGGGCTAAAGTAATGCATTTTTCTTTGCAGCTAGCTGGATATGGACCCTGATGTAAAGCGATAGCGTCAGCTATCACTTTACTTTGTAGTCTTCGCCAGGATGTGGCCTTTTTAGAACCTGTGTCCCAGCATTTCTGCAATGAGTACCCCTCGAAATTACATTGCAAATCAATGCAATAAAGGAATACAATTTATCTTTCTAGAGCACAATGAAAAGTCGTGCACCACGCAGAGTTTAGCCTTTTTCGGGCAGCTCTGAATATTCATGCTTATTAACGAGAGGAGAGCAGATAGGCCACGTACTGGCAAGAGCGTGCTCGCTGTGCTCCTAAAACACTTGTGACATCATCAAGCTGTCTGTTTGCAGGACATTGGCTCTGAATGGTCACATGACCTAAGGAAACAGAGAGGTTGAGCCCAGCTTTAAAGATTCATTTCTGAAGATTGCTTTGTGTAATACCACCTTTACTTTGCAATGAGGCTTTTACTCAGGATATTTACAAATTGCATGCTCTAAATTATTGCTTCAACTTAAATTAGAGATGTGCGGGTTCGGTTTTACTCGGATATGTTCGGGTCTCAAAAACAAAAGAACCGAACCCACACACCTCTAACTTAAATATAAACCCATGCAATGTAACACAGCTCTTCTTGAGTATATTAAGAAGTAGTACAGCGAGATAGCACCAGCCCTCATATGTAGCAAAGACGATTACACAAGTTTTGTTCTTCTAAACCCAACACGGCACAGAAGCATCTTCCTATCTCTTGTCTGCCTCCCCATAAATTACATGGTTTCATTTATATAAAAGTGGGGGTGGAATGGCGTTACTATTCCTACTTGCAATGTTCCTCTTGACCTTTTATTAGAATTGTTGCTTACGCCAATATGCTTTCTCCTCTCACGCACCCAGAGGAATTATGAAAAATACGTTGCTGCTCCCCCCAACCCCTCCTTTTGTTGTTTAGCCTGTATACACTTATTAGGCTCACAAATATAACGCCATTATAAAAATGAGAAACTGCTAGCGCTGCCAAAAAAAGCTGTCACCGTGCTAAATTATTATATAAATATAAAAGAAGTATGTCTGTAAAATATTCACTCAATGAACGTCCCAAGGGTTTTATTCCTGGGAGATCCATTACACGTTCCGATCTGCCACACATCCCGGCATGAATCAGAATCTTAATGCATGTGCGTCTTAACAGCACAAGCCATATACCCAATAGGGCTTGCCGTAAAAAAGTCTAGAGATCCTCGCTTGTGTGCGATGGGCATAATTTAACGTCCTTCTTATCACAAAATAAAATGCGCCCAGACTTTTGTGCTTATTCACAATATATTACTAAAAAAATCTATGCAAATATTTCTCCCCGAGCCCCGTATTTCATAAGAAAGGTCAAGGAAATTTGAGAGATTTTGAAATATATTCCCTGTGTACTTATATTACAGTGGCAATATTCAATGTATGCACATAGATCTTAATATCCGTGGATTTATGTTTTTCCCCGTGATACATATTGTTTTATTGGTAATAGCATGCACCGAAAGCATCCATGATGCGTCTAGAGTTATGGTACCCCACCCCCCCCTCTTTCTTATCACAGGTACGAGAGCAAATATTTTTAATGCTCACTTTTAGAAATTAATGATCCAGACCACTCAATACTGGTGATAAATTTAGACTCTTGAAAATAGGCTCTCTGGGTTTAATGGTGATGTTTATTCATGCTAAATATATTCTGTCAAGAATATGCAGAGACATATTCAGAGGATAGGATTTTGAGTCCAATGAAGGAGCTTCATAAAGACCTTATGGGGCTCCAGGCAAGAGAGTGGTTTGGACTTCTCCCTCTCTTCCGTTTTTCAACAAATCCACTTAAATTGAATTAGGGTCATCTGGGAGATCAAAAGCCCATTGGACCTTAGGCGGGAGCCTAGGTTGTCTAATGGATGATCCAGTTCTGGTCCAATGAGTGCGGCAAGTGGAAGCCAAATATGAAACTTTGGACCATGACTCTTGCGTCACCAGTTTGAAGACTGAAAAGGAGTGAATGAGGTCTACAAAATGCATTTGTCCATCTTGGACCACGATTTGTTTGGTAACTGGAGAGGAGGGAGCTATTCTTGCAAAAGTTAAGGTTGTGGGAAAAAAAAAATCAAATCAGCTTCAATGTTTTCTAAATTGTAACAGAGTTTGATCTAAATAAAGTATAGGAAGAACCCTGGCTAGTCTAGGCTCACAGGGCAAACAAGTTACCAATTGTATTAATTTCTGGATCACTTATCCAAATGATGTCATTTATTTTGAGGATTCCCCAGATTGTTTACAACAGCCTTTTTTTTTCTCTGCATAGAGCTACCCAATACATAAGCTTGAAACAATGTAACAGTGATATCTCAATACAAGTTAGTTTTGCACATGGCTCCCTTCCTTGTGGTTCCCAAATTTTTTTGAATCTCGGCGCCCTAGAGTACCAGCATTTTTTCCACCGCACCCCTGGGCCAAAAGTTTCTTATTGAGAAATTCAGCAAAATTTAAAGGTAGTAAATTGCGTTTATGTCACCCTTAGTTTCAGTTATGTGGTGGTTGACAGGGCTGCGCTTCTGTGTGTCCACATATTGTGTGAGTGACAGTCATTAGCACTGGTTTTGCCTATCACACTTCCTAAAATTTATTTTATTTGGTACTGGACCACCAACCCGGGGCACCCCTGCAAGTGCCCTGGGGCACCCCAGGGTGCCACGGCAAACAGTTTGGGAACCACTAGGTATTAGGACAGGGTGTGGGAGATTCACACGAAATGTAGAAGATGGGGGAATGCATTCTAAAATCATATTTGCCTACTCTCCATAATGTCAGCGAGTCCCCCCAGACGTGTATCCCACCCACTCCAAATCTCTTCCACTTCCGCAGGGGTGTGAGGACACAATTTGTGGCAAGGTGCTTAATTTTAGCATCATCCAACCTACGTCAATCCATAAAATGTGGCATTTTACTGAATCACTTCACCGTGACTCCCACCCCTGTAAAAAGTAGATAAGTGCACTGGGTATTCAGTCGGGAAGCCGGCGGACCTAATCCCGACAGCCGGCTTCCCGACCGTCATATCCCGGCAAGTGTCTAAAGACAGGCGTCGATATGCCGACGCCTGTCATTAGACATACGACAGGAGCTCGACGCCCAGCATCCCGATCGAAGGGACGCCAGGCGCCGAGAGCCGCGCGGGGGGGTTGGGGATGGTTAAGTTTAGGGTTCCCGGGGGGGGACTCAGAGTTAGGGCCCCCGGGAGGTTAGGTTTAGGCTAGGGGAAGGGGGACTTAGGGTTAGGCACTCCCTCGGCGGGGAAGGGGGGCTAGGTTTAGGCACTGGGGGGAAGGTTAGGGTTAGGCACCCCTAAGGGAGGGTTGGGGGGAGGTAATTAGGTTAATCAATACTTACCTTAGGGACGATCGGGATTTTCACCCTTGTCGGGCAGCCGCTGTCGGGATTCTGGTAAATCATACCGATTACGCGTGCTGTAAGTGGAACTGTCCACAAACAAGAGTCACACCAAAACCCCAAATCTGCCCCCACCCCGATACTCACACAGAAATGTTACTGTTCTAATGGATTCCCATAGAATGTAAGTTCTTGTGAGCACGGACAGCTCTCCTTTTGTTCTCCATGTAATTAGGCAATTGTGTGTGTGTGTGTATATGTGCAATCTATGTATGTATATACTGTATACTCTACATAGTTCTTGATAAAAGTCACAAGACTGAAACGTTGACCACAACATGACAGAGCTTGTCGTTTATTCCTTATGAGTTGTTGGAGTGCATAATCGCATGCACTAAATATATATATATATATATAGCCAGCACATCCATCTGAAAAATAGCTTTTTATCTACAAAAGCACATCACGTTCATTTAGAAGATGCAAATCCACAACATCAGGTGCATATTAGTAAAAAGTGCAAAAACCTGGAGGCAGGGCATATAGGTATAGCAGCACAAATACAGCAGCATCATCCACAAAATACCCATCGTGTGGTGCCAGACACCACCATCCGCCACACAGCCAGCTCGCCGGCCACTTCGGTGTATCAGTACCACCTGACGAAGTTGAGAAGTTTCTGTAAATGTTTTATTTGGTACACCTGTACTTGCGTAATCTCATTATATGTTCTATGTAAATGAAAGATAGTAATAAAAATATTAATACTACTACACAAACCTGCATTGTTGTCTAGTGTAGCCATTATTATTATTACCAGGGCCGAAACTAGGATATCTGTCACCCGGTGCAAGGCATCAATTTTGCGCCCCCCTCCCTTCCTGTACCTGAAGTTTGTCCTTGCTCCTCCATAAGGCAGTGCACTACTCAGACGTCCCCTGTATAGTGACTTACATTATTCCACACACCATAATGCCCATTACACATTATGCCACACACTGTAATGCCTATTACCAAAGTGCCACTTACATATTTGCCGACACTATTTTATACCCCACAGTAAGGCTTCTAATTACTTTAAAATTACCTGCTCATTGTCAGGGGTTACATGCTCGTTGCCATGGGGTTACATGCTCGTTGACAGGGGGTTTCATGCTCGTTGCCAGGGGGTTTCATGCTCGTTGCCATGAGGTTTAGGCTTCTTGCCATGGGGTTTCATGCTTGTTGCCAGGGGGTTTATGCTCGTTGCCAGGGGATTTCACAGGAGAAGATGCAGCTTTCAGCATCCTCTCCCGGCAGCGCCAGCGTTCCCGGTGCTGGGAACGCTGTGTGCATTGCGCTGGCCTAACAGACACTAGAGGTCCAGTAGGACCTCTAGCATTTGTCTCCTCCTAGGCGGCGGCCATTTTTGGATGGCCTTTTTTAGCAGAGTCCATGCGGACGGCCAGTCCGCATGGAATTAGCTGAAAACGGCCATCCAAAAATGGCCGCCACCAAGGAGAAGAAAACACTAGAGGGCCAGTAAGGACCTCTAGCATTTGTCTCCTCTTTAGCGGTGGCCATTTTTGGATGTCCGTTTTCTGAATCTGTAGCCCCCAAGCCACCTCGAGTCAGCTTTTTTCACCCCCTGCAATCCGGCACCCGGTGCATGTGCACCTCTAGCCCCCCCTAGTTGCGGCCCTGTTATTACATTTTATGTATAGGGCGCCACAAGTGCTCCGCAGCGCTGTACATACAGTAAAGCGTACACAGAACATTATATTACAATACAGTAACCAAAATGTAAACAGAACACAAGTAACAATGAGCAACACAATTCTCCATACACAGTACAGCTCTGAAGGTGAAGGCTGTCATAGAAGTGCTAGAGAAGAGGGCTGTGAGACATTGGGGAGGGGGACCCTGTTCCTAGGAGCTTACAATCTAACATTTTAAATTTTAGTTTGTTAAAACAGGTGACGTGGAGCCGCCGCGCGTTAATGTCTTAAAGCAACCCTGGTTAATACACAAATAGTTATAAATAAATAAAACAGGCATTTATTTTTTAAATATTCCTTTTCCAGTCAAAAGCCTATAAAGAGCATCATTGTTTCCATTCGAACGGACAGCCCTGTGGAGGTAAGATTTCACATACAACAGACATACATTTGCAAATGCGCGTACATAAATCTAGCGGCTGTTAATCCGTTTATCCTCCTATTTAATTATTTGCCTTTCTATAAATCTTCCTGTTTGTCCATCTCCCAATTTATCTCCGCTAATAAAGTTAGTGCATTGTTTCCCAGCACATCTCACAAATCCAGATTCTTCGTTAATAGAATTAATTCAGCGTGATGTCAGCCTGCCTTATTGAGAAGCCTATCCCCATTCCCTTATCGCCAACATTAAAGTCTTCACTTCAAACTTTCCTAGTTAACATTACAAAAGCCGCAGAGTCCCAGGGTTACAGCCTTTTCCCAGAAGTACTTAACTAATAGCCTAAAATCTGAGGAATCACTTTAATACTTCAATAAAAATAACCCAATTCAAAACATTTCCAAAGAAACAGTACTCTTTGCTCTAGGCTACCAAATAATGGCTGAAAGAAAGTATATCGCTTGTCACTTCTGATTAGAGGCTTGGGCCTCTGCGCCTTCAATGAGCGGCGAGTCTGGTAATAGGAACTGCAGATATTAAGTTGCTAAAATAATCTGCAGCAGAATAAATATTATATATATATATATACATATATTGGGGTGGGAGGGCATATATAGATGCACGCACGCACGCACACACACATTATATTATATATATATATATATATATATATAGCAACAAGGGAAAGTACGGCGGCACTGAGGGTCTTGAGTAAATGCAAAAATTTTAATCCAACGTTTCAGGGCTAGGTCGCCCTTTTGTCAAGGTAATACAAATATGTTTGTAATGGTGAAGGATTGTCACAATTGTTTTAAACAGCCGGAAGATGCGACGGGCGCCTGGAGTGCGTCCTGTTATCATGGCAGCAGGACGACACGGAAGCGACCTGACATCATCGGGGGGAGACGCACTCTGCAATGTGCAGACGTGGGTGTCCCGCGAGGCTGCCGTACTACACTTAGCGGTGATGTTATTTAAGGTAAGGTTTTTATCATAACTGTTTGTATTACCTTGACAAAAGGGCGACCTAGCCCTGAAACGTTGGATTCAAATTTTTGCATTTACTCAAGACCCTCAGTGCCGCCGTACTTTCCCTTTTTGCTGACTATTCATCATCAACGGAGGGGACGAGGGCTATCAAAAAATCTTAATAGTAGTGCCGGACCATTATACCTCATTTTATATATGTAAGTCGTAGCCCAGAGGGGCAGATAAAGCACAAGGGAACATGTTGCGAGGGAGCTGCGGCTATTTGCACTGGAGCCTTTTTTGCATGGACTCAAACTCAGTCGCATGCAGACGTGCAAATATCACAAATCACATTTTGCGTGAAAAGCCGGTATATGGCGCACTAAGAGGGGCGATTTGGCACGATTTAAGCACCAGTGTATGAGGACACACCTCTACATACACACGTTATATATATATATATATATATATATATATAAAACATATATATATACTGTATATGTATACACACACACTCTATATCATACATAAATATTTTACTTTTTTTTTTCGCCCTGTTCTCTTCGGACAAAATGATGCACTCTACCATTCAGGTACGGACGGCAGGATGCTACACCCCATCCATTACATAGATGAGCGCCCACTAATTGTGTAGCCAAGAACAACATTCCCAAATACATGGGCAACGTGGAATACTATTGGAGGAACTGGCCTGGAAGCTAAGACCTGATACCGTTGCGATATCCTCTCTCCTCCCAGATAACTATGACAATGAACGGTCTGATTCTGAGATGGACACAAAGTGCGGCGGCCAGGGTTACCTCTTTACACTAATGCGAGTAATCAATACGGCTTCACCCATATTGTCGCAAATACCAGCAACAACGGCTCCAGAGATGGGTCTGCAACGCAGTCCAAAATTCAAATAAGGGAGCAACACCAACTGCCACCCCAAACATCGCCAGCCGGGACTCACTGGCAGTTGGTTTGGGTCCCTGATTGGAATTTTGGGCTGTGCTGCAGGCCCACCGCTGGAACGGCCACTGCCCTACCACTGTTCATCATTAATCACCAATAACACCTACCATGTGCTTTGTGCAAAAGTTCAGTAAAAAAAAAAAACAGCGTAAGCATGCCTCAGATCAATGCGGAGGTCTGGCGACACGTCCCATGAAACAGATGTCTTGCGGGTGTTCTTAAGGGAGCCAGGGTCGGATTAATCCTTGGGCACTTAAGACAGAGGGGCCCACCACTACTTCTCAGGGACTCCCTCTCTTGTCAGCACCACCCCGACTCGTCATCCAGCCCATTCCCACCCATCGTCCAGCCCACCCCCACTCCTCTGCCCACTAAAAAAATGGTGGGTCCCACTCACAATCCGGTTATATACACAAAACAGATGTTTCAGGAGTTTGTCAGAATGAGATGATGGTTTGATTATGGGTGGAGGGGGGTATTTACTGTGTCGGAATGGGGCATGAGGGGTCCACCAAGGGAATGCAGTGGTAGGGAGCCATGCTTAAGGGGTGTGGCCAGTTAC
This sequence comes from Taudactylus pleione, assembly GCA_031769625.1. NCBI lineage: Eukaryota > Metazoa > Chordata > Amphibia > Anura > Myobatrachidae > Taudactylus > Taudactylus pleione. Next base: position 1,114,692 of record JAUIMM010000883.1, read on the forward strand.
CACAGGGGGTGTGGCCACCCCCCACAAAGACCAGGTAACGAACCCTCTAATAGACTAACAATGCATAATATGAGTACACAGCCTAGAACCTGACACTTAAGGAAGGAGTGGGGCCCACAGCGGATTTCCCCTGTACCCCTGTGGACCAGTCTGACCCTGGGTATTTATTTATACCTCCTGTCAGTAAGCAACACTGGAAGCCATTCAGAGCCTAAAATGACAGAGTGATCGCTTGCAACATGGTAAGCAATAATGTTACATATTGCATCAAACATCTGGACACCTGACAAGGTTTGAAAAGGACATTTGCGAATGGTATAAATTCCGTCAAGTGTTCTGAAACAATCTCCAATCTCCTATTCAAAGCAATAATTAATTTATAGAGAACAAAACAAATATTAAATACACAACTCCATGGTCATAACATAGATTAATTTGGAAAACTAAAATCTAAAAAAAAAAAAAAATGACGACAAATGTATATTTTTTTTCTTAATAGATCTATCTTTCTGCAGACATGTGCGCGGGCCGGTTATCTGCGCGGGATTCTGCCGTCCAAAATTAGCAGCAATGTAAGCTCATTTCTGTTTTCTTTTTTTTATTTGCTACAATAAGCCACGGGCTCCGGTTACACTAGTCAGCGCAAGGCCCGTCCGCGCACAACGACATTCTCTCTCCGTGACATGGCGCTCTTAAGGGATTAAAAAAAAAAAAAAAGCAGAATGAACTAGAACTCTGCAAATCCAAAATTGAAGTTCTCGTTCCTATATTTCACTTTCAAAATATTTAGAACTTTGACAGATACGACATTATGTTTTCATTAAAACAGCTGATTTCAAAACGCTGCTCTCCGCAAAAACACCATAAAGAGTTTATGATGAACTGCCAGGCGCTTAATGAAAGCAGTAAATCTGGACTGCAATATTTGTACAGGCGCTGGTTTGACCTTTGCCTCCTGCTACCCACCGCCAAAGCCGCCGTCTTGTTCACAACACACCAGATGTAGAAGGGTTTTAAAACATGATCCGAGAGGCTCTAAAAGCTAAAATAAGGAGAAATGTGCCATTACTCTGTTGCAGTTTATGATTAATTCAGTTCATATTTTACAATCTGGTTATACAGTAAAACTGCAGCTTGTAGATCAAGTATTTGCCATTTATACCTAATGTCTAAAATGTGGAGGCTCTGGAAACACCGACCGGGGGTGGTGGGGGGGGGGTGAACAACTGCACAGAGCTAATTTAAAGAGAACACAACAGCAAGGGGGTTAATTAAAAAAAAAAACAGTCAGCAATTAGCTATCCATCTGAAATAATGAACCAATCATGGACATTTGATGGTCAGCCATTTGCAATAAATAAATTGGTAGCAGTGAAGCTCTCTTCTATGCCTACTAATGGATTGCGGCTCCTGCTAACCTCTTAAATCTATCAGGCCTGCCCTGTGAGCAGAGGGTATTAATTACTCCCGCAGTAATGAAAGGAATGTTGTCTTTTAGCCTGCAGACACAACAGAGAGTGACTACATTCTGGAACATTGAGAGGCACGGGGAGGATGTGTGGCTGTGCTGAGGAGTGATCGCACTTTACGCTCTATTGCGAATTGTACCGATGACCAGACGAGCCCCTTTGTCCAAGCTTTTGCCGTCTTGGCTATTACTCTACATAAGAGAGAAAACAATGTTGGGGAGTAAAAGTAAATTTTTACATACGAAGTTTTGTTTATTGTTGGCATTACAATTTTCCCACTTCAGTTGTTTGACAGCAGACCCTCATATCGCTGCTGTTTGAGGATCTCGCTTGTCCACTCTCCTGATTCAGCAAGGAACGCACAGGAGAGAACGCACGCACTCGGCCGATGTTTTAGCTCTGCGCATGCATCGCAGTGCGCAAACTAGCTATTGCGATGGGTTCTGCGTTTGCAGAGACTACGCAGACCCCGAGCGCACTGATTGACAGGAAGTGCCGTTTGTGGGTGGTAACGGGTGGGTGGTCGGGCAAACGCAGGCGTGCCAGTGCGTTGCAAAATTATCCACTGCAATACCATACGCAGCCAGAGAGCTCATAGCGTGCACTGAAGTTAGCAATTCCTGAGTGAGGTCTGACCTGCCTTACCTGTGCGTATGGGTCTGATGTTACCGATTATTTCGCTATGTTGCCCAAGTATACGGATAAGTGTAAGGGGAAGTGGGCGTCCTTATGGTAAGCGGTGTTCGCAATGCGATTGCAAACAGTTGCTTTTCCCCTCTAATATTAGCAACTGTGGTGCGTGCGTTCTAGCAGAATAGCAATCCTTGCTGAATCAGGCCCTCAGTCTGTGGCTTCCTGCTACCAATATCACCGCCCTCTCACAATACTGCCCCTGTTACATGTTCCTTCATACTTGCCAACATTCTCCTGGAAGGGGCAATCAGGTTGGGTAAGCAGGGGGAATGGCACGGCATAGGTGGATGGTGCGGTTGCGTGACATCATTGTAGCCCAGCTTCCCACTATTCAATGCTACGATGACTTGACACAGAGCGAACCTCAAGACTTGAAAACTCTTCCGGGTTGTCGGGAGCAACCACCCGAGATTCAGGAGCCTCCCGGCCATTCTGGGAAAGTAAACGGGTACAGTATGTGCTCCTTCCACTATATAACTCTCAGTCTGTGGCTTCCTGTTGCCTCTATTCCCCTCCTCACATTGAATTTCGTTCTATTTTTCTTTTATGTTAAGGTAATTAATGGTTGCCCAATGCTGCAATTGAATTGTTTTGGGACCCCATTAATTAGCGCGCTCTTTGCGTCAATTTTAGCCCAGCCCCCTCCCTGAAAATCTCTGCAATTTGCCCCCAAAGTTGCCAGCTGCATCTCCTTACAGGGCTTCTCCCAGCCAGGAGATATAAAAAGAGGCAGGTATGTGCTGGGGTGTTGGCAGTGTGTTCTATGTGCTGCTAGGGTGTTGGTAGTCTGTCTGGGTGCTGCTAGGGTGTTGGTAGTGTGTCTGGGTGCTGCTAGGGTGTTGGTAGTGAATGCAGGGAAAGGAGAGTGTGTGTCTGGGTGCTTCTAAATTGTTAGTGGTGAATGCAGAGGGGGGGGGGTCTGGGTGCTGCTAAGATGTTGGAAGTGAATGCATGGAGAGGAAAGTGTGTGTGACTGGGTGCTGCTGGGGTGTTGGTAGTGAATGTTAGTGCTACTGGGACTATGTTGTAAGTAGAGAATTTGAGCAGTGTGGACATCAACTATCTTGCCTCTGGGCTCCTGAAATGAACTGACACTCCTTGTCCCCACTGCCAACAATGGGGACCCAGCAAAAGCCGCTCTGGTTTTGCTGTCCCTGCTGGGTGAAAATACATTGGATGGCTGTCACGCATACATACTTTTTCTTTCTAAAAACTGCTCAGAAATTGTAGGTTTTGTTGCATTATTGAATTAGGTCAAGAATATCTATTTATAACTAATCCAACACAATCTTATTAAAAAATATATACAGTATATATATATATATAGATAGATTGATTTTTTTTTATTATTTTTTTTGAAACACAACATTTAGTACAGATTTTGAACATATCGATCATTGTTGATCAGACCATCGACGATTGGGCCATCACGACTTTGCATTTGCTGAGGGCTGTTTCATTTACATTTCCTCAATGGCTTCTACTCTTTGCAGCCGCTGGGTGGTGGCTCTTGCCATGCTGAGCAGTGTTCAGCAGCACGGCAGACACTTATCTTCTGGAAGCTGCCCAGTGTGCATTTCTGACTGGTTGCAGTGTTGGAGACCATGTCAGGTAACGCACAACCTGGCGTGTTTTCAAACGCTACGACCATGCCAGGCAAGTGGATAACAGAACATTAGGCTGCCATCAACAAAGTGGACTTCGCCACGGTGCGTCTTGTTAAAATCCAGTGTCATATTAATTTGAATCACTTTTGTTCCAAATTAAATATGCCGTCAATAAGAATCGGTAATAAATGTAGCTCTATTGATCAGGTTTGTGTATGATTGGATAAGGATGTTGTAGAAGGTGTGTGAGATACATGCATTCTGAAGAAACCAGGGGTCATTGCCTGGAGAAGCACGTAAAGGGGAATCATTGCAATCCTGACAGCGGCTGCCCGACATGGGTAAAAATCCTGATCGTCCCTATGGTAAGTATATACTAACCTAATTCCCTCTCCTAACCCTCCCTTAGGGGTGCCTAACCCTAATCCCCAATCTAAGTGCCTAAACCTATCCCCCCTTACCCTCTGCCTAACCCCAAGTCCCCCCCCAAGGGTGCCTAACCCTGACCCTCCCTTCCCCTAGCCTAAACCTAACCTCCCGGGGGGGGGGGGGGTGCCTAACTCTAAGTTCCCTCGGGAACCCTAAACCTAACCTTCCCCCCTGCGGCTATCCATGCTCTGAGTCTCTTTGATTGGGATGCCGTGCGCCGGTCTCCCGGCGTCTGTAAAATGACAGGTGTCCAGATTTAGACGCTTGTCATTTAACCCTCCCCGGGATTAAGCAGTCGGGAAGCCGGCTGTCGGGATTAGGTCCGCCGGCTTCCCGACTGCATACCCGTAAAGGATCCAGTGACTGCTCAGCCTTTTGGCTTTCAAATGCATCTACACTGCTTGGTTAACGGCGTTTGTCTATCATCTATCCTGAACCTCTGCTCACCATGACCGGCATGATCCGGCTCACCCGCTGCCCGATCAGCACCACCCGCTGCCTGATTACGCCCAGCAGCATTGCCTACCGCTGACTGCGGTAGAATATACATTAGAGGGGTTTTTTGGAGAAGTTGCGTGACATCATTACGTAGCACCACTGAGGAGCTGCATCGCATGAGGAAGAGGGCTTGGACCTGGACAGAGGCTACCCTGGATAGAGGAACAAGGTGTGTGGTGGCTGGGAACACAGATGGGGGCTGGGCTTCAGTTAAAGAAGGGGGCTGATTGGGGACACAGAAAGGGGGCTGTAGTGGAGATAAAGAAGGGACAGATTAGGGACACAGAATGGGGGCTGGCTGGAGACAAACTAGGGGTCTGGCTGGGGACACAGAAGGGGGTCTGGCTGGGAGACAGAACGGGGGCTGGCTGGAGACAAAATAGGGGTCTGGCTGGAGACACAGAAGGGGGGCTGGCTGGAGACAAAATAGGGTTCTGGCTGGGGAGACAGAAGGGGGGCTGGCTGGGGAGACAGAAGGGGGGCTGGCTGGAGACAAAATAGGGTTCTGGCTGGGGAGACAGAAGGGGGCTGGCTGGAGACAAAATAGGGTTCTGGCTGGGGAGACAGAAGGGGGGCTGGCTGGGGAGACAGAAGGGGGGCTGGCTGGGGAGACAGAAGGGGGGCTGGCTGGGGAGACAGAAGGGGATCTGGCTGGGGAGACAGAAGGGGATCTGGCTGGAGACAAAATAGGGGTCTGTCTGGGGACACAGAATGGGGGCTGGCTGGAGACAAAATAGGGGGCTGGCTGGAGACACAGAAGGGGGGCTGGCTGGGGAGACAAAATAGGGGTCTGGCTGGGGACACAGAATGAGAGCTGGCTGGAGACAAAATAGGGGGCTGGCTGGGGACACAGAAGGGTGGGTGCCTGGGGAGACAAAAGGGGGGGCTGGCTGGGGACACAGAAGGGTGGGTGCCTGGGGAGACAAAAGGGGGGGCTGGCTGGGGAGACAAAAGGGGGGGCTGGCTGGGGAGACAAAAGGGGGGGCTGGCTGGGGAGACAAAAGGGGGGGCTGGCTGGGGAGACAAAAGGGGGGGCTGGCTGGAAATGGAGAGACACTGCAGGGCTGGAGTCACAGAAACACCGGGGATGGGGAAGCGCTGCCTATTTTGTCAGTCCCGGGCCCCGCAATTTCTGATGGCAGCCCTGCGTATGTGTCCTAAATAGTGGGACTAGCCTTCCATAGATTAACCTATTGCTTGGACTGTGTAAACATTGATTATTGGCATGTTTTTTTCATATTGTGATTCGATAACTGCACAGCAAAGTAAATGTGCTGCTCCTGGCTATGAAGGCAGCAAGGGACACTTGTGAGGTTCCTGAATATTCGTAATGCCCTCCTCTATTCCTGAGTCTCTGGACTGTGCATCTAGCCATGAAGCAGGATCTGTCACTTCCTCTGTGTTTGCGATTGTAACAGAACATGAAAGATATTTTACATGTCCATATTTTAAGCCTTCAGCTTGTGGCGTGCCTTGTAATAAAAGACACACATCCGCTTACAGTGACAGTTACTGGCCCATCGTATGAATCAGAGGAAAATATGAGAAATTACAGCCAGCATCGATCATCCTTCATCCCTCCAGCACGCCGTTATTATTCAGCATTACGGATGTAGAGGAGGGAAGCGAGCGCTACACTATCACAGGTACAGCGTGCTAATAGACTGCACTCGCCAGATTGGGAAATTCCCGCTTTATTAATGGACACGCAGGGCACACTGAGGATTTGCCTATTTCTTCTCACATTTTGCTGGCAGAAAGTTTATATGTAATTTTACATTTTTTTCTGTACAGAAATAAATGGTACATTGATGTAAGTAGTGACGCATAGCGGTCCAGCTGTGGGACGATTCTCTCCATTTCTTTGTGGGACATTTGTGATAAATCTCGGCACCATTTCAGCGGTCTCTGTGAACATAGGACCTCATTCAGAGCCGCTCGCTCTGAATGAGGGCTGCCGCTTTTTTTTTTTTTTTTTAGCCGGCCTCCTGGCTGCTCGCAACCATCGGGCTTGCGACGAGACCCTTGTGGTTGGGTCTCTTCTGCCGCAAGCCCCGGTGAGCTTCCTGTACTAATAGAGCAGGAAGCTCACTACTGACCTCACGAGTGATGTCAGTATGGCCTCCCTCAAACGGCAGGCGTTCCTTCGGGAACGCCTCCGTTTGGCCAGCCACCCCCCGACCCGCCTACAAAATGGGGCGAGCTGTCGATCAACATCGACAGCCGCCCCGTTTGTAGCGAGCCCCGGAGCGAGTTCAATTTTCACTCTCTCCGGGGCTCACGCACGCGCATTGCGCGCGCCACACGTGCGCAGTGCCCCACCATCGACCCACTTGCGAGCGCATAGCGCTTGCGAGCGAGTCTGAATGAGGCCCATAGTGCCAACCAAAGATGAGTGTGACAAGACTTAGGTGGTTTCAAGCAGACCCTACGAACATGGCAAACACAAGTTGCAATAAGCAAAAGCCGTAACTGGGGTAAGCTTAATCATTCTGCTGCCTCAAGTGAAAACTGAAATTGTGCCCCCCTGATCCCTTAAGGGGCACATCCACTAGCAGATAGTGGAACGACAGCACGAATACAGCCTTGTAATCGTACAGTCATTCCTCTTCCCCTGCAGCGCCTACACTGAACTATGGGCGTGATTCAGAGCCGGACACTCTGACCAGAGCGCTCACTCTGAATCAGAGCCCTCCTATATGAAAATGGAGCGGCCTTATGGACGCTCGCATAGCTGTGGGTAACCACCCACAGCTTATGCGAGCGTCCATGATGATGGTCGCGATGGTCAAGACCATCGGGCTTGCGACGGAGACCCTGCGGTAGGGTCTCGCTGCCGCAAGCCCTGGAGTGATTTTGGCTCTATCAGAGCCAAAATCACTCCCACTGACATCACTAGTGATGTCAGTGGGGCCGGCTTCAGACGGTAGGCGTTCCCATGGGAACACCTCCGTCTGGCAGCTATGCCCCCGGCACGCCCACCAAAGGGGGCGTGCTGTCAATCAACATCGACAGCACGCCCCCTTCGGTGCGAGACCCGGAGCGAAGGAGAGGCCGTCGCTAGCCGGGTCTCGCGCATGCGCACGACGGAGCTCCCTCCGTCATGCACAGTGGGGCAACATCGACCCACTTGCGAGCGTCCTGCGCTCGCGAGCGGGTCTGAATGACCCCCTATATGTCGATCAGTGTAGGCACCCTCCCTCATCCCTGAACATGGTCAATCTGTCGTTATCGGCAGATTGACCAGCATGTTCAGGTGATTATTGATGTCGGAAACGACCAGCGGGAGCGCGCATCGCTGGTCGTTTCCAACATTATTGTGCACGATTAATGAGCGATTGAACGATATCGATGTTGTCTCATTAATATCGCCTAGTGGATGTGCGCCTTTACGCATATCAATATAAACCTCTATTAATGTAATGCACGCTATAAAACACCACTATTGTCACTTTAGTCATTATTAAATCCGCTAACACATGGAAAGCACTCATTTAGATTGGTGCATTTCTCAGTTGCTGGGAGAGAGATTACAGGAATAGAGGGTGCATATTCTTATACCTCTATCAGGCAAGCCAAAAACTCAGCTTTTTTCCTGTGAGTGCGCATTGACCCGGGTCAGAATCCCAGGTCCGCAATCGACCAGGGTTATTCCCAGGACTTGCAACCTGGGTCAGTTCGCCGGTTCATATATGAAAGGTATAATCCGGGTCCTGCTGAAGAGAGGCTGGTATCTACTCTGAGGTACCTGGCTACAGGAAGGGCATTTGAAGACCTGAAGTTTGGGACAGTTATCTCACCTCAGTCATTGGGCGTCATCATTCCGGAGACCTGCAAGGCTATTGTTAAAGTGCTGCAGTACCAGTATTGCAAGGTAAAGAAAAAATAAAATTAAAAATTAAAAAAAAAAAAAAACAACTACACATATGTTTCTTGGCAAAGAAAAAAAAGTTTTTTTATTTTTTTGTAGGTTTTTTTTTTTTTTATTCAACTCTTTATCATAACTGTGACAGCCAATAAGCCAGCATTAACAAGACTGTCATTAACATATGTGTGGCAACAATACAACATAGTAGTCAATTAAATATTATTTAAAAAAACAACTCCTTATAAAAACTGACAGGCTCCGTGGCAATAACACTGCTCTGCACTGTCGATAACAATTATTATGTGTTTTTTATTTAAACTCTTTATTATAAGACAGCCAATTAGGCTGCATAAACCAGACTGTACACTGAACTGTAGGCAACAACATAATTTTTAGTTATTTTTTTTTATATAGAAAATCAACATATATGTATATAAATTTTACAAAACACCATTATCACCAAATTTTATCAATCCCAATAGGTAGCCTGCTGTATGTTGTACGGTGGGTCAGACACCAGATTGAACAGTCCAATATACACATGGCACAAGTACACATTGTGGCCCCGGCTTCCAGCAATCTGTATTTGCGCCATGTGTGTAGTGACCTTGTCCAATTAGTGTCATCACCAGCGTATAGCATACAGCCAGCACCTATTGGGAATGATAAAATTTGGTGAAGAGAGAAAAAAAATTAAGTGTAACGTGGCAAATCTTCCTCTGACTCCAGTAGAGAATTATAAATGGTATGGCTTGTGCTTGGGGTGCTGGGTGGGGGGAGTAATCTTCAACTGGGCTTGGGGGGCCTGACATAGGTGTTTGGGGTAGGCGAATAAAGCAGTGGGTCAGCAATATAAGTGGAGTCGGAAATTTTTACTAGTTACCTCAACCATTTTTCTAAGTTAACTATTAACATGTGCAGTAAAATTGTCGATATCATCGGGTGGTTTATGAAGGATTCTTGCAGCTTGCTGGAGAAACAAATCCTCCTATTGAGTGTGCTGCTGCTGTCTTCCCTGTTTTTTTTTTTTTGTTTTGGGATGGCAGCGATAAAGATGATGGTCCTGGTAGAATGGGAGTGTCCACTGGGGTCAAATAATTCCCTTCGTTGTCCCCGAGCAAACTTAGGTCCAGCATTGAGGACATATCAGGCTCTTGAGTGGGAGTCTATAGAGGGAATAAAAAAAGAAAAACAATATTATTGTCATGTTTTAACCCATGTTTTACTATTTTTCCAGTTTCCTGACACTGTGGAGGAGTGGAAGAGCATCGCTGAAGAGTTTGAACAACTTTGGAATTTCCCTAACTGTGGAGGAGCCATCAATGGAAAACACATCTGCATAAACCCACCTGCCAACACACGATCATATTACTACAACTATAGAGGCTTCTTCAGCATCGTTCTCATGGCAGTGGTGAATGCCAACTACGAATTTTTATTTGTAGATGTTGGGTCCTTTAAACAGACGGCTTTCTACCAGAGACTCAACAACAAAACCCTCAACTTGCAGTCACTGGACGAGACAGAGCACGGCCTAAATTACGTTTTCATCGCAGACGAGGCTTTTGCTTTACATGAACATGTGATTAAGCCATTTGCACAGAGGGGCCTGAGCAGAGAGAAGAGGATCTACAACTATCGTATATCATGGACACGGCGCATTGTGGAAAATGCATTTGGAATACTCAGCAACCGGTTCCACATTTTCCACACCACCATAAACCTATGCGTGGAGAAGATAGACTGGGTCGTAATGGCGTGCTGTGTGCTGCATAACTTTCTGCGAAGGAAAACTACACAGCGAGGACAAGTCACAGCTATACCAGAAGATGTAGGACCTCAGGAGGACATTGCCCAGTTGACATCTTTGTCTGCACAACCAATTTCTACAACATCGACAGCACCTGCCAAAGAAGTGAGGGATGAGTATATGGCCTATTTCAACGGACCAGAGACCTCATTCAGACCCGCTCGCAAGCGCCGATGCGCTCACAAGCGGGTCGATGGGGGGGCGCACGCGCCGCGTGTGCAAGCCCCGGAGCGAGGGAGAAATTCTCTCTCTCCAGGGCTCACTACAAAAGGGGCGGCTGTCGATGTTGATCGACAGCTTGCCCCGTTTTGTATGCATAGTGGCCAGACAAATGGATGCCATTTGTAGGCGACCCTACTGACATCACCAGTGATGTCAGTAGGGTGCTTCCTGCTCTGTTAGAGCAGGAAGCTGCCTGGGGCTTGCGGTAGACAAGACCCTACCACGAGGGTCTCGTCGCAAGCCCCGATGGTCTCGACCAACGCGACCATCACCTAGTCACTCGCTAAAGCTGTGGGTGGTAACCCACAGCTTAGCAAGGGGCCAAGAGGCTGCCTTTCAAAAGAAAAGCAGCCGCCCTCATTCATAGTGAGCGGCTCTGAATGAGGTCCCAGGTGCGGTGCCATGGCAGGAGGACTGTCTGTGAGATAAATGACTATATTGGACAATTGGGATTGAACTACAAAAACAATAAAAGGTTTTGGTTTATGAACTGTGTCTCTACTTACCAAAACTTCCTCAGACAGTCCACTCACTTCTGCCACCTCCTCTTCTCCCTCTCGCTCGGCCATCAGGACAACTCACTTGCGTTGTGGCTCCTGTTCACTAATGAAGCTCATGAGGTGAGATAGTACCAGAGTGTTGGCTGGTACATGTCGTCCGTGCCTACTCCAGACCTTTTTGAATCGTCCATTTTTTTTCTTTTCTTTTATGTAGACGGTACGCGGGTTCTGGATTTTTTGTCTGACTGCTTTTAGGTCAGCATCCACAATGAACTTTTGGCTGCAGTCCAACACCACCCCCAAAGCTGCCAATTTCTGCTTTTTGTTGTGGTACTGTCGACAGGATATCCGCCATAGACACTCCTTTGATAGGAGGATCTCTAGGAATCCCGTCACAAACTCCCGTTCACTATCAATAGACATTGCTAGGAATTAAAAAAAAAATAAGAACATTTTATTAATCTAGAAATGTGAATGGTTTTGTAAATTTTGAATGCATATTACTACAGTTTTCCAGTTTTTTTAGGGAAGTATTGTAATATGTTTTTTTGCTGGTCTTTAATGTTTTTTTCTATTGTATTTTAATGTTTGTTTTTTTACAGGAATGTAATGTTTTTTTTAAAGTATTTTAATGTTTTTGTCTGGTTTTTAATGTTTTTTTTGTATTTGAATGTTTTTTTTTTATAGGAATGTATTGTGTTTTTAAAAGTATTGTAATATGTATTTTGTGGTGCAATGTATTTGTTTTTGATATACATTTGTTTATAGTGGTATATTCAAACATCATAAACAAATGTATCACAAGAACAAAAACAAATTTAATATATGTATTGATATTTGTGGTAAAGTTTTATTTTTCGTGGTAGAACTAAATATGTTTTTGGCATTTTATAAAATTTTTAGTGTTTGCTGATATTGAAGGTATTTTTAAGGTTGTCCGTGATATTGTTGGCCAGTGATTGGCTAGGTGGGTGGCACACATTGTTAGGCAGTGGGAGGTTGATGCATGACCCAACCACCGCCCGCCTCATTCCAGCGGGCGGTGGCTGGGTCATGCATTTATAGGTGAGTGGCACACATTGGTCGGTAGCACACATTGGTTGGCAGTGGGAGGTTGATGCATGACCCAACCACCGCCCACTTCATTCTGGCGGGCGGTGGCTGGGTCATGCATTTTTAGGTGGGTAGCACACATTGGTTGGCAGTGGGAGGTTGATGCATGACCCAGCCACCGCCCACCTCATTCCGGTGGGCGGTGGCTGGGTCATGCATTTATAGGTGGGTGGCACACATTGGTGGGCAGTGGGGTTACATTTAATACAGTACCAATACTCACCAAAGTCCTGAAATCCAGACTTGTTGTGAGGGCTCCTGATCGTGCTTCCTTCTTCTTGCAATCACGATGCTGCACAAGATGGCAGATGGGCATGTGCAGGCTCCTGTCTGTCAAATTCTGCGATGTACGATGAATTGTACGATTAATTGGGAGTAAAAGAATACGAGCGACACCCATCGTGTCCTAGATTGGCAAATCTGCCCTACAGCACGGCAGAGCTGAAGATGCGAGATACGAAAAGCGGGGACGCGCATCGGCATCGTGATCAACAGTGGATACTCACGATTTGTCCATATTTTACAAGATTCATCATGATGATTCGTCAAAATCAGCCAAATTGGTTGAAAAATCGCTATGTGTGTGGCCAGCTTTAGAAATGACGAGAATACTAAGTCAGCTTTGAGCCAACGTTTCAATCTCATTCAATCTCGATTAAATGAGGTAGAAACGTTAGCTCAGAGCTGACCTAATATTGTCGTCATTTCTAAGTCCTGTGAGTACCGCCGTTTGTCTGCTGTATATACACACACACACACAGATAGAGATATATATATATATATATATCTCTATCTATATATCTATATATCTCCGGCACTCAGTCGGCCACTGTAGCCTATGCCTCCTTGCTTGGGTGCCTTCCCCGAGTGGGACACACCCCTCTGATGCAGAAATCAACAAATGAGGTGGCACTCCAAGGCTTGTATCTTTGTCAACTCAACAGTGCTTTATTGCTATGTTTCGGGGTCCAGCGCCCCTTCGTCAAGACACACACAGTGAATGATAACTTAATATCATCTTAAATACCCACAGATCAAAACTCACCTGTCCCGTCTCCCGCTGATCACTGGCGTCCTGCGCCACACATCCGGTCTCAGCATCAACGTCACACAGGCAGTGACGTGACGCTGAGCCTTTAGACAGGAGATCGGGAGAGGACAACCACAGCCCGGAGCACAGTCTGTGTACATGCAACCATCGAAACCGGTCACATGACCACGCTGTCAGCTCCCGAATGTGGACATTTTTTTTAAAAAACATACCACTTCTACTCACACTAATTAAAAACATAAATAACAAAAATACATAAAAATACAAAATACAGTGAAAATTAAATATGGCTGGAGTGCACATCAAAAATCAAGGACATGTTATGTCCATAAACACAATCCCAAACTTCTATCTAAAATCAATCATGACTAACAAAAATACATATTACATAATACTAAATACTGCAGATAGCAAAATACACGTGTGCGAATACCTTCATAGTCATACCCAATACTACTAAATAATATACTATACCTCATATAAAAACACCTCCACAACCCAGGGAAAAAGGAGCATATACCCCTGGATAACCCAGAAAACTTATAGGAAACAGCCCAAGCTTAATGCTTCATTCAAGCCCTTCGGACTAATAGTATCCAACCAAAATATCCACTTACATTCCAGCTGGGGCAATTTCCGCGATCTATCACCCCTGCGCAACTTAGGTGGTACATGATCAATAATACGATAGCGCAGCATGGCCATATTATGCCTGGCCTCAGCAAAATGCCTGGCCACCGTCTGTTCACTTGTGCCACACATGAAAGCTGCCCGGATTGCTGACCTATGCTGCGCCATACGCTCCTTAAAGTACCTATCTGTCTTGCCCACGTAGTGTAACCCACATGGGCAAGACAAAAGGTATATCACATATTTCGTCGTGCAAGTCAGAGGACATCTGATCGAAAACACCTTGCCTGAATATGGATGAAAAAAATGTTTTGCCTGGCACCAAATAAGAACAGGTCGCACATCCTGTGCACCTAAAACAACCACCCTGTTTCTTGGTCACTCTCTGGTTCCCACCCCAGTCAGTATTATCCGTCTTCACTACTAGGTCCTTGATATTAGCACACCTGGTGAAGCTGGGCATCAATCTACTGTTCTTAAGACAAACTAACTCATGGCAGTAGTCACCACTGGCCATAAACCTTTAGCCTTTTTACATGTCGCATATTGTCAAACTGCTGGACCCAGGGTATCAACTCCCTGTCGGGCTTGTGGCTACGTTCCCCTAAAAGCTCACTACGTTCTTTAGCCAGGGCCTTCCTCCTGGCCTCTACTAATATTTTCATGGGGTACCCTCTTGCAACAAATCTCTCCAACATCTCCTGCAGCTGTATATCTCTCTCTACCGGATCATTCGTTATTCTACAAACTCGAATAAATTGCGAATGAGGCAAACTATCAATCGTCGCTCTGGGATGAAAACTATCAAACCTAAGCACCGTATTTCAGTCTGTTGGTTTAGAGAACAACTTAGTATATATTTTACCAGTTCTAATCATAATCTGTACATCCAAAAAATTCATCACAAATTTATTGACCGCTGTTGATAATTTAGCTGGACATTCCAAGGCATTGTGTCTCATAATCAGCTGATGTAACTCAAACTCTGACACCTGCCATAACAGCAAGATGTCGTCTATATATCTGAAATACTTAAACACACAGCTACTGAGTTTAGTCTCCGCAAAAAATAAATCCTGCTCAACTATATGCATATACGCATTTGTGTGTGACGGAGCTACGCATGAACCCATTGCGCAACCAGCTAGTTGGATCCAAAAACGGCCATCATAAATAAGATAATTCCGGGTAAGCATAAATTCTAACAACTCAATGAAAAAAAAAAATCAATGTCCAGGCCAACATATTTAGGATTACCTGTAATGAGGCGCTTGACCGCCACCAAACCCTTATCGTGCGGAATGCACATATAGAGGCTGGCGACATAAATTCTTGCCAAGGTCACATCATCAGGAATCTCCCCCCCCTCACGTATCACAAGCTCTTATCAAAGATGATGTATCCTTGAGATGGGTAAAAGTGCCTTGGATGCATGGCTGTAGAAAGGCATCTAAATAGGAGGCAATCGGCTCACACAGAGACCCCCTGGCCGAAATGATGGGCCTACCAGGGGGGGTTCTGTGTGTCCTTATGCATCTTGGGGATTGTGTAGAAGATTGGAACCACAGGGTGTTCCCTGAACAACACACCCCTAATCTCATTATCAATAATGCCTCCCCCCACTGCTTTATCAAGAATACATACAAGCTCATGCTGAAAAACTAAAGTGGGATATTTACTTAAGATTAGATATGTAGATGAATCAGCTAACAACCTTTCACATTCCCTCTTGTAATCATCGAGATCAACATCAACAATAGCACCCCCCTTATCAGCCCCTCTGATGATAATGTCTTTTCTGGAGCTGAGATCTTTTAGAGCTACACGCTCATTCTTAGATGAATTATGATATTTCAACGGGATGCATTCCTTGCTCGATCCTAGAAAATGTCCTAATAGAGGAATTCATGGACTGCGGATCAAATGTTGAAGGCTGACCTAATTTTTCACCTGCGCTGGTAATGCCTTATCAATAAGAATACCCTTTTGTGTCTTATTTTTTCCAAAATATTCCCGTAACCGGAGTTTTCTCTGTAGTTTGTAGTTGTCCAGTTTCCACTGGAACTGATCATGTACTGTGGTTGGAACGAAACTCAACCCTCTGCTCAACACCTGCACTTCGTCTGGTGTAAGGGGAGTTTGTGACAAATTAAATATCAGATCTTGCGGCTCCTGGGTGGCCTGCTGCCTCCTCTGCCTCTGCGACTGCCCCACTCTGCGTGCCCCCCTCTGCGCGTGGGCCTGGTCTTGCAGAGGTACTTCTGGCCCTCGTGTCTACCCCTAAAGGGACCTCTCTTTGACTTTGTGAATACGTATATGGTTGTGCACCTTCCGTATCACTCGCTGACGTACTAGAAGGAAAATTAGGACGCATCGCTGTTTTCCTATTTTTCCATTTGCGACTCAAACTCCTGGGTCGGTTTAGCTGAATTTGATAACCATTTATAGACCCGATGCAAAGCGTAATCTTGTTGTACCTTATACAGTTTTTCTTTCTTATATTGAATTAATTCCTTTCTATAAGTGTCAATCTGACCCTTCAATTTCTCCATCCACTGAGTGGACTGGTCTGTTGTCAACAACTGTAAATGTTCCAACTCAAAAGCTGCAATCGTTTCTTTTGTAAGATTTAATTCTTTCGTGGATTCTTCCATCACTAGCAGCATGAGATCCATGGAACACTTATTTAAAATTGAGATCCATCTGGTACAAAAGGGTGCACTGTATCTCCCAATCGTGGGGGTGTTATGGACCCTAAACCCCCTAGGGATCTGTTTATTTCTATAGTATTCAGACAGTGTTAACCCATGGTACAGGAAGTCCACCTCCCGTTTCTTAAGTTTAAACCAATCCTTGTACCGATCCTCATTAGACACATTTTCAATAGAATCAAAAACATGGTTCCGTGTATAAAATATTACTCGCCTCTGCATCAGAAAAAACTAAAAGTACATGTTCTATATCACACTGTAACATGTGTAACAAAGAATCTGCAGATTCAGTCTCCATCGTGCTTTCCTTATTGTGAAAGTCTTAAAGTGAAATGTGCATTGAATAACACTTCGACAGCAAAAAAGTGTCAATGCTAAATGTACACAATGATCCAAAGACGTGCCAGTAACCTTGTGCTGTGATCGACAAGTGAGTCCTGTAAACCATGCAACAATCAGCTTACACAGGTGCCATGATCAGCCTTCAGTGAAGAATCCACAGACAATCCACCCTCAGCTGGCATGTAGAAATCCCAATATCCGGCACTCAGTCGGCCACTGTAGCCTATGTCTCCTTGCTTGGGTGCCTTCCCCGAGTGGGACACACCCCTCTGATGCAGAAATCAAAAAATGAGGTGGCACTCCAAGGCTTGTAGCTTTGTCAACCCAACAGTGCTTTATTGCTACGTTTCGTGGTTCAACGCCCCTTCGTCAGGACACACACCGTGAATGATTACTTAATATCAGCTTAAATACCCACAGATCAAAACTCACCTGTCCCGTCTCCCGCTGATCACTGGCGTCCTGCGCCACACATCCGGTCTCGGCATCAATGTCACACAGGCAGTGACGTGACGCTGAGCCTTTAGACAGGGGATGGGGAAAGAGGACAATCACAGCCCGGAGCACAGTCTGTGTACATGTAACCATCGAAACCGGTCACATGACCACGCTGTCAGCTCCCGAATGTGGACATATTTTATTTTTTGCCCACATTCGGGAGCTGACAGCGTGGTCATGTGACCGGTTTCGATGGTTACATGTATACAGACTGTGCTCCGGGCTGTGGCTATCCTCTCCCGATCCCCTGTCTAAAGGCTCAGCGTCACGTCACTGCCTGTGTGACGTTGATGCTGAGACCGGATGTGTGGCGCAGGACGCCAGTGATCAGTGGGATACGGGACAGGTGAGTTTTGATTTGTGGGTATTTAAGCTGATATTAAGTTATCATTCACGGTGTGTGTCCTGACGAAGGGGCGCTAAAGCACCGTTGAGTTGACAAAGATACAAGCCTTGGAGTGCCACCTCATTTTTTGATAGATATATATATATATATATATATATACTACACACACACACACACACACACACACACACACATATACATATATAAAATTGAATATATATTTAGAAAAAAAAAAGGCACTCAAAACGGCCTTTAATCTAAAACTTACAGTATCTTATGGAAAATACATTTTGCCATGTAATATTGTAGTTAGTGAGCGGTATAGGAACTGTGTTCTTGCTGAAAAATAGCCCTGCCCCTATCACACAGAAAATAGCAAAAAACCCTGTTTGAAGCACAGGTTTATTTGATGGCCCCTACCACTTTGTACCCCCATTACACACACACACACACACACACACACACACACAAACACACAAACACACACACAAATTACTTTTACCCAGTGATTTGCAGATCAACACAGCATTTATTCTGTGTGAAAGGGTCAACCCAGGTCGAAATTACCGGGTCTCCAACCCTGGTGAAAAGTAAAGTCGAAGCCTCAGGATGACCCTTTCACACAGTAAAAATCTCCGTGTTCATCAGCAAATTACCAGGTACAGTACAGTAACAGTGCTTTACCCGCTTATTTGCTTTTCTGTGTGAAAATGGGTATTTCTGTAGTTGTATAGAGTAGCGGCACATTCTTGAAAGTTCAGTACATGAGTACTGTAATTGTTTACAGTGCTGTAATGTGAAAGATTTATATTTCCACTATTTTGCTTAATATTTACAGTGTCTTTATACTTGTGTATTTCAGAGTGCACTGAACAGTGAAAATGGTGAAGAGCGGAGCTTTTTACATCAGTGCCTCATCTCACCCACTACCATTGAGCAAGAGGCCGAGGGTCTCATTCAGACCTGCTCGCGAGCGCTCGCAAGTGGGTCGATGTTTCCCAAACGCGCATGCGCACGACGGAGGAGCCTCCGTCGTGCGCATGCGCGAGACCCGAATAACGACGAGGTAGCCGTCGTTATGGGTCTCGCACCAAAGGGGGCATGCTGTCGATGGTGATTGACAGCACACCCCCTTTGGTGGGCGTGCCGGGGGCGTGGCTGCCCAGACGGAGGCGTTCCCATAGGAACGCCTACCATCTGGGTCCGGCCCCACTGACATCACTAGTGATGTCAGTAGGATTGATTTTGGCTCTGATAGAGCCAAAATCACTCCAGGGCTAACGGCAACGAGACCCTACCACAAGGGTCTTGTCGCAAGCCCGATGGTCGCAATGGTCTTGACCATCGCGACCATCATCATGGACGCTCGCATAAGCTGTGGGTGGTAACCACAGCTATGCGAGCGTCCAAGAGGCCGCCTCGCATAAAAAAAAAAAAAAAAAAACACGCCCTGATTCAGAGCGGGCTCTCGTTCAGAGCGTCCGGCTCTGAATCAGGCCCTGAGTGCACTAGTGCCACAAAAGTCTCCAAGAAGAAAGCAGGGAAGGAAAATGTACCTGTCAAGGCAAGGAAGAATGCAAAGACAAAGGCCCGATTCAGAGCCGCTGGCAAAAAGCGAGCGCTCACTCTGAATCAAGGCGGTTTTTTTTTTTTTTTTTTTTTTTATTAACCAGCCTCCTGGCCGCTCGCTAAGCTGTGGGTGACCACCCACAGTTTTTGCGAGCGGCCAGGTGATGGTCGCGACCATCGAGCTTTTGACGAGACCCTTGCGGTAGGGTCTCGTCTGCCGCAAGCCCCAGTAAGATTCCTGCTCTGATAGAACAGGAAGCTCACTACTGACATCACGAGTGATATCAGTAGGGCCGCCCTCAAACCATAGGCGTTCCTTCGGGAACGCCTCGATTTGGCCAGCCACCCCCCCCCTCCCCACCTACGAAACGGGGCGAGCCGTCGATCAACATCGACAGCCGCCCCGTTTGTAGCGAGCCCCGGACCGAGTGAATTTCTCACTCACTCCGAGGCACGCGCTTGCGAGCGGGTCTGAATGAGGCCCAAAGTGTCTGGCTTTGCTTCAGCCGGAAGGAGAGAATAAAATGGAGCAACCAATGGACGTGGACACCCAGGAGGACCAAATCCACTGAATTAAGAACTGGACACCTTGGAGTCTACACCAGTGAAAGAAACATCCCATTCACAAACACGTCGAAAACTGGCATTTGAACATCAGAATGCATGCACATGTAGCTGTGCTCAGATGGTGAGAGACCTCGTGGGAAAAAGTGTCATCATCTGGAGGCAAAAATGTACACTTTGAGAGAAGGGCTGAAGGACATGCTTGCAGAAGCAATGAAGGAAGCCATCCGGCAAACTAAAGAAGAATGGCAAGAGGCCGCTGCCCAGCCTACCAGGAACAAACATGACCAGGCAGTACAGTATGATCTGGAAATGGTCACGCCTGATGCAATTGACCCTGAAGATTACAACTTGGAGACTGCATCATCATTCCATTTGCTAGACTTGTACACCACAACAGTGTCATCACACCACTTGGACATTACACCAGTGCCATCATCCAGCCTGCCTCATTTGGAGAGTACACCAGTTGCATCGTATCGCCTGGCCGAACGCTCGGCAACGAGAAACAATGCAAGCTTACCTGTACTTTCACCAGGGAACGCCTGTCATGTCTAGCACCCCAGCCACACAGACTGTATTTGGGACACCCTTGCCAGATATACCATTGGCTGTAATCAGCACCGAGATGGACAATGAATTTTACAGAGCTGGTAATGGTGAGATGCATCGTTATGCCCAATTAATCTTTCAAGAACATGTGCCCTAGCACTTTTACTGCAATTGGACCAAGCGTGTGAACTTTGATGGCAGTCGAAGAAAGTACCAATCCCCAACAATTTAAGAAGATATCCTCTCAAGATGTCGGGCAAGATACAGGATTGGAAAAGAAGAAATGAACTGGATAAAGGACACCTTGAATGGGGCACTGCGCATGCCAAGGAAACAAGCATGGAGGACAGTCACACAGCCACCAAGTACAGATCATCAAGCAACAAACACGACTTGAGACTTGAGGGTGCAGGGATGTGAAGAAGGATCAAAATTTCTGTCTTCAGTCATCATGGAAAAAGGTAGAGTATTGTACTGTAGTAAGTAATACTGTATAATTTACTGTACAATATAAATTTTTACACAGTACGTCTTACAGATTGAATAACAGTAATGTTAAAATGCATAGAAAAGTGTCTCAAAATCATTACAGTACTGTAATATTTACAATCCTGTTAAAGTATGAAATCTACAGTATAACATCTATAAATTAAAGTTTGCTTTACCGTTATTAAATATTGGATCTACAGTATTGTACAGTAATACTGTCTAGCATGTTTACATTACTGTTATTCAATCATATTTATAATGCAAGTCAGCTACAGTATTAGTGTACAGTACTGTTTGACAATATTTTATACAGTATTCTGTCCTCAGAACACTTAACATTTCATTTCGTGCTAGGTGTCCTGAGGACCGCGTACAGTATGAAAGACTGTTCGTACAGTATGTTGTCAGCAGAGGAAATTATGTGAACAGTAGTGTAGTGTACTGTAGTTGTAACAACATACTGTGTCATTTTCCCACCATGCACACAACCTTTGAACAACCATACTGTGTATTGCGATAAAGGTGTGATAGTTTATTATTAGTTTTGTTACAGCTTTTGGCACTCTGAGAACCTACAGTATACTGTAGTCTTGTCACAAACTCGGTGCTTAGGACCCCAAACAGTGCAGGTTTTCCAGGTTTCCTCACAGAATCACAAGTGAAATACTGTAACTACAGTAGCTTCACCTGTGGATCTTTTAAAATGTACTGTATCAGTGACTAATGAATACACCTGTGCTCCTGTTACAGTACTGTAGGTGACCTGGAAAACGTGAACTGTTTGGGGTTTTAAGGTCCAAGTTTGATAACCACTGCTGTACAGTAGGTGGCTATAACGGAAAGCTGTATAAAAGTAATTTATTTTTGTTTCACTGCATGCTAATGTCAGTCAAATACTGTACATTTACAAGTAAATAAAGCCTTACCGAAAAACTACAATACTGTACATAAAGATTTATATAAAAGTAATACTGTACATGTCATTTTACTGTATGTTGTCTAACCTACAGTAATCATTTTTGTTTAGTTTTTCCGGTCGCAATCATGAGTTCCTGATCTTTCTTCAGTCAGCATTGCAAAAGGTAGAGTATTATACTGTGGTGGATATTATAATTTGCTTACTGTGTAAACTTTAATATTTTACTACAGTATAAGTGTCACAGACCGAATAAAAGTAATGTTAACATGTATGCTGTACTGCGCAAATTTGTTTCTCAAAATCAATAATTACAGTACTGTACGGTTTTCATTATTGTTATTCAATCTGTAACCTCTGTCATTAATTATTGTGTTCGTTACGATTAATCAATATGTAACGCTTACTGTACAATACAAGTCAGCAATTAATTTTAACACTTTACTGTACAGTAAATCAGTCTTTTATACAGCACTACTGCAGCTGATGTACCCGATTTCACCCAGGTAGACCTTAGATACAGTGGAGTTGGACAATTCCATTCCCTGCCATATACTGTATAGTACTCCCAGAATTCATGTTTCTAGGTCCAGGGGTTTGGAATGGGCGTTAGTCAGTGAGGAGTCTTGTATTTACAGTCCATACTGCACTGTATATACAAGACTGTAGATTCTGCCCTCAGAACCCCTTAATGGAGGGTACTCACTGTCAGACTGCTGTACAATCAGATAACGATCGTTATCTGATCGTCTTGCATGTGCTGGATCGAACATCCAGCACATGCAGCAACCCCCCAACTACTATAACGACCCGCGATCGACGATCGCGGGTCCCTATAGTTAGCGGGCTAACCTGGTCAATATCGACCAAGTTGGCCTGCATGCACGATATCGTTATCGACCATTCTTGCCCGCATCAACCTATCATTTGAGGGGGTCATAAACTGGACGATTTGAACGATATGATCGTTATTGTTATCGTTTAAATCGTCAAGTTTATCTGACCGTGTGTATGCACCATAACATTTAATTTCATGTCAGATACAGTAGCCAGAATCAGTACAGTATGTACTGTATTCCCGGCTGATGGGATGCCAGCGGTTTAAAGATCGACAGTGGCACCACGATGTTCCAAACACCAACAGGGTCCAGTAAGTACTGTAAACCTCCCCCCTGACCCGCCTCCCAACCCTCCCCCGGTGGTGCCTTGGGGAGACTGTAAGATCTACAGTACAGTAAGAAGGTAGACAATGTGTAGATACTGTAGACACCAGATGTTAGACAGTCAATAGGTTGAAAGGGACTAAAGGTCGACACAAAGATGGTCAACACAAAAATGGTTGACATTTTTTTTTGTCTTAACCCTAATCTTCACCCTAAACCTCCCTCCTGGTACCTGACCCTAACTGTCCCTTCTAGTGCCTAGCCTAACCCTAACCTTCCCGGTAAGTGCCTAACACTCCCCCCTAGTGCCTAAGCCTAACCCAGCCCAGGAGGTCCTTAAATCTACACCCCCCATCCCCGACCTACCCATAACACTAACCCGTATACTGTACTTGCCTTTGGGGTGCCGGCATCTGTATCTTGATCTGTTGGAGATATCAGCGCCGGCATCCTGACTGCATCCCCAGTAGCCTACAAGGAACTTGATAGTACTGTACATAAAGTAGCTGAGGAAACGTTGTGAACCGTAGCGTATTGTACTTGTAACAAATGTTTTCATTATTTTTCCCAGCATGCACTGAACTTTGGAACACCCATACTGAGTGCTGAAGTGGACAGTTGGTTGGGCTGGAGAAGGAAGAGGAACTGTTGGCAGTTATCCAGTAGCTGCATTGAAGAAGGTAAGTTTGTGATACAGTAATATTTATCTCTCTTTAACAACACTCTGTAGGTGGTTCTATTGTAACTACTGTAAAATGTAAATTATTTACAGTTTCAATGCATGCGAATGTCATAATGTAATACAGTTGTTGCGTAAAGACTTACTGAAAAAAACTGCAGTAATGTATATACTTTTAGAATGTAAGCTCTTATGAGCAGGGCCCTCTGCCCTCTTGTGCTTCTCCCTACTTTACTTTCATTATTACTTCTTACTCCCCACTAGGGCACCTAACACTTGGTGGTTTATGCTCTGCTGCTTATGTGGGTGTTATGGACGCTAATGTAGCAATGCCTTGTCCTGCATTCTATTGTATTGTACCATAAGTCTTTGGTCACGTATTTGTTTATATATTTTGTAAGGCGCTGCGGAACACTTGTGGCGCCATATAAATAAATCATAATATACTCTAGTAGATTCATACTGTAAAATAGTGAATGTCTTTTTAATTTACTGTACCCTACTGTATGTTTGACCTACTTACAATAACCATTTTTGTTTATTTTTTCTAGTAGGCATCATACAGTGACCATTGGCAAATCCTGTATCCTGATCTGCATACAGTACAGTACGGCTCTCTGGACTATAGAGCTTCTCACCAAAAAGAGTGCACATTTTGTAAACCTTCAGCCATGTTGTACAGTAGCCATTGCTAATGTTTCTATTTTTTTCAGTTTGTAAACAAAGCGTTTACTGTACAATAATGTTTTTGTGCTACAGTATTTGCAGAAGGCCACACTTGTTGAATGGCACTAGGCCTAGAGAGCAATAAGGCCTTCCCTTTCTCTCTAAATGTAGGCAAGTGTGTTTCTGATGCAGCAGCCATTTTGTTTTCATATCTGATCTAAAAGCATGTATTAAAAAGGGGTGATTAACTGCATACAGTATATTACGTTGTACCTTATTCAGTAAAAGTATTGTTATTATTTTTAAAATTGGTATTTGTGTGCATTTAGTCTTTAAGTGCGTCTGAAACCCACCACGTGCATCTGTCATTGCCAGGTACAGTACTGTACAGTAGGGGTTGTTGTGAATAATGTAGTGAGCTCGACACAGTACCCCAACAGTAGTGAACAGGAATTCATCTTACTGTACTGTAGGTCAGTACATGACATACAGTACAGTAAGATCTATCCTGCACAATTTAACGATTTTCATATTATTAGTTCGTGCGCAAAAGCAGAAGATGCAGCATGGATCATGGAGATCCATGCTCCAAGAATTGGTGAAAAAAAACAAATCACAGATGCATGTACGGATAAGTGCGTTCCGTGTTGCAAGCAGTTACAGTATGATAACGAAAAGTCACTAAGACACAGATGCATAGCCATAGACGGATCAGTGAGATCTGCCCATACATCTGTGATAAAAAAAAAAATATATAGTATACAAGTGTAAGTATAAAAAAAATAAATGCATGCCTGCCCTTTACCCCCCTTCCTTCCTTAAAGCAAAACCAGACCCGGGCTTTTCAGAGCCAGTCCTGGTTTTGGATATACAGGGCACAAAAAGTGTAGGGGTCCCCTGTATTACCCCTAACCAGCACTAAGCTCATTCTAGCGGGGGAGTAATGCCACAACCAGGGGAACCCTTCCACTGGGTCCACTGGCCAAAGCATTGTGGAGCTACTGTACAGTAGTGCCCTCAATACTGATTTTATTATATATATATATATATATATATATATATATATATATATATATATATGCTGAAAAATAAGAGACGTGCACCTAAAAATGTAGTATTTAAAGTTAAACAATCTGTGCTCAAGGTAAATATTGTGCGTATCAAAAATTCAATGTTTTATAGCTCATCTGATGGCCAGGTAGCACTCCTATGGTCAGGAAGCACGTGATGGAATATGTGTTCTGGATCAGCGAATGAGCTTTTGCTTCCAGCCACACAAGTTCTCTTTCTTTTCCCAAGCCATATGGTTTGTGCTCTCCTCCGTACACTGAAAGAGTCATCACAAGAAACAACATCTGAGCACAGGATAGGATCTCACTCACTGATCCAGACAACTGTGCTGGAGAATAGCCTGCCCTCTTTAAGGTTTATTCAAGTGGTTATCATCCCTTGGACTAATATCCAGAACACATTGGCATCACATGCCTCCTGACCATAGGAGTGTTACCTGGACATCAGATAAGCTTTAAAACATAAAATTTTTGATACGCACAATATTTACTTTAAATGCTACACTATTAGGTGCATGTCTCATTTTTCAGCACCCATCTTCCCGTTGCCACACGACCACTAGAAGACTGCTGCCACCTGTTATTATCAGGAGTGGTTTTTTTTCACAAAGTATCACCACTTTCTTCAACAATATATGACTTTATTCACATAAAGAACCTAAAAATTTGCATGCCAGTTATATATATATATATATATATATATATATATATATGTGTGTGTGTATATAGATACCGGTATGTATTTATATAAATGATAAAACTCACACATCACCAAGTGATTTCTTTGTAGTAAATATTTAAATAAATAAAAAAGTCCCTTACCAGGTCTCAAACCTGGGATGCCCACTCTGCAAGGCGCTCACCCAAACCTCTAGCCCACACACGCCAGCCGTGTCGAAAGCCGCACCCGTCTTGTACAACACACAGTGCATCAGCCTAGTGCTGATGTACTGTGTGTCACTCTCGACTGGCTCCACTGGGCATGTGCAGTACTATGAGACTCCATACACCAAAGCAAAGCGCGACTAGCCGGGCGCTACGTGGCGTACTGTATGGGGCACCACACACCACTTTCTTGAGCACACAGTGCATCAGCAGTACAGTGGCATAAAGTAGCATAGAAATGCCAGGTGGTATGAAGTTGTAGACAATGTATTGAGTTCAGTAGGCTTGGATAAAAATACTGAACTTCAATTGCTCGGTCTTTATGCAATGCTGGGAGTGCGTCTTTTTGGTCAACACAGATACCTGTATAAATGACAGAACTCGCACACTACCAAGTCCTGTAGTGAAGATTTAAAAAAAAAAAAAAAAAAAGTCCATTACCAGATCTCAAACCCGGGACGCCCACTCTGCAAGGCGCTCACCCAAACTCTAACCCACACACGCTAACTGTGTCAAAAGCCGCACCTGTCTTGTACAGCTGATGCACTGTGTCTCTCTTCCAACTGGCTCCACTGGGAATGCGCAGTACTATGAGACTCCATATGCCACAGCATAGCACAACTAGCAGGGTGCTACGTGGAGTATTGTATGGAGCGAACACACAGTGCATCAGCAGTACAGTGGCAAAAAGTAGCATAGAAATGCCAGGTGGTGGGAAGTTGTGGACAATGTATTGAGTTCGGCAGCATTGAATAGATGCGAATGATGGTTGGGGAACATTAGTGAATATTTATTCCGCCTCATTAAAAGCTGTGCGTGCGAGTGAAATATTTTTATAAAAAAAGTATAGGACTCACACTTAATGTAATGATTTAAAACTTTTACACATTCTTCTACAGCCCTCATTCCATGAGGAAAACGCTGTACTATAGTGTGCCGAATCATAGCTTCTGTCAGCCAATCATCGGGCGGTGATGCAGACAATGCATTGGACATCGGACGCATGCGTAGTGGACAAAAAGTTGTATTACACGTGATGACTTCTTCCTGCGGTATGTTCCGTTACTATTAATACTGAATGGCGCGACTCAAGGTGTACCGTGTGGTGCGAGATGCATGGTGTGCTACATGGCATACAGAGCAACAAACTAGGTGGGCCCATCTGTATTTGACTGTTTGTTGCCTGTCACGGTTCGTGCTGGGTCCCGCAACAAGGAATTTAATGCCTTAATTGACTCTGGAGCAACGGGGAACTTTATCGTGGTTACGTGAACTTAAGGTTCTGGTTAAACCACTTCTGCAGACGTTGGCTCTCTCAGCATTAGATGGCAGTACCATCCAATGAGGTGCCAT
This sequence comes from Taudactylus pleione, assembly GCA_031769625.1. Classification (NCBI taxonomy): domain Eukaryota; kingdom Metazoa; phylum Chordata; class Amphibia; order Anura; family Myobatrachidae; genus Taudactylus; species Taudactylus pleione. Next base: position 1,142,385 of record JAUIMM010000883.1, read on the forward strand.
TACCTCAACCTCACTACAGGTCTCTTTCAGCATTGGGGCCCTGCATCAGGAGGTGATTGAACTTCTAGTGTTACCAAAATGTACTCTTGTTCTTGTATTAGGATTGCTCTGGCTCCAAGCTCATAATCCTACTGTAGATTGGTCTACCATGCATGTATTAGCATGGGGATCTAGCTGCCATCAAAAATGTCTTCCTCGTATAGTTCCCGTGTGGACTCATCAAGTTACTCCTGAGACCTCTGCTTCTAGTACGTCATCTATCTCCATTGCTTCAAGCCCAAAACTCCGGAGTTCACCCTAAAAGGAGGGGGTACTGTGGCTTCCCCTAATCTCCCATGCGGTCAGACGCCAGATGCAGTGGCGGGTGAGTACTCTCCCTGGGGACTGCTAAGACTTCCAGGCGATTCTCCATTGCGAAGTTCTTGTGGCTGTTGTCATAGGCGCATCCATGTTGTCTGTATCATTTGACCAGATCTTTCTCCAATGGTAGCCCTGCGGTCGCTCAGCTGATTCTTTCCTCCAATGACCAGCTACCTAGGTATATAAAGCTAGACTCCGAGAACAGGAAGTTGCCTGAACAACTTCACTACTTCCAGTAGCTGTTTGCACCGTTCCAGGCTCCACGCTGAACTTACCTCCAGTGTCTTTTCTCAGGATTCTCCAGTGATATTCTCAGCGCTATTCACCAGTGTTATTCTGCACTACTATTCTCCAGTGAATAATCACCAGTGCTGTTCTTTAGCGTTATTCTCCAGTGATAATCAAGAGACATATTCTTCTGTGGTAATCTTCTGTACTATTCTACAGTGCTACTCCCAGTACATACAATACCTGTCACCTAGTCTTATTGCTATTTCCCAGGTACCTGAAGCCCATATCCCAATTGACAGGGTCACTGGTGAAAACCACCAGCGAGTTAGACCCCACGCCTCTGATCAGGTCTCGCCAACACTCGTATCTAGCCGATGAGGAAGACCTACATCCTTCCTCCTCATCTGCTGCTCTCTCCTCACCCCAGTACCCAGCCCTCCCACTGAAGATCCCCAGGAGGGAGGTTGTGACATCTATATTAAATACAAACCACATCAAAGACAATCTGTGACTGCTCTGGTCCTATTTTGATATTTACTGTGGCAAAAAAAATAAAAATAAACTCCCAACCCACATTCACCACCCAGCCACTAACCCATATTACAGGCGGAGCTTGAAAAATGGCAGGAGCTGATTGGTTGGTACTATCTCTCTCTCTCTCCAAGGTTTGCTTCATATACCCGCAGGTTTCCAACTTGAAACTCGAGGAAAACTTAGCCATGTTCCCCAATCCCCCTTGGCTATACATCCAGTCCACCCATTCAAAAGTGGGTAAGCTTATTTCAAGCAGTCTACTGGTATATACACAGGTAGGCAATATATTGCTGTTGATGCATTCTAGTTGGACTGTAACAAAAATAGGGCAAACAGTGAGCAACAGAATTACTGTGACCTTCAACAGGAGGCGCTGTAATACAGTACATTTACCATCAACTGCCACATGACAATCCACTGCTGTGTTAAGTTTAATGTCTCTTTAAAAGAATCAACAGCTGTTTTATTAGACCAAGCAAAGAACTGGTGGTATCCCAGTGCACAAAGATTCTTATGCAAGTCACCTTAATAAAGTAGTCCTTCAATTTAGCAACAATTACTGTCATTTATCAGCCCGAGCAGCAATAAGGCAAAGAATCGACAGCTTTCAAGAGCAGCGGATAATGATATGCAAAGCCATAACGCAGCTCTGTGCGACTGTCTCCATCCCGTCAATAGATCTTGCAGTACCTACAATTTATCAATAGGAATGTGGTAACCTATGAAGGCCTGGCAAAGAAGATAAATATGGACTAGGAAAGGATAGAAATAATAAAAAAAAAAAGGTTTCGAGAACATTTGAATTTTAAGTGATAAAGTGCTGGCTAGATCTAATTCACATGCAGAAAGGGGATCATCTCAGTCTTTGCTGAGCAGGAGGAAGGGATTACGGAGTGCAATCTCTGTACGACGACTGCAAAACAGCATAGGAGTAAGTGAAAGAGTAAAACAACACGTTAACGTATTCACAGACCATCAACAAGTTCCAAATATTGAAAGTTTGGGTGAAATAATTATAATGAACCTATGATTTAGGTCTTTGAAAACTTCTCATTGACAGACGTAATGATCGAAACTTTGAAAACTTCTGAATATGGAACAATATTTACAGCACTAATAATGGAACAGTTCCTTTAAGAAATTATCAGTAGCAATGGAGTTATCTTAAGGAGCCACTATGGGACACTAAGTGGGCGATTCAATTCAGTGCGAAGTTTAATAGCATGAATGAGCGCTGGGAATGAGTTCCCGCAGATATTCAATTGTTCCCATTGCGCCCGCCCTCGGGAGATGCAGGTTACGTCGCCTTCAGCCAGTTGTTTGGTCATGATAACCTGCATTTTCCAGTGCCGGAAGCGATGACGTTAGCGTATGCACCAACCCTGAAACCAGCATCGCGGTTAGCACTGCAGCCAATTGAAGAGCTCCAGGAACTCATTCCCGGCGCTTTAACATCGCACTGAATTGAATCGCCCCCCTAAGGGGCCAATTTATCACACAATTTTGTAGCGATGACTTATTTCTCCTCCGCACATATTGCGGCAAAAATAAATATATTTTTGGGGTAATTTTTGAAGGGTCTCTTGCGGTGACAGTAATTCCCATAACTGCCTGTCCAGGTGGAGAATAAAAAGTAAAGGGATAGTTTTACTACCTAGTATGGGGTGGATTACTTTGGATTCCTCTCAGGAGAAACTTGTGATACTGTAGGCCAGTGCTTGCCAATTTCGGTCTTCAAGGTACACCAACAGTCCATGTTTTAAGGATATACATACATACATACATACATAGATGGTTAAATCAAGGTATAGGTACTTATTAAGTCACCTGTACCCAAGTATGGCTATCCTTAAAACCTGGACTGCTCGTTTGCCTCAAGGGTTGAATTTAGGAAACACTGTTTTTTTTTTTAATGTAATTACTGAAACACAGGTAAATAAAATAACCAAGGATCAGTGAGTTTTTATATAGTCACATGAAATAAATATGTTATGTAGGTATGATCCTGATATAGATTTAGATAACAGGCAACTTTTTTTTTTTCGTTCCTTTTAATCAAATTTCTCATCTCACCCAATTTCCAGCACTGACAGATTCAGCATACACTGTGTACTGTATCTCAATAGCCTTGTGTAGAGGAGAGGTGTCCACGCTTCCCCTCTAATCTATACATGGTCAGGGGCGTCTTTATAATGGGTGCAAGGTGTGCGGTGCATGTCCAGGGGGCCCACGCTAGAAACACCAGAGCAGAGAGCGACACCCCAAGCAGGAAAGAGGAACTGCAAGGATTGTGATAGGTGCAGGGTGTTAGAATGAACACTATAATGTGTACCTGCGATTTTTCATTCTCGACAACTCTCCCTCATTGTCACGGAGACTCACTGACTCCCTGAAGAGCCTAGCAATCTCCCTGATTGCACCTAAATGCCCCCATACAGAGATTGATTGCAGCAATCGTGCAATTTGCAGTCTCTGACGTATGGGGGCCTTTACCCTCATTATGAAGCTGTTATATAAAAAACTAATCAGATCCATACATTCAAATTGGATCATTAGTACCATTTCCCTGCATTGGGTATAAGGCACAATGATCCCTATAGCTACTAGGGGTGAGCGGGTTCGGATTTCTGAAATCCGAACCCCCCCGAGCCCCCCCGATCCGAGTCCGATCCGAGTCAGGCTCGACTTTTCCCGCCTGACTCGGATCTGAAATCGAGGCAAAACGTCATCTTCCCGCCTTCCGAGTCTCGCGGGTTTTGGATCCTATATAAGGTACACACGTCGGCGCCATTTTCTCACTCGGCTGTGGACAGTGAAGAGGGAGGGTGGGAGTTAGGGCTGTGTAGTGTAGTGTAGTGTAGTGCTGCTGTTGTCCACTACTTCAAAGTCCATAGGGGCTGGCTGTGTTGTGCTGTGCTGCTGTTGTTAATAGGGGCTGTGTCCACTACTTCAAAGTCCATAGGGGCTGGCTGGACTGTGTTGTGCAGTCAGTTCTCCATAGGGGCTGTGTCCACTCCAAAGTCCTGTGCAGTGTCCCAGTCCTAAAGGAGTGCTGTAGTGTTGTCCAGGGGGTGCTCTGTCCATCAGGGGTGCTCCCCCCAAGTGCTAAAAAAATAATATATTTTCTGTGTTTGTGAATTGTGTGCGCAGTAGCCGCACGTGCATCAACAAAGTAGTGCCAAGCGTGCGCCTGTGTCATAAGTAAAGGGCCGGCTGGCTTGACCGTTAAGGGTGCTGTAACCCCCGAAAGTACACTCCAGTCCAAACCAAAAAAAAAATTATTTTCTGTGTTTGTGAATTGTGTGCGCAGTAGCCGCACGTGCATCAACAAAGTAGTGCCAAGCGTGCGCCTGTGTCATAAGTAAAGGGCCGGCTGGCTTGACCGTTAAGGGTGCTGTAACCCCCGAAAGTACACTCCAGTCCAAACCAAAAAAAAAATTATTTTCTGTGTTTGTGAATTGTGTGCGCAGTAGCCGCACGTGCATCAACAAAGTAGTGCCAAGCGTGCGCCTGTGTCATAAGTAAAGGGCCGGCTGGCTTGACCGTTAAGGGTGCTGTAACCCCCGAAAGTACACTCCAGTCCAAACCAAAAAAAAAATTATTTTCTGTGTTTGTGAATTGTGTGCGCAGTAGCCGCACGTGCATCAACAAAGTAGTGCCAAGCGTGCGCCTGTGTCATAAGTAAAGGGCCGGCTGGCTTGACCGTTAAGGGTGCTGTAACCCCCGAAAGTACACTCCAGTCCAAACCAAAAAAAATATTATTTTCTGTGTTTGTGAATTGTGTGCGCAGTAGCCGCACGTGCATCAACAAAGTAGTGCCAAGCGTGCGCCTGTGTCATAAGTAAAGGGCCGGCTGGCTTGACCGTTAAGGGTGCTGTAACCCCCGAAAGTACACTCCAGTCCAAACCAAAAAAAAAATTATTTTCTGTGTTTGTGAATTGTGTGCGCAGTAGCCGCACGTGCATCAACAAAGTAGTGCCAAGCGTGCGCCTGTGTCATAAGTAAAGGGCCGGCAGGCTTGACCGTTAAGGGTGCTGTAACCCCCGAAAGTACACTCCAGTCCAAACCAAAAAAAAAATTATTTTCTGTGTTTGTGAATTGTGTGCGCAGTAGCCGCACGTGCATCAACAAAGTAGTGCCAAGCGTGCGCCTGTGTCATAAGTAAAGGGCCGGCTGGCTTGACCGTTAAGGGTGCTGTAACCCCCGAAAGTACACTCCAGTCCAAACCAAAAAAAAAATTATTTTCTGTGTTTGTGAATTGTGTGCACTGTGGCTGCACGTGCATCAACAAAGGAGCAGCGCCAAGCGTGCGCCTGTGTCCCATAAGTAAAGAGCCGGCTGGCTCATTTCTTAAAGGGTGGTGTAACCCACAAAGTGCACTACTCTCCAGCAAAAATAAAATAATATTTTCTGTGTTTGTGTGCGCTTTAGCCGCACGTATATATATCAATATAACATAAATGGAGGACCAAACTTTCTCCGATAAAAATAAAATAGGGAAAGATCAAGAACCACTTCCTCCTAGTGCTGTTGCTGCTGCTGGGAGTTGTTCATCATCCCAGAGAGGAAGTAGGAACATCACTACTTTTACTAAACAATTGACCCTCCAACAGTCCCTAGCGATGAGGATGAAGTACGACAGCAGTCATCCTGAAGCAAAACGTATAACTGAGGCCTTGACTGCTATGTTGGTGTTAGACGTGCGTCCGGTATCCGACATTAGTGCAGTGGGATTTAGACAATTGATGGAGGTAGTGTGTCCTCGGTTCCAAATCCCGTCTAGATTCCACCTGCATCCTCAAAGCAGCAGCGACAAGCGTGCGTCTGTCTGTTAAAGGGTGGTGACACCCTCAAAGTGTGCTACACAAACAATTAAAATATTGTTCTTTTTTTTTCTGTCTTTGTGAATTGTGTGGGCTGTAGCCGCACCTGCATCCTTAAAGCAGCAGCGACAAGCGTGCGTCTGTCTGTTAAAGGGTGGTGACACCCTCAAAGTGTGCTACACAAACAATTAAAATATTGTTCTTTTTTTTTTGGTCTTTGTGAAATGTGTGGGCTGTAGCCGCACCTGCATCCTTAAAGCAGCAGCGACAAGCGTGCGTCTGTCTGTTAAAGGGTGGTGACACCCTCAAAGTGTGCTACACAAACAATTAAAATATTGTTCTTTTTTTTTCTGTCTTTGTGAATTGTGTGGGCTGTAGCCGCACCTGCATCCTTAAAGCAGCAGCGACAAGCGTGCGTCTGTCTGTTAAAGGGTGGTGACACCCTCAAAGTGTGCTACACAAACAATTAAAATATTGTTCTTTTTTTTTTGGTCTTTGTGAAATGTGTGGGCTGTAGCCGCACCTGCATCCTTAAAGCAGCAGCGACAAGCGTGCGTCTGTCTGTTAAAGGGTGGTGACACCCTCAAAGTGTTCTACACAAACAATTAAAATATTGTTCTTTTTTTTTCGGTCTTTGTGAAATGTGTGGGCTGTAGCCGCACCTGCATCCTTAAAGCAGCAGCGACAAGCGTGCGTCTGTCTGTTAAAGGGTGGTGACACCCTCAAAGTGTTCTACACAAACAATTAAAATATTGTTCTTTTTTTTTCGGTCTTTGTGAAATGTGTGGGCTGTAGCCGCACCTGCATCCTTAAAGCAGCAGCGACAAGCGTGCGTCTGTCTGTTAAAGGGTGGTGTAACTCTCAAAGTGCTCCAAAAAAAAAAAAAACTATTTTTTTAATGTGTTTGTGACTTGTGTGCGATGTAGCCGCACCTGCATCCTTAAAGCAGCAGCGACAAGCGTGCGTCTGTCTGTTAAAGGGTGGTGACACCCTCAAAGTGTGCTACACAAACAATAAAAATATTCTTCTTTTTTCTGTCTATGTGAATTGTGTGGGCTGTAGCCGCACCTGCATCCTTAAAGCAGCAGCGACAAGCGTGCGTCTGTCTGTTAAAGGGTGGTGACACCCTCAAAGTGTGCTACACAAACAATTAAAATATTGTTCTTTTTTTTTCGGTCTTTGTGAAATGTGTGGGCTGTAGCCGCACCTGCATCCTTAAAGCAGCAGCGACAAGCGTGCGTCTGTCTGTTAAAGGGTGGTGACACCCTCAAAGTGTGCTACACAAACAATTAAAATATTGTTCTTTTTTTTTCTGTCTTTGTGAATTGTGTGGGCTGTAGCCGCACCTGCATCCTTAAAGCAGCAGCGACAAGCGTGCGTCTGTCTGTTAAAGGGTGGTGACACCCTCAAAGTGTGCTACACAAACAATTAAAATATTGTTCTTTTTTTTTTGGTCTTTGTGAAATGTGTGGGCTGTAGCCGCACCTGCATCCTTAAAGCAGCAGCGACAAGCGTGCGTCTGTCTGTTAAAGGGTGGTGACACCCTCAAAGTGTTCTACACAAACAATTAAAATATTGTTCTTTTTTTTTCGGTCTTTGTGAAATGTGTGGGCTGTAGCCGCACCTGCATCCTTAAAGCAGCAGCGACAAGCGTGCGTCTGTCTGTTAAAGGGTGGTGACACCCTCAAAGTGTTCTACACAAACAATTAAAATATTGTTCTTTTTTTTTCGGTCTTTGTGAAATGTGTGGGCTGTAGCCGCACCTGCATCCTTAAAGCAGCAGCGACAAGCGTGCGTCTGTCTGTTAAAGGGTGGTGTAACTCTCAAAGTGCTCCAAAAAAAAAACAAACTATTTTTTTAATGTGTTTGTGACTTGTGTGCGATGTAGCCGCACCTGCATCCTTAAAGCAGCAGCGACAAGCGTGCGTCTGTCTGTTAAAGGGTGGTGACACCCTCAAAGTGTGCTACACAAACAATAAAAATATTCTTCTTTTTTCTGTCTATGTGAATTGTGTGGGCTGTAGCCGCACCTGCATCCTTAAAGCAGCAGCGACAAGCGTGCGTCTGTCTGTTAAAGGGTGGTGACACCCTCAAAGTGTGCTACACAAACAATTAAAATATTGTTCTTTTTTTTTCGGTCTTTGTGAAATGTGTGGGCTGTAGCCGCACCTGCATCCTTAAAGCAGCAGCGACAAGCGTGCGTCTGTCTGTTAAAGGGTGGTGACACCTCAAAGTGTTCTACACAAACAATTAAAATATTGTTCTTTTTTTTTTGGTCTTTGTGAAATGTGTGGGCTGTAGCCGCACCTGCATCCTTAAAGCAGCAGCGACAAGCGTGCGTCTGTCTGTTAAAGGGTGGTGACACCTCAAAGTGTTCTACACAAACAATTAAAATATTCTTCTTCTTTTTTCTGTCTTTGTGAATTGTGTGGGCTGTAGCCGCACTTGCATCCTCAAAGCAGCAGCGACAAGCGTGCGTCTGTCTGTTAAAGGGTAGTGTAACCCTCAAAGTGTGCTCCACAAACAATAAAAATATTCTTTTTTTTTTCTGTCTTTGTGAATTGTGTGGGCTGTAGCCGCACTTGAATCCTCAAAGCAGCAGCGACAAGCGTGCGTCTGTCTGTTAAAGGATTACATCGGTGACAGCATCCAAGTAGGCATGTCAGACAGTCCGTACCTGTACTGGCAGGAAAAAGAAGCAATTTGGAGGTCCCTGTACAAACTGGCTCTATTTTACCTGAGTTGCCCCCCCTCCAGTGTGTACTCCGAAAGAGTGTTTAGTGCAGCCGGGAACCTTGTCAGCGAAAGGCGTAGGAGGTTGCTTCCACAAAATGTGGAGAAGATGATGTTCATAAAATGAATTATCAACTCTTCCAGGGAGACCAGCCTCCAGAACGTACAGAGGGACCTGTGGTTCCAGCAGGGACGAATTAATACTCTGTGAGGATGAGGATGTACACACTGAAGAGGGTGAGGAATCGGTGGATGAGGAGGATGAGGATGACATCTTGCCTCCGTAGAGCCAGTTTGTGCAGGGACAGATAAATTGCCAGCTTGTTTTGTGGGGGCCCAAACGAACCAATCATTTCAGCCACAGTTGTGTGGCAGACCCTGGCGCTGAAATGATTGGTTTGTTAAAGTGTGCATGTCCTGTTTATACAACATAAGGGTGGGTGGGAGGGCCCAAGGACAATTCCATCTTGCACCTCTTTTTTTTCTTTGCATTATGTACAGTTTGGGGCCTAGTTTTTCAATGCCATCCTGTCTGCCACTGCAGTTTCACGCCTAGATGGGTCACGTGTTTGTGCCGCCCACTTGTGTCGCTTAGCATAGTCATCCAGCTACCTCGGTGCAACCTTTTGGACATAAAAACACTATTGTGAGGTGTGAGGTATTCAGAATAGACTGGAAATGAGTGGAAATTAAGGTTATTGAGGTTAATAATAGCATAGGAGCAGAAAAACCTACAAATTCTGTGATTTTAGCTGTTTTTATGCTTTTTTTCAAAAAAATACAGATCCAAAACACAAAACCCAGAACCCAAAACACGCAAGGGTGGTTTTGGCAAAACCAATCCAGATCCAAAACACGAAGAAAGATCCAGATCCAAAACCAAAACACAAAACACGAAAAGTGGCCGGTGCACACCCCTAGTAAACACAATAGTCTCTGGTTTGTATATGACACGTCAGTGCCCCCTGCTGCAAAATGCCTGTAATCTCAGCATTTTGTAGCGGGGGCGTGGCCGCCAGGACGCGATTGTGCAGTCAGCCGATGCAGCAAGCTACTGAGATACAGCAGGCTGGGTGCTAGAAGCAGCAGAGCAGAGAGAGTGACACTCCAGGCAGGAAAGAGCAACTGCACGGGTTTTAACAGGTAACACAAATTATACTTTAGTTACAAATACATCATTGATGTCCTATTAGAACTGTAGTCCATACGGAAGCATACTGGGAGTTGTAGTCTGCACTGTAACCATTTAAGCTTTGCATCTGAGAAGGATAAAGTACACATGCGATGATAGCAGGAGAGTTCTGGGTGGGAGCGATGGCCAGCCGTCAGGCAGGGAGGCAGAGATAACGTAATGGATTATCTGCAGTAATATGGGCCTCATTGTGCTTCGCACGAATAAGCTATTGTCTGCAATAATGACACGCCCACTTGCAGCGTCATAAGTTGCTTTGAACGCAGCAGCACCAACATCTGCTTAGCCACCCCGTTACCTCCCAGGAACGCACACTGAATTCCACAGACCGTGCGTCCGATTCTGTTCTGCGCCTGAGCGCTAACAATCGGGACACATGCGCTGTGCGGCATCAGCTCAGAATCAGGCCCCATATGTCCTAAATTACTGCCAATATAGGGCCTGCTTCAGAATTGTACGCTATGCCGATATTTTTGCAGTTGAGCGATTATCGGTAAACTGCGCATGTGTGTAAGTCGCACTGCTTGTGCGTCAAGGTGCATTGCCGTCGCCGCTTGCAGTGACTTTTTACTCACAGTGACAGCCAAGGGAACGTTTCAGGAAGGTAATGAGGAGTGGTGACAGGGGGCCTGATTCAGCGAGGAACGCAGGTGCTTATACGCACGCAATCGGCCGATTAATTCACACTGCGCAGGTGTATGCATTTCAGTGGCCGCGGGAAAGCGATCGCAGCATATACGCAGACCAATGGCTGAGTGATTGACAGGAAGTGCGGTTTGTGGGTGGCGGCGGGTGGTCGGGTGAATGCAAGCGTGCCAGTGCATTGGGACGGCGTTGCAGGGGCATTCATAAATTATCCACAGCGATACCATATGCATCGTAAGACCTCATAGCGTACACTAATGTATCCGCCTTAACTGTGCATATGGGTCCGATGGTACTCGATGTTACCGATTGTTTCGATATGTTGGCCAAGTATACGGATGTGAGTAAGAGGAAGGGGCGTCCTCATGTCAGGCTGCGATCGCAATGCAAATGCACACATTTACATATCACCGCTGATATTAGCAACTGCGCCACGTGCGCATAAGCAGAATAGCGATCCGCAGTGAATCGGGCCCAGAGAACGCAAGCGCGTCACGACCGTTTTTGGGGTGTGTCACAGCGATCCCGTACACAGTGAAAATGTCTCCGGCGTCTTGGTTCCCGCGGCCCCTTCTGACTTACTCAGTACTGTGATAATCGATGGTCTGCGAGCGATGCTGCGACTTTGTACGCAGATGTTTGAATTTGCAGAGCTGCAGGTGGGCGCCTCAATACAATCCTCAGCGTGTGCGGCATTTACATACTTTCGCACAGCGGGTGAGTACGGGATGGCGGCTGCGATGACATTAGCCTCCGTCTCTGAATCAGGTCTATCGTTCAGCGGCCAGAGTTACTTTTCCGTAGCTCAGATGAACAGAACGTTTGTTGTTCACGACAACGGGAAGACAACATGGAAGATAATGTTTCTCATTGTATTTTATTAAAGTTTACGACATAATATAAAAAATGTATCTGCTTCCAAGTATCCTTGTTCTGAGAGCTGGGAAGGAAAACTGCCTGTAACTCAGCGCTAATGACCTCATGTAAGGCTATACAGCACCTCCGAGATCCACCGGCTGATATCTCCCCGCAATAATACAATAACTCTCTTTCAAATGTTTTATTCCAATAATGTTTTGTCCTTTTGTATCCGCCATTCACAACACAGGAAGAGATGTTCACATCATTTAAAACCATGCAGGAGATACTTTTCTTGTGTCATTTCTACAAGGAATCGTGTAAAAGTAAAAACAATTCCCAAAGCAGTATGGTAACGGTATAGAAACACGCGGTTGTATTATAGGGCCTGATTCAGAGCCACTCGTAAGCGGCAGCTCGTTCGCTCCGAGCGATGTTTGTCCAACTGCGCATGCGTACGGATTGTTATACGCATGCGCGAACCAGTCAGTGCGGTCGAAATTCATGTGCTCGCAAAATAGCGAATGCCTGATAATTTGAGTGACAGGATGAGGCGTATGTGGGTGGTAACAGGGGAAGGTGCTTGAAAACGGGGAGTGGAGATCCGATCGCAGGCGTGCTTAAAGGTCAAAACGGGCGTTTTATGGGTGTGCATATTTAAAACAGCAGCGTCATTGACCACGTCACTGGGTTATTTTATAGCCAGAACTGCTCGCAAGATTGTGGTAGCAAAAACCAACCACAAGAATAGCGAGCAGCTCATACCCTGGTCGATGTACTCGATTAATCAAATAAATAGCGGACATGATGTAGGATGCGAGCGGCCAGGGGGCGTAGTTTCCCAAAAAACGACCGCAAGTTTTGTTCGCTCGTTCAGACCTAGAGGCATGAACAGACCGCAAACAGCGAACGGTTCATTTGAATAGCCACCCCTATTTTCAGGACGAGTAAGCGCTAATTGCGTCCGGCTCTGAATCAGGCCCATAGTCTCTAATACAATAGACTAGTGGGTAAGAAAGGATAATTAACCCCCACAACATTTTCTTTTTTGTCTCCAAGGTCCCTATTTATCATAATCCACATTTTTAACGAGGATGTGATACATTTTTTATGCCCAAATTAGCAACGTGATCATTGTAATTTTCACATGATTTTAGTAAGAAGCTCCGATAAGCCCCTAGCCCGGCGAAGAGCTGGAAGCAAAGTGATAGCTTACGGTGAAAGCTTGCCTCCTGGTTAGGGTCCTCTGCTCGTACTGCGCATGGTGTCAGTGGGGTACAACGGAGAGAGATCTGTCTCCAAAAGAATCCCCATAACAGTAGCCCATAGGCTACCATAGGCCAATGCCATCTTCAGATGGCGTTAGCAACCCTGGCCTAGCTTCGGAATGCTTCGCACTCTGAAGCTTGGCAAATCCAACTGGTTTCATCTCCAAACGTTGGCAGAATAGTTCCACAGCACACGGGTGCACTGTGAACGGTGCCGACTGGGACGGTGCCGTGGTGTGAATGGGGTCTGTACTGGGTCTGACCTAGTTAAGAAGCGTGATCTTAGAATACCGAAGCCATGCCGTGCCCTGCATTGTCTGAGTGTCTCTTAGGCTGGGACAAGAGAGTTTTGCAGACAGGGACTGTGGGCCTGATTCAGACCCGCTCATGAGTGTCGAGCGCTCGCAAGCGGGTCGATGTTGCCCAAGTGCGAATGCGCACGACGGAGGCGGCTCCGTCGTGCGCATGCGCGAGACCCGAATAACGACGGCCAAGCCGTCGTTATGGGTCTCACACCAAATGGGGCGTGCTGTCGATGGTGATTGACAGCACGCCCCCTTTGGTGGGCGTGCCGGGGGCATGGCTGCCCAGACGGAGGCATTCCCATGGGAACGCCTACCGTCTGGGGCCGGCCCCACTGACATCACTAGTGATGTCAGTAGGAGTGCTCTCGGCTCTGATAGAGCCAAAAGCACTCCAGGGCTTGCCGCAGACGAGACCCTACCACAAGGGTCTCGTCGCAAGCCCGATGGTCGCGATGGTCTTGACCATCGCGACCATCATTTTGGCCGCTCGCTATAGCTGTGGGTGGTCACCCACAGCTATGCGAGCGGCCAGGAGGCGGCTCCAAAAAGTAAGAGGGACGGCCCTGAGTGAGCGCTCTGTCAGAGCGTCCGGCTCTGAATCAGGGCCTGTGTACCATACTTACCGACATTCACTCCCTCCTTCCGGGAGGGAACTGAATGTCTGCATACAGCGGGGGGCATGAAAGGGTGTCGATAAACTATTCTGGGCAGGGGCGCGATTGCCTCATCGTGGCCCCGCCCCCTCTTCACAATGCCGAAATTAACGGCATTGTGACGCAGGGGGCGGGACCACGATGACGCGATTCAGCACGAATCGCCTCTCCCCCCCCCTTCACCTGCTGCAGGGGTTTCTATCATTACTGCGGAGGGGACTGGACGTGTCAGCAGTGGCTTGCCTGCCTTTCCGGGGGGCCGGGAGTTGCACCCGATATTCGGGAGGCTTCCGGCCAAATCAGGAGGGTAGGCAAGCCTGCTGTGCACACTGATGGTGAATCCGGATGCCCGGTAAGCAATACATAGGAATGGCAGTATCACTTGGTAAAAGTCACTGGAAGGATAATGGATGTGGATGACTGAGATGTTGAGTATGCAATATTGAGCAAAATATAAGTGGAAAGAGGATTACATTAATGGACAGTAGAGTGAGGCTTGTAATAATGTTACTTGGTCAATGCATTCTTACGGCAATTCTGGTTTTAAACATCAGTTGTCAAAATAAATAAATAAACCTTTGCAGTTGATATAAGGTACCACTAGATGGCAGTCACAAACCTACTGTATACAAACAGCCTAGGGGTGCAGTTCACATCGTCCTTCTCTCAAGTGAAAAGGACTCGGGGTTCTTTCACACCTATTCACCGGTAATGCACTATGGGCCTGATTTGGAGTTGAACGCTATGTTAATATTTTTATTACAGCGCATGCGTCTAAGTCGCACAGCGCACGTGTCCTGATGACTCTGCGATGTCGCTTGCAGAGAGGATTTAGACACAGAGTGATTGACAGATAGGGACCATTCGTGGGTGGTAACAGAGGGGTGGTTTTGAAAAACGCAAACGCGTCGCACCCATTTTATGGACGTGTCGGATTCAGCGGCTGCGTCTTCGTACGAAGTTTCACAGGCTCCGGCCATTCTGAGCAGCGAGCCAGATGCTGTGACTTTTGTACGCAGATACTGCAACTTTTTACGCATCCCTTGGATTTGCAAAGTGGCGTCTCAATACATATCCCAGTGTCTGCGACATTTGTATATTAACTCACAGGGCTAAATTTAATAAAGTGAGAATTTTTAGAATTGGAGATGTTGCCCATAGCAACCAATCAGATTTTTCTTAACATTTAACTAGCACCTTCTAGAAGATAATAGCTAGAATCTGATTGGTTGCTATGGGCAACAACTCCAGGAGACTGTAAAATCATCAAATCATAATGTTTAAACAGCATGAAAGATAAGTAGCAGGTAGAGCATGTTACTCCCTGATCCCCACTGAGGGGGAGTCCTGCCTCTCACTATACACCGTAATAAGTTCATGTTACTCCCTGATCCCCACTGAGGGGGAGTTCTGTCTCTCACTATACACCGTAATAAGCTCATGTTACTTTCTGGCTGATTATATTGAGCTAGTGTTACGTAGTATGCCAGACCCGCGGTGAATGATCCCTCAGACGCGCTTCAGGCCTCTGCGATTGTCCCTGGTTCCCAGGTTGCACTCTCCTGCCTATAGAAGCGGCGCTCTCCGCTGTGTGTAAGCTCTCCGCTGTGTGTAAGCAAGGTGTGCCGTTTTAGGGATAGATTTACTAAATTATTATGTTTTGGACCCGATAATTAGAATTTTTGATCGCCGTTATTCGCGGCAATAAGAAATTGGCTTCCGCCAAAATGTACTAAAAATCACAGGCAGGGAGAGGGGCTCCGAACTAGCCCGTCCCTGCGATGTGTAAAGAAAGGGAACTGTGCAAAGACAATCCTGTTACTTCTATAGGGTGAGCCAGGACTGTTCTGCACGTGTGCGGTCTGCTGACCACTGATGGGGAGGGTTCTAGGGGAACCTTCTCCTGGTAATTTTTGCAAATTGGTAGCCCATAGGCTACTATGGGATAACGGCATCTGGAGATGGCATTACCTATCGGGGGCCAAACTCGCTTGCAGATTTGCAGCCCCCCATAGTAGCCTACTTATAGGGGCTGTGGATGCTATCAGAAGTGGAGGGAGCGCAGCAGATATTGGGGCAGAAGCTCTGGAAAAGTGATAAAGTGGAGAGTGGTAAACGACCATCCAGTCAGCTCCCAACTGTCATGTTACAGGGTGTGTTTGAAAAAATGACAGTTGGGAGCTGATTGGCTGGTCGTTTATCACTCTCCACTTTATCACTACCCAGAGCTTCATACATCTGGCCCATTGTGTGGTCCCTCCAGGAAGGGGCTGCCAGGACGGTGCAGCAGGAAGGGTGGGGGTGGTTTAAGTAGACGGAGCAGGGGCATGTCGACCCGATTGTGGCCTCGCCCCCCGCTTTATAATGCCGATATTACCGGCATTATAAAGCAGGGAGCGGGGCTATGATGACGCGATTTAGCACGTATCGCGTCATCGCACCCCTGGGCCGCCCACTTTTGTGGGAGTCGAGGGGGGGCCGGTGGCCATTCTGGGGAACTTGCATACTCTTATGGGGTGCCAGGAGCTGCACCTCAATTTTCGGGAGGTTCCCGGCAATCCCGTGAGAGTAGGCAAGTATGGTATACGAAGAGGAGCACATTAACTACAGCATAATTCCGTACTCTCCCAGAACGTCCAGAAGACTCCTGAATCTCTACTGGCTCTCCCAGATACCCCGAAAAGCAGGCACATCTCCTGGAAGCACCCCTGGGTGATTCGTGCTGAAGATTCCCATAGCAACCAATCAGCCCCTAGCTATCATTATCAATCAGGGTTACATAAAATTGGATTTTATTTTTTTTTTAAAAACGGATTTAAATAGGAATTTTATTATTATCAATTTTTAAAATAAACGTGTAAAAATTTAAAACATTTACTAAAAAAAATTATTAATAAAAAAATCCTAATTTAATTCCAAAAAATTTGATTTAAATCAAATAAATCAGTTTTTGATTTTTTTTTTGATTTTTTTTTTTAAATCCTATTTTATGCAACCCTGTTATCAAGTACATTCTATAAAATGACAGCTAAAAGCTGATTGGTGGCTATGGAGAAGTCCCTCCAATATTGAAAAATAAAATTCGGGGGGTGCCTGGGGGCTGCCTAAATCTGCCCCTTAAGTCCTAGTTGGATTTCAACCCTAAGCCTTTGCTCTGCGTGAATGCAGTGCTTACCACTGTGCCACCACAGCTGGCTTTTCACTTAGGTTACCAGTGCAAATCATGTAGTCAAATCTCCCTGCTGTGCACATACCTGTATATATAACATTTCTATGTACTGTATACTAACTATATTTAGATGACTTTTCCACAGTGAATGAATCAGATTATGTGCCAGTAGATGGCACCACTGAGCATGTAACCTTCATATTGGTTAATGCTCTTCTGCAATGAAAAAAAAGCTGTATTTGCTTTTTCCTTTTTTTTCTTCTTCTTCTGAAGCCTTTCGTCCTGCTAAAATGATATATGTTTCTGCATGATCTCAAAGCCAGGGCAATTTAATACAGGAATTTATGGGCTCCCTTAATGTATAAGAGGGCATAATTTTGTCAAACTTTATCACGTATGTAGGCATTTTATGACAGTAATTTACTTCCTCACTCTATAAGTAATATGACTTGCAGATAAAAAACTTAGGTCAAGCATCTCAAAAATTAGATGAATCCCTTCAAAGAGATATAAAATGTAAATAAATAAAAAAATGCGAAGTTGTAGCTTACTTTGTGTGATAGAATTATTCCACGGGATAAATCATAAACCGAGATGTTTCTATATAACAAGAACATCGCACAGTTTTGACCTCCCCCTGGTGACAACTGTTATTACGGCGGCTTGGAAAAGTCTTCCAATAGAATTGTTTGGGGGCTTTTTTTTGTGTCTGTTTATTTAACTACACCATGCCGCTTCAAGTACACATTTGGTTAAGAAAAGCAGAAGAATTGCTGTAAAACAAATAAAGCTTTATGAATGTGTTGTCAATATCGTTATTAACCCGATTCCCAACATTTTACAAAATAAAATCAGGACAAAATAGGCCCTGCCCTCAGTCATCAGCCTAAATGCACCAAACCATGCCCGTTATTCCATGGATGCGCTCCAACATTTCAACAGGCTAAGTCCCACCAAAAGTCAAGATTATCATGTTAACAGCTGGTGTATACTGCATAAAATACACATGCTGAAAATAAGGTCCGTTTTAAAGCAGCAATGCCATGACTAAAATAAAATATAGTCACTTTGCACATGGTGTATTTAGCAGAGAGGCATTGGAATTTCCATCTGAGCTCTGTTGTTACTGTAACACCCAACCCCCCCTCCTGACATTGGGAGAGCAGTGAGACGGACTTCATGTTTCTGGCAGCCTGACAATGGATCTGAGGCAGATATGTGTATGCAAATCGTCTGTAATTGCTCCTACAACGTATGCATGGAACTAAGGGCCTGATTCAGCAAGTATCCCAGTTGCTAATACGCACGCAATCAGCCGATTGTTGCGTTCTGTGCATGCATCGCAGTGACCACTCGGACCCATCGCAGAGTGATTGACAGGAAGTGCTGTTTGTGGGTGTTGACGCGGGGGTGGTCGGGGAAACGTAGGCGTGCCAGTGCCTTTGAACGGCGTTGCAGGGGCGTGCATAAATTATCCACTGCAATGCCGTACGCAGCCTGAGGCCTGATAGCGTGCGTGGAAGTTAGCAATTCCTGAGTAAGATCAAAGCTTGTGCTAGTGTGCGTGAGGCTGCGATGGTACTCGATTGTACCGATGTTTTCACAGTCTTGCTAAACATTATGGATGTATGTAAGGTAAAGTGGGCATCCTTGTGTAGTGCAGAGGCGACATAGCGATCGCAATGGATTAGCATACTATCGCAGTTGAACTGCGTGCGTAATCGCTATTGCAATCGCAATAGCGATCCTTACTGAATCAGGCCCTAAGAGCCTATTTCAGAGATGTACGTAAACCCGATGTTTATGGGCATCTTCAATGATTTTAGATTTGCGCATGCACAGAAGCCGGAGCCGCGATGTCGCTGGCAGTGCACCAAACGCTGACACATGATTTACATGCTGCTGGCGTTTCGGGGCAGCGTCAGGAACTGGTACAGAAATGCGGGCATGTTGGCACCATTTTCTGGGTGTGCCGAAGCCAGTAACTGCGTCCCTGGACGCAGATTCACTGGATTTAGTACCGTGAATTTCCCAGCCATCCCCCGAGTAACCTGAGTACTCAGAAGACTGATGGTCACACAGATGATCGGATCCTCATCTCGGACGCAGCAGCGAATAAGAGCAGCAGGCAGGAGGAGTCTGTTTACACAAGATGCCCCCTGCGGTATTAGTGTATTATCGTACAGCAGCTGCATACAAAGACGCTGCAGGTTTGTGGTGAATCCACCCCTTTTGCTTGGTTTGATAGTATCATAATCCTCTTTGAAAAAGTCCCATCCAGGGCGAAACGCGTCAGTGAGCTGCCACCATAGTGGATCTGGGAGTTCCAACTGCCACAGCTTCCAGTACAGGTCGCCGTGGCAGCAGGAGGAAGCGGCAGTTACACCAACTTACTTGGCTTCCAGTATCTTTTGTGGGAAATATGTCATTTTGTGCGTTTTTTTTTTTTTATTGCAAGTTTGTTACTAACTTTTACTAAATCTACAAAGTTTTTGAAACAGTATTATGCTATGAGATATATACGTTTCCTTTGAGGTCAAAATTATGTGGTCCATACTTGGTGAAAGAACCTCAATCATTTTCAGAGAAGCCCATTACATTGTATCTCTGGTATGAGGCATTATATCACACGTTTGAGCATACAATACTGCACCATATGAGGTGCATCTCGTTGTTTTTGTTTTTCAGGAGTGTTGGACAGTTTGGACAAGTGGTGTCATACATGACTGCTGCCCTATCTTTGAATTTTGAGTTATTTATTATATATTGGTATAGAGTATAGTTATATTTTTAAGCACCCACACCTCAATTTTTTGCATACTGTATATAGTAACATGACAAAAGTCATGGGATAGCAGTATTTAAAGTAGGAATGTGCGCCGACACCCGTGTTTTGGATCTGTATCTCCTTGTGTTTTGGATCTGCATTTGGTTTTGCCAAAAAAAATCATAAACACAGCTAAAATCACATAATTTGGGCCTCTTTTTGTTCCTACAGTATTATTAACCTCAATAAAATGTATTTCCAATCATTTCCAGTCAATTTTGACCACCTCACAGCGCACAATATTGATTTTTTTTCATGTTTAGGGCCAAAAGGTTGCATCCAGCTAGCTGGCTGACTAAGCTAAGCGACAGCAGTTTGTGGCACTAACATGTGGAGGTTCAGCTTCCAACATGGCACAGAGTGGCATGGCAGTGGTAGACAAGACGGTAGTTTAATAAACTATACGACCCCTAGGAATTTTAAAAACCAAGAATGTTTTCCTTAACTAGGTCAGAGGAGTTGGAATATGTTTATGAACTGAAGACCGGGAAAGGACTGAAGGATTGATTCGTTTTTAATTTATTTATTTTAATGTTTTGATTCTTGAAAAAATGTATGAGGGAAGTTCAAGCTAGGATCAAGTTCTTCAGTTCTTAAAAGACACCTTTGATCTGGAGGAGGTTTTAATTTTTTTATACATCTAATAGAAATGAGATGGTCTTGCTTGTGGAGGTGCTGCTAGAACATACTCTAAACAGACGTTTACTTTGTACTCAGGGAGGTTGTTAGGGATAATGGGACCAAGACTTGCTGTTTACATCAGAGGAAAGCAGCCCATAGTTCTCCTGCTGAACTAGAACTCCCAGCATCTGTGATGTTTTCTGGGCTTACTGGAAATTATTTGTCAACAACAGGTGGCATGCTTCAGGTTACCTCAGTCTGCTTTATGCACTGTATGTACCATGTAAATATGTATGTATGGGGATGCAGTCAGGAAGCCGACGATCGAAATGCCGACCGCCAGCTTCCCGACTGTCTAATCCCAGCAGGGGTCTAATGACAGGCGAAATCCTGACGCCTGTCATTTTACAAACGTTGGGAGCCCGACGGCGGGCGCAGACAGCCGTGGGGGGGAGGGTTAGGTTAGGAGCTCCCGGGGGAGACTTAGGGCTAGGCACCCCCCCGGGAGGGTTAGGCTAGGGGAAGGGGGGTTAGGGTTAGGCCCCCCTGGGGGGAGGTTAGGGTTAGGCACCCCCCCGGGAGATTTAGGATTAGGCTGCGGGGAAGGGGGGATAGGTTTAGGCACTTACAGGGGGCTAGGGTTAGGCACTTGGGGGGGAGATTAGGGTTAGGCACCCCAAAGGGAGGGTTGGGGGGGTAAGGTTAGTTATAGTTAAAATACTTACCTGTCCGGATCTTCAGTTGCCGGTCTTGCCCGTCCGGCAGTATTTCATACCGATCCCGTATGTATGTGACCAATATACATAACAAATTTTTGTATTAAACGTATTTTCACTTTATTGCACACATCCTTGTAGGAAGCTGCTCTGTGCTGCTGCTCATATTTGCCCACCCCATTAACTTGGTGGTTCAGAATTTTTTTTAAAAGAAAGGGGCAGCAGGAGATGCTGTCTGTGGCTGTTACAATTTCTGGACATTCATAAACCATAAAATTAAAAATGTCAGGCAGCAATGCCCCAACCAGCACATAACGCAAACAAAATTGGAATTGTCCTTGGGCCCTCCCACCCACCCTTATGTTGTGTATGTGAAACAGGACATTCACAGTTAACAAACCAATCACTTCAGCGACAGGGACTGCCACTTGTGGCTGAAATGATTGGTTTGTTTGGACGCCCACAAAACAAGCTGCCAATGCGCAGTGGACATTGGTGGCAATGATCCCATACACAAACTGGCTTCACAACATAGGTAAGATCAGATGTCGTCATCGTCATCATCATCCCCATCAGTGTGTGCATCCTCTTCTTCACACAATATTAATTAGTCCCTGCTGGAATCCACCATTACAGACGCCTCTGTATTTTTTTTACTTAATTGCTGACAAAGGTCTTCCTCATGGGATTTGTAATTAATTTTGATGAACATAATCTTTTCCACATTTTGGGGAAGTAACCTCCTACGCCGATCACTGACAAGGTTCCCGGTTGCGTTGAAAACTCTTTCAAAGTACACACTGGAGGGTGGGCAACTTAAGTAAAGCAAAGCCAGTTTGTGTAAGGGACTTCAAATTACCTCTTTTTCCTGCCAGTAGTGAAACGGACTGTGTGACATGCCTATTTGGATGCTATCCCTAAAATAGTCATCCACCATTCTCTGAATGGTGACCATATCGGACAAAGTCACGGTAGACATGTCACTCATTTTAGGCAGTTCTTTCAGACCCAACCAGATGTCATTAGGTTTTGCTGACTGATCTGAATCACCAGCACTGGGTCTCTTAGGAAAATTTAGTTTTTACTGGCAGCCGCAGAAACTGAAGGAGGAGATGCTGCTGTGTCACGTGCCGCTTGAGCTTTTCACCAACAGCTCTTTGCATCTTTTCAGATTTATGTCCGTCGGAAAGAATGACACAAGGTATGACTTAAACCTAGGATCAAGTATGGTCGCCAAAATATAGTGATCTGAATTCAAGAGATTGACGACCCTTGGATCTTGGCGAAGCAAATGAAGGGCTTGATCTACAAGTCCGACATACTTAGCGGAATCACTCCAGTTTCAGCTCCTCCTTCAGTTTCTCCAGCTGCTGTTGCAAAAGTCTGATTAGGGAAATGACCTGACTCAAGCTGGCAGTGTCTGAACTAACTTCACATGTGGCAAGTTCAAAGGGTTTGAGAACCTTGCACAACACGGAAATTCGGAATTCCACCTAGTTACTACCTTTTGCTTCAGCTGATGGCAGGGCAAATTCAACAGTACTTGCTAGTGCTGCAATCTTTGACACGCAGTTGTTGAATGTCAAAAATGTCCCGAAATCTTTTGGGCCACCGAGAATTTCCTGCACACCCCTGTCATTTAAAAAAAAATGTTGCACCACCAAATTGTGTGAGCAAAACATGGGACATGTTCGAATTCGCCCAAATGTAATGTTCGCACAATATTGGTGGCAATGTCAGAAATCACAAATCCCAAGGAGAGTCCAAGTGGGGTAAGCCATTTTGCAATGATTTCCCTGAGTTTTCCTAAGAGGTTCTCACCGGTATGCCTCTTAGTGAAACCAGTGATACACAGAGTAGCCTGCCTCTGAATGAGCTGGCATTTGTTAGATTCTGCTGCTGCTGTTTCTGTTTGCACTGTTGGACGCAAGGCCGACTCTAGGGGTGTTCAACCAGTGCGGTCGCACAGGTACGCCACCCATAGAGAGCGCACCCCTCCCCAAAATCCTGATTTTTCAGTACTGTCCCGCTGTTCCACTCGTGGGTCGAAGTGGTCCGCTGGTGGTCAAACCAGGAGGTTGGGGACCCCCACCGCCGCAGCTGTGAGGCGGTGCCGGAGCCCCGGAGTGTTAGTGGATGCAGCACGCGCATGCACGCGGAATCCATTCCCTGGTGGGAGAGGGCTGGGGGAAGCCCAGCCAGTGATGGAGGGCTGGGCTTTACCCCCAGCCTGACGTCACATAGGGGGCATGGCCCATGGTAATGAGGCCACGCCCCCAATTTCAGCCTCGTAACGGGCCGGCACAGGGTGCTCAGACCCCTTGAGCTGGCCCTGGTTGGAGGCAATACACCTACCCAGTGGGCTGTTACAGTCATGTAATCTTTAGTTTGCCCTGTCCCACTTGTCCACATATCTGTGGTTAAGTGGACAGTGGGCACAACGGCATTTTGGAGGACACTAATAAAGTTTTTTTTAATGTCCTCGTACAGACTGGGAATTGCTGTTCTAGTGAAGTGGAATCTAGAAGGGACATGGTAGCGGGGACACAGGACCTCAATTAACTGTCTAAAACCCACTGCATTAATGGCGGATACTGGACGCACATCTAACACATCTAATAGCTGTTATGGCGTCAGTAGTCCGATGTGCAACTGGGTGACTGCTGTCATTCTTGTTCCCCATTGCAAAGGATTGTTTGACAGTCAATGGTTTAGGTAAACTACTAAAAGTAGTCTTCTTCCTGGTCCCCTTCTGGGATGAAGATTCACTCACAGCAGCAGCAGCAGCCACAGGCGTAGCACTCAAGGATCCTTCTGAGGAATCACAGATAGGAGAGGAGATAGTCATTCTTATGACATTGGATGCATGACTACTTCCGATCATGATTGAGGATGTTGATGAGAATGCAGGTGTTGGTGGTGGAGATTGCAGACGTTTGGATCTAACAGAGAGAAGGGAGCAGCTAGGTGGCACTGGACTGATTGTTACGTTTTTAACCAAAGTTTCTGAATTTGAAAAACACTTTTAAATTTGATGAATGCGCTGCAAGTGACGTAACAGGGAGGAGGTTCCTTGATGGTTAAGGTTCTTACCTCTACTCCCTCTTGCTTGGCAAACGTTACAGATGGCTTGGGTGGAAATAATTCCACACATGAGAAGTGGTTTTTTTTTTGTCTTTTGTCCCGGCATGACAACAATGGGTTTTTTCATACAATGGGCAACAACTGTTGCCTGATTTATACAAACAACATCCTGGGCATCCTTGTTAGCGCCAACTACAGAAATATCCTCCTCATCCTCCTGGTGCAATTCCACAGAAGCATCCTCGATTTCTACGTCAGCATGTTGACTTGTGCTGCTCATCCTCACATTTCCAGATGGCACACAAATGGTGGAAGGAGGATCCTTTTCAAGTACAATATTAGAAATGTCAGGCTCACACATGGAAACCACGGACACACTTGGACTCTCCTCGGGGATCTGTGACTTTTCAGGGCACACAGTTGGTTCATGTGCCTTAGCGATTTTACATTTTTTTACACTTATACAGGGAGAAGGGCTTACATCATCATAAGATGCAGAACCACCAGTCAAAAATAAATGCCAAGGCCTTATCCTTTCCATGCCTCTTCCTGAAGTAAATGGCATATTGCCAATTTTTTGTTTCTTTGCAGCTAACTTAGCTTTTCATTTTTGTTTATCTTTAACACTGTAACACTGATTTTGATTTAAGCCCTTGTTCCATAATGGTGTGGAGTCTGTTCACATGGCATGGGTTGGGTCCACTGGTGATCCGTCTGAACCCGTCATTAACCGGTAACCGCTAAATTGTAGCCCGTTTGCAGTACTTCACGTACCTGCTAAATAATGGAATATTCCGAGGTAATGCACCATGTCCCAAATTGTCCAGAAGGAGGAGCATTCTGGAGACTTCCAGCGAATGGTGTGGCCACCAGGGAGCATGTGGGAAGCTATCCAGACATCATGGGTCAATATTTCTCCAGTCCAAATGCAGATACGGACACTTGGAGCCTGATGAGGAGTTAAAGATACGTCTGTTTGCGTGTTTATTCTCTGCACATGGTCACTAATGTAGTCAAAGGTCAGTGTGCATGCGTTGATGGAACGAAAATGCGTTGAATAGTGACCAGGGCTAATCAGGTGGAGAAGATACCAAGAAGCCAGGAGGAATAAGTATTGCTGGGGTCCTGGAGATTGGCTGATGATATGCATAACATTGGAAACTTATATGTACGTGACTACTAAAGTTATGAAAGTTGTTTTTATTCATTTACTTATCATTGTGCAAACCCTTATCTGTTCGAAATTCTGTAGGCGTATATGGGCCTGTTCCAGGCGTATCCTATGCTCCAAGTGTAGGCCAGTGCAAGTTTGCCCCCTTAGCGCCTGACATCATGACGTCAGGTGCTTGACGTCATTACGCCACGCAGAGGGGGCGGGGCCGGCAGCACCAGTAAGTGCAGCGCTGACTTGGAGCATCCTGAGGACGCTCCAGACCAGCTGTACACTCAGTGATCCTGGCTGCAGGATGCCGTTCCAGGCTAGCCGCTAGCCAGAAGCAAGGGTCGCAGAGTGGCCCTGTGCTCTGTTCGACTGCAGCAGTCGCACACCCCTAGTTACGGACCTGGCATAGTCTATGGGTACAGGATGTGCGGTAAGAGACAACGAAACCCAACTTAAATTTAATGTACAGCCATTTGTCTAAATCACAGATGGATGCTGGCATTGTTTTTCGCAGGATTAAAAGTGTTTTTTTATGTTTTGTTTTTTAAAGGCAAAACCACGTTGGCTTTGGGCCTGATTCAGCACGTATCACAACTGCGATCAAGGGTGCAATTCCGCACGCAGTCTCACTGCAATGATATGCTACGCCCACCTCACCTTACACACATCCGTAATGTTTAGCAAGACTGCGAAACCATCGGTAACATCGAGTACCATCGTAGCCTCACGCACACTTGCTCAAGCCCTGACCTTAGTCAGGACTTGCTAACCTCATCGCACGCACTGAGTACTTGAGCTGCGTATGGCATCGCAGTGCCTCATTTATGCACGCCCCTGTAACAGGGTTCAAATGCCCTGGCACGTCTGCGTTTTCCCGACCACCCCCCCCTACCTGTCACCACCCACAAACGGCACTTCCTGTCACTCCCTCTGCGATGGGTCTGCGTAGTCACTGCGATCACAGGGCCTAATTCGTGCACTGCGATGCATGCGCATTACGCAACAGTCGGCCGATTGCGTGCATTCGCGGTTGCGATCCTTGCTGAATCGGGCCCTTTGTCTTTAAAATATTTGCTGTTTTAAATTTCGCTGCAAAAAATAGCCCTTCATTACTAACCCACCTTTGTGTCAGACCTCACTGCTCTTTCCATCTCCAAATAGTTTCCTCTAACTTCCTATCTAACTTATATCGTGCAGAAGCTACAAATCAGGAAACAATCAGGAGGATCGGGTTCAGGGAAACATTACGTTAGAGCCTATGCTAAATGCTACATGTGCAGACAGCGCAATGAGATGCTGATCTTCACGGCTAAAATTCAATGTGAGAATCTCATCAGCCTTTCTCATTGCACCTCCTGCACTTACTCACAAGCTGTGTTTGAGTGCAATCTGTTTTGCTGTAATGTTCATGTCTTACTTAGGATGATTTGCCCTTGGATAACCTTCCAAAGTCATGTTCATTTTTCCTTGCTCTCTTCTTAAATGGCTTTCCTTCGCCGAAAAACTGCAGTTGTATTAATATTTTAAATAACCGTCCCAATAAGTATAATTAAATAGACATAAATGTATTCGCTTCATGACTAACAAAGTTTATCAAGTGTCAACCTTTTTGGCTCTCACATAGGTTCTCGCAGTCGTTATCTGATAAATCGTCAGCATTTTAATTTTGCCTCTTAACTCTGTC
Source organism: Taudactylus pleione (assembly GCA_031769625.1). Taxonomy (NCBI): domain Eukaryota; kingdom Metazoa; phylum Chordata; class Amphibia; order Anura; family Myobatrachidae; genus Taudactylus; species Taudactylus pleione. The sequence goes on from JAUIMM010000883.1 coordinate 1,169,250, forward strand.
GGAAAAATATTCCTACGTGTAGCTGCCGTATCACCTTATCACAGAGATGTTCACCTTTGTTAATGAAGATCGGGAAGACTTTGTAAAAAATGGAAATTAAAAAAAATGAATAGGTATGGGATACAATGTGTGGCTGTGGTGGTTTTTGTGATGCGTGCGCAGTTTTACTCAGAAAATTACATTTTACGATATTTAAAGGGCTACTGCTCATGAAGTGCTGCAGGCTCACCTCTAGGGGGAAGTGTTGCAAAGCTCTCATATCCACAAGACCAAATTATATCTAGATGTCACATATCTACCTCATATCTATCTATCTATCTCATATCTATATATCTATCTCATATCTATCTATCTATCTCATATCTATCTATCTACCTCATATCTATCTAATCTATCTACCTCATATCTATCTATCTATCTATCTCATATCTATCTATCTATCTATCTATCTCATATCTATCTACCTCATATCTATCTATCTCATATCTATCTATTTATCTATCTATCTCATATCTATCTATCTCATATCTATCTATCTACCTCATATCTATCTAATCTATCTACCTCATATCTATCTATCTATCTATCTATCTCATATCTATCTATCTATCTATCTATCTATCTATCTCATATCTATCTACCTCATATCTATCTATCTCATATCTATCTATTTATCTATCTATCTCATATCTATCTATCTATCTATCTATCTATCTATCTATCTATCTATCTATCTATCTCATATCTATCTATCTCATATCTATCTACCTCATATCTATCTATCTATCTATCTCATATCTATCTATCTATGTATCTATCTATCTCCTATCTATCTCATATCTATCTATCTATCTATCTATCTCATATCTATCTATCTATCTCATATCTATCAATCTCATATCTATCTACCTCATATCTATCTATCTCCTATCTATCTATCTATCTATCTATCTATCTATCTCGTATCTATCTATCTCCTATCTATCTATCTAGCTATCTATCTCATATCTATCTATCAATCAATCTATCTATCTCATATCTATCTATCTCATATCTATCTATCTATCTATCTATCTATCTATCTATCTATCGCACATCTATCTATCTCCTATCTATCTATCTATCTATCTATCGCACATCTATCTATCTCCTATCTATCTATCTCATATCTATCTATCTATCTATCTATCTATCTATCTCACATCTATCTATCTCACATCTATCTCATATCTATCTCCTATCTATCTATCTATCTATCTATCTATCTCCTATCTATCTATCTCCTATCTATCTATCTATCTATCTCCTATCTATCTATCTCATATCTATCTATCTCATATCTATCTCTATCTCATATCTATCTCATATCTATCTATCTCCTATCTATCTATCTATCTATCTATCTCATATCTATCTCATATCTATCTATCTATCTCATATCTATCAATCTCATATCTATCTACCTCATATCTATCTATCTCCTATCTATCTATCTATCTATCTATCTATCTCGTATCTATCTATCTCCTATCTATCTATCTCCTATCTATCTATCTATCTATCTATCTCATATCTATATATCTCATATCTATCTATCTCATATCTATCTATCTATCGCACATCTATCTATCTCCTATCTATCTATCTATCTATCTATCTATCTATCGCACATCTATCTCCTATCTATCTATCTATCTATCTCATATCTATCTATCTATCTCACATCTATCAATCTCACATCTATCTATCTATCTCCTATCTATCTATCTATCTATCTATCTCCTATCTATCTATCTATCTATCTATCTATCTATCTATCTATCTCATATCTATCTATCTCCTATCTATCTATCTATCTATCTCATATCTATCTATCTATCTATCTCATATCTATCTCATATCTATCTATCTATCCAGGGGTGTCTTAAGAGAGTAGGGGGCCCATGTGCACTCCCCGTTCGGGGCCCCCTCCTCTCTCCCCGGTGACCGGCAGCTGACTGACGTGGCTGGCCAGCCACGGGAGCATTAGTAGACCTCGGGCACTAGAATGAGTGGAAGACGAGAAGAACGATCACTTGGGTTTCTTCCTATTCATCAGTGGCAGATTTTACCTAGGGGTGAGCGGGGGACAACCAGAAAAATCAGGGAGCCTCCTGCAACTTACAGGGGAGTACGTAAGTATGTCCCCCTCGGACTGTCAGGGAGTCTGGACTGCAATGGCAGAAAGCACTTACAGTCAGAAGTCACTCCCCTGCCTTTCCACCAGTCTTACCTGGCTTCTAGGGGCTGCAGCACACGCAGTCCCTAGAAGCCGGTTTGTTTTTTTGTACGCATGCACGTATCGCACTTGATCACACTTGCAGCCCCCCAGGCGTAGAGGTAGGACCCGCTGCTGCGATTTACATCACGGCCAGCAATGGCCATCAAATTATGGCGATAGCAAATATGGCAATAAGACAAAATGCTTTATTATTTTAGAAAAAGGTGAGGGTGGATGGGCTTCTGAATTCTCCCTCCAATGGGCAAAACATCAGATCCCTTACTATAATGCTGGGCATACACGGCCAGATAAAATGCCTGTCAGACCGACAGAGATTTTATCTGGCAGCCTGCCAGCCGCAGATGTCGCCGGCATACACTGTGAGATTTCTCTCACAGTGTATCAGCCCGACATCCGCGCTCCGCCCCCGGGGGAGGAGACATCTCCCTGTTCCTTCCCCCGACATCCGCGCTCCGCCCCCGGGGGAGGAGACATCTCCCTGTTCCTTCCCCCGACATCCGCGCTCCGCCCCCGGGGGAGGAGACATCTCCCTGTTCCGTAGGAAGGAACACAGGAAATGTCTGTCTGTCAGCCGCGGCTGGGCATACACTGCCCGATGCGGCCGACAGTTTACCGGGTAAATATCGCATCGGACGGGCATGCTGGACAATCCGGCATGCCCGACCGAGCAATATTTAACCCTCGGTCGCCCCCCCCCCACACGCTACAATTATCGGGGCGATCCGCCGATATCAGGCGGATCGCCCCGATAATTGTAGCGTGTATGGCCAGCATTAGGAATAACTTGAACACGTAACATTTCTAATCTATATAAGTTAAACATTAAAAAAGCTATTACAACTTTAGCAACGGATATTAAAGGGATGGGAACGTCTTCCCTTGTCCTTCTTGGGGAAAGTGAATCTTTTATAAATGGTTGCACTACCTAGACTATTATATCCCATACAATCACTTCCGATACTATTAACTAAAGCGGATCAGATCCAAATGAACACATTCATTCGTAGGTTTATTTGGAGGGAGGGCCGTCCCAGAATAGCTTTGAAGAAACTGCAACAATTGCAAACCAATGGAGGTATAAAGTTCCCGGATATTATTACGTACAATCAGGCTGCGATCCTAAGACATTTGAGGGACTGGCTCCAGCGAACCTCAACTTACACTAATACTTCTCTGGAACAAAGTTTTTTAGAGAACTGTGATTTAGGGGCCTATTCATCATACCTTAAAAATCGATGGAGGTAATTAGGTTTAGAACTGGCATGGAGTTCTATCTAATTACCGGAGGAATTCATCATTCCTCCTCCCTATAACTATCTATTCCGAAAAGCTGTCATTTTTGCGATTACAGCCTTTCAGGAAATAGATAGTTTTCCCTCTCTACTCTAAGTTACCGCAGCTGGAAACAGTGCTGCGCATGCGCTGTCACATTCGTAAACCCAGCGCATGCTCAGCACTACCTACAGCGGCGGTAAGTTTGTGTGCCCCCCCTACCCCCTCCGCTCACCTCCTCCCCCCCATCCCGCACTTACCTGCCCGCGCAGCAGCCTCCGACTCCGGTGGTTGGTTTGACACGTGGTCTCCCAGCACACCACAGTACAGTTTAGAAAAACAATAAAAAACACTTTTTTTTTTTCTAAACTTTATTGTGTTCTGCTGGGAGAACACAGTGTGTGAGCAACAACCGGAGCCAGAGGAGGGACCAGAGCGCCGGAGGGAGCTGCGGGGGACCTGTCCAGCTGGAAGCAGGTAAGTCTCATCTGCTATTCGCCACCTCACAGTGACGGATAGTACCTCCATCAAATTCCGAAAATACATAATTTTACGGAATTTGATGAATACCATAATTTCCATATCCCCATACTAATGTACTAATGTATGGGGAGTGTGGAAATTAACGCAGGGGGACTTAGCAAGGAGATATCAAGTATCTTCATGAATACTAAAATAACGTTAATTAAGGAAAATGTCCTTAAAAACGTTATTTTAGTGTTGATGAATAGGCCCCTTAGTCTGTCTCTTGCATCAACATGATCGGGAGATAGATGAATCAATAAAAGGAAATCCACTGATATGGACAACTAGAAAGCTATGGCATATTTTACGTCATAAAGTCGGCCTTAACCCGTACCACTCCCTTCACCTACCACTAATCTGAAATCCAAACTTTCTTGATGGCATGGCTGCTCACCCCTTCACAATATGGTGTCTAGCAGGTATCTTAAATATCAAATCTCTAGTCTCGACGGAGGAGAAACGCCTTCGTACATACACAGAACTCTTGCAACAATTTCCAACAATTAGGGCCTATCCGTTAGCATTCTTACAAACATGTTTTTATCTAACCCACATAATACAACACTTTTCAAATAACGACTGGGAAAACACATTGGATAGTTTTTTGTCATACAGGTTGAGTCTCCCATATCCCAATATTCCAAAATACGGAATATTCTGAAATACGGAATATTTCTAGCATGACTGAGATAGTGAAACCTTTGCTTTTTGATGGTTTAATGTACACAAACTTTGTTTAAGGCACAAATTATTAAACATATTACAAAAAATTACCTCCAGGCTGTGTATATAAGATGTATATGAAACATAAATGAATTTCATGTATGTACACAAACTTTATTTGAGCCACAAAATTATTGAAAATATTGTATAAAATTACCTGCAGCCTATGTGTATAAGGTGTATACGAAACATAAATGCATTCTGTGATTAGATTTGGGTCCCATTCCCAAGATATCTCATTATGGTATACAAATATTCCAAAATACGGAATATTACGATTTCCAAATACCCCTGGTCCCAAGCATTTTGGATATGGGGGACTCAACCTGTATAAGATGCCTCAAAGGACAGCAATATCAATACATTATGTATATTTGAGGGATACGATGGATCACTCAGTTGTCTCTAGTGGCATGTCCAAATGGCTGACTCACTTTCCATCATTAACAATACTTCAGATGGAAAAGGCATTAGAATATTCCAGGAAAACTCTTCCAACAAGTATGTATACGGAACTTTTCCTAAACCTATATCACAACACTTATTTATCCCCACTTCGACGGTTTAAGATGGGAACAACTACTAACCACATGTGTCCCAGATGTCATCAGGGAAATGCGGATAATTACCATTGCCTTTGGGCTTGTCTCATTGTCAAATACTTCTGGCACTTAATTCGCATATATATATATACGCAAGAAAAACTGGAAAACTATGTTCCTTTCACTCACGAATGGGCAATTTTGGGACTTTTTGACTCAGAAACAAGGATGACTCCAGAGAGTAAAAAATTTTTATTGGCTGTGAGCGCAGCAGGTAAAAACAATATTACAGCGTTGGCTAGACAGTTCACCCCCTCAGTTTCCGTTGTTTCAAACTGTTTTATTTTATTTTTAAGATGGACCTGGTGAAGACACTTTTATATAAAGATAAGTGGAAAAAAAATTTCAGGTTGTGGGAGGTATATATTGATGCCCTTCCGTTGCTAACTTGAAAGCAGCTACATAACAGTTTCAAAAACACCACCTGGTACCACACCAGATTAGCATCACAAGACCCACCAATAACCCTGATATGAAGGGAGGTATGGGTGGATTCTTCCTCCCGAGCTCCCAGGACGACGGACTCATTGTTTATATGTCTAATTGTTTATTAATGTAAATTAATTTGCCAATGCGAGCTTCAGATATAACTGTAAACTATTGAAGTTTTTATTTTTACGGTAATTGAACAATGTAACTATGATAATGTTATATGTGAACCATTGTATACAACAATCACTGTACGATTGTCTTTCATGATGTCTCAAGAAAAAATAATTAAAAAAAAAAGGTTAGGGGACATAGGCTCCCTGGTACATAAAGAGTTCAGCTAGGACACCCTCACCTGGACACCTGAACTTCTGGACTCCCTTATTAATTTCTTGGAGAATCTGCCAGGTGAACTCAAACCACCAAATGAGTTTGACTTTGCTTGCTTTGTTCTCCCCTTGCATTACAATTGTTTGTATAGTTTATTTCATACTTGCCAACACTCCCTCATTGCCAGGGAGACTCCCTGGAATATCAGCAGTCTCCCTGATTGTGCCTTAACCCCATTATAAAGCTTTTATATATTTTTAAAAAAAATCAGAGATATATACATTCAAATGGGATAATTAGTATAATTTCCCTGCATTGGTTATAAGGCACAATGATCCCTATGACTACAGGCATTTTCTGAAAAGTATCAGTGTGTTTTCATCAACAAGTAGATCTTACTAACTGCTTTGGGGCTCTTTTACATTTGGATGTAAATACATTTTATGACACGCCTCTCAGATGTAGCAGTACACACCCACTTTACCGCCGCGCTCATAGTTGTTGCTTTCACAATCTCCCTGAAATGCTTTTTCAAAAGTAGGCAAGTATGGTTAATTTTCACTCTGTGCCTAATATGCTCTTTGTACTTGGCCCCTTTTCCCTTCCTCCCCATCCCTCTAGTCCTTATTGTTATTGTAAACTGTTAGGCGATAGGCTGTGATATTGTATTGTGGTATTCTATAAAGTTTTCTTCCTTCGTAATTTTTTATTGCATTTCGCCAATGAAATTTCAATGTAAAAATACAATAAAGCATGTTTTCTCCTCCTAAAATTGCATTATCAATTTTTATTATTTTTTTTTTATTTACATTTTTATTTTTACCTAATCTGAACCTGGAAGCACAAGACCAAATTTCCAGGTGCAATGCCAGGTCATGTGCTGCTAAGTCATTGCTCACTGTTCCTGGCCAGGGTCAACGGGAAGGCTGAGCATCGCTCAGGTGCCTCAATGATTTTTTTTTTATTTTGAAATATCCCTGTATAATATTTTCTATCACCGCAATGAATGGAAACACAAAATCTTACTTTTTTTGGGGGTACTATTGAATAAATATACCCCTAAATTGTCAATAAAAAAAAAAACAAGAAATCGTTAACACATAGCTATTTTCACAACATATGAAACACTGCAATGCCCACATAAAATGTGATAGGTTAAAAAATTATATAAGAGATAGATATATAGATAGATAGATTTTACAGAAATGATTTCAATAAATGCAGAAAACAATAATAGTAATTATGTTAATCTTGCAATAATATAAACTGCCTTCGAAATATCTCATAACACTGAAAGAACAATATGACACTGGTGCACATAAGACACCATCAATGAACACAGCCAAAGCCGCTATTACAAATGATTGAATAATAATGTGTTGATGAAAATTGTTCCCAGTATAATTCCTAATAATGTATATCATGGAGACACACCAACGGCAATGACTGCTCTGACAACAATGCATGTTTTTGCAATACTCAATTCATTTTTCATATAATATAATTGCTTACTTCATTCAAAGCTGTAAAATGTGGAAAATTAAACATATTACCTTAAACAATCTTCACCTTTGTTCAGTGTTGTAAAGCAGACTCTTGTTTGTTCAGCAGCTCTAAACTTTGGACTGTTCTTTGTTCGGTCTCATTGTCACGGAAATTTGGTAATTAAGGTGATATTTATTTATTTATTTATTTTGTAGGGAAAATATTTTAAGAAAAATTCACTTGAACCTTCATCAGCAAGAAAGAAAATAAGCAGTTTGGGTCCCAGGCTTAATGCTCAATTCATGTGTCAGTTAGGTATAATGAAAAATCATCTCCATGTATGTCACTGTCTCATCCGTAATACATTCATATTCACTGTCAAATTTATTCCCGGGTCCCTAAAAAAATGGGAAAAGGAACTTTGTTACCTGAATTCTCAACTCAAAAATACAAAACTGTCAAATGCCATTAACATTACTTTTATTTCATGCAGGGTGGATGGGGAACCCGTCACAATTAAAGGCGACAGAGGAAAAGTGTTTGATTCAGAATTCGGAGACCCTGTCTCATCCGCACTTATTATTGACCTAGATGAATATAAACATGTTGCAGTGCTATGCCACATATCATCGTATCCCACAAAACTTTACATTTAATTTAATTAAAAACTAAATAATATAAAAAAAATTAAAAAGTTCATAATAAAACACTGTTTGAGGAACCTTTCATATGTGATGCCCAAGGGGGGAAAGATTTGCTCTAGGCCAAAAAAATAAATAAATAAAGAGTTTCTGATGGAATTATAGAACATTTTAAAGCTATTCATTTTATTGGAAATGTTTAACTATATTTGTGAGCTTTAACAAGCTGCTGATAAAAAAAATAATAAAACTTGTAATACAGCTGGATAGCACTAGATGGGATGTAAAACACTGTATTTCTGTTATATAGACGGCATATAACTAAATAAAAATCTAACTGGATTTTGTTAAATGTAAGCTTATTTTACGTCTATGTAGGCAATAAAAGTATTGTTTCATTTTGAATGCATAGCACATTCAGCCGTGGTGATTACTGTAGCTTTATTTCACTGTTTATGAACAATATTATATTGTGTTTATGGTGCTAAGGACTTTCTATGTAGGCAAAACCAGCCTGCTTCGGGAAACCTAGCATATTGTGCACGTTATTCGTTGGAGTTCATCATCATTTATATAAATAGAGTACACTTATTACAGGTTATAAAGGATTACAGGATTTTACAGACACAATGTGAGTCTTGCATTGTTTTTGCACTAAATTGGGCGCAAAAGACTGGAATGAAATGTGAATTTCCAATGTTCCAAATAACTAATAAAAATTGTATAAAGTGTGAATGTCATTCCAGATACATTTTACTGTCCCTGTAATAGAATTATGTCAATCATTTTTTTTATTTTTTATATCTAGCAGATTTTACTCATATCTATGTGTGTTGTGGGCAACACAGCAAAAGGATTTACTGTAATTCTGCTGCCATCTCAAGGTCAGCCCTGGTTTATTCCTCTCATCTTATTTATTTATTTCAGATCAGGTAAACTGTAGAATGCTTATACATCAAGTGAAAATTTACATAAAACTTAATCTCTTACTGAACTTTGTCACTACCTATCTATGGAAATATATATATAGCTGCACAGCAAATAAAGTAAATCTGAATTTGTATATATGTATTGTATATACACACACACACACAACATGTTAAGCTGTAATTTCCTTTTGCAGACAGATTTGAGTTTTTTTTTATTTTTGTGACGTTTTTATGCAAATAAATATATTCAGGAGCCATTTTACATTATATGTAGGATTTACACTGATGTGTTTTTTTTTGGCATTTCAAATATTGTGCTAATATTGTTGAGACAGTTTTTTTTTTTCTGTGGGTTTGCATATGCATGTATGTACATATTATCTCGGTAACAGCTTGTCTGTTTCTTGGGAGGTGGTAGAAAATGTTAGCACAATACAATGCACTATGAATAAGGTCTTTGCCACTGTTTGAAACTGGTGCAATTCAGAAATTTGTGTTAAGATTAGGGGACCCAACTAATGTTGAATATGAGAGCAATATAGTACTGTATGAGGATGAAGATGCACTAAATCTGATACCAAAGCGCTCCCTGTTTATATATAACATAAGGAAAAAATGGGTCTGGTCCAATTTATCAATTTCCAAAAAGCTTAGCCCCATTGGTTAACGCCATCTTCAGATGGCATTAGCCATTGTAGACTATGGCCTACAGCAGTGACACAGAAGGGTGTAAAATGTGCACATGTGACGTCATGACGTCATGAAACAGGGGTCGTGTCTACGAAGCTGAGCACCAGATGTGTCCTAACCTGACAGCTCTTCAGGCTGTCATTTCAGGCACCCTGCAAGTCAATACAGGTGCCACAAGTCCTGTCCCTTCGGCTTTGCTCTTTGAGCAGCAAGCACAGCTCACACACCTTTGGCCTACGTTTAGAGGATGATCTTTGGATCCCGCAATGGTAGCTTCCTGAAAGACTGCAGAATGAGTGAAAAGCTTCTCGGGGACAGTCTCTCTTCGGAAGCGCTGTCCTGGCAAGCAAGCATTGCTAAATAGCTCTGTTAAAGCGGAGCACTATATAAGACCACGTGTATATTATTATTATCTTCATCCTTTATTTATATACGCCACAAAAGTTTTGCAGCGCCTTACACAGTACATAAATGAGCACACAAGAAAAACAGTTAATAGTAATAAAACAATGCAGGACAAGGACATGGTTTATACGGGAAGCAATCGGGAAGCCGACTGCCTAAATACCGGCAGCCGGCTTCCCGACTGTCATATCCCGGCAAGGATGAAATGCCGAGCGTCTAGATGTAGACGCCCGCATTTCCCCGATGCCGGGAGACCGGCACCCGGCATCCCGATCGTAGTGATGCCGGGCGCCGCGAGCGGACAGCCGCGGGGGGGGGGAGGGTTAGGTTTAGGGCTCCCTGGGGGGACTTAGGGTTAGGCACCCCCCCGGGAGGGTTAGCGTTAGGCTAGGGGGAGGGAGGGTTAGGGTTAGGCACCCCCGGGGGGGACTTAGGGGTAGGCACCCCCCCCGGGGGACTTAGGTTTAGGCAGCGGGGCAGGGGGTGGTTAGGGTTAGGCACTTGGGGGGGAAGTTAGGGTTAGGCACCCCTAAGGAGGGTTAGGGTTAGGGGGGTTAGGTTAGGTTAGTACATACTTACCTATCCACGATCGGGATTTCAAGCGCTGTCGGGCTTCCGCTGACGGGAATCATGGCCGGCGGTATTTCATACCCATTCCGGTTTATACACATAGCTTGGCTGCATAACACAAGCAGCAGGGCTTCAGCAACCAAATGTTGGGTGCCAATTGGGGAGTTCGGAGTAAATTATACTATAAGTAGGGATAGGAGAAGCACGTGAGGGACAAGGGCCCTGCTCGTGAGAGCTAACATTCTAAAGGGGAGGGGCAGACAGAGTATAGGCACAGTAGTCGCTTAAAATCATGTACATAAGTTTCAAGGCAAGGGAACACATCATCCTTGTGACATTATTAGTATCACCTTTAAATTGCTGCTGCCAGCAGAATGGCCCATTAACCTTTTTGTTTTAATAATCAAACGTTATTACGGCAACTTTTTTTCCCCTAGAGTAGATTTGCCTACATGTAAAGTACTCCTGTACTCTATTACTGTAGGTCTCCGCTGCCTCTGTTGGGACTCTATTCCTACAATTACTACATAATACCGTCATTATATATAAGTTAATATCGTTTTCTAATTACATTTCAGCGATTAACATTATTTGGAAGAAAATTACATCTCTTATTATTTTATTTTGAATATTTAAAGCCATATTTTTCTTTGGAATACATTATACATGACTTTCTAGAAAATATTAAAATATAAGTTAGAGAAGGTAAATCCGGTATGTGTCAGTTAACCAAAACCTGTATAATTACTAGCAAAAATTTTACGTATGGTGGAATTATTTTATAATTTAATGTCTAATTGTTACGAACATATGGTATAACTCAAATAAAACATTTCAGGTGGAGATTATTAAGGAGAACAGATGCAGTGGATTTGTTTATTAGGTATAGTTTTTAACGTTCTAATATCGTTAGGACAACTCTAAAATAGCTGCTCAATCTTCTGGGACACTTTATTTCTACGTACAGTATGTATTTTTCCTTTTTTTTCTCTAGTGCCCAACTTTACAATGCAACTGCCCTAATCCTATACAAGTGATGCAGCCACCCCTATTCATTCTTATTCTCTGTACTCTAAAAGTTAATATGTATTCCAGATGAATGTATTAATAAATGTATAAAATGTTAATAAAATTGAAATTAATTTACCAAAAATTAAAGAAGGCAAAAATAGCAGGAAAAGCTATTTGGCCTGCATTGGGGGTTACATACTTACTTGTGCAAGTAGGAGTGTTGTCGGCAACCCCCGAGCTTAGAACGGTAACAATGAGTGACCTGTTTAAAAGAAGAACGACGTTAGTGTATTTTTGCTACCTGTGGAAGTCGCTCCTCTTTTTTAAGAGTGAGTTCTAGGCATTTCTAGGCAGGCTGTACAATACACATTATCTTTATTCGTATATGAGACCACCTGTGCACTCAAAACAAAGAGGAGTGAAATATTGAAAACAGTTTTATGAAATAGTCACCCCGATCCACATTTAGCCCATTTCACCAGTGTCATTTGGCCTTGAGTGTTGCTTATCCTACCCAGACCCCATCACACTGCAGAAATAACTGGCCATTGGCTTACCAGTTCAAAACAATGTTTTGAATGTGCCCCCAGAGTTTCTGGGTAAAGTCACTCTTCTTCCATTCCCATTATAACCCTCACGGGTTCTTCTTCCTCCGATGAACATGGCTCACCACTTCACTTCCTGAAGAGAGAGGAACGGGGGTGGCCCAGCCATCAGTGTGGGTGACCGTGGTATCGTTCCAGGGCCTGGCAACTGAAGGCCACAATGGGCCCATTGCAGCTGCTACACCTTTTACCATGGGCATTGTATCTTTGGTATTAATATTGTGCTACTTTTTACCACTCTTGTACGCCAGCTTTGCAATGCTAACCTTGTTTTAACACCAGTTGTGGCCTGTGTGTCCTTTAAGCAGCCTAGATTTAGATGGAGCAACTAGAAGGGTAAAACTGTCCGCTACATGCTGTGAATGTCAGGCAAATGTAAGCAACTGCAGTATAGTTATTATTTTTGTGGAACACAATGGACATAATCCTACTGAAACTGCATTTAAGAGTAGAATAATTTTAAGGGTAGCTAAAGCATATGAACTGGCCTGAGACAATCTGTAATACAAAACAGGGCCGAATGTTGAACACAATTTTAGATTGTAAGTGAAGGAGGGGAATTGGGCTGACTAGTTGGGTCTATGGATATTATCTCTGCTCAGGTTTCCAAGCTGAGATGAATCTCCATAGCCGCTGCAATATATTTGAAATGGCCTTTTTAAAAAAAACTTGTTTGCAGGATGTCACTGATTTCCATATGTCAGTGATTGCACATCGCATAACGGGATTTACATGATAACCTGACCTAATATAAAGACTGGTTTTGTACGATGTGTAGGCTACCGCTAAGCAAAACAATAAAAGTATGCATATTTAATTTTTTTCCTCCTTACCTGTCTAAAATATATATATTTAGTATAACCTTTTATTCATGCATGTAGAGTGTACAATAATGGCAAGTCTTTATACGTCCTCCTTGTCTTTTTTTTGGTTTTTAATGCAGCCTGGCTGTTATTTGGCAGGCCCGGGAAACCGTTTCAGCTGCAAGAGACTGGATAAATGGAATCTCCAGGACATGGAAAGTCGTTTCCCTTGCCATAGTGAGCGAAGACCTTTATCATAATGCTTCTCATTTGCCACTTGCTTCCACCTTCGCAGTGCGCAGCCAGCGACCGTGTTTCCGACTGATGAGTGGCAAGGATAGAAGGAACTGCGCCTTGTACAACTTTCAGATTGTCGTGGATTTTAATAGTTAAGGATTTTACTCGCAAACTGACTCTCCTAATGCAATTTTATAAAGCCGGGGTTCTTAAAAATTTCATTTGCTGCTAGCAAATCTTGGAAATCATTGGCAGGACATGGAAATTACTATGCAGTGCAATTACTTCTTTTTAAAATACGAACGTATGGTGAAATATATTATGCATATTGTCTTCAAGCGCACCTTTAGGCCACATTTACTTCCCCACTGTCATACCTGCCATAGCGTGACATTTAATGAAGAATGCTAGCTGTACGTGACAGCTTGGAATAAAAGTGCAGGGTATGCAGACCTATTTTACTATCCCTTATTGCATGTGAATCTCACTTACATCTAAATAGTATCACTCATGTCCACACTGAGACCCCTATGCATTGTTAGATTGTCACTCATAAATATTATAACCGATTCATTATAGTTTCAGCTTTTGTATGAAACCCTTAACGTCAGTCACATCGGCCAACAAACCATGGCAGCTTTGGATTCTTACGCCTAGCAAGTGTCCATCATTGTCACTGACAAGCATACATTTTTAAAAAATTGTCACTCACGACCGAATAATTACCCCCGTTCGCTCCACTGATGTGTCACTCATAAAAACCGTAATTAAACAGTAATAATTATTCCAAATGTCAGTCAGGTTATCAGCAGCACGGCTAGGTCTGCAGCCCCCCATCAAAATTTAATCAGGGAATTGTTGAATTTCTCAAATTGGATATATTTTATTTTGTATTTTTAAGTCTGTCTGGCGGGTGGGGTGGAGGGGTTTAAATAAAATAAAAAAAAGCGATAAGTTTTATGCTATTCGGGAAGCTGGTTGCTGATTGTCGGGCTTGGCTTAGGGTAGCGTGACACTGCCTGTTCCTTAAAGAAGGCTAATAAATGGCTTTTTCTCTCGGGAAAGGCAAACCCGCCGTACGGTGGAAAAACAAAACAAAATGAAAATCCAGATTTTAAATTTTTTTTTACATAGACGTAAAAAAACAAAACAAATATGGACTTTTTTTTTTATTAACATGATTGCGATGCGCAAGGAGTGGCTCAGCGATCTCGGCCAAACCACGTATTTAATTTTACGCGCCACCCGGCATTGAGCGTTAAAATGGAGGCGGCAAATAAAATGCGTGGGTTTTGCATTCAAATTTTGGACGTTGGGCTTAGCGTGACCCCTCCCAGCCCCCTGCGGAGTTGATTGATTTGTTGTATAGATTTACATTATGGCAGTAGGGATTTTCCTCAGTATTGTAACAGCCTGATGGGGGGGGGGGGGAGTCATATAAGACCCCTGACAGAGAAGGAGTGCATTGGGGGGAGGTATGGAGGATGTATACGGTGTGCTAGCAGCTCATGGTGGCTGTGGTGCTTAGCACTCCTGTATCTGGCTGTACACTGACACTGTATACTATGAGGCTGCAGCAGGCCGGGGACTCAGGTGCCGCCCGCCCAGGTGGCTGCAGCCCGGCCGCCGCCCCTCACGCTCCTCCGCCCGGCCGAGCCCCCAGTGACGTCACGGGCCTCGGCCCACCTGACCTGTCAAGTCGGGTCACGTGATCCACCTCCTGCACGCCGCCATTTTGAAACGCTTATGAGGGAGAGGGGTGAGTTTGCTGCGGTGGGGGATTCATTCCTTATAGTGGTGGGTGGGGGAGCGGTGGTGTGGAGGGGTCGGGGCTCTCCACCCGGGGGGTGTTGGGGTGACGGTGGGTAGGTGGGTGCTGGGGAGGGGAGACACGGGCCGTGTGCGGGGCCTCCTCCTGCGTGTCCTGCCCCCCTTGCAGAGGGGCTTCACTGTCCCCATTGTGGTCCCTCAGCGTAGCCCGGGCGGCGTATGGCTCAAGAAGTCTGAGCATGCCCTGCCAAGCCAGAACCTGGGACCTGTAGTTCCACAGCAGCTGGGGAGACGCTGGCTGCTGCCTGAGGGTGGAAGTGACCAGACTGGCAGGGTGTGCTGGGACTTGTAGTTACACAGCAGCTGGGGAGACATTAGCTACCTGAGGGTGTAAAGTGACCAGACTGGCAGGGTGTGCTGGGACTTGTAGTTACACAGCAGCTGGGGAGACATTAGCTACCTGAGGGTGTAAAGTGACCAGACTGGCAGGGTGTGCTGGGACTTGTAGTTACACAGCAGCTGGGGAGACATTAGCTGCCTGAGGGTGTAAAGTGACCAGACTGGCAGGGTGTGCTGGGACTTGTAGTTACACAGCAGCTGGGGAGACGCTGGCTCCATGAGGGTGGAAGTGACCAGACTGGCAGGGTGTGCTGGGACTTGTAGTTATACAGCAGCTGGGGAGACGCTGGCTGCTGCCTGAGGGTGGAAGTGACCAGACTGGCAGGGTGTGCTGGGACTTGTAGTTATACAGCAGCTGGGGAGACGCTGGCTCCCTGAGGGTGGAAGTGACCAGACTGGCAGGGTGTGCTGGGACTTTAGTTACACAGCAGCTGGGGGCCCACAAGCTGCCTGAGGGTGGAAGTGGCAAGACTGGCAGGGTGCACTGGGATTTGTAGTTCCACAGCGCCTGGGAAACTGCAGGAGAGTGGAAATGACCAGACTGGCAGGGTATGCTGGGACTTGTAGTTACGCAGCAACTGGGCAGCCGCAGCGTGCTTGATGATGGAAGTGATCAGACTGAGGATGTGCTGAGACTTGTAGTTCTGCACTAGCTAGGGACCCACAGGTTGTCTGAGAATACAAGAGACTAGGCTTTCATGGTGTGCTGGGACAGCAGCTTAAGAAAGAAAGAAAATGCTATTCCTGTAACCCTTCGTGTTCTTTCTATATGGATGCCGCTTCTGCTGGTTTTCTAGCAATAGCAGAAGCTGCTGGAACTTGTGGTTCCAACGTAGCTAGCTTGGTACATACTAGTCCTTTTCTCATGTGTGCAGTATGTATAGATTTGCATATGATATAGCCGGTGACTGGCAGGGCATCCTGGGACTTTCTGACAGATTGCTGAACCTGGTGCACACAGTGCTAGTACTGTTCTTATGCCTAGATGTGAGTAAGCTGGTCTCATAGATAATAGAAGCCTCTGTTTGGCTGAGCATGCTGGGACTTGTGGCGCCATAATGTTTCCCCTACATTTTCTATTTTATTTTTTTGTGTACACAGGTTCTGATATGGTAATAGCATAAACTGGTAAGCGTCTGTCTGACATGCTGGAATTTGTAGTGCCACAGCAGCTGGAATGTTCCCCTTACAGCATGCTGCTGTTTGTGGTTCCACAGTAGCTAAAATGTTCTCGTCCCCCCCCCCCCCATATTGTCTTTTACACAGGTCCTGACATCCAGTATTTAACAGTAGCTGATAAGCATTTGTCTGACAGCATGCTGGCACTTGTATTTCCACAGCAGCTGGAATGTTTCTCTTACATATTCTGTATACCCAGGTCCTGATGTGTACATAATTGAAGCCGGTAAAGAAACCTGGCTAGGG
This sequence comes from Taudactylus pleione, assembly GCA_031769625.1. Classification (NCBI taxonomy): domain Eukaryota; kingdom Metazoa; phylum Chordata; class Amphibia; order Anura; family Myobatrachidae; genus Taudactylus; species Taudactylus pleione. The sequence continues at coordinate 1,186,382 of JAUIMM010000883.1, forward strand.
CATGCTGAGACTTGTAATTCCTCACCAATGACTGATTACGTAAGCTTGGTTTGGAGCAGTGCTGGTCACACTTGACCATGAAGGATAATTGTGAACATTTTAGGGTCCCTATCTCTTGCACAGGTGTAAACTCCTCACAGCTCCAAGGATTGTGTGACATGACATTTTGTGCTTGAGTTGTACTATGCTTCATTGTTCATTAGAAGCCGCTCAGCCCACTCTCTCTCCTCGGTTAGGACTAGACTATACAGCGCAGATGGACCTGTGCCGTCACACCCACGTGACCCGGCCTGAAAGGGGGTGGGGTGGGGATGCTAAAGGGGGACCAAAACTGTCCGCTCGCCACAAATATTTATTCCCCCTCTATGCCCTAGTGGATGGTAACGCAGTAGCGGTCCAGCCTCCTGCAGTGGTCACGTGGTGGAAAAGTCACAGAGGTCTTTTCTCCAACTAGGAAATAGCAGCAACCCTCTCTCCTCCCCTGATATGTACTCATTAGTACATAGCTATTCAGCAAGTACATTTTAATTCAGGACTACATCACTTTAGGCTTTTTTCTAAGACATGAACTGAATTTGATAATTGATATGAGACCCCGAAAGAACATCTCAAGAGCAAACAGTGCCCGAGCATTAGCAACACTGCCTTTCTCTAATATTTACAAATGAATCAGAAGCACTTATAAGCCTGTCTGCCTTTACGCTCGGATATACAGTGCCCTGACCTGCTAATAACTCTAGAAGGCAGTGCTGTGATACCCTAGTCCAGTGGTGGCAAACCCTTTCACTCCAGCTGCTGTGGGACTACATATCCCAGCATGCCCTGCCAGAGTTTTGCTATTAGGGAATGCTAAAACACTGGCAGGGCATGCTGGGATATGTAGTCCCACAGCAGCTGGAGTGCCAGGCTTCGCCACCACTGCCCTAGTCTATAACAGGGGTATGTAACTACACGTCCCAATTTCCCTGCCACAGTTTTGCTGTTAGAACATGCTAAGTCTGTGCCAGGGGAAACTGGGATCTGTAGTTCCATAGCAGCTAAAGTGTCACAGGTTGCACACCTTTGGTCTATAAGGTCGTAAAAGAAAATTTTAAGCAGTGTGCCACCGAACGTTCCGCACATATCGGCAAGTTACGGTACTGCTGACATGGTAAGTTATCCGGCGCACCATTATGGGGCTCTGAGGAAAAGCTTGTGGTGTGGATGGACAGGATGTGCTATTCTGGAACAGCGCATTGCGTCCTTAATTGACATCCCCCCTAAAGAGCATTACTTGATATCAGTTTTGGTAGTTACTTCACACAATCTATGATGATTTACCGCCGGCCGCATGGCAACGATGAAGATCCCGACAGCAGCTAAGGGGAGTACAAACTAACCTTCCCCGCTGCCTAAACCGAAGTCTCCCGTGGGGGTGCCTGACCCTAACTTCCCGTCAGTGAAAGCCCGGCGTGGGACTAAAGATAGGTGTCCAGATACCGACGCCTACCATTAGCCCCACGCCGATATCCTGCCGCATGGCATACCGAACATAGGTAAGCCAGGCGTCAGGAGCTCATAGCAGCGGAGGGGGGGGGTTAGTTTTAGGGACTCCATGGGGGACAGGGTTAGGCTAGGGGGAAGGGGGGGGTTAGGCAAAAGGGGGAGGGTTAGGTTTGGGGTGCAGGGAGAGGGGTTAAGTTTAGGCACTCCTTTGGGGGAGGTTAGGCGCTAGGGGGCACCCCTAAGGGAGGGTTAGAAGGGGGGGGAGGAGAGAGTTATGATACTTACCTTTGTCAGGATCTTCATCTTCCGGCATTGGGATTTCATCCGCCGGTAATACATACTGATTCCCTATATCTATCTATCTTCTGTGGACCCCTGCGTTCATGAGAATTTCTGTAGTGTTGAAACTGAACTGTACAGTACATTATATTCCGATGGAAAGCATCACACTAACCGGAATGGTATGATACACCGCTGGATGGAATGCCGGCAGTCAGAAGACCGCCCGCGGCACCCCGATCTTCAAAATCCCGACAGAGGCCTGTAAGTACCCTAAAAATCCCCCTATCTCCCCCTAACCCTCCATCGGTGGTCCCTAACCTCCCTCCGGTGGTCCCTAATCCTAAACCCCCATCCCCTAGCTAACGCTACTATAATTACCTTCGGCATGCTGACGTCTATCTTAATCCCTTTGGGATCGCAGCGTCGACTTTCTGACGAGCGTCGGGATTTCGGCGTCACCGGCAACTTAACCACATCCCCACTAACTTTATCCCATGTACCTGTTGGTATCCTCCTACAGTAATGACAGGTTAAGTGCACAGTTTGCTTAAATGAATCAAACATGAAACATGCCCATACTGCACAGGCAGTAAGTAGAGGGCTCGTACCCTGTATAATTACACCTATAAGGTTCTTTTGTTAAAACTTAGCTGTTCAGTAATGGATCTTTTCAATGTTATACGTGTGTTATGCATTTAGTAGGAGTTTAGCATGCAAATTGAGCTGGAGGACCAATGAAAGAAAGCAGACACTGAGGCCCTGATTCAGAGCCGGACGCGCTCGCTCTGAATCAGGGCCGTCCTTCTGAATTTTAGAGCGGCCTCCTGGCCGCTCGTATAGCTGTGTTCGACCACCCACAGCTATAGCGAGCGGCCATGATGATGGTCGCGATGGTCAAGACCATCGCGACCATCAGGCTTGCGATGAGACCCTTTGTGGTAGGGTCTCGTTGCCTCAAGGCCAAGAGTGCTTTCGGCTCAAACAGAGCCGAAAGTGCTCCCACTGACAACACTCGTGATGTCAGCGGGGCCGGTCCCAGACGGTAGGCGTTCCCATGGGAACGCCTCCGTCTGGGCAGCCACGCCCTGCCCACCAAAGGGGGCGTGCTGTCACTCAACATCGACAGCACGCCCCCTTTGGTACGAGACCCAGAGCGACGGTTTGCCCGTCGCTATCCGGGTCACGCGCATGCGCACGACGGTGATGGCTCCGGCATGCGCACTGGGCCACCATCGACCCGCTTGCGCGCTCGTGAGCGGGTCGGAATCAGGCCCTGAGTTTGTGAATTATGCACCGTTTAAAATTGAACACCCCAACAAACCTGTTAGTTTGGTATTGAGTATGCTAATGAGCATTTAAGTTGAATTATCCACCTAGAAAAAGGTAGCTTAACGTGCCACGCTTTATTGTCTGGGTGGTTGCACATTCCATAGAAGTCACCAGATTATATAAGGTTGGCTGCACCTTACAGTATATGTACTATCTCTGGTGCGGTATGTACAGACCATTCTTGTCATTGTCTTCATGAAGGTTGTTGACTTTCTCAGCACATCGTCGTAAAGTTTAAATATGTTGTTAAGTTGTGTTGGTGGCTCTTCGTCTTGTTGTATATGCTTGAGCGATACGAGATGAAATGTTATGGGTAACGCTGTGTACATGCCTTTTCTCACACAGGAGCTGTACTCTCATATGTGCCAAAATGAGAACTCCAGATGTTTTTTTTTTTTTTAAGCAGTTTTTGAATCTGAGTCACACACAGCTATTAAAGTCGGGGGTTTCAAAACCAGTAATGCAGGACAGATGACCCTACAGAGGGATCTGTGCTAAGGTGCTGAAGGCGAGCAAGAGCTCTAGAGTTTTTGAGTACCATTCGGTTCTGTGGCCGCATACGCTGCGATATTCACAAATCGCCCTGATCTTGCTGTGTTATGGGCGCAATTGAGCGAGAGACCTGATAATAATCTGCAGATTGCTTAGAAGAAAGCCTGGACATCTGGTTAGGAGACGATCCCTGCTGTTTGTGTGAGTCATCATCTTCTGACCGCACAACCAGAATCGTGCTCGGAAAGCTCTATGTGCTGGACGGGTGGATTTTGTCTAGTTTTTGCCCAAATTGGAAAGTGATTCCGTGGGGTGACACTCAAAAACTGCAGCATGTACTGTATACTCATCCTTACTATTCCCAACCAGGGTAGTCTGGGTGCGTGGTGTTGCGAATCACTCCATTGAGCCCCTGTACCCGCCCACTTCTTTGTCTGGTCTATTCTTTCGGGAGATCTCCGCAAAGTTTGGGATTCTGTAGGCCAGGGATGGTGAATCTCCTGCCCGGGGGCCTTATAGGGCCCTCGGAATCATTTGGTCTGGCCCTCTGGGTTTTTTTCCGATAGCCTCATTTGGCTAGCAGGGTGCCTAGAATGGCACCCTGCAGCTAGAATCTATACAGTAGTGCCACCTTGAGCATTCTTAGGACGCTTCAGGCAGTCACACCGCTGCCCTTACAGCTCCCCAGGGCATCCTCAGGATGCCCTGGGCATTGCTGTAATCACTGGCGATGGTGGCACCGCCCCTGTATGACATCACGTGAAGGAGGTGTGGCCTGAACCAGGCCCGCAAATAATGTTCTATATATATCAAAATGTCCCTCGGCAGAAAAAAAGGTTCCCCCACCCCTGCTGTTGGCCACTACAGAACCGTAGGCAAGTGTGCCCTACACCAGGAGTTTGCAACACCAATCCTCAGGTACCCCCTGACAGGCCATGTTTTGGGGATTTCTGTCTTTGGGAATAGGAGGCATAATTACGGAATGAGCAAATATAGATTAACTCGCCTACACATGATTATACAGAAATCAAGAAAACATGACCTGTTGGGTGTACTTGAAGATTGCAAACAAGAAAAGCAGTTCGATTTGCAAAATAACTACACTTAAGTATATGTAAGTTTTTTTTTGTTTGTTTTGTTTTGTTTTGTTTTTTTATTCTTTTCTTTTTTTTTTTTCTATAACCCAACCTATGGCAGGACAGTAGAAGCCTGACACCTGATATAGCATGTACAGAAATGGCGGCCGTAGCATGCATGGAATCTGGACCTATCTATATATGCCTCTCTGCTTTTTTTTTTTTTTTTTTTTTGCTTGGGAGCATTTGAGTATCCGAAAATAGTATGTTCTCCCTCCTCCCACCCTCCACTTTCTGTTATATTTCTTTCCCTTGCGATCTCTGTGATGGTTTTAAACAGCTGCGGCGGCTTCGAGATTTGACAGTTTTTCTGTAATGTTTCTAACCACGTGGCGATGGGATGTGGCCTACACCAATTCCTAGTTTCATGTTCTCCACTTTTAGAAACCTGAACCCTGCTTCTGCCCACACTTGTTCCTAGAGATCGCTGCCTGAAAATAGTTGTACCCAGCCTGGAAGCTGCGCAGTCATAGATGATTATTGGCATGATCTAAGTTACAGATCATGTTTGTACTCTAGGGCCAGCTGTATTAATAAGACTGTGCGCCCATCAGAGTTCCCTGGAAGTTTGTGTAACTTGGCACAAAGCTGTCAAATGTATGCACCCTTCATGTGAGGGAATGTAATAAGCTGGGCAGGGGGTACTGTTATAGACTGAGGGAGGTGACCATGTATATCATTGGGTTGTGGCTGTGCCAGGGCTGTTATTTAAGAGTTTAATGTGCACCTTAGATCGCTTGGAGTAACCGCATTTTTGGCTACAGTAATGAAGGCGATGTTAGACCCCCACTTAGAGCCGTATTCCATTCGGAGTGAAAAGCCGTTTTCGCATGTTTTTTGCGAAAATTTTGCCAGTTTCTTTTTTTTTCTTCTCCATATTTAATTCCATTCCGTCTTCGTCTATGCAGAAAGTCAAGGCACTGACACAGGCGATACATTGTCTCCACAGAATAGCAGGTGAAAAAAAGTGCAAAATCTATATTTTGGGGTGCAGATGTTGGGAGACTACTCCAAACCCTTGGTATACCCCCCCCCCCCCAATGGACAATTCACCCCCAAAAAATAATTAAAATATTCCAGAAACACCCCTAAAAACGCCTTTGAAATTTGGGACGAAAATGACAAATGTGGGGGGACAACTTCAAAAAGTAGCGAAATAGGCTTCTGGGGGTGCAATAAGAAGGGGCCAAGTGTTTTTGGGATTGCAGGTGCTTGTGTGGCGGAGGAATTTCACTTTTCTAAAACTTCACTTTTAGAGACAGTAAAATATGCTAGTGCCCATTTTCATGCACCCCAAATTTGATGGGGGTACTTATTTTCACGCACAAAAACTGCTTAATGACATTCTTCACCACTTTTGCAAAGATGCTAATAACAAGGATCTATATGGGAAAGCTTGTTGGGTACATGATGCACTTGTAGGGGAGCTTTGAGAACAAACCTCTACAGTAGAGAGAACAAGGCTTTGTCCATACTCCTAGCATTGTTTGTGCTGTGATTCAGACCTCGGGTGGTTATATTTAATGTTCACCAAGTAAGTAATTTGCTTACTGTTTTGCCTACATTCAGAGCCGGCCCTAGGCATGGACAAACTAAGCAAATGCTTCGGGCATTTGGAATTCCTAGGGGCACCCAAGCCCACCTAGGGCTGGCAGAGCCGGTTTGGGATAGGCACGGCCGGGGCACCTGCTGCTGGCTGGGCAGAGACTATGGCAGCTGCTACTGCCACTGTGCAGCGTCCATGATCGGAGCTCAGCTGACAGCTCCGATTGGGCCTGGCAGCAGCAAACAGTCAGTGGGCAGCGGCTGTTTGCAGGGACGGGGCACCTGGACGACAGCTAATGGTACGCGCGGGTGCTGTGCTGTGTGGGGTGCTTTGCTGGGTGAGGGATACTGTGCTAGTAGAAGGGTTCTGTGCTGGGTGCTGTGATCTGTGCTGGGTGATGCGTGCTGTGCTGGGTGATGCGTGCTGTGCTGGGTGATGCGTGCTGTGCTGGGTGATGCGTGCTGTGCTGGGTGATGCGTGCTGTGCTGGGTGATGCGTGGCGTGCTGGGTGATGCGTGGCGTGCTGGGTGATGCGTGGCGTGCTGGGTGATGGCGTGGCGTGCTGGGTGATGGCGTGGCGTGCTGGGTGATGCGTGGCGTGCTGGGTGATGCGTGGCGTGCTGGGTGATGCGTGGCGTGCTGGGTGATGCGTGGCGTGCTGGGTGATGCGTGGCGTGCTGGGTGATGCGTGGCGTGCTGGGTGATGGCGTGGCGTGCTGGGTGATGGCGTGGCGTGCTGGGTGATGGCGTGGCGTGCTGGGTGATGGCGTGGCGTGCTGGGTGATGTTGTGCTGTGCTGGGTGATGTGTGCTGTGATCTGTGCTAGGTGAGGAGTCCTAGGAGCGCTGTACAATGGGGAAGGGGCCACAGCACAGTGAGACCACACCCCTTCTGTGAGGCCACACACTTTTTCAGGTTCCTATAGGGGGCACCTCCCAAAATCTTGCCTAGGGCACTAATTTGGCTAGGGCCGGCTCTGCCTACATTATACTGGAGGAAAATAAGCTCCCCTTCACATATGACTGTCTGTGGTATCATGCACCTCCTGGGCAATGGCGTTTATGCGTCTGTGGGGTCATGCACTGCCTGGGCAATGGCGTTTGTGTCTGGTGTCATGCACTGCCTGGGCAATGGCGTTTGTGTCTGGTGTCGTGCACTGCCTGGGCAATGGCGTTTGTGTCTGGTGTCGTGCACTGCCTGGGCAATGGCGTTTGTGTCTGGTGTCGTGCACTGCCTGGGCAATGGCGTTTGTGTCTGGTGTCGTGCACTGCCTGGGCAATGGCGTTTGTGTCTGGTGTCGTGCACTGCCTGGGCAATGGCGTTTGTGTCTGGTGTCGTGCACTGCCTGGGCAATGGCGTTTGTGTGTCTGGTGTCGTGCACTGCCTGGGCAATGCTGTTTGTGTCTGGTGTCGTGCACTGCCTGGGCAATGCCGTTTATGCGTCTGTGGGGTCATGCACTGCCTGGGCAATGCCGTTTATGTGTCTGTGGTGTAATGTACTGCCTGGGCAATGCCATTTATGCAGGGTCAGAAAAGGGCCACATGTACCTGGGTCTTAAAATCAAGGGCCTATTATGATAAGTGGCCTGGCCAGTGCCATAGTGGGCATGGAGTACTAGGCAACAGAAGACTACAGGACCTCCAGTGTGTTTAGAGTCATACGTACGTCCTTATTTCAACATACATTTCTCAGTGCAGCAGGCCAGCAGCTATCTGGTCCGTCACCGACCATAACGCAGGATTGCGAGTGCGAATTACTCTGCACACCGACTGAGCTCTGCAATAGCCAACACGCTCTGCTACTGTGGCTCGGCATGCGCAGCATTTCTCGTGTCGGCCGTACTGACACGTAGTGACTCCACAGCACTGATCAATAATGGATAGCAGCATCCACAGAGCAAGTTGCAACAGCAGCCGGCAGGTGATCCTTCTCCTGGTGGGCCTATTTCTTTATGAAGGCCTGGGGCTGCAGTCCCACCAGCCCAGTTATTAATCCGCTTCTGCGTTTACAGTGAATGATTTGATTGTTTTGGGATTGGAATTTAAATGTCACTTTACAGATTGCCAAATCCTGTAAGAGGGAATGCGGTCCCATGGCCTGGGGGCTAAATTCATGAAAATTCTTTTCTTGGAATGTTTAATTGGGTAACGTGGTTGAATTAAGACAGGTAAGTAGATTTTGCCTTTGAGCCAAGATGCATATTTAGTGAGAGTAAAATGTTCTAGAGGCAGCGCGAATAATTAACTGTTTATAAGCCTGATGACTTATGCTTCACTAGGTTTGTATACATTTTAAATATTTTCTTAATGCAAAGTGTGACATTTTGTCATTCTTATCTGGACATATAGGGGGCTATTCAGTTGTTATGTCGGCGCCCATCAGAGCAATTTAATTGTCCCCCGTCCCCTATAGGCTGCGAGTGCCGCTGCTGTGCGCCCAGCAGCACCGGGTTTAGCCTCCGCAAGGGGCTAAACCCTGCTAAAGTACTGCTTTGGATGCCCAAAGTGCCGGCTAATCGCACAATTCTACTCGTCACCTAGGGAGGGGGGTGAGCAGAAGTATGTGCGCCAGTGGCTATTTGTGCCCAACTGGAGCAACAATTAAATAGCTTTGTCAGGCGCCCAAAAGAAATAACCGCAGACGCAAAGAATTGAATCGCCCACCTTGTATTTTGACATCAATGGCTCGTATACCTTAGCGGTCTCATATATGGGGGTGTGCAAATTAATCGGACCCTCCCGCTCCGAGGCCCTCCACCATTGCACTTTCTCTCCAGGTTATTGAGCCATCCGCCAACCGAAATCTTGTTCTACATTTAACTTCCTATAGATCAGCGATTCTCAAACTTTAGCTTTGAGCTGTTTGCTCCCTGGTCCCCATACGTTTTATTCCGGTGACCACCGCTCATCGAAACCATTGGCCAAAACAAATTGTTCAACATTTTGACGTAAAGGTTTTATTTAATTAATAACATTAAACAGTATTTACTAACAATGTTATTAATAATGGAATGATGTCGGTCTCCCGGTAGCATGGGCTCCGTATGCTTATTCCTCCAACGCCGGCTCCTTGCCTCTTAGTGCTCACCTCGGGCAAGCCTGTGCTCCTCCTCCAGCGTCGGCACTGCCCACTTTGGGAAACTCCCCTCAGAGCTGTGCGATGCTGCGGAAGAACAATCTCATCACTCACAACACCATCCAGTTGGTTGTAGTGACTGCACACCAAAACAATGTACTTTGCCCCAATGAATTTGCACTCATAGCTCACAATACAACCTTGGGGTGTAGAAGTTACATAATGAAACTAGCTGGTGACACATCTTACGACTGTGCAACTCAGTGATGTGGTGAGGATTGTAACGATACATTGTGCGCACTGTACAGCAGCGCGATACTTGGTTACGTGTTGCATGGAACTACATCCCGAATCATGCATTGAATCATCCCATTGGATGAGCAGCACGTCCAATGGGACGATTCAAAGAGCGACCGATCAGGCGTACACCCTATACGATGTGTACAATATATCATTCCGATCTGCGTTGGGACGATATATCGTATGGTGTGTACCCAGCTTTACAGTGCGATTAGGATATGATTGTATAAGTGAGGAAAGGAAAAGCACATGAGGGAAGAGGGCCCTGCTCGTCATAGCTAGTTAATCATGAACTTAAAGCTTCCCAGAGTTAACGCAGTGCACGCAATGGCAGCTAGCATCATTCAGCATTTTCCATAGATCGTTGGGAAACCTATACAGGCGAAAGTTGTAAAAAGTCCTGAAGCGGTGAAGAAAATGAGGCACGAGGCATTTATTGCTGTAAAGTCCTGTTCTAGCTGCTCAGTAATAGGAAAGAACACGAAAGCCTGCTTTTACATGTAGTGAGCGGGGAGAGTTCTCCTTTTAAGGAATGAACATTGCAGCGTAGGTGATAAGCAGACGGGGTCTGACCTCCAGCCAACCTCACATACCACATTATTGTCAGCGGTTACTTCTGCCGGGTTATTATAGAAACAAAAAAGGGGAACTCTGCGTCTCCTCACTTTCTAATGGACAACTATTGCAGTTTATGGTTTCTCTCGTGGAATTTATACCTCCTTGCTTTTTAAATGAGCTATTGAGTAAAATTTAAATGTACCCTTGAAGTATTTTATTTCGGCTTTGGGTTTGGCACCTCCAATAGCGCTACAATTTGAGAAACCATATATAGCACGGGATGCGGTCAATACCCCGACCGCGGGGATTCCGGCGCTCAACATATGACAAGTTAAATGCTCGTGGGAATAATGCTGGGTACACACTGACGGATACATAGGTCGATCAATTGGTCGGCCAATATATCCGCTGCACGTCGGCCAGTGTGTACCCGTGATATGTCAGTGAACGTCGTTGTTCACCGACATCGCACTGGCTGTGCTGCACAGCCAATGGACAGATATGTCTGCAGACATATCTGTCCATCGGGATGTGTGTACGTGCGGTCAGCGGACCGCCCGTACACACACAGCGGCAGCCGCGAGGAGGGAGGCGGGACGTGCCCACGACCCGGCTGCCAGGTCCCGCCCACTGGCCGCCGGGACTCGAGGGTCAAAGCAGATGATGGCCGTTCGGTGTGTATGAACGACCATCATCTGCAGATATCTGTCGGGTGTGTACCCACCTTAAGCCTGTGTGATAGGGATGGGTACGGGATTCCGGTGATCAGAATCCCGGCGCTGGCATCCTGACTGTTAGGGGGAGAGGAGGGGGGGGTTTAATACTGACCGACATGCCGGTATTCTGACCATGTCGGGATGTTGGCGTCGGGATTGTGACCGCTGGGATCCCGTACCCATCCCTGTCGCAAAGGCTTATTCCCACGAGCATTTAACTTGTCATATGTCTTGTCTTATTACATATAAAGAGTTGGGTGATAATGATAGCCTTATATTGCGTTAGAGACTTGCGTTGAAATGTTTACTTCTCCATGTATTATTTAGGTAATGCTTCTTACGCCCCTACGGCGATATTTAGTGATATTTTGTACCTGTTACCAGGACAATGTTAATGTATTTTAGAGGCTTCCAGGCTCACCAGCAAAACCTCTTACTCGTCCTGAGCATAGTTTATTTGGGAAAACTACGGCTTTCGTTCAGTAGTGTATTGGAATAAAGACATTTCATCATTTAACTGTAATATTCAGGGCAGTGTTCAGTTTTCCCCAGTAGAGATCCTTTTACATTTAACCTGGGCTGAACTTGGTTTCCTCGTTTTGCCAATTAGAAAACTAATGTAAACTGGATCTAATGGAAAGCCAGAAGCCATATTACATCTTGGTTTTCATGGATCTAAAACAAGCTGCGTACCTGACACTAGAAGTAACCCGTGTTCATTCTAAACGTCGTGTGTACCAATTGCGAGGTCCGAAATTTTAATTTTAAGCCGTTTCTGGTCCCAAGACTGCCCCCCCCCCCGCCCCCCCCCAAGGCTGACATTGACTGACACAGCCCAGCGGAAGCTCCCAACGACACAGCCACCATGTTTAGAAGGTGGTCTATGAATGGCCAATAGGTTGTTTGGTCTCCAGCATGGCTGCCGTTTAAACGGTCCATAAGCTAACATAGAATTATTAGCTACACTTTTCCAAGTGCCCATTCGTCCTCTTTGTGCAGTGCAATCAGCTCAAACTTCCCCTTTAGTCCCTTTTAAGAAAGTGCTTGTGACCTAGGTGCACCGTGGGCAGATTGGGGAAGGGCTTTGGGTAATCGGGTGTAGGGTTTGAGTGAGTGACAGGGTCTTTACTCCGGATTATGCTTGGGCAGAATTATTTTTGGGGGGGGGGTATGACCGCCATTTTCAGGTCGGCAGATTACAATTCCACAGGACAGCCCTGGCCTCCTTTCTTAAAGAAAGACATCGCTGACCTGTAAAATATTACTTGTAGCATGCTCTGTTACCATGTGATGTGTGGGGCATGTGGCCAAATCCTGTTGCCTGTTACCACCCCCCCCCGTGTGATTATTAGTCATTAATTTGAAGAGTGAAATGTCATCGCACATGGCTACTGCACAAGTGTCAGAGCAAATAGCAGGGAATTGATGTTTGTATATAGCATTTGCACAGTGCTGAGTGAGAGTAATGTAGTCTGCGCACGTGGGTTGTTCATGTCGGCATTTTAACCTGATCGCACACAAGCTGTGGTGTATTTTCATTTGAACACCGTTGCACAAAGTAATAATCAGTTGATCATTTTATTTTTCTTTCGGCACCTGATTGACAACCACTAACCTTATTTGGTTACTAGATTACTTCTTTTGGGAATGGGTATGATATACGCGGCCGGCGGTTCGATTCCCGTCAGCGGCAGCCCGACAGGAGCAGAGTTCGAAGCAGCGGAAGCACGACAGCGCTGGAAATCCCGATCGTGGATAGGTAAGTATCTGCTAACCTAACCCCCCTAACCCTCCTTAGGGGTGCCTAACTATAACCACCCCCTTCCCCGCTGCCTAAACCTAAGTCCCCCGGGGGGGGATCCTAACCCTAAGTCCCCCCCGGGGGTGCCTAACCCTAACCCTCCCTAGCCTAACCCTAACCCTCCCGGGGGGGTGCCTAACCCTAAGTCCCCCCCCGGGAGCCCTAAACCTAACCCTCCCCCCCCCCCCCCCCCCCCCCGCGGCTGTCCGCTCGCTGTGCCCGGCATCACTACGAACGTGATGCCGGGCTTCGGGGAAATGCGGGCGTCTACATCTAGACGCCCAGCATTTCACCCATGCCGGGATAAGACAGTCGGGAAGCCGGCTGCCGGTATTTAGGCAGTCGGCTTCCCGATTGCTTCCCCTTCTTTTGTATACTGTAGGTGCAAATAGCAGACTACTAGTAATAGAGAGGAGAACTATTTTGTGCAGAATAGAGAACTATTTTGTGCAGAATAGAAGTATTGCTGGAAGTTTAGAACAAAGACGCAGCCAGGTAGTTTCGGCTAGTTCCATTGCAGTGTTTGGCCTACTGGAGACCCCGGGAGATGATGGTCCTAACACGCTTAGAAGGACCCTCGCAGAGTGGTGTAGAAGACTCCTTGCACTTCTGCTCTGTGTCTTCCACTCCTGATCCCAAGGACTGGACAGGGGCAAGTGCCCTCCTCAAGCCCTCTGTAAACGGCAATATCCTGTTGTTGTTTTTTTTTTTTTCTATTTTATTTTACTCAACCAGTTATTAGTCCGGCTAAATCAAATATTCTCACTTAATCCTCTCGTCACTCAAAACTGCTATAAAACATAGGGCCGTATTCAATTGGGTGCGAAAAGCCGTCTTCAATGGAACCAGCGAAAAAGTTTCTGAAAAAAAAGTGCAAACTATGGAAAAAAAACCTTGGGACAGTTTCTCCCCCCCCCATAAAAATTAAACCATCTTGTGTAAGAATACTTAAATCACCCCAAAAAAGTACTGTAATTTTGGGGGTGATAGTCCAAAGTTGGGAGACCAATTTAAAAACTAGCTAAATAGACTATAGGGGGGTCCCCAAGTATGCCCCAGGTGTTTTTAAGTTTGCAGGTGGTTGCTGCAGGTGGATTTTTTATGTTGTTTTTTAAAACTTCACTTTTGAGCAACTTTAAAATATGCTTGCACTCATTTTCAGGTACCCCAAATTTACTGGGACGACTTATTTTTTGCAAACAAAACCAGCTAAATCCTATTCTTCACCACTTCTGCAAAGATTCTCATTATAAGCTATTGAGAACATTTAACTACCCCAAATACCTTCAGCAGTGCTATGTGGGGGTATCTATAGTGATCCCCAATGACAGTGCTTTTCGGCAGGTATGAATTCGCCGGGTCACGTTTTCGCAGATTTCTAATTGAATATGCGGATAAGTGGGGACGAGCGTGATACTTTTTCGCATGGAAAACCAGCGATATCGGCGAAAAGTACGTACTTTTTCGCTTCTAATTGAATATGCCCCATAGTGGGGATGTTGGCTTTGGAAATGCTACTAAGCCCACACACCATATTTTCAGAGCCTACGGCAATGATTTATTTTAGTCATTGAGTGAATTGTGGAACCCTGGTTAACATGTACTATCATTTCCTATCTGTGGCCAGAGACGAGAAAAGACTTGGGCTATATGTGTGAAGCGTCGGCTTTCGTAATGATGCATTAGCATTCAGTGTAAGGCCCGGTGTGATTTACACTGCATGTTAGTGCCACTTTAATTTTTCAACGCCAAGAGGGCGTTTTTACACAAGCCGCTGCTTCGTAACTATAGCCCCTAGACTAGGGCTGGGCATTAAGCTGACCTCCAGCAGCTGTAGAACTACAAAGACCAGTGAGTCCTACCACAGTTTTGCTATTTGGCTATGCTAAAACTAATGCAAGGCATGCTGGGATGTGTAGTTCAACAGCAGCCAGAGGGCCGCTTATGGCATGCCCTAGACCAGTGGTTCTCGAACTCGGTCCTCAGGACCCCACACAGTTCACATTTTGCAGGTCACCCAGCAGGTGCACAGGTGTAGTCATTACTCACTGACATATTTTAAAAGATCCACAGGTGGAGCTAAGTATTTCACTTGTGATTCTGTGAGGAGACATGGAAAACATGCACTGTTTGGGGTCCTGAGGACCAAGTTTGAGAACCTGTGCCCTAGACCTTGAGTAGGAGGCCATCAGTCTAGACCTATCTAACTCTTGGTCTGTAGGTTTTACAGTTCTAATAGGAGAAGAAGGAATCTAGTCTAGTAGACTCATCGACTGTCTCTTCTCGTTCCAACTGTACCACCCCACTGTCAGCTACACGGAAATGCCAGTCACCAGCTGCTGCTGTACTACTGCCAGGCGATCACGTTGTTGCATTACAGTAGCCCCGCCAGCAGCTAATCTTCTTCTACCTTGTTGAATACATTGTTCCCCCACCTCCTTGGATTGTAAGTTCCTTTGTGCAGTATCATTTTTACCTTCTGTTTCTTGTCCTTCGTAATTGGCTGTTTGCGTTGTGATTCCCCTCTGTATACCGCCCCGTAATAAATGCCAGCTCTGTGTAAATAAAGGAGGGTAACCGTAGAGGTTCAAGTGTTCACTATATACAGATAAGCAATTTAAGAACTATATTTTGGTCATCTCTGCAATTCACCTTTTTTAAATCTGTTCTTTTCCGTAACTTAGGTGTGATGGAAAATAAGAAAAGCGCTGGGATACAGACGGCAAAAATAGAAGAATGTGCCGATCGCCCGGCTCCTGAGGCGAAACTCCTGCCGATGCACACAGATGAGGCCAAACAAAGCTGCAACGACCCACTGATTAATGTCATAAAGAAACTCTCAGCGATGGTGAACAGGGCAGAGTCCAGCAGAAGTGCGGACCGGATAAAACGCCCGTACACGGAGGATGCTCCAAGCAATCTGCCGTCGTCCCTGGCAGCCGGGCTGGCGAACCTTTGCCCCAAGAAGATCAAGGAAGAAGCTCCTAACAACCACAGCCCAACAGACAGCCCTACGCAGAGCAATAAGAAAGTGATGTTCTATCAGTGTAGTCTCTGCAAGTTCATCTCTCCTTCTTTTGAGGTCCTCACCGTCCACGTAAAAAATCATGGCCAGCACAACGAAATAATCCTCATGTGCTCCGATTGCCACATGACTTTTAGAAACCACAGCGAGCTGGAGGACCATATTAAAACGCACTGCGAGAACGAAGTCAGCGCTCCATCACAGCTGAAGGATCAGCCCCAGGAAGACAAGCCGCTGTCTCCGTGTCCGAACTTCCCAGAGCCGGCGCGGAAAAAATGGTACGCCTACGAGTCGTATGGGCTGTACCGATGCCTAATCTGTCGATACACCTGTGGCCAACAGCGAATGTTAAAGACCCATGCCTGGAAGCACGCAGGAGAGGTGGACTGTACGTACCCTATATTTGAAGAAGAGAACGAGTCTGCCAGTTTACCCGATTCTACCGTTGCTCATACACCACAGGGGAGCGAATCGGTGCTGTCAGAAAACCTTAACGTTAAGCAACTCGGGCACTTGTCTGCAGCCCACCCAGTTCAGGAGCACAGCCCCGTGCCCTTGGATGTGCAGGTGAAAAGGACTGATATTCTCGACCCGACGACCGCCCCGGCTCCCACCACGGAAGTCATTGTTGTCGACGACGGTCTATCGGAAACCGAACAAGATAACTTGCTTCGGGAGAGCCTACTGTCGTCTGCGCAGAAAATAATTAGCTGTAGCCAAAACACAAAGGGACACGTGAACGTGATTGTGGAACGTTTGCCTGGCGCTGAAGAGTCTGGTCCACAGAAACCCTTCCTCCTAAGCACTGAAGTGGCCGTAAAAAAGAAAACCGTCCCTCGCGACTCCCAGCCTGCAGGACCGGTGGAAACGTTTCATGTGGACAGAAGTGCAGTAGGGAGTGAAGAGATTGTAATAGGATGGAGTAACACTGGGAAGAACGGCGCAGACTTTCAAGGGTCCAATGAGAATTCTCCTCCGGTGCGGCGGAGGACGAACTCCGAGTGTTTGAGGCTGCACTCCTTGGCTGCCGAGGCTCTAGTCACCATGCCGATCCGAGTGATAGAATGTCCCAAGACCAGTCTGCGGCTCATCCAAGATACCAAATCTATAGATCCAGACACTGGGCAGCGCGATGGTGACACGACCTACGTGACTTGCCCCAACGTTGAGTCTTCAAAGGTACCCGAGGAGTTTAATGCTCTCGGCAAGACGGAAGTGCCAGTGAAAAGCGAACTTACAGAGACTCCTATGAAAATGGGCATAAGCATGTCTTTGCTGAAAGTGATCGAGAAACTGAGAGAGCGCACCGACCAGAACGCTACGGACGATGACATCCTGAAAGAGTTACAGGACAACGCCCAGAGCGAGTCCACCAGCGACCTGGGCTCCGGCAGTAACCTGGTGGAATATTTGCCCGACGTCGCGCGGCCCTACAGGTGCCGCCTGTGCCATTACACCAGTGACAATAAAGGTTACATTAAGCAGCACTTGCGGGTTCATCGCCAGAGGCAGCCTTACCAGTGTCCTATTTGTGAACACATAGCTGAGAATAGCTGCGACTTGGAGAACCACATGATAAACCATTGCAAGACCATGAAGTACGAATGTAAACATTGCAGCGAATCCTTCTATTACAAGGTATAAATCAATAGCTACGTTGTATTTGTCGACACCAAAATGGCACCATACCGACATTGTGTCGACATAATGAACATGTTGACACTTGTGGGTGTCTGCATTTTTATGTCGACATAATGTCCATGTTGATGATCTGAAAGTGAACATTCTGACCAGATACCAGTGTCTTCCCTGTGTTTTTTTATTTATTTATTTTTTTTATATCTTCTTGCTACCTTTATGCCCAATGTCTGCCCTTTTCCCCAATACTTTTATCTGTCCTATGTATGTGTAGGAGGGTTAGGTGGTCTCTCGATTTTTCTTTTATTTTGTCCCCTGATTAGTTTACTATTTGGAAACTTCCATAGGGAATGTCTCTCAAAGGTTATGTCAAGTTTAAAGAGCACCCAAACAGAAAGAAGCTGATTCCTAGAAGTATAATTCATCCACAGCACCATACACCCATCATTAGACAAAGCAGAACAACTTGTACTGGAGATGTTGCCAGTTACAGGTGTAAGCAGGAAAATCGCAAGATGAGACCCGAGAACCATAGCAATTGCATCGGAAAACCCACACCACAGCGTACAGAGACCTTTACATGAGTGCAAGGCAGTGAGGGCAGGAGATGGGTGGAAGGGAGGGCCGTGCTTGTGAGAGCTGAAGGAAAGCAGAGTAAGGTAGTTCCGCAGTGTGGCTGAAGGTAGGGAAAGGAAGACTAGTTGTGACACTGCGTTAAGACCTGGGGCCTTGCGGGTGACAGGCAGGCCGGAGAGGATTGCAGTAGTCAAGGTGGGAAAGATAAGGGCATAGACGAGGGGCTTGGTGACATACAGGCAGATGGGAGAGTGAACCGTACTAACTTTGTGGAGGAAGCAGGATGGCACAAAGGGGCTGTGTGTGGGGAAAAGTAGTAGATGACTGGTGTTTTGATTGGCTGCAAAGAGTTGAGGAGAGCGTGAGAAGTTTGATAGATAGCTGTAGACTGTTTGGAAGGGGAACATGGGAATATGTTGTGATAGCTGGATAGAGTGGTTGAGTCAAGAGATGGTCGACAAACTGAGCACATGGTTGCAGGTATAAGGGAAGATGCCAGTAGAGAGGGATTAGTTGTAAAGGTGGGCAATCACCAGGGGAGAGCGAGTGGGGTGGGAGGGGAGCAGGGTCGAGGAGACCCTATGGAAATGCTTTTGGTTCAATAAAATCTGCAACATCTTGATTTTGTTTTTCTAAGTAAACTGAGCATGTCTCATGTTTAAAGAAAGGTAGTAATTCCAATTGCACAAATCGCCTGCCTACCAAAAATACAGAGATGTCCTCGTACGCCACGCAGCGTGTTTTGCCTAGCGTGAGTGAGCCGCCAGGACCCATGCTACTCTGCTAGCATCGGGCAACTTTTCTTGCCGGAAATGTGTCTAAGTTGCAATGTGGTACGACTATGACGCACCAGCAGACTGCGCTGAGTAATGTGATATGTGACACCTGTATATCTGTGTACTACTGAGTCTGTATATGGGAGACTGTGCTGAGTAATGTGATAGGTGACACCTGTATATCTGTGTGCTCCTGTCTGTATATGGGAGACTGTGCTGAGTAATGTGATATGTGACACCTGTATATCTGTGTGCTCCTGAGTCTATATATGGGAGACTGCGCTGAGTAATGTGATATGTGACACCTGTATATCTGTGTGCTCCTGAGTCTGTATATGGGAGACTGTGCTGAGTAATGTGATAGGTGACACCTGTATATCTGTGTGCTCCTGAGTCTGTATATGGGAGACTGCGCTGAGTAATGTGATATGTGACACCTGTATATCTGTGTGCTCCTGAGTCTGTATATGGGAGACTGCGCTGAGTAATGTGATAGGTGACACCTGTATATCTGTGTGCTCCTGAGTCTGTATATGGGAGACTGCGCTGAGTAATGTGATATGTGACACCTGTATATCTGTGTGCTCCCTTCTGCAATACACAGAACTCTGCTTGATTCCTCTTTGCAAGCAAAAATGTAAGATTGTGCCTATGCCATTTATTTATACTTTAGAGTCAGTTAAGATGTCACGAGCGGGAACATCGCAACCTTCTAGAGACTGTGTCTACCACGAATGAGGATGAGCAGGTCTATACAGAGGATGTGGAAGAAAAGTGTTTCCCGGAAGGTATCGTTCACACTGTCCATACGAAGTACAGTATAATTACTAAGCTAACGGATTTTATAGATGTAAAAGACTTCTAGAAAACCTGGATTTCTGATTTACTGCAGGCAAGTAATTGGGTCTATAAGACTTTTCTTATAGAATATACTGGGGATAGGCAACTGTGGAACTACACATGCCATCATGTCCTGCCAAAGTATTAGCATGCCCCAACAGCAAAACTGTCAGGGGATGCTGGGATGTGTAGTTCCATGCCGGCTGGCATGCCACATGTTGTCTACCCCTGGACTATACCCTGATGGAGCCTTTCCCTGTTTACATCCGGTCCTTGCTGAGGGTACACGGAGAAGAGAGCGGTGTTCTGAGGCCGTTACCGGGGCGATCTAAACCTCTTACTGATACTTACTCTGGATTTCATATTGATCCCAGGCTATAACGAGGGAGACCTACATTTTTTAAATAATCAACCATCTGAAGTACATTAAGGAATCCTTGGTCAATGAAAGGTTTAAGCCAGGTCGATCGCTGCTTTCATTTTAAAGTTTCAAAAGTAAATTAGCCGGTGGAGATGCCCCTGCAGCGCAGTTCTCTCACGTAGGGCGCGCACTGGCGGGTCATTGTACAGCTCCCATGGGATCCTGCTTGTTGTTGCTTAGTTAGTGATGGTAGCCTGGTCTGCTCTCTGAATAGTGATCAATAGACCTCTTGAGGACCACCCACTACTCACGCTGCTGTATATTGGTTGTATTAGAACCAGCCTTGGCCTATATACTTGCTTCGACGTATTTTAAAACGGAAGAAAAAAAAAGTATTGAATAATCAAAGGACCCTTTCAATTTGCAATCTCTTTCAGTCAAGGTTATGAAAACCGATAAAATATATTATGTTATAAATTGCTTTTATCCCCACCTAATAGATATTTCTAATTTTATGTTACATGTCCCCATAATTTGACTTAAAGCTTGCTCGCACGGTTTTTGAATCTGCTTACCTAGAGATTTATTCCTACGGTGCCTGCACTGTTCCCATAAAACACGGGCTGTAGGTACGTCATGAAGTTACTGTACTGCCGGACTTGTACATTTGTTACTGTGTATATAGAGGGGCTCCGAGACCATAGTAATGAATGCGCCCGAGCTTACCATGGATGTGATCTTGTAGTAACGTTTCACTATTTTCCTCTATCAGAGCGTGTGAAACCTTTGCCGTTAGTATCGCTGGGGACTGTTTCATTGTTTCCATTTCTCAGGCAATCCTACTGGGTGGTGGTTTCTCATCTAAACTGTGTAAACCATGAGAGTAACTTCTCTACAATTCTAGATGATAGTGTTTCTGTTTCTACGTTGTTGCATAACATCAAAGCATTATTCTCGTTCAAGGTAGCAAATCGAGCATCTCAAAGTTGTATCGATGTGACGTTTGCAGCTACACAAGTTCCACTTATGTCGGTGTGCGAAATCACAGAAGAATTCACACGTCTGATAAACCGTATAGGTATGTAACACGGCGGTGGGAGGAGGCGGTGGCGAGCGATGTGAGCAGTACAAAGGCCTGGAGTGGGTGTTTTGCAGTTGAATTGATATTCCATGTGTAGGGTGAGGCAGAATAGTGTAAGGGGTATATTAATGTTCAGTGAGGTAGGAGGATGGGTGACTTTATCCCTTGTTGGACAGCAAATAAGATGTGAGTGGCCCTGGAGACAGAGGCCCTGATTTAGAGCCGGACGCTCTGACCAGAGCGCTCGCTCTGAATCAGGGCCCACCTCCATTAAAATGGAGCGTCCTCCTGGACGCTCGTATAGCTGTGGGTCACCACCCACAGCATATACGAGCGTGCAAAATGATGGTCGCGATGGTCTTGACCATCGTGACCATCGGAACTGCGAGTGAAAGCCTGCGGTTGGGTTTCTCAACCGCAAGGCCTGGAGTGATTTTGGCTCAATCAGAGCCAAAATCACTCCCACTGACATCACTAGTGATGTCAGTGGGGCCGGCTTCAGACGGTAGGCGTTCCCTTGGGAACGCCTCCGTCTGGCAGGCACGCCCCCGGCACGCCCACCAACGGGGGCGTGCTGTCAGTCACCATCGACAGCACGCCCCCTTTGATGAGACACTCCGAGCGAACGAAAGTCCTTTGCTCGTCAGGTCTCGCGCATGCGCATGACGGAGCTCCCTCCGGAGCTGCAACCACCCGCATTCTAGAAAACACCGGCCGCATACTTGGGGACCCTGCCCCTGAGTCAATTTCGCTAGTTTTTATGTTTGTCCCCCAATTTATTTTTTCCGCCCCCAAAATGAAACCACTTTTTTGGGGTGTGCTCATTTTTTTTTTTTTTTAATTTTTGACACAGATTACTTTAAGGGGCCATTCCTAAGACTGCAGGCTATTTTATTTTAATTCTGCACCCCAATTCTGAACTTTTTTTCGCCACCTAAGCAGTGGTGAAAACATCCCCGTTTTTTCTACAAAGACACTTCGCACCTGCGAAAAGTCTTTAAAATTGAATATGGCGATAAATTATCACCGGTAACGGACTTATCGCTCCTAATTGAATATGGCCCTAAGGGGCAAATTTTAAGTAAGCGCTGCACCCCAACAGTTCAGTTCAGGTTTCAGAGATATCCATGATCCAGTACAGGTGGTCAAGCATGGATATCGTTAAAACCTTGAGGACCAAGTTTGACCCGTTACGGTGGTTTCTGGACAGTAACTTCTGAAGGCAGATTCCTCTGGCGGCCTATGGAGGTGCGAGCTGATTCAGATAAATGTGCAGAGCGAGCTCGTCTTATCGCCCTGTGTTTGTGTGATTTTCCTCCCAAGCGCTCCAGTTTCCTTGCACTCTCTAAACAACATATTCATGGGTTAATGGTCTTCTGGTTGTGTTTGTGCACCTTTGGCAGGGAAGCTGCAAGCTCCAACTAGGCAGCAAGTGGTGTGTATAAATGCATGTCTACATTTGGACAATGCTGCAGAGTATGTTACAGGTAAAGAGTAATATGTAAAATGGACAGAGATTGGGGACATTGCTGCTCTGCAGCAGATGTTAGTAGATCCCTTTTGTACAGAAACATAGCCTGTGTGTAAGGATTAGTGTTCCTTTGCCTGGCACACGATTATGTCTGTGTGTTTGTGTATTCTGCTGGTAACCTGAGACCCTGAACACTTTCCGTTTCCACATTACAGATGTGTCTGTCTACACCATGTGAAATTTGAAGCCAGTGTAGTCCGAGCCGGATTGTGATTTATGAGAACTATACATAGGAAAAGTGTGTTAGAATACTGCGATTTTTTTTTTTTTTTATGACATGCGACAGCAGTCTGGTAAAGTGAGACGGGATCGGTATGATTTGCCGGCGGTTCAAATCCCGACAGCGGCATCCGGGCAGAGTTGAGACATGTGCATACTCTGGGCCTGATTCTGACCCGCTCGCAAGCATGCGCGAGACCCGGATAGCGACGGGCAAACCGTCGCTCCAGGTCTCATACCAGAGGCATGCTGTCGATGTTGAGTGACAGCACGCCCCCTTTAGTGGGCGTGCCGGGGGCGTGGTTGCCCCGACGGAGACGTTGCCATGGAAAAACCTACCGTCTGGGGCCGGCCCCACTGACATCACAAGTGATGTCAGTGGGAGAGCTTTCGGCTCTGTTTGAGCCGAAAGCACTACAGGGCTTGCGGCAACGAGACCCTACCACAACGGTCTTA
Organism: Taudactylus pleione; assembly: GCA_031769625.1. Classification (NCBI taxonomy): domain Eukaryota; kingdom Metazoa; phylum Chordata; class Amphibia; order Anura; family Myobatrachidae; genus Taudactylus; species Taudactylus pleione. The sequence continues at coordinate 1,209,606 of JAUIMM010000883.1, forward strand.
TTCGCAAGCCGATGGTCGCGATGGTCTTAACCATCTTCCTGGCCGCTTGCTATAGCTGTGGGTGGTCACCCACAGCTATACGAGCGGCCAGGAGGCCGCTCTAAAAATCAATGACGGCCCTGATTCAGAGCGAGCGCTCTGTCAGAGCGTCCGGCTCTGAATCAAGGCCTCTGTGTGACGTGAATATAGAACACCGCGCACCGCCTGATTTCAAAACAGCAAAACGTGCCCTGCCCTAATCATGGCGCTTTTCTGAAACAGCCTGCCGGGTGCTGTACCCACCTACGGGCTGCATTTTCTCGCGGGGGGGAAAAATTGCAGTGCAGCAGTCACCACTGGTAAATGGACCCGGGCACATGCGTTTGTATAGCCTATGTTGCCTGGAGGATCATTTCAGTGAAAATCCAATCAAAATCCGCTCAGTAGTTCTCGAGTTTATCACAAACATACATACAAATGAACGATTATATATATATATATATATATATATATATATATATATATATATATATATATATATATACATACACATATATATACACACACTGATGTGAATGGCCAAATATTCTCTGTTAGGCGCTGCGGAGTATGTGTGCACTATATAAATAACTGGTAAATAAATAAAAAATATTCAATATATTCTCAATTGTCCTGCCTGACTTAACTGACTCGTCAACGCCCAGACCCCTGCACCTAGAGACCTGAAAATCGGGGAGAATATTCCTTCCATGACATATCTGCCCACTTAGGAGTCGAATTTCAAAAAATCCCTTCTAAGGGGGTGAATAGGCCTAAAATGTTTCCTCCCCCTATGCAATGTCCTGACTGACTGTCTCATCGTGGCTGTAGCACAGATCATATTCAATCACCAGCTGTCACCCCAAGTGCTGCCAAATATCACTGGCAGTTGGTGTGGCTCCTCTATTTGCGTAGGGAGGGAAGGGTATGTGTTACTTCAGAGGTACAGGAAGGGAATGTGTTACTACACAGGTATGGGAAGGGAATGTCAAATGAGTTACTAAAGGGTGAAGGAAGGGAATGTGTTACAACACTGGCATGGAAGGGGAATGTTTTACTACAAGGGTGAGTGGGAACAATGTGTTACTACAGAGGTGAGGGGGGGGATATGTTACTACAGGGGTGAGTTGTATTTCTACACAAGTGGGGGAGGGGAATGTCAAAATGTGTTACAACATAGGCTAGGGAGGGAAATGTGTTACTACAGTGGTGAGGGAGGGGAATGTGTTACTACACAGGTGAGGGGGGTTAATGTATTACTATAGAGGTGAAGGATTAATGTGTTATTTACCGTTTCCATTTCCATCTCACCTCTTCAATATCTAAGGTCTACCCGGGTGAAACCGGTTCATCAGCTAGCATATAATAGAGAGAGAAATACGTCAGATAAATTGTTAGTTATCAATCAATCATTTTCATATATAACATTTTAGGTTAAAGTAAGCATACCTTACATTGTGACATGTCATATCAGCAGATATCTGACAGTCCTCTACAAAATGGTGACCTTTCTACCAAAGCTAAGTGACATCACAAAGGCTGTTTATGATGCAACAAGTCACAATAATCACCTCCTGCATGTATTTTGCCATTGCTACAGATATGCCCACATGCATCTATCATCCACAAGCTACAAGTCGCGCCACATCACGCAGGAGCTCAGTGTGACTCTGTAGCGCCAAGGGTCTTTTCGTGCGACTTTTTACCTTCAAATGCGTCTTATTCGCACAGCGATGCGAATAGATAGCACAAGCTTCTGCTGATTAAAATATGCAGCATGCCTATGTTCTCTGAGTGAGTGCGGGTGTATCTGCATGCTAAACACTACGTTACAGTGTTACAGCCGCTGACACTGTAACCTAGCGTTTAGCATGCAGATACACCGGCAGACGCGCACACAACATAGGCATGCTGCATATCAATTTAATCAGCAGAAGCTGCTTGTGCTATATATTCACATCACTGTGCGAGCAAGACGCATTTGAAGGTAAAAAGACGCACGAAAAGACGCTGAGCGCTACCGAGTCACGTCACACCATGGCGCGACTAGAAGGGCTGTTTAACGCGCCAGAAGTCTAGATGTATGTGGACACATCTGTATTATTTGTGTTTATAATCGATCTATATTTAGGTTAAAATAAGCGTACATTATAAGGTCATTAGCATTTTAAGAGATACAGTTGATAACTGACCGTTCTATAGCAAGTCACATGATCAGCTTATTAAGGTTATACGTCACATCCTACCTGCATTTCACCATTGCTATCTGTCTACCCATCCATTTATCGGCCCTCTAGCAACATTTTGAATGTACCCATCCAAGCTCTTCTAGAGTCACCTCTCTGCAGTTGTTCATTTTAACCCCATAATAGAGCGCCTAGTTCATTTTCTGAACCATAGTAGTACACTAGTTAATGTTATGCCCCATAGTAATGTCCTAGTTTACATTGTGTCACATTGTAGGGCTGCCAGTACACATTATGCCACTCAGTACCCCCAATTCACATTATGCTACATTACAGTGTCCTCTGATCACATTAAGCCAGAGGTTCCCAAACGCGGTCCTCAAGGCTCCCCCACAGTTCGTTTTTGGAGATATTCATGGTTGAGCACAAATGGTTAAATCAAATTGACTGCGGTACTAATTAAGGGCCTGATTCAGCAAGGAACGCATGGATGCAGACGCACGCAAACGGTCAATATTTTTGCTCTGCGCATGCATCACAGTACACGTGCGCGAACCGGCCAGTGCGTTGGACTCTGTGTGAGCAGGGAGTCTGCAGCCCCAGGGACAAGTGATTGACATGAAGTGCCATTTGTCGGTGGTGATGGGGGAGTGGTCGGGCAAACGCAGGCGTGTCTGAGCGTTTGGACGGCGTTTCAGGGGCGTGCATAATTAAGCACTTGCAGCATTGGACGCAGCTTGAGGTCTAGTTGCACACAGGAAGTCTCGTTATGTCTGCGGGAGGGTCAGGTCAACCACTATTGTGCGTATAATTCCGATGGTTCTCGATGTAACCGATGATTCTGCTGTCTTACCAGGTATAGAGGACTGCAAATAGAAAGTACGGTGGTCGCTCACATCAGCTTAATAATATTGCCCAGGTGCTTGTAAAGGGCAGGGTTTACACTGAACCACAGAAAAAAAGGGATAGTCCCTCCAGCAATATTAGCAAAAATACTTGAATCCTACATAATAGAAATTCAGAGGTATTGGTTGCATACATTTGCAAATATATGATTAAGCACCGGGCCAACGTCAAGGCTCCTCTATACCGGCATCCCTAACATTAAGGGCTCCATGTCCAAGGCGCAGGGCAGCCCAAAAGAATCCAGCCAATGACCATCCCCAGGGTATCACACGAAAAATGGAAGAAAGGTGATAGTGAAGTGTAAAGTATAGATGTGTCAAGATAATGAATGTGTTAAAATAATAAGAGAGAATTAAAATTACATAAATAATAAACAAATAGAAAGGTGATGAAAAAATATCTAAGTGAATTAAGTGGTGATGCCCTGAAAAAGGTCCTGCCAGAGCACCTGGGCAATATTATTAAGCTGATCTGAGCGACCAACATACTTTCTATTTGCAGTTCTGAGAGGCATGAAGGGAGCCAGTATTGGGAGGATGTGCTGGTCCGTATAGTGCCATTTGGAGGTTTCTGGGGTACCCCCTAGGTGAGTCAGCTCTCGGTTTATATTTGTGCTGTTATCATGCAGTACATTAATTGTAATTATATGACCCTGAGTGGGTGCTACTATTTGGTAGCAATAATTATTTTGGGGTGAGCGTTTGGGCTTGGGGCCCCCGGAGTGGCTCTGGCTGGGCCTTTTTCAGGGCATCACCACTTAATTCACTTAGATATTTTTTTCATCACCTTTCTATTTGTTTATTTATGTCATTTTAATTTTCTTATTATATTAACATTTATTGATTATCCTTACACATCTATACTTTACACTTCACTATCACCTTTCTTCCCTTTTTCGTGTGATGCCCTGGGAATGGTCCTTGGCTGGATTCTTTTGGGCTGCCCTGTGTCTCGGACGTGAAGCCCTGAATGTTAGGGACGCCGTTATAGAGGAACCTTGACGCTGGCCCGGCGCTTAATCATATATTTGCAAATGTATGCAACCAATACCTCTGAATTTCTATTTTCATGTAGGATTCAAGTATTTTTTGCTAATATTGCTGCAGTGTGCTGGAGGGAATATTCCTTTTTTTTCTGTGGTTCAGGTATAGAGGACGTAAGTAAAGGGAAGTGGGTGGTATTATGTAGTGCTGGGCGTCTGCTTATTCTGCTGCGATTGCCCCGCGTATTCGCAGCGGCTGGGTGCGTGCATCTGCATCCGCGCGTTCTCAGGCCCTAAGTTACCTGTGCTCAACCATGGATCTCTCTAAAACCAGATTTGAGAGGCATTGAATTCGGAGAGCCAGGTTTCCGTAGTAACAAGGAAGCTGGAGGAGGAAGTGGTGAAGAAGCCTAGACGTTCCACAGGGACCGGGTCACTGTGACTAGAACGTGGCCCTCTGTCCCTGGTCTATAAATGATTTCTCCCGCTTACAATAAATCTGTGTGTAATTAGCGTTCTCCTCTTCCGTGCTTTGGCAGGTGCTCGCTTTGTGGCTATGTTTGCAGTCACCCTCCCTCTTTAAAATCCCACATGTGGAAGCACGCCAGCGACCAGAACTACAATTACGAGCAAGTGAATAAGGCAATAAACGAGGCAATGTCGCAGAGCAGTCGGTATGTTCCCGTCCAGGAAAATCTTTGCACAGTATTAGGATGACCTGAACATCCATGTCAGTGTTTTGCCAAATTTTTTGTAATTTTTAATTTTTTTTTCTTTTATTAATTTTAGTGTTCAACAAGAGCCCCCGAAGAGTTCACTAGAAGATTCTGACACGAAACTGGACTGTGATGGGGTTAGCTCAGCAGGCCAGCCAGCACCAGAGGTTACAAATTGCATAGAAACCCACAAGGTCAATCCAGCGCCAAGTACCGCGTGCAACACAGAGAAGCTGCAAAGCCAGATCCGGCCCGGCACGGAACTGTGCGTCCTGCTCTTCTGCTGTTGCATTTGTGGGTTTGAGTCTACAAGCAAAGAACTACTTATGGAACACATGAAAGCACACGAGGGGGAGATTATTAACATCATCCTGAACAAGTCTGAATCCACGTCCTGAACAAGGGGCGCTGCTCCCGCGAGATTGGAGACAGGTCGTCTTGTGGAGTCTATACATTTATTTTATTTTTTTTTCAATAAAAAGGCACCAACACTCACATTGGAGTGATGGGTCTAAGCACGTCCTTTTCTCATTTCACAAGCCGGATACGTTTGGCTCTGCGTTCCCTTGTAGGGGTTGCTCTTTTCATAAAGTTGTAGAAGTTATGAGACGACCTCATTCTTTAGGTCGTAGTTATGCCAGGCCAAGCTGTTTAGAGGGAAATACAAGTTTGGGGTTTTTTTGACAGTAAAAAAAAAAATATATATATATAATTTTTATTTTATTTTGTGTAGTAGCTTATATTTAACTTTTGTGTGGTGTTTTTTTTTTTTTTTTACCCCAGTTATGATATTTTAAATTGTAATGTTCTGGGAGCATATTTAGAGACAGACAACATTTTCACTTATGAATGGCACTGATTTTTGTTTTATTTTTTTTATTTTGTCCAGTTTTGGATATATTCTATTCATCATTTTTATATTCTCTATTATTGAGTAAAAATGTCAGTACCCCAACATAACATTTTTTAGGAGGAAATTTGATGTCTTAGGCGAAAACAAAGTTTAGGATGGTATATGGTGCAGTTCTGTAAGGAATGGTCCTATATCCAAGCACTTAAAGATTTCCTTGGTCTCTCTCAGCTCTTGCCAACTGGAATCGGCCTAGATAAGGCATTTAATTAGTGTAAGACCTATACAGGCAACAGGTTACTCAACTATTACAACCAAAGATTTCTTAATTGTGACACAAGCCAGTCATTATGCAGTGTGTCTTCCAGCGAACTCATGACGAGGGTATTATTAATTGTACTTTTCATTTTACTCACAGCAGGGCAGCCATTTTGTGGTCCGAACCAATATACTGGAGTGCCCAGCATTTCAATTCATTAAGAGCCAGTGACCTGACAGACGCAGCGTGCGGTACGCAGTGGCCGATGTTATGACTGGAGAGACCGTTTTAGTCCGCTGGGAGCACTGTATTGTCTCTAATCCCGAGTGAGTAAATTGACTGCGTTTTTTTTAGTTTTGGTTCATCCCACAAAATGGCCGTCTCCGCCCTGTGTCACCAGTGGTGATCGGATAGTTAATTCAGGAATCTGAATGACATCGTACAGATGATAGTATACTGTTGCTACGTTCTTAAACCTTTGGTGGCTGAACAGGTGTCCGTTGGTTGAGAGTCTCCTGTTATATTACATAAATATCGTTTCAGCTTGCACGTGTAACTGTGGATAGAGACGGGTTGGGAGATGAGTGCTATTCTGATGAGAGCTATATCAGGTTGGCTGGGAGCGTACGTGCTATATTTATTCTCCTAAACTATCTGAGCACTGTTATTTGGGTTTCTTCCAGACAGTAGTGGGGTATAAAAGATGCCTTTTGTAGCGTTGTAATGAAAATGAATAGATTTTTTTATTTATTTTTTAAGTTTAGAACATAGAGCTGCAATATTGACTTAGTTTATTTAGCTTACATTGTAGGATGACGCTTAGTGTCATGTGCTAATTCACTGCTACTTTGTATATTTTCTAGGGATGTGCAGGCTCGGTTCTACTCGGTTCCGTTCGGTTCTTTTTACCGAATCTTATTGGCTATCCAAAACTCGTGACAGCTGAAACCCAATAAGATCCGGTAAAAAGAACCGAACGGAACCGAGTAGAACCGAGCCTGCACATCCCTAATATTTTCACACCGTTTTATGTGAATTTTGCAGGCACACGTGCACAGTCTACTTTTGCACCAGGTACCTGTTTTGAAATATCCTCATATTAAATCGGCATTCCCACGTTTTTCTCGAAATGACAAGTTAAGTACCTGTCTTTGAGCGTGCATCTGATAGTCCATTTTTCTTAGCTGTACTTCTACAAATCATCATCATCTCCCTTTTGAAACTCTCTGAAGGTTAAAATAAATATATGGCTGCCTCAGGGTCACCGCTCTCAGCATGTCATGTGAAGGTTGATTTTGCTGTAGACGGAGCTCAGAGGTGTGTTCCCATGCCTCTCTGCTCACCATATTATGTGACTGTGGTTGTCATGGTAGTCACATGACACTGTGCAAGTCTTAAATTACAGTTTGAAGAAACATACCAAGGAAAATGATACTTGCAAGGCTACTTCTGCAGTGATTTATATAAGGGGAAAAAAAAATCATTGGATTGCTCCTTTAATAAAACTAGATAGAAAAGTTGTTGCAGCCATAGGCTTCTTAAACTGCCTATCAGGAAGATAACATTTTGTTTATAGCAACTTTTTTAATATACGGAAGTGCTTTAATGATGTGCTAGAGTGTCTCACCAAAAACACATAGGCGAATTAATGCATTTGGTCTTATTTAATATTTTTTAACGCCCCTCTTTTACTTTGCCACATGTTATGTCCTGAAGCGCAGGGTAGTCACTGACTAATAGCCCTTAAAAAGCAACATAATTCAAGGGACAGGCGACACAGCAAGGCAAGAAATATCACTAAAATTGTGGTTTTTCCTAATGCAAGCTATGGCAGCGTTCCGCTGTAACACATTTTGTGCAACAGATAAAATATATTTGATACATTGTATTTCAATAGTTTTAAATACTTTGAAGTTTGAATATTCATATTCGTAGAAACTGACAGTTTGTCATTCACAATTTATAGCATGTTTTTATTTTTCATTATTTTAAGATATCTATTTTTGTAGCGTTATGCAAGGTGTGCCATTTTTTTTTTTTTTTCTACGTATTTATTAAGTATTTATATGAATTTTCACAATGTAGTCAGCAGAGAAACTTGATGTATTTTCTCAGTGGTGCTATTTCCATGTCAGTAAATCTTGACTTTATCTCAGTGTAAAGGAAACGATCCATGGGCGGTGGAAGCAAGTAACATTTCAATATGCCACATGGTAATATTGCCCGGTATTCCCATTTCTGTGGCTCTTGGCATTTTTTAGACTGTGCCATGTAAATGCATAACCAAGTGTGAGAGAGAGTGTCTGTAGTCCAGTGGTGTCAAACTCTGGCCATTCAACTTTTGTGGGACTACTTAGCCCAGCATGCCCTGCCACAGTTTTGGCATAACCTAATAGCAAAACGTTTGCACTGCATGCTGGGATATGTAGTTCCACTACAGCTGGAGGGCCCGAGTTTGACACCACTGCTGTAGTCCATTGGCAATTGCAGCTGTGGTAGAGTTGTAGGTTGTTGGCTCAGATGTGCAATATCTTAAGGTTCAATTTAAAGTGTACCCATTACCTACTCAGGGTGGATGCGGCCCCTTTGTTGTCTAAACCAGTAGAAATAAGAATATTACGTAGCCTATACAACTGAAAAAAAGTGCCTTGTTCCTCATTGAGGCCACTGTTCCTCCCATTTCAGTGTATGTCATAGTGATGTTCACTGTAAAATGAGCAGAGATCTTCAGCCTAGATATTTTCAGTATGTGGGCACGGTGACCGTATCCGGCTCCTGGGAACCCATGACCTCACTGAGGCACTTCGAGCCGCACAGAGGCAGCCATTGTTTGCAACTGAGATGCAACCGATCATTTCTCAAGGAGCCTTTCTCAACTCTGAGGCCCTTTTGAAACACATTGAGGTGAAGGGGTCCTGGCGGGTTGATCAGCTGCATTCAACCCTATTGGTTTTAATCAAAGGCCATTCCACTTTGGGTATGAAATGTACACTTTAAACAATGTCACAGAGGTTTCCAAACGTGTATGCCCTTCATAGTATTCATGTACTATTGTCATTATGGCTCACAATTGATCAGTAAGACGTTGCAGTTTTTATATTCATATATGATGATTGGTGCTTATAGCATTTTCTGTGCTTCCACGCAACACGACGCACTTCGTGTAAGTTTAAGTTATATACTTTTAGAAATGCAGATGTAAGTTACAGCTTCTATTATTTCCTTTTCATGTTCTATTTAGAAGTGACTCTATGGGAACCCACAATTCTCCTGTCCTCCAAAAGAGTGCAAATGAGTTCATTCAATCGCATCCTTTTGTATTACTTGTCTGTCTTTTTTTGTTTTTTTGGGTTTATTTTAATGCCGCAAAAATTATGATTTTTTTTTTCTCTATTCCTGGTAATTTTGATCAGTGGAAGTAATTTGCGAATGTCATTCGGTATCGCTGAAATAAGGAGTATTGTGTACACTCATTCTAGTCCCAAATCATGTTTTTATGAGGAAAAACAAATCTGAAATGTCACTTGACACCTACTGATGTCATGGTGGCCAGAATGTTGGGTATCTTCATGATAAAGCTTTGCCACTGTTGGTCAAGATGCCCTCACTGGATGTGTTGGGATCTCCTATCGCCCACTGGAACCAAAATCATTGTTTGGTATTTGTAATCTAGCCATGGTTGGGAAGGATTTAGCCTCACATTCCTGAAAGGTAAGAGGCTGGCTCTAACATCAATGGGCAGTACCATAAGCGTACTCTGCCAATCTCTCACACACTGTGTCACGGACTTGATCTTTGGTTGGTAATGTCAGGCCCGCAGCGGATCATGGATACGAATATAGGACACTGGTGGCTGATGTAGGTTTTTGAATGTTACGGTGATCAGGATTTTCTAAAGATCAGGCAGGATACTAGTTCATAATACCCAGAATTGTGAACCCTCCCTGGCACATTTTCTATGAAGTTAGTATAAAAAAAAAAATTCAGGATAATAACTTATGTAACGTCCAACAATTCCTGTCCATGTGAGCGCGTGCACTATGGGCCCGGTCTGATACAGTAGTTGGCTTATGTGACTTAAGTGAGGCCTCAAAGCAGTGACTTCACTTATATCTGAAAGGAACTGGTGGTGCCATTGTATCTTAGCAAATTGATAATTTTGTGACCAATAGGTAAAAAGACGATTACTCGTGACTCTCTGATTGTACTAGTTCCAAGCTAGGAATACGGTCACAATGCCGACGTGGGGATGTGGACACGGGTTAAATGCTCTTTACAGCATTTGACCCGTATGGGTGTTATAACTTTAGACATGCCACCACCTACCGCAAGTGTCGACCTCTGATACCCAATCCCTGAGCTATAAATGATCAATGTGTGTGGGTTTTTTTTATTGTATATTTAATGATTGAATTGGCAAAGACTGAGAATAAAATATATATAATCTATATATTTTATTGGTTTGTGCCAGGAAGAAATGGGGGAACTCTGCCTCCCTGGCGAGCTCAGGGAGGACAGAAACCTCCTGTGGAGCAGAAGGGCTATTCTGCCCCACGGACGGACTCTTTAAACATCGAGAACTTTTTTTTTTTTTTTTTTTTTTTGGAGGGAGGGGGGACTGCTATTTGCTGATGTTTATTAGGAGCCAAGCTGCTGACCGGGTGACGCCATAAGGTTACTAAAACGTAACATGTCATTTTTAGTGGGAACCATCGAGCAGTACCGCACTAAAACTCTGTAGCCAACATACTGAATGGAATATGCGTAACTTTAAAACCGATTTAATGAATCACTGTTGATGGTTGTACGACGCATTAGAGTCCTGTTTCGTTTCTTTAGAAATGTCCTTTTTATTTTTTTCTTCATTCTGTGCAGCATCAAGTTGACGAAATATGTTGCGCCACCTAATTTCAGTATTTTGGGGAGGTTTTTTTAGCGTTCACTGACATTTCTAGTGGAATTATATAACACTAACGAAATATAGATTTTATTTTTTATTTTTTTTCCTTTTTCTTTCTTTAAGCCAAAGTTCTCTGCTTTCAAAAACTGACATTTACAGAGGGTGTAATCGCTTCTTCTCATGTTTTGATATTGTATCTTATATCCAGAAACTTTACGACTCTGCACGCCTTAAACTGTAGGATTGTCTCTACAGGGGACAGATTCTGGGAGAGGCAAAGCTGCGTATATTTAGTATTTCAACTACCGTTTAAGAATACTGTAAAATGTTAGAATAATTTATTTTGCTTTACAAAAGTTTGTGAAATATTGACTTTCATACTGTATTTTTTGGTAATAAACACATTTTAATTAATCCTGTGTGAGTATTTTCTTATAGCAAAATTTTTCCTTTTCGTTCACAAGTAACCCTGGTGGGAATAGACGTTTTAAAAGGCAAAAGTGCAGCTTCCTCTTATCTGTCACTGCAGAAAAGACGAGAAGCTATATTTTTTTTTTTTCTAGGTCCTAGACCTTAAATGCAATTCTGTGTGTGTGTGTGTGTGTGTGTGTGTGTGTGTGTGTGTCTCTCTCAATGGAAAAATTGGCAATATCTGTGGTTATGGTGCAGTACCCTTTCAAAGGTACACCTCTCGGCCATCATTGGTATTTGAATCCCACCACCCCCACAGAAAGCACGTACAGTTAACTCATTAGGAACCAAGCTTTGTGCCTTGAGTACAGTTTTAAAATGAGTAAATGCAGAAATCCGTCACCAGCTGATTAGCCCAGCGATGCATTTAAGGAAGTATATTTTTGGGTTGATTAGCGTACAATTGTTGGTACTTGTCCCTCTGTACATAGTAAATTCCTATATAGGTCTCAATCCAATCAGCCGCGATCTCGCACAAAAGTGCTCACAGCCCCATAGGGCTCCGAGCTCATGGATAATTGTATTTACCCCATAAAGTAGCTAGATGGCCTCCGTATACTGCCTGGAGTCATCTTCCCACCTTAGCTTGAAGCCACCTAGAATACATCCTGCTATGCCAGTGGGGCAGGGATACCATGGTTATGGTCAATGTAATGGGCAAAACCAGTCCTTGCGGCTGCCAACCATAAAATATGGGGACAAACAGAAGCGTTACCGTGTCCGCCACCACATAACTGACCCTAAGGGTGATGAGGAAGCATCATTTACTTAGGGGGAGATTTATCAAATCTTGGAGAGAGAGAGTGAAGAGAGCCAGTACCAACCAATCACCATCTAACTGCCATGTTACAGACGGGGCTAGAAAAATGAAATTAGGAGCTGATTGGTTGGTACTTTATCCCTCTCCACCATTTGATAGATCTCCCCCCATGACTGTATATTTTTGTTTGAATTTCTCATTAAGAAACTTTCGGCCTGCTGTGAAAAAAATATTGATACTCTAAGGCGCGCCCTGATTCAAGAGAGTTTGGAAACCACTGTGCTTGGCAGAGACTGCGCTCATCGCAGGCAACGTTTTCTAATAGGACGCAGAGGGGGGAATTTAATTGTTTTTAGTGCACCGCTCAGTAATGGGGGCGCCCGACAGAGCCATTCAATTGCCTCCCGAGGAGGCGAGCAGAAATGTGCGAAAAGTCCGTGTTTTTGGCACCCAAACCAGGACTTTTAGACTTTTTCCACGGCTAAAGACTGGTTCTGGCTGCGACGAGCGCGATAATTAATGGGCGCTCAAAACAATTGAATAGCTCTGGCGGATGCCCATTATCTCTACCCCCCAAAAAAACCAACTGATTGCCCCCAGAGCTGAAGGGTGCAGAGCTGCGGAATGTTGGTTATATACATATAGGGTAATTGAGTCTGTCAGAGAAAGTGTATGTATGTATGTATGTATATAATATATGTGTGTATATAATATATTATAAAGTGTGTGTGTTTTGGATATAATAAATACTCACACACACTATAACTAGGACATTCATGTTTTTACTAGCAAAAATCACATTTAATTTCATAGGATTAATCATGTAAATCGCTGAAGGGACCGGCCTTATACCCTTACAGCGCCATCTCTAATACTGGCAGTGGAACTACACGGACAGAGACTACACTGCAGCTTAGCCTAAACTCGAGCTATGATTGGTTGAGCGCAGCTTCTGCACCGTAACCGCAGAGCACTCTGGGAGTTGTAGTCTGAGTTCATTAACCACTGCCCGTTCATTAGCAGAGTACGAACTACAGCTCCCAGATCTCTCGGCGTTCATAGACCGGCAGCGTCCAGCGACTGATCCAATGGGGAGTCAGTCTGACAGGGTCCGGGCCTAGCTCGGTTGCCAGGACAACCAGACGGCGCAGCCGACATAGCTTCATATTTCTTTATTTACCCCGGTAAGGGATTCAGGCGAGGCCGCGGGGGAGAAGGCCATGAGTGGTGGCTGCAGCACATAAGTCGGGGTAAGCGGGAGTGTTCTCAGGTGATGGTGGGGTGATGTGCAGGGGCTCTCTGGGATGGATGGGCAATCATTGTCCTCATCCATTCATCCATCAGGGATTCTATTGTGTACCATTTATTTTTATTTGTGTGTGTGTGTGTGTGTGTATGTATATATGTGTGTATATATATATATATATATATAATATATATATATATATTATTATCCACAATGTGTGTATGTGTATATATAATGTGTGTGTGTACATACATACATACGTATAACTTAAGAACAATAGTACAGCGCCGCTCGTCCCTATCAAAAAACGCGTTGGGCTGGTTACCACATGGAATTTTTAAAATACTCCAGCATGCAATCTCCAAACAACGTCCCAGGATACTGTCTGGTTAACACACCCCACCGCTAGATGCCAACAAAGGCCGCCGCCAGTCGCCCTAACGCACTGTTAGATTTTTTTTTTATTTTATGCTAAAAAATGGAGCCCCTCCCCCCAGCTATGTGTGCCACAAGGGGCGTGGTCACTGAAAAATGGGGGCGTGTCAACATGACACACCACTTGTCACTCTGGGAACATTCCTGTCCACTCCATATGCACCTTAATGTCCCCAGTAGTCGTGCCCCTTATGCAATGTCCCCAGTAGTAGTGCCCCTTATGCAGTGTCCCCAGTAGTAGTGCCCCTTATGCAATGTCCCCAGTAGTCGTGCCCCTTATGCAGTGTCCCCAGTAGTAGTGCCCCTTATGCAATGTCCCCAGTAGTAGTGCCCCTTATGCAATGTCCCCAGTAGTCGTGCCCCTTATGCAGTGTCCCCAGTAGTCGTGCCCCTTATGCAATGTCCCCAGTAGTCGTGCCCCTTATGCAGTGTCCCCAGTAGTAGTGCCCCTTATGCAGTGTCCCCAGTAGTAGTGCCCCTTATGCAGTGTCCCCAGTAGTAGTGCCCCTTATGCAGTGTCCCCAGTAGTAGTGCCCCTTATGCAATGTCCCCAGTAGTCGTGCCCCTTATGCAATGTCCCCAGTAGTCGTGCCCCTTATGCAATGTCCCCAGTAGTCGTGCCCCTTATGCAGTGTCCCCAGTAGTAGTGCCCCTTATGCAGTGTCCCCAGTAGTAGTGCCCCTTATGCAGTGTCCCCAGTAGTAGTGCCCCTTATGCAATCTCCCCAGTAGTAGTATACATTATGCAATCTCCCCAGTAGTAGTGCCCCTTATGCAATCTCCTCAGTAGTAGTGCCCCTCATGCAATCTCCCCAGTAGTAGTGCACCGTATGCAGTGCCTCCGTTAGTGCCCCAAGTAGTAGTGCCCCTTATGCAATGTCCCCAGTAGTAGTGCACCGTATGCAGTGCCTCCATTAGTGCCCCAAGTAGTAGTGCCAATTATGCAATGCCCCCTGTTGTAGTGCACCGTATGCAGTGCCTCCGTTAGTGCCCCAAGTAGTAGTGCCCCTTATGCAATGTCCCCAGTAGTAGTGCACCGTATGCAGTGCCTCCATTAGTGCCCCAAGTAGTAGTGCCAATTATGCAATGCCCCCTGTTGTAGTGCACATTATGCAGTGCCTCCGTTAGTGCCCCAAGTAGTAGTGCCCCTTATGCAATGTCTACAGTAGTAGTGCCCCTTATGCAGTGCCTGTAGTATTGCCCCCTGTTGTAGTGCACATTATGCAGTGCCTCCATTAGTGCCCCAAGTAGTAGTGCCCCTTATGCAATGCCCCCTGTTGTAGTGCACATTTTGCAGTCCCTCCATTAGTGCCCCAAGTAGTAGTGCCCCTTATGCAGTGCCCCCTGTTGTAGTGCACATTTTTCAGTGCCTTCATTAGTGCCCCAACTAGTAGTGCCCTTATGCAATGCCCCCTGTTGTAGTGCACATTATTCAGTGCCTCCATTAGTGCCCCAAGTAGTAGTGCCCCTGTTAAAACCCCTTAAGCTGTGCCCAATATCTAGTGCCTCCTATGCTGTGCCCAATATACAGTGCCCCCAGCAGGAGTGCCTTTTACAAATAAGACAGACACACAACATATTTACTTGCCGGAATCCCCGCTCCTGCGCCCGCCGCCACTGTCCGCTGCTCCCGCTGGCGTGTTTATTTTAATGTGTAGTGTGTGTAGTGCCGCGGGCCGCACGTGCCCTGGGCCGATTGATAAAGTTTGGATACTTTTTTTTTTTTTCACTTTTTGGTAATTTTATTTTAATTCTTATTTTTTTTACAAAACCGTAAGACTTGTTATCGGCAGGAACAATAATATACTGCAAATCTGTGTTTCTAGTAAATAAAAGCACAGGGATGTTGGGGTCCCATGAGGACTGGCTTCAAAACTTAAATGTTTTGATCACGATATGAACAAAATCTCCATGTTTTTATTTGCTACACACAGATTTGCAGTATTTTATTGTTAGTGCCATTAATAAAAGTCTTTGTGTTGTATACTGTACGTATATGGCATTAATATTGCCACGCAGCTGGTACCATATACTATATAGGTAAAACCAAACGTGGGCATATTTATTTCCTGTATTGTTACATTTATGTTTTATTTAATTAGTGCACCCCCACAATGGGACAGATTATCCCTTGAAATGTCAATGCATCTGTTACTACATTTTCATTAGTTATGTGAAGTGGACCTGATTTATTTTTGAGCTCTGTATTGAGTATTGTGTAACGGAACCTGTGACCGTCGCTTCCTGGCCATCTACCTGAATTTAAAGGTTTTTCTGTGCCAGCCTAGTTCTAGATCTGTGCCCGCGTTAGCTAGCACATGGCCCCTCTAGCCCAGCACAGGGTGGCACACAATACATTCTGTTCCAGGATTAAGTAGTGTTCATTCTAGCCCAACCCGTGCAGTTCATCTTTCCTGCCTGAGGTGTCACTCTCCGCTCTGGTGCTTCTAGCCCACTCCGCTGATGCAACAGACTGCTGAGATACAGACCAGAGTGTGCTAGAAGCACCAGAGCAGAGAGCGACATCCCAGGCAGGAAAGATTAACTGCACAAGTTGCGACAGGTGCAGGGTGCTAGAATGAACAGTAGTTAAGGCAGGGATGGAGAACCTCAGGCCCGGGGGCCATATAAGGCCCCCGGAATCATTTGGTCTGGCCCTCTGAGATTTTTTTTTTTGCTAGCTGTATCTGGCTAGCACAGTGCCTAGATTGGCACCCTGCAACCAGAATCTATGCAGCAGTGCCACCTGAAGATGCTTCAGATGGTCACACTGCTGCCCTTACAGCTCCCCGAAGCATCCTCAGGATGCTCCAGGCTTTTCTGTAATCACTGGCAATTGTGGCCCTGCCCTGTGTGACATCACACCGAGGGGGCGTGGCCTGCTCCGGGCCTGCAAATAATCTTCTATATATCAAAATGGCCCTCGGCAGAAATAAAGTTCCCCACCTCTGAGCTAAGGTCTAGTACCACAATTATAGAGTCTCGTCATTCTGTCCAGTCTTGCAGTAGTGTCATGTTCACGCGAACCCTTATTTATAGTGATCCATCTAGGTTTTCCTATAATTCCTGCCACTTTATTTACTAATATTTCAGTTCTCCTATAGGGAAACCTAATATTTCTTGTCAAAATGAAGTAAAAACCCACAGCAATTTCTTTTTGTATTCACAGATCTATACAAGCATCTCTATAGACAAGATACTAACACTACATAGCAATAAAACGGGTAATATATAACTGGTGGATGCTATTAATAATTGTGAGAGCCTGGAGGGCACTTCCGGAAGCCAGTGGTGAAATTTGTTTTTACGATTCTTGCGTCTTTTTTCGTCGAAAATGCGATGCGTCTAGGACGCACCAGCAGACTGTGCTGATTAATTTGATATGCAACACTTGTTGCATACTAAGTCTGTATATAACGTTCCCGTCGGCTGTGTCAGCGGGACGCCATTCCCTGAAGGGCATAAAGCACCCAGCCCTGACACAGCCGGCGGGTTCTGTCCTCCATCCGCGGGCCGCTGTGTCCAAACGGCAGACCAGCAGTCAAGTGTCAAGTGTTGCAGTCAGCACCCGGCATCCATTCACAGTGACTGCAACACTTGGGCTGCCCGGCATGTCCGTAAGTGCCAGGCACACCCCCAAAAGTGACGAGAAAGACACGCCCCCTTTTCATTGGCCTCGTGCCTATTTCGGACGCGCCCGCGCCTTTGGCGCGCTCTAGGTCCGGCACCCTCCCTGCCGCCGCACCTAGAGTGAACACTAGTATATGAAGCACAACGGAACTTGGAATGAAAACAGCTGTGGCTGCTACATTGAGCCATATTCAATTAGAGCGGATCCGCGATACTTTTCCGCCTCCCAGACTTTTCGCCTACATCGCGTCTTTTTGTAGACGGAAAAGTATCGCGGCCGTGCCGGTTTTACCCCGTATTCAATAAGGAAGTAGGCGAAAACGGGGCCAGGCGAAACTTGAACAGGCAGAAAGTAATGTCAGATTTGGGGAAATCAGCCTGACACCCCCCAAAAGATGCTCTGACATGGGGGTTCCCTATGGTACCCCCCGATTTGGCTTGCTGAAGGTATTTGGTGTTTTTAAACGGGCTCAATAGCTGCTAAATAGCGTTTTTCTATACGTGATGCAGAATAGTATTCAGGAGGTTTTTTTGCAGAAAATAACTTATCCCAGCAAATTTGGGGTACTTGAAAATGGGGGGGGGCATATTTAAAAGTTGCTGAAGTTCAGTTGAAAAAATTGTGAAAAATTCACCTGCCGCAAGCACCTGCAATGAAAAAAAACACCTGGGGCATACTTGGGGACCCCCCCCAGAGTCAAGTTCGCTAGTTTTTAATTTTGTCCCCCAACATTTTTTGGGGTGTTCAGTGTTTTTTTTAATGTGTTTGATGCAGTTTACCTTTGGGGGACTGTCTGAAGGCTGCACGGGGGTTCCCGCAACTTTGCACCCCAAAACCCCAATTCTGCACTTTTTTCCGCCTGCTATTCATAGGCAAAACTTTTCCGCCTATTACATTGCCTAGGCGGAAAGTCTTTCAAATTGAATACGGAGTAAAACCAAAATAGACGAAAAGTTTTTGCCAAAAACACGCGAAAACAGCTTTTCGCTTCAAATTGAATACGGGCCATTGTGGGACTTCATATATAGATTCAGGGACTCAGTCGCACACAGATATACAAGTGTCGCATATCAAATCAGTCTGCTGTTGTGTCCTACTCACATCGTATTGTGTCTTAGACGCATTTTCTGCAAAAAAAAAGAAAATGGTCTTTTTACCGTGACTGCGGCAAAGATGTATAATAAGGGCACATCTGTACCTGACTGTTCTTGCGTTACAATGTTTGTGTTCTCCACGAATCAGCCTGAAAAGAAGGCGGCAGCTGCTGACACAATGACGACCGTGCGGCAGAGGAAGAGAGTTAATGCGTCTGAGCAAAGTCACCACAGATCGTCTGCGCAAAAAGCCCCAAAGCACAATGCAAAAGACCCTTCTGGTAAGTGTATGTACTAAGTGACGCCTGTGTATAGAGTGGTTTTGGTATGTTTTAGCCACAATGACGTAGTCGTTATATAGACACCATAATGTCAGCACATACAAGTTGTCGACACCTAATTTTGAAGTCTAACTCCAACCTTACAATTTCTATTGTCGACATTGTAACCATGTTGTCATTATGGTTGTCAACCTTTCGACTGTCTACAAAATGACTACATCCCGTACAGGGTAAACATAACAGGACTAAAAGCTATCTCCTATGGTCTGGTGTTACACTTCTAACGTGAAGTCACAAATACCAGCCGTGTATGTGGTACGCTGGGCATTTGTGACATCGCCATAAATGAGCCTATATGCAAATAGGAGCCATATTTGTATGTACCCGGACTACGCCAAGCCGCCTATTCCCTCCCGTCCTGCTTCTCCGCTCAGAAGGAGACACTTAGTGCCAGACATGCGCAAGGAAGCTTATATTTCATGTAGAAGAATGGCTTCAACAGTCTCCAAATATGATCATTTATACGCATATGGCCGGACATAAAGCAGCTTCACTGGAGAATAATGTCACGTGTGTTATTTGCGCTGTGTGAGGGGTTATTTGCGCTGTGTGAGGGGTTATTTGCGCTGTGTGAGGGGTTATTTGAATTATGTTTGATATAGGGGAGTATTTATCAAAGCTGTGAGAGATAAAGTACTAACCAATCGGCTTCCATTTTTCATTTTGCAGGCTGTGTTTAAAAAATGATAGTTAGGAGCTGATTGGTTGGTAACTTATTTTTTACAATTTCATCTCTCTCCCAGCTTTGATAAATACCCCATAATGTGACTTCTGTTTGAGATCATGTGACTTCTGCTTGAGATCATGTGACTTCTGCTTGAGATCATGTGACTTCTGTTTGATATTCAAAGAGAATTTGTAGTAATCCGAATTCCGTCTCACTAATGCTTGTTGTCGCCTCTGTTTGTTGTCCCCCGCTGTGTATAGGCCCCAGTGCATGGAGCTTACTGTGTTACATCGTAGGAGGGACCGTCGCTCTCTGCCTTGGGCTACTCACCTCTTACTATGTTGCTACCCTCCATGAGAATGATTTGTGGTTCTCCAATATTAAGGTACAACACAATATTTTATGAAGGATTCCTGTTGCTATCACTGTGCTTCCCAGCTGCTGCCTGTTAGTGTTTATTGACTCCTCCCTCTTCCAAGCCTCTTATTCATGCCCTTGTGATCTCCCGCCCGGACTACTGCAACCTGCTACTCTCTGGCCTTCCTCTCTCATGTCTCTCACCTCTTATATCTATCCTCAATGCTGCAGCTCATGTCGTTTTCCTTTCTCATCACTCTGACACAGCCTCGCTCTCCACTCCTTCACTGGCTGCCCTTCCCCTACCAAATCCAGTTTAAGCTCTTCACTCTCACCTTAAACGTACCCCCCCTCTAACATCTCCAACCTCCTCTCAATCCACGCTCCATCTCACCCTCACTGGTCTTTCTCTGATGGGTGCCTGGCCTCCTCACCGAGTGCCTCCTCCCCCTACCACATCCAAGACTTATTTTGTGCTGCTCCCCTCCTCTGGAACTCAACTCCCCCATCATATCAGACGATCTACCACCCTGCAGGGATTCAAACGTGTCCTGAAAACCTATGTATAAAAATTGAGCGCTATATGTAATCAGTGTTAATAATTAGTGGCTATATGTAATCAGTGTTATTAATTTGTGGCTATATGTAATCAATGTTATAACTAACTGGCACCTGTAAAAGAAGAAATAAGTTATACTTATGTTTATAGGTCCTTTATGGAGATTTAATTATGGTGGGTCCTGTTCCAAAGTCACTATGCCTTATGATGAAAAAGAGCTAGCTTTCCCCACCTTACCCTTCCAAAGGACTCCGATTCTTCCGCCCTCTCTCCAGAGAGTAGAGCTGGCCACACACTAGACCAACTTTCATCCAACCAGCCAACTAGTTGGCTGGTTGGAATGAAAATCCGGTAACGTATGGGAGTAACTGATGTCAGCAATTTGCACCTAAATGCCATAAAATAGATGAAAATGGTCGTCCGACAAGTTTACTAAATGTTTGAACTAAACAATTTGGTCATACAACAGTTTTTGTCCATTTTCTGGCGTTTGGGAGCAAATTGCTGATTGTCATTTACTTTCATAGCTTACCAGGTTTTCATTCCAACCAATCAACTAGTTGGATGTAAGTTGGTCTAGTGTGTGGCCAGCTTTAGTCCGGGCTGCGGTAGGGAGCTAGTTGCTCGAGCCTGGCTTTCCCTGGTCCTGAAAATTGCCCGTTCTATTACATTGCTTGTTTATAGTATTGTAGTTCTCCCTGTTTGATGCTTTGGACACTTGGTGGCGCCATTTACGTAAAGGACGATGATAACACAATACAAAGCGAGGGAAATTATGAATATATTTTTGTACTTCTATGTTTTTGATGCATATTAAACAAAGACATAAAGTAAATTCTCCAGGAACAGAGGATATAAAAATTCAGCTTTCAATATGCTAATTCTGAATTTGACATTGCGCTATGCTCGTTTCATTAGTTACCTTATTTGGCGCCCTTTAGGAATAATGGTGCGTACACACTGGGCGATAAAGTGGACGACTGAACGATAACGATATCGTTATCGTTCAGTCGTCCACTTTATCGTCCATTTTTAACACCAAAAAGATGAACGATGACGACGGGCGTTCCCGCAGGTCGTTCGTCATCATCGTTCATCGGGCTGACATGCAGGCCAACCTGACGATCTCGTCAGGTTGCTGCATGTCAGGGAATGGGGGAGAGAGCCCGGCACTGAACGATATCGTTAATGATATCGTTCAGCGGCTGTGCTCAATGTCATGAACGACACTGAGCTCATCCTGCCGGGGACAACACTACACGATATCGCTCAGGGAGCATATCGTGTAGTGTGTACCCACCATGAATGTATATGCTGAGTAGGGATCATCGAAGGGAGCAGCCTTACAGTCTATACAGTTTTTATAAATTGTTAAAGTTGGATTACATTAGCGCAGGAGAAAGGTTTGTTTGGATTATGTATTGATAAATCCAAAATATTGCGTAGCGATGCCTATTCCTAAGTGGCAGCACATGTGCTTGTTAGTTCCAGCGCAATAATGTATTTTTTTTTTTAATCCTTCTTGGAAAATATAGGTTAGATTATACGCACCTTTTTGATCAGGGAGAGTCCCTGCAACATCCTGCAGGTGCCGGTTTTCAGTCGTATTTTGTGCATTAAAAATCTTCTTTTTGTGTTACCCCACCCACTAAGAACTGACCTTTTTGCAACGTGATCATCTCTGAGTGCAGAGACGTATGGAGCAATTTACTCAGGGATAGAAATCCTAGCCATGGAACACTGCCATGGCTGTAAATGCCACCATACACGGTGCGATTTTTCATACGACGTGGACGATATCGATCGTAACTATTAATCATGCACATCGTGTGTTGTTTCTGCACCATTCCGATTCGCGTCTATAGTGTATGATGTGACATACATAGAATGCTATTTGTCACATCGTACACGACAGAGATCCGTATTACTTGCATCGGTGTCATTTACACAGAGCACGGACAGGTCCATGAGATCCGTCTGTGCTGCTGCAGTAAAAAAAAAAAAAAACCTGTGGGAAAAAAAAATGGCCTGCCCCCTCCCTTCCCTAAAAAGAGCAACCAGCACCTGGGCTTTTAGTGACCTAGTGCTGGGTGTGCTTAAATTCAGGGGACAAATGACGTAGGAGTCCCCCTTACTCAAGCACAACCAGCACTGGGCTAGTCAGAACCAGCCCTGGTTGCCAAAATACGGGGGACAAACGACGTGGGGGGTCTTCCATATAATGCGCAACCAGCACTGGGCTCTGATCCGGTCCTGGTTTTGGAAATACAGGGGAAAAAAATGAGTAGGTTCCCCTGTATTTACCAGAACTAACACTGTACTTTTTCTAGCGGGGGGCTGATGCCACAGCCAGGGGAGCCCTTTCACCGGGCCCCGCAGCATCAGCTCTAACCACTAGTCAGCCCAGGCTGGGAGCCCTGGGGAGCTGGGGACCCCTCCAATAAAGGGGTCCCCCTCTCCAGGGCACCCCAGGCTGATAGCCCGGGGCTATCCTCAAGATTCCCAGGGCGGTGGGTGCCAGGTTGATTATGTGGTGTAGTGTCAATAAAGAATAGCAAACATTGGGGTAGATGTATTATAGCGGCACTTACCGTGCCGCTATAACACTTCCCGCTTCGCCTCTTTACCGAGGCGAAGCAGGAAGCACTACCAATGAGATGTATAAACATCTCATCGGCCGGAGAGGGGGAGCGTTAACTCCGCCCTCCGGCGCTACCCGCTAGAGACCACAGCGCATCAGCCTTGTGCTGTGTCTCTTCCCGGCCGGCTCCACTGAGCATGCGCGGGATCTCGCAAGTATCGCGAGATCCCCGCGTGGAGCCCTGGAGCCAGCAGCCGCCGCAGCAGGGACAGCGCTGTCCCTGCTGTGGAGATAGCCTAGCGCCAGGCTGTAGCTGTCAATAAGGACAGCTACAGCCGGCCGAGCGGTCATGCGTTATGACCGTTTGTACATGGCCCTGCCGTCAGCGCCCCTGTCATTTACCGCCCAGACCCCCGATCATACATCGGGGAGAAGCGGTATCAGCGCACATAACGTGCGCTGATACCGCTTCTGGGCTTCGTACATCTCCCCCATTGTCTTTAAAAGTAGCACTGTAGGTCCCAGCAAGCCTCCCCCGCATTCTGGTACTTGGAGAGCTGCAAATACCAGCTTGCGGGGCTTTAAGGGCCCGCTGGTACCTGTAGTACACCTGTAAAGAAATGTTTAAAAAACACAATACTCACACACTTTGAAAATAGAGTTTTATTACATACATATACACACACACACACACACTCACACATACTCACCGTCGTTGCCTAAAGTGGTCCCCTTGTCCCTGTAGGCATCCATGGTCTTGGTAAAACAAGAAAATGAAATTACACGATCCACGCACTAGGTAAACAACCAGGATGTTGTTACCTCTCGAATGAAACGCTCAGATGCGGCTCTAGCCTTTGTAGAGCCGTATCTGAGCGTTCATTGGCTGTGAGATGTCAGCCCCCGTCTCTCAGCCAATGAACGGCTCCCTCCATTAAAGTCAATGGTGGGAACCGCAGAGTAAACTGTAATAACCCTGCGGCTCTCCTTTGACTTCAATGGAGGGAGCCGTTCATTGGCTGAGAGACGGTGGCTGACCTCAGCCAATGAACGCTCAGATACAGCTCTACAAAGGCTAGAGCCGCATCTGAGCGTTTCATTCGGGAGGTAACCCCCGGTTTAGAAGATGGAGCAGTCTATTGCCGTTAATGACGCATTATGGCTGGGAATTAAGGGAGCAATCTATACTATATATGTTTTTATTTTATGCCCACGCTTTTGTGCATGAAACGTTCCCTTATTGTGTAACTTGTACTTAAATATCGGGGCAATAAATGGAATTTCCACGATAGTGAGATAACTTTGTTCTCATCTAAGTTCTGACAACCACAAATGTTTAATTCGGCGGTACAGAGTAACCCTTTGTTATCCTGTGCGCAGGAAGTGGAGCGAGAGATCTCATTCCGGACAGAGTGCGGCCTGTACTACTCTTACTACAAGCAGATGCTTCTCGCCCCGTCCATCACACAAGGTACAGTTACTATCACTAACCAGGGGATCATACAGGAAGTGATGTCACAATCCTGCACAAGGGGGAACCTTTTCCTCTTCTGTACAGATGTGTCCTCATACATCTAGCCTCCTTGTGTGTTAAACAGCCCCTCTAGTCGCGCCATTCCCGTGGCGCGACATTAGCAACGCCATACTAATGACCATGGCATTGTAATGAGCTGTTCAGCAGCCACACCCACGGGTGTGATGTTTTGGGTGTCCACCCCATTATGTACACTACATGAACAAAAGTATGTGATCATAGCTAAAAGGGTACAGAGAGGATAAGGTGCGGAAAATATGGGGGTGGGAGGGGCCTCATAGCGATCAGGGATGGAGAAAAAAAATGCATCCGTATATGCAACAAATGGCGCAGGAGGGCGGTGCTAGAACACCGTATGTATCACAGTTATGCCATTTACACGCATGTGTTTACGGTCTAGTCTGCGCAATTTTTAATTGCAAACTGCTTGCTGCTGAGTTGTCAGACAAAAGCTGATTGGACAGACCTGTGTCTTATGTCTGGGACTGCCGCCATCACACTCACCGGCTGGGGCGAGTTACTCTTAAACCATTAGGAGAAGCCATCGGACCTTGGCAGTTCCGATCTCTGCCGATGGCTAACTCCCATCCTCCATGCAAGTTACCGTCTGCAGGTCCTCATTGTGTACATGCTTTGACATCGTTGTCTGCGGCTTAGTAGTAGCGATGATGAGATCGTACTTGATAAGAGAGCGATACAACATGAGTTCCTCAGTTTAGTTGTTTTCACTATACAGATATAAAACGTTTGTGCGTTTCCTGTAGGTATCACTGAGTTAATCTATGACAACAAGACAGAATCCATGAGGACAATTAATATTCTGGAACGGATGAATGTCTACCAGGAGGTTCTCCTTGCTCTGATCTACAGGACATTGAACTTCTGGGTAAGTAGCATTCATGCCTCTGTTTGTTGTTGTAGTTACCTACAGGATGACATGTATGGCTCTTCAGTAGGCTTATGCTAGCCACATATACTACAGTACTGGGCAGCTGACCTGGTATCACAGTGTGTGTAGTGTGACCCAGATAATGACCGTGATCCCCAAAAATAAAGCAAGTGCTGTACGCTGTGCATCATCCTCCGGCCGTGCTTAATAGCCAATGTTATACCCCAACTGTTCCAGCCCAAGGGGGCGATCAGCTGTGTGTCCACCATTTTGCCTCTCTACGTGTGTGGCCAGATTGGACATTGAACATGGCACCTGATTCTCACAACAATTAGCAGCATCCATGTGGCCAGATTATCAGATAGTCGGAAAGCCGTACATTGCATCCTCTCCATACAATGGGCCTGGGAATCCCAGGAGCTAGCAGTCCCCAATACTTGCATACCTGGCACAACAGCACAGAGGGGGTGGGGCTTCACAGGACAGGGGGCGGAGACTGAGGTGAGCAATATGCTAATGAAGTATAATTGTAAGTCATTCATGTACGTAACCTATCAGTTCTTTTTAAACTACAAGAAGCTGGCAGAGAATGCTGGGATTAGTAGTGCCTCCTTAGATCAATCCTACATTGATAGAATACCAGCACTAGGGTGCATTTGCTGTCCCATGAGAGGATCTTGTTCTAGCTTCCATGTTGCCGGAGCCATGTTATTATTGCCATCTTTATGAATTCCTGTATTCCCCAGAATTACCTGGAGCCCGTGTACTTCTACATCTACACGCTGTTCGGCCTCCAGACGTTGTACGTAGCCGCGCTGTACATCAACAGCTGGCTGCTGAGCGGGAGCTGGCTGTCTGGATCTTTAGCCGCTTTATGGTACATCGTTAACAGGTAAGGCTGAGTGCAACACCCTCCATGTTATTCTATTAAAGATGTAAAGTGCAGGCCGTGTATCGCTCCCATGGACAGCTGCGCTGCATGCGGTTATGTCACGGCTTTAGAACGCAGGGATGAGTCTTATGGAGACCTTTCTGCCGCTGTACATGGGACCGTATCTCTGTGCTCAGTTTTTCTTCTTACAAAAGCGCCCAAACTCGCACCCCTCGCAGCCCCTCTTCGTGCCGGACTCGCACTTTTCGTACGCATCCCTATGGTGCTGCGAACGAAATCCGCAAGTCCGGCGGTACCGTAATTCAGCTGCACTTATTCGCACCACGAGGGGACTCTCTGGTAATTGACCCCATAAGGTACAGACTTGTCAGCACATAATCTGTGTAGGTGGCGTATTGCGCAGTGGAGCAATTAGCGCTTCATCACCTCCGTGTTGGTGGCGATGGTGGTTTCCAGTCCAAAACAAACCTTCTCCCAGCATAAAATAGATGGGAAGAGAGGGTACGTTCGTGGCTGGGTCACGCATCACAACCGGTGGGGAAGTCATGGGTAAATCCTTACTAAAGGTGTAAGGATCCAAAAAAGAACTAAGGCCCTGATTCAGAGCCGGATGCTCTGACCAGAGCGCTCGCTCTGAATCAGGGCCCACCTCCATTAAAATGGAGCGTCCTCCTGGACGCTCGTATAGCTGTGGGTCACCACCCACAGCATATACGAGCGTCCAACAAGATGGTCGCGATGGTCTTGACCATCGCGGCCATCGGACTTGCGAGTGAAACCCTGTGGTCGGGTTTCTCAACCGCAAGGCCAGGAGTGATTTTGGCTCTATCAGAGCCAAAATCACTCCCACTGACATCACTAGTGATGTCAGTGGGGCCGGACTCAGACGGTAGGCGTTCCCATAGGAACGCCTCCGTCTGGCAGGCATGCCCACCAAAGGGGGCGTGCTGTCAATCAACATCGACAGCACGCCCCCTTTGGTGCGAGACCCGGAGCGATGGAAAGTCCTTCGCTCGCCGGGTCTCGCGCATGCGCACGACGGAGCTCCCTCCGTCGTGCGCATGCGCAGTGGGGACCATTGACCCACTTGCGAGCGTACTGCCGCTCGCGAGTGGGTCTGAATGACCCCCTAAGTGAATTGTTATCATGTGGCGCATTCTGGGCCAATTAATTTGGACAATTAAAAGATGAAAATCAATTGAAAAATCCAATAGGATCCCAATACAGCTAAATATTTAAAGTGTATGTAAGAAGTGTGTAATGAAAGAAAGCTGGTTAGAATAATATATGTACCACTTTTTATGTATATTTGTATAATTCTACCCAAATAGTTTAGGTAATTATTAGAACATAACATTGTGTGATTGTGCTGAGTTGTCATATATAGGAGGCGCGTTCATATCCATATATAAAAGCCCAAAATATTTCTCACACTCATGAATATTCCACATCAAACAGGACCCAGAAGCCTAAACAACCTCATCGCCTAAACGTTGCTGGTAACGAGCTTGCCCTGCTACTGGGTGCCGTGTTATCTAATAGAGTCCTAACTATTTTGGAACACTTGGGCTTTACGTTACCGGGTTTTGTGGATCAGGGAGCACTCCCCACTTGCAGCAATATATAAACGTGTTTAATGTCATCACATAGAACAATAATCACATTCTCCTTGATATCTGGACTATAGATAGACAGTTAAAAACTCGACAAGGTTTAGATAGACACCAGATGTTAGGCGGGCAATAGGCTGACAGGGACAAAAGGTCGTCACACTAAAGGTCACCATGGAAGAAGGTCGACCGTAACAAATGATCGGGGTCAAAAGGTCGACATCAACATGATCGACGCATTGGTTTTTTTTGTTTGGTTAGGTTTAAGCACTTACCAGAGTGTTAGGGTTAGGCACTTACCCCAACTTTTATGGTTAGGCACCAGGAGGGAGGGCTAGGGTTAGGCGCTTACCGGAGGGTTAGGCGCTAGATATGACTGTTAGGGTCAGGCACCTATCCTGACGGTAAGGGTTAGGCACCAGAAGGGAGAGTTAGGGTTAGGCGCTTACCAGACGGTTAGGCACTAGATGGGACGGTTAGGGTCAGGCACCTATCCCGATGGTAAGGGTTAGGCACCAGGAGGGAGGGTTAGGGTTAAGCACCAGGATGGGAGGGCTAGGGTTAGGCGCTTACCAGAGGGTTAGGCACTAGAAGGGACAGTTAGGGTCAGGCACCTATCCCGACGGTAAGGGTTAGGCACCAGGAGGGAGGGTTAGGGTTGGTGAAGATTAGGGTTAGAAAACAAAAAACATGTGTTGACCTGTGACCCTGTTGACTTTCTTCCATGTTGACCTTTAGTGTGTCGACCTTTTGTCCCATCACCCTAATGCCTGTCTAACACCTGGTGTCTATCTAGACGTCGACCATTTAACTGTTTTATACCATAACCTTCTCCATTGTGTTCAGCCTAGTGGGAACACTATAAACTAAACACATAGCCAAAGCAGTTATTCCAACATTTCAGAACTTAATTGTTCTTTCATCAGGGCCAAAAATAAATTAGGTTTTCACCTTATGTAGCAGCATCCAGGGTGTAGACACCATGCTGCCCTGGAAGTGCAAGTGGTCACATGACGCCAAAAAGGAAGTGCACCTATCACCATGGAAACAAATATAAGTTATGGAAATTCCATCAAAATCGCACAGTTATGGTGTGTACACACTGGGCGATCAGGAAAGACAGTATGATTATGACATCATAATCGTTCCGTCGTTCCTGATCCCCTGTAGTGTCTGCACTGAACGATCAGTCATCAGTGCAGGCACCGTCCATCATTCCTGAACATGCCAATCTGTCGTTATCATCAGATTGTGCTGCATGTTCAGGCGATGGACAATGTCAGAAACGACCAGCGGGAGTGCGCATCGCTGGTTGTTTCCGACATAAAAGTGCACGATTTGTGCACGATTACTGAGCGACTGCTCGATTACGATGTCGTAATCGTGCAGTCGCTCAGTAATATCGCCCAGTGTGTACCCACCACTAGAAAAAAATCTAATCACTGAAACAGACAGACATGCTGATACAGTTATTGGGGGCGATTCAATTGTTTATAAGGGGGCTATTTTCTTTAGGGCGCCCCACGGAGCAATTTAATTATTGCTCTGTCTGGGCACGACAGCCGCCGGCTGTATGGGCGGTTTAACCAGGACTTTAGACACTGGGCGCACATTAACTATTGCCGCCCCCAAAACATTTGAATCGCTCCCACTGACGGCAGTACATAAATAGCTACCAGACAATAATACTTTGTGCTACAATAGACTGGAAACTATGTAACAGTAACTAAGATACTAATCTTATACCTATGTTTTATGGCACAACAGAATGAATATGTGCGTGGTCATTGCGTATTGCGTCTGTGAACACTTACTGTATAATGGGGCATTATATTAGCCACAATCTCCCCTGTACCATCAGTCTTACCTGTCAGGGTGGTTTCCTTCTGACCCAATGTTACCTTTGTATTGGACAGAATTGAGACTACGCGGGTTGAGTTTACTATTCCTCTTAGAGAAAACTGGGCTCTGCCATTTTTTGCCGTTCAGATAGCGGGAATTTCGTATTACCTGAGACCTGATGTATCGCCTGTAAAGGAGGTAAGAGCCGTCACGGCATTTTATCTGGGGGATGGGCTGCTTGCCTTATCACATTATGTATAGGGGAGGGGCTGCTTTCCTTATCACATTATGTATAGGGGAGGGGCTGCTTTCCTTATCACATTATGTATAGGGGAGGGGCTGCTTTCCTTATCGCAGTATGTATAGGGGAGGGGCTGCTTTCCTTATCACATTATGTATAGGGGAGGGGCTGCTTTCCTTATCGCAGTATGTATAGGGGAGGGGCTGCTTTCCTTATCACATTATGTATAGGGGAGGGGCTGCTTTCCTTATCGCATTATGTATAGGGGAGGGGCTGCTTTCCTTATCACATTATGTATAGGGGAGGGGCTGCTTTCCTTATCGCAGTATGTATGGGGAGGGGCTGCTTTCCTTATCACATTATGTATAGGGGAGGGGCTGCTTTCCTTATCACATTATGTATAGGGGAGTGGCTGCTTTCCTTATCACATTATGTATAGGGGAGTGGCTGCTTTCCTTATCACATTATGTATAGGGGAGGGGCTGCTTTCCTTATCACATTATGTATAGGGGAGGGGCTGCTTTCCTTATCACATTATGTATAGGGGAGGGGCTGCTTTCCTTATCACATTATGTATAGGGGAGTGGCTGCTTTCCTTATCACATTATGTATAGGGGAGGGGCTGCTTTCCTTATCACATTATGTATAGGGGAGGGGCTGCTTTCCTTATCACATTATGTATAGGGGAGGGGCTGCTTTCCTTATCGCAGTATGTATAGGGGAGGGGCTGCTTTCCTTATCGCAGTATGTATAGGGGAGGGGCTGCTTTCCTTATCACATTATGTGTAGGGGAGGGGCTGCTTTCCATTATAGCTGGGAGACGGTTGGTGCCATTAACAGTTCTATCTGGGAGACGGTTGGTGCCATTATCACATTATAGCTGGGAAACGGTTGGTGTCATTATCAGTTATAGCTGGGAAACGGTTGGTGCCATTATCACATTATAGCTGGGAAACGGTTGGTGCCATTATCACATTATAGCTGGGAAACGGTTGGAGTCATTATCAGTTATAGCTGGGAAACGGTTGGTGCCATTATCACATTATAGCTGGGAAACGGTTGGAGTCATTATCAGTTATAGCTGGGAAACGGTTGGTGCCATTATCACATTATAGCTGGGAAACGGTTGGTGCCATTATCACATTATAGCTGGGAAACGGTTGGTGTCATTATCAGTTATAGTTGGGAAACGGTTGGTGTCATTATCAGTTATAGCTGGGAGACGGTTGGTGTCATTATCAGTTATAGTTGGGAAACGGTTGGTGCCTTTATCACATTATAGCTGGGAGACGGTTGGTGTCATTATCCGTTATAGTTGGGAAACGGTTGGTGCCATTATCACATTATAGCTGGGAGACGGTTGGTGCCATTATCAGTTATAGTTGGGAAACGGTTGGTGTCATTATCACATTATAGCTGGGAAATGGTTGGTGTCATTATCAGTTATAGTTGGAAAATGGTTGGTGCCATTATCACATTATAGCTGGGAAACGGTTGGTGCCATTATCAGTTATAGCTGGGAAACGGTTGGTGGTGCCATTATCAGTTATAGCTGGGAAATGGTTGGTGTCATTATCAGTTATAGCTGGGAAACGTTTGGTGCCATTATCCGTTATATTTGGGAAACGGTTGGTGCCATTATCACATTATAGCTGGGAAACGATTGGTGCCATTATCAGTTATAGTTGGGAAACGGTTGGTGTCATTATCACATTATAGCTGGGAAACGGTTGGTGTCATTATCACATTATAGCTGGGAAACGGTTGGTGTCATTATCACATTATAGCTGGGAAACGGTTGGTGCCATTAACACATTATAGCTGGGAAACGGTTGGTGCCATTAACACATTATAGCTGGGAGACGGTTGGTGTCATTAACACATTATAGCTGGGAGACGGTTGGTGTCATTATCACATTATAGTTGGGAAACAGTTGGTGTCATTATCACATTATAGCTGGGAAACGGTTGGTGCCATTATCACATTATAGCTGGGAAACGGTTGGTGCCATTATCACATTATAGCTGGGAGACGGTTGGTGCCATTATCACATTATAGCTGGGAGACGGTTGGTGTCATTATCACATTATAGCTGGGAAAGGTTGGTGTCATTATCACATTATAGCTGGGAAAGGTTGGTGTCATTATTACATTATAGCTGGGAAACGGTTGGTGCCATTATCACATTATAGCTGGGAAACGGTTGGTGTCATTATTACATTATAGCTGGGAAACGGTTGGTGCCATTATCACATTATAGCTGGGAAACGGTTGGTGCCATTATCACATTATAGCTGGGAAACGGTTGGTGCCATTATCAGTTATAGCTGGGAAACGGTTGGTGCCATTATCACATTATAGCTGGGAAACGGTTGGTGCCATTATCACATTATAGCTGGGAAACGGTTGGTGCCATTATCACATTGTGGGGCAGATTTATTAACTGCTGAAGCGGCATCAGCGCACATTACGTGCGCTGATACCGCTTCTCCCCATGTATGATTGGGGGGCTGGGCGTCCCTGTCATTATCGGCATTGATATCTACAAGATAGCAGCGAGATGCCCTATCCCCACAGCAGGGACAGCGCTCCTGCCGATAAGATGTTAATACATCTCATCGTTGGCGTTTCCTGCTTTGCCTAGGTAAAGAGGCGAAGCGGGAAGCGTTATAACGGCACAATAAGGGGCTGTTGCACAACAAGTGTTAGCAATTTGAGCTGCGTCACAGTTGCTGGATAACTATGGGATATATTGTATTTAGAACCCTGGCAAAGGTTCAGACTCTTCTGTATAGCTTGACACTGAGTATTGCACAAAATAAACTTTAACAATCTCCAACTTCTGGTATATTTTATTATATAGCATCTGATGTAAATTGTTTTAATATTGTTCACAATATACAGTCTTTTTGGTAAAATGCATTAGAGCCAGGGTATCAAACTTGCTGCCCTCCATCTGCTGTGCAACCACACATTCCTGCATGCACTGCCATAGTTTTGCTATTAGGGCATGGTAAGACTGTGGCAGGGCCCACAAGTTTGACACGACTGCATTAGGGGCTGCCACCGGAGCCGAGACATTAGGGTCTGCCACCGGAGCCGAGGCAATAGAGGCTGCCACCGGAGCCGAGGCAATAGGGGCTGCCACCGGAGCCGAGGCATTAGGGGCTGCCACCGGAGCCGAGACATTAGGGGCTGCCACCGGAGCCGAGACATTAGGGGCTGCCACCGGAGCCGAGACATTAGGGGCTGCCACCGGAGCCGAGACATTAGGGGCTGCCACCGGAGCCGAGACATTAGGGGCTGCCACCGGAGCCGAGACATTAGGGGCTGCCACCGGAGCCGAGACATTAGGGGCTGCCACCGGAGCCGAGACATTAGGGGCTGCCACCGGAGCCGAGGCATTAGGGGCTGCCACCGGAGCCGAGGCATTAGGGGCTGCCACCGGAGCCGAGGCAATAGGGGCTGCCACCGGAGCCGAGGCAATAGGGGCTGCCACCGGAGCCGAGGCAATAGGGGCTGCCACCGGAGCCGAGGCAATAGGGGCTGCCACCGGAGCCGAGGCAATAGGGGCTGCCACCGGAGCCGAGGCAATAGGGGCTGCCACCGGAGCCGAGGCAATAGGGGCTGCCACCGGAGCCGAGGCAATAGGGGCTGCCACCGGAGCCGAGGCAATAGGGGCTGCCACCGGAGCCGAGGCAATAGGGGCTGCCACCGGAGCCGAGGCAATAGGGGCTGCCACCGGAGCCGAGGCAATAGGGGCTGCCACCGGAGCCGAGGCAATAGGGGCTGCCACCGGAGCCGAGGCAATAGGGGCTGCCACCGGAGCCGAGGCAATAGGGGCTGCCACCGGAGCCGAGGCAATAGGGGCTGCCACCGGAGCCGAGGCAATAGGGGCTGCCACCGGAGCCGAGGCAATAGGGGCTGCCACCGGAGCCGAGGCAATAGGGGCTGCCACCGGAGCCGAGGCAATAGGGGCTGCCACCGGAGCCGAGGCAATAGGGGCTGCCACCGGAGCCGAGGCAATAGGGGCTGCCACCGGAGCCGAGGCAATAGGGGCTGCCACCGGAGCCGAGGCAATAGGGGCTGCCACCGGAGCCGAGGCAATAGGGGCTGCCACCGGAGCCGAGACACTGGATTATTCCTGTACAACGTTATGTCGCTGTCATTCCATATCTTGTAGGGTCCTTTTATGGCCAATATATGTTGCTGGTGACTTATTTCCTTATTTGTTTTTATCTTCTTTATGTGTGAATTTAATTTCATGTTCCTATCCAGAGACTGTCCCTTCTTGTAGTGTTCATCGCAACCTTCACCTTCAGTCTCACCTGGCAGTTCAACCAGTTTGTCTTACTCCTGCAAGGCCTGGTTCTGTTTGCACTGGACTGTCTGGACCTGGTTCCCCCCAACAAGGTAATGGTCAAGAAACTTTCATAGCCAAGATCAGAGCAGATCTCCCAAATATAATCTATAGCTGCTTGTAAATTATCAAAGTTCTAGACTGTTACATTTTAAAGTTTGAGATAACTAAAATCTGCATAATACACAATTAATGCTAATAGATGTATAAAGACTTGTGAGTGATAGATGTATAAACACTTGTGAGTGATAGATATATAAAGACTTGTGAGTGATAGATGTATAAAGACTTGTGAGTGATAGATGTATAAAGACTTGTGAGTGATAGATGTATAAACACTTGTGAGTGATAGATGTATAAACACTTGTGAGTGATAGATATATAAAGACTTGTGAGTGATAGATGTATAGACACTTGTGAATGATAGGTGTATAGACACTTGTGAATGATAGGTGTATAGACACTTGTGAATGATAGGTGTATAGACACTTGTGAATGATAGGTGTATAGACACTTGTGAATGATAGGTGTATAGACACTTGTGAATGATAGGTGTATAGACACTTGTGAATGATAGGTGTATAGACACTTGTGAATGATAGGTGTATAGACACTTGTGAATGATAGGTGTATAGACACTTGTGAATGATAGGTGTATAGACACTTGTGAATGATAGGTGTATAGACACTTGTGAATGATAGGTGTATAGACACTTGTGAATGATAGGTGTACAGACACTTGTGAGTGATAGGTGTACAGACACTTGTGAGTGATAGATGTATAAAGACTTGTGAGTGATAGGTGTATAGACACTTGTGAATGATAGGTGTACAGACACTTGTGAATGATGGGTGTATAGACACTTGTGAATGATGGGTGTATAGACACTTGTGAATGATGGGTGTATAGACACTTGTGAATGATGGGTGTATAGACACTTGTGAATGATGGGTGTATAGACACTTGTGAATGATAGGTGTATAGACACTTGTGAATGATAGGTGTATAGACACTTGTGAATGATAGGTGTATAGACACTTGTGAATAAGATCTGTATAAACAGCGAGTTCTGATGTCATCACCTCAGTGTTCATTAGGAACACTATTATAAGGATTAATTCACCACCTACTGTAATGTATTACAGATATTTCAAGTCACTTGGAGATCCGGAACCTGTATAAAACATCCTGTATTCTATCACATCTGTGTATAATCCCGGAACTCCTCTGTGACTTATAATATCCTTATTTACACTAAGGTATTATGTTATCTCATATACTGTATATAAATTACAATATGGGATAGCTATTTCATATAGCGCATCAATGCTCTTCTTATAGAGGAAATCCATTGCTGGAATCGGCTAGTGTAAGTGTGTTGGTAGCCGATTCTCATTGGTCTTCCTGCTCACACTCTCATTCTGTGATTGGATGGCCTGCATGCTCATTGGCTCAACCCACAAAATGGCTGCCTCTGCTTCAGGCGTGACCCGATCCTGCACATTACACAGGTCTGGGATGGAAAAATAATTGTTTGAAAAATGTTCACGGTTGATTTTCCGTAGATTTTTGGGTGCAGATTTCAGTAAAAATACTAAACCAAATTCCGTCATGTACCAGTTTTTTCACAAAATGTAAAATGTAATTTCCCCGTCCAATAATTTGTCTATTCTTCCGTATAAACCTATTATTTTGGATTACCTTTGGAATTTAATGATTTGGTAAAGCACTTAAGCTGGGTACACACTAGACGATATTTCTACTTCAGGGTCCATAGGGTATCCACAGGATACCTTGGGGTATAGGTGTGACGTCAGTCGCAGGGCACCAAAGAGTTAAGCTTTCAGCCTCCCAGGATGCACTAGGTCCCCCTCCTATACCCCGCCCCCGAGCCAAGGCACCTCAGTTTAGTTTGGTGCCCGGCCGGAGTCGGGTGCACCTGTTGGAGTGGGGGCTAGAAGAGCCCCTGAAGCTTATTCTTCATGCAGCTGTGGCTGCACAACTGGATGAACAGCATGGACAGTCAGTCCTGACGTCCATGCTGTCTTCCCTACACCCCGCCGGTACCAGAACGCCGGTACTGATCCGGGGATGCTGGTGGGCGTCTGGGGTCACAGCTAGCGGTGACCCCAGATGCTCCGGACCATGGCCGGATTCAAGGGGGACAGAGGTAAGCAGCGGGGTCCCGCGGTGGGTCCCCGCTGATCACATGGTCCTAAGTCCCCAGGCAGGGGGCTCCCTGGGGACTGGCTGCAGCGTGGAGCCAGGCGACCAACCTGCGCTTCCACTACCCCCTGGGACAGCGGACCGCAGCAGAGCGGTAGCGCTGCGGCGTCCCAGGGGTTAAATGCATGCCAGGGGAGCGCGCCTTCCCTGTCTCACAGCCGGCGCCTCCCCCGCTGCACACAGCCCTCTCTGCATGCTGCCGACTGGTCCTGTGGCAGCGCTCCTCCCCCAGGCCAGCCTCCTCTCTGCTCCTCGGCGGCCATCTTCTCCAGAACGCATGGTGAACGCTGCTGGAAGCGCTGGAAGGAAGCATTGTGGTCTGGGTCCCCCCGCATACCTCTCCTCCGCTGTGGTCAGGTCTGTGTATGCAGCGCTGTGTCCTACCAGGCCCTGTGTCTGTGTAGTTGAGTGATCAGCGCTGTTAGTGCAGGAATTGTTATTTTTCTGCATTGTATGTGACTGTGCTAGCGCTGCTGCCTGTAATCTTTTCTTCTCTAAACTGTCAGCTTTATTACTGTCCCTGTTCTTTCTGCTAAAGCCCTTGCGGTGCGGTGCTGCAGGGTGGTCTCTCGCCTATTTAATACTTAATTGGTGAGAGAGGTCACATACGTGGTGCCATCATGTCTGAAAGTGATTTTCCCCTCCGGCTACAGTGTACCACGTGCAAAGTACCGTTAGCGGAGGGGGAGGGTAGCGCGGAGGGCCTTTGCCGGCAGTGTTTGTCCATGGCGCGGCCTATTACGGTTACAGCACCGGTACAGGAGCCGCCCTGGGCTTGTTTCGCTCAGGCGTTAACAGCTTTAGTGGGCCAGTTAGCTCCGCAGCCCGCGTTTACTCCGATGGGTTTGTCCCAGCAGTCTGTGGTGTCGTCACCCATGCAGGGGTTCCCACGACAATTGGTGGTACCCCACAGTCTCCCTATTTCCCCGCTCCCGGGTTCTCAGGAGCCAGCGTGGGTTAACTCCCTGACGAGTTCTGTACAGCACTTGTCGGATGTGTTGCAAGGGGAGTCTGTGATGCGGTCTCATAAAAGGCCGGTGGCGTCTCTGTCCGCTCCTTATGAGGATGACGAAGGGACGTCTGATGATGGGGAGATTCTAGATCCTTACGATCAGGAACCTCTCCATACTAAGGACGCTGATGCTAAGTCCAAAGTATATATTCCTGGACTTATTCGGGCGGTCCGCACAGCCTTGGTGATTGAGGACGAAGTTCCCCCAGCGGCTAAATCTAAGTATGCCTTTTTCAAAGATGTGAAGGGCGATGCCACAGTCTTTCCTCTTTCGGGTCAGTTGGTGGACCATTTAGAGGAGGCGTGGAAACAACCTGGCAAAAGATACCAGCCGCAGAGACGCCTGGCGGTGGCTTATCCGTTCGCGGATAATTATTTTGCGAAGTGGGAATCCCCTCCACAGGTGGATTCTCACGTGACCCGTCTTGTCCGTAGTGCCACATTGCCGATGCCATCCATGTCCTCCCTTAAGGATGCTACGGACCGCAAGGTAGAAATCTGCCTGAAGTCCGCTTATTCCCTTGCAGGGGGGGCAGCACGGCCGGCTATGGCCATTTGCTGGGTTGCCAGAGCGATGGAGCGCTGGGCGGATTCATTATAGGCTTCTTTTGAATCCGACTGTCCGGCCGATCAGGCGGAGTTGATTGGCAATCTCCGTGATTCGGCCACCTACATCAACGAGGCGGCTCTAGACATTAGTACTCTGGTGTCTAGAATTTCTTCAGCAGCGGTAGCTGCTCGTCGCACCTTGTGGCTGCGATCCTGGAAGGCGGACGCAGATTCCAAGAAAGGTCTGGAAGCGTTGCCGTTTACCGGAGAAGTTCTCTTCGGTCCGGATCTGGATAAGATTGTGGCCACGCTGGCGGCAGCCAAATCTGCCTGTCTCCCGTCGGCCGCTGCTCCTTCTGGTTCGGGACCATCGTCCTTTCGGTCATCTAGGGCCCAGGGCAGGCCCAAACCACAGTCGTTTCCTCGACAGGCTGGCCCTAAGAAATCGGTCAAGCCCCGGAAGCAGGCATGGAGTACCAGACGTCCGGCCCCCAAGCCAGATGACAAGCCTGCGGCCTGACGGTCCGGGCCTCCCTTTGGGGGATCCCAGGGTGGGAGGCCGCCTGCTACAGTTCGCCCAGTGTTGGTCGACCACTACGACAGACACTTGGGTTCTGGAGGTGGTTTCCCACGGATACGCCCTCTCCTTCCGGCACAGACCCCCGGCTCGCTTCTTCACCACGGGTCTCCCATCAGACCGGAACAAGGCTACGGAGCTGCGGAAGGTATTGCACACTATGCTCCAGGCTGGAGTTATAGTGGCGGTTCCATTCTCCCAGAGGGGCCAGGGTTTCTATTCAAATCTATTTTTGGTACAGAAACCCAATGGGTCATATCGTCCGATTCTCAACCTCAAAGCACTCAACAAGTCTTTGCGGGTCCCGAAGTTTCGGATGGAGACCCTACGGTCCATCATTCTGGCGCTGGAACCTGGGGACTACTTGGTGTCATTGGACATACAGGACGCTTACCTGCATGTCCCTATTCTTTGGCGCCATCAACAGTTCCTCAGGTTTGCAATCAGCAGCGACCACTTCCAGTTTCGGGCGTTACCTTTTGGCCTGGCAACAGCACCACGTGTTTTCACCAAGGTGATGGCGGTCATGGCGGCTTCTCTGCGGCTGCAGGGAGTCCGCATGTTGCCGTATTTGGACGACCTGTTATTGGTGGCAGGATCTCCAGAGCTCCTGTTACGCCACTTGGACCTGACCATTGCACTGCTGCAACGGCACGGCTGGCTAATCAACTGGCAGAAGTCCACTCTAATCCCGTCTCGGAGGATTCTGCATCTTGGAGCCTTATTGGACTCGGGACAGCAAAGGATCTTCGTGACGGAGGACAAGATCTCTGCTTTACAGTCAAGGGTGCGCAGTTGTCTGCACAGCCGCCGGGTGTCCTTACACTCGGCGATGAGGTTACTGGGCTCCATGGTGTCGGTGTTCGACATGGTGGAATACGCCCAGTTTCACTCCAGACCTCTGCAGCACCTGATCCTGTCCAAGTGGAACGGGCTGACTCAGTCTCTGAAGTCCCAGACGATTGTGCTCACCCAGGAGGTTCGCCTGTCCCTTACGTGGTGGTTACAGACGACCCACCTCAACAAGGGACGTCCGTTCTGGGTTCCAAATTGGGTCCTGTTGACAACGGACGCCAGTCTTCGGGGCTGGGGAGCAGTTTCGGGTCCACACTTGTTCCAGGGCAGGTGGACGCCGACAGAAGCGGAGCTTCCAATAAATATCTTGGAACTCCGTGCGGTCTTCAATGCTCTCCAGCAGGCACAGCGGTTTCTCCAGGGTCGCCCGGTGCAGGTCCAGTCGGACAACGCTACCACCGTGGCCTACATAAACAGGCAAGGAGGAACTCGCAGTCGGGCGGCTCTCGTAGAGGTGTCTCGGATCCTGGTTTGGGCGGAGCGCAATCTTCCGGCCATATCAGCGGTCTTCATCCCGGGAGTGCTCAATTGGGAGGCGGACTTTCTAAGTCGCCAGGACGTTCATCCGGGGGAATGGTCCCTGCACCCGGACGTTTTTCAACTACTGGTGGACAGGTGGGGTCTTCCAGAAATCGACCTCATGGCGTCCCGGCACAACAACAAGTTGCCGGTGTACGGGTCTCGCACAAGAGACGAAGGGGCGTCTCTGGTGGATGCTCTGTCCGTCCGGTGGACGATCCGGTTCGCATACCTGTTCCCTCCGGTCTCCCTTCTTCCACGGGTAATCCGGAAATTCGGTAATCCGGAGGGACGCTCCTGTTGATAGCTCCCGCGTGGCCCAGACGGCACTGGTTCTCAGACCTTCAGGGTCTGTCCGTGGACATTCCTCTGCGGTTGCCGCTACGACCGGACCTTCTGTCTCAGGGTCCTTGCCTTCACCCGGACCTGACTCGGCTGTCTTTGACGGCGTGGCTGTTGAGACGGCCATGCTGAGGTCCCGGGGGTTTTCCAGCTCTGTGGTGCGTACCATGTTGCGAGCTCGGAAACCGTCTTCCGCGAGGATATACCATCGCGTGTGGCATACGTTCTTCCAGTGGTGTCGACCGAGAGGTTATGCACCGCGGGAGTTTCGTCTGTCTCGGATTCTCGCCTTCCTGCAAGCGGGACTAGATCATGGGCTTCGCCTTGCTTCTTTGAAGGTACAGGTTTCGGCCCTATCTGTCTGGTTTCACCGTAAGATTGCTACAATCCCGGATGTGCGCACCTTTATGCAGGGTGTTCTCCGCATTCAGCCGCCCTTTGTTCCACCTGTGGCGCCTTGGGATTTGGCTGTGGTCCTGAGGGCTCTCCAAGGACCGCCGTTTGAACCACTGGGCTCAGTGGATCTTAAATGGCTAACAGCTAAGACTGTTTTCCTTCTGGCCATTGCTTCGGCCAGACGTGTTTCTGAGTTAGGGGCTCTTTCTTGTAGACCCCCTTTCTTGGTTTTTTATGGGAACAGGGCAGTGCTCCGCACTCGGCCCGAGTTTCTTCCCAAAGTTGTTTCCCAGTTTCATATTAACGAGGAAATAGTTGTTCCGGCCTTTAACTCACCGGGTCTTTCCGTGGGTGAGGCCTCTTTGGATGTTGTGCGGGCCTTAAGGACTTATGTTGACCGCACTTCTTCGTTTAGGAAGTCGGACGCTTTGTTTGTCCTCTTTGGCTTCCGTAAAAAGGGTTGGCCTGCTTCAAAGCAAACTTTGGCAGCCTGGATCCGTATGGCTATTTCTGAAGCTTATCTTCATGAAGGCCTACCGGTCCCTCCTTCTCTGAAGGCTCATTCCACTAGGTCTGTGGGTCCTTCGTGGGCAGCTCGACGTGGTGCCTCGGCAGTTCAGATCTGCAAGGCTGCTACGTGGTCTTCTGTCCATACCTTCGTGAGGTATTACAGGTTTGACACCTTCGCCTCTCAGGATGCTTCCTTCGGGCGGCGGATTCTCCTTTCTGCACAGGAGCGTCCCCACCCTTAAAGGATACTGCTTTGGGACATCCCCAAGGTATCCTGTGGATACCCTATGGACCCTGAAGTAGAAAATATGAGATATGGTAAGAACTTACCCTTGTTATCTCTATTTCTACGAAGTCCATAGGGTTCCACAGGACTCCCGCCCTGTCGCACCTGTGCTGCAGATGGGCTTTGCTCTGGTCACCGGTTTTCCGTCTCCCTCTGGTGAGAATGTGATTCTTGTATGTGTCCAGATCTTTGTTCTCTCTCTTCCTTCTCCTCCTCCGGCCTATGGCTTGGTAACTAACTGAGGTGCCTTGGCTCGGGGGCGGGGTATAGGAGGGGGACCTAGTGCATCCTGGGAGGCTGAAAGCTTAACTCTTTGGTGCCCTGCGACTGACGTCACACCTGTACCCCAAGGTATCCTGTGGAACCCTATGGACTTCGTAGAAATAGAGATAACAAGGGTAAGTTCTTACCATATCTCATATTTTTGGACGACATGCCAATTTCGGACGGATCGGAACGGCAAATCGTCCAGTGTGTACGCACTATTACGCCCTC
Source organism: Taudactylus pleione (assembly GCA_031769625.1). Lineage (NCBI taxonomy): Eukaryota > Metazoa > Chordata > Amphibia > Anura > Myobatrachidae > Taudactylus > Taudactylus pleione. Next base: position 1,251,701 of record JAUIMM010000883.1, read on the forward strand.
CCGTGAGGAGTTCGTTGTGTCTTTTGGTCGGCCCGACATGTTGCTCAATCTGAGGATGTTGTTATTGATCTTTACCACATCGTGCAGTGTGTACACGCTACAGAACGACCAGGCGATATGTTAACATTATACAGTCACCAATCTAACCACCAAACGATGCACGATATATCGTTCCGCCATTTGTAAGATTGCACAGTGTGCCCTATATCGTTTGTCCGGGAGTTCAAGGGAAATCGTTACCTATATCACATAATTTGCACATAGTCTATTGCAGTGGTTCTCAAACTCAGTCCTCAGGATCCCACACAGGTCATGTTTTCCAGGTCACCCAGCAGGTGCACAGATGTAGTCATTACTCACTGACACATTTTAAAAGACCCACAGGTGAAGCTAATGATTTCACTTGCGATTCTGTGAGGAGACCTGGAAGATATACACTGTTTGGGGTCCCGAGGACCACGTGTGAGAACCTGTGGTCTAACGTGTACCTAACTTTAGGACTCCCTAAAGAATATGCAGAAGTGTTAGGCTATCGGCTGAAGGAGAACTAATTGGCTCCCGGCACTTCTTTCTCCTGGTGTAAAAATAGAGAAAAAGGTTTCAACCTATACTCAAGATGGCGATGTAGCGACTGATCCAGTGATGGACGCTTTAGCAACAGCTGCTAAATCTTTGTACGCAGCGGCTGTGCGAAATTATGAAAATGGCGCTGGAGGCGTCTGGTGTGTTCTGTACAGCGGTATCGCCTCTTTCCTGTCACTTAGATCATTTTGGCTATAGGTTTCCCTAGGGCACCATTGAAACTTCAGCCATGAGATATAACCGTAAACCTTCCTCTGTCTTATATCTATAAAGTTCATTGAGCACTAATGTTATAACAGATTTCGATGTGTGGAACCGGCAGTAGATTTACGGTAGAGCTGCATTGGTTACCTTTTCATTCTGTGCACCGGTGTCCTGTTGTTTTAGGTGAGGAGTTTGTACATGATCCAAGCTACAAGCCTGATCCTGGTGTGTGTCCTGCAGTTCTTTAATACCATGATTGCGGGATCTCTGATTCTCAGCTTCATTCTGGCAGCGGTTATAGCACGGAGACTACAGGTGACCGGGGCATTTCCGCATATGATCATTTTCATTACATACCAACAGCTGTTGTGTTACATTGTAAGGGGATTATAGATCGCTCCTGGTGTGTAAGCGCACTACTGATTCTCCACCTGTAATCTGGTTTCAGTCACTCTTTTTCAACCAAATGTTTTTAGTAATCAGGACCGTGTTAGGCAGAGAAGTAATGTAACATTACAGAGCAGACTGTGTGACATGGGTGATTGGGTTGAACATCTTTTGTAGTGCAGTAAATACCTACATACTATTTGTGAGCTGAGCACAAAGTTTGACTATCATTTGACCAATGACACAGCTGAGGCTAGCCCGTACTAGTGACATAGCTGAGGCTAACCCGTACTAGTGACACAGCTGAGGCTAGCCCGTACTAGTGACATAGCTGAGGCTAACCCGTACTAGTGACACAGCTGAGGCTAGCCCGTACTAGTGACACAGCTGAGGCTAGCCCGTACTAGTGACACAGCTGAGGCTAGCCCGTACTAGTGACACAGCTGAGGCTAGCCCGTACTAGTGACACAGCTGAGGCTAGCCCGTACTAGTGACACAGCTGAGGCTAGCCCGTACTAGTGACACAGCTGAGGCTAGCTCGTACTAGTGGCATCGCTGAGGCTAGCAGCCTGCACTAGTGGCTTCGCTGAGACTAGCAGCCCGCACTAGTGGCATCGCTGAGACTAGCAGCCCGCACTAGTGGCATAGCTGAGGCTAGCAGCCCGCACTAGTGGCATAGCTGAGGCTAGCAGCCCGCACTAGTGGCATAGCTGAGGCTAGCAGCCCGCACTAGTGGCATAGCTGAGGCTAGCAGCCCGCACTAGTGGCATAGCTGAGGCTAGCAGCCCGCACTAGTGGCATAGCTGAGGCTAGCAGCCCGCACTAGTGGCATCGCTGAGGCTAGCAGCCCGCACTAGTGGCATCGCTGAGGCTAGCAGCCCGCACTAGTGGCATCGCTGAGGCTAGCAGCCCGCACTAGTGGCATCGCTGAGGCTAGCAGCCCGCACTAGTGGCATAGCTGAGGCTAGCAGCCTGTTTTTATTCTCCATTCTTCTGTTTTCTGAATTTAAAATTTTTTTTTTTGTTTATTATTTTTTTTTTTTAGCGAAATCTTAAAAGTGGGAGTTTTCTCAGAAGATTGTGGACCCTCAGTGGGCATGTACTCATTGTCCTGACTCTCGCTGGACTGATGAATAAGTGTGTGAAGGTAAGTACACAGTTACAGAACACAGAAATTCCTTCCTGCATCTAGAATTGTGTAACTAACGTATTTCACGTATAGAATTGTGTGCGCTACAAACACAATCTCCCGCCTGATTAGACGAGATTAATACTTCCCACTTGGCTGCTTGGAGCGCTGGCTGGCGTCACATAGCTTTGCTTTGCCTCCGTCTGTATACAGGGATTGGTAGTAAAAATATTGATTTAATACAAATATTTATTAGTTAAATTAAATAATTTGTAATAAGGGAGAACGCTGGATTGTATGATTGAGTGAAAGGAATAAGAGAGTAAAGTCACGCCAAAGTAACGCAGATAAATGTATAAGTGTCTCTCTGTACGAGGTGTAATCACGCCCCAATATGGCGCAGTAATGCTCCCGACCTGTCTCATGGCGGCTCTGACTATACCGGCTATGTACATACATGTTTATCCTGATAATGTGAGGGACTGGTTAATAAATCACCATCTGTAGTGTGATAATACTGGAGAGCTTTGCATAGTACATGCCTACTCCAAGCATTGCAAACTTTAGTTATACTTTCTTTTGTAATACACTATATACTCTATATCTTGACTTCTATTGGACTATTAATCACCTGCAAAATGGTTTTCTCCCTGACAGAAGATGCTCGGCTTGCAATCAGATGAACATATATTTAAGTTCGTACAAGCAAAGATGGGCTTTAAAACCAGGTAAAGGCTGTGATGACTGTGACTTCATTGACCATGCTGAGGTGTTCTGGCTGAGAAGTGGCCACTGTCCCTTTAACCTAAGTTTCTTCTTCAGGGTCCATAGGGTTCCACAGGGAGACCTTGGGGTGTAGGTGGTGGTTGAGGACCGGGCACCACACAATAAAAGCTTTCAGCTCCCGGGATGCATTGGTCCAACCCTTATATCCCAATATATACCTCAGTTCCCTCGGTGCCCGGCTGGAGTCGGGTCACCATTATGCAGTGGGTTGCTTAGGCAGCCCAAATAGCTTTTATGTGTTTTTGTTAGTACTTCTTACTGAGAGTGCAGCAGCAGACTGTCCACAGGACGTCTGCGCTGCCGCTCAGTCACCCCTCCGGGCACCGCAACGCCTGCGCTGGCTGGGGATTTCTGCTGGCATCCCGGGGTTCTCGCTCGCTGGCCCCGTGGACGGACCCAGACTGCAGCCCGGATACAAGGGGACAGGTAAGGCGGGTGACCCGCAGAGTGGCACTCTTACCTCCGGTCCCGGGAAAAACCAGAGGTGCTGAGAGTGAGCACAGGCTTCGTCCACAGTGATCCACTAGACCACCAGGGTTCCTATGGAGCAGGAATCCAGCGTCCCGGTGGTTAATAATCAGCATGGGGAGGTCAGCTTTCCCCATTAAAGCGGCCCCTCAGCTCAGGGCACCATTCCTCTGATGTCTCGCTTCCCTGAGCTGTTCTCCTCCTCCGACCACGCCCCCTCTGAGGTCTCCGGCGGCCATTTTCTCCAGGCTCTGCCACAGCTCTCTCAGGAAACGCTGGGTCCGGTGCCCCTACATACCTCTCCCTGGAGTCAGGTTATGTAGCGCTATAGCCTACCAGATACTGAGTCTCTGACCACAGAAACTGTGTAGTTGATTGTAGTGCCATTCTGCAGTTATATTGTATTTCTGCATTGTATGTGACTTATGCCAGCGCTGCCTGTCTATATCCCTATACTGTTAGTATATATCTTTTCCTTTTTCTCTTACTTTGCCCTAACATCCAGGTGTGTTCAGGGTTTTCCTGTGCCTCACATCTCTAAAAACAAATGTATTTGTGACGGTTGTTACATACAGTTGGTTACTGCACTGGGCCATATTTGTGCTGTGCGCTCCTGCAGCTTGCCCAAGCATAAGACAGGATCAGTGTATTGCATTTCTACTTGTATTCTACATACCAAGTGGTTGCATTATACCCAGTACCATATTCTGTGCTGTACCGCTCTACAGCTATGTCTAGCAAGGGCAAGAGTAGCAAGCAAGCATCTGCACCCATACTGCTGTCATGCAAATTATTTGCTGCAGGCTTAAGTGAGGAGGATTTGATACAAGATGGGTTATGTGCTAAGTATTATATCCCACCAGGCCCATCAAACCCCCCAGCTTCTGCACAAAAGCCTCCCTGGGCTTCCTTCTCTCAGATGCTAGCTGCTATTGCGGACTGCCTAGCGGTACCGGCTGTAATTCCCCCTATGGGGTTACCACAACAGGCCGTAATGCCCTCTCTGAGGTTGCCACAACAGGTTTAGGCTATACAGGTACCTCCTTTACCCCCTCCATGGGTAGACGTACTTTCTAGCTCAGTACAGAGTCTGGTGGCTACCCCAACAGCCTTTCAAGCTATGTTGCCAGGTGAGAAGCCCCTACCCAGTAATGGTGGGTACACACTACACGATATGTTCCCTGCATGTCAGCCCGATGAACGATGATGACGAACGACCCACGCGTCGTCTTTATCGTTCATAGTTTTGGGGTTAAAAATGGACGATAAAGTGGACGACTGAACGATAACGATATCGTTCAGTCGTCCACTTTATCGCCCAGTGTATACGCACCATAAGACTTCTAAGCATCCTGTGCCATCCTCAGTCTACGCAGCTCTCAGGTCCTGAGGTGTCATGTGAGGGGGCAGAAGATGCTGATCTCTCTAACACTGACTCCCCTCCGGGGGAAGATGAGAGTCAGTCAAAAATTAATATTCCTGCCTTGGTGCGAGCTGTTAAATCCATCTTATTTATAGAAGATGACGAACCAGCCCCTAAATCAAAGCACCCACTGTCTAAATGACAGAAAGAAGTTTCTCAGAATTCTCTCTATCGAATCAACTAGCTGAACATATGGCAACAGCCTGGCAGACGCCTGGTAAGAGGTTTCAACCAAGAAAACGTCTGACCTCCTGTTATCCATTTCCTGGGCTCATTGTTCAAAATGGGAGACTCCCCCGGCGGTGGATTCACATGTTACGCGCTTAATTAAGAGCGCTGCGTTACCTATCCGTACAGTATCCTCTTTGAAGGACCCTACGGATAGAAAGGTTGAATCTTGCCATAAATCAATGTACTCTCTTTCAGGGGCTGTTGCCCGTCCTACCATGGCTATTGCATGGGTGGATAAAGCTATAGAGAGCTGGGCTGACGCACTTGAAGACTCTTTTCCCTTAGATGCTTCTAGGGCTTTGATGTCTTTCATAGCTCACATACTAGATGCAACTTCCTATATTGGAGAAGTGACATTGGATGCCAGTCTCCTAACCTCTAGAGTCTCGGCCACGGTGGTGTGTGCCCACCGTACCCTGTGGCTACGCTCATGGAAGGCAGATGCGGATTCCAAAAAGGGCCTAGAAGCATTGCCCTACAACGGGGAGATGTTGTTTGGCCCAGACCTTGACAAGATTGTAACCACATTGGCGGCATCAAAAACTGCATTTCTGCCTTCAGCGACTACTACTACAAAGCCTCGTGCCACATCTTTTAGGTCCTTTCGTCCTCATGGAAAGCCTAAAGGTCAGTCCTTTCCTAGGCAGTCGACTTCCACTAGGGCCGCTAAGCCCAGGACCAAGCAGGCCCGGACGTCATACGCACTGCTTCAAAAACTGAGGACAAGCCCTCAGCCTGACGGGATGGGCCTCCCCTTGGGGGATCCCAGAGTAGGAGGCCAACTGGTGTCAAACCACCGCGGATGCTTGGGTAAGAGAAGTGGTTTCTCACGTGTACGCCCTCTCATTTCTATGACGGCCACCCCACCAGTTTTTCTACACAGGCCCTCCTTCAGACCCAAGCAAGGCCAGAAAGCCATACAGTCCTTGCTGCAAGCAGGGGTAATTGTGCCAGTACCGCTATCTCAGCGAGGAACCGGTTATTATTCTACTCTCTTTCTGGTTCAGAAGCCGAATGGGTCTCTTCAGCCTATCCTCAACTTAAAATCCCTGAACAAATTCCTCAGGGTACCCAGGTTCAGGATGGAAACCCTATGTTCTATCATCCTAGTTATGGAGCCTGGGGACTTTATGGTATCTCTGGATATTCAGGACGCTTACCTACATGTACCTATAGCGCCCTCTCATCAGCGATATCTCCAGTTTGCTATTCTAAAGCAACACTTCCAATTTCAGGCTCTGCCTTTTGGACTATCCACAGCTCCACAGGTATTTACCAAAATTATGGCTATCATGGCGGCCCACCTGCATGGTCAGGGTGTCCGACTGCTACCATATCTGGGCGACCTTCTGCTCTTAGCAGGATCCCCAGAGTGGCTTCAACGCCATCTGCAACTAACCATTGCTTTCCTTCACAAGCACGGATGGTTAATCAACTGGAAAGTCCTCCCTGAATCCTTCACAAAGAATGATTCATCTGGGAGCCCTGCTATTCTCAGGATCAGAGAATTTATCTGACATTAGACAAGATCTCCACACTTCAACTACGAGTGCGCAGATTCCTCTACAGTCGCGGAGTGTCAATCCACTCAGCCATGCAGGTTCTGGGAGCCTTCGATATGGTGGAGTATCCTCAGTTCCACTTAAGACCTTTGCAAAGGCTGATCCTCTCCAGGTGGAACAGGTTACCCCATCGGATCAAAGTTCAGACGATGGTGCTCTCTCCAGAGGTGCGTCTGTCCCTATCTTGGTGGTTACAGACATCTCATCTAATCAAGGGTCGCCCCTCTTGGGTCCCGGACTGGGTACTCCTTACAACGGACGCCAGTCTTCGGGGCTCGGGCAAAGTGACCGGTCAACACTCCTTCCAGGGCCGTTGGACATCAGTCGAATCAACCCTGCCAATCAACATATTGGATCTTCGAGATGTCTACAGGGCCCTCATACTGGCCAAGGACATACTATAGGGAAAATCTGTACAGGTACAGTCCAATAATGCCACAACAGTGGCTTTCATCAAACATCAAGGAGGCACACGAAGTCGGGCAGCAATGACTGAAATGTCACGCATTCTGACATGGGCCGAGGTTCACCTCCCGGCCATCTCTGCAGTGTTCATTCCGGGAGTTCTCAATTGGGAAGCTGACTGCCTCAGCTGTCACAACGTGCATACCAGGGAATGGTCTCTTCACCCAGAGGGTTTTCAACTCCTAGGACCTTTAAGTCCGGATTTGCGGTAATTTGCCGCCGATGACGTCATTATCACCTGTTTTGATTTTACTCCGTATTCAATTTGAAAGACTTTCCGCCTAGGCGGAATGTCAATGCAATGTAATAGGCGGTAAAGTATTGCCTATGAATGGCAGGTGGTAAAAAGTGCAGAATTGGGGTTTTGGGGTGCAACGTTGTGGGAACCCCCATGTAGCCTTCAAACAGTCCCCCAAAGGTAATCTGAGTCAAAATAAAAAATAAAAAAATTAAGGACACCCCAAAAATTTACTTTGAAAAAGGGGTTGAGAAAAAATAAAGTTGGGGTACAAACTTAAAAAATAGCTAACTTTACTCTGTGGGGGGGGGGGGTCCCCAAGTATGCCCCGAGTGTTTTTTTGATTGCAGGTGTTTGCGGCAGGTGGGTTTTTCACGATTTTTTTAAGTCACTTTAGCAACTTTAAAATATGCTGAACCCCATTTTCAAGTACCCCAAATTTGATGCCCATAGTTGTTTTGCCCTAAAAAAAACTTCTAAATGCTCTGCTGCATCACCTTATGCAAAGTCACATTTATGCGCCTGCCGCGGCTATTAGAAACCCTGACTTCCTTCAGGAGTTAAAAATAGGGGTACCCTTTGTCTACACTTCTTTAGGGGGGTCCCTAGAATATTTCCAGAAAATTACCGTTTTGTTTAACCCGTAAAACAACGGGGTAAAAATTTACTAAAGGTTCCCCCCCCCCCCCCCCCCCCAAAAGGCAAATCAGCCCCAGGCTTGCCAGCCAGTGGGCTTTCTAAAAATATGGGGAACAAAAAGCATATTTTAGAAACCAACCCAAGGCTGCAGGGACCATTTCTGGTTTTAAATATAGGGGTAAAAAAAAAACGTTGGGATCCCCCTATATTTAAGACCAGCACCAGACCCAACCGACCGGGGTGTAATGCCACAGCCCGGAGACTCAATCACCGGGGCTCCAGGTCCAAAACATTAGCACCCCAAATCGGTCAGCGCAAGCCGGTGATCTCGGGGGAGTCGGGGACCCTTCAAAGAAGGGTGTCCCCCCTCCCGAGCACCACAGGCTTACGCTGAAGCCCGGGGCTCTTCCCCATACCCCTGGCTTGGTGGGCATGGAGGTAATGGGGGGGCCAAATAATGTAAAACTATTGTGTTTTACAGTGCAACTACAAGTGCCAGTATGCCTGCCATTTTGCACTTGTGGAACAACAAGTTCCAGCAGACATGCGGCACCTGTAACTTCACTGTAAAATAAATAGTTAAAAAAAGACACACACACCGTGACAGTATAACTTTATTACACACACCTACCCATTCACACATACTTACCTATACCTATACCAGATGTGTCTGTCCCCTTCTCCAGTAGAATATCCTTAATACATGGCTCTGCAAAGAAAAATTCATACTCGCCTATATCCTGGCGCTGGTCTCCGCAGTAATCCAGGTACTTGGCAAAACAAAAAAACGAGTTTACATGACCCACGCAACAGCTATCAGTATGTGTGTTGCCGCACATAGCTCCCGAATGCCAGCTGACGGAACATGCACGGAGCTGGCTGTCCCGAGAGCCAATCAGTGTCCGCGCTGACTGTAGAGCGGCTGCTGATTGGCTCCGGCTACTGACAGTTCCCACGCGGGCGAGTCACAAATTGAATACGGGCCCCAGTGAGCAGATGGTGCCTTCCAGAGGCACAAACTTCACAAACTGCTGGTGTACGGGTTCAGAACAATGGACGCCGAGGCAACTTTCGTAGACGCATTGTCAGTGACGTGGATCTTCCAGTTTGCTTACCTATTCCCTCCAGTCTCCCTTCTTCCTCGAGTTCTTCGGAAGTTCATGCAAGATGGAGGCACTGTCCTGCTGATGGCTTCAGCTTGGCCCAGACGTCTTTGGTACTCAGATCTTCAGAGTCTCTCCATCGACACTTCCTTCCTGCTGCCTCAATGTCCGGACCTGCTGTCTCAGGGTCCTTGCCTTTACCAGGACCTCGGTCGTCTGTCTTTGACGGCGTGGCTCTTGACACATCCCTCCTGAGGTACAAAGGATTCTCTAGCTCTGTGGTCAAAACTATACTCGGAACGCGTCAGGCAGCTTCTGCTTGGATCTACCACAGAGTGTGGCATAGATATTTCCAATGGTACGAAGAAGTTTCAAAGAGTGGGCAGCACAGACGGTGTAATGGTTAGCGTTACTGCCTCACAGCACTGAGGTCATAGGTTCGATTCCCACTACGGCCCTATCTGTGTGGAGTTTGTATATTCTCCCTGTGCTTTCCTCCGGGTACTCCGGTTTCCTCCCACACTCCAAAAATATACTGGTAAGTTAATTGGCTCCCAACAAAAATTGACCATAGTGTGTATGTGTGTGAGCGTGTGATAGAGAATATAGCTCCACTGGGGCAGGGACTGATGTGAATGGTAAGATATTCTCTGTACAGCGCTGCGGAATATGTGTGCGCTATATAAATAACTGGTAATAAATAAATAATACCTGTGCACTGAGTAAGATGGTATCACTTTTGGCTAGCGAGCTGCTGTATAAGATAGCTGACTATCTGCATAAATAGAAAAAGGTATATGCTGTGCTCAGCTTAGACAATGTATGACCAGAGTATGGTCAAATTAAATCTTTACTTACATGTGCAAAAATAGATACAATTCAGTAAATATAATTCATAAATAATGGCGATAAGTACATATATAATGATCATATAGATTAATTCAAATGCTGATGCGGACAACCATGCAGTAGTAGGAATTTGATATTGTGAGATTATATTTCCTGCATTGTACATTACAGAGGTCATATATGTTTTTGCATTTTAATTAATGTATATGGCCTCTGTATAATGATCATATAGGTCAATATGGCCTCAAGATTAGGCCACAAGGTCTTTTAGTATGAACCTACTCCTGGGATCCGAGTACTTTCCAAGGGGGTGTACCGGTGATCCCTCTGCAGCATTTCCCTTAAATTGGTCCTAAAAAACAGCCCAGACTTGTTCCAGGATGTTATCTCAGGCTCTTTTTGAACTAGAACTCATTCTAACTCTTCCTCACCAAATTTAAGTTCACTCTCAGACATTTATATAAACTGCAGTTATTCATATGGTAACCATATATTACATTGTTCAGTTATACTGTAACCGTACAGAGCAGGCAGTCCTGCTATATTGTCACCGTATGGGGCAGACTCCTTCTATACTGTAACCAAAGGAGGCAGGCAGTCCTGTGATACTGTAACCGTGCAGAGCAGGCAGTCCTGCTATATTGTCACCGTATGGGGCAGACTCCTTCTATACTGTAACCAAAGGAGGCAGGCAGTCCTGTGATACTGTAACCGTACAGAGCAGGCAGTCCTGTGATACTGTAACTGTACAGAGCAGGCAGTCCTGTGATACTGTAACTGTACAGAGCAGGCAGTCCTGTGATACTGTAACCGTACAGAGCAGGCAGTCCTGTGATACTGTAACCGTGCAGGGCAGGCAGTCCTGTGATACTGTAACTGTACAGAGCAGGCAGTCCTGTGATACTGTAACCGTGCAGAGCAGGCAGTCCTGTGATACTGTAACCGTACAGAGCAGGCAGTCCTGTGATACTGTAACCGTACAGAGCAGGCAGTCCTGTAATACTGTAACCGTACAGAGCAGGCAGTCCTGTGATACTGTAACCGAGCAGGGCAGGCAGTCCTGTGATACTGTAACCGTACAGGACAGGAAGTCACATACATACATCTTGTATTTTGAATGAGATATTCCAATGACTAATGCTGACTATTCCTCTCCATAGAGACTTTGATGCCAATCTGTACCTCTGTGAGGAGCCTTTCCAGATGCTGCCATTTGACACATTTGAAAGACTCTCAGACACTCTGCTCCTTTATAGTTACGTGTTTGTCCTCTGCATCCTAATCGTTGCTTCCTCCCTCACTGCCTTCCACAACCTCAGGTAAGTGATTCAGCATGTCCTGGCTTTTATTCATTTATTCACTCGCAGGGGGTGTAAAATGGGCAACAGAAAACCAAAAATAAATAGAATTTTTTTTTGATATTGCTGCAGTTTATAGAGACTCGGGTATAGTTACTAAAGTCCGGGGTTTTTAGAAGGGGAGTTGTTGCCCATAGCAACCATTCAGATTCTAGCTATTATCTTCTAGAAGGTGTTAGATAAATTAGTATAATCTGATTGGTAGCTATGGGCAACATCTCCACTTCTAAAATCCCGCACTTTAGTAAATATCCCCCTCAGCGGCCGTTTCCTCGCTTTCTTGTTGTTTTTCAGCATCTCGCCAAACGCAAAGCAGAAGACGGAGAAGAGCGCGTGGTCTGTAAGAGCGGACGTGGCGTACAATGTCGTGCACAGCGTTTTGTTTGGCTGCCTGGGTGTCAGCACCATGCGGTAAGACCGTAGGTACATGTATGTAAGGACTGGGTTCTCGTTACAGCTCACACGTGACACAAACCGCTTTCGCTGCAGGATGAAATACCTCTGGACTGCCCACATGTGCGCCGTGGCCTCTTTCGGACTCGCCAGTATGGAGGTTTGGGGGATGGTGCTGAGACTGTTCCGCCTGTACACGCCGCAGAGGGTCAGTGCACTGAATATGTAATATACACACTTATAGCAGAGGGAACACAGCCGTATCGGTGATATTGGTCATCTATGACGTGTTTAGGAACAAGATGAGATAATTGTATACCCCCCCTGTCTAGTTCTGCATTCATTATAACGTAATACTCAGAATTGATCTAATATTAATACTCAGATTCTGGATCTGTCTGTACTTACTAATAGCAGCCGTTCACACTAGAAAGTGACGACCGGCATAGCTGTACAACAGTTACTATAAATCTGTGCTTACATGCCGGAATTTATGTGCTCTGAGGTGTATTTTCAAATCTATCCACTAGATGGCAGTATGGAGTCATTTTTATCTAGTCATACAAAAATAAGTGAATGTATTGTAATAAAATAATGTATTTTGCAGACCAATGTGCTCCGATACACTGTATCTATACTGGTGATACTTTATCTGGTATTTAAGGTAAGATCTCCTATTTTTAATTGTAAGATAAATCTATATAATTTGCTGAGTAGATTTGTGAGTAGACAGTATACGGCTTTGATGCATTGCTTTCATGTACAGTGGCTTCACAGAAAGTGCACAACACACACAAGGAAATTGCTTTGTCGTAAGAGCTTACCATCTAATCACATGAGAACTTATCCAGACCAGTTTATAGTCACTGGGAGTAAACAGACATCTTGGCTCCCGTCAGCAAATTTGCACATCTATATTATGTGAATATCATATGGTGCTTTTGCGTGTAAGATCTTGCGTTCTGTTTTTAGCGTCCCTTTAAGTCCATGATCTTCCCCTATGCGTGTCTATGCAACATCATTCTGTACAATAACATGTCACAAGATGGAGCTGCTGCTGATCTTAGGTGCTGGAGGGTAGAAAGGGTTTCACTGTACGTATCCCAGAGTCCAGTATATTCTGTGTTTCAGTTCTGGCCAAGAATAACCCAGGAGCTGTCTGAGCTGCAGGAATTCTATGACCCGGACACTGTGCGCTTAATGAACTGGATCAAGTGAGTAGGAGACGGTCTATTCGAAATGTCTTTATTCTTTTACATAAGCCAAAAGGCAGTGTCGTGGTTTAAGGCTGGATAAGTAACCGGTCACCGTGGCGACTTCTAGACTCCCTAAAATACTGCTATCTGCCCCTGGGTGTCAATGTGCACTCACTGTACATAAACCTTATCAAAGTTCCCACCTGTCGAAGAGCACTGCTGGTACCTGCTTGGTATGACAGGGTTTGTGTTTCATAAATCCAAATTAATATTTCCTAGTAATTGTGCTCCAGGGCAAATGAGGGTCCCCATACAACACTAGATGCTCCCCAGACCCCAAATAAGGTATACAGCATAGGGTGCATCACTGCCAGATCTGTATAACAGGATCGAGTCCTCTCATCCCAGGCATTGACGGACCCCCTACCCTCCCGCCACTTCTACATCCAGCATAGTTACCGCACATTAAACCACATTAGGGTCAGATGCTCACGGGTGCTGATGTGTTTTGGGTTTTTAATGTAAGTTAATCGCATGTAACCGAATGTGAAAATGAAAATTATTCACCAAATGTGATCAGCATTGTCAGAATGTCACCATTACGGCTGCAGGGGGGAGGTTAGAGTTGGGCGCTAGAGACAGGGATGGGGAGAAGGTCTTACCCAAAGGTCACATTACCCTATTGCCTCTCTCTTTCGCCCAATGCCTCTCTTTGTCCCTCTCTACCTCTCCCTGTCACCCTCAGCCTCTCCCTGTCACCCACTACCCACTGCCTCTCCCTGTCGCCCGTTGCCTCTCCCTGTCGCCCGTTGCCTCTCCCTGTCGCCCGTTGCCTCTCCCTGTCGCCCGTTGCCTCTCCCTGTCGCCCGTTGCCTCTCCCTGTCGCCCGTTGCCTCTCCCTGTCGCCCGTTGCCTCTCCCTGTCGCCCGTTGCCTCTCCCTGTCGCCCGTTGCCTCTCCCTGTCGCCCGTTGCCTCTCCCTGTCGCCCGTTGCCTCTCCCTGTCGCCCGTTGCCTCTCCCTGTCGCCCGTTGCCTCTCCCTGTCGCCCGTTGCCTCTCCCTGTCGCCCGTTGCCTCTCCCTGTCGCCCGTTGCCTCTCCCTGTCGCCCGTTGCCTCTCCCTGTCGCCCGTTGCCTCTCCCTGTCGCCCGTTGCCTCTCCCTGACGCCCGTTGCCTCTCCCTGACGCCCGTTGCCTCTCCCTGACGCCCGTTGCCTCTCCCTGACGCCCGTTGCCTCTCCCTGACGCCCGTTGCCTCTCCCTGACGCCCGTTGCCTCTCCCTGACGCCCGTTGCCTCTCCCTGACGCCCGTTGCCTCTCCCTGACGCCCGTTGCCTCTCCCTGACGCCCGTTGCCTCTCCCTGACGCCCGTTGCCTCTCCCTGACGCCCGTTGCCTCTCCCTGACGCCCGTTGCCTCTCCCTGACGCCCGTTGCCTCTCCCTGACGCCCGTTGCCTCTCCCTGACGCCCGTTGCCTCTCCCTGACGCCCGTTGCCTCTCCCTGACGCCCGTTGCCTCTCCCTGACGCCCGTTGCCTCTCCCTGACGCCCGTTGCCTCTCCCTGACGCCCGTTGCCTCTCCCTGACGCCCGTTGCCTCTCCCTGACGCCCGTTGCCTCTCCCTGACGCCCGTTGCCTCTCCCTGACGCCCGTTGCCTCTCCCTGACGCCCGTTGCCTCTCCCTGACGCCCGTTGCCTCTCCCTGACGCCCGTTGCCTCTCCTTGTCGCCCGCTGCCTCTCCTTGTCCCTCTCTACCACTCCCTGTCACCCGCTGCCTCTACTTGTCCCCCTCTACCACCCCCTGTAACCCGGAAGATGCTGCTGTAGCTTGTGGGAGCAGGTAAGTCACTGATGGGTCAGCAGGGACACTATGACCATGTTGACTTCTCATATCCAACTAAAGATAGAACGAGTATAAGATAGATCTGCGCACCCCACATTGCCCCTTGTCCCTCTCCCCCACCACCTTCCTATCCCCCTCAACCGCACTCCCATATCTCCCACCGTTACAGGGTCCTCCTACTGCAGTGTCCGGGTAAGGGGGCGTCCTCTCACCTGCTCATCACACTGATGATGTCACTGCGTTCTACGCAGACAGGTCACACGGAGTGACATCATGAGCTGTATAGCACAGTGCAGTCCTCTGCCCCCACCTGTGCCAGACTGTCCGGGGGGAGATTTGTGCTGGGACACCCCCACCATACCCATATAGTATATCGGTGCCGGGCTAATAACAGAACAAGAAGATTTGTCACTAGGGCAATGGCATGTGGGCCCCCCTCCTGCTCCCTGGCATTAGCCCTTGTTATAATTCACCACTGATCCGGGGGCCCCAGGCAGTTACCGCATTGCCTCAGCGCTAATCCGCTCCTGTGCCTACAGCGTTATAACTCATAGCTGCATGTAATATTCTGCCTCTGACGAGGTGAAATTTACTGGTGTGCAGTCCATAATTTTCCCTGATTAAATAATGGCACCACATCTGCTTTATGCTAATCCCTAGGCTTCACGCCAGAGGGTGCAGAGTCCTTGAAAATTAAAAAAAAAAAGTAAAAAAGCCGCTCTTAGCGATTTCCGTAATAACTATTGATATTTTTTTTATGATAAACTGTTGTAGTGACGAGATATTTAACACCATCATCGTTATTTA
Organism: Taudactylus pleione; assembly: GCA_031769625.1. Classification (NCBI taxonomy): domain Eukaryota; kingdom Metazoa; phylum Chordata; class Amphibia; order Anura; family Myobatrachidae; genus Taudactylus; species Taudactylus pleione. The sequence goes on from JAUIMM010000883.1 coordinate 1,267,362, forward strand.
AAGCCGGCCAATAGTTGATGCGTTTTGTCTCTTGAGAGCCGTTTGTATAGATATAACAGAACCATAATACGTTAGGCTGCGTCATCAGCGCCTCGGAGGAAGGAGAACGCTGAGACGGCAGAATACCGGCTTTTGTTTTTCAGCGCGATTCTGCAGAACACAGAGAAGTTACAGATATTTGTCTTTCAAGCTGTCAGTGCTGGAATAAAGCTGCGTTTATTATACCCCGAGAAATGGATGATCTAGAAGCTTGAGAAACGAGCTTGGGCGATATTGCTAAAGCGTGGCTACACCCGTCGGTTCTTACTTTTCCCTTAAAATGCCTATAATGGGGTTATGAAGAAATATATATGTAATATTCATAATACGCAGTTTATAATGCCTTTTGTAACAACGCAGCAAGGCCAGAAGATCTCAGAACGGTTCTGAATCTGGGGAATTATTCTGTGCTCGGTTGCGATAACGCTTCTGTTGATATGTCCGGGAATTTGTGCGCTGTTGTCAAACGTGTCCTGAGGTCTTAGAAACGGCGCAGGTTTTGTGGATAGGAATATGGGGACACCCAGCGCTTCTGGAGGTAGATCCACAAAGCATTAAGGCCCCCATTACATGGTTACATTTCAGGCCGGTTACACATCAAAACGATGTGTTCCCAGCTGATCCGCCGGCGACATATCTCGCCATGCATACACGATGCAGTGGTACTACGGCGTGATGTACCATGGAAGCATCGTGCACAATTTCTTCTGATTTGACCATGCAGCACGGCCAACCAGAAGATATCGTGTACGACCCGCAGGAGCACGTAATTGAGGGTACACGTTGAACGACATGCACGATATGTTGTTCCGATTTGCCCGGAAACGACACATTGTGCCGATGTCGTCAGCCTTATGGTGCATACACACGTAACGATTATCGATAAAAATAAAGTTCAGTTTATGAGTTATAACGATGAACGATAATCACAAATACGCACGTCCCTTTTGTAGTTATCGTTCATCGTCCATTTAAGACTGTCCAACATGACGATTTTCATTAAGAGAAGGAACATTGGGCCTGATTCAGACCCGCTCGCGAACGCTGAGCGCTCGCAAGCGGGTCGATGTTGGCCCAGTGCACATGCGCACAACGGAACCGGCTCCGTCGTGCGCATGCGCGAGACCCAGATAGCGACGGTCAAGCCGTCGCTCTGGGTCTCGTACCAAAGGGGGCGTGCTGTCGATATTGAGTGACTGCACGCCCCCTTTGGTGGGCGACCCGGGGGCATGGCTGCCCAGACGGAGGCGTTCCCATGGGAACGCCTACCGTCTGGGTCCGGCCCCACTGACATCACAAGTGATGTCAGTGGGAGTGCTCTCGGCTCTGATAGAGCCGAAAGCACTCTAGGGCTTGCGGCAACAAGACCCTACCACAAGGGTCTCGTCGCAAGCCCGATGGTCGTGATGGTCTTGACCATCGCGACCATCTTCCTGGCCGCTCGCTATAGCTGTGGGTGGTAAACCACAGCTATGCGAGCGGCCAGGAGGCCGCTCTGAAAATCAAGGACGACCCTGATTCAGAGCAAGCGCTCTGTCGGAGCGTCCGGCTCTGAATTAGGGCCATTATTCACTCATCGTTCAAAAAATCGTTCTTTACACTTCAAAAAATCGTTCAGTTTTTCAAGGGAAAATCTGACAGAAAATCATTGGTTACAAAATGGTTACGTGCGTATGCACCTTTAGTCTCTGCAATTTAAACAGCATGAAATAAATAATTTAGAAAACAGCGCTGCGTTCCGTAAAACAATAAACCCTACTCAAGCTCATTGCGCTGATCAATGTCGCATTTCCTGCCATGGATCACCTGGAAACAAATGAGCACGAATGAGCAATTTAAAAGTCCATCCCATTCTAGGCAATAGACCTATTTCATCACTTGTAGTTCACGTTCTCGCAATTAAATTGCAGCATTGTGCAACGGATGGAAGCGGTCAAAACGGGCGATCGCCGCTGAGTGATTGCTTGTCTGCAACCAAGGGGGACCGAAATGTGGTTTGTGTAGTTCAGCCCCCCTTATAAATTGTAACGATCAGCTGTCTCCGTTAATGTTTTAGGTATAAAGAGAACTTATATTGGCAGTTATTAGTAACAGAAAATAGTTGACAATTCTTCACCTTTTAAAAGGAAAATAACTTGGTTTTACAATAGATTATGTGAATGGGTGTATTATGATTTGTCAACAGGCAGAATTTCGACACCAGAATGCCGACATGTTCATTATGTCAATATTGTGTTGATAGCCAAAGCCTGGACCTAAATTTAGCACTGAAATAATGTTGACTGGATAGCTACGTGAATACATTTAAACTCTGCAGTTTATTCAAGGAAATGATATTGTATTTATTGACGTGGTCATATACTTTACCGGTCACCGTGTGTGGTCATTTACAAGCCAATCAGCAGATATGTGTAATAATATTTCCAGCCTCCAGGTGTCACTGTTTCCATTGCTGCCCATTGTTCCCCATAACGCGACATCTAAATGCGATTATGCTGAACCAAAGCAATGATTTTATCCATTTTCTAATGAAATATAAATTGTATGGTACAAATAAATAACAATAATTACAAAGTATTGTCACGGTGTAGACTTCTGGGGATTTACTGATTGTCAAGACCGTTTATTTTTCTCCCTAAAGGTCAAACACCCCAAGTAACGCAGTAATTGCTGGAAGCATGCAGCTTCTGGCCGGGGTAAAGCTCTGCACGGGGAGAGTACTGACCAACCACCCACACTATGAGGACGTCACCCTAAGGGACAGGACAAAGCAGGTATGCTATTACTGGACTGGCCGTGGCTTGTTATTTTCTAATATTGTGCTGCTCCAGATAGTCAGGTTATTAAATAATGTCTGTCGCAGCTATCGGCCTCATTCCCTCTGTTGCTGCCAAGTCTTCGCACACCCAGGCGATCACCTGGGTGACCCAGGTGTGTTTACCTGGAATAATTGCAAATCGACGTTACTTTTTATCAGAGTAGGAAATGGTTATATAATATCCCAAATGCAATAGCTAGACCTATAGGGGAAGATGCATAAAAGCAGCTTATTGTTTCATGTCCCCATGGAAAGATTGATGTATTGGATTAGCTACATGAACAGACAATAGAAATGGTGAACTCTATGGGGCAGATTAATTAACTGTGAGGTTCCGTCAGTACATATATCCAGTTACCGTGTGCTTATATTTGCTGGCACCTGTATGGGATGTGAGCAAGAATCAGCAATGTCCTCCTGCCCTAATACCCAGCAATGTGACACTGCGCTTGTGGCTTTTTGCTCTGCCCCTGTATCTCACATGTACAGGACATTCAGGAGCCGCTCGCATCCATGCTGGGTATGTCAGTGGGAGCCCTCTCCTCCGACGCCGGTCACTGACTTCAATCAATAAACACACGGCCCCTGTTTGTAACAAAGTATTACACATTGCATAAGTGTATAAATAACAGGCACCAGAGCAAAGCAAATAGTAATAATCACGGCAGCACCTAATCAGCAAATGTCTGTGACCGTACAGCTGGTGTCAGCCAGTATTAATGCCACAGCCACCACTTTACCATGGGTGCCTAGTACCTCCAGCCTTCTCACCAGCCCGGCTGCTTACCATGGGTGCCTAGTACCTCCAGCCTTCTCACCAGCCCGGCTGCTTACCATGGGTGCCTAGTACCTCCAGCCTTCTCACCAGCCCGGCTGCTTACCATGGGTGCCTAGTACCTCCAACCTTCTCACCAGCCCGGCTGCTTGCCATGGGTGCCTAGTACCTCCAGCCTTCTCACCAGCCCCGCTGCTTACCATGGGTGCCTAGTACCTCCAGCCTTCTCACCAGCCCGGCTGCTTACCATGGGTGTGCCTAGTACCTCCAACCTTCTTACCAGCCCCGCTGCTTACCATGGGTGCCTAGTACCTCCAGCCTTCTCACCAGCCCGGCTGCTTACCATGGGTGCCTAGTACCTCCAGCCTTCTCACCAGCCCGGCTGCTTACCATGGGTGCCTAGTACCTCCAGCCTTCTCACCAGCCCGGCTGCTTACCATGGGTGCCTAGTACCTCCAACCTTCTCACCAGCCCGGTTGCTTACCATGGGTGCCTAGTACCTCCAACCTTCTCACCAGCCCGGTTGCTTACCATGGGTGCCTAGTACCTCCAACCTTCTCGCAAGCCCGGTTGCTTACCATGGGTGCCTAGTACCTCCAACCTTCTCACCAGCCTGGCTGCGGGATGCTTCTCGCTGGCTGAGCCTCTGCTGTTTGTCAGTTTACTAAATGTTTTGGTAAAAGTTTGATGCACCCTGACAGGAGCTGATTGTGTGTGTTATTCAGGTGTACCAGGTGTATGCCAGGAGGTCCCCAGAAGACGTGTACAACATACTGAGGTCATTCGGCACCGATTACGTCATCCTGGAGGACAGTATCTGTTACGAACAGAGGCACAAGCGCGGATGTCGCCTTCGCGATCTCCTGGATGTTAATAACGGCCATGTAAGACCAAAGTCATAGACCTTATTAGACCTTACTCCCACATATCCCAATGTGAATAAGCCCCTGCTCTAGTGTTACTGGCCGGTAAGACGGCGTTCTGTACACGCATGAATCACAGTGTCGCTGATCACTGATCTGTTAGCCATACAGTGTACACAAGCGTTACAGTATGAAACATGAACTCGGTGCTGGATCCATGTCCACATAACGTCCGGTATCCCTGAGAACACTGCTGTATATTGTTTAGTGGTTGGTGGGTTTTTTCCCATAACGATCTTTGAACCCTATTATGACTGGTGCCTCCCTACTGTAGTCACATGAGGTGGCGGGTTGGGTACGGGATCCAGAATACCGACAGCGGCATCACAACATAATTTGGTAAGTAACACTTAAGCTGGCCACACACTAGACCAACTTACATCCAACCAGCCAACTAGTTGATTGGTTGGAATGAAAATCTGGTAAGGTATGGGAGTAAATGACAATCAGCAATTTGCTCCCAAACGCCAGAAAATGGACAAAAACTGTTGTTTGAACAAATAGTTTAGATCAAACTTTTAACGAACTTGTCTGACCGACTATTTTCATCTGTTTTCTGGCATTTAGGAGCAAATTGCTGATCATCGGTTACTCCCATACCTTACCAGATTTTCATTCCAACCAATCAACTAGTTGGATGGTTGGATGAAAGTTGGTCTAGTGTGTGGCCAGCTTTACCCTAACCTTAATCCACCTTTCCTGCAGCCTAGCTCTAACCTTCCCCTCCCGCAGCCTAAGCCTAACCCTCCCCACCCGCAGCCTAACCCTAATACTCACCATCGGATGTCAGCGGTGAGGATTCAAACCACTGTCGGGATGCCGACTACATCCTGAGATGGCAATAAGCCCCAGCAGTGGGTTTTGAGCACATTTAAAGCACCTGTGTCTATATAGCATTGCCCCTATTAGTCAGCTACTCTTCATAACTTTCTATATTTCATTAATGGGATGTTGAGGTTCCAGCGTAGGTAGTGCCCTTTACACCATTGTTTCTGTCTGTGCCTTGGAGCATGAGGGCATTATCCGGGCAGCATAACAGGCCTTGTTGTCTTTCTTCATTTTTTCGGCTACAGGTCATGGATGGTACCGGTGACAATGACCCCGACCTGACGCCTTCACCCTTCCCCCGTTTTTGTCACGAAATAAAGAAAGACCTGCCCCCCTACACCAAACACTTCACCAGGGTGTTTCTGAACAAAACTTTCGCTGTTTACAGACTGTCGCGGAAAGTGAAGTAACCCGGAGCTGGCAGACCGGATTGTAATACTGCCTCGCTGAGCCGCTGCGTCTCCTCCGCAGGGAAGTTGGATCACTCCTTTGCTTGAAGACGCGTCTTCTCTTCTCTCTGCCCAGACATAGTCCGTTTTTATTGTGCGTTTCCAGTGTAGTGTTTGAACTGAAGATGAGGTGAATTGTGAAACTGCGTGATTGCGATGGAGAACTGCGCTTGGTGGTTTCCTCTCCGTCTTCAGGATTTCCCGCGTTATCCTTTTCTTGCAGACGCACTGCTACCAACGCAGTTTGTAAGATTAGAATAACCCAACTCATCCATAACATTACTCGCCAAGTCGTTCTGTGTCCCTGAGCCATGAGAAATGATTAGGACGTGATAGAGAACAGTTCTTGTACAAGCAGCGTATAATTGGTGCTTGTAACCTCAGCCACTTCCCGTTTATGTTACCAGCAGGTGGCAGGATGTAGAGGTCTCGTTACTTGCCAGCCACCATTACTGCCATTTATATGTCATAAACACTGTGTAATAAGTGCCAAGAGGGGCGGCAAGCAAACATATCCTAAACTGTGGGTTGTCCAGGACACCAACCCCCATTGTTCTGTAAATTAGGTGGTATGTAAAGTGTGTGAGTGTAGAAATTGGGCTGTCTTCTGTTATTGTAATATAAGTATTTTAGTTTTATTTTGTTTTTTTCTTTTTTTTTTCAATGGGAGCTTGTCCAGGCTTTGCCGTAGGTGGGCGGGCTTTTACAATAGGATTAGTCGGTTTGGTGAGTCTTGAGTCCACCCATTGCTGTATTTCGGGGGGCCTGAAATATTACGGTTTTAGTAAATGAGTATTACATGTCCAGTTAGGTGACTGGCATGACCGAGCAGTATTAATTTAACCAGAGATGAAAGCATTAGTACCGTATCATTAATACTATACATCTTATTTTTTTTTATAGCTTTCCATCTTATGTGCGCTGACATCACTGCGTTTATCATGTGTTTTTTAAACTTGTATTTATTTTGTTTTTTATAACCTTGACCACTGTCTGTGTACACTTCCTAGCATTGTATTTGCCAATAATGCCAATTGATTTAGAAAGTCCTAGAGGATTGCATAATGCCTAACTTTCAATTGCAGCAGTAGCGTACACTCAGTGGAGTCAGACTTTTTATGGGCTGAGCCAGGGTTCAGCCTATCAGCTCCCCAGGAACTAGCGGCATAGGTAAGACACAAAAATGGCTGAGTGACGTTGCTGGCTCTCAGTGAACTGACGGTCTGTATTCTCACTGTGTGTATGCATCAATTGTCCCCTTCACGTAAATGTATATCCCTGCAGTACTACTGGGCATCCGATTGCTCTCAGAATGAATCCACCAAGATGACCAGCTAATGAATATAAAATCGCACTCTTTGTATACAGTTTATGAAAGGGTTCTCTCACTGATAATCCTGGCTTTGCTTTTTTCGGGATTATTACACAGAATTTTGGCAGTGATGTTATTTTTTTTGTCATTGTACTAATCATCACTGTGCTGGAGTTAGTAATTACGTTAATTGATGTTTCTTCTTCAGGGTCCATAGGGCTCCACAGGGAGACAATGGGGTGTAGTCGGGACTTGGAGGACCGGACACCAACAGCAAAGCTTTTTTTCTACCCCAGGATGCTCCGGTCCTTTCCCCAATACCCCGCCCACAGCCTGAGGGCAACTCAGTTTTGTTGGTGCCCGGCAGGAGCTGGATCACCGTTAGAACAGTGGGGCTGCTATAAGCAGACCAAGCTTTATTTTTATGATTTATTTTTATTTTTAATACCGAGCAAGCAGCGCTAGCATTCCTCTGGACGTCTGTACTGCTGCTCCATCACCCCTCCGCGGCACCGCAACACCAGCCATCAGCTAGGTACTCTTGGCGGGGCTCCAGGGGAACCCAGACTGCAGCCGGGACTCAATTGGACAAGTAAGGTGGGTCCCCGCTTGTGAGGACCCACGTCTATGCGCAGTCTTACCTCCGGAGACAGACCGGAGGCGCTGATGTGGACACCGGTGCATCCGGGGCTCCACTAGACCACCAGGGTATAACCTATACTGGCGCAAGGGCCAGCTAAGGCCAGGGGACCCGGTGGTTGATGTCAGTATAGGGGAGAAGGCGCTCTCCCTGCAGCCCCTCCCCCAGCTCAGGGCGCCATTCCACTGCGGTCTTGCCGCCCCTGAGCTGCTCCTCCGCCCCCTCAGAGGCTCGCGGCAGCCATTTTCTGCGTCAGGTCTCTGGGAACGCTGGGTCCGGTCTCCATGTATACCGCTCCCAGGAGCCAGGTTATACAGCACTATTTCTTACCAGCCACTGCTGTCTGTGTAGTTATACTGTATACTCTGCAGTGTATGTAACCTGTGCTAGCGCTGCTGTCTGTGTAGTTATACTGTATACTCAGCATTGTATGTGACTTGTGCTAGCCTTGCTGTCTGTGTAGTTATACTGTATACTCTGCAGTGTATGTGACTTGTGCTAGCGCTGCTGTCTGTGTAGTTATACTGTATACTCTGCAGTGTATGTGACCTGTGCTAGCGCTGCTGTCTGTGTAGTTATACTGTATACTCTGCATTGTATGTGACTTGTGCTAGCGTTGCTGTCTGTGTAGTTATACTGTATACTCTGCAGTGTATGTGACCTGTGCTAGCGCTGCTGTCTGTGTAGTTATACTGTATACTCTGCAGTGTGTGTGACCTGTGCTAGCGCTGCTGTCTGTGTAGTTATACTGTATACTCTGCAGTGTATGTGACCTGTGCTAGCGCTGCTGTCTGTGTAGTTATACTGTATACTCTGCAGTGTATGTGACCTGTGCTAGCGCTGCTGTCTGTGTAGTTATACTGTATACCCTGCAGTGTATGTGACTTGTGCTAGCGCTGCTGTCTGTGTAGTTATACTGTATACTCTGCAGTGTATGTGACCTGTGCTAGCGCTGCTGTCTGTGTAGTTATACTGTATACTCTGCAGTGTATGTGACCTGTGCTAGCGCTGCTGTCTGTGTAGTTATACTGTATACTCTGCAGTGTATGTGACTTGTGCTAGCGCTGCTGTCTGTGTAGTTATACTGTATACTCTGCAGTGTATGTGACTTGTGCTAGCGCTGCTGTCTGTTTCTTTTCTCAACAGTCAGCTTATACCGTTCCCTTTCTTCATTATAACCCTGGAATACTGTGGTATAGGGGGTTTATTGTACCTCGCATTTTCCTATATTTTTGAGGGCTATCACATACTGTATATATGTGTTGCGCACTACACAGTGCCATATTGTACATATATCTGGGTTGCCCACTGCACTGTGCCAGATTGTGTACAACATTATCCTTGCAGCTATGTCTAGCAAAGGCAAGAATAACAAGCAGCCTGTTGCTCTATCTCTGGTGTCTTGGAAGTCCTGCTTAGCAGGCTTAGCTTCAGAGGTTCTCATTCAAGATGGTCTATGTGCCACCTGGCCCATCAACCCCGGCATCCTCTCCTCAGGACCCCCCCTGGGCTTCCTTTTCACAGGTCCTGGCAAAAATTGCAGACCACCTAGCGGTCGCAGTGGTAGCTCCCCCTATGGGATGGCCACAGCAGGTACTCCCTGCAAATCCTTTGCCTCCCCCATGGGTAGACATTCTTTCTACCTCAGTTCAAAGTCTGGCGGCTACCTCTACCGCCTTCAAACAAATACTGCAAACTAAGAAACCCTTACCTAGTAAACCTACTAAGCGTGCTGTGTTATCTTCCCATACCAGCCAGCTGGGGAGGCAGAAGACGCAGACCTCTCTCACTCTGTCTCCCCCCTCTAAATTGAATATACCTGCACTTGTGAGAGCTGAACCCACTCCTAAGGTAAAAGAGCCACTATATAAGTGACAGAAGGTAGTCCGTTATCTGATCATATGAGTGAAGCATGGAATATGCCCAGTAAAAGGTTTCAGCTGCCTAAACGCTTGAGTTCCTTTTACCCTCTTCTGATTGAACTAAATGGGAAGTTCCCCCTGCAGTGGGTGCCCACGTGAAACGCCTGCTTAAGAACGCTTACCTTACCTATCCATACTGCAACCTCCTTAAAGGAGACTACGGATAGAAGGACTGAAGCTTGCCTGAAGTCTATTTACTCTCTTACAGGAGCTATTACTCGTCCTGCCAGGGCTACGGCCTGGGTGGCTAACGCCATTAAGAGTTGGGCAGAGACCCTAGAATATACATTTCCCTCTGATGCTTCGAGGGAACAGCTGTCCTACATCTCTCACATTAGAGATGCAGCCTCCTATTTGGGAGAGGCGGCTTTGGATACTTGTCTCCTAGCTTCCAAGGCATCTTCTACTACAGTGGTAGCCCGCTGTATCATTTGGCTTTGTTCATGGAAGGCAGATTAGGACTCTAAAAAGGCTTTGGAGTCTCTGCCTTATTTTGGGAGATCCTGTTTGGCCCAGAATTGGACACGATTGTGACCACCTTGGCAGCTTCCAAGACAGCGTTCTTGCCCTCTGCATCTACTACAAAGCCTCGGGTGTCATCTTTTCGGTCCTTTCGTCCCCAAGGAAAAGCTAAAGGTCAGTCCTTTCCACGGCAGTCGGCATCCACAAAGGCCTCCAAGCCTAGGACCAAACAGGCCAGGGCTTCTAGACGTCCACCTACCAAATCTGAGGACAAGTCTTCAGCCTGATGGGTGGGCTCCCAGGGTGGGAGGCTGACTTCTTCAGTTCGCCCAGTTCTGGCGTCAGATCACCTCAGACGCCTGGGTAAAAGAAGTGGTCTCCCATGTATACCCCCACTCATTCATGAGGCTGCCCCTCCAGCTGTTCTTTTGCACAGGACCTCCATCGGACCCAAGCAAAGCCCCGCTCCTCCAGAAGGCCATTCAGTCCTTACTGCTCTTGCAGGTAATAATTCCGTTCACCTCATCACGGCGAGGGAAGGGCTATTATTCTACCCTTTACTTGGTTCAGAAGCTCAATGGGTCTCATCAGTCTATCCTCAACCTCAAGTCTCTGAACAAGTTTAGCAGGGTGCCCAGGTTTCGTATGGAAACCCTATGCTCTATTATCCTGGCTATGGAGCCTGGGAACTTTATGGTGTCTCCGGACATTCAGGACGCTTACCTACATGTACCTATAGCGTCTTTTCATCAGCAGTATCTCCGGTTTGCTGTCCTACAGCAACATTACCAATTTCAAGCACTGCCTTTTGGGCTGTCTACAGCTCCTCAGGTCTTTACCAAGATCATGGCGGTTAAGGCAGCCTATCTTCATCATCAGGGGATCAGACTGCTCCCATACTTGGACAATCTCTTGCTCTTAGCAAGCTCCACAGAAATCCTTTACCGCCATCTACAAGTAACCATTGCCTTTCTACAAACTCACGGTTGGCTGATCAACTGGAAAAAGTCTTCCCTGACCCCTTCTCAAAGAATGATACATCTGGGAGCCTTCCTGGACTCTCAGGCTCAGAGAATCTCCCTGACAGCAGACAAAATCTCTGTATTACAGCACTGAGTGTGCAGACTACTCCACAGTCGCAGAGTGCCAATTCACTCTGCAATGCAGACCTTGGGATCCATGGTGTCCACCTTCAACATGGTGGAGTTCAGTCAGTTTCACTCCAGGCCCCTACAACACCTGATCCTCTCCAGGTGGTACAGGCTGCCCCATCTACTCCGATCCCAGACAATAGGCCTCTCCCCGGAGGTTTGCCTGTCCCTATCCTGGTGGCTACAGATGTCCCACCTAAACAAGGGTCGCCCCTTTTGGATCCCAGACTGGGCACTCCTCACCACAGACACAAGCCATTGTGGGTGGGGCACTGCGCCGGCTACAGTATCTACTTATTCTACTCGCTCTGTGGGTCCCCTCATGAGCAGCCTGCCGTGGTGCGTCTGCTGAACAACTATGCAAGGCTGCCATTAGGTTCTATGCCTTTGATACATTTGCCTCTCAGGATACTTCCTTCGGGTGCCGGGTTCTCCTCTCAGCACAGGAGCGTCCCTGCCCTTGAACAACTGCTTTGGGACATTCCCATTGTCTCCCTGTGGAGCCCTGTGGACCCTGAAGAAGAAAAGGAGAGCTATGGTAAAACTAACCATTGTTAACTCTTTCTCCGAAGTCCATAGGGTCCACAGGGCACCCGCCCTGATGCACCCGGCTTCTATGGGTTTCTTCTCTTGATCACTTGTTTCCTTCTCTGTGTGAGAGTGAGATTCTTCAGTATAGCAGTCTTCCTTCTCTCCTATCCTGCTCCTGCCTTGGGCTTGTTAACAAAACTGAGTTGCCTTCAGGCTGTGGGCGGGGTATAGGAGGAAGGACCGAAGCATCCTGAAATAGAAAAAAGCTTTGCTGTTGGTGTCCGGTCCTCCAAGTACCACCTACACCCCATTATCTCCCTGTGGACCCTATGGACTTTGAAGAATGAGAATTAACAAGGGTAAGTTTTGCCATAACTCTCCTTTTACTCTTGCCAGGATAGATCACTTTACAATGCTCTCTCCTGGCAATAATGCATTAGCGTGTAAGCTCCGCTGAGCAGGGTTCACTGTGCCTAACGATTGCCTGTGCAGTGCTGACTACATTGTGCCATAAAATAAAGATCTCGTTCAGTGTTTGCAGTATTTAAATTTACTGAGCTCATGTGTTTGTACTGTACAACAGGTTACACATTGTGAGATGTTTCTTTACTGGTTAATTATTCAGTCTTAAACTGGGGAAAAATAAAAGACAATAGTTGTTAATTACACGGTGGTGAAGATGCAAAATGTAAAGAAAACTACGTTACACTACTCCTCTGTCGCGCCATATGGCGTATAGATGCTAGGTGTAGAAGGACACATCTGTACATTCAAATGTCTTCTAAGTTTTTCTTATATAACATGCATTTACATAAGTGCCCCAAAGAGCCACAGCAATAGTTAATGTAAGCAAAGCATTTACTTTATACCATAGGCTACCGGGAAAGTTATGGGTCAATATGGAGAGATCAGTTTTCTTCTTTTTGTGGAGGGCAATTTAGTGGAAGCAGTTTGGGTTGACCAACTGATCAGCTTCCTAACCCCCAGAAATTCAGATGACATGCCAGTCCGGTGGCTCTCCCAACTCTGCCGGTACTGGAAGCCTATCTGGGCCGGTTCCAAATTAGATTTCTGGCCGACAGCCATTTTATATATAATGCATCAACCAAACTTCTCGTAGAGCAGGTAAAATGCCAGACAATCAGGCTTTTTCTTTTTCCCAAGTACTGTTATCCCAGTGCCAGAAGAACAGTAAGGAACAAGGTTTTAAAACTTTTCCTGATCCCAAAGGCAGGCAGATCTCTTTTGGCTCATGTACATCAAGTCTCTAAAAAAAATCAGGTTTGGGTTGACAGATCCAAACAGGAATCTTTTGGATCATTCACAGGGAGCATAGTGTCCATGGAGGTAGAGGATGGTTATTTACAATGTCCGATCTGGGAAGGACACTGAAGTCTTCTCAGGTTGGTCATGCAGCTTCATAATTTCAATTTCTGGGGTCAATCTTTTGGTTTAGAGATTGCTGCAAGTATTCCCGAAGTTCAGGTTATTCTGAGGTTCAAAGAGATGACCATAAATTCTTTACCTGGACAGTGTTTTGTTCAATTCAGGATCTCCAGACTTGTTTCTAGGGCATGGAAAGCAAGCACAGATATTAGAGTCCCATGGGTGGTTATCAATCATCGTTTCAGACCAACAGCTGACCTCTTCTGCCTGAATGTTTTGGCAAACATGGTCTTGACATTTGAGGCTATATCAAAATAGAACAAGCTACACCACAGCTTGGCCAGTCAACTCATCAAGCTATCCTCTAAGGCCCATCAGTTGCTACTTTGTTGGCTGAGATTAGACACCCTGAACTGGTTTTTCTCTTGGTGATGAGGTACATAAGACACATAGGTCTCACCTTCAGACCAGCAGAACTTTGCATTGATCAGAGAGAGATGCAGATGGCCACGGTCAACCCAGGGGTAGATATCTGGAGAGGCAATTTTGTCAACAGGTCTGTCATCTTTTCCCCGCAGAATGGTCCTAATATGCCAAAGTTTTATTTATGGCAGTTGTGGAAAAAGTGGGATCTGCCCAATGATGACATGATGGCATGGCGGTTGAACAAGAAGTTGAAGGGGGTTTTGCTCAAGGACAAGGATTCTAAGAGTGCTCTTGGTAGACACTATGGGCCTGATTACTTACGGATCGCAACTGCGAATGCAATAGCGATTACGCACACAGTTCAACTGAGATAGTATGCTAATCCATTGCGATCATAATACCATTGCAGCACTACACAAGGACGCCCACTTTACCGTACACACATCCGGAATGTTTAGCAAGACTGCAAAACCATCGGTACAATCGAGTACCATCACAGCCTCACGCACACTTGCACAAGCTCTGACCTTACTCAGGAATTGCTAACTTCCACGCACGCTATCAGGCCTCAGGCTGCGTAGGGCATCGCAGTGGATAATTTATGCACGCCCCTGCAACGGCGTTCAAACGCACTGGCATGCCTGCATTCGGCCGACCACCCCCCGTTACCTCCCATAAATGGCATTTCCCATCAATCACTCTGCAATGGGTCGGTGTAGTCACTGCAGTCCCGATCCCAATGGCTAGTTCGCGCACTGCGGTGTATATGTATGCGCAGTACGCAACAATTGGCCGATTGTGGGCATATTAGCAACTGCGTTCCTTGCTGAATCAGGCCGTGTTCATTCATTGGCTGTTTCATCTGCTTTTCTGTTCCATTCAGTAGCAATATATTCCACACATTCTCAGTAGGGGGAAATGAGTAAGTGTGCAAGTACCAGTCTGGCAAAATAGGTCATGGTAGATGGAAGGTTTCAAAACTTCAGTAAGCCGGGTCCATCAGGATTTAGAGTGGCTGCTTTCTACTTCAGGGTCCATAGGGTATCCACAGGATACCTTGGGGTATAGGTGATGACGTCAGTCTTCAGGCACCACAGAGTTAAAGTTTTCAGCCTCCCAGGATGCATCTGGGTCCCTCTCCTATACCCCGCCCCCGGGCCAAGGCATCTCAGTTTCGTCGGTGCCTGGCCGGAGTCGGAGGCACTGTGCAGAGGGGGGCTATGAAGAGCCCCTGAAGTTTCTTTTAAAGGCAGCGCTGGCTGCACATCTGGGAGTACAGCATGGACAGTCAGTACTGACGTCCATGCCGTCTCCCCTACACCCCGCCGGTACCAGAACGCCGGTACTGATCCGGGGATGCTGGTAGACATCTGGGGTCACGGCTAGCGGTGTCCCCAGATGTTTTGGACCATGGCCGGATCCAAGGGGATGCAGGTAAGCAGCGGGGTCCCGCGGTGGGTCCCTGCTGGTCACATGGTCCTGAGTCTCCAGGCAGGGGGCTCCCTGGGGACTGGCTGCAGCGTGGAGCAAGGCGACCAACCTGCGCTTCCACTACCCCCTGGGACAGCGGGCCGCTGCTGAGCGGCATGCGCTGCGGCGTCCCAGGGGTTAAATGCATGCCAGGGGAGCGCGCTTTCCCTGTCTCACAGCCGGCGCCTCCCCTGCTGCACACAGCCTCTCTGCTCTGCCTGATTGGCCACAGTGTGTCAGCTGTCCTCCCCAGGCCGGCCTCCTTCATCTTCTGCTCCTCGGTGGCCATCTTTAAAGCATGGTGAACACTGCTGGAAGCCTGTGAGCGGTGGCATTGCGGTCTGGGTCCCCCAGCATACCTCTCCTCTGTTTGTCACAGGTCAGTGTATGCAGCGCTGAGTCCTACCAGCCTGAGGGTCTGAGTAGTTGAGAATCAGCGCTAATAGTGCAGGGATTTGTTTCTTCTGCATTGTATGTGACTGAACTGCTAGCCTGCTGTCTGTACTTTCACTTTCTACTGTCAGCTTTATTACTGTCCCTGATCTTGCTCTGCTCAAAGCCCTTGCGGTGCGCGGTGTGCAGGGTGTTATTCACACTATACCAATACGTATAGGTGTGAGTGTCACATACTTACCATCATGTCTGAGACTGATTTTCCTCTCCAGCTCATGTGTACTAAATGTAAGGTACCAATAGCGGAGGGAGAGGGTAACGCGGAGGGGTTATGCCCCCAGTGCCTGGCACTGTCACGGCCGATTATGGTCACGGTCCCGGTACAGGAACCTCCCTGGGCTTGTTTCGCTAAGGCGCTTACAACCCTTGTGGGCCAGCTAGCTCCGCCACCTGCGTTTACCCAGACGGGTTTGTCCCAGCAGTCAGTGGTGTCGTCACCCATGCGGGAGTTCCCGAGACAATTGATGGTACCCCACAGTCTCCCTGTCCCTTCCCAGGTTTCTCCGGAGCCTGCGTGGGTTAATACTCTTAACTACATCGGTTCAGCATTTGTCCGATGTTTTACAGGGGGAGTCTGTGTTGCGGCCTCATAACGGCTGGTGGCGTCTTTATCTGCTCCTTATGGGGATGACGATGAGACGTCAGATCATGGGGAGATTCTGGATCTATCTGACCAAGAACCTCTCCGTACCAAAGAGCCGGACGCTAAGTCCAAGGTGTATATCCCTGGTCTTATTCGAGCGGTCCGCTCGGCTTTAGTTATTGAGGATATTGATCCTTTGGTGGCCACATTCATATATGCCTTTTTAAGGATATTAAGGGTGAGGCTACGGTGTTCCCTCTTTCTGATCAATTAGTGGATCATTTAGAGGAGGCGTGGAAAAATCCAGGTAAACGGTTCAGCCCCAGAGACGCTTAGCCGTGGCTTATCCGTTTGCGGTCAATTATTTTTCTAAGCGGGAATCCCCTACGCAAGTGGATTCACATGTCACACGCCTAGTCAAAAGTGCCACATTGCCTATGCCTTCGATGTCATCCTTGAAGGATGTCACTGACCGCAAGGTGGAGATCTGCCTCAAAGCCGTTTATTCCCTTGCAGGGAAGCATCCAGACCGGCTCTGGCCGTGTGTTGGGTAGCCAGAGCTATGGAGCGCTGGGCGGATAATTTGGAGGCGTCTTTGGACTCTGACTGTTCGGCTGAACAGACCGAGTTGGTGGGCAATCTCCGAGACTCGGCCACTTACATTAATGAAGCGGCCTTAGATATTTGTATGCTCACCTCTAGGATCTCCTCTGCAGCCGTGGCTGCTCGTCGCACCTTATGGTTGCGTTCTTGGAAAGCGGACGCGGATTCCAAAAAGGGATTAGAAGGTCTGGACAGGTACTATTTGGTCCAGATCTGGACAAAATTGTAGTTACGTTGGCAGCAGCAAAATCTGCATGTCTTCTGTCTGCTACGATTCTTTCTAGTGCTGGTGGGTCGTCCTTTTGGCCTCACAGGGCCCAAGGTAGGCCTAAAGTACAGTCCTGTCCACGGCAGGCTGGGGCCAAGAAATTGTCCAAGCCCAAGAATCAGGTCTGGAGTACCAGATGTCCGGCTCCTAGGTCAGATAACAAACCTGCGGCCTGACGGTCCAGGCCTCCTTTTGGGGGACCCCAAAGTGGGGGCGCCTGCTTCAGTTCGCCCGGTGCTGGTCGCAGTGCATGTTCCAATTTCCCAGAGGGGCCTGGGTTTCTATTCCATTCTATTTTTGGTGCAGAAACGGTCTTACCGTTCAATACTAAACCTAAAGGCCCTCAGCAAGTCCTTGAGGGTGCCTCTGTTTCGGATGGAGACCCTGCGGTCCATTATTCTGGGGACTACATGGTGTCATTGGACATCCAGGACGCTTACCTGCATATCCCTATTTTTTTGCGCCATCAGCAGTTCCTCAGATTGGCAATCTGCAACGAACATTTCCAGTTCCGGGCACTGCCTTTTGGCCTGGTGACTGCTCCACGGGTATTCACCAAGGTCATGGCGGCTCTCCTGCGGACGCAGGGAGTCCGACTGTTGCCTTATCTGGACGACCTCCTGTTGATAGCGGGGTCTCCAGAGTTTCTTTTACACCATCTGGATCTGACGATTGCGGTACTGCAACGTCACGGCTGGTTGACAAACTGGCAGAGGTCCACTCTCACCCCGTCTCAGAGGATCCTGCACCTCGGGGCCTTATTGGACTCCAGGCAGCAGTGGATCTTTGTGACGGAGGAAAAGATCCTTGCTTTGTAGTTGAGGGTGCGCAGTTGTCTGCAGTGTCGTCGAGTGTCGACACACTTGGCAAAGAGATTATTGGGCTCAATGGTGTCGGTATTCGACATGGTGGAGTACGCCCAATTTCACTCCAAACCTCTGCTGCTATTGATCCGGTCCAGATGGAATGGATTGCCTCAGTGTCTCAAGTCCCAGACGATGGGGCTCACTCCGGATGTTCGCCTGTCTCTAACCTGGTGTTTGCAGACGCCCGTTCTGGGTGGCGAACTGGGTCCTGTTAACAACGGACGCCAGTCTCCGGTGCTGGGGAGCTGTCACGGGTCCACACTTGTTTCAGGGCAGGTGGACTCGGGCGGTAGCGGAGCTTCCAATAAACATTCTGGAGCTCCATGCGGTGTCAAGAGCTCTCCAGCGGGCACAGCCGGTTCTCCAGGGTCACCCTGTGCAGGTCCCGTCGGACAACGCCACCACGGTGGCCTATTTAAACCAGCAAGGAGGAACCGGGAGAGTGGTCTTTATACCAGGACGTCTTTCGGAGTCTGGTGGACAAGTGGGGTCTTCCAGAGATAGACCTCATGGCGTCCCGGCACAACAACAAGTTGCCGGTGTACGGGTCTCGAACATGAGACGAAAAGGCGTCTCTGGTGTATGCCCTGTCCGTCTAGTAGATGTTCCAGTTTGCCTACCTTTTCCCTCCGTTTTCCCTTCTTCCGCGGGTATTACGGAAATTCAAATCAAGAAGGAGGTACGCTACTGTTGATAGCTTCCGAGTGGCCAGACGGCACTGGTTCTCCGACCTCCAGAGTCTGTCAGTAGACGTTCCTCTGAGGTTACCATTACGACCGAATCTGCTGTCATAGGGTCCTTGTCTTCACCCGGACCTGACTCGGTGTGGCTGTTGAAACGGTCATGCTAAGGTCCAGAGGGTTTTTCTAGCTCCGTGGTGCAAACCATACTAAGAGCTTGTAAACCTTCCTCGGCAAGAATCTACCATCGTGTGTGGCATACTTTCTTCCGGTGATGTAGACCTAGAGGTTATTCCCTTAGGGAGTTCCGCCTGTCTAGGGTGTTGGCTTTCCTACAGGCTGGACTGGATCATGGGCTTCGCCTGGCTTCTCTGAAAGTGCAGGTGTCTGCCCTGTCAGTCTGGTTTCATCGTAGGATTGCTGCGCTCTCTGATGTGCACACCTTTATGCGAGGTGTTCTTCGCATTCAGCCACCTTTTGTTCCACCGGTGGCGCCTTGGAATTGGGCTGTGGTCCTGAGAGTTCTCTAGGGACCGCCGTTTGAACCACTGGACTCAGTGGACTTTAAATGGCTTACAGCTGAAACCATATTCCTTCTGGCCATTGCCTCGGCCAGACGGATGTCGGATTTAGGGGTTCTCTCTTGTAGACCCCCTTTTCTGAATTTTCATAGGAATAGGGCGGTGCTTCGCACTCGTCCGGGATTCCTTCCCGAAGTGGTATCCAGTTTTCACATCAATGAAGAAATTGTTGTGCCGGCTTTCAATTCACCTGGACTTTCAGTGGGTGAAGCCACTTGGGATGTTGTGCGGGCATTGAGAATTTATGTTGATCGCACTTCTTCTTTTAGGAAGTCGGACGCCTTGTTTGTCCTCTATGGCTTCCGTAAAAAGGGTTGGCCTGCTTCAAAGTAGACTTTGGCAGGCTGGATTCGTATGGCAATTTCAGAAGCTTATCTTCATGAAGGTCTTCCAGTTCCCTCCTTGGTGAGGGCTCATTCCACTAGGTCTGTGGGTCCTTCGTTTGCAGCTAGACGTGGTGCCTCTGCAGTTCAGATCTGCAAGGCTGCTACGTAGTCTTCTGTCAATACCTTTGTGAGGTATTACGCTTTTGACATCTTTGCCTCTCAGGATGCTTCCTTCGGGCGGCGGATTCTCCTCTCAGCACAGGAGCGTCCCCACCCTTAAAGGATACTGCTTTGGGACATCCCCAAGGTATCCTGTGGATACCCTATGGACCCTGAAGTAGAAAATATGAGATATGGTAAGAACTTACCCTTGTTATCTCTATTTCTACGAAGTCCATAGGGTTCCACAGGACTCCCGCCCTGTCGCACCTGTACTGCAGATGGGCTTTATTCTGGTCACCGTTTTTTCCGTCTCCCTATGGTGAGAATGTGATTCTTGTGAGTGTCCAGATTTTTTTCTTCTCTCTCTTTCTTCTCCTCCTCCGGCCTATGGCTTGTGACGTAACTGAGATGCCTTGGCCCGGGGGCGGGGTATAGGAGAGGGACCCAGATGCATCCTGGGAGGCTGAAAACTTTAACTCTGTGGTGCCTGAAGACTGACGTCATCACCTATACCCCAAGGTATCCTGTGGAACCCTATGGACTTCGTAGAAATAGAGATAACAAGGGTAAGTTCTTACCATATCTCATATTTTTTAAAGTTGTGTCTGTGTCGTTCTCTGACAGTGTTGTCTAGATGCTTTACAGTTGTCATGGGGTCTTTAAGACCTAAATTTCCTGGCACATAGAGAGAGAAGGTTCCAACCCCTCCTTCGTGTGGCTCAAAGCTTCTGCTTTGTTGCAGGAGTATTGGACAATGGATGAAGGTGCAGAGCCTTGCTCTTCTTAAATCCGAAGGTGCAATTGGAAGATTCCATGTTGGTTGCCATGCACACCTTCCTGCAATCAGCTCTGCACCTCCCGTAAAAGTGCTATCTTCCTCTACAAGAAGAGGAGGAAAACATCACATTTCCCAGTGTTTGTGACCTTTTTGCAGGAAGTTGTGCATGGCAATCTGCATGGAATCATTCTTGTGCACTTCAGGATTTGAATTTGGTCTTGGTGGTTTTAAGACATCCTCCATTAGAACGGGTTTGGTATGGAATACCGCCGGACGCAAGTTCTAATCCCGACGCTGGAAGACCGGCAGTTATGATCCAGAAAGGTAAGTATTTTAACTATTTACTAACCCAAACCCCCCCCAACCCTAACCCTCCCTTAGGGGTGCCTAACCCTAACCTCCCTGCCAAGTGCCTAACTCTAACCCCCACCCTCTAAGTGCCTAAACCTAATCCCCCCCCTTCCCCGCATCCTAAACCTAAGTCTCCCGGGAAGGGGGGGGGTGACTAACCCTAACCCCCCCTTCCCCTATCCTAACCCTCCCGGGGGGAGCTGCCTAACCCTAACTTTTAAACCCCGCGGCTATCTGCGCCCACCACCCGGCTTACCTTCGATCGGTATGCCGGGCATCAGGCTTCCGACGTAGGTAAAATGACAGGCGTCGGGAAGCCGGCGGTCGCCATTTGGACCGTCGGCTTCCTGACTGCATCTCATTAGAACCGCTGGTGGTGAACTTGGTGCTCCTGCTGGTTATCTTCACAGTATAAAAGATTATGGAGCTGGGGGTTCTGTTTTACAGAGTTTTGATTCTTGTTCTTAATAGTTTTAGCATAAGATGGGGTTAGATTTCCACTTAAATCTGAATAGTGTGATCCCGGCTTTGTGCTGGGCTCTGCGGAGGAAGAGTGCTCTCTATTCACGTAGTAGATGCTGTTAGGGCTTAAAAACCTTTGGACGAATCTTGAGATTCAGGCGATTTCGGATATTTTGGTCCTTTCTGATGCCAGCTGAGGTTGGCCTGCATCGGAGCAAGCTATGATTGGGTGCATTACGTCTGGCTTAGCATTGTCTAGGAAACTTTATTCCTTATCGTGTAAAGATGTATTTTTCGAATGAGTATGTGCCCCTTGTGCGGAAGGCCAGGGAGCAATGGCTGATTAAGTCTTGGACACCAACCTAGCTCTTAGAGCGTACAAGGAT
Organism: Taudactylus pleione; assembly: GCA_031769625.1. NCBI lineage: Eukaryota > Metazoa > Chordata > Amphibia > Anura > Myobatrachidae > Taudactylus > Taudactylus pleione. The sequence goes on from JAUIMM010000883.1 coordinate 1,288,993, forward strand.
ACTTGTATTGGATAGAATGTGCTGCAACCTGTAGGTTCTAGCATACCCCACCCATAAGGAAAACTTTGGGAAGACCCCATGGTCCGACCTTTTGGCTGGAGGCAGCCAGGGCGAGGGGGGCGAAGCCACGATGGCGCGATTCAAAGGGAATTGCATCATAGGCCGCTTGTGCCCCCCACTTCACTGGGGAAGTAGGAGGCTGCATTTGAGTGGCCCCAGCCCCCGGGAGTCTTGTCTGCCTTTCCGTGTGGCTGGGAGCTTCACCTCGATTTTCAGGAGCCTCCCGGCCATTCCAGGGGGGTAGGTGAGTATTCTATGGTCCAGTGACCCCCAACGGAATGATAGCGAAAATGTGTGTTATATACTTGCTTTAAATCCTTTTATCTGATTCCATTGGGGGGAGACTGTGTGCCTGATTCAGACCCGCTTGCAAGCGGGTCGATGGTGGGCTCTGGGCACGCGTAGCGGCCGCACTGCGCATGCGCAAGCCCCGGAGCGAGGGAGAAATTCTCGTTTTGTAGGCATGGCGGGGGGGGTGGCTTCACAAACGGAGGCGTTCCCAAGCGAACACCTGCCGTTTGTGGGCGGCCCTACTGACATCACCAATGATGTCAGTGGGAGAGCTTCCGGCTCTATTAGAGCCGGAGTCTCTCTGGGGCTTGCCGAAGACGAGACCCTACCACAAGGGTCTCGTCGCAAGCCCGATGGTCGCGATGGTCTTGACCATCATCCTGGCCGCTCGTAATAGCAGTGGGTGGTCACCCACAGCTATGCGAGCGGCCAGGAGGCCGCACATAAAAAAAAAAAATGCTCTGATTGCGAGCGAGCGCTCTTTCAGAGCGTCCGTCTCTGAATCAGGCCCTGTGTCCACTCGTTACTCTACAGTTTTATGGTTAGGGATGGGTTTTTGTTTTGTTTTTTTAAATCCCTCTCACGTTTGTTCCTTTCTATTCTGTTCTGAAGTTCGCTGTGGGGAATGTGCAAAGAGGGGCAATGTGTCAACATCTTGCAGATTATTTAAAGTGCCAGGTTTGAGCCTCAGTGGTATAAAGGAAAGACGCCTGAAGCCCACTGAGAAGCGAACAGTACAGAGAGTGCTGTAGCTGTCATCTGGGTGGATGGGAGCTTGGTAGGACCCTGTTTTTATTAGCCCAGTATTTATATAATATAGCAACAACAAGGAAACGCATCTATGCTGCTTTCTTTAAAGAAAAAAAATGCCCCAGTGGAAAGAATAAGACACAATGAAGAAAAAACGCTGACGTACCATGCATGATCGCATTTAGGCCCTCATTCAGAGCCGCACGCTCTGAATGAGGGCCGCCCTCCATGAAAATGGAGCGTCCTCCTGGACGCTCGTATAGCTGTGGGTCACCACCCACAGGCTATACGAGCGTGCAGGTTGATGGCCGCGATGGTCGTGACCATCGCGACCATCGAAACTGCGAGCCGGAGCCTGCGGTTGAGGTTTTCAACCGCAAGCTCCGGAGTGATTTTGGCTCTATCAGAGCCAAAATCACTCCCACTGACATCACTAGTGATGTCAGTGGGCCGGCTTCTGACGGGAGGCGTTCCCGTGGGAACGCCCCCGTCAGGGAGGCACGCCCACCAAAGGGGGCGTGCTGTCAATCAACATCGACAGCACGCCACCTTTGATCAGACACAACGAGCGAAGGACTTTCCTTCGCTCGTCACATCTGGCGCATGCGCACGACGGAGCTCCCTCCGTCGTGCGCATGCTCAGTGCAGAACATCGACCCACTTGCGAGCGGACAGCCGCTCGCGAGTGGGTCTGAATCAGGGCCTTAATGGATTGCATTTTTTGGTAAGTAAAGAGCGGAAAAATGCATTTAATAAAGCGCGTGTGCCCCGGGCTAGTTAGCCTGGTTGTTACAGGGGTTATTTTATGCCCATTTATCCAGAGTAAACACACTGGAATCTGCATACTTATAGCCTCTATTTATATTGCTCAAAAGCTGGAAGTGATGACTCTTAAATCATGGGTTGGAGGTAATAGAAGTACCTGGATTTATGAAGGCTTTATCTGGCAAGCAGAACCGGCTTACGTGGCTGCTGAACCATAGCCGTATTACAGCCCGCTTTCCTGCGGGTGCCTGGATTAAAGAACTCAAATAAACAATTTTAATATTTATAGTCAAAGGCCGTGTTCTAGGCTTCTGTTCCCGTATTCAGAAGCGAAACAAGTGGAAACACATTTGTATTCTATAAACATAATTTAACATGCAATTTAATTGTTTTGTGCTGATTTTCCTACGCTACACAGTATGTTGTCTCGTAAGCGCCTATTACATTACCTGGCCGTCCTATTGTTGCTCTATAGTAGCCGGAAAGTGACAGATCTAATCGCAGAGGTAGTCTGTGACTAAACCCGATGTGCACAGCAATACCAAATACGAAATAGGAACAGTATTAATAAGTCATATGCTTGTTTCCGTTAAACAGCTTTATAGGACTTCGCCTGTATCCAGAAAACCCTATCCTGCACCAAGGAGCCTTAACAAGGATGAAACAGACTTTCGTGTCCTCAGCGTCCACTGGGCGGAGCAAATACACGGAGATGACATTACCCAGAGGTCTGCTCACCTAACAGGAGTGGCTTTTTTTTTTCTGCCTATTGTCCATAGGGATTACCGTAAAATTCTTTGAACCCTGACCGTTTCAGTAATACAACACATGCACACTGCAAAGTTCAATGAATGTTGCATATTAACCAGTTCATTGCTAATTAAATATATTGGCTGTATAAAAAAAAAACAGAAATGGTGATCTCTACTTTTGTTTTTTAATGACATATTTAATTGCACCAAAATCTAACTATAGGAAAGTTATAAAACCGCATTTTACTATTTCCTCAAAATGTTCAATGCATGAGTAGAATACTAGGTAAAGCATGCGTCAATAAGGCACATTAACATACGAATAGGTCCTTGGTATGTAATAAAACAATTTTGTTGGGGTTTTGTTTTTGCATGTTGTGATGGAGAGGGATGAAGTATTCCATCACACTTTACTTTGGTATTTCATCACGTTACCCTCTTTGTTACAGTTTGTGAATATTGTACTACACTGGCCGAACAGCTGGATGATACATATGTATGAAGTACACAATAGGGGTTTGCTCACAGTTTAATGGATCTCATTTAGAAATAGGTGTTGCCTTCGTCATGGTTTTCTATAAATGCTCAATACAATATTTGTGTTTATTTTGCTATTATTGTAGATTAATTTGCCTTCTAGCAAATACAGGGGAAGGAACAGCTCCAAAAAGCTTCCAGTATAATGTCCGTTCCTAGCCAGCGATGACTTGTGTGCTAGCGTCCTGTGTGTCTATAGTGACGTGGTACAGTAAGTGGTGAGTATTGCTGTTTGGATCTTGTATCCATGCTTCCGTTCTACTGACCAGTCATTTCCAACAAACATTAACAAAAGCCTCAAAACACATTTAATATAAAATGACAGTAATACAGGATAACACATCACGTGTAACAGGCAGACCACTCCTGAGGTGCAGAAAAATGGTCTCCACAAAACAAATTGAACATAAAAAGTTATCTTCTTGGTGTATGGGGATCATTTAGGGGTCATCACACCGTACAAAGTTCCTGAAGAGTCAGTGTTTATTTTATGATAGCTTAGATATCCCAAGCCCTTGTCTGCTTTTGAATGCAAGCTCTGTGGGCAAGGGAGCATTGCTGTAGCTGCACACGTTAATGTTCTCATCAGCACTGTATGTACTTTTGTACACAGTATTCTACTTAAACATCATTATTAGAAAACGTCCGCAAGCGCCAGCAGTGATGGTACAGACTAGCAATGCATGTATGTACGTACGTATGTGACATATAACATGTCTCCTCTGTACCCGTGTTCCATAGATTTCACTGAGTATCATCATCTTCTGTGTAGGAGTACAGTTTACTGAGGTAGCTAAATTTGGGCCCCCATGCTCTCAGATCCTCGTACTCCAAGTCTGATTCCAGCCCAGATGAGGCCAGTGTACTGAGGCTTCCGGCGCTCGACCCTGCTCCCTCTGTATCGTACACCTTCAAGCTGTCGCACGACGAGTGCATGTAGGCAGCGTCTTGACAGACGTCGTAGAAATATTGCCCGAAATCTCCACTGGTAAAAGAGCAGCTCAGTCTTGACGCTGCCGGTTGCGACGCTGCCTTGTGGCTGTCGGACGTATCATAATCGCAGCTTAGGGGGCCGTTTACGTGCTGCTCCCTCCACGTCCTGCAGAGAGAGTGGCCCTGGCTTCTCCGAAGGGACAGCTGGAGATCTGTCATGCTGAATGCATCCTGCGGTACATAATCATTATAATTAAACCTGATTGGCACGTCACATACTGTAGCTTTACTTTGGATGGAAGAAGAAGACCATAGGAGCGATTCAATTTACATAAACCTCTTCAGAATTTCAGCCCTTTCCTAAACGGCTTAGCCAACAGAACGCAATTCTGTTTCTATGTAAAGATAATGACAGTTAATATAAGGATTTATCTACTAAGAGCATACTGAAATGTGCGCACGCAAAGACGTAGGGTACCTGGCGCGCGGAGAATGGATGTTTGGCGAGACTGCAGCGTATGAGGACACATCTGTAGGTAAAAGTGCCTCCCCCACTGTCAGACCCCTGTTGATGTTAAGGCAACTCTTGAATAGACAGTATATACAGTAACTAAATTACTGTCACAGTAACCATGGGCTACCGTACAATTGGTTCCACCGAATGTTTATAGCTAATTTTCTGAGGAATGTGTTAATAATTCTACATTGCAATTTCGGCTTTAGTCCATGTATTCTATGATACTTTACAGTCTGGGGGGTCTATTTACTAAGCAGTGTTAGGAGACAGAGTGAAAAGTGATAAGGTACCAGCCAATCAGCTCCCAACTGCCATCTGAAAAATGACAGTTGGGAGCTGATTGGCTGGCACCTTATCACAGACTTATCACTTTTCACTCTGTCTCCTAACACTGCTTAGTAAATAGACCCCTGGATCTCTTGCACTGGGATACCGGCACGGCCTCCTGCCATTAGTGTGCTCCTCTCTCTTTATCCACGTTCTCCCCATCTCTCTCCACTTCCTCTCCCATCGCCCAACCCCCCCTCCCCCCCTAGTCTCCCTCACTTTACTCTCCGCCCTCTTTTTTTTTTTATAAATAAGTGTAAACAGCGCAATCATACAGTAGATGCAACCAATATATTATTGTAGTCCTACTTGAATATCAATGACATGTGGTGCTGCCTGTGCAGAGAGACACCAGCATCTTCGCTCAGTGCATGAAGACTTGTGTCTGACCTGCCAGCCTGGGTGTGACTTGTGGAGCAACCGAAGGTGGGATCGGTGTGAGTTGTAAGGGGACGTGGTAATCTAGATCAGGATGTGTGACCATCCAGCTGTGAGGGGAGATGGCAGGGGGCTTTGTCCTAGCAGGTAGTCAGTGAGAGCTACGAGGGGATGTGTCCTGGCAGGCAACCAATGAGGGGAGATGGCAGGGGGCTTCGTCCTAGCAGGCAGTCAGTGAGAGCTACGAGGGGATGTGTCCTGGCAGGCAACCAATGAGGGGAGATGGCAGGGGGCTGTGTCCTAGCAGTCAGCCAGTAAGAGCTATGAGGGGAGGTGGCACAGGGTACATGTCCTGGCAGGCAGCCAATGAGAGGAGATGGCTGGGAGATGTATTCTAGCAGCCAGCCAGTGAGAGCTATGAGGGGAGATGAGAGGGGGCTGGGTCTTAGCTTGATGGCTATGAGGGGAGGTGGCCGGGGACTTGGCCTACACAAACATTAGCCTGTTATACAGTGTAATAGATATAATAGATCTGTGACTGGGTGTAATTGTATAACCCAGGAACCCTCACTCACCTGATCCTCCTCCCCGCCTCCCTCCTCTTTGTAGTGAAATATATTTTGCTGGGTGTCCTTTGGCTCCTCATACGCAGAAACATGGTAGACTCCTTCATTTACTTTTCTCCTCTTGTTGCAGTGAGAGCACAGGACGGCACCTGCAATCAGAGCTGCGATGGACAAGAAGTCTGGTGAGACACCGCTGCACAACACACCCCTGTTTGTGTTCAGTTGTAGCAGGTTTCAATACTGTGTTTTTGTTACATTGTAAGTCTTGTTTGTGTTACATGGTAGCAGGTGTTGTTGTTTTGTTTGTTACATTGTAGGTCTTGTTTGTGTTACATGGTAGCAGATGTTGTTTTGTTTGTTACATTGTAAGTCTTGTTTGTGTTACATGGTAGCAGATGTTGTTTTGTTTGTTACATTGTAAGTCTTGTTTGTGTTACATGGTAGCAGATGTTGCTTTGTTTGTTACGTTGTAGGTCTTGTTTGAGTTACATGGTAGTAGATGTTGTTTTGTTTGTTACATTGTAGCATGTGCTCTTGCGTTTGTTTTAGCGTTTTTAGGATTATTTTATGTCCTGCCCCGTATGGTCCCACAAAAAGGTAAGAACAAGAAGAAAAGCTCTGCAATTATTGCCTCTGAATCTGCGGATAATCGGCGGATTGCAGCAATAATCGCACAGTGTATGCCCATGATCGATAAGGGTCAGGCATGAAAAATCCTCCCAACATGCCCGACTGATCCCATCATTTCAGGAAATGTGTCCTCCCCAAGGGAGGGACGCAGATGTCATGTGGCCATATACACTGAGAGATATCTGCTGGGTGTCAGGCTGCCAGATAAAGTGCCCAGCTTAAGACATTAGGCGTAATTAATAGCCCACCAATGGGCAGGATGACTGAATACATTTTGGGGGGGGGAGAGTCCCGCTTAAAGCGGTTTTCTATTTTCAGATGACAATAGACGGGCCCTCCTGCAACCTTACCTCTCTGCCTTCCATCTGTGCTTCTCACTCATGTACCCAGGGCCAGATTAACAATGGGGCGGATGGAGCTACAGCTCCAGGCCTCCACATAAAAATAGGCCCATTGTCATGACAACATGATGTTGACTGGCCGTCTGCTCTCCACACGGTCAGCCATAAATCACAAGTAGTAAAATTGTATTTCTATTTACCTCACAAAATGAAGGATTTTATTTCTTTTATATATTGGAGGGAGACATTGGAGCTGAGAGTATAGTGGTGTACACGCCCACATGGCACTGGCCACACCCACACAGCACTGGTCACACCTCCTCTGCTTCTCATAATAGGCCCTTTGGTCATTTTCAGCTCCAGGCCCATGTGGCCCTCAATCCGGCCCTGCATGTACCTAATATCAGGCAGATTTTCGGTTTGTAGCTCCTGCCTAATGATATAAATATATGACTAAAAGTTCCAGGAAGGCGCGTGTAATACAGTAACTTATCTGAAGGTGGACAACTCTAAAGAAGTGCAGATGTTGGGTAACAATAACTTGGCATGTGGGTATATTTTTGGTCACATACAGCGTCCGGCTGTAGCCGTTGGGATGTGAAGCGCTGTAATATTACACAGTTCTCTAGGACAGTGGTCGGGGAGCAGGGGTAAATTACCCCACATGGGGTAAAATTGAAAATCCTGGGGGTAATGGACTGACAGCCGGGCTTGCATATGAATCATCCTATAATATAGAATGAATCATATGCATGCCCGGCTGTGCCGCAGGGAGGCTCTAAGCCGGACGCCCGCTGAGATGTTATTACCAGCGGGCGCCCGGCTCCTTCCCTGCAGCGCCGCGTTAGCCGGAGGCATTGGGGCATTGTCTGGGGGCACTACTACACGGGCATTATATGGGGGCACTACTACAGTGGCATTATATTACAGGGGCATTATATGGGGGCACTACTATATGATTCCTTTCAAATCAAGGGGGTAACTTCGGTGTATCTAAATATATTTTGGGATAATAGGTAAAAAAGTTTCCTGACCCCTGATCTAGAATGACTAATTTTGGAGACTTCCAATTTACCAATGAAAGCCAGCACTTTGTCTGTGCAAACCATAGCCATGGGATCCCAGGGAGCCCCAGCATTTGTTACCCTGTACCTGCTGCCACATCCGCCCGCACACGGCTTCCATACAGCAGCCTCACCGCAGCTGTGTGATAAATTGCACATATCTGAATCCCCATATCAGCCCCAGGAGTATTTGGGTTCATGCGGGAGAGCTTCATCATGAATTACCTATCAGTGCGGTGGAGCAAATACAGATAAGGAAGGTGATGAGCCCAAATTGTGGATCAAGGCTGTGCAGAATGATGTCGCAGTTACTGCCCACATATCCCTCAGAACATAGGCAGGTAAACTCAGCTGGTGATCGCGGTATACAGGAGCCATGTTTGCAAGGAGTCCGCACGCACACAGTGTACATGCACCACTGGCCTGTGTTATTCTCTATTAGCAGGTATCCTGGGGGGCAGCTGTGCAAGAGAGAATGTGAGGAGCAAAGGGTTAGCATTTCCAGGTATACAGGATTAAACTACATATGTCGCCATGATTTCATATACACAATGATCTATACAAAATGGAGGCGGTCATTTGTGGGCTGAACCAATATTGCACAGAAAATTGGCCTCAGACTGCACACCCTGAAAATATATATAAATATATATATATATATATATATATATATATATATATATATATAATTGGAGGTGCTTTATATATACACAAAAAGAAGAAATACAAGTGCACAACTCCAAATTAACTGATTATATATAACCAATATTCGTAACAATGCAGCCAATCATTCACTAGGAACAAGTGACATCACTGAGAATGCAGTCTATCCATACACTAGGAGTCCGTGACATCACTGAGAATACTGCCTAGCCATTCACTAGGAACCTGTGACATCAGTGATGTCCTTGTGAATGGATAGGCTGCATTCTCAGTGATGTCACTGGCTCCTAGTGACTGGATAGGCTGCACTCTCAGTGATGTCACTGGCTCCTAGTGAATGGATAGGCTGCATTCTCAGTGATGTCACTGGCTCCTAGTGAATGGATAGGCTGCCTACTCAGTGATGTCACTGGCTCCTAGTGAATGGATAGGCTGCCTACTCAGTGATGTCACTGGCTCCTAGTGAATGGATAGGCTGCATTCTCAGTGATGTCACTGGCTCCTAGTGAATGGATAGGCTGCATTCTCAGTGATGTCACTGGCTCCTAGTGAATGGATAGGCTGCATTCTCAGTGATGTCACTGGCTCCTAGTGAATGGATAGGCTGCATTCTCAGTGAAGAAAAAGATGCCAGAAATTGACTGAATTCTATTAATGGCCATCTCCACTATTCAATCACATAGGTAGAACTGCCTAAATACCCCTTTTTTAAATTTGTATTCTCCCTAGGACAGTGTTTAATGTATTCTAGACCACGTTGTAAAGTGGAATACAGCCACAAAGAGAAATGACACATTATTGGCTATAGGTCGTATATTTATATATGATCTTACCTGCATTCGTGTATCATCCACAGATCTGTACAGAGAAAGCCCCGACTACAAGGGTGACTCTTGCAGACCTCGGACACACAACCCTTGGTCACTCCGTGTTTCTTTATAACAGACACAGGAGAGCTGGACTGGTTATCCATGGGAATACGGTAGTTATTCAGTCTTGCGTTCTTTATGCAGCCTATTGGCAGAAATAACTTGTTACCTTTACATCTTGGGTACAAATTGTTTCATATAATAGCCATGGATGGTGTTTTTTAAATGGAACTACACACATTGGCCACTTGGGGGAGCCTGGGCAACTTGTGCAGCTGTAGATGTCCCATTATCAGGTCTTTCCAGGCTCCTGTCTATATAGGTTACTATCAGTGCTTGTGCTGTGTATCTATCCCAGTGTAAGTACAAGGCATTTCTTCATATTTTAAGCTTGCAGCCCACCACCCTCATGGTGCTGTAGGTCCTGCTGTGACCCCATGCTTAGGATGATGAGGATTTGCAGATATAATCATTTCCATCCACCCCGCTCTGATCGCCTCCTCTCACTCCACCATCTACACTGGGACTTCCCCCTTCCCCTGCTCTATCACACTTCATACAAGCTCATCATAAATCTCTACTCAGCACGGAATCCGTATGAGATCACAGCAGTCAGGATGCCTGCTGTCAATATACCGACAACGGCATCCCAATGCTCAGGATCTTGACAAGGGTCCGGTAAGTATGGTAACCCTACCCCCCCCCCCCCCCCTTCTCCCCCTAACCTTCTGTTCTTGCATCCTAACACTAACTATCCCCCCACCACCACCCTAACCCTCCCCGTTAGTGCCTAACCCTAACCACCCCCCAGTAGTCCCTAACCCACCCCCAGGGGTACCTAAGCCTAACCTCCTCCTCCCCTAGCGTAACGCCTAAACCTAACCCTTCCCCTCCCATTGCGGCTAATACCTAACCAGCCACGCTATACTTATGATCGGCATCCCTGCCGTCTGGATTTCGGTGTCGCCATCTCCACTACTGTCGGTATTCCGCGCCGGTCTTCTGGCCGGGTAGTGGCATTCCGGAGCCGGTATTTCGTCAGTAGGTATAATAACTGCATCTCCTCTGCACCTATGACCTCCCACCTTCCCTCTCTCCCAGCTCACCCTCCTGGTCACTATACCCCCTCTCAGGCTGTAAGGAGTAAATTTACTAAGGTGCGGGCTTTTAGAAGTGGAGATGTTGCCCATAGCAACCAATCATATTTTACTTAACATTTATCTAGCACCTTCTAGAAGATAATAGCTAGAATCTGATTGGTTGCTATAGGCAACATCTCGACTTCTAAATACTGTCACTTTAGTAAATATTCCCCTAATCCTTCACAGTCAAAGCTTTCTCCCCCTGGTATCTCGTCCTAGCACTATCCTTGTCACTAGTGTGTGTTTCTTCCCATCTACATTTCCCCACTGGTAACTCGGTACACCCATGTAGCGGGTACAGGCCATTGAGCGTTTTACGCTCCCTACTCACCACCCACCATTGCTGGCCTCTACAAGCATTAAGCTGGGTACACATCATACGACGGTGCGACCCAGCGACCGGTGTAACGATACACACTAAAAAGATTCACCATACGATGGTGCAATCAATATAGTGTTACATGCTGCATGTAACTATACCACATCGTTCATTGATTTGTCCAGCAGGACTGCAGATGGGACGATGCAATGGACGACGGCCGGGAGTGGCGGATGGGGCGTACAATACTATACAATCTGTATGATATATCGTTCTGATCTGCGTACCCAGCTTTAGTCAGTCTCTTTTACCCCTCTAATCCCCTTACCTGTCTTTTTTTTTTTTTTTTTATATGTAGTGTTTATGGTTCTCACTGTATTGTGGTACCGCCTTGTGGTGCCCTATACATAAAAGTTATTAATCTAAATATAAGCTTTAGGTTTGCTGGATGATTACAGATATGTTCTGACAACTTCTTGTATTTTTTTGCTTTTATGCCAAAGATTTCCGTTTGAGTTTTATGCTCTTTTTGTTTCCTTTTTTTTTTACCCTCATTAGTTCTTTGCCTCCACTGATATTTTGCTTTTATTGATCTTATGAAATCTCCAAACAATCAGAGTTCTACAAAGTTCTACAAATGTTGGTGACTATACGTTTGGCATCCAGGTGCTGACTATGTTTAAAACTACTTTTTAACTTGATATGAAGAAGAAACAAAAGCAGAGAAAACACATTCATGCTGCAGGCAATGGATGGTGACCGTACTCTGGGCCTGATACAGACCCGTTCGCTCGCAACCGGGTCGATGGCGGGCCAGTGCGCATGCGCACGACGGAGCCGGCTCCGCTGTGCGCATGCGCGAGATCCGGATAGCGATGGGCACTCCGTCGCTCCGGGTCTCGTACCAAAGGGGGCGTGCTGTCGATGTTTAGTGACAGCACGCCCCCTTTGGTGGGCGGGCCGGGGGAGTGGCTGCCCAAACGGAGGTGTTCCCATGTGAACGCCTCCGTTTGGGGGGTGGCCTCACTGACATCACGAGTGATGTCAGTGGGAGAGATTCCGGCTCTATTAGAGCCGAAATCTCTCTGGGGCTTGCGGACACAAGACCCTACCACAAGGGTCTCGTCGCGTGCCCGATGGTCGCTATGCGAGCGGCCAGGAGGCCGTTCTAAAAAAAAAAACAAAAAACGGCCCTGATTCAGAGCGAGCGCTCTGTCAGAGCGTCCGGCTCTGAATCAGGGCCTCTGCCAATTGTGTTGTATGGAATCGCTAAATGGGTCATTTGGGAAAGTCTGTTACTTTTTGACACGTAGCCCTTTGCCCACTACCTGGAAGAATGAGCGGCTCCAGGCTCCGGACTCTTACCCTGCCTCACCTGCTCTCACTCTGCCCAGACAGAAACACTGCCTACAGCTCATGTCGTCAGCGTTCCAAATAGACAAAACTAGAGGTTCATTACTACACAGGCGGAAGGAAGGGGAGCGGTGTAGGTGTGAAAAGTGGGGGATAGTGAGAAAAGAGAGAAATAATTGGGAACGCGAGACAGAGGGAAAAAGGGGGAGAGCGAGAATAGGAGAATAGGACAGAGAGAGAAGAGGATGCTGCTTGCGATTCAGCGACAAGGAGTCCAGAATGCTACCGACTTTAGTAATGATCTGCAAATGTGCTGTAACCCATAGCAACCACATATCTGCTTTTAATAATGCAGTTTCTTGCATCAAGCAGAGGAAACAGATCGGTTACTATGAGCTAAAAGTGTATTAAATCTGTTCAGCACATGTATAATGGCAGCTTATTACATACTTCTGATCTCTACTGTTCACCTCTAGTCTCCTGCTAAAATACACATCATGCCGCCTCTCCCCCCTTATGCAGGCGCGTTCTCACTGCAGGAAAAGGTATCGGGCTCCCAAATTAAGCTCATTATCACCCAGCAGGTCAGGATGTTCTCACTACAGATGAAATCACTGACAGGATAATCAGGTAATCCATTTCAGGATATCCTGACACCCTGCAGTGGCTTTAAAACAAGTGAGTTGTTAGAGAAGAGAAATGACTGATCGTTACCTTGAAAACTCAGCTCTTGCAGGTCGCCATTGCCGAGAATGATGCCGCTTGGATCCACCTTAATTTCCTTATAGATCCCGTGCGTCGCGGTGATGTCTTCGTGTTCCCCTCCTCCGTTCACGCTAAGAGTGAATTCATTTTGTACTCTCTCCAAACTGACTTCTGTCCACTCCCCGGAATCGATCCTGTGACTGGGGAGCGTCACTAAGTAATCGCCATCGCCGAGGTTATAGGACACCGCCAGGAGCCCGTGCAGCACCTGGTAAGATATAGGAGTGACATTTATGCAGAATGAGAAGACTGGACACCCGGCTATATTGCACCCTCCTGTTACCTGCAGGATGATGTACTCGGTCTGGTCCCTCGAGGACAGGCTCAGGACAATGCTGTTGGACTGACGCGTTCGCAACATTGTCTGGAAATGTGTCCTCTGCGGGTGCAACAGGCGAGGAAACCTGTACTGGATAAAGCTTCCAGACTGGAAGAAATGTTCCAGAACATCTGCAAACGATGAGCAACAGGATATAGGAAAGTACAAGAATTATTACTAAAGAGAAGTTGGATGAACTAACTACCGTACAATGTTACTAAGTAGATACAGTCTATTAGATGGAGTCTCACATCACTACTATGTGCTGCTCCTTCCACTATAGAACAATGTGGCTTCCTGCTGCCTCCATGGAATAGGTATGAAGTCCCGGCAGCTGAATATCCCGACGCCCGAAGGCTGAAGATGCCGACAGGGGAGGTAAGTACCCTAACACTAGCCCTCACCCCACCCCCCTAGCCCTCCCTTAGTGATGCCTAACCCTAACCCCCCTTCACGCACCCTGAACCTAACCCTCCCGGGGGGTGCCTAATCCTAACCTCCCCCCAGGGGTGCCTAAGCCTAACCCTAACTGTCTCTGGGGGGTGCCTAACCCTCATCTCCTCCTGGGGCCCCCAAAATGAACCCTTCCCCTGCGGTTAACATCTTACAGGGCCCCGCTTACCTTTGTTCGGGATGCCGGCTGTCAGGATTGCGACGCCTATCTTTAGTCCATGGTCAGGATTCTGGTAAATTAACTACATCCCGCCTCCATTCCCCTCCTCACATCATGTCTCTGCCCCTGTCACATGCAGCCCTGTCCTCACTAACACATCACTCATCTCCTGATATACTCTGTGCTGCTGGGGACCCTGCTCCTCCCATTATATAACTCTGTCTATGGCTTCCTGCTGCCTCCATTCCCCTCCTCACATCATGTCTCTGCCCCTGTCACATGCAGCCCTGTCCTCACTAACACATCACTCATCTCCTGATATCCTCTGTGCTGCTGGGGACCCTGCTCCTTCCACTATATAACTCTGTCTGTGACTTCCTGCTGCCTCCATTCCCCTCCTCACATCATATCACTGCCCCTGTCACATGTAGCCCTGTCCTCACTAACACATCACTGTGCTGCTGGGGACCCTGCTCCTCTTACACTAACTCTGTCTGTGACTTCCTGCTGCCTCCATTGCCCTCCTCCCATCTTGTCACTGCGTTACGTTAATTATTGAGGACCTACTAAAGTAGCGGTAAAACGTAGCATTCTAGTGTCCAAGTCTAGTTCGTCTGTGTGGACTGGGATACATGCAGGTCACAAAGCCCCCTCTTCCGGCGGAAGGAGCCGGACAGGGGCGGAGGGATCTGAAAGGATTCCTCTTCGCAACATGGGACTCCTTCACATGGGCAGGGAGCGGGAACAAACGCCATCTGACAATGGTGAATGCTCCCGCAGTCAAGCTCCAAAAATGTTGTATTTTCAGTGCTTGATGAATTTAGGTCCCTATACTAGTGTATGGGGACAGCGGACCGTATCGAGGCTGAAAGGTAAGCAGCTGCAGAACGAATGGCGCCGTTCCTTATTTTAAACAAAAGTAGGTGAACTTTCTCATTGTCACCGGCTTTTGTATAAAAGAAATGATGATGAATAGACCCTAATACCGGATCAGCTCTCTAATCACCTTGTGCCAGTGTATCTGCTCAGCTACAGCCTGCACTATCCCGATGTACAGCGGATGAAGACGCTTAGATCCCAGCCATACGCAATGACTGCTACTTTCTATCTAGTTCCTTTGGATGCGTGTTCACCTGTACATGTACAGTACATGCATGTGACGGAGCGCAGAATGAGCCCCTCTACTTTATTCTAATCTCAATGGCGATTTCAGCAATCTATTCCGGCGCTAGTGACTCGGCAATGCATACAATCATTAGTCAGTACCTTTATCGCAATCTTGTTGGCTGGAGCCGGGGAGACAGTCACAGCCGGGGGTACCAAGTCCTCCATGACACCTCGATAGGGTCTCGCACAGGGTGGACGGTGATCTGATGGCGTCACAGACGGCACAGCCGGGAGAGCTACTGACCGACTCCAGAGGAGATCCGAGATCAAAGACCTGGGTAACCGAGAGTCCAAAAACACAGCAGATGGGACATAACCTACAATGGTACCGGCAGCTGTTGTATATAACCTACAATGGTACCGGCAGCTGTTGTATATAACCTACAATGGTACCGGCAGCTGTTGTATGTAACCTACAATGGTACCGGCAGCTGTTGTATATAACCTACAATGGTACCGGCAGCTGTTGTATATAACCTACAATGGTACCGGCAGCTGTTGTATATAACCTACAATGGTACCGGCAGCTGTTGTATATAACCTACAATGGTACCGGCAGCTGTTGTATATAACCTACAATGGTACCGGCAGCTGTTGTATATAACCTACAATGGTACCGGCAGCTGTTGTATATAACCTACAATGGTACCGGCAGCTGTTGTATATAACCTACAATGGTACCGGCAGCTGTTGTATATAACCTACAATGGTACCGGCAGCTGTTGTATATAACCTACAATGGTACCGGCAGCTGTTGTATATAACCTACAATGGTACCGGCAGCTGTTGTATATAGCCTACAATGGTACCGGCAGCTGTTGTATATAGCCTACAATGGTACCGGCAGCTGTTGTATATAGCCTACAATGGTACCTGCAGCTGTTGTATATAGCCTACAATGGTACCGGCAGCTGTTGTATATAGCCTACAATGGTACCGGCAGCTGTTATCTATAATCTACAATCTTCCTTTACCTTATAGTCTATTAAATGACTAAAGTCAATCACACAAGACAAAGGAAATAAAACATTATGGAAACCACTGTGTACGAGTCCCTCAGCCAACTGCAACACAGTATATACAGATAATGTGGCCACATTGCGTACAGATACTGATACTCGGCTGGAATGGGTGTAACATTATAACTTATCTAAAGAATTCTGTGACATTACCTTGGATGGCCCCTGAGGCACACAGGACTAAAGAATGCAAAGTGTACCCATTGCTAACACACACATTTACTTGTATTATTAGAGGGGGGGGGGTTTGATCCAGTCATTTTGATCTAACATTCTCACGTAGGATCCTTATGTGTTTGTGTTAGTTAATCTGCCTGTGCCAAGAAGCTGCAGCAAAACCAGTGATGGCCCATGGCCTTGGCCCAGTGGTGCGAGTGGTGGGCCCTACCGACAGCAGTTCCACCGCTGGCTTGGCTGTATTAATAGCACCATCGTGTCAGAAGCAGAGGCTGGAAGGTTCCTACAGTGGTTGAGCCCAAAAACAGCTGGATGGCCACATTTTATTATATAAACAGGAGACACAATTGGTCTCACTCGCCTGCCTACTGGTCTCACTCGCCTGCCTACTGGTCTCACTCGCCTGCCTACTGGTCTCACTCACCTGCTTATTGACTGCAAGATTCCGCAAACATCCTTTGAAATGAGTCGGTCTTGGCTGCAGATGTGAGTGCGGAGGCGGCGTCTTTATCCCGCCCAGCTGCAGAATGTGATGCGGATTCCGATACCTTTAAAGACCGTCAGGAAGTAGATTAACGCATTGGAGCATTGTTAAAAAAAAAAAATAACTAGCCCTGAGACAATGATCCGTTGAGTCTCCATGGTGTAAGTGTTAGGTTGTGTAATATGTACATTACATATCATCTATGCTGGAGTACAGAGCCGTAACTAGACTTTTCAGTGCCCTGTGCCAGAGAGAGCAGACCCCCCCCCCCCCCCATTTTTTTAAAGAGGGACATAATATAGTGCACCTGAGAGAGGGCTATGGCCTCATGGGGAAGGGCCAGGGAAGAGATAGGGGAGGCCAGGAGATGCTGGGGATAAATAGGGACATAATATAGTGCACCTGAGAGAGGGCCATGGCCTCATGGGGAAGGGCCAGGGAAGAGATAGGGGAGGCCAGGAGATGCTGGGGATAAATAGGGACATAATATAGTGCACCTGACAGAGGGCCATGGCCTCATGGGGAAGGGCCAGGGAAGAGATAGGGGAGGCCAAGAGATGCTGGGGATAAATAGGGACATAATATAGTGCACCTGAGAGAGGGCTATGGCCTCATGGGGAAGGGTCAGGGAAGAGATAGGGGAGGCCAGGAGATGCTGGGGATAAATAGGGACATAATATAGTGCACCTGAGGGCCATGGCCTCATGGGGAAGGGCCAGGGAAGAGATAGGGGAGGCCAGGAGATGCTGGGGATAAATAGGGACATAATATAGTGCACCTGACAGAGGGCCATGGCCTCATGGGGAAGGGCCAGGGAAGAGATAGGGGAGGCCAGGAGATGCTGGGGATAAATAGGGACATAATATAGTGCACCTGAGAGAGGGCCATGGCCTCATGGGGAAGGGCCAGGGAAGAGATAGGGGAGGCCAGGAGGTGCTGGGGATAAATAGGGACATAATATAGTGCACCTGAGAGAGGGCTATGGCCTCATGGGGAAGGGTCAGGGAAGAGATAGGGGAGGCCAGGAGATGCTGGGGATAAATAGGGAATTAATATAGTGCACCTGAGGGCCATGGCCTCATGGGGAAGGGCCAGGGAAGAGATAGGGGAGGCCAGGAGATGCTGGGGATAAATAGGGACATAATATAGTGCACCTGAGAGAGGGCCATGGCCTCATGGGGAAGGGCCAGGGAAGAGATAGGGGAGGCCAGGAGATGCTGGGGATACATCGGACATAATATAGTGCACCTGAGAGAGGGCTATGGCCTCATGGGGAAGGGTCAGGGAAGAGATAGGGGAGGCCAGGAGATGCTGGGGATAAAAGAAGAGGAAGCTACAAGTGAGAATAATAATAGACAGGAAAAGTGACAGGCCCAACCAGCGCCCCCTGCCCTGCGGTGCCCTGTGCCATGGCACTGGTCGCACTACCCTAGTTACGGCCCTGCTGGAGTATCTCACCATGTGCTCCATGTATCACAGACGGGTTCAGGAGTATTCCCGCCTGGTAAAACTCAAAGTAACACTTTAATGTACTGATGTAAATAAGCCATACACACAGTAACATCAAGAGACTTCTATTTTAAGCGATATAAAGACATGCAGCGTTGGGGCCAGTCACCGGTGTGGCGCATGCTGCCTGGAGAATACAATACTGTTTTGTTTTGTATTATTTTTGTGATACTCATATACATTGTTATAGTTGTTTGTATGTAGTTGTATTTCTATGTGTAGGAAATAAAGGAGGGATATTTTTCTTTTTCCCATCTCCCTCTGTCCTATTCTGACAACACTAAGGGGTCTATTTACTAAGACTCTGCGTTAATGCCACTCCTGCTTGGCCTGCTACCGCTGTGAGGCAGGAGCTGGCTAACGCAGCAGTTACTAAAAATAGCCCAGCCGAGGAGAATGAAGGTTAAGTCACCCCCTCGGCGGTAACAGCTGAGACTCCCTTCCCCTACAGCCCCCTACAGCCTTGTGTTACTCACCACCTCCGGCTGGCGGCGGCAGCCTTTTTTTTTTTTTTTCCCAACAAACTTTATTTAAAAACGGCCAACCTGACACAGCTCAAGTTCTGCTTCTCCAGTGAGGAGCAGCAGATACCGGCAGCTACAGGAGGCGATATCAGCGCTGGAGAAGTCAGCAGACGGTAAGTGGCATCTCCTCTTAGTAATAGCTGGGACACTTAGGAGTCTATTTACTAAGGGGAGAAAAGGGGGAAAAATGCTATATATACCGCTTCTCAGTATGGGGTAGGTGTATTATAGCGGCACTTTCTCGAGGCGAAGCAGGAAGCCGTAATGATGAGATGTATGAACATCTCATCGGCCGGAGAGGGGGAGCGTTAACTCCCCCCTCCGGCGCTACCCGCTATGTGCTGTGTCTCAGAGTTGGATGGCTCCACTGAGCATGTGCGGGATCTCGCAAGAACCTCGCGTGCTGTGGATATAGGGCAGCGCCAAGCTGTAGCTGTCGATAGCGACAGCGGGTCGAACGGTCAGGCGATCTGACCGTTCATACATGGCCCAGGCTATCAGCGCTGCTATCTTGTAGATAGCAGCGCCTATAATGACAGAGGCGCATAGCACCCCTTTCATTTACCACCCAGACCCCTGATTATACATCGGGGAGAAGCGGTATCAGTGCATATAACGTGCGCTGATACCGCTTCTGGGCTTCATACATCTCCCCCTCTGCCTGCAGCCTGCCAGCGCTAAGTGCAGGCTACAACATTGCACTGCACCTGGGGAACTTAGAGCTGCCATAGGTGTTTATAGCAGTGCTAAGTGCCCCTGGTATTACTAAGGGGAGATGTCACTTACCGTCTGCTGACTTCTCCAGCGCTGATATCGCCTCCTGTAGCTGCCGGTATCTGCTGCTCCTCACTGGAGAAGCAGGACTTGAGCTGTGTCAGGTTGCCCATTTTTAAATAAAGTTTGTTGAAAAAAAAAAAAAAGCTGCTGTCGGCCGGTGATGGTGAGTAACACAAGCTTGTAGTGTGGGGGTTCCCAACCACGGTCCTCAAGGCACACTAACAGCATACCTCCCACCATTTCAATGAAGGAAGGAGGGACAGGGGCACGTGCCTGGAAAGGGGGCGTGGCTTCTGGAAAAGGGGTGGAGTCAATTGAAAATGGGGCGGAGCCTCGCTGCTTCCCCCGTTTTAGTCACTTTGGGGGCGTGCCCAGCACTCTCCGAGATGCTGGGCAGCCCGTACACAAGAGAACAGATGCCACATCTGTTCTCCTCCTGCACACCCGCTGCTCTGCTATGCACAGGGGCTGGCTGGCAACTTTTAGCCTGGGGGCAAATGCATGCAGGCGGCCCTGGCAGAGGAGTAGCGTGTAGCCAGTTTGTCCGAAGAATATGCGTGCTACGGCGCCCCCCCCCTCAAGTGTTCCAGGGGGTCCATATGGGATTAATGTAAGGTAAAAATAAAGATTAGGGCAGCCCCCTGTCGTAGTGCCCCCATGTGCCACAGGAGAGAACACCCTTATGCAGGCCTCCAGTAGTAGTCCCCCCCCTTGTAGTGCCCCCAGTAGTAGTAGTCCCCCCCCCTTTGCAGTGCCCCCCTTAGTAGTAGTCCCCCCCTTGTAGTGCCCCCAGTAGTAGTCCCCCCCTTGTAGTGTCCCCAGTAGTAGTAGTCCCCCCCTTGTAGTGTCCCCAGTAGTAGTAGTCCCCCCCTTGTAGTGCCCCCAGTAGTAGTAGTCCCCCCTGTAGTGCCCCCAGTAGTAGTCCCCCCCCTTGTAGTGTCCCCAGTAGTAGTAGTCCCCCACCCCCCTTGTAGTGCCCCCAGTAGTAGTAGTAGTCCCCTTATAGTGCCCCCAGTAGTAGTAGTCCCCTCCCCCTTGTAGTGCCCCCAGTAGTAGTAGTCCCCCACCCCCTTGTAATGCCCCCAGTAGTAGTAGTCCCCCCCTTTGTAGTGCCCCCAGTAGTGCCAGACCCCCCCCAGTAGACACACATAATATAAAAAACTAAATAAAATAAAAAACACCTGAATCCCCGCTCCTGCCGCTGCCATCTGCTCCTCCGTCTGTCCTCCCGGGCCGGGCCGCTCTGCATTATGGGAGAGACGTCATATGACATCATGACGTCTCTCCCATTGCCCACTGCGAGAGCCGGAAGATGGAGCGGCTCCTGCAGTGGGCGCAGCAGCAGCTAATGAGAGTCTGACAGACAACAAACACAGCTGTCGGAGCCGGCGGCTGTGTGTTTGTCAGTGTAGCGCTGACCGAACTCCGTCCGGTCAGCGCTACACACGCGGTGCAGTCTGTGTCACAGTGACACAGACAGCACCGGCCCGCGGCCCGCATGACGCTGCGGCCCGGGGGGCACATGGCACCCTGCCCCCCGGCCCAGCCCGCCACTGGCTATGCAGGGCAGCGGTTTGTGCTTACCCCAACTCCCCCCCCCCACCGCGGGACACTGCGGCCCACGGGCGGGACAGTCCCAGAAAAACGGGACTGTCCCGCTGGAAGGGGGACAGTTGGGAGGTAGGTAACAGTCCAGGTTTTAAGGATAACCATACTTGAGCACAGGTGACTTAATTAGTACCTCAGTTATTTTGATTTAACCATCTGTGCTCAACCATGGATATCACTAAAACCAGGACTGCTAGCGTGCCCTGAGGACCGAGGTTGGGAATCACTGCTATAGGGGAAGGGAGTCTCAGCTGTTACCGCCGAGGGGGTGACTTGACGTTCATTCTCCTCGGCTGGTCTATTTTTAGTAACTGCTGCGTTAGTCAGATCCTGCTTCGCAGCAGTAGCAGGCGCAGCAGAAGTGGCATTAACGCAGAGTCTTAGTAAATAGACCCCTTAGCGCTGCCATAGGTGTTTATGGCAGCGCTAAGTGCCCCAGGTGCAGTGCGATGTTGTAGCCTGCACTTAACACTGACAGAGAAAATCCCTTTAGTACATACTGAGAAGCGATATGTACAGGGATTTTCTCTGCCTTTAGCGTTTTACTCTCCTTAGTAAATAGACCCCTAAGTGCCAGTGGCACCAGTATGCAAATGAGACAGCAATCAGATTCTAGCAGTCTGATAGAATAAATGGTTCCCATGACTGCTGCAATGAGCTTTACATTCTTCTGCACAAAGCCAAAGTCTCTATAAATATTAATAATAATAATATCTGTATACATGCATCCACATTACCGCCAGGCCTGGGTCATCAGTCCCCGGACTTCGCAGCCTGCACGATCCTCTGATAATAAACTCGTCCCCACTCCCTCCTTTTCCGTGATAACGACCGAGCTGCAGCGATCCAGCGTGAGGGTCACTTCCTGTCACAGACACACACAGGGACATTTATACACCAGGGACGGGCAGAACCGCAGCAGTAATAATGCTCCTTAAGGTGGTCACTTATATATGGGCAAAGGTATATGATACAAGGACTTTGAGGCCACTCTAGGGCTCGGCCCTGGCAAACTATAACAGGGCAGAGGGGGCAACAGCCAGTGTACTGGGGAACCCATGGCTCCAATCCCAATTGCCCATCGGTGCTCCCATGTGAGCCGGTTTATGGGCAGGATGAAAATGGAGGTAGGTGACCGTGGACCAACAGCTTCCTAGTTGTGTTTTTGGTCACACTCCCCCCACCCCCTTGGCTTTTCCAAGGCCCCAGGGGAGCATTTACAAGGACATTCCTTAAACACAAAGGTCTTTTCTCCCCACAGACAGACTGCCACTAATATACTGGAGATCTGCTCTGATCTTAAAGCTTTAAATCGGACCCAATGTGCATCTTCTATCTTCCAATCGCACTTCTGCTATTAAGTACATTTTTTGGTGCTCTCCAAGCAATGTAGTAAAAGCCTCAAACACACAATGGCCACATGTACGAACATCAGCCCGGATACCCCCTCACTCTCCTGATGCAGTAAAGATCTGAAGCATGGAAACAAGTTAACAGGGTGATCCTAAAGCAGCAGGACATTGGTTCTACCCTTCACGTTTTTAGTTGTATCCAAACGCAGGCACGTAATGATGTTCCAGGTGTTTAAATGACCCTGAAGTGGGGGGGTGGGGAGTACACAATCAAACACACAGAGGATGATTAGGCCAATATGTTTCAGTTTGGAGATGACCCTCAGAGAAACCAGATCATCCTAATATGATAAGATAAACTAAGCATCTAGGAAATTACTTTAGAGAAATATATTAGAAGAATGCAACTGTTTTTTTTTTTTTTTTTTTTTACAAATTATAGATTTTGTACTTTAATTGGGAAGATGATAATGATATTTCATTAAAAATGTATCTACACTCAAAAAAAGAGTCGGTCTAATAATTATACCTTACTGGGATAATGGATGATACTTGAAAAAAAACAAAAAAACAAACCAGTATATTTGCCTGAAATTGCCTGTCAAAGACTCCAAAAGCCATTGGTGCTGCATTTTGACAGTTTGTAGCTGCCATTAGCAACACATGCAACCTTGGAAACAACCAGAGAGGACCACAGTTTATTTCTCTGGTAACAGGTGTTGCTAAGGTAAGTTATACATGAGCTTTGTCAAATGTAAGTGACCGTATAAAGCCGCGTATCCACTACGCCAGTGTTCTCCAATCTGTAGCTCGCGAGCTACCGCTAGCTTTCGGTCTTAATTTTGGTAGCTCACCTAGCTGCAGTACTGCCGAGTCACCTAGGAGGAAGTGACCTCAGACATGTGATCCCCCCCCGTGGCATTGACTCCATGGGTGGAGCCACAGGGAAGCATGTCAGGTGATTTCCGCAGCCTCTACAGCAATCACCTGACGTGCATCCCCGTGATTCCACCCACGACGTCTACGCTACGGCGCAGTGAGTGACTCCAGCCCTGCCGGAAAATCACACAACAGCCCTGCCTATATCATTTGCACTGTAATAATTATATGCATTTTTATTTTCTATGAAACATTTTTTATTTTCATTAAATTACCTTCAATTGTTCGGTTATTAGCCAGATTTTTTTTATTTTTCAAAAATTTTAGTACTGTAGCTCTTCAGGATGTTTCATTTTTCTAAAGTAGCTCACACCTCAATTAACGTTGGAGAACACTGCACTACACGATATATATTGAACGATAACGACATCGTGCAGTGGATATGCCGTCGCTCATCGCCCGAACCTGCTGTCCAACCTGACGATATCGTCAGGTTGTGCATGTTCGTGGATGAGGAAGGGTGTCGGCACTGAACGATATATCGATCAGTGTGGGCTCAATGTCCGCTGCACAATGTAATGAACGTTTGAACGATGTCGTTATCATTCAATCGTTCAATAAATTGTGTAGTGGATACGCGGCTTAAGTCTTGGGAGTATATTTACTAAAGTGAGAGTTTTTAGAACTGGAGATGTTGTCCATAGCAACCAATCAACTTCTACTTAACATTCATCTAGCACCTTCTAGAAGATAATAGCTAGAATCTGATTGGTTGCTATGGGCAACATCTTTACTTCTAAAAACTCTCACTTTCATAAATATACCCCTTGGTCTTTAATAGCCCATTTCAGAAAAATAAGTCCTATTGCTAATATAAAAGTGTTATTCCAGTAAGTTTCTGTTACCAGTATAGAGATTTTATTGGTATTTTTGAGTGGTGTTCCGGTTTAAAAATAAAACTGGGGACCCATATTAGTTGTCTGGTACTCCCAGTGTTGGGAGTACCACTGTGGCAGCTAAGTAGTAATCCGTGATGTACCAGCCATAGAAGGTTTCCAAGGTTACTGAACAGAAGAAACCAGAATGTAAAACAACAACACTCCGTATTTATCACAGATGTATGAAGCTCTGGAAAGTGATAAAGTGCAGAGTGATAAACAACCAACCAATCAGCTTCCAACTGTCATGTTACAGTGTGTGGTTAAAAAATGACAGTTGGGAGCCGATTGGCTGGTCGCTTATCACTCTGCACTTTGGCCCTGATTCAGAGCCGGACGCTCTGACCAGAGCGCTCGCTCTGAATCAGGGCCCACCTCCATTAATATGGAGCGTCCTCCTGGATGCTCGTATAGCTGTGGGTCACCACCCACAGCATATACGAGCGTGCAAAATGATGAACCATCAAAAAAAATGATGAACCACCAAAGGGGGCGTGCTGTCAGTCACCATCGACAGCACGCCCCCTTTGATGAGACACTCCGAGCGAAGGAAAGTCCTTCGCTCCTCGGGTCTCACGCATGCGCACGACGGAGCTCCCTCCGTCGTGCGCATGTGCAGTGGGGACCATCGACCCACTTGCGAGCGGACTGCCGCTCGCGAGTGGGTCTGAATGACCCCCTTTATCACTTCCCAGAGCTTCATCTGGCCCAATGTCTCTTGTCTACAGACAGCAATGATGTGAATGCTTAAAAAGCCACAATAAATAAACATCTTATTTGATAAAAATAGAAATTAACCTTTTTCTTCAGTCTCACATCAATCCGATGCCACCTCCCATCCGTCACGTTGACCGCCGCGGGTATCTGCAATTGTAGGGCGTCATAGATCTGTCCAATCGTCAGCCTGGGAACACCCCTCACAATATCTGATGAGACACAGACACATTCATTGCGTCACAGGGTGTGGGGGCATTTTGTATAAGAAACCGGCCATGTATTATTGCAATATGCTACCTGACCGATGGCCTGCACGGCCATCCCAATGGTCAGGTGACTGGTATCTGTAAGGGCGCAGTAACCTACAGAGACCCATTCAGTCGTTAGCTTTGATCTATGGGGTATGTTGTTTTTAGTTATATCATGTTTTCACTTTGTTAGTAAACAAACACGCTGCGGCTTACAGACTATCCTAGGGCAGGGCATACAGTCGCTGTATACGTTAATTATAATAACATGCCATCTTATACAGCAGGGATGGGGAACCTCAGACTGACCCTCTGAGCTTTTTTCGGCTAGCCTCATCTGGCTAGCAGGGTGCCTAGAATGACGCCCTACAGCCAGAATCTATGCAGCAGTGCCGGCTCGAGTGTCCTTAGGACACATTGCTGCCCTTACAGCTCACAGGAGCATCCTCAGGATGCTCCGGGCATTGCTGTAATCACCGACGATTGTGGCCCTGCCCCCGTGTGACATCACATGGAGGGGGCGTGGCCTGCACCGTGCTCGTGAATAAAGTTATATATATCAAAATGGCCTTTGGCAGAAAAAAGGTTCCTCACCCCTGTTATACAGTATATACTGGCAGTAAATAACACACAGAGGAGATAATGTATCATAACTTGGGAGAGAGATAAAGCACAAACCAATCAGCTCCTAACTGTCATTTTCCAGGCGGTGCCAGATACGTGACAATTAGTAGCTGATCGGGTGCTCTGAGCATCTTCTCCACTGGATCTCGCTGTAAGATTTGATACATCCCCCCCCCCCCCATACAGAAAG
This sequence comes from Taudactylus pleione, assembly GCA_031769625.1. Taxonomy (NCBI): domain Eukaryota; kingdom Metazoa; phylum Chordata; class Amphibia; order Anura; family Myobatrachidae; genus Taudactylus; species Taudactylus pleione. Next base: position 1,315,160 of record JAUIMM010000883.1, read on the forward strand.
AACATTTTAGATGAAGACACAGATTTGCGCTTTGTAAGCGGCTTTTGGCAGGTTTTTTTCCTGAACGTACCGACCGACATGAAATATTCTTCATTTCCAGGCGTCTGATTGGACAGAGGTCCATTATACAATAAGGTACCGTCGGGTTCATCGCTTATATACTCTAGAGACAGGTGACTGTCGGAGCATACTCTGATTGGTGAGAAGCAGGCGTATCCGTCACCATGGAAACGGCGCAGTGTCAGCTGACACAACGGCCCCCTGAATTCAGGCCCACAGTGACACCTAGACACGAGTGGAAATCAATATACATTTAATTGCATTCAAAAACATTCCTGCGGAATACATTATTGGCTCAGCTCAGACATTTTATTTATTTTTCGTAAGCAAATATGCAGAGAGAGATTTGGCGGAATTGTGTTTCCTGCTAGCAACTTGTTAAACTGTTGCGATGAGATTTATGGCCGGATTATATAAACACCATCACCGCATACGTTACACAAGCACCTTTTCTTGTAACACAGCATTTAATAAATACAAATTACTCTTCCGTCTGTCGCTTCTTTTCCTGTAATCCGATTTTTTTTTCTTTAGCTCAGCTTTCTATAAAGCGTATCTCCAAGTCTTGCCGAGCAGTCTGCTAAAAATACACAGAGACGTTTCTAGGGAATTATTTAAATAGGAAATAAGAATATTACACAAGTTTATAATAAAAAAAAAAAGATGCATGCTTTAATCCATCTGGTAAGCTCAGCGTGGCACGCAGGAATACCAGTGCTAAACAAAAATACAAATTGTGAAATACTGTAACTGGTTCTGGAAAGCCTGTAACTATCAACGATATATGTGCAAGACAAAAAAGTTACCAGGGAACTGGGTGCACACTTAGCGCCATTAAAATGCTCCTCGGGCTTCCGAGAGCTGTACACAGCTTTCCTCTAGATTCCTGCCACCCAAATGTAACCATCACTCATCCACAGAAGTCAGTTATTCCACATGCGCTGTGTGACTTATTAGCGACTTAGACGCTTGCGCAGTTGAAAAACACTGGCCATTTGCGCACATATCGGCATTACACGCAACTTGGAATCAGCGTAATTGCGGCCAATTTGTGAGCAACTCAGAATCAGCGCACAAGCGCACTAGGATTCAGGGCCTCATTAGTGTCCTCTAAGCAACGTGTCATAGGAAGCGGTCAGTGGTGATCAGCGCTCATTGTAGTGTTTTTAAGGGGCCCATTTATCAGTGTATATTTGCAGCTTAATTCCGCGAAAACACCCATTATCGGGGGCTAACCGCAAATATTACGTTTCCCCCAGATGTGAGGGACTGCAGCAGATATCTCTGATACCTGGTGCGATTCCTCCATTCCCGCCAGCAGCCACATCCCCTTATAAGTTTCTATGGGGGAAGAGATGCTGCCATAATTACCAATTTCCGGAATGCGATGCGTGCCAGAGATTGGCTAACGCCATCTGAAGGTGGCGGTAGCCCATTGTAGTCTATGGGCTATACATCGCAGATTTAGCCGGCAGAGGGTTCCCCCGGAAACCTCCCAGGAAATGGGGGCTGTGCATGTGTGGTCAGCGGTACCGCGTAAGTTCATCAGCCCCGGCTCTTCCGGAATCCCTGTCCCTGCGGGTGCTCTATAATACATCCCGACGATGTAATTGCATTCACAATGTGATCATGGGTGCTAATATCGTGCCCACATCGTATATTAAGTTACGTGCAACTTCGAATAAATAGCAGACGCAATGCCCGCTTTCATTAGATCCAGGTTATACTGGATTTATTAACACCTTGATCTTGCGGTCTCCTGCAATCTTCACATATGATTATAGCTAACACGGTCGCGCTTCCGGTAGAACCACAGTTTTCTTCAAAGACACAGAAGCACACGCTTTCCGCATAGGTCACCACATACTGCGCGCCATATTCAGTAGTGAACACAATTGCGATTACGAACGCACATTGAGCGATTGTTTGCCACCGCATATGCGTATAAGCCGCACTGCGATTACAGACGCACAGAGCAGTCCATCGCAAAGTGAGTGACAGGCTGTCAGCGATTAGGGGAGGTGACGGGGGGGTGGTCAGAAGAACACGGGCCTGTCTGTCTGTTTGAACGGCGTTTCACGGGCGGGCAGAAATTAGCCTCTGTGATTGCCTACGCAGCATAAGAGCTCTCTCTCTGCAAAGTGACCTACAGTCTCTGCGACTGGTCAGACCTGGTGTAAATGCTGCATGACTGTCCGATGTACATCGATGGTACCGATGTTTACACAGGAGTGTGACCTTGGTCGGATATGAGAACGCAGCAGTGGTCGGGATACTACACCTTGAACATTGCTAAGCTAGACTTGTTTTACCCCAACTTACAACAAACTAATGACAAGTATTGCACTTACCGGTATCCACTAGTAGTATCTACGCAAGTTCCACCATTGAGACATGGGTTTTGGGGCAAAGAGTTGCAGAAGCTTTGAGCCCGGCCAGGCGATGGACACCTGCATGCTGCACTCAAGTTGTGGATGATTGACACAAAGGAGGCGCTGCCCCCGTCTACAAGTTTTGGGGAGTCTGTGAGTCCGTTACGTTCGGTGCATCCACCACCCCTCAAACACACTGCACGTAGGCAAAAGTCTGCTCCTCCTGGGAATATCTCCGTCTGCACAGCTGCCTGGATCTGACGTGGGAGAGTGAGAGAGACGACGAGACAGAGAAGGTTTAGAAGAGAGTAAAGGAGTCGTGGAAGTGAAAGGATAGATTTTATGTCAGCAGACAAATGGTATTGTGGTGTACGGCTGTGTACAGTCACATACATTATTCATGTGACAAGCACAACTTTCACATCCGTCACAGCAGCCGGCCTGACTGAGCACGTCATAATGTCTCTGCTTACATGGAGCCCTCACATCCAGGTAATGCGGAGCCATCGCAGCGCATTAACGTTCTCCGAGTCAGCAGGGCAGCAACCTCTGCCTACAGATCGGGTTCTCCACTCTACAGATCACTTCATGATCTTACCTCACCTCTGCCCTCAGTGCCAGTTAGACCTCCCCAAAACTTTACTTCTCCGATCCCTACTTTTGTACCCCGAACTTTCCATGGTCTGAGACACAGGAGAAGCCAAGCGCAAGAGCGGGCATAAGATCGACATGGTCATAATCGGTCAACATTGTGCATGTCGGCAGGATATTTTAGTGCTAGATTTAGGGCTTATATAGTGGGTAAAAAAAAAAAAGGCTACAGTATGTCGGCATTGTGACTCAACATCCCGAACATCGACATAACATATCACACCCTGGGGAGATGTACCAAGCCTTGGAGAGAGGGATAAGGTGGAGAAGTTACCCAAAGCAACTAATCGGCTTCTATCTGTCATCTACATACACTGGGCCATATAACGGACAGTTAAAGCCGAGAACGCAACTAGTCAGCTTCTATCACTCTCAGAGGCTTGATACATCTCCCCCAGGGCAGAAGAATGGTGTAGAGCTGGGTGGCACAATAGTGGGTTCTCCTTGTGTTTCCCTCCCATCGAGTGTCTTGTGCCAGACATGATGGTCTGGGCAACGCCGGGAGGGATGAACTCCGGGATTCGGACATGGTGGGTGAACAGAGCATGAAATGGCCTGAGGGAGAGCTGACCCGTCTCCGATTCCTTGCATCTTAGTCATATAAAACCATCTGACCAAAAACAGGGATATAAAAAGGGTCAAGTGAGGCTCCTAAATAGTGAGCATTTGCCGATGAGCTCGTTCTTTATAGCTTCATTACTGCTCTCTTTAGTGCTTTACGTTATTTGCTTATTTTATTCTTTAGGGTTTTTTATTTTGAAATTTGATAACTTTATTGTTTGCAGAAAAAAAAAGACACAGGACTATAGCTGTACTGTTATTGTATCTCTTCCCTCCATCCAATACTCTATCCTTCACGTCTCCCTCCTTCCTCTCATTGTTCACTGAAACTCTCAGCATAAAGAATCTATATATATATATCTATATATCTATATATATATCTATCTATATATATATCTATATATATATATATATATATATATATATATATACACACACACACACATATCAAAACAACTCTGTGGTTTTAAATCTGTAAATCCATGGTTGGGTAGATAATTATAAAGGGATGAGAAGCTGCTGTGGAAACGCTTTCTCTTCCATCCTACATCCTATTTTCTCCTTTTTCTAAGCCTACTCTCATATTATATGGATTATGGGCCTGATTCAGCAAGGAACGCAGTTACTTTACATGGAAGCAATCGGCCGATTGTTGCGCCCTGCGCATGTATATACAATGCGGTGCGCGTGTGCGAACTAAAACTGCGATCGGGAAATCGATCGCAGAGGATACGCAGACCCATTACAGAGTGATTGACAGGAGGTGCCATTTGTGGGTAGTGATGGGGGGGGTGGTCGGGCGAACACAGGCGTGCCAGTGCGTTGGGACGGCGTTGCATGGGCGTGCATAAATTATACACTGCAATACCATACACAGCCTGAGGCCTCATAGCGTGCGCTGAAGTTAGCATTTCCTGAGTGAGGTCTGACCTGCCTTACCTGTGCGTATGGGCCCGATGTTACTCGATGTTACCGATTGTTTCGATATGTTGACAAAGTATACGGATGTGAGTTAGGGGAAGTGGGCATCCTAATGTTAGGTTGCGATCACAATGTGAATGAAGACATTTACATATCACCGCTGATATTAGCAACTGCGTTGCGTGCGTATAAGCAGAATATCGATCTGTAGTGAATCAGGCCCAATACTGGCATTTTGTTAGTATTCTATCATCTGAGTGTTGCTAATTGACAAAATTCCATAACTACCATTAAAAAATTAAAAGAAAAAAAAAAACCTTTATACCACGACCAGCATAACATACCCAGGACGGGAGGCCATGGAGACGCAGAGTGCGTACAAGAGAGACAACTTCTGGCAGAAACTTGGCTGGAGAACCCACCTGGTCCCTGTGCGAGACAAAGGCACTCAGCAGTCGCTCAGCTCTGTAGTAAGAGGAGGAGCCCAGGACAGCCAGTCGCAGCTCCGTCACCCGCTCTTCGCTGCTCAGGCTGAAGATCTGGACATTTTCCGGCTGTGCCGAGACCACTTCCGCCAGGACCCTCCGCAGTTGGTCGCCTTTGCTTACCCCAAGCTGATCCTTCTGTATAAACTCTTCCGCTGTGACATCTAAAGAAATAAGTTCAGTAAAGGAAGAGAATGTCCATCCGAAACGCGTACAGCATGAAACGCGTACAGCATGAAACGCGTACAGCATGAAACGCGTACAGCATGAAACGCGTACAGCATGAAACGCGTACAGCATGAAACGCGTACAGCATGAAACGCGTTGGGCTTGTAATGAACAGAAACACTAATCACTATTGTAGGACTGTCAGCCTGTGATATTTCTACATGGCTCAGTCCATTTAGGCTCCAGCTCTTGCACTGTACAGGATGAATGGGTAACTTTTCTGACACCTCCTGCTTAAAACCCAAAAAGTGAGAAGGATCGTGAGACCCCAACGCATTAGTGGCATGGGCAGGTTCTTCCTGTGGTCCCGAGTTGCACGTATGACGCTGGCAATTGCGTCTGACTCCAATGGTCTGAAGTCTTATGCAAACATCCACCTGTAATCTGAGTCAGACGCATCTATGCACCTGAACCGCCTACAGCCCTCTGGCCGTGAGAGTATCCATCGTCACTAGTAACGGCACCTGCACCCAGGGCCGGAACTCACTTCCCGATCCTCTCATTAACTATGACGTAATGTCCTGGGCCAAAATTTATTTTCCATAATATAAATTTAATTTTAAAGTCTCTTTTGAGTGCCTTCTTTTCCAAATACTATATATATGTATGTATAATATATAGAATTGTTTGTCTATAGCTCCCCTGCCAGTAAGCTCCACCCACAGTTCCTGAACTTATTTTTCCAGAAAAATAGCCCTGCTTACACCTACCCCATGATTGGCCAGAAGATGCGACTGAAAATGGCGTGAGCTCTGCATACACTCAACTCAGGATAAGTCGCAACTCTGGCTACACTGCCCAAGGGACTCTGTCTTACGTGCAACTATCCCATTGCGACCAGTAATACCCATTCTGACGTTGAGATGCATCTGACTCAGAATCGCTCGGAAATAATCTACGCTGTGTATGTCGGCTGTGGCGTATACGCAGTTTGTAAAAAAAAACAAAACATGAGACGCAGTCATATTTGGATTTGCATGCATCTCAGAGTCAGGCCCTCTATGTATTGCTTATAAGGGTGTGCCCCCTGGAGGCTGGGATTAGGAGCTTGTAAAATGGAAAGCCATCCATGATAATCACACTGTCTTGCTACCTGAACCCCGATTAACCACTTGCGCACTAATGACATGGGGTCTCATTGTCCCGGTGTCTAATTGTTAGTCTTTGCCTGGAGAGAGGAGTCAGTCAGTTGGCAAAGTTGTAGATTTTGGCTCAGTGCATGCATTGGAGAGACTGAACCCAGTTGAGATTTATAAACAATTTGCGTATAACAAAAAAAACAAAAACAATGTATTAGAGAAGAGAGCAGGTAAGAACATTCTACAAGAAAGCCTGACAAAGGACAAAAGTCGGGACTTATGGTGCGTACACACTGGGCGATAAAGTGGAAGACTGAACGATAACGATATCGTTATCGTTCAGTCGTCCACTTTATCGTCCATTTTTAACACCAAAAAGATGAACGATGACGACGACGCGCGTTCCCGCGGGTCGTTCGTCATCATCGTTCATCGGGCTGACATGCAGGCCAACCTGACGATCTCATCAGGTTGCTGCATGTCAGGGAATGGGGGAGAGAGCCCGGCGCTGAACGATATCGTTAATGATATCGTTCAGCGGCTGTGCTCAATGTCATGAACGACATTGAGCACAGCCTGCCGGGGACAACACTACACGATATCGCTCAGGGAGCATATCCTGTAGTGTGTACCCACCATTGGGGAAATTTTCATGTGCTTCAAAAGATGTTTCCAACTCCCATTGAAAACCATGTACGTGAATCAACTTCGGTCACTGCAGTGATACTTTTTGGATAGGTACCTAAAGTTAAAAGCAGAAATTGGGGAACTTTTGGAGTTTTCATTATCGGCCACAACTGAAGGCCCGATATTTACCAATATATTATTTACTGAAATATTGTGAAAACTGTTGTTTTTATTAAACAGATCACATTTCCCATACCTGTAATGGGAGATGCGATCTGCTCAAACGTACTAATGTTAAAATGTCAAATAATTTCAGAGGGAGCCTTGCGATAATAACATCTTCAGATGGCATTATGCAGACTTCCATCAGTTTCCTGCTCTGCCCTGCCTGCATGCTGACAGGCAGAGCAGAGCCCGGATCTGGTTTGTGTGATCAGCCTGTGTGTCTATAATAGACCACAGGCTGATCACAGTGAAAATAGTTATAAATGAAAACATAAAACTTACCTCTATTCAGGGCAATGGTGTAACTAGGGCAGGGCGAGCGGAGTGTGTGCCCTGGGCGCCGTGGGACCGGCGACGCGGGGGGCGCCACCGGCCATGGTCCGGCCCACCCTAGTTAGCCACCAGTGTAGCGCTGACCGCAGTGAGTGCGGTCAGCGCTACACATTTACACAGGACCGGCGCTAGGCTTCCAGCGCCGGTCCTGTGCTGCACAGCTGAGCCCGTTCCCTCCCCCTGAGCACTTGCCCAATAGCGCTAGGAGGCAGGCTCAAGCTGTGCATAACACACGCATCGCCGCCAGCGCTGGCGGCGATGCGTGCGTCAAACAGCAGCCAATGAGAGTCAGATAGACTTTCATTGACTGCTGCACCACTGCAAGAGGCGGGCTTCCGTCCGGCTCCTGCAGTGGGTAATGGGACAGACGTCATGACATCATGACGTCTCTCCCATAATGCTGAGCGCGCCAGCCCGGGTGGACTGGCGGCGGGAGCGGTGTTGCGGACCGGAGCAGCAGTAGCGTGGGTTCAGGTAAGTATATTTTTATATATATATTCTTTAAACCTATCTGCACTACTGGGGGCACAACGGTGGAGGGGGGTGGCTACTACTGGGGGGACCTCTACTGGGGGTGGGGGCACAATGGGGGAGGGGTGGCTACTACTGGGGGCACCATTATTGGGAGGACCTCTACTGGGGGGGGCTACTACTGGGGGCACTTAATCGGGAGGGGGAACCTCTACTGGGGACTACTACTTGGAGGGGGGGGGGAACTACCACTGGGGGCATTATAAAAGGGGCCTACTACTAGAGGCACTGCACTGGGGGGACCACTACTGGGGGCAATAATAGGAAGGGCCACTACAGGGGGCACTGGATAGGGGGGATCACTACTGGGTGCCTGCATAAGGGGGACCACTACTGGGAAAACTGCATGGGGGGGACTACTGCTGGGGGCACTATATAAAGGGCACTGCATAGGGGGGGACTACTACTGGGGGCACTATATAAAGGGCACTGCATAAGGGGATACCGCTACTGGGCTCACTGCATTGTGGGGACTGCTACTGGGGGCACTGCATAAGGGGGAACACTACATGGTGCACTGCATTTGGGGTGGCCACTACTGGGGGTACTGAGTAAGGGGAACTAATTGGGGGCTGTATAAGGGGGACCACTACTGGGGATACTGTATAAAGGGCACTACTATGGGCCTGCATAAGAGGGTCCACAACTGCATACTGGGGGTACTGTATAAGGGGTACTACTGGGGTTAAGGTGCATATGGATAGGAATGTTCAGCGTGAAAATAAAAGGGGTGTGTCATGTTGACACGCCCCATTTTTAAGTGACCACGCCCATTTTTTTTTACATGCACGCCTCAGGCGCGCGCACATCGGGGGGGTGGAGGGCTCCCTTTTAAAATTTTCCCTGGACTCCAAATACCTTAGTTACGCCACTGATTCAGGGATCGGTGATCAGTGGGCTCCTTCTCTGACCTGGGATTTTCAATGCACCTCAACTGACCAGGTCACAGAGAAGGAGCCCACCGATCCTGGTGCAGGGTCCTTTCATTAAAATTATTTTCTATTATACTAAAAGAGCAAGCAGGGAGAGGAGGCCGGGATCCAGGCAGCGGCAGATCCAGGGGCCCGAGGCAGATACATCATGAAGGGGAGGCAATGAGGAGAGGAAAGGGGACTAGAGGCGGAGCAGGTTGGGGGCAGACGGACAGGAGATCCGACGCAGGCACATTCTCATGGAATTTTTTTGTGAAACTGTGGGGAGGGGATTCAGGGATTCCCAGGGACAGAGCTGTCCCTGCATGCGAATTGTACATTTGTGCGATATTTTCAAATACTGCAATGCGAATGTAGGTGAATGTGTCGCATCCCAAGTGCATCTGAGATACGGGTTGGGATATATATATGCCTGTAACTGTAAGTCATATAAGGGTCCAGCAATAGCACTGCAATGAGCTTTCTCATATTTAATGTTTAATGTATGTTATACTGTTATAGCAGCTTGTCATACACACTATTATTAATGTAGTCAGCTGCTGTGAACAAGAAAACTGATATAAAAATAGGAGTAGACCTTATTCTCCAAACTTGCCCCACCGTATATATTTCCTGCAGAACCCAACTATATTTACCATAACAACTAGTATCATGAATGAAGCTCAAACATCTACAGATACCAAGCACCATTACAGTACACACCAGACAATAGATAGTGTCATAAAATATATGACCGTGGTTCCCAAACTCTTCCAAATGGTTTAATTAGTACTTCAGTCAATTTGATTCAACCGTCTGTACTCAAGTCTGGATATTCTTAAAACCAGGACTGTTAGGATGACTTGAGTTTGGGAACATTTGAAACAGGATATCAAGACTGACCATTGTGTATTCTGTTGAATTTCCCAGTGATCCCTCTTTATACTGCCACCTTACAACGCTGACCACAAAGGGTATTACAGCAAATATAGTGCTATCGCTCTTTCACCCCCAGTGAACTCTGCTTAGAGTAACAATCTATATTTATAGCTAACACTGTAAGTAACTTTATCCTTCAAAACAATAGAACGTATTCCGCTATGTTACACGTTCACAGACGGACAAGTGACAAACAGGCAATTTGTTTTTCTTAACTTCTACCAGACTCCAGAACTACGAAAAAGGTGATCCTAGATTTGGCCAAAACATACTTAAAATGGTGAGTAAATAACGTCCCCTACGTTTATTTTCCATTACCATACACCAGTGTACATTATTTATAACTAATATATTTTCTGCCCATATTTATCATTGCAGGTTTTTAAAAATACAGTTAGTGCTAGGAAGTGTCTGTCTTTACCGTTTTGTTTATTAGGATATTGGAAGTTACAGTATAAAAGTTACTTTGCTCTCATCCTTTATATGGCGACAAACCTTATTTCTAACTTTGAATGTTCTTATGGTCATACATAGAAGACACATTATCCCATTCATAACTGTACCCTCGCCAACTCTTACTGTTGGAGCTAAAAAAGGAGGAGGGAACAAGGACAAAGGGATGAGATGGTTCAGGCGTAAAAAATTAAATCGCTGGGAATGAAGAAAGAAAATTTGATAATTGAGGTTGGAATGTGAAGGATCAGGATGGAAGGTGAAGGATCAGGATGGAATGTCAAGGATCAGGATGGGATGTGAAGGATCAGGATGGGATGTGAAGGATCAGGATGGGATGTGAAGGATCAGGATGGGATGTGAAGGATCAGGATGGTAGGTGAAGGATCAGGATGGTAGGTGAAGGTTCAGGATGGGATGTGAAGGATCAAGATGGAATGTGAAGGATCAAGATGGAATGTGAAGGATCAGGATGGGATGTGAAGGATTAGGGTGGAATGTGAAGGATTAGGGTGGAATGTGAAGGATTAGGATGGGATGTGAAGGATTAGGATGGGATGTGAAGGATTAGGGTGGAATGTGAAGGATTAGGATGGGATGTGAAGGATTAGGATGGAATATGAAGGATTAGGATGGATTGTGAAGGGTTAGTCTGGAATGAAAAGGGTTAGAATGAATTGTGAAGGACAAGGATGGATTGTGAAGGACTAGAATGGATTGTGAAGCATTACGATGGAATATGAAGGATTAGGAGGGATTGTGAAGGATTAGGATGAAATATGAAAGAATACAATGGAATTGGGAAGGACTAGAATGTGAAGGAATAAGATGAATTGTGAAGGATTAGGATAGATTGTGAAGGATTAGGATATATTGTGAAGGATGAGGATGGATTGTGAAGGACTACAATAGAATGTGAAGTATTAAGACGGAATGTGAAGAATTAGGATGGATTGTGAAGGATTATGAATAGAGATCAGAAGTAAAGTGTCTTCATACTTGTTAGTGCCAGAGAAATGGAGTTGGAGATGGCCTCGCTCTTTATCTCCTTCACATGAATTTGCACAGTGGATATAACATCTGGCCATATGCCGTCTGAAACTTTGACCGTTAGATTGTAAATTCCTTTATCACTGTTCTCCATCAGTAGGGTCCCTGTGTTATGGTCCAATAGAAAATGCCTAAAAAATAATAATATACAGTAGGAATTACAGGATATTGGGATATTTGTGTTATAAAGTATCAGCTTTATGAAAGTAAATTAGCAGAGGACATTACAGGCCTGCCAAGTGACTAGTGGGCAACAAAGAGCTGATCAGTGGACAATGTAGCGCTGCTCAGTGCTCTGTGAACAATGTAGAGCTGCTCAGTGTTCAGTGGACAACAAAGAGCTGGTCAGTGGACAACATAGAGCTTCTCAATGCACAATGCAAAACTACTCATTTCTCAGAGGACAATGCCAAGCCACTCCGTGCTCAGTGGACAATGCAAAAACCACTCAGTGCTCAGTGGACAAGGCAAAGCTGCTCAGTGGACAATGCAAAGCTGCTCAGTGCTCTGTGGACAATGCAAAGCTTCTTAGTGCTCAGTGCTCTGTGGACAATGCAAAGCTGTTTAGTGCTCAGTGCTTTGTGGACAATGCAAAGCTGTTTAGTGCTCAGTGCTCAGTGCTCTGTGGACAATGCAAAGCTGCTCAGTGCTCAGTTGACAATGCAAAGCTGCTCAGTGGACAATGCAAAGCTGCTCAGTGGACAATGCAAAGCTGCTCAGTGGACAATGCAAAGCTACTCAGTGGCCAGTGGACAATTCAAAGCTGCTCAGTGCTCTGTGGACAATGCAAAGCTGCTCAGTGCTCTGTGGACAATGCAAAGCTGCTTAATGCTCGGTGCTTTGTGGACAATGCAAAACTGCTCAGTGCTCTGGACAATGCAAAACTGCTCAGTGGACAATGCAAAGCTGCTCAGTGCTCTGTGCACAATGCAAAACTGCTTAGTGGACAATTCAAAGCTGCTCAGTGCTCTGTGGACAATGCAAAGCTGCTCAGTGCTCTGTGGACAATGCAAAGCTGCTTAATGCTCAGTGCTTTGTGGACAATGCAAAGCTGCTCAGTGCTCTGGACAATGCAAAACTGCTCAGTGGACAATGCAAAGCTGCTCAGTGCTCTGTGCACAATGCAAAACTGCTCAGTGGACAATGCAAAGCTGCTCAGTGCTCTGTGGACAATGCAAAGCTGCTCAGTGCTCAGTGGACAATGCAAAGCTTCTCAGTGCTCAGTTGACAATGTAAAGCTGCTCAGTGCTCTGTGGACAATGCAAATCTTCTCAGTGCTCTGTTAAACATGCAAAGCTGCTCAGTGCTCAGTGGACAATGCAAAGCTGCTTAGTGAACAATGCAAAGCTGCTCAGTGCTCAGTGGACAATGCAAAGCTGCTCAGTGCTCAGTGGACAATGCAAAGCTGCTTAGTGAACAATGCAAAGCTGCTCAGTGGACAATGCAAAGCTTCTCAGTGCTCAGTGGAAAGCTGCTCAGTGCTCTGTGGACAATGCAAAACTGCTCAGTGGACAATGCAAAGCTGCTCAGTGCTCTGGACAATGCAAAGCTGCTTAATGCTCAGTGCTTTGTGGACAATGCAAAGCTTCTCAGTGCTCAGTGGACAATGCAAAGCTGCTCAGTGGATAATGCAAAGCTGCTCAGTGCTCTGTGGACAATGCAAAACTGCTCAGTGGACAATGCAAAGCTGCTCAGCGCTCTGTGGACAATGCAAAGCTGCTCAGTGGACAATGCAAAGCTGCTCAGTGCTCTGTGAAACATGCAAAGCTGCTCACTGCTCAGGGGACAATGCAAAGCTGCTCAGTGCTCTGTGGACAATGCAAAGCTGCTCAGTGCTCTGTGGACAATGCAAAGCTTCTTAGTGCTCAGTGCTTTGTGGACAATGCAAAGCTGCTCATTGCTCAGTGGACAATGCAAAGCTGCTCAGTGCTCAGTGGACAATGTAAAGCTACTCAGTGCTCTGTGGACAATGCAAAACTGCTCAGTGGACAATGCAAAGCTGCTCAGTGCTCTGTGCACAATGCAAAGCTGCTCAGTGCTCTGTGGACAATGCAAAGCTGCTCTGTGGACAATGCAAAGCTGCTCAGTGCTCTGTGCACAATGCAAAACTGCTCAGTGGACAATGCAAAGCTGCTCAGTGCTCTGTGCACAATGCAAAGCTGCTCAATGGACAATGCAAAGCTGCTCAGTGCTCTGTGAAACATGCAAAGCTGCTCACTGCTCAGGGGACAATGTAAAGCTGCTCAGTGCTCTGTGGACAATGCAAAGCTGCTCAGTGCTCTGTGGACAATGCAAAGCTGCTCAGTGCTCAGTGGACAATGCAAAGCTTCTCAGTGCTCAGTTGACAATGTAAAGCTGCTCAGTGCTCTGTGGACAATGCAAATCTTCTCAGTGCTCTGTTAAACATGCAAAGCTGCTCAGTGCTCAGTGGACAATGCAAAGCTGCTTAGTGAACAATGCAAAGCTGCTCAGTGCTCAGTGGACAATGCAAAGCTGCTCAGTGCTCAGTGGACAATGCAAAGCTGCTTAGTGAACAATGCAAAGCTGCTCAGTGGACAATGCAAAGCTTCTCAGTGCTCAGTGGAAAGCTGCTCAGTGCTCTGTGGACAATGCAAAACTGCTCAGTGGACAATGCAAAGCTGCTCAGTGCTCTGGACAATGCAAAGCTGCTTAATGCTCAGTGCTTTGTGGACAATGCAAAGCTTCTCAGTGCTCAGTGGACAATGCAAAGCTGCTCAGTGGATAATGCAAAGCTGCTCAGTGCTCTGTGGACAATGCAAAGCTGCTCAGCGCTCTATGGACAATGCAAAGCTGCTCAGTGGACAATGCAAAGCTGCTCAGTGCTCTGTGAAACATGCAAAGCTGCTCAGTGCTCAGTGGACAATGCAAAGCTGCTCAGTGCTCTGTGGACAATGCAACACTGCTCAGTGGACAATGCAAAACTGCTTAGTGAACAATGCAAAGCTGCTCAGTACTCTGTGGACAATGCAAAGCTTCTTAGTGCTCAGTGCTTTGTGGACAATGCAAAGCTGCTCATTGCTCAGTGGACAATGCAAAGCTGCTCAGTGCTCAGTGGACAATGTAAAGCTGCTCAGTGCTCTGTGCACAATGCAAAGCTGCTCAGTGCTCTGTGGACAATGCAAAGCTGCTCTGTGGACAATGCAAAGCTGCTCAGTGCTCTGTGCACAATGCAAAACTGCTCAGTGGACAATGCAAAGCTGCTCAGTGCTCTGTGCACAATGCAAAGCTGCTCAATGGACAATGCAAAGCTGCTCAGTGCTCTGTGAAACATGCAAAGCTGCTCACTGCTCAGGGGACAATGTAAAGCTGCTCAGTGCTCTGTGGACAATGCAAAGCTGCTCAGTGCTCTGTGGACAATGCAAAGATGCTCAGTGCTCAGTGGACAATGCAAAGCTTCTCAGTGCTCAGTTGACAATGTAAAGCTGCTCAGTGCTCTGTGGACAATGCAAATCTTCTCAGTGCTCTGTTAAACATGCAAAGCTGCTCAGTGCTCAGTGGACAATGCAAAGCTGCTTAGTGAACAATGCAAAGCTGCTCAGTGCTCAGTGGACAATGCAAAGCTGCTCAGTGCTCAGTGGACAATGCAAAGCTGCTTAGTGAACAATGCAAAGCTGCTCAGTGGACAATGCAAAGCTTCTCAGTGCTCAGTGGAAAGCTGCTCAGTGCTCTGTGGACAATGCAAAACTGCTCAGTGGACAATGCAAAGCTGCTCAGTGCTCTGGACAATGCAAAGCTGCTTAATGCTCAGTGCTTTGTGGACAATGCAAAGCTTCTCAGTGCTCAGTGGACAATGCAAAGCTGCTCAGTGGATAATGCAAAGCTGCTCAGTGCTCTGTGGACAATGCAAAGCTGCTCAGCGCTCTGTGGACAATGCAAAGCTGCTCAGTGGACAATACAAAGCTGCTCAGTGCTCTGTGAAACATGCAAAGCTGCTCAGTGGACAATGCAAAGCTGCTCAGTGCTCTGTGGACAATGCAAAGCTGCTCAGTGGACAATGCAAAACTGCTTAGTGAACAATGCAAAGCTGCTCAGTACTCTGTGGACAATGCAAAGCTTCTTAGTGCTCAGTGCTTTGTGGACAATGCAAAGCTGCTCATTGCTCAGTGGACAATGTAAAGCTACTCAGTGCTCTGTGGACAATGCAAAACTGCTCAGTGGACAATGCAAAGCTGCTCAGTGCTCTGTGCACAATGCAAAGCTGCTCAGTGCTCTGGACAATGCAAAGCTGCTCTGTGGACAATGCAAAGCTGCTCAGTGCTCTGTGCACAATGCAAAACTGCTCAGTGGACAATGCAAAGCTGCTCAGTGCTCAGTGGACAATACAAAGCTGCTCAGTGCTCTGTGAAACATGTAAAGCTGCTCAGTGGACAATGCAAAGCTGCTCAGTGCTCTGTGGACAATGCAAAGCTGCTCAGTGGACAATGCAAAACTGCTTAGTGAACAATGCAAAGCTGCTCAGTACTCTGTGGACAATGCAAAGCTTCTTAGTGCTCAGTGCTTTGTGGACAATGCAAAGCTGCTCATTGCTCAGTGGACAATGTAAAGCTACTCAGTGCTCTGTGGACAATGCAAAACTGCTCAGTGGACAATGCAAAGCTGCTCAGTGCTCTGTGCACAATGCAAAGCTGCTCAGTGCTCTGGACAATGCAAAGCTGCTCTGTGGACAATGCAAAGCTGCTCAGTGCTCTGTGCACAATGCAAAACTGCTCAGTGGACAATGCAAAGCTGCTCAGTGCTCTGTGGACAATGCAAAGCTGCTCAGTGCTCAGTGGACAATGTAAAGCTGCTCAGTGCTCTGTGGACAATGCAAAGCTGCTCAGTGGACAATGCAAAGCTGCTCAGTGGACAATGCAAAGCTGCTTAGTGCTCAGTGGACAATGCAAAGCTGCTTAGTGAACAATGCAAAGCTGCTCAGTGGACAATGCAAAGCTTCTCAGTGCTCAGTGGAAAGCTGCTCAGTGCTCTGTGGACAATGCAAAACTGCTCAGTGGACAATGCAAAGCTGCTCAGTGCTCTGGACAATGCAAAGCTGCTTAATGCTCAGTGCTTTGTGGACAATGCAAAGCTTCTCAGTGCTCAGTGGACAATGCAAAGCTGCTCAGTGGATAATGCAAAGCTGCTCAGTGCTCTGTGGACAATGCAAAACTGCTCAGTGGACAATGCAAAGCTGCTCAGCGCTCTGTGGACAATGCAAAGCTGCTCAGTGGACAATGCAAAGCTGCTCAGTGCTCTGTGAAACATGCAAAGCTGCTCACTGCTCAGGGGACAATGCAAAGCTGCTCAGTGCTCTGTGGACAATGCAAAGCTGCTCAGTGCTCTGTGGACAATGCAAAGCTTCTTAGTGCTCAGTGCTTTGTGGACAATGCAAAGCTGCTCATTGCTCAGTGGACAATGCAAAGCTGCTCAGTGCTCAGTGGACAATGTAAAGCTACTCAGTGCTCTGTGGACAATGCAAAACTGCTCAGTGGACAATGCAAAGCTGCTCAGTGCTCTGTGCACAATGCAAAGCTGCTCAGTGCTCTGTGGACAATGCAAAGCTGCTCTGTGGACAATGCAAAGCTGCTCAGTGCTCTGTGCACAATGCAAAACTGCTCAGTGGACAATGCAAAGCTGCTCAGTGCTCTGTGCACAATGCAAAGCTGCTCAATGGACAATGCAAAGCTGCTCAGTGCTCTGTGAAACATGCAAAGCTGCTCACTGCTCAGGGGACAATGTAAAGCTGCTCAGTGCTCTGTGGACAATGCAAAGCTGCTCAGTGCTCTGTGGACAATGCAAAGCTGCTCAGTGCTCTGTGGACAATGCAAAGCTTCTCAGTGCTCTGTGGACAATGCAAAGCTGCTCAGTGCTCTGTGGACAATGCAAATCTTCTCAGTGCTCTGTTAAACATGCAAAGCTGCTCAGTGCTCAGTGGACAATGCAAAGCTGCTTAGTGAACAATGCAAAGCTGCTCAGTGCTCAGTGGACAATGCAAAGCTGCTCAGTGCTCAGTGGACAATGCAAAGCTGCTCAGTGCTCTGTGGACAATGCAAAGCTGCTCAGTGCTCAGTGGACAATGTAAAGCTGCTCAGTGCTCTGTGGACAATGCAAAGCTGCTCAGTGGACAATGCAAAGCTGCTCAGTGGACAATGCAAAGCTGCTTAGTGCTCAGTGGACAATGCAAAGCTGCTTAGTGAACAATGCAAAGCTGCTCAGTGGACAATGCAAAGCTTCTCAGTGCTCAGTGGAAAGCTGCTCAGTGCTCTGTGGACAATGCAAAACTGCTCAGTGGACAATGCAAAGCTGCTCAGTGGACAATGCAAAGCTTCTCAGTGCTCAGTGGACAATGCAAAGCTGCTCAGTGGATAATGCAAAGCTGCTCAGTGCTCTGTGGACAATGCAAAGCTGCTCATTGCTCAGTGGACAATGCAAAGCTGCTCAGTGCTCAGTGGACAATGTAAAGCTACTCAGTGCTCTGTGGACAATGCAAAGCTGCTCTGTGGACAATGCAAAGCTGCTCAGTGCTCCGTGGAAAATGCAAAGTTTCTCAGCGGACAATGTAGATCTGCTCATTTGCTCAGTGGACAATTGAGAGCTGCAATAATGTACATATCAATTAGAGTTCTCAGTTTAGCAAACAAAACGGACACACAAGATGGAAACATGAAAACAATATGAGCATGAGATGAATATGTCCAGTATATCAATTATTGTTCTACAGGGCAGGACATTAGTACTGAGCACCTACTGAAATATAAAGCCTACATTATAAACTGGGGACAGTTTTTCCAATCATTATCACAAATACAGAGAATTTCTCTATTGTGAATTATTAATGTATCTTGCAATTCTCAGCTAATTCTAAAAGGGGTGCTTACCCTTCTGATAACGTACATCTATTAGCTTGTATCTCTTACTAAATTAAAACTTCCTGGCCCTCTTCTGCGTTCCGTACATCTGTATTATCAGGCAGAGTTGTTTTGATTGACTGCATTGGGCTACAACTGATAATGAATTTCCTGGGCATACAGAGCTATTATACGTAGTAGAAGTTGCTGGAGGCCATGTACTAAGTAATAAATAAAAGTGATACGATGATGGAACACTCTTCATTTCCTCTGCTACACAATACTTCCAATGGAATGAGAAGTGTAGTATCTTCTTCATCCCTACACCCAATAGGATACATGACATCATTTCACAGCTGAGTGTGACTGAAAACCGGTCAGTTTGGGAGAAATGCGTTAGGTCTTCTGTTCACATCCTTATAGCTAATTTGCATACATAAAAACAGAACAGATACATATGAAGTTGGCGAAGTACAGTATTTGTAGACATGAGACGGGAGGTAGACAGGGTCCTGCTCATGAGGGCTTACAGTCTAAACCAGTGTTTCTGAAAACTGGGTTCCGCGAGACGAAAATCCTTAGTGGCGGAAAAAAAAAACATATTGGCGTCCTAAATTTGTATGTCCCACTTAAAATCTGATGGCAATATTTAGCAACACCATTCCACCACTGATCATTTGTGGACAATCAACTATTGCACCTATACTTCACACTAGAAGATCTTTGTTACGTCCCCGATTGCCTGTTACTAAATGTTGCACGGAAAATTCTATGCGACATTCCACACAAACCACTCCTCCACTAATAATGTGTGGACAATCCTCTATGGCACTAATGCTTCACACTAGAACAGAGGGTCCCAAACGTGGTCCTCAAGGCTCCCCAACAGTTCAGGTTTTAGAGATATCCATGGTTGAGCACAGGTGACTTAATTCGTACCTCAGTCAATTTGATTTAACCACCTGGATATCTTTAAAACCTGAACTGTTGGGGAGTCTTGAGGACCACGTTTGGGAACCTCTGCACTAGAAGATCTTCGTGCACCGAAGACTCGTTACTAAATGCAACATAGCTGGTGTCCGGCCTGGCATAGAACTTTCTAAGTGGCATTTAGTAACAAGCCTTCGGTGCACTAAGATCTTCTAGTGCAGAGGTTCCCAAACGTGGTCCTCAAGGCTCCCCAACAGTTCAGGTTTTAGAGCTATCCAGGTGGTTAAATCAAATTGAATGATGTACTAATTAAATCACCTGTGCTCAACCATGGATATCTCTAAAACCTGAACTGTTGGGGAGCCTTGAGGACCACGTTTGGGAACCTCTGCACTAGAAGATCTTAGTGCACCGAAGGCTCGTTACTAAATGCCACATAGAAAGTTCTATGCCAGGCCGGACACCAGCTATCAGTCAGTAGGCAGAATTCACTATAGAGCGAATGAGTTTTTAAGTGCTTGTTTTTGTGAACGTTCGTCACAGATAAGTAGCTAAATTGCGTCAGTTTGACAAGGAAATAATATGAAGAAGATCAGGGCAGCAGCTACTTTACAAGGTCTTTAGTTAAACTGGTACAGACAGGTAGGGGTTCCTCAGTAAGTTCTGTACCTTTTTTTAGGGGAACCACTGGGGTAGAAGGAGAAGGCAAAGCTAGAACTATAGTGGGACTCATAGTGGAGAATGACACTGCAGCTGGTAGTACCCAGTGGCGGTAGTGTCAGCTGGGGGTAGGATAGGCACAGTAAAAGGATGGTAAATTGCAGGTTTGGAGACAGTCTGGTCAGGCTGGGTAGGTAGCCAGGAGTGAGAGATGGTGACCAGAGAGGGGGTGGGGATGAGTATGGCGTGATGAAGTGTATAATGGGGAGCAGTTGATGAGGGGTTTGTAGGTGAGGGGGGAGTAGCGCTTGAACTGGATGGACATGAACCACACTCCCCATTTGTGAGTGTGAATGGTGACATGGAGCTTACGCAGGCATCTCCGAGGCGGCAGTATAGGTTTTATTATTCCAGTCGTCTTCGTCTGGTGCATAAACCTTCCCAATCTCAGCCTGGGATGGAGGCGCTGTGCAGAGGAAACAACAAAATAATGGGGTCATGTACAATCATTTCTTCATGAGGACCTTCCTGGATTACTGCAGCTAGAAGTTATGTGAATAGGCCTCATATTTATTACCAGTTATTTATATAGCGTACACATATTCCGCAGCGCTTTACAGGGAATATTTGGCCATTCACATCAGTCCCTGCCCCAGTGGAGCTTACACTCTATATTCCCTACCACATGCTCACACAGGTTCATTTTTGTTGGGACCCAATTAACCTACCAGTATATTTTTGGAGTGTGGCAGGAAACCGGAGCACCCGGAGGAAACCCACGCAAGCACAGGGAGAATAGACAAACTCCACACAGTTAGGGCTGTGGTGGGAATCGAACCCACGACCTCAGTACTGTGAGGCAGTAATGCTAACCACTACATCGTCTGTGCTGCCCTTCCAGGGGGAGAAGGGGCATATGAATATGCTCTTGCAGTCTCAGGGCCTGATTCAGAGCCGGACGCTCTGAACGAGCGCCCGCTCTGAATCAGGGCGTTTTTTTTTTTTGTAGCGGTCTCTTGGACGCTCGCATAGCTGTGGGTTACCACCCACAGCTTATGCGAGCGTCCATGATGATGGTCCCGATGGTCAAGACCATCGCCACCATCGGGCTTGCGTCGAGACCCTTGCGGTAGGGTCTCGTTGCCGCAAGCCCTGGAGTGCTTTTGGCTCTATCAGAGCCAAAATCACTCCCACTGACATCACTAGTGATGTCAGTGGGGCCGGCCCCAGATGGTAGGCGTTCCCATGGGAACGCCTCCGTCTGGGCAGGAACGCCCCCGGCACGCCCACCAAAGGGGGCGTGCTGTCACTCACCATCGACAGCACGCCCCCTTTGGTGCGAGACCCATAACGACGGCTTGGCCGTCGTTATTCGGGTCTCGCGCATGCGCACAATGGAGCAGCCTCCGTCGTGCGCATGCGCACTTGCCCAACATTGACCCGCTTGCGAGCACTCAGCGCTCGCGAGCGGGTCTGAATTAGGCCCTCAGTGTGCAATTTTATTGCAGACTATTACATAGAACACTTGACAGAGTGATGCTCTGTTTTAAAGTGGATGGAGCCTGTTTATAGGGTACATAACAGCAGAGAGATGAATCGTGTGAGCAACATTCACAGATTGAAAAATAAATTATTTCAGTAAAACGATGATGGCCATAGACCAGGGCAGTGGATGACTGGTGTGGAGGTATGTGGGGGGTATGTGAACATTATTCCTAATGCCCTTAGAAATCCATTCTGGCCTCACTGTGGGTCTGATTCAGAGATGGAAGCTGACGACTCTTTTCCAGCAGTTGTGTCTGCGTCTTTAAGTTAATGCCGCAACCGACTTTGAAACAACTGAGACGCCCGCCTGCAGCATCGTAAGTCGATGCATTTCCATCAATGTGCGTATTTAGTCGCCGCCAACATAAATTGCGTCAGCTCTATGGCAGGCGCACTTTCTCCATCCGAGGACGGCCTCCTGTGAAAGTGGCTGTGCGACTTTGAATGCTGCCGCTTTCAGCGTCTCGCCCGCGTCTGCTACACCCCCCCCCGTTACCTACCAGAAACGTCCACTAGCGTTCTTAGACTGTGCGTCTGATTCTGTGCCGCGGCACTGTGCGCAGTCGATCGGGGCCGCGGGAAACTGCCAAAAAAAAAATTGGTCAACTGCTCGCATAGCGGCACTGTGCCGAGCTCTGAATGAGGCCCCTGGGCGTCATCGGCGCCACTCAAATAGTCAAACAAATCACGGATGTATGAGGGCGCAGTGAGAATCCAGTGAGCAGTTAGTGAAAGTCATTTTAGAACCTTCATTGAATGACAGTGATGGGAGTAACCGTTACACGTCAAGCACACAGGTCACACACGGGTAGTGCTCAGACCCTGGGATGGGGGGGTCACACATGCCAAATTGTCCTATTTACACCCCTGTATCCGTTCTGGTCTCCCAGACATTGCAGGGGAAAAAAAAAAAAGTAATTTATTCCATTAGAATTATAATAATATTATAGCAGCTGGAAATAAAGCAACTCTGAATTTAATAACATTGTATTATTAAAACCAGTTCGTGACCCATCTTCCCGAATTTATCAACTCGACAAAGCGTGAAAGCATTGTGACAACAAAAATAGGCTGCCATTATATAAATATTAATTCCTATATCAATGATCATTCCAGAAATGGGTTACTTACGGCTAATTCCGTCACAAACAATCCGTGTTTGCACGAGAACTCCAAAAGACTCGTAGCTCATATATTTTACATGCCATTAACCTACTTAACAAAAAAGATTATATTACTGCAGACAGTTTATAATCGCACGCACTTTCCGTTTTCTGAGTTTTTTTATTTTTTATTGCTGTTGTTATTATTGCGCCATCAAAGCTTTAAATGCCTTTGTTACTGTCAGCCGGCGTGGCCCGAAAAAACCGTGCAATAAACACGTTGCTTGTAAGCTGACCTTTATTTTTTATTTTTTTTTAAAAAGAAAATGTTTTGTGCTGTGTTGTGTTCGTGTTCTGTATAATCAGCTTGAAGTACAGTTCAGAAACTGAATAACATTACAGCAGTCTGCAGCCATTAGAGTAAATATATCCTTGGAGCAGGGCTGACGTTCCAGGGGAGCGAAACATCAAGATTAATGGTTTCTGTAAATTAGAGGAAGGACTGAAAGGGTGACCGCTGCATTTGAATGCCAATAAATGCAAAATAATGCATTTGGGACACAAAAATCCAGCATCTCACTGTCATGTAGAGGGAACAAGGAGAGAGGAATGAGATGAGGGAGCCGTTATTTTAGGTGATTCACAAGGCAGGGGAAGAAAACCACAGATATAATTTAAAATGCCATTCGGATGTATGGTGCATAGGATGAGGAATTAAATAAGTCATGTTATTTTCTAGAAGGAACTGAACGCCCGCTCAGCCGATTTATTCTCTATATCTTTTTTACATATTTAAAATGGCAAAGGCTCGGGGGGTAGGAAATAATATAGAAAATAATTTGCACAGCTCAGAGGATTTATTAACTCCCCCAGAGAAGTAAGAAACAGACAGTTTTACAAAGTTAACTTATCTCACATATACAGTCTAAGGCCCGTTTTCAATTAGTTTCGCACCCGCAATACTTTTTCACCTGCCGTACTTTTCGCCTACATCGCGTATTTTAGCCACGGAAATTTATCATACACGTCCCCGCGATTCGCCCTATTCAATTCCAAAAGACGCAAAAACGCGTCCCGGCGAATGCAAACCAGGCGAATAATGCTGTCACATTTGGGAAATTAGACTGACACCCCCTAAAAGATGCACTAACATTGGGGATCAATGTACATGCCCCCGATTAGCCCTAAAAAAGCTATTTGGGGTACTTAAGGTCTGTCAATTTTTTCTAATTAGGGTCTTTGCACAGGTGGTGAAGAATGGCATTAAGCAGTTTTTTAGGGTGAAAATTAAGTAGTCCTATCAAATTTGGGGTACCTGAAAATGGGTGCAATCCAAAAAACAACTCACTCATACTTGCAGACCCCCCAAAAGTCTATTTCGCTAGTTTTTAAGTTTGTATCCGTACTTTGCACTTTTTCGCTCCCATTTTGAAAGTGCTTTTACGGGGTGTGCCTCATTTTTTTTTTTTTTTTCGTTTTTTTTAAGCAGTTATCCTTTGGGGGGCTGTCCCAAGGGTGCTGAGTGGTTTCCCCACCTTTGCACCCCAAAATAGCGATTTTGCACTTTTTTTCTCGACCAATTCAGAGGTGAATCTTTTTCGCCTATTACATTTCATTGCGTTTTCGCGTACGCGAAGTGTTTGCAATTGAATACGGAGATAAGTTTCCGCTTGGCGAAAAAGTCGCAATCGCCAATACTTTTTAGTGGATTCCCACTTTTCGCAGCTAATTGAATACGGGCCTATGTCTGCCAGGGCCGTATCTAGCAGGGCTCTATGGGCGGCATAGCCGACCATCCATGGTCCCTACATCTGGCTAACAGGTTGCCTGGAATGGCATCCTTCAGCCAGGATCGCAGATACAGTGCCACCCGGAGCGTCATCTGGATCCTCCAAAATGGCAGACTGCAGCCATAACAGCCCCCCAGGAGCGTTCTGTAGGTTCTCTGGGAAGCGCTGTTGTTCTGGTCGCTTGTGGCCGCGTCCCGTGGCATGACGTCATGCGCTGAGTGGGGCATGGCCGGCAATGTGCCCAGTTTGAGCCTCTTTAGATACAACCATAGGTTGCACCATGGAAACGTGCACCAGCCCCACCCTGGGTGCAAAATCTGCGTCATATTAATGATTATGCATCTGAGATCGCAACCACTACAGCGACAAGCCGGCAAAACTCCCATAACACGCCCATAAGACGGACAGTCTCTGTGCGCCAGCTTAGCCACCTCCCTGTCACTGGCCATGAATGCCCAATATATTTCTGAGATCGTGAGTCTCTATCGCAACTGTATCATCCTAAGGAACATACAATGTAGAGTATCCTCCTCCCTTCTCCATCTTCCTCCACATTTATCCTTCTTCCTCATCCTTCAACATTCTTCCTGCTCTATCCACCATCGTCTATCCCTCACTCCATGCCGCCTCCATCTTTTTACCTCCTAACCTTCTCTATGGACCACCTTCCTCTTTCCCTCATCGCTCAGCCTCAATCACTTGAGGCCATCCTTCAGAGCATTGTGTGCTGAGCCAATTGAAGGAGCTTAGCACACGTAGGACCTGATTCAGAGCCGCTCGCTCGGAGCAATTGTCGCCCGTCTGCGCATGTGTCTAAGTCTTAGTGCGGGAGCACAAACTAGCATCTGCGATGTACAATCGAACGCTCGTAGTACACAGACAGGACGCTACTTTGAGTGACAGATTGCGCCGTTTGTGGGTGGTAACGGGAAGGTGCTTGTGAACGGGAGAGTGATTGTGCGAACACAGGCGTGTCTGACCGTCAGAACGGCGTTTAATGGGTGTGCATAATTAGCAAAGTAGCGTCATTGCACGCGTGACTTGGTTGTTTTTTAGCCTGAACTGCTTGCAGTGCTTGAGGTAGGTTAGGTCAACCCCAAGCGCTGTGAGCAGCTCCGATGGCCCTCGATGTTCACAATTAATCAGACACTTCCCAGAGATGACGTGTGCTGCGAGTGGCAGGTGGGAGGTTTTATAGTCCAGTGTACGCTAACTGCCGCTCGCTAAGACATAGAGGGCGTCCTTACAGCGCAAAGAGCGATCGCTTGATTTGCATACCCGGCCCCTATTTGCAAGCGAGCGATCGCATCTTTCGAGCGGCTCTGAATCAGGTCCATAGTACTGAGTGCTGGGGCAGTGCAGGGCATATATCGCCGCACCTCTGCTATAGAGGCATCGACCTGGCAGGCCAACAACTGCCCCTGACACTGCGCAGAGCATGTACCACTGGTAGCAAGGGGCAGGAGGAAGGATCTCTGCAGGGCTGATCAATATTATTAACTTTTATTTAAAAGGTGAAACAAACATATTCCAATTAACAGAGTATAAATACAATACATAGAAGTAAACCACAGCATAAGTACTAAACACTGAACACAACAGACTGGGTAGGGCAGATAACAGGGAAGTTGGTAGGACAACTTGCTGAAGCTAGTAGGAGTTCCAGTTAGGAAACAATTCCCAGTGATCCTGTAGCCAACGTATGGCCGAGCAGACAGAGGAAAAGGAGACAAAGGGGCGGAGCACTGGTAGGGAAAAACAAGAGGGAGGCGAACCGTACCCATAGGAGCTTACGCACTAAAGGGAAGGGGTGAATAGTTGAAGGGTGAAATGTGAAGCATACATGGTGGAGGGGAAGAGGAATGAAGCTTTGAGTTTTGCACAAGCTATGTTTTAAGGGCATGTTTGAAGCTGGTTAGATTGGTAGAAAGTCTGACAGTGATGGGTGCACCTCGTGAGAAATCTCAGAGGTGGGGATGGGAGGAGGTGACCAGAATAGAGTGCAAAAGGGTTGGTCATAGGTGGAGAGGACGGGACGAGGGTGGAGGGAGATGAAGTTAGAGATGTAAGGAGTTGAGGGTTGGTTTAAGGCTTTGTAAGTGACGGTGCGTAGTTTGCACTGGATTCTGAGCGGGATTGGGAGCAAGCGAACGAGGTTGAAGAGGGGAGGCAGAAGCTGTATGGCAGGAGAGGAAAAGGAGAAGAGCAGCAGCCTTGAGAATAGAATTAGTGGACAGAGGCCAGAGAGAGGGAGGACAGAGAGGAGGAGGTTACATCAGTCATAGTGGGAAATTTGGGCAGCTTGCATGAGACATTTGGTAGCATCAGAGGTAAGAAAGGGATGGATTCTGGCAACATTCCAGAGATGGAAGTGGCAAGATTGACCGATGGCCTGAATATGGGGACTGAAGGAGACAGTGGAGTTGAGGATGACACCGAGGCGGCAGGCTTGGGGGATAAAGAAGAGGGTGATGTTGTCAACAGAGTGAGAGCATGGTGAGGAGGAAGGAAGTGCCCTAAAAGTGGGACAAGAACAGTAAAGTTCTGTCCTTGTCATATTAAGTTTCATGAAGAGCTGGGACATCCAGAAGGAGATGATAAAGAGGCAGTTGGGAGACACAAGAAAAGATGGAGGGAGAGAGGTAGATTTGAGTGTCATCAGCGTGTAAATGGTATTGAAAGCCGAGTTTATGAGATGTCCAAAAGAGGAGATGCAAAGGGAGAAGAGAATGGGGCCAGTAACGGTCCCTTAGGGTATGCATACAGGTAGAGGAAGTGAAGGAAAGTTGTAGAAAGAGGTAGAAACATAAAAAGAGTAGTGGGGGTAAGGTATGAGGTGAACCAAGATAGGAAAGAGTCATAGAGGCTGATGGAGTTAAGTGTGTGAAGGAGGAGAGACAAATAATTAAGGAGGATGAGGAGAGAGAAGTGACCCTTGGATTTGGCTGTGAGGTAACTGGTGACCTTGGTGAGGGCAGTTTCCTATGGAGTGGTGGGGATGGAAGCCAGGTTGAAGTGGAACAAGAAGTGAGTGGGTAGAAAGGAACAGGATGAGTCAGAGGAAGACAATCTTCTCAAGGTAATTGGAAGCATACGCGAGGAGAAAGGTAGGGCAGTAATTAGAGAAAGTCGGGATAAAGTGAGGGTTTCTTAGTGATGGGTGAGACTAGGGTGTGTTTGAGGTAAGAGGAGAGAGAGTCAAAAGGGAGGGACAGAATTAAGTGATTGGTGAGGTGGGAGCAAGCAACAGGAAAGAGAGAGGAGATGGGAGGGTTTGTATTTAAGGGGGTGGCTTGAGGGTGGAGAAGAGGAGAGGATGGTGTGAATGTCATCACTAATGGTGGGGAGAAGGCAGAAAGGGTGTGAAGGCAGGTCAGAGAGCATCATAGGGGGTGGATTAAGGGTTGAGAAGACTGGAGAGAGGAGGTAGCAGTGCAGATGGCTTCACATATCCAAAAGTGGCTGGTTCCTATGGAGCGCCCAGCCACCAGGGTCGATCACTAGAAGTTCGTGGACAACAAATGCCCCAAACATCCCTACAGTAATGTACTTTGACACATGCGCAGTGCAACTCAGACGCATAGGCAGCGGTAAAAAATCATTCCACTTGCGAAATCAGCATTGTGCACAACTCTGAATCAGGACCTATGCAACGGATCTTGCGATTTAGTTTAGATTTCACTGATATTTGCTTTTTATTGTTCCATACACCCATGTAGGGGCCAGTTTGTATTCATAAAATTATTTAATCCACATTGATTTTTATATAATTTTTTTAAGTCGAGGAGCTAAGCAATCTCAGTGTGCTGGACAAAGTAATAAGTGCTATTGAAATAACAGTCTGACTAGTTATGAGCAGTTTACCATCAAATGCCAACCTGTATGGTGTTGGACCAACCTGTATGGTGTTGGACCACCCAGATTTCCCTGCAGGCACTGTGAAAACCAGTGCTCAAACACCAAGACCAATATGCGGTCTATTAGTTGATACAGTTATATTATCTTCTTTATATGATCTCATTTAGGTTAGTTTTAGGTTTGGAAATCCCCCTGTAACTTAAATTCATCTTCACAGTGAAGCATGTGCAAACAGGGAGGTAGAAAGTGCCCCTTGGTCAGCGATCCATTTTAGGAGGGGAAATCCTGCCCCATTGATTGGTAGCCTGGGTGTCCAGGCAGAGATCCCTGTAGGCGGCCTGTTGCTGGGTCCCCTCTGTCCACTCATAGATGCTGGACCGACCAGGAGGAGAGTGAGGGAGAGCTTATATAATACCTTTCTCAGGGCTGTCAGTGCTGAGTATGGGAGGAATTTCTGTAGAAAAAGTCTGGGGAAGAATTTCTGTAAAAGGATTGTCTGTGAGGTGCTTCTGTGGAGTGTCCCTGGATCTGTACAAATAGGGGTGCAGTAAACCCTCTCATTTACCCTGGATTACAAATACTGCACCTGGTGCTGTCTGTAAGGAGTTCCTGTGGAGTGTCCCTGGATCTGTACAAATAGGGGTGCAGTAACCCCTCTCATTTACCCTGGATTACAAATACTGCACCTGGTGCTGTCTGTAAGGAGTTCCTGTGGAGTGTCCTTGGAGCTGTAAAAATAAGGATGCTATAACTTTTATGTTTGCCCTGGATTACAATGACCAGACTTCACATTAGCCCGGAAGGCTATCGATCCAATCTGCCAGGGGAGGTGGTCTGAAGCTGGATGTGAGTCCATGGAGGAAGCTTGCCTGGGGATTTGCATAGAGTACCCTGCTTTGGAAAAAGCCCCCTGTGAATAAAGGACTGCCTTCCTAAGTGCCTGTTATCAGGAGCCACATTTGTAAATCTGCGCATGCTGGGAGAGAAGAGGAGCTGCCTGGGAAGGAGGTCTCATTGCTCCATCGTCGCAGATGAAGCCCCAGCTGAGGAAAAGGTCCCGCGAGTGACGAAAACCCTGCTGGCACCCGCAAGGGCAAAAGAAAAGACAGCCCCAGAGGAAGAGTGCTACAGGACCCCTCCTGCTGCTGTGTGTGTTTGCTGGACAGAGCTCCTGTGGAAAGGGATTTTGCACCTGTTGCTCCTTGTAAAATACCTGCCGGAGTCTGCAGCTGGGAGCTCTGGTGCGGTGCTGTGCATCCCGGAGTTTCCCTGGACATCGGAGAAGGCTGAACAGCCACTGCCAGGGGTGAGATCATACCAGAACTTCCCTATGCTCTGTCCCTCCACAGCTCCTATCTTCCCTCCATTAAGGCCCTGCCCCTCTGTACACCTATCCTATCTGAGTCCCCTGGGTCTATTGCATTATCCTTTACCTTGTGGCTAACCATGATTAGGCTGGGAGACTAGGTTTTGTGTAAAAGCTGGGACCGCGGGGGTTAGAATCCCACACAACTGGGTATAGAAAGGGGTCCTAGTGTTTTAAATTAGGTAAAGTGTGTGTGTAGTGATGAAATAGGGGGGAAGTAAAAGATAGGTCACCCCCTCTTTTCCCCAAATATTGTATTGGTGGTCATTTTCTTTCCTGTGAACCTCTGGCTCATGTCCAGGAGGGGACGTGCCTTATGGGTGTCGGCTCATGTCCGATGCCACTGTGGGTGATGTACAAAGTATTTTATGTCTAGCTTTAAAGTAAATGTAATGCCATGTGATATGTATTTGGCTCTGTTTACTGTTTGATTCGTGTGTTAGCTAAAGGGTTGATAGTGGCCCTCCGTGGCCCTTTATCTGTTATAATACTCTGTAAAGCTGTTCACTGCTTGCTGTGTTATTATTGTCAATGCTGATTAATATTTTGCTTGCATGAAATGTTTGAGTATTTACCCATATTGGTGTTGATGTAAATTGTTTCTTATACACTATTTGGCCCGGTAACCATTTCAAAGTCCATTCATGCTGATGTAATGTATATTGCTTGTTTATTTAGCGCTGTGTAACACCAGCTGGCAATTCTGGTGATAGTAATTTGTGGCATAGGCAATTAGGAAGACTGTTGTCCCTATTTTCTCAAGGCTCAAGGACTGTGTTACATTATTGCAAGTGGCCGGTGAACTACTGCTACCAGCATGGCCTCAGTTGTCCTTATTTTCTCAAGGCCAAAAGACTGTGTAAGTTACTGCAAGTTGCCTGTAAACTACTGCTATCTGCATAAACTGTTAGCCGTTTTCAGCTGATGAACTGTATTTTTAAACTATTTGTTGGTACAGCTGGTGCACTACAAGAACCTATCCAACCGGCAGGTGCATAACCTTGCTTGCAGCTAATTATTTTGAATAGACTATTTGTTGGTACAGCTGGTGCACTACAAGAACCTATCCAACCTACATGTGCATAACCCTGCTTGGAGCTAATTATTTTGCATAGACTATTTGTTGTTACAGCTGGTGCACTACAAGAACCTATCCAACCGGCAGGAGCATAACCCTGCTTGCAGCTAATTATTTTGCATAGACTATTTGTTGTTACAGCTGGTGCACTACAAGAACCTATCCAACCGGCAGGTGCATAACCCTACTTGCAGCTAATTATTTTGCATAGACTATTTGTTGTTACAGCTGGTGCACTACAAGAACCTATCCAACCGGCAGGTGCATAACCCTGCTTGCAGCTAATTATTTTGCATAGACTATTTATTGTTACAGCTGGTGCACTACAAGAACCTATCCAACCGGCAGGTGCATAACCCTACTTGCAGCTAATTATTTTGCATAGACTATTTGTTGTTACAGCTGGTGCACTACAAGAACCTATCCAACCGGCAGGTGCATAACCCTGCTTGCAGCTAATTATTTTGCATAGACTATTTGTTGTTACAGCTGGTGCACTACAAGAACCTATCCAACCGGCAGGTGCATAACCCTGCTTGCAGCTAATTGCTTTGCATAGACTATTTGTTGTTACAGCTGGTGCACTACAAGAACCTATCCAACCTACATGTGCATAACCCTGCTTGCAGCTAATTATTTTGCATAGACTATTTGTTGTTACAGCTGGCGCACTACAAGAACCTATCCAACCTGCATGTGTTTTCCCACGTTTTTCTCAGCAAAAAGGGAGCGTTAACCCAGACTGTATTTCACAGCTATAGACTGCCGGAGCACCATTGATTCAAGCAAGACCGGCAGGTTTCATATTTAGGTCTCTCAATTGTTTTTTTGGTAGAGTAAAGTTCTGCAGGAATTGTGGTTCTTGTTGGTGTCACATTGCTTGCCAGCTGGGGTCACCGGTAGATGACGGGGAGGTAATAAATAAATACCTTGTCATTGAATAGTGTAATTAATTTCATTCCATCTGTAAATGGTAAATATCTCCTGTCATTTGTTGTTAATTATTAACAAATAATAAAATTGCGTTGCACCTTCCCTGACTGGTCATTGTGTCTGCAAAAGGGGAATTCAGGCTTGCCTCTCTGTCACGGTGTGTCCTATCTGAACACGGGGAAATCGGCCACCGAAGCAATCCGAACACACCTGAACCTGGTGCTAGTGGTGCAGCACTGTACAAACCAGTCAGTACATCACATAAAAAATAGTTTTGAAGCCACTGCAACCTCCTCACCAGACAACTCCTGCTTACCTCCATGGATATAAATGTAGATATCCTTGTGACCACCTTTGTGTTCATTATCATTCTCATCACCGATGGTTATAGTTAGCACATTTGTAGCACTCATGGGTGGACTCCCGCTGTCCGTTATAATCACATGGAGATGAAACTCTCTCTCTCGTTCTCGATCAAAGCCTCTCTGAGTCTGAACTGAGGCCGTGTTATCACCATGATCCACCAGAAGGAAGTCAGAAAAGTTCTTTTGGTCAGCAGACAGAGAGAAATGAAAGGGTGGGCCGTTCTCCGGCGAGTCCAGATCTACAGCGTACAATAAACTTGAGCTCTTGTTCACGCGTATAGTCTGAGGCCAGGGTGCATTCTCCCAAACTATAGGCTTATATACGCCATCAAACATCGGACCGTTATCATTGACATCCAGCAGGTCAAGAAACACAGTCGCTGTGCCAGTTTGTACCGGAGAACCCTCATCAGTTGCCAAAATAACAAGAGCATATTGAGAAAGGACTTCACGGTCCAGGGATTTTGTTACCATAACAGTGCCAACTTGGTCAACAGAAAATTCACCAAGAGCATCAGAATCGGGTTTAATACTGTAGGTGATTTGTCCATTTTTCCCGGAATCGGCATCAGATGCGTTGACTTGTGTGATTACACTCCCTACAGTTATATTTTCATAAAAAGGGACCAGGTGCACCACTGAAGGACTGAAGACGGGAGAGTGGTCATTGCAGTCTTGTAACTCAATCAAACACTGGGAAGTGCTGGAGAAATTTAGATCTTCCACTTTGATTGTGAGGTTGAACCAATGCTCTTGGGGGTTCTCATAATCCAATTTTTTTTTTAGTTTTATCTCCGCCTGGTGATTTTTCCTAGTGTTTTCAATGGAAAACTTCTGATCTGGATCTCCGTCAATGATGCTAAAGGTTAGCAAAGCGTTGTCCCCGATATCCTTGTCTGTTGCGAACACCTGAAGGACATTAGAGTGGACTTCACTGGACTCCAAGATGACGGCAGTACAGGTCTCTGGAGTAAATTTTGGGCCATTGTCATTAATGTCTAAAATTGTGACTGTTGCTGTACCAGTGGTGGACAGTCCACCACCATCTCGAACTTCAACCACAATGAAGAAGTAGTCATTCTCTTCTCTATCGAGATTACCATGAGCTGTGTAAATGGTACCAGTGTTGGGATTTATGGCAAACATCTCCAAGCTCGACAAACTTGATGGATCAGGCAGTATGGAGTAGGTCAATATAGCATTTAGACCCTGATTTTTATCGTCTAGATCTATGGCAGCCATTTCCATAACTGAGGTGTTTGGTGGTGCATGTTCTACCACGCTAGCATTGCAAATGTTCAAAGGACAGATGAACTTTGGGGCATTATCATTTATATCCTGTACATAAATTATTACATCCGTGAATCCTGTGAGTCCATCACCTCCATCATCAGTAGCCAGTGCCACAAATCTCCAAATTGCATGTACCTCGCGGTCCAGGGTCTCCAAAGCAAAGATACTTCCTGTCTTCTCATCGATGGTAAATATATTCTCGGCACCGGTTCCATGTAGAGAGTACTTCAAACCTCCATGTTCATCGTGATCTGGATCAGTGGCTGAAACCTGGGCAGCGATAATAAGAAATATTAAGTAAAGTGAAAACAGTTTATTGAATATAGTTTCAATTTATGCATTGGATTCTTCCCATCTTCAGATAACCAATTTATTGTTCAACATTTGCCCTCTTGCGACTTTTGTATCCCTTTCCTACTGCCACAATAACACAGGTTTATTGACGGGTCTATCCAGGCCACGGGTCGGTGTAAAAGGGCCCAATGAAAAATGACCTGGGTCGAGTAGCCCAGGAAACCCGATCTGTATTAACGGTATTGTGTAAATGGCGCGACCCGGGCTATACGACTCGGGTCACGCAAAAAAGCTGCAGTCACCAACCACTCTTTTATGACATCAACTTTGTGAGCCTGAAAAAGGCCATGTTTAAGGGCATGCACAGGTTTGTATGGCAGACCTGGGTTTAGTGTAAACAGGGCTGACTCTCGAATAACCCATGTCCAAAGTACTGTATATACGGGGTCTGACCTGGGTGGGAACTGTGTCGGACCCAGGTTTTGGCGGAACAGGAGTATTATATTGTGTCTTTATATTTAAGGAAAGTTGCTACTCCTCTTGCCCAGGAATGTGACCCAGATCTGAATTGTATTTAGAGAGCAACTTTTTTTTGTAGGACAATAAAAAAAAAGACAATTCTGCCTGATGATATAATGAAATGGCTAATAGGCACAGAGCACAGCTGGGAAAAAAAATACAATCATAGAGTGCAAGTAACAGTCCTCCTAACCAATAAAGTAAAATAAACTGCGAGGAAAGTCCCTCTGGGTAACCATAAATTAGATCTACTTTGATTATTCAAGATAAATGGCGATCAGTTGCCGGGAAATATGTTCATTTTCAAAAATACATTGCAAGTCTTATTATTACATTTTATGTATACGGCGCCACAAGTGCTCCGCAGCGCCGTACATACAGTAAAGGGTACACAGAACTTTACATTACAATACAGTAACCAAATTATAAACAGAACACAAGTAACAATGAGCAACACAATGCTCCATACACAGTACAGCTGGGAAGGTGAAGGCTGTCATAGAAGTGCTAGAGAAGAAGGCTGTGAGACAGTGAGGAGGAGGACCCTGCTCCTAGGAGCTTACAATCTTGGGGAGGTGAGTTCTAGATGGACGTCGAAGTTGTACTGCGCACTTGATTCTTTGTATTATACAATAAACCCCTTGTCAGGGTCAGAGGCTAAATGGGACAAATCTTAAAGGAAAAAAAGTCTCTGCCCAAAATGCCATTGGCTGCTTAACACGCACAGTATGCCAGGATTAGACAGGAAGTGGTAGTGCGCACAGGATGTGATGTCATGACCCAACACTTCTATCTGTAAGTGCATAGTTATGCTGCACTATTATATGCAGATTGTGGGTTAAGTGATCCTGAAAGAGAATCGATAAACCTAATTAGGGTAATCAAATCCAACTAGAGAAGCCCCATCGTGGAGATGGCAAATGACCGATTAAACACAATAGAAATCTAGAGTAATAAATCAGGCCGGCAGACACCGGAGTTTACATTTCTAAGTAACATTAATATATGTCATGGTCACATTTAGGTCAGTCGCCCGCCCTGCGGGTACACACCTGCAGAACGAAGGTCGGCAGCTCGGCCAGTTCCTCTGTTACAACTCCCCTGTACTCATTCAGAGAGAAGACGGGGGCTTCGTCATTTTGGTTTAAGACATTGATGGTCACCGTAGCATAATCCTCCCACTTCCCGTCCGACGCCAGCAGGGTGAGGACATAGACCTTAATGCCTTCGTAATCCAGGGGGTGGACAATCAAAATGGATCCGGTTTCTGGGTTCACATCCAGAACACCCCCAATGTTCCCCGCTGTGATTTGATACCGGATGTTCGCGTTCATGCCTGCAGAAGAATACAAGGTTGTAGTGGGTGCGGATTGATAGACAGTAACCAGATAAGACACCAGAAGATAGAAAGTGAATGGTTGACAGGGACAAAAGGTCGACAGGGTCAAAAGGTATATGGTAGACAAATACTTAGGTTAACGGTCAAAAGGTTGACAGTTAAATGGTCATCATGGACTTAGGTTGACAGGGTCAAAAGGTCGACACAGAAAAGGTTGATATGGTTTTTTTTGTCATTTTAACCCTAACCCTCCCCCTAGTGCCTAACCCTCCCACAACTGCCTAACCCTAACTCTCCCACTGGTGCCTAAACCTAACCCTACCCCTCCCTGTGGTGCCAAACCCTAACCCTCCCCCTGGTGCCCTTCCCTAACCCTCCCCCTGGTGCCTAACCCTCCCCCTGGTGCCTAATCCTAACCCTCCCCCTGGTGCCTAACCCTAACTCTCCCCCTGGTGCCTAACCCTAACCCTCCCCGTGGTGCCAAACCCTAACGCTTCTCCTGGTGCCTAAACCTAACCCTCCACCTGGTGCCTAACCCTCCCCCTGGTGCCTAACCCTAACCCTCCCTCTGGTGAATAACCCTTACCCTCCCCCAACTTCCTAACCCTCTCCCTGGTGCTTAACCATAACCCTCCCCCTAGTGCTTTACCCTAACTCTCCCCCTAGTGCCTAACCCTAACCCTCCTCGTGGTGCCTAATACTAACCCCCCCTGGTGCCTAGCCCTACCCCCTCCCCTGGTGCTTAACCCTAACCCTCCACTGGTGCCTACCCCAAGACCTCCCGCCAGAAGGTGCCACTGGTACCTAACTCTTCCCAGGTGCCTAACCCTTCTCTGGTGCCTAACCCTAATGCTCCCCTTCTGCAACCTAACCCTCCCCCTCCCCCAAATGCTTAACATTAACAATCATGAAAAATCGTGAAAAGCCATGTGTCAACCTTTTCTGCGTCAACCATTTGTATGTTGAACTTTGACCATGTCAACATTTTGACCCAGTTGACCTTCTGACCCAGTCGATCATTTACCTGACGACTTTTTGATCTGTCGACCTATTCACTATCTACCTGGAAGCCTGACCTAAAGAAATCCCGACTGGAGCTAGTAAGTAGTTTAACCCTCCCCTCCCCCCCTAACCCTAACCCTCCCTTAGTGGTGCCTAACCCTAAAACTCTGGGGGTGGTGCCTAACCCAAAGTCCCCCCGGGGGTGCCTAAACCTAACTCCCCCTTCCCGTCCCCTAAACCTAACCCTCCCAGGGGGGTGCCTAACCCTAACCCCCCCTTTCCCTAGCCTAACCCCAACCCTCCCCGGGGGGCGCCTAAACCGAACCCACCCCCCCCCGCGGCTAACAGCTAGACTGGCCAGACTTACCTTGTTCGGGAGTTATGCTAGCTGGATTCCGATGTCGGGTTTAAGATAGGAGTTGGTATTTCGACACCTATCTTAAGACCCGTGCCTGGCATTCACTGTCGGGATTTAGACCGGCGGCATTCAGTCCTCTGGTCACCTAACTACATTCCGTCTACCTTCTGGTCTCTAATGACTGTCTATCTATCATCCGCATACCGTTGTAGTACAGTCAGGACTATTAGTCATAGCAAAAAGCACTTGCAGCAAATAGAATGAATACAATCTTAGCCAATATATCTAAATTGTCTTATGGCCACATGAATAATTAAATATATAAAGCCATTCTTACATGCTGCAGTACTGGGACTGAATTTGGCACATTTAACACAATTTTTCCCCCTAATTTGGACCCCAATTGTACATAGGCCCTGATTCAGAGCCGCTCGCTCTGAATCAGGGCCGGTCTTTTTTTTTTTTGGATCGGCCTCTTGGCCGCTCGCATAGCTGTGGGTGACCACCCACAGCTATTGCGAGCGGCCATGATGATGGTCGCGATGGTCAAGACCATCGCGACCATCGGCCTTGTGACGAGACCCTTGTGGTAGGGTCTCATGGCCGCAAGCCCCAGAGAGATTTCGGCTCTAACAGAGTGATGTTAGTGGGGCCGCCCCCAAACAGTAGGCGTTCTCATGGGAATGCCTCCGTTTGGGCAGCCATCCCCCCTACCGCCCACCAAAGGGGGCGTGCTGTCACTCAACATCGACAGCACGCCCCCTTTGGTGCGATACCCGGAGCAACGGATTGCCCGTCGTGCGCATGTGCTGTGGGCCACCATCGACCCGGTTGCGAGCGCTCAGCGCTTGTGACCGGGTCTGAATCAGGCCCTCAGATAACATAGTTACACTGGCCACACGCTCCTGATTAGTAATGGATGCTACATAGGGCTGAGATTTTGTTCATAAATCCAATCGCTGCCTCTTTTTGTCACCCCCGTTCAGTAAGATGAACATAGGGCCTGATACAGAACGGATCGCAATCGCAGCACACGCGCAGTCTGGCTTACACGCTTACGCAATGGCTAACAATCGCTCAATCTGCGTACATAGTTGCATTTGCAATCGCTGCTGAATCAGGCACTGCTACATCAGAAAGTATTAGGAGCATCGGAGATCATTAGGAGCATTAGGAGCATCGGAGATCATTAGGAGCATCGGAGATCATTAGGAGCATCGGAGATCATTAGGAGCATCGGAGATCATTAGGAGCATCGGAGATCATTAGGAGCATCGGAGATCATTAGGAGTATTAGGAGTCTGATTTACAGGAAATAAAATATTAATGCAGCAGAGTTTGAGTGAGAAAATATTAACTGAGTTTTCCAGGAAAATTGGGACTCACACTAGCCGCATGTGCAGGTAACTAGTCACCATTACCGGTCTCCCAAATTCAACTCCAGCACTAACTGATTGATACTATGTGTATAACAAGACTTCTATGAAAATTATAATTATTATTTCTATAATACAGAGTGTGAGATTGGCATTATATTGTACTTTGACCACAATACAAGGATATATATAATAGGAACAATTCAGTTTTTTATTTTACTGGCTATAAAGCACTGTATTACAGATGTGTCTTCATACATCTAGCCTCCTTGCGCTTAACAGCCCTGCTAGTCGCACCATGCCGTGGCGTGACTCGGTAGCACCGAGCGTCTTTTCACCTTCAAATGCGTCATATTTGCACAGCGATGCGAACAGATAGCACAAGCAGCTTCTGCTGAGTAAAATGATATGCAGCATGTCTATGTTCCGTGTGTGACTGCGGGTGTATCTGTATGCGACATGCTACGTTACAGTGTCATAGTTATAGTGTGCGAATAAGATGCATTTGAAGGTAAAAAGTCGCATACAGAGCTCCCTCATGTGTAGCGCGACTTGTAGTGCACAGATGATAGATGCATGTGGACACATCTGCATATGGCAATGAGAAGCTGTGGACTCAAACTTTTGTATTGACTAAGAACGTTCCTAAGCCTTAATCGGGATGTAGTTAGCAGACCGGCAGATGGGACGCCTACTGTATCTTAATTCCGACGCCAGAATCTATACAGACGCCATCCAGAATGAGGTAAGCGGGGGCGTTTTATTTGTTAGCCGCAGGGGAGAGTGTTAGGTTTAGACAGCATAGCGGGGTTAGGGTTAGATCTTGTGGGGGGGGTAAGGTTAGGCACCCCTAGGGGGGGATAAGCACACTTAGTGCAGGGGGGGGTAGGTACCACTGGGGGTATTAAGGTTAGGCACTAAGGGGGGAGGCTTAAGTTTAGGCACTAACGGGGAGGGTTAGGCTACACGAAAGGAGGGTTACGGTTAGGGGGAGAAGGGGGGAGGGTTAGTATACTTACCCGACCCCTGTGGAGACACCAAGCATCAGAATGCTGCTGTCGGTATTTTGACAGGAGGCATCCCGACTGCCGTTATTACATTCCCATTCCCCTTGAACCCGTACACATGGTGGTAGAAAGACTGACATTTTCTGATAGAGCTGGCGCCAGCAAGTTTAAAAGCCAGCAGTAAGTGAATATGGGAAGATCAAAGCAGCTCGATAAACCCCACAAGGGTGAAGGTGTAAAGCCAATTCCAAGTAACTGTCAGTAAGAGGAACATGAGAACGGGGTACGTGTATGTTATACAGGTAGGATGTCAGTTTCCTTTTACCGAAAGCATGGAGCTCCAGGTGTATTTCTGTGTAAGCTTCATGCAATAACCCACATACTTAATACTAGAAAAAACATAATGAATTGGGGCTAATGTGAAAGTTACGTAACTTTAAGGGACCAGAGGACATTAGCTGAGGGTTATAATCTTGAACCTTTAAGTAGAAAACAAAGAAAAATATAATAACATAAACATCATAAAGTTGGATCCCCCCAACTTAACGCCACCTTCATCTGGGTCATCAGCGCTCACGGTAACCACGACGGATCCGACATCCTGATCCTCATCCACGTTGGCGTAATAGGCGCTCCGAGTGAAGGACGGCTGGTTATCGTTGACATCGCTGATAAAAATGCGCACGTACGCCGTGTCTAGAGAGACAAGAGGCAGGAAATTAAAATACTTGAATGAGCCACTTATGTCAGCTACAATTCCTTGGCCTGCCGAGACGAGCGGTAAATGAAAACTAATATGCAGACGATACAGGAACAAACCCCCGAGGCTGGGAACAATTTATACAGCCGCATTATTCCAGAAGCTCTTGAAGATGAAATGAACGTCATCATCAATTCCCCTCAACAGTTAACATGGGTAGAACTGATTCCTGGTGTCAGGGGCTTTTTATTTTGGGTCTAATGCCCCAATAATACCATTGAGACAGAATAATTTCCCTCGATTTCCACATCATCTTCCCTCGGCAGCTCCAGACGGATATAGCTGCAGCTAAACAAACACCATTATATATTCACAGTATTTATCTGTATAGCCTGCAGCCCAGTGTGGTCTAGATTTACTTTGCTGTCTGCAAGTATATATTTTATTATTAGTAACGTCATTACAGGAATGCAAGTTCTATACATTCCAGTTATGCCATTTTAATGGCGTCTTTAAGACGAGTGCGGTTTAAGCCTTTTTTTCCACTCGTAATGAATGCCATTGGCAAAATCAACCCCCTCCCAACCTCAGCGTTATTAAAGGAAATATCCACTCATTGTTTTTAATGCCCCAAACTGATGTGATTTGCAAATTATTGTTTTTTTTTTTTAATCTTATCCTAACAGCCTTTTGGTAGAAATAGAGCATGTTAACGCTTTTTGTTTTCTATAGCATAGAGAGGCGCAGGAAGGACCTGCCTAGAATCTCTCCTCCCTAGCCTTAACCCCTATATAGGAGTGGAGAGCTGGGTTTTTCTCTCTCCCAAAACCTATTCACTGCTCAGTTATCCACTAGGGGGCGATATGGGTCGCCCAGGAGAGCCCAAGGGCCCACCAGCGAATATTATAGTCATGACCAACTCCCAAAGATATTATAACATTAAATTCCATCTTATAATAATATAGCACCGTGCCCAGCCCCCATAACGATATAATAACCAGCAATTACCAGATTAATCTCAACAACCAACATCAATGAATTATAATACGTCTGGCCGTGCCAGCTCACAAAATGTGCAGCGACCTTTTAGTTTATTATAATGGGCACTAACCGCCAAATTCACTGTGACACAACCTCTCATTCATTATAACGCATGCATAACTCACCTCCACACTTCCCGCAGCATCCAGCCAAATTCACGGCAACACACCGGTGAACACGGTAATCCACGATGTGCATTTATAACGTATCAAACATCAATTAATCTGGTTGGTCATTACTACATAGGCAAACGAAGGGGGTTTCCGGTTGCCTGGAAACCCCCCTCCCCAGCCTACACCATGACCACAATAGAAATAGTAATATAGAATTTTACTAGAGCTGCATGTGCTTCTCAGTATCACAAATTAAATAATTAACACCAACCTGTGGATCTTTTAACATACATCTGTGCACCAACTGGGAGATCTGGAAAACATGCACTGTTAGGGGTGCACTGCTATAGACCATCAATATGGTTAATTATTAATACCATATAATAATACACTATCCAGTGCATAACGAGGCCAATATGTACATATATGCCCAGGGTAGTGCTGGGTTCTTCTGCTGCTCCCCCAGACTCCCGGATTTGCTCCAATGCTCTGGAATGGAGCCCACATCTGAAATTAAAACATTCAGCTCATATATAATGGCTCACTGTGATCACTGGTCCTGTGTATGCTGGAATTATCATGACACGCTATACACTATGTATGACACATATTAAAGCTGGTTAAGTGCTAATTATGCCCTCTTCATGGACTGGGCACACTCGCTCTAAAGTCAAGCAATTGGAAACCCCCCTCTAGAAATCCTGCATTTGCCACTGTACTAGGTGTACATATGGCCTATTAGATTCAGAACTCTTTGCAGTGCTACAGTAATTGTCACTTGTGCCACTATTTGCACTATAGTGAGAAAAGATAAAACACCTTTCTCACTAATTGTAACCATTTCCATGCCATGCTGATTTACTAGATCTCACCTCCCCATTTTGTCACTTTACACCCTTGGGCCTATTTAAGGAGAGATTTATCAATCATTCTAAAAAGTAAAAGTCAATTTCGAGAGTGCACTTTATAAATGACAGCCAGAAGCCGATTGGTTGCTATGGGTAACGCCTCCACTTTGGAAGATTTGATAAATCTCCCCCTTAACAACATAGTAGAACGATGCAGAATGTCATACAGGGGCCTACAGCAACCAATTATATGCCAGATTCTAGCAGTCTAGTTTTAGCGCACAGACAACAGCCGACGTCCGATTGGTTGCAACGGCTCAGGACACGTCTCACTTGCGCTAGTTAATAGGCACTGCTTATTGAGCCCTACCACCATCTCTAATAGCAACTCAGAGAGAGCGCCTCAATTTGTGTATTTCTGTGTTATATTTGCTTCAATCAATAATTACTAAGTGTTTTCTGTCTGAAATATGTTTCTGGAATGGAAGAAGAGAAAAAAAATGAAAGAAAAGAAGATTAATATGTACCTATTGAGGCGCGGTGAATTTACAATGCGCCGCGTGCTTCCTGCGGTACATTGAGTTAGCCTGAAGCGTACATCTTTGGAGCTCTGAATTAATCCTTGTACTAGAGTATATATTTAGGTTTATAATTTATTTCCAATTACTTGAAATGGACGCACTGCTCACAGCACCCCCAGGCTATAATACACACTCTACCCACATTTTTCCTTTACCGTAAGAACCTAACTGGACTTAGAGGGCCCGTGTCAGAGTTAGACGAGATTCCGAACGCGGAAGGATCTCCAAAAACTTTTTTGCAAACTGCTCATGCGCCGCGACCGGTATACGCAATTCTGAGTGATTTAGAGTCAGCCTCATCTCACATAGGACCTCATTCAGAGTCGGTCGTTAGGTCCGCTCTCTCGTAAGGGAAAAGGGGCCGGATATGCAAATGAAGCACTCGCAAGTTGCGTCGCTAAGATGGGATCGTTAGCTGGACGAGCGAGGGTAACAAGCGGCCGTAAGACTAAAAACACGCCCCCTTCTCGTTCGCATTACACGTCATCTCCGGGCATATAAGGATTAATCTAGACCATCGGGAACCATCGGAGCTGGTCGTAGAGCTTAAGGTTGACCATACCCTCTCTTAAGCACTACGATCTAGTCAGTGTAAAAACCTCCCATGTCACATGTGCCATGACACTACTTAGTCAATTATGCACTCCCATAAAACGCCGTTCGCATAGTCAGGCACGCCTGCGTTTGGATCTCCACTCCCCCGTTCACAAGCACCTTCCCCTGTTACCACCCACAAACGCCTCATTCTGTCACTCAAACTACCGACCTGGCTGAGTTCAAGGAGAGAGAAATTTCTGATCGCAATAGCTAGTTTGTAAACTTTGTACACGCACATTGTGAATCTTACGAATGCGCAGTTTAGCGAACATCGCTGGGTACGACCGAGCGGCCGCTTACGACCGACTCTGAATGAGGTCCATAGTGCTGAATGGAAGTCACTGGGTGGTGAAAGAGTGTTTGCACGTATTATAAATGTCCTGTGGGCATGTCGTGGGCACCTAGACAAAGTTGCAACTATTCTATGTCGATCGAATGCACAGATTTGTCTGATTTTGCAAGTAGAGTGCCGGACGGCGGCGTGGTCGCACTCAGAATACAAGCATGTGTTCGCACGGGATTTCTGATGGCCGGAAGCGAACGCAGTACGCTGTGCGATGCAAAATCAGGTCCAGAAGGGACGTCTGGATCTCCATGAAAATATGGGCAAGTCTGACAAGATACTATGAGGAAAATTACTATCACACCTACCGGAGTTGGGCTGTCCATGTTTTCCAGGTCGAGCGGACTCAGAACCGTCAGACGACTTCACCTCCAGCAGGTAGGAGGTCTTAATCTCCCGGTCGAACAGTGACGCGGTGTAGATGCTGCCTGTCTGGGGGTCTATGTGGAAGAGAGCGTGGTCTCCGCTGCGATCTTCCAGAATAGAATAAGTGATCTGAAAGATAACAAAATGAAAGCATGGGGAGGGGCAGGATTCAGGCCTCTGAATGTAGGAACTCTAATCAACAGGACACAAAGATTCTGTGACATGCAACGTAAACATTTTTAAAATGAGCGCGCTATGCGAACGGACCACAATCTATTAAAAAAAAAAATTATAATAATAATAAGTGCTACTACCAATACATTTAATATATCAAAACTTACAAAGACTAAAAATAAATTTGTGATAGTGGTTTCATTACGTGGGGGGGATAGAAAAGACAGAGGACTTACAAAAGTAAGACCGCAGCCAGTAGTCTATAACGAGGAAGGGGGTGGGTGAGCAGGGGGGGAACCACGCAAATAATCCCTACAACCCAAGGTGCGCCTGTGTTAACCATACCATGTAAAAGTTATTATTGATTTGATATGCTTAAAATTAGGGATGTGCAGGCTCGGTTCTACCCGGTTCCGTTCGTTTCTTTTTCCCGAATCTTATTGGGTTTCAGCTGTCACGAGTTTTGGATAGCCAATAAGATTCGGTAAAAAAAAACGAACGGAACAGAGTAGAACCGAGCCTGCACATCCCTACTTAAAATATGAAGTTTAGGGGCTGCCCCTCTCTTTCAAGTGTCCCTTGAAAGAGAATAAATATAATAATAACCATAAGTCTAAATAAATATAATAATAACTAAATAAATATATTAATAACCATATGTCTAAATAAATATAATAACTAAATAAATATAATAATAACCATAAGTCTAAATAAATATAATAATAACTAAATAAATATAATAATAACCATAAGTCTAAATAAATATAATAATAACAACTAAATAAATATAATAATAACCATAAGTCTAAAATGTAAAGCCACTACAATGTATTTCCCTACTAGTTGTTGACGCTTGCCCTTAGATTAGGGGATCCCAGAATGATTATCATGCCGTTCAGTGGGACCCAACGTTTCTGTATAGGAGAACATACTGGGGGAAGGTTTTGAAAATGTTCACAGGTAACAATGGAGAAACAGACATCTTTATTTTAA
The DNA here is from genome assembly GCA_031769625.1 of Taudactylus pleione. Lineage (NCBI taxonomy): Eukaryota > Metazoa > Chordata > Amphibia > Anura > Myobatrachidae > Taudactylus > Taudactylus pleione. The sequence goes on from JAUIMM010000883.1 coordinate 1,360,003, forward strand.
ACTCTACTAGGAATCGGGTTTGTGTCTACGGGATATGTTTACTAAAGTGAGAGTTTATAGAAGTGGAGCTGTTGCCCATAGCAACCAATCAGATTCTAGCTATTATCTTCTAGAAAGTGCTAGTTAAATGTTAAGTAGAATGTGATTGGTTGCTATGGGCAACATCTCCACTTCTGAAAACTCTCACTTTAGTAAATTTACCCCCTATATCTCTACTCCGTCAGACCCGTTAGTACAAACATCCGCCAGTAATACGATTATTAATCATGTTTCTATAATATTATGTTCAAGTTCTCAGTTTCATATTCATTATATTTTGTTTTTAACAATAATGTGCATCATTTTCAGTCCTGTGTTTACAAGAAAGTACCTTATCAGCCCAGGCTCAAGGATCGCAAAGGAGAACAAATTGGGGCCAAAGGAGGTGAAGAATCTTAGGACAAGTAATGCGGGTGATACAGGTTAACGAGAGTACATAACTACGAAAAACCAAAAAAGACTGCTCTAATTTGAAAATAAACTACTGGACCGTGAGATGGCAGAAAGACAACAACAGTCAGGGCTTCTTTTGTTATCAAACAATCATTTTATATTAAACACATTCAATACAGTTGACCATATATCACATTTAAAAAGTGACAACATTTTGTCACTTTATATATAAATAACTTGATACTAAAAACGGAACTACTGGATCTCACGGTCCAGTAGTTTATTTTCAAATTAGCGCAGTCTTTTTTGTTTTTTCATACTTTGCTTTGTACCAGGTAATCACAATCCCTGGATATTAGATGTGCAGCTACCAGTCACCAGTCACTTTGTTTCCACAATCAAAAAAGAATTGATTTTTGTTTATTTATGGTTTATTAGCGCCGGGGTCATTGGTTTGTTTTGAGGGTACATAACGCCTTTATTTTAAAGAAAGCTTCATTAAAAGACAAAAATGATTTAGGAATGAAAGAAAACTATGCGCGGGGATGGGATGGAGATGAGTCTACACTTACAGAATGATTAGATGACGACCACAATTTGTAGTATAGTATATATTGCTGTATATACCCGGCTCGTAGAACAGTTATGAGCTAATGATATGAGACGCAGATGATTGGGGCATTGGAAACAGAGGCTTATGTTCGGAGATTCTTACATTTATTACATTGTATTCGTGCATGTAAAAAATTGGATTTCCAATAGAAAGTGAGTCTGCTTGGTCGCAAATGGAACATTATTCAACCTCATAGCAAAAGTATCATTCTGATCTAACCATAATGCGCTAAACCACGTGCGGGCTGGTACTGTCGCTCACCTAAAAATAGTCACAAAATGGCATTTGCGCTACAAGTTTGTATTTTGTGCACAGTGACCCCGGGATTGTTTGTGAACTTTTTAAATTATGAACGAGCAAATAAGATTATCTTTATGTAGTAATAAACACAATTAATAAAATAAATAATAATTTCTCAATTTATAGAGTTTATAAAAACAAAAATACACACACGCACACAAAAGTAAAAAAAAAAAAAAAACTAGGTTCAATATACAGTGAATAATTACCTCCCCATTAAGACCTAGGTCTTGGTCTGACGCAGAGACTTGAAGTACAAAGGTTCCCAACTCAAGTCCTTCGGTCACCGACGCCTCGTATATGGAGGAGCTGAAGAACGGGACGTTATCATTTACATCTGCAAGTTCAACAAAGTAACTCAGTGTTCAGCCTACAAGCCAACAAAGACCCCAGCGCTAAGTGATGGTGATGGTACCTCCCGACCTTACCGGTGACATTAATGTAGACTGTAGTGAAAGCAGCTAAAGGGACAGGAGCCACGTTCTGAGCCCGGATTTTCAGGATGAAATTCTTGGTTGTCTCATAATCTAGGTTTTCTGCCACCAGCACGGAGGCGGAGCCGTCCTCCCGGTTCATGGTCAGGTAAAAGCGCACCGGCATGTTGCTCTCCGGCACCAGTCCCTCTTCCAAGTTGTAGGTCACCCGAGGGTCCCCATAGAGTAACGTCGCTTTAACAACCTGTGCAGAAATGACGGACATGCCGCAGTATTAGTATAATTTACAGGACATCTCCTCCCACAATGGGTATACGTTCAGAATGCTGACATGGGCCCGTATTCAATATGGAGCGAAAAGCCGTTTTCGCATGTTTTTGGCGAAGACTTTTCGCCGATGAAGTCATTTTGCCAGACGGAACAGTATCGCCGTATTCAATTTGAAAGACTAGGCGGAAAGTCAATGTAATAGGTGAAAAAGTTTCGTCTATGAACAGCAGGCGGAAAAAAGTGCAGAATTGGGGTTTTGGGGTGCAACGTGAGGTTGCGGGAACCCCAGTGCAGCCTTCAGACAGTGCCCCAAAGGTAAACTGTGTCAAAAATGTAAAAAAAAACCACTTAACACTCCAAAAAAATCACTTTGAATTTGGTGGCGAAAAAAAAAAATGTTGCGGGACAAAGTTAAAAACTAGCAAACTTGACTCTGGGGGAGGGGGGGTCCCCAAGTATGCCCCAGGTGTTTTTTTCATTGCAGGGGCTTGCGGCAGGTGGATTTTTCACGTTTTTTTTTATTTAACTTTAGCAACTTTAAAATATGCTGACCCCTATTTTAAAGTACCCCAAATTTGCTGGGATAAGTTATTTTCTGCAAAAAAACTCCTGAATACTATTCTGCACCACGTATAGAAAAACGCTATTTAGCAGCTATTCAGCCCGTTTAAAAACACCAAATACCTTCAGCAAGCCAAATCAGGGGGTATCATAGCTAACCCCCATGTCAGAGCATCTTTTGGGGGGTGTCAGGCTGATTTCCCAAAATCGGACTTGACTTTCCGCCTGTTCAAGTTTCGCCCTTGTTGAATACGGGTAAAGCGAGGACGGCCGCAATACTTTTCCGCCTACAAAACATGCGATGTAGGCGAAAAGTCCGGGAGGCGAAAAAGTATCGCGGGTCCGCTCAAATTGAATACGGCTCATGGGCGGAAGGTCGACACTGAACATGTCGACATTGTGAATGTCAACAAGCACAATATCAATGCCCAATTATTCCCAATTTTAGGATTAGGAATAGGCTGTGAGTGAGGTTAGGATTAGGTTTAGAGTTAGCTAAGAGCCCTATGGAAATCTCATGGTCGACATGCCAAACGTCGACATTCTGGCAATGCCAACATAGTGAATTTGACATGTTGACCTCTCATCAAAGTGGACATACTGAGTTCTGACACTCAGACCATGTCGACTTTCTCAACATTCATGTTTTATGCCACATTCAAAAAATTTATGTTTTACTATTTAGTAAAAGGGCCACCTGCAACTTCCCTCCACTATTAGGAGGAGACAGAACCGAAGCCGTGCGCGAGACGTTACTGATTACCGGTCATCTTCCACCCCGAGGATTGGTGCATACATATATATATTTATATAGATTGATCTTTGTGTGTATGTTCCGTATGTCTATATTGTCTTAGTATGCCAGTATTAGGCACCCCCATATATGGTACTGTATAGAGATACATGATTTTCTTTTATAAAATCTTTTTTGCAATGTTTTTATTGTTCCACCTGTAAACATAAAATATTTTACAACTATAATAAATTAGGAACATCCCTTTTTACCTATATGTAGAACACAAAGACCATAAAAGTTAATATAAGAAAATTATGATTATTATTCTTAAACAGTTTCCCCCTAAAATAAGCTGCCCCCTCCCCGTATTTGCCTGTGCAGTAAATAACGCCCAAGTCTGTGCATAAAAAGCAGAACATAATACAAACCGAAATCTTAAAGGCAGCATTAAGATGTCAGAGCGCAGAGCCGAGAGCTGCATCATTTAAAGTAATTTGTTCCGTTCCTAAAATGCTTTTCATGCATTAACAAGACGTGAAATCTGTACTTTCCCCAGACAGGTGTGAACGGCTTGACATGAATATAAGAGAACTCAGTATTGTTCTTTCATTATACACTGTGCTGTGTAATGATACTCCGTGGTGCTGCAGCACTTTCTCGGTTACTTCAGTGGCCTCCTAACATATTGGGGGTCATTGCTGGCCCCCATTGCGGTTCCTGACCCTCTTACTAGGACATTGGTTACAATTTGCTGTAGAAACTGGAAGCAATAGTCCGGATGTGGCAAGAATATTTCCCATTAGAAAAACAGGGGTATTTTATTAGGGATAATGGGCCTGATTCAGACCCACTCGCAAGCGGCTGTCCGCTCGCAAGTGGGTCGATGTTGTGCACTGCGCATGCGCACGACGGCGGGAGCTCCGTCGTGCGCATGCGCCAGACGCGACGAGCGAAGGACTTTCCTTCGCTCGTTGTGTCTGATCAAAGGGGGCGTGCTGTCGATGTTGATTGACAGCACGCCCCCTTTAGTGGGCGTGCCGGGGTGTGCCTCCCTGACGGGGGCGTTCCCAAGGGAACGCCTACCGTCAGAAGCCGGCCCACTGACATCACTAGTGATGTCAGTGGGAGTGATTTTGGCTCTGATAGAGCCAAAATCACTCCGGGCCTTGCGGTTGAAAAACTCAACCGCAGGCTCCGGCTCGCAGTGGTGATGGTCAAGACCATCGCGGCCATCAAACTGCACGCTCGTATAGGCTGTGGGTGGTGACTCACAGCTATATGAGCGTCCAGGAGGACGCTCCATAATTATGGAGGGCGGCCCTCATTCAGAGCTCTGCTCAGAGCGTACGGCTCTGAATGAGGGCCAATGTCAGCCGGCTTCCCGATTGCATACCTTTTATTTGCATACCTTTTATTTGCCGCCTTTATCAAAAATTTTGTAGCTAGAAAAAAAAAAAAAACAGCAAAAAAAAAGTAAAATCCCCAAATCGCCGCCTCTGTGTGTCTGCACATTCTAAATATATTGGTGAAACATCTTACCCGACGTTCAGAGATGATTACTTCTGTAGAGGCAGTAATCCAATCTAGTTCAGAAACAAGCTGGTTCTACAGGCTATAATATAGTACAGTACTAGCAGTAACAGTACTTACAGTATTAGCAGAGAGCAGACTAATGGGGAGAATCGAATTAACAATGAAATAGATAAAAGTTGTAAAACTGGGAGCTGTTTGTGCCGCGTGGATTGGGGTGAACAAGAAATGGGAGGAATTACTGATCACAGGGCGCGACTGTTCTCAATTCTCATCCAGGCGTCTATAACTCTGTTTTACCTACATAGCGTAGAACTGTTAAGTGTTAAAATAACGATATCATAATAAAAGCACATATAATACCATAACCACATACCACAACAGGCGTATCTCTCTGCGTATTCTCCGGGATGACGATTTCATATCTATCTTTTCCCCACACTGGAGGCTGATTCTGGGCGTCAGTGACCCGTACAACCACCTCCACCCGCGTGCTCCGGTTTCCACCATCAGTCGCAATGACTTCTTGCGTTATTAAGGACTTCTAAAGATAAACAATATACATCATTCACACTATACTAGTCCAGACCTCAACCCTGTGAAACCTCTTCGTGCCTTTGTGGGAGATGTATCAAACCTCCTAAAGGGGACAAGTGGAAGCCATAACAGCCAATCAGCTGTACTAAATGATATCAATACTCTGATTGGTTGCTATGGACAACCTCCCCATTCGTCCTCTTTGTGGGCGGTTAGATAAGTCCCCTTAGTCATTTCATTTGAAAGTAAGCAACAATTATTTTGAATGACACAAAACTGCGTAGCGTAGTACTTGACAACATCTTCACAAAGCAACCCCAGAGGGGCCAGGAGAAGGATACAGAGGTGGGAGCTGTGGGGGTGTAATGAATATTTTGGCCCTGCTGTACAATGTGGGGGCATAGAAAGGATGGCGCTAATTCACTGCAAATCTCGCCATCGAGCCCTCGGATTGCCCACCTCATTGGGCAAAGTGGGCGGATCCGGGAAGCTGGCACCTCTATCTCTCTGGAGTCCAGGAGTCTCCTGTACATTTTCGGGAGAGTGGCCAAGTATATCTTCTAAATAACTGAGGGCCCCATTTAATAGCGAGTGATATTCTTGTTATCACTTGTTACTAATCTTACATGGTGCTCCAACCAATCGGATCCTATCTGTCATTTTTCAAACACAGCCTGTAAAGTGACAGTTAGGAGCTGATTGGTTGGAGCACTATTTAAGATTAGTAACGAGTCAGAACAAGAATATCACTTGTTATTAAATGGGGCCCAAATCTCCTGATTCTGACGAGCGGAATTTAGCACTCAGTGATCATTGTTAATTTAGCAGAGGAGATTAACAGTAATGATCATTGTTTTTCATTTTTATTTGTTTGTCTGATTAAAAATATACAAGTGCAAGGAAAGTGACCAACTAAGATGGATAACTCACTGAGGCACCCACCAATATATCCTGGCAGGACAGGATTAGAAGACCTGGGCATTCCGGGTGTTGCACTGCTAGGATCTGGCCATTCAACAATGTCTGCAGCAGATCGTACAAACATCTGTCCTCCTGCAGTAACCCGGGGGGAATGTGAGTAGGACGGACCCTATAACAAGATGTACCCCTGCCTGACTGTGGAGTAAACTGTACATGACAGCTGGAAGGAGCCTCAGAAGTGGCTGCAAGAACCCAGTACAGTCACTGGTTACCAGGCCACCAGCTGTGAGAGCTGGAGATGTCCCGCAGCCCCTTAGAACAAGTGCACCAGCTGCAGATGAGGAGCAGAGTACCTTCTCTTGTAACATGAATTGTTTGTGCCGTACATGTGTCTTTATCGGTCACAAGATCTGCTCATCACACAGCCAGAGACAATCCCAACAGGGCGCAGGAAAGAAATACACACAAGCCTTGGGCGGATATGTCTCTCTGCATTCTGTCATTTATAAGGGAACCACCTCACCCCCCCTCCCCCCACTCACCTTTTATTTTAGTTTTATGAATTTTTAGGATTCTATAGAAAAAAAAACCATAATAAAATTTAAGATAATAAAATGGATTTTATTAACCCAAAATTATTTCTCTGAAGCCTTATTGCGACCAAGAAAGACCCCTAACCCCTTCCCTTTCCCACAAACTTTAAAATTTTAATCAGTTGGCAATGGCATATACTGTAGAACCCAGCCTGTCACCAGCACACAGTGAGGAACACGAGGACGCATGGGTGTCTACATCGGCTAAGAGAGCCGCAGGATTGCCCCCCAAGAAGGGTCCTGACCCACCGCCAAGACATCGAAAGTTACCGTCTATGGTAACCACCACCCCGCCCACACCCCCGTCAAGGTGACGCCGTGCACCAGTACGAGTGAGTCGAACCGCCAGTGAAACACCCACACTCGTGATCCTACCTTGAGAAGCCAGGACCGCACGGGCACCACAGCACAACGCCCCCGGTCCAACACCAGCGCACCCAAGCGACAAGGACACGAGGATCCAGCTGGACCCCTGCCCCACCCACCACACTTACTGGTAAGTGATAAAGTCTAAGCGGGACGCCGCTCTAGCACTGGAACCCCCCCGGACTGTGCATCCACGGAGCCAGCCAGGCTACCACCACCTTGGAACTATTCAACCCCCCCCCCCTCACCAACAGAGTATGGACTATTCCCCTTGGACTGTAACAAGCTTCATATGGTTCTGAGCCCAGGAGGGACTTGCACAAGTACTTCGAGCACTGTCTCTCTTATTTGTAGACTGCAATAAACACCTGTTCACCCTGTATTCACTGTCCAGTATTTATTCACGCCAGCATCACACACCACTCCACACCAGTATAGATTACCACACACAGCCACCCCACCTCACGTGCTTCCCCCGTCTCCCCATCCGCTCGCCCTCCCCTTTCCCCTCCTGTACACCCTCATCTCCCCCACCTTTCCCCCAGTCACCACCATTCCCCACCTACACCTGTGCAGCGCTACCCTTCCAAACCTGTAGAACCGATGACATTGCTGGCAGCACCCTACTGCCAAGGCCCCGGTACCCATCTTGTTGGGCACTGCCAACCGGGTTTTGTAAACTTTTAGATAAAAGGAGGAGGAAATCAAAGTTGGTCCAGGAGTTCCTCCTTCATCCTGGCACCCCGTTATCTCGGCCATGAATTGCGCACATCTACAGAGATCAGCGTAGTGGCAAATTAACCTTTAGCGCTCAGGACAATCTTTTTTTTTAGTAAATTATGTCAATAAAGGAAAACAATGAGCCTGGGAGCCCAGGGGAAGGGGCTTATTGAAAAACAAGCCCCTTTATCACGTACGAGAAGAAGAGCAGAGTAGAAGGGTTTATTTTGTACCCTTACCCGCGATGCCAGCTGGTTGACGTACAGCCACCCTGTTGTCCTGTTGATCTGGAAGAATGGTGGCTCGTCACCAGCCACAGAGTAAGTAAGTGCTGCATTAACACCGTAGTCTTCATCATGAGCGGCGATGTGTAGAAAGCTGGTGCCCACTGGCGTGTCCTCCTTCAGGAAATCTAGGAGAGAGGGAGAACCCACAATTGGAATCTGAGTTAAGGCGTCTGAATGTTTGTTGCAAAGATGTTTTTAAGGTTTACTGGATTGTAATGTAATCCTTAAATACTGGACACACAAGTCACTCAAACATTCGCGGCGTGCCTCCGGGGCAGTCACAGCGCAGCGATGCAGCTCTGCTCATATTGCCGGCCACTCCACAGAGGTGCGCAGACATTTGAGCGAGCGTTGCTTATTGTAAGAATGTGCGCAGCCAGACGCAACGCAGGGAACTGAGGGCCTTATTCAGCAAGGAAAGCAAAGGAGAGAACGCACACACTTTGCTTATGTTTTTGATCTGCGCATACATCACACTGTACGTGCGCAAACTAGCCAGTGCGATCAGGTTTTGGTACCCAGACTACACGCAGCGTGTACAGAGACCCTTCCGATATTTATTGACAGGAAGTGCTGTTTGTGGGTGGTGACGGGGGGGTGGTCAGGCGAACGCAGGCGATATAATGCCATTATAGGGGCATGCATAATTAAGGCAGTGTGGCAGCATACTCAGCCATACCGTAAGCTGTACACAGGAAGCGGACTAAAGGCCTGATTCAGAGCTGAACGCTCTGACCAGAGCGCTCGCTCTGAATCAGGGCCCTCCTCCATGAAAATGGAGCGGCCTCCTGGCCGCTCGTATAGCTGTGGGTGACCACCTACAGCATATGCGAGCGGCCAAAAAGATGGTCGCGATGGTCAAGACCATCGCGACCATCGGACTCCCTGCCACAAGCCCTGGAGTGATTTTGGCTCTATCAGAGCCAAAATCACTCCCACTGACATCACTAGTGATGTCAGTGGGGCCGGCTTCAGACGGTAGGCGTTCCCATGGGAACGCCTCCGTCTGGCTGGCACGCCCCCGGCACGCCCACCAAAGGGGGCGTGCTGTCAATCAACATTGACAGCACGCCCCCTTTGGTGCGAGACCCGGAGCGATGGAAAGCCCGTCGCTCCCCGGATCTCGCGCACGACGGAGCTCCCTCCGTCGTGCGCATGCGCAGTGGGGAACATCGACCCGCTTGTGAGCGTCCTGCCGCTCGCGAGAGGGTCTGAATGACCCCCAAAATCCTGCAGCAGGTCAGGTCAACCACTATTGTGTGTATGAGTCCGATAGTTCTCGATGTTTACGCTATCTTGCATACTGATCAGGCTGTGACTAAAGGGAGATGGCGGCTTAGTATGGGGCTGGGCGTCTGCATCTTGTGCTGTGGTCTCCGTGCGTGTGCATTGATTAGCATATTATCGCAGCGGACATGTGCGTGCGTCTGCTAGCGTGCGTTCCTTGCTGAATCAGAATCTCCCCCTTAGCTTTTCTGAACACTACACTTTGCCATTTAAAAAAAAAAATATATATATATATATATATATATATATATATATATAATCCAGAAAAAATGGCACTCAGGAGACAGCTTCAATGGCAAATAATTCATGTATTCACATCACATGATGTGAATACACAAATTATTTGCCATTGAAGCTGTCTCCTGAGTGCCATTTTTTCTGGATTTTGGATAGTGATCGTTCATGTGCACCGGAGCAAGTTGTTCTGTTATTTACAGAGTGCCGGCAGACTGTGTTAGTATTTATATATATATATATATATATATATATATATATACACACACACACACACACACACACACACATACACATACTCTGTATATATATTTTTTATATACATTTCTTTTATTCATCAGAGCAGTAATAAATTACACATCATATATCATAAAACAAAATAAATAACACATAGAACAAAAACCCATTAATGGTATAGATATATAAATAATACAATGTATTAACAGAAAAATAAAACAAAAATCGCAAAGAGGATCCCGATCAGTCTTATACATGGCAGGCGCAGCCTCCTGAACCAAAAAGTTCACCAATAAAATTAAAATTTGTTACATTTTTGAATTGGAAACAGTCAATGTTTTTTTTTTTACTATTTGAAAAGGACACAGAAAAGAGCTTTCTCAGCTCCTGCGCGGACACATTGCGCCCAACTCTGATTAGCACGCTATGCCGATGATTACGCAAATGCTGCGCATGACTTCTGAGTAACCCCGTGGCTGCTGGAACGGAGACGCCGGAGCCATTTTCCCTGCGTGCGGGATCACAGTCGTAGGCACCACGAAAACGGTTGCGACACACCTGCGTTTGAGTCGCCACCTTCCCGTTGCCGTCCCCAAGTTTCCTCCCTGTCAATCACTTTGCAAATTAATCCTCACTGCGAGCAAGGACAGTAATGGAACTTGACGCAGGCGCAGATTACTCGTCTTCATTCTAGCACCCTGCACCCGTCACGACCCCTGCAGTTTCTCTATCCTGCCAGGAGTGTCACTGTCTGCTCTGGTCTTTACTTGCAATCTCTGACCATTTACATATGCCAGGTGCAACGCACGCGCGGTCAGCGCTTTCTTTCTTTTCATGTCACATACGCAGTTCGCATATAGCTACGGGTTTCTCCTGCAATTCCACTTGCGTCTGTTTCCGAATCAGCCCCTAAGTGAGACTGGAGATTGCTGAGCAAGACTCTCCTAGAGACACAGTGGACCGTCACACACAGAGCCTGATTCACGCGAACTGCACGCAATTTCGACTCGTGTCCGAGTCACGCGGTGCATGCGTCTCAATGGTGACCGCCGGGAGACGCACAGAGGAGATTGTCCTTGCTGGCAGCAGGAGATCCTTCTATGTGTCTGGAGACCCGCTGTGTCCTTGCTGGCAGCAGGAGAGCCCTCTATGTGTCTGGAGACCCGCTGTGTCCTTGCTGGCAGCAGGAGAGCCCTCTATGTGTCTGGAGACCCGCTGTGTCCTTGCTGGCAGCAGGAGAGCCCTCTATGTGTCTGGAGACCCGCTGTGTCCTTGCTGGCAGCAGGAGAGCCCTCTATGTGTCTGGAGACCCGCTGTGTCCTTGCTGGCAGCAGGAGAGCCCTCTATGTGTCTGGAGACCCGCTGTGCCCTTGCTGGCAGCAGGAGATCCTTCTATGTGTCTGGAGACCCGCTGTGTCCTTGCTGGCAGCAGGAGAGTCCTCTATGTGTCTGGAGACCCGCTGTGTCCTTGCTGGCAGCAGGAGAGCCCTCTATGTGTCTGGAGACCCGCTGTGCCCTTGCTGGCAGCAGGAGATCCTTCTATGTGTCTGGAGACCCGCTGTGTCCTTGCTGGCAGCAGGAGAGCCCTCTATGTGTCTGGAGACCCGCTGTGCCCTTGCTGGCAGCAGGAGATCCTTCTATGTGTCTGGAGACCCGCTGTGCCCTTGTTGGCAGCAGGAGAGCCCTCTATGTGTCTGGAGACCCGCTGTGCCCTTGCTGGCAGCAGGAGAGCCCTCTATTAATTATGCAGAACTGGAGGCACAACATTGCTAATACAGAGATGAGCGCGAGTTAGACGTTACTGTGCCACTGTCCGCATCTTTGCGAGTGGACCGCCCCATCTGTGCACTTGGTTTGGTAGCCATCACATCATCACCATCAGAGCGACACCTGCACCTATTCTTGGTGCAGCCGCAAACAACGGTAAACCTCCATCAGCGCAGCGCCACGTGTGGATCAGGTCTATTCATGACATTATAAGCCATGTTCGTACAATGAGCAGAAGCAATACAAACATCTAAAGCGAAGAAATGCCGTCAAACGGGGCACACTTACATTCATAGCGGTTGTTTTCAAAGCTCGGGTCGTTGTCATTCTGGTCAAGGATGGCAATGGTGATCTGGCAGAGGCCAATGAGGGGATCGGCGGCCTGGTCTGTGGCTTTGATGGTCAGTGGATATTCCTTTTCTTTCTCGCGATCAAAACTCTGGAGCGTGGTGATGATCCCTGCAGGATAAGGGGAACAGGAGGAGGGCACACGTGTGACACATGAAAGCCTGTCATGGCTTCTCCTCCGCTCTTCACTGCAAACTTAAGCTTATCAAAGGGGTAGGTTTACTAAAGATTCTAAACCTGACCAGTGGTGGTGTTACCCATAGCAACCAATGACATTCATCAACTTCTCTAGTGCATCCTAGAAAATGATAGACAGAATCTGATTGGCTGCTGTCGGAAACACCACAACTTGTCTGTTTTAGTAAATCTAGGCCATGGGGTCTATTTATGAATGCAGAGATTTCCTAATGAGATATAAAGACAAGGACTACCAGCCAAAAGGAAACCAATGCGTACAGTATGCCCTTTATAATGTGCATTGCATTATGTTTTGTATAGCTGCACAGTATTACTTTCACATTACCTGTGCAGTATACTGTATGTGCAATCAGGTGCTCACCTTTAATGTCCTTAAGAGGTAATATTACACCTTTTGTGTTCCCAATTTGCACTTGTATTTTATGTGATTAGAGATTTAATTGTAGGCACAAACTCTTATACACTGAAGGTTAATTACTATTTGGTGGGAAGGGAGTATTTGGTATCATGTTTGTACAATAGGATTTTTTCTCAGTGAATATATAATATTCATTATGATGTGGTAATTATCTGTACCCTACACTTTTACCTACTATGCACCTTATCTCCTGTTTTTTTTTTATATTTCTTTATTGAAACATAATTGTGTACAAAAATACAAATGTTACAAATATAAAAATAATGTTAATATAAACAATAACATATTTCTGGTATTTATACAGAAAGATCAACATAAGAAAAGATATCCAATAATTAGTCAGTGGATATCTGTACCAATATGTTACCGCAATACCATCAATAAAACAATATAAATATATATAGATAAACAATACTATCAATATCAATATAAGCCCGGGTTCTTGACACTTTTTTTTTTTTCCCTCTCCCATAACTCTCAGCGAGGTAATTATATACCTTAAAGTAATATTGGAGGGTCGTTTAACAAATTCGTGTTTCATACTAGAGTGTATTTCTAAAACACTTCTCTAATTGTTCTTTCAGTGGTTGGGATAATGTTTCGATGTAGCTTTCCCAAGTGTAGAAGAAAAGTTCAGTGAACCTTTCTTTCCGCAACGTGGCTTCCAACCACCCCATAAAAAAATATGGAAAAGTTTTCCTTGAAACATTATTAGTGTGGGTGCTGTAGTTTGCAACCATACCTGTAATATACATTTATTAGCTACCGCTGAGATAATTATCAGTAGCTTTTTAACCCCTCTTGGTACTTTAGTTTCCTTAGGTGTAATGCCAAATATTGCCCATTCGGGTGTTAATGGAAGGCAGTCCACCAAATATTTGTTTGCATAATTCCCCACCATGACCCAAAAGCCCCGAATATATTGGACAGTTCCATAAACAATGCTTTAATTCTGCATCTTGAGTTCCGCAACGGAGACACTTGGAATTCTCTAACAGACCCATTACATGTCTACGATGAGGGGTAAGATAGGTTCTGTGTAATATATTCAGGAAGAGTTCTGTGTAAGAGGCTGCCGGCACTAGCTTGACTGATTGTTCAAATGAGCGTAATAGGTGCTCTATGGGTAAAGATGGAAAGTATTCTTTCCACTGTGCCAAACCCGTGTGTTGGGTAGTTTTTGCTGTTTTGAAACTCACAATTAAATGTGATTTGACTTCAATGGACAATAGTTGTGCATTATAAATTTATACAGGGAGCATAATACATGAAAACACTACCTTCCATAAACCATGTTAAGTGAAAATCTCAGAACAGATTTGTATCCAGTGGAATCAGCTACATGACAGGTGTCATCAGTTGATTTGATACTAGCCCCATAAGGAAGCTGTGGAGATAATGTATCTCCACGAGAAACCATATATCATATTCATGTTTACTATGAATAAGTGTAGAAAATCATACTTTGGTTAATTCAATTATTATATCTCTGCTATGTTTTATGGAATATTCCGTTCACTCCTAAAATTAGATCAGCTGGACAAAATGGATTTTGTGCTTTTGGTTAAAAATGTATTTTGTGTCATGAATCCAACTTTTCTGCGCTCAGTTAACCTTATTTATGAAAGCATCCTATATGCGTTGCGTTAACTGTCACAGCAGGCTTACTCCATATAAGTGACAAATTATACTGAAGATAAACTGCACCATAGTCATATTCTCCATCACCAGAACAGCAGAAGAAATAACCCTGGCATTACATTAGCTGGGAGAGGTAATTGCATGCCCTCATTACCTGTATCTGGGTGGATGGTGAAGGCAGGGAGGAAGCCTTCTCTGTGCACAATGCCATATTTCACCTGTCCATTTACCCCGGTGTCGGCATCTTTAGCCTCCACTCGTAGTACGAAGGTTCCGGGGGACTGGTTTTCCAGGACAGAGGTGTTCTTGCTATAATCTGCGCACTACAAGTAGAGGTAGAAGGATTGGGATAAACATTTCATTAACGTCAGAAGCAAAAATCAGTGACCACAATAACCACAGCCCACCAAGCAAGAGAGGTGCGTTTATAAGCTCAGGTGAGATGCCCATCACTATAGTGCCGCTAAATGTCCGTGATACTGGTGCAAGACCTTAGCTCTGGCATGTCCCCAAACCTGCATGTTATACAGCGCCCACAGGCCTGTATGCTACACATCCTCGCTGGCGGATATATTCAGCTTTCATTGCAAAACTGCGCAAGATTTCCAGGTGCTGGATTCAATTACATCCTGGGTCCCTTCAGAAACCAATTCAAGCTTCTCACACTTACTTACAGATGTGTTCACCACATACATCTATCCTCCTTGCGCTACAAGTCGCGTTACGTATAACGTGTGAGAGCCGGGTGACTCGGTAGCGCTGAGCGTCTTTTCGTGCAACTTTTTCTCTTAAAATGCGTCGATGCCAATAGGATGCGCAAGAGGCTGTGGCGCTGTAACGTAGCGTCTCGCAGGCAGATACAGGCGCAGTCGCCCACAGAATATAGGCACGCCGCATATTATTTTAATCAGCGTAAGCAGCTTGTGAATCCTATTCGCATCGCTTTGCAAATAAGATACATTTTTATGGGAAAAAAGTCGCACGGAAAGATGCTCGGCGCTACAACGTCGCGCCGTGGAATGGTGAGACTAGAAGGATTGTTTAGCAAGCAAGGAGGCTACATGTATGTATTGTATCTCTCAACCATCCCGATTTAAGGGATACAGGCCTGATTGGAGGAGACGCTGTGGCCGTGCCGCCATCCATGTCTCCTGGCGCACGCAGCTGCCACTGGCAATACTGGGGAAACTTTACAGGACAAGGAGAGGTTTGGCGGTGTCCTTATGCCTATTAAGTGCTAGGCAGTGGCACACCATTGAGGGGACATGGCACGCCCCAAGGTGATGCAGCCACATAACCCACATGATATAACCATGCCCTTTTTTCCGCACATGTCATTCTGTTAGGGACATAGGGCCTGATTCAGAGCCACTCGTAAGCGGCCGCTCGTTCGTTCTGACCGATGTTCGCACATCTGCGCATGCGTACGGATTTTAATACGCATGCGCGAACCAGTCAGTGCGGCCGAAAATCGTTTGTTCGCTATATAGCGAATGCCTGCTATTTTGAGTGACAGAAAGAGGCGTATGTGGGTGGTAACAGGGGAAGGTGCTTGAAAACGGGGGTGTGGAATTCGAACGCAGGCGTGCTTAAAGGTCAAAACGGGCGTTTTATGGGTGTGCATAATTAATACAGCAGAATCATTGACCACGTCACTTGGTTTCTTTTTACTCAGAACTGCTCGCAAAATAGCGGTTGAAATAACAAGCCACAAGAATAGCGAGCAGTTCATACGCTGTTCGATGTGCTCGATTAATCTAATAAATAGCGGACATGACGTATGGTGCGAGCGACAAGGGGGCGTATTTTTCAAAATTACAACCGCAAGTTTTGCTCGCTCGTTCAGATTTAGAGGCGTGAACAGACCGCAATTAGCGAACGGTTCATTTGAATAGCCACCCCTTGTTTTAGAACGAACGACCGCAAATAGCGAGCGGCTCTGAATGAGGGCCATACTGAGAAGTATGTATTCATGAGACACGAGCCCTATATTCACAAGGAACCACTGAGTGATATCACTAGTACCTAGTAGATTGATAGGCTGGGTATCAGCCCACAAAATGCCAACCTCCGTTGTGTTTACTGGGTGGGTCCAGTTTAAACATGTTGGTTTACAAGGTTGGTATAATTTACATTCCATAATGCTGATATACCTGATAAAAAATGGGCTTATTATTATTAATATCATCGACTCGAATGAGGACTGTTGCAGTGCTGGTCAGGCTGCGAGGACCACCGCTAGAATTGTCATCTGTGGCCGTCACCGTGAGGACATACTCGGTCCCGTGGAGCCAGGGGCGGAGGCTGGAACCAAGGCGGACGAGTCCTGTTGAGTTAATTTGATGAGACGTAAAATGACTCGCTTTATATTCAGCAATAAAAAAAGTGTAATTTAATTCTCATAAAGTACATCCACAACTAAATGGGATTAAATGTAAGATGTGCAGATAGTGAGGTTCGGGAGGGGGGTGTCCAAACTCAAATGTAAATTGCAGTGTAACAATACAGCTGTCCAGCATTTGTGGGCAACATGCAAAAACAGCCAGTATTTACCCTGCATTCAAAAACAATACATCTATTCCCACCCCTTGCATCATAACATGGGGCAGTGGCCCCGATTCAGAGCCATACGCTCTGACAGAACGCTCGCTCTGAATCAGGGCCGGTCTTTTTTTTTTTTTTAGAACGGCCTCCTGGCCGCTCGCATAGCTGTGGGTGACCACCCACAGCTATAGCGAGCGGCCATGATAATCGCCGCGATGGTCAAGACCATCGTGACCATCGGGCTTGCGATGAGACCCTTGTGGTAGAGTCTCGTTGCCGCAAGCCCCAGAGATATTTCGGCTCTCATGGGAACGCCTCCGTTTTTCAGCCACCCCCCCCCCCCCCGGCCCGCCCACCAAAGGGGGCGTGCTGTCACTCAACATCGACAGCATGCCCCCTTTAGTGCGAGACCCGGAGCGACGGAGTGCGCATGCCAGCTCCGTCGTGCACATGCGCACTGGCCCACCATCGACCTGGATGCAAGCGCTCAGTGCGTGCGACTGGGTCTGAATCAGGCACAGTATTCAATTGTTAGCATGCCCGATCTCGCATCTAGATCAAGGGGTGCTATTCAATTGATGCCGATCTTCATGTCGATCGCGCCCAAAGAGGTCGGGTTTAGCCACGTAAAACTGCTACACACGACCAATGCGAACGCGAACAGTGGCGTTTGGACGCCCAAACGGGTACCTTTTTGCTCATTTCACCTCGCACCCCGCTGGCAGCTGATCAAGCCCGACAGGCGCAACAATGGAATATCTCCGTCGGACCTGAAGGGGGGTTGAAGCAATTGAATTCCGCCCATGGTATGTTCAGAATCAGTCCCGATGCTTCAGATCGTGTTAATGCCCGATATTTAAAAGGGCAATGCTTTCAGTATCAAGAGACGGCTAGTAAAAGCGTTGCCTTTTTAAATATTGGTTATAAACACAATCAGAATCAGCCCCCAGGAGATGTATTCACACGCCAACTAAATGCCGGCTATGCTGTATGACAGAAAATCACAGAGTTTAAAAGACAAAGAAAATGGTTAAGTTTCTAGATTTCCCACCAGTACAGATTTCAGGGCGTCTTATGCAGAGTTTACAAAGCGCAGAGACGCCAAGTGTGATTCTGGAATGTCTGTATGCCTGTTTATCTATCTATTTCTATTAATTAGATAGCTCCAGAAAGCACGGAAAGCTGTAATGCAGCTCTGTAACACAGAGCTTACAATCTAGCAGAGGAGTGCGGGACACATTATCTGCGATGGAATAACTGCCGCCCTGACTGCTGGGTCACAGCGGTTTATTGCATCCATTGATTTTAAGCAGATGACGTCGGGGTCCAATCAATAAGTATGTTCTGAAACCATTTACACAATCTCACAAGACATGTAAACATCATCCTCCCTGCTCGCAGAGCTATTATTACCTTTCTGAGGATCAATAAGAAAATTTCCCTCCCTATTTCCTTCTGAAATTTCATAAGTGACTCTGTCTCCATCGGGATCGAACGCCTGCACCGTGGCCACCAACGTACTGGGGGCGGCATCCTCCGATACAAATGTCCGATAGCTATGAAAACAGCGGAAATCACAATCAATCCAGTGGTTAGGAATATAATTTGCTATACACAATACGCTATGTCCATACTGCCCTCCTGTCAGCTCAGGAAGCATAATATGGGACGCATTGAATTATGGGTAAATCCAGCTAGAGAATGACATTTCTGTACCCTGATAGCTATTTTTATGGCGCACACATATTCTGTAGCGTAAAACAGAGAATATTTAGTCATTCACATCAGTCCTAGAAGTATTTGTTTGACATGTGTGTGCAGGTGTTGATATTGCAGGGTTATGTAGGCACACACCAGCGAATGACTCAAACTAAATAGTCATTTAACTAGTGGTGTTGGTTTCCTTATAAATAACATGTACAGGTGTACTCACTGTTACATGCACACTGGTACTTTAACATAGCCAGAGCCATCGCAGAGTGAGCGACAGGCAGTGAGCGCTTGTGGGTGGGGATAAGGGAGGGGTCGGAGAAACGCAGGCGTGTCTGTCCGTTTGAACGCCGTTGCATAAATTAGCCAGTGCGATTGCCTACGTACTTACTGCGTGCTACGAAGTTAGCAATTCCTAAGTAAGGTCAGGGCTGCTGTAATTCTGCATGAGGGGCCGATGGTACTCGATGTTACCGATGTTTATGGAGGTGTGCAAGGTATTACGGATGTGAAATAGCGCTATTAGGAGGCAGTGGGCGTTTCTATGCTGGCAGTGCGACGGCATTGCGATAGCCATCATTAGCATATTTTTGCAGCAGACTTGCGTGCGATTACTGAGCTGCGATCGCAATAACGATCCTTAATGATCAGGCCCTGAGTTTGGGAACCTCTGCGTTAGGGTAAACCATCTTTCATCTCACTTTCTATTATAATAATATTTGTTACTTCCAGCGCAGAGTGTGGTAAATGCCGTCTCTCGCATCACTCAGGCTTCAGGATTCCACATTACTGGAACAATAGTTTTACATCTCCTCCATGCTGCTTGGTTCCTTGTGCTGCTGTAATGTAATAGGTGTGTGACAGCTACATACTTCTACAAAGTGCAATCACATCCACACATTGCTTATATATATATATAATATATATATATATATATATATAAAAAAATCCAAAGTGTGCTGTATATATATATTATATTATATACATACTTATACATACACACCGTGTGCTCTGTGTGAGTGTAAGAAACACTCATTTTCTAATCTCGCTCTGCCCGGGGGAGAACAGGGAAAGTAATGTGCTGTATGTAGAAGCAGGGGCTCCGTCTCTCAGTCCTGGTCACACAGTGATCTGTTCTTGCCCCTGGGAAGCTTCCGTCACGCAGTTACTCTCTTCCTCGGGGGTGAGAATATGCGGCAAGTGAAGTGGATTCACCACATTTGCATACACGGCAAAGCCGTTTTATTCTCTGACTATCTCTCTACCTATATACTGTAGTGCAGTAAGGACAAAATGAGCCATAGATTTCTGTGGTTACCTCCGGAACCCGGGAATAAGGTAAAACAGAGAGTGCGCTTAAGGGCAGAAAAACAATTTGGCAGTAAAAAGAGTGAAATTGCCCATAGCAACCAACCAGCATCAAGGTAGCATTTATAATTTAAAGTCTACAAAATAAAATGATGAAGTATGAGCTAATTGGTTGCCATGAGCAACTTCTCAACTGTTTTTCCTACTTGATACCTTATTATAGTCACCAACGGTCGTTATTTATCAGTTCACTTTAAGGGGGTGTATTTACTAAAGTGCGGGGTTTTTAGAGGTGGAGGTGTTGCCCATATCAACCAATCAGATTCTACTTAATATTTATCTAGCACCTCCTAGAAGATAATAGCTAGAATCTGGTTGGTTGCTATGGGTGACATCTCCACCTCTAAAAACCCGCACCTTAGTAACTAAGGGGTCTATTTACTAAGCAGTGTTAGGAGATAGGGTGAAAAGTGATAAGTCTGTGATAAAGTGCCAGCCAATCAGCTCCCAACTGTCATCTCACAGGGGGCTCTATTTCTTAACATTATTTTTACTAAAATAAAGTGAAAAAGGGTGTTTTCACACCTTTTCACAATATTTTAGTTACACCTGTAGTTATTACAGGACAATTGGAGTAGAATTAGTAAAATTCTACTCCAACCCCCAGTATCACTTATTTTTAGTAAAGCAGATCGCATTTCCCATAATTGTAATGGGAAATGTGATCTGTGTGCAAGTTACTAAAAATAAATTGTAAAAAAATACCGGGGGAAGCCCTGTGATAATAACGCTAGGTGGCGTTATCCAGGGTCTCCCCCGGTTACCAGGCTCCCACGCTGCTCTAACGGGGAGAGCAGAGGCGGGAGCCGGTACCAGTAATCAGCTGTGTGGTCTAAGCAGACCGCAAGCTGATTGCTGTAAAAAAAAGAAAAAAAAATTAAACAGGGACCGGTGATCAGGCCTCCGGTGATGGCTCCTCTCCGGTCAGCTGGTCTCCCACAGTGCACTGGGGCCCGGTCATCAGGTGATCGGGCCCCAGTGCAGTATGGGAGATCACCTGATCGGGAAGCCCGGAGAAGAATACCGGAGGCCAGGAGGATGCAGGTAAGTGTAATGAAGGGAGGGGGGGTCGCGGGGGGGGTCGCGGGGGTCCACGATCGCGGGGGGCGGGGCTTAGCGCCGGTGGGGGGTAGTAGCGGTGGTCGGTCGGCGCATGCGCGGGCTCTTAGTCGCGGTATTTTTTCCGAAAATACTGCGACTAGAGTGCGGATGGGATCCGCAGGGACAGAGCTTTATCGCAAGCTCTGTCCCTGCAAGGGATTTATAGTAAATCCCTGTGATATTGCCTGAATTCGCAATGCGAATTCACTCGGTAATATCACACTACAATCCGCATTCAATATGCGGATTGTAGTAAATAGAGCCCAGGCTGTGTTTGAAAAATGACAGTTGGGAGCTGACTGGCTGGCACCTTATCACTTTCTTATCACTTTTCACTCTGTCTCCTAACACTGCTTCGTAAATAGACCCCTATACCCCTAACTGTCTTCAACTTTAATGGTCAAACATTGCCCTTCTAAAATTCAAAGCCTTTGCCACGTGTTACCCTATAGTCAGGACTGCCTAAACCATACCGCAGGACAATTAAAAATACTAAATCGGGACACAGCCACTTCCTCTTTTTTCAAATCACGTTTTACACACCACGTTAGGGGAGAGACCACATTACAATGAGTGTGGACACGTCTCTGAAGCATGTCTGGCTCTACTAAAGTGCTAGGCCGCCCCAATACTGCTCCCTTGCACCCTTGAACTGCAGCTTACATTAGGGTTGTCCATCTAAGACCTTCTCCATCGATGGTTTTTAGCCATCAACAGTTAACCATTGAAAATGGAACCTTTGAAGGTTCTCGACTGCGCATGCGTAGTGTACAGCCATCTGCGCAATGAAGAAAACTGCGAATTGTGAGCCATTAGGCCCGGCCATCGGTGGTAAAACTGTCGACCATCGGCAGCAAATCATGGATGGCCATCCCTAGCTTACATCAAAGACGCCAGACTCTGGTGCGTACAGTGCCCACCATAGTGAGCGGGATTATAGCCGCCCCAACTTCCCACTTTCATATTAATACTATCCATCCCAAACACGCTCATCTGTATATTCTGCCTGGTCGAATAATTGATTGAGGAATGATTTGGCGCAACGCTGAGGGTTAAGCATTATTAATAAACGTCAAGCAAAAGTTTCCCCAAATATATGTAGGACAGAAATATGTTGAAGTGCAGACAGACATTCTTAAAACAGACGTAACCAATTGATAACAGAAGTAATTGCAAATATTAGAAGACAATTGGGTTAAGAAAGATGGTTGAATTTGAAAGTAAATGAAAAAAAAAAAATTGGAATGAAAAAATTGTATCTTTAATACAGAATATTCTTTTCTGAGTTCCAAGTGTTTTCTGATGTTACATTTATATCCGCTTTGATAATAAATGGCATCTGGTACCCTGATTATTCTACTTGTTGGATATAAAAGATATAGGGCCTGATTCAGACCCACTCGCGAGCGGCTGTCCGCTCGCAAGTGGGTCGATGTTATGGACTGAGCATGCGCACGACGGAGGGAGCTCCGTCGTGTGCATGCGCCAGACGCGACGAGCGAAGGAAAGTCCTTTGCTCGTTGTGTCCGATCAAAGGGGGCGTGCTGTCAATGTTGATTGACAGCACGCCCCCTTTGGTGGGCGTGCCGGGGGCGTGCCTCCCTGACGGGGGCATTCCCAAGGGAACGCCTCCCGTCAAAAGCCGGCCCACTGACATCACTAGTGATGTCAGTGGGAGTGATTTTGGCTCTGATAGAGCCAAAATCACTCCGGAGCTTGCGGTTGAAAACCTCAACCGCAGGCTCCGGCTCGCAATTTCGATGGTCGCGATGGTCACGACCATCGCGGCCATCACAATGCACGCTTGTATAGCCTGTGGGTGGTGACCCACAGCTATACGAGCGTCCAGGAGGACGCTCCATTTTCATGGAGCCCAGCCCTCATTCAGAGCGTGCGCTCTGCTCAGAGCGTACGGCTCTGAATGAGGGCCATAATAGTACCGACAAATTAAACTGCAAATGACAAGAAAGCCTGCAGGAAATAGGAATGAAGAGAATGTTACCAGCGGTCATGGTAAGTAGACGTGGGCTCCGTCGGCACCGCGCCACTGCAAATCGAAAGCGACTGGGAGACATATATTTATTTGTGAGAGTTTCCTTTAATGCTCTAGATTAGGGGATGGGAACAGTGATTTTGTTCAGCCACTCAACAACAAATTACAGCCCCGAGGCCACTGCCTTAGCCTAGAGTCTAACGAGCGAATCGATTCCGGTTCTGACTGTTTTAAAGGCATAAAACGAGGGGGAACAGAGAGACAAGAGTTTTGAACATTACATGGAAAGGTCTCTGAAGACGGAGAGAGGTTTAAAGGGAAAATAGGCCACCGTGGTATCTATAGCAAACAGTGAATGTTGGGCTGACAGAGATCTGCGGGAGGGGAGTGGGGATTCAGGCACTTTGCAGCAAGATACACACAGAGCTCTGCACTAATCAGGGGGATAATATAAAATTGTAACTTAAAGGCACAATGCAAAAATAGAAGTTCTTAATCTAGGCAAAACCAGGGAGAACGCTGCAGTAGATATAACGAGAATATATATAACGCTATTATAGGGGGAATTTCAGACAAAATTTAAATAAATACAAAATGCATGTTTCAATTTCAATTTAAAATTTTAAACTTCTATATTTGATTTATGTAAATAATTAAGATAGTTTCAGGGAGAGAGCGTGGGGAGTGGGGGGGGGAGGGAAGAAATTTCAGCTGCAAAATAGTACCATAGAAATTGATTTTAATCAACATTTTGCAGTATGTGTTGTGAAGGAAAGGACCTCAATCAGCTGGTTCCGGATTTACGCCACACAACTGTAATTTACTTTCCGCTTCAGCATCGAAAAGAAAAACACATTTGTTTTATTTTTTTTTTGCAAGAATTTGCAAGCTCTCGTTACTCAACTTATTGCAATAAAAATGTTGTACAATTTACTGATGTAAAAAATAAAATAAAAAAAAATTAAAAAGGGGGATATATTAAACTTATGCTGGCTATACACTATAGTATGACCAGCATAAGATGCAATTCATCATACGTTTTACCTTGAACTCCTTGGCAATCCCGGCCTCACAATTTGGTGCTTTTTTCACACACGAACATAGTACATACGATCTGACGTACAATCGCTCCTCCCTATACGACGGGCCGTGATGCGATCGATCATGGGCCTCACCAAAAACAAGCGATCATAATAGATTTCAATGATGCCGCTCATACGGTCGGACGCACGATGCATCGCATGCACAAAAACACGGCACGATCTGCATACGATCACGACTAATATGGGCTGCACGTCTGAACATAAGATACGATAGCACAGCGGCGGAAGCGTGCATCGGATCGTATTCCTACCTAAATACTACACGATTTCCACACAATGCATCATATGACGCGTCTAAAATCGTGTAATCGGCCCGAAATCGTGCTAGTGTATGGCCAGCATTAGAGTGCTTGCACACTGGCGTTGCGTGCACTGCAAACCGCATATAAACTTGTGCATCCAATAAGCATTATGATAGATTTACACAGGCGGCTGCACGGGACATGCAAATGCATGCAGTACCGGAGTTTCCCATTTATTTCAAAAGCCCATTCATTTCAATGGGATTTCCAGAGCGTGCAATACTTGTAGAGAATCGTATTGAAATAAAATAAATGGGAAAGCTCCAGTAATAAGCAGTTTTGGAAAACAAAGCAGCAGACACTACATTGGTTCCCAGTCACCCTGTGGTTTGAGGGCTTAGACACTAGATACGACACTTTTCCACGAAAGCTATCCATTTATATTGGTTAGGGGTCCCTTAAAATCCCTGCTCGTTACGCCAATGCCTTCCAACACCTTTGGAAAATAAGATTTAGCCAGCCACAATAAGAGTGGATGGTATGAAGAGCATGGGGTGGGATTAACGAGGCTCCATTCATCTCAATGGCCAATCCTTTCCAATGGTCTGTTTATAATGCATGACCCATTGGAATGAATAGGCCATTGTCATGAATAAGAGAAATATATACAGCTCTTTAATGTACAGTATGGTGCTCTCAAAGAGAAGAATGGACTTTTCAAACTTTACCAGGTTACAGCCCTTACACCTTAGTCCAAGACTCACATCTGACACCGCATTTGATCTTAAATTTAATTTGTTTTCCACCCATAAAACAGCTGAACATATAATATTTTTTAATTTGGGGGCAAGTTATTACTGTATATTTAGCAAAAAAAAAGTGGAGTACTTAAATTTCTCAAACAAAGATTTAAAATGGCAAAGAGACATCTGAATTAATGATCTGTGTAATGGAACTGGCAAAACGTTACAAGTATAATGCATATGATCGGCCCAGACGGTTATAACTCCTCTCCCTTTATGTGTGAATGTGACAATGACAAAAGACATGACTGACATTGTTTGAGAAAATTCGGGGGCCTCATCGTTCACATTGGAGACCCGAATCCTGACTGTGGCCGTCCCTGTGTTTGATGGTTCTCCGTGGTCGATTGCAAGGATGACAAACTCGTACAGATGGTTTGGCCTCTCATAATCCAAGCTGCTCGCTGGGCTAATGGTGCCCTGACTGGAGATGCTGAAATCAGGGCTGAGAGTGAAGTATGAAAACTCCCCGTTCACTCCGGAGTCACAGTCAGCGGCTGTCACTGGTAAGAAAGAAGAAATAATTGCTGAAGCAGAAGGACAATTAGCGGACGTGATGCATCGATGCACCATGTTATTAAAGGGGAAAATGACTGGTAGTTTAAAGCCAAGATAATTATACCATTGTTATTTGTCTCATACATGCTGCTTGTAGCTACAGCACGTCAGTCCTGTTCTAGGTTATCGTTAGAAACCATTCTAGGACTTCAAAGAAACACGGTATTTAATATTTGTCACATCAAAAAAAAAATTAAAAAAAATGGATAAATCTAACAATGGCGGGGTGGAATTCAGGCAAATTGTTCAATTTCCAACATAAATCTCCTAAACCCTTATTGTGCATTGGAAAGGAGAGCACGGGAAAGAATTCATAAAAAGCGCATTGACAAATATGCGACCGTCTGGATTTATGCTCGCAGTGAGGCGCAAGGCTGCCCGGAGGGGGAGATTTGGGCACAAGTTGTCCATTTCAACAAGTATTGCAATATATGAAAGTTAAGCTGGGCATTCACTATACAATTATCTGTCAGATATCCGTCCAATCTGGCTGGTTGGAATGAAAATCTGGTAGTGTATGGGAGCAAACGACAGTCGTCCATTTGCTCACAAACACTGGAAATAGCCAAAAATGGTTGTTCAGACAAATTGGTTAAAACGCATAAATGTAACCAATTTGAACAATTTTCTTTGTCTTTTTTTTTTCAGTGTTTAAAACAATATGATCGACTGTCGTTTGCTCCCATACATTACCAGGTTTTCATTCCAACCAGCCAGATTGGACAGATATCTGACAGATAATTGTATAGTGGATGCCCAGCTTAACATTCAGTGTTTTTGATTACTAGCTTAAAAAATGTCCTGAGAAAGGGCTTAGGGCCATTTTATGTGTAACATGTGTTGGCATCCTTATCTAGCCCTATTTTTATCTTGTATTCTGTGCGTCTGCAAGCGGCTTTGCGCTTGCAGACGCACAGACCCCCGTGTATAGCCCTACGGAATCTGGATTAGCAGAAGGTGGTAAAAACCAGTGACGTGCGGTGAGGTCAATGGCTGGATAGGCACACATGGAGATTGGACGGAGTGCTGGGAACGTATCTCATCCCCTCCTCACTGTAACTCTCCCCTCACTACACTAAGCTTCAGTGTCCATTGATTCTCCCACCTGCATCACTGTGCCTTATCTTGCTGCTGAGCTCCGATCTCTAAACACTGCAGTGCACTTCCTGGTCACATGACACTCTCCTACCTGCATCACTGTGTCTTCTCTTGCTGCTGAGCTCCGATCTCTAAACACTGCAGTGCACTTCCTGGTCACATGACACTCTCCTACCTGCATCACTGTGTCTTCTCTTGCTGCTGAGCTCCGATCTCTAAACACTGCAGTGCACTTCCTGGTCACATGACACTCTCCTACCTGCAGTGGCATCTTCTCTTGCCACTGAGCTCCGATCTCTAAACACTGCAGTGCACTTCCTGGTCACATGACACATCCAAGGTGTCCATCAGTGCTCAAGGCACGCCCCCATACTCAGAGGCATGCCTCTATTAGCTCTCTTTCTGTGCAGCTTACTGACAGTGGTGTGGCTCCGCCCTCAGCTCTGCAAGCAGTGTCTGACTATAAAGAAGCGAGGCTGAGCTGTTGCTGCCTCATCCCTTGTCTCCCTGCAGTCCCAGGGAGCTCCACAAAGCTAGAGAGAGTGTAAATCATAAAAAATTATTACAATAAACAAAGAAGATGTTTATAAGTTATAAATATCTTCTTTTTATTATTCTAATCATTTTTAAAGCTTTTTCAAATCTCAGTAGTATGACAGTGGGGGCTCTGCCTATCCTGACTGCACGTCCCTGGTGAAAACAGCCTTCGGCAGCTGCCCAACTTCAGTGAAATTGCCATAAAGTACTGCATGATATCTCCAATAAGATCTTGTCAGCAAGCAAGTATTTATAACACGTATAATTCTCCACCGAAACAAAAAACTTTTGCAGTACTTCTCTGGAGTGACTCCACTGTATAAACTAACTGTAGTTATGCTTCCCCAGCAATGCTGCTGAGCGGTTTATAAGTGGGAAAATTTACTGCGCTTCAGCGATATGACCGGAGGATACTAACCTTGCAAGAGAGAGGTTGCCACCGCCACGGTCTCAGGGACGCCGTCACGGCTGTAGATTGTCTGCTGAAATTCTGGGGTGCAATCATTTATGTCTGTAATCACCACCACAACCTGCAAAACATTTCCATTAAACGCGGAAGAGTTTCAGCAGAGTGTAATAAAACGGACACTAATATCTTGATATAAAAATGATTCAGTGTGCACCTGGCCTCTTGCGCGCACATAAAATCTGCTTTCACACATCAGCATTATGCTTGGGTCATAAACTTGTCATATTTATACATGTACGGCACATGCCAAGCCGGGGTGTTACCGGAGGAAGCGGCTGCGTCCTGCAGCCAGAACTTCTCTCTTATTCTCCCTTAACCATAACAAGCCTGGATTATATATCTCCAGAAACACCTACGACCACCCCAGTGTTATTCCCAGGCAGGGACAGAATGGCACACAGGGGCAGGAGCTCTGACAGCTGCGCCGGGCTCAGGGGGCGTGAACTAATCGCGGGAGGCATGGCCACGCCCCATAGGGGGAAAAATTTGCGGCGCTGGGGAAGGGTGCTCTGTGAGTCCCTCAGCCCGGCGCATAGCCAGTGGGGGGCACGATCAGTGTGATCACTCCCTCGACAAGCATAGGAGACTGCTGCGGCTACTGCTTAGCTGCTGCGAGCAGTCTCCCAGTGCAGCCCAGCACACAGTAGCGTGTGCTGGGCTCCTGTGATGTAAGAGGGAGAGGGGCGCAGCACCGGGCCCCTCCTGCAAGCCCGGGCAGCTAAAACCTCTCCCCCCCTCCTCTCGGCACTCCTGCACAGGGGTACAGGGGAAATCCTCGGGGGGCCCCACTGCTTGAGGGCCCCACCTACTCTTCTAATGTCTATCGCGCTGTAGTATCCATGTTGTCTGCAGACTGTGGGGTCTATTTACTAAGCAGTGTTAGGAGACAGAGTGAAAAGTGATAAGGTGCCAGCCAATCAGCTCCCAGCTGTCATCGCACAGGCTGTGTTTGAAAAATGACAGTTGGGAGCTGATTGGCTGGCACCTTATCACTTTTCACTCTGTCTCCTAACACTGCTTAGTAACTAGGCCCCTATGTCCTTTATGACAGTTGGCCGAGCCTCTGAGGTGGTTGGCCAGACTCCTAATGTTGTAGTGTGCTACTGCTCCGCCTCCGTGAATGCTCTATAACTAAAGCATTCTCCTATATCAAGATGGCCGCCATTTGGTATTCTGTTTTTGAGGGGACACAGACATGTTCCACTTAGCTCCAGAGGCCCTGCCAGAATATCCTGCATACTGCCACATATTATACAGCGCATCCTGCGTTATACAAGTTCCGCTAGCTACATACATCACCGGCAGGTGATGTACATGCTCCGCTCCATTCAGCTAAACCAGTGTATAACAGTGAGTACAGCTGTACCAGTAACTACTACACTTCAAATAAACTTGACACCTGGCTAATTACCTGAACTGTTTGCTGTGGCTGCAATTCCACTAGTGCTGCTATTAACCCTGCATACCATTGCCAAATAGCCAGTGGCGTCACTAGGGGGGGTGCGGACAGCACCTGGTGACACCATTTGCGGGGGGTGACACCAAAATAGTGGTGACACTGTGCCGGGAGAAGCTGGGGGCACTGTGCGGGGAGTCGGAAGAGGCTGGGGACTGTCCACGCCGATGGGGAGCACAAGGGGTCCACAGCGGTGTACTGGGAGACACCAACTCCAGTGACGGCCTGCAATTAGCACATATATCAACACCGAAAGTATGGGGCCTCTATAACTGCCTGTGCCCTGTTTGCCCTTCATGCCCCAGTCTGAGACGGTTACCAGATATATTGGGTGGGTTTGGGGGTTTGCATTACATTTTTCATGGACGCATTTGGAAGCTGGAGAATAGGACAATCAACTCTTTGCAACATAGAGTCAGCTTATCGTTCCACACGGAATGTCTGGGATCATTGACACTTCCTCTATACACACGAACGACCATTTACCTCCACCGTGCTGTTTAGCGGCTGCAGGTCTTCACTGGCTCTCACCAGCAGCAGAAACCGGTTAGGTTCTGTCTCAAAGTCCACACGCTGGGTCAATGTCATCTCGCCACTTAGGTGGTGGACACGGAACAGGTTGTGCGGGTTGGTGACCAAACTGTACTTTAAGGATCGGTTCTGATACGACATGGCTGACACTGTCAGTAACCTAGAACGTGGAGAACGTGTTCAGAAGTTTTGGAACCCCAACGAATACATTTCAGTAGGTTCTACTCTTGGTCCTGTGCTTTTTTTTTTTTTCAACCTTTAACATTTATTGTTTGAAAAGTAACAGAACAAAGCAATGTCATTATCAAAATACGATCTTGTGAATCAGTGGATAGACCCAGTTATGCTCATTGCAACAGTGAGCGCTAATGTACTCCCAGCAATGGCGGAAAGGGCACCCAGGCCCAGCTAGAAGGCTGTAAATGTTACGCCAGCTGTTAGTTTCCATCCTCTTGTCCTGGACCAGCCTGTACAACAGCACTACTGTATGTACTGTCGTAGCATCCAAAGCTCATGCAAAGATTTTGACTTTAGAGCTGTTCTATATCAGCAGACAATAGGGCAACTTTTACTAAATGCTGGGGAGCTTCAAACCATGGTTTTACCTTCAAAACACTGGTTCAATTATTCAGTGGTTTGGACGGCCGTTTTTATACCAGTGGCAATGTTGAGCGCTTTACAAATGGTCAAACCGCCGTCAATTTGGTCTAAACTGCTAGGAAAAAATGCCACAAAACCGTTGAATGCATCCGGGTCAATCAGAAGGTGAGGGATCACAATACATTTACAATGAGGACAATTATTATGTATCCAATACGGAGGCAGATACAGTAGCATCAAAATTCTGTTATGGATGTAATATTATTTTGTTAATATATTAGGGAACATCATTATTGTTTAGCTTTATTAAGAGACCAATATTATTTATTCATTATACAAAAGGGGACATATTAATTAATTGTCAATGCAAATTACACCAAAAAATAACAAAAAAACGCACAGAATAAGCCATCGCCCTGACATTTATTTATTCTTATTATTCTCTAATGCAAATGCAGCTGAATCAATTACAAGCCGATTAGCAGTGTTATTAGCTTCAATAATCGATTATTAGCTTCTTGCATTGTGTGGCACAAAATAGAAACATCAATCCTAACATCAGTAACATTCGATAGTATCGATTGTACTCTGGGGTTTGAGAGAGCACGTACCCAACCTCAAGCTGTACGATCAGCCAGGCCTCGAACCTGCTCGCAGAGTGACGTTCTACTACTTCCGGCCTTCTATGTCGGTCGTAGCAGGTAATTTATGTACGCCCCTAAAACGGTGAGGAACGCCTGCGTTTTTAGACCACCACCCCCGTCACCACCCACAAACGGCCTTTCATGTCAATCAACTCTCGGAAGCCAGTTCCTGCTTGTAAGCCGGACGATCGACAGCATTTTGGATCGCAAAGCCTCGTATGCACATGCGCACAACTAACCGTACTCATGCTGGTTTGGAAACATCGGATACGTACGACCGAGCTGCCGCTTACGACCGACTCTGAATGAGGTCCAGAGTGTGCTTGTGGGATGGGGGGCGCAAGCTGCTTTTGGCCTGACTCATGCACCTTTAGTCCACTAAAAAAAAACCCCAGATTTGTGTTGTATTTTGAACATAATCACATTCCCTATATAACTTACGTCTGTCCTGCAGGGGTGTCCTCTGGAACAGACACGGTGTACAGAGTGTTTTTAAACTGTGGTGGCCTTTCACCAGCAATCACTGACAATATAATGGCGGTACTTTTCCGCCCGAGTTTATCAGCCGCTTGCACAGTGAGACGGTAGTCCGCCCCCTCCTCCAAGCTCTGCCCGGTCGTCTCTACCCAACCGGTGCTTCTGTCAACTGTGAATCTGTCTCCTCCGCCTGAAATCAACAGTGTTAATGTCAACAAACGTAACGCGGATCCGGGATAAGGAAATATGGGGTCTATGTACTAAGCCTTGGATGGAGATAAAGTCCCAACCGATCAGCTCCTAAATGTAATTTTTCAAACACAGCCTGTAAAGTGACAGTTAGGAGCTGATTGGTTGGCACTTCATCTCCACCCAAGGCTCAGTACATAGACCCCTATGAATGGGGATGATTTATCAAGCAATGTTGGAGAAGTTGGCCTTGGCAGCCAATCAGCTTTGAGGTAGTATTTATCAAGTACATTTTATAAAATGATAGGTAGAAGCTAACTGGTTGCTTTTTATGGGCAACTTGAACACTTGCCCACTTCTTCGACTGCTCGATACATTTCCCCTATGGTCTGAACCAACCTATCATTATCCCCTATAGTACCAATCATAGGGGTATCAGTATTCCTGGGACAGGGGCAGTTATAGGGCTAGCTTTATCATTATTCTCTGTGTAATCGCAACCAGTGTGGGGGCACCTAATAAAAAATTTAGAGAAGCAAAAATAAGCCATTATTTCTAGAGAAAATATGGAAAAGAGACGTTATATTCCCTTGATAAATAGACCCCCAAGTCTGCGATTCCATATCGGAATATTCTTAAGGGAACTGCCATCTGTACAGCATTATAATCTATACGGTGTATCCCTGGCCTTATACGGCCCCCAGGTAGGAGGTTCCCCATCCCTGCCTTAGACTGTCGTTCTAATGCCCCCCAACGCTCTCCCCCATTAGATTTAGCAGCTCAAATAACTTGGTTGGCAAAGAAATTAAATCACATTACCTTCCAATAGGAAATACTCCACTTCTCCGTTCACGCCTTCATCTTTATCCGCGGCGTGTAACTTGTACACGTGTG
This sequence comes from Taudactylus pleione, assembly GCA_031769625.1. Taxonomy (NCBI): domain Eukaryota; kingdom Metazoa; phylum Chordata; class Amphibia; order Anura; family Myobatrachidae; genus Taudactylus; species Taudactylus pleione. The sequence goes on from JAUIMM010000883.1 coordinate 1,392,750, forward strand.
TTCCAGCTGCGGCCAAAGGTGACACAGCCGCCAGGAACTGGGATTGCTGCAGTGTCCATTCTGGGGACTCGTCATTAACATCCGTGACCGTGATCTGTAAGTGTACGAGGTACCAACCTTTCCCTATAAAGGAAACAAAGGTTTGCTAGTTGGATCACTTACACCCAGACACAACGCAACATAGTATCACCAGAGGACATGCAACAATGTGCGGCCTCATAGTATCACCAGGGGACATGTAACACTGTGCGGCCTCACATAGTATCACCAGAGGACATGTAACACTGCGCGGCCTCACATAGTATCACCAGAGGACATGTAACACTGCGCGGCCTCACATAGTATCACCAGAGGACATGTAACACTGTGCGGCCTCACATAGTATCACCAGAGGACATGTAACACTGTGCGGCCTCACATAGTATCACCAGAGGACATGCAACACTGTGGGGCCTCACATAAAATTGGTCTGGCTAAGGAGGCAAAGCTTGAAAATGCATGCCCAGTTCAAAGAAAGCTCTGGTTACACCTTCTACCCATCTCAAGGTACCAGCCTGTGCCCCTGGCACATTATACAATACACTAACTTATGCAATCACATGTTTTACCAGCCTGTGCCCTCTGCCATGATACCAGTCTGTGTCCTCTGCCACGATACCAGCCTGTGTCCTCTGCCACGATACCAGCCTGTTTTCCTATGCCATACCAGCCTATGCCCCCTTGCCGTGATACCAGCCTGTGAGCCCCTGCCATGATACCAACCTGTGCCCCCTTGTCATACTACCAGCCTGCGCCAACAACCATTTTTATTTTTTAAGAAGACAGGGAAGGGACACTGCTCTTATAGCCCACAACTCCATATTGCCATATGCCTAATCAGTACTCCAAGGGCCCCCTCTAATATCCATCACAGAAACCTGTGTTAGAAATCTAGTACATGACAATCCTCTATCCCTAGATTAGTGTTGTTACTTTATGGTGTCAGGGCATCTAGCAGACACTATGACATTCTTGCTTTCACCTCTATCAGTGTAATTTCTCCAGTATCTAATGGGCAGCTGCATGATATACTAATTTATAGTCTTACAGTCATCCCCCTCATTCATTGTCTTCATCCCCTCCAACATGACCCATTCCACCCAATGCTATATGCTCTGCCTCCAAATCTCAAACTGAACTTAGGGCCTGATTCAGAGCCGGTCGCTCTGAACCAGGGCCGGGCTATTTTTTTTTTTAGAATGGCCTCCTGGCCGCTTGCATTGCTGTGGGTGTCCTCCTACAGCTATAGCGAGCAGCCAGGAAGATGGTCACGATGGTCAAGACCATCGGGCTTGCAACGAGACCCTTGTGATAGGGTCTCGTTGCCGCAAGCCCCAGAGAGATTTCGGCTCTAACAGAGCCGAAATCTCTCCCACTGACATCACTCGTGATGTCAATGGGACCACCCCCAAACAGAGGCGTTCCCATAGGAATGCCTCCGTTTGGGCAGCCACTCCCCCGGCCTGCCCACCAAAGGGGGCGTGCTGTCACTCAACATCGACAGCACGTCCCCTTTGTTGCGAGACCCGGAGCGACGGAGTGCCCGTCGCTATCCTGGTCTCGCGCATGCGCACAACGGAGCCACGCATGTGCACACTGGCCCACCATCAGGCCCTTAGTCTAATTCAACTCAGTTACTTGCCAGATTGATACTGAAGAAAACCCCTCCACACGTCAAATAAATGATCCAATAAAAATATACCTACCCTAGCATGACCAGACCCGCCCTACCCTAGCATGACCAGGCCTGCCCTATCCTAGCATGACCAGGCCTGCCCTATATTAGCATGACCAGGCCTACCCTACCCTGACATGGCCAGGCCCGCCCTATCCTAGCATAACCAGACCCATCCTACCCTATCATGACTAGAACTGTCCTACCCTAGCATGACCAGGCCCCCCACTTTCCTAGCATGACCAGGACCACCCTACCCTAGCATGACCAGATCCACCCCACCCTAGCATGACCATACCCACCCTAACCTAGCATGACCAGGTCCACTCTACCCTAGCATGACTAGGTCCCCCCTTTCCTAGCATGACCAGACCCACCCTACCCTAGCATGACCAGAACTGTCCTACGCTAGCACGACCCCCTCCCCCTTTCCTAGCATGACCAGGTCCTCCCTGCCCTAGCATGACCAGACCCACCCTACCCTAGCATGACCAGGCCCGCCCTACCCTAGCATGACCAGACCCACCCTACCCTAGCATGACCAGACCCACCCTACCCTAGCATGACCAGACCCACCCTACCCTAGCATGACTAGGCCCACCCTACCCTAGCATGACCAGACCCTCCCTACCCTAGCATGACCAGACCCTCCCTACCCTAGCATGACCAAACCCACCTACCCTAGCATGACCAGACCCACCCTACCCTAGCATGACCAGACCCACCCTACCCTAGCATGACCAGACCCGCCCTACCCTAGCATGACCAGACCCGCCCTAACCTAGCATGACCAGACCCACCTTACCCTAGCATGACCAGACCCTCCCTACCCTAGCATGACCAGACCCGCCCTACCCTAGCATGACCAGACCCGCCCTACCCTAGCATGACCAGGCCCAGCCTATCCTAGCATGCATTGTGAAGCTCTGTTTAGACTTTAGATGCTGGGACTGGAAATGAAAGCCCAAACAGGGAGCCACTGCATGAGCCAGGTCATCCATAGCAGACAGACCAGCATTGCCCGGTCCCATTACTGCATGGGCTCCTCCAGTGTTGGTTCTGCCACTGTATGAAGCCTCACAGTAAGTACACCAAGGACCTGCATGACAGGGGTTCTGCTCACTCCCAGTCAGGTCTATAGATGGTACGGTACGTACTACAAGTTGGGAACAGCAGCATGAAATCTAGTCCTCTGTAATGTATAAAATAATCATGACTACAACCATGGATAGTAAAGCATGTTTGTGACACCGGTCGGGGACAGTTTTCTCTATGGCCGGGAAGCATAATACATCATTAGAGGATTACATTAGCTGCAGCCACCCCCACCTACAGACAACATTGTCCATGCTGCATCTCAGTCTGAGATGGGGAAGGAATTCGGCTAAGTCCCCTGTTCACAGTCGCGGCGATACTAAGCCTTCTTACTCTGAATGCATCACGTGTGCTTCTTCGCTAATAAATTACTTTTTAATATGCTACATTGTGTAGCATTTCAGCTTCCCTAAATCCTCGCTCCTGGAGATTGCTGCTGCCAGGAGATTCAGACATTGACAGTAATTGAAATTGCACATGAATTCCATCATATTTCATATTTCAACAACTGCTACTTCTACCTACTACAGTGTCTGTGGGTTCACGACTCACACTCACACCTGGAAATGTTCAGGTAATTTAGTATTGGGACCATAACCTATTAACTGAAGCCTGCTGACCAGCGTCCTGGTCCCATAACCTATTGGCAGAGTAGCCCAGCAATGTGGAGGGCAACGGAACGATGCCAGATATATTTATCATCCAGACAGACGCCACGCAGGCTCAGTAGCGCATGTCAGAGGTTGGACCACTCGCTGAGCTCCGACAGGTCCTGAAGACCCCCACTCACTTACCTCTCTGCAGCATGAATGGGGCAGCACTAGAGACCTCAACACTTATATTTGTTTCCCCTGGGAATGAAATGTAACAATTCCCTAGTGACATCACCAAGTCACACAGTGATGTCACATGAGAAACCGCCTATGAACTCATTAGAAAAGTCAGGATGAATAAGGAACGCAGTTGTTTATACGCACGCAATCGGACGATTGTTGAGTTCTGCGCATGCATCGCAGTGCGCCAACTGGACACTGTGATCAGGACTGCGATCGCAGTGACTATGCAGGCCCTTCAAAGGATGATTGGCAGGAAGTGGACGGCGAAACGCAGGCGTGCCAGTGCGTTTAAATGCTGTTGCAGGGGCGTGCATAAATTATCCACTGCGATACCGTACGCAGCTTGTACTCACAGTGTACGATGAGGTTAGTAATTCCTGAGTAAGGTCAGAGCTTGTGCAAGTGTGCGTGAGGCTGCGATGGTACCGATGGTTTCGCAGTCTTTCTAAATACTACGGATGTAAGGTAAAGTGGGCGTCCGCATGTGGTGCTGCAACGGCATAGCGATCGCAATGGATTAGCATACTATCGCAGTGAGACTGCGTGCGTAATCGCTATTGCAATTGGTAGTGACTCAGGCCCTGCCACCTCACTCACTTGTTAACATGTATGGAGATGGCAGGGAGGGGGGCACAACTTCTGCCCCTGTGTGTCAGATTGGTAGTGCGGCACCGGGTTGTGACATCAGAGCACCACTCTTCCAGCTTATCACCACCATAGAGGACCAGCAGGGGCGCCCAGTGTAGGGGTATCTAATAAAAACATTGGGGGCCTGATTCAGAGGTAGACCCCTAATGCCGCCATGACTGCATCTCTTTCTGCAACGTGATTACGACTTTATGCTAATGCCGCAGACATGGGCTTCCTACGAAGAAACCCTTAGGCTGCTTCGCTAATCCGCTGCTGTGCGTATGAAGATGAACCATTAAACATTGCCACAGCCATACGGAGGGTCAGAAAGAAAACTGCAGGTCAATAACCAGGATCTGAAACAATCTTCTTCACCCAACCCTGCCTACATCAACACCCATCACACCATCATTTCCAGCTTCTGTACCCAGCGTCTGGGGAGATGAGAGAAGTGAGCGCCTTTACAGGCAGAAGCTCACGATGCTCGAGATGGCCATCGACCATCAATGGTTTTGTCAGCGATGGCAGAGGTCCAATGGTGATGTGGAAAACTATTTTTGTACGCACTGTGCTTAGCTTCTCCTCCAACATCCCCCGCTTAGTCCTGCCCTCCTTCCCTGATTGGGCCACTTGAGTCACGTATTCCCAGGTAGTGATGCCCATGGATGGTTCTGTCAATGGTTTCCTGATGGTTACCCATTCCATGTTCATCCCTACACGATGAGCCGGTGCCTCCACTGTCAGGCACATCAATGCAGATAGGGATGGAGGTGCCTAGAGCTTCAGAAGACATGCCACTGGAAACAAAGTCACACACCTCAATATGGAGGCACATGACTCTTTCTATTAGTGCACCACCAGACCACGAGAAAGCAGCAGACCAAGGCGGGTGGGGGGGGTTCATCTGGTGCCCCATTAAGTCTAGACATGGCAATGCCTGCCTGCCTTCCATAACAGGTTTGCAATGAAGTTTTAGTAATTTTTTAGTCAATGACAAGACACAATAGGAATCTAACTTCTGGATAGTCAAGGTGTCAAATTTATCCACGCCCAGCCACCATAGAACTGACTGTAACGGAGGTAAGGAACTTATGAAACTTAAAATGGAACTACCAATCCCAATAATCTGGAACATGGTGCTCAATTACAGCTGGAGAACCATACCCACTCCCATGCCTCCCAAAGTTAAAATGTTTGCTTCCATAGGCCTGTCTGTTGGTTTTGATGCAAGTCATCACCTCTAAACCCTGTCTACCCGCCTTGAAACATGCACTCACTAGTGTGAGTGGGACATAACTCGCAACATTCCTGGAAATCAGGGCAAACTTCCTGGCTGCCAGGACATCATGATTGTCCTCCAGATTCGGGACAGTTGTTGAGTGGTACACCATGCCTGGTCCTTGACATGGTGAATCAATCATACTGCCACATAGACCGCACTATAGGTGAGCCGATGGGCGGAATCCCTCCATCTAAGAAATACCAACTGTTATACGGTACTTTCTGTCCTTATTACCCCCTATCAAAGTGATTATACAACTAATTTCCAATTTCTGGTTTGACAGTCGTTTTCCAACGTTGGAGTTTACTATTCTGTTGGAAATGATAGAAGTGACGTTGTCGCTAAAACACGAACTGACAGCAGTGTATATAAAATGTACTTGAACAGACAAGTCTCTACGATTCCTGACAGGCGCTAAACACCCCTCTTCCCTCGTCCCACAAATACCCTGCATTACTATGATTAGGGAAAGGCTTGTGAGGAGAGACGACATTCCTTGGCATTTTAGGGTCATTCAAAAAAGTATCCATAAACATCACTTCATGGCTCATATGTTTCGTAGATCTGGGTTGTTCACTTATAGAGAAACAGGGGCGCAATTGTTTACTTGACCCAGATTTGTGAAAGTCCTTAAAACAGTTTTGTATTTGATCTTCAGCGACAGGAAACTTTTTTCAATCAATGCTATTTGAGATGAAACCATTTTGTTTTTTACTAAAAAAAATAATAATAATAAAAAAAAAAAAAATAATAATAAGCCACCGGTTCAGCAGCAATGATGCCCGAGTCAGCCCGATAACTGGGGCAGGGATTTGCAGGATTTAAGGCTTTTTACCTATGAGAAATGGAACCCATACTGATGTGTCCTCCTACACAGGATGTAGTTATGAGACCAATGGCCACGATGCCACAGGTTTCAATCCTGACGCTGGAATCCCGACAAGGAATTTAAGATAGGCGCCGAAATACCGACATTAATCTTAACTCCGACGCCATGATCCAGGTGGACGACAGCCCGAATGAAGGTAAGCCGGGGCGCCCTTAGTGTTAGCCGCGGGGGCGAGGGTTAGGTTAGAGTTAGGTTTTTTGGGGGGGAGGTTAGGGTTAAGCATCCCTAGGGAGGAGAGTTAGGATCAGGCACCACTGGGGGGAGGATTAGGGTTAGGCACTAAGGGGAGAGTGTTAGGTTTAGGCCCTAACGGGGAGAGTTAGGGTGCGGGTGGGGAGGGTTAGGCTACAAGAAGTTAGGGTTAGGGGAGAAGGGGGAAGGGTAAGTATACTTACCCGACCCCTGTCGGGATACCAACCATCGGGATGCCGCTGTCGGTATTTTGACAGTAGGCACCTCAACAGCCGCATTACATACCGATTCCCTCATACACTCGGGTAAATTTACTAAAGCTGGCCACACATCTAAAGATTATCTGTCCAACCAGCCAACTAGTTGATTGGTTGGAATGAAAATCTGGTAAGGTATACAATCAGCAATTTGCTCCCAAATGCTGGAAAATGAACCAAAACTGTTGTGTGAACAAATTGTTTAGATCAAACATTTAACAAACTTGTCTGACGAGCATTTTCATCTGTTTTCTGGCATTTAGGAGCAAATTGCTGATCATCATTTACTCCCATATGTTACCAGATTTTCATTCCAACCAATCAACTAGTTGGCTGGTTGGATGAAAGTTGGTCTAGTGTGTGGCCAGTTTAAGAATCGAGTTTGGGCAAGTTTAGCCTGTTTTACAAACTCGCAAATTTACTAAGACCAAACAGGTGTGAGTTTGGAAGTGAGTTTTCTCTTCTCAATGTTAAAACTCACGTGAATTTGCAAACTCAACTAAACTCACCATCGCTCAAACTAGGAAGTAATTTTACATGAAAAAGTTGCAATTTGCAAATTTACAAAGAATTGAGTTTACAATCTGTGAGTTTGTAGCAAACTCACTGATAAATTCAATTGATGTTTCAAATAGACCACCTCCTAAACTGTGAGTTTGGCAGAAACATACACAGATCAGTGTGATTTGTGTATGTTTCTTCCTGAATACCTAATATAAAGTGTTTTTTTATAAAAAAAAAAAATATGACGTAGGGTCCTCCCCCAAAAGCCTAACCAGCCCCGGACTTGCCAGCCAGTACTGGTTCCTAAATTTACGAGGAACAAAATGAGTAGGGTTCCACCATAATTTAGGAACCAGCACCTGGCTGTAGGGCCAGTGCTGGTTTTAATTATAAGGGGGAAAAATGTGTAGGGGTCCCCCTATAATTAAAACCAGCACCGGACCCAAAACGGCCGGGCTGTAATGCCACAGCCCAGAGACCCTTTCACCAGGGCTCCACGGCCAAAGCATTATCAGCCCAAGCTGGTCAGGCCAAGCCAGGGATCTCAGGGGAGATGGGGATCCCCCCAAGAAGGGGCCCCCCCCCCAAATCCCCAGGCTTGGACTGAAGCCCAGGGCTCTTCCCTGCACCCCTGGAGCTTTGGGTACGGGGGTAATAAAGTGAGAAGTATAAGGAAACTATTGTATTTTACAGTGGGACTACAGGTGCCAGCATGCCTGCCCTTTGGCACTTGCGGAACTACAAGTGCCAGCAGATGGCCGGCACCTGTACCCCCACTGTAAAATAAATAGTTAAATAAAGACAAAACACACATACCATGCCTAGTAAAACTTTATTTCATACACCTACCCATTCACACATACTTACCTGCTGTAGGTGTGTCTGTCCCCTTATCAGGTAGGATCCGTGTGCCTGGCCATGCAAAAAATAATCTATACTCACCTAGATCCTGGCGCTGCTCTCCATAGCATCCAGGTTCTTGGTAAAACAAATAAACGAGTTACCCGAACCAGACCGGACAGATGTAAGTGTATGCTGTTGCACACACTTACACCTCGCCAAATGACAGATGATCGAAGTCAGCTGTAATTTCTCACGTGGCGCGAACCAATCAGCGTTACATGTAGCAGCCGCTCATTGGCTGGGACCCACGTGGGAGCAGCCAATGAGCGGCCGCTTTACATGTCCTGGTGTTGGTTTTAATTATAGGGGGGACCCCTACGCAATTTTTTTCCCCCCTATAATTAAAACCAGGATGGCCCTGCAGCCAGATGCTGGTTCCAAAATTATGGTGGAACCCTACTCATTTTGCTCCCGTAATTTTAGGAACCAGGACTGGCTGGCAAGTCGGGACTGGTTAGACTTTTGGGGGGGACCCTACGTAATTTTTTTTTTTTTATTTAACCCGTTTTTTACAGGTAGACCACACAAGCAGCCTTCACATATTTCACTGATATGTGCAGGCTGCTTGCCTGGGTGAGTTTTGCACTGCAATCTCGGGTAAGTATTCTCATCTAAACTTGCGAGTTGAAAAACAGGAAACTCACCCGAGTTGGGTGGTGACCCACAGCTATACGAGCGTCCAGGAGGATGCTCCATATTAATGGAGGTGGGCCCTGATTCAGAGCGAGCGCTCTGGTCAGAGCGTCCGGCTCTGAATCAGGGCCTATGCCACAGTAAGGCCCCTTACTGCACATTATGCCACAGTAAGGCCCCTTACTGCACATTATGCCACAGTAAGGCCCCTTACTGCACATTATGCCACAGTAAGGCCCCTTACTGCACATTATGCCACAGTAAGGCCCCTTACTGCACATTATGCCACAGTAAGGCCCCTTACTGCACATTATGCCACAGTAAGGCCCCTTACTGCACATTATGCCACAGTAAGGCCCCTTACTGCACATTATGCCACAGTAAGGCCCCTTACTGCACATTATGCCACAGTAAGGCCCCTTACTACACATTATATCACAGTAATGCCTCATACATTATGTCACAGTAATGCCCCTTACACATTATGCCACAGTAATGCCCCTTACTACACATTATATCACAGTAAGGCCCCTTACACATTATGCCACAGTAATGCCCTTTACACATTATGGGGTCTATTTACTAAGCAGTGTTAGGAGATAGGGTGAAAAGTGATAAGAAAGTAATAAGGTGCCAGCCAATCAGCTCCCAGCTGTCATCTCACAGGCTGTGTTTGAAAAATGACAGTTGGGAGCTGATTGGCTGGCACCTTATTACTTTCTTATCACTTTTCACCCTAAGGTGCCAGCCAATCAGCTCCCAACTGTCATTTTTCAAACACAGCCTGTGAGATGACAGCTGGGAGCTGATTGGCTGGCACCTTATTACTTTCTTATCACTTTTCACCCCATCAGCTCCCAGCTGTCATCTCACAGGCTGTGTTTGAAAAATGACAGTTGGGAGCTGATTGGCTGGCACCTTATTACTTTCTTATCACCCTATCTCCTAACACTGCTTAGTAAATAGACCCCTATGTCACAGTAAGGCCCCTTACTGCACATTATGTCACAGTAATGCCCCTTACACATTCTGCCACAGTAAGGCCTCTTATACATTATGCCACAGTAATGCCGCTTACACATTATGTCACAGTAATGCCGCTTACACATTATGTCACAGTAATGCCGCTTACACATTATGTCACAGTAATGCCCCTTACTACACATTATATCACAGTAAGGCCCCTTAAACATTATGTCACAGTAATGCCCTTTACACATTATGTCACAGTAATGCCCCTTACACATTATGCCACAGTAAGGCCCCTTACTACACATTATATCACAGTAATGCCTCATACATTATGTCACAGTAATGCCCCTTACACATTATACCACAGTAAGGCCCCTTACTACACATTATATCACAGTAATGCCTCTTATACATTACGTCACAGTAATGCTCCTTACACATTATGTCACAGTAATGCCCCTTACTACACATTATATCACAGTAATGCCTCTTATACATTATGTCACAGTAATGCTCCTTACACATTATGCCACACTAAGGCTCCTTACACATTATGTCACAGTAATGCCCCTTACACATTATGCCACAGTAATGCCCCTTACACATTATGCCACACTAAGGCTCCTTACACATTATGTCACAGTAATGCCCCTTACACATTATGCCATAGTAAGGCCCCTTACACATTATGTCACAGTAATGCCCCTTACACATTATGTCACAGTAATGCTCCTTACACATTATGTCACAGTAATGCTCCTTACACATTATGCCACACTAAGGCTTCTTACACATTATGTCACAGTAATGCCCCTTACACATTATGCCATAGTAAGGCCCCTTACACATTATGTCACAGTAATGCCCCTTACACATTATGTCACAGTAATGCCCCTTACACATTATGTCACAGTAATGCCCCTTACACATTATGTCACAGTAATGCCCCTTACACATTATGCCACACTAAGGCTCCTTACACATTATGTCACAGTAATGCCCCCCCTCCCCCCAGTGACAGGAGCTCCCCCCAGAACTGACAGATGAAACACTATTAAAATCGGACTTTCACATTAAAATGGGATCACTCAGTAAGCCAGCTCCCTCTTTTTACTTGCCGGGGCCACGTGGTGGGTGAGCTCAGGCGGCGCGGAATGGGACAGAGATGCCAGATGCCGGGGCTCGGACAGCGCCACTGTCATTCTAATGTGGCGCCAGTCGCAAACCAATTGGAGCTTGCGGACTGTCAGCCGATGCTGATTGGCTGCCAGTCCGCAAGCTCTGATTGGCTTGCGACTGGCGTCAGATTAGACTGACGGCGGCGCTGTGTCTCTCAAGGCTGGGCTGCAGGTTGCCTGCAGGTCCCGGCGTGCGGCTCCAAAGCCATACAAGCAACTACCTGGGGGGGCCCCCCCACCTTGGCACCTCTCCTCGTCACCCCCTCAAGTCCAACACCCGGGGCACGTGTCCCCTTAGCCCCCCCCCCCGCTAGTTGCGGCCCAGTGAAACCCATACAGACCTGGGCAGCTCAGAGGCTCCATTAGGCAGCCAAAGCTCTAGCCTAGGGCACAGTTTACCCTGGTGGACCCAGATCACCCAGATGCAGTGTTTCCCAAACTGTGCGCAGCGGCACCCTGGGGTGCCTCGGGACAGTTGCAGGAGTGCATCAGGTTGGTGGTCCAGCACCAAATCAAATTATTTAAGGTCAATTTATATGGACAAATAGAAGCACAAACCTGTCCACCACTACATAACTGACCCTAAGGATGACAGGAGAGCACAATGTACTTCACTACATTTTTACTGACTCTCCCAATAACAAGCTTAAATCTAGGGGTGCCGTGAAACCAATGCTGATACTCTAGGGTGCAGTGATTCAAAAAAGTTTGGGAATCACTGCCCTAAAGCATTTTTAGGTTTTATTTTTGGGATTATCATTGGGCGGAGAAGAGGGTCCCAAATTATCTGACCTGGGGTCCCATGCCATGGGGTCTCAATCCGGCTCAGAGTAGGACCACATCTGGCAGAGCCAGTATGCAGCAAGTTTCCATGCAGGAGGCTCCAGTGAATGTCTTCAGGAGCAGAATCAGACCAGGGTGAGTGCTGCAGTCTAAAGCTGGCCACACACGAGACCAACTTTCATCCAACCATCCAACTAGTTGATTGGTTGGAATGAAAATCTGGTAACGTATGGGAGTAACTGATGATCAGCAATTTGCTCCTAAATGCCAGAAAACAGATGAAAATTTGTTAAATGTTTGATCTAAACAATTTGTTCAAACAACAGTTTTTGTCTACTTTCCGGCGTTTGGGAGCAAATTGCTGATTGTCATTTGCTTTCATACCTTACCAGATTTTCATTCCAACCAATCAACTAGTTGGATGTAAATTGGTCTAGTGTGTGGCCAGCTTAACATTAACCCCATGGATACGAGTGAGGCCGATACCTCTGTGCTATATGAAGTTTTATACAGCAGTTATTAAAGAGGGAGGCAAAACTTCGATACGTACAGACCATATCCTCTGCTGCCAACTCTCATTATATGCATTGTCCTGGGAGAGTACGGAGTCAAATAGAAGCCTATATCGCAGTGTTGGCTAACCTTGACACTCCAGCTGTTATGGAACTACATAACCCAGCATGCACTGCTACAGTTTTGCTATTAGGGCATGCTAAAACTGTGGCAGGGCATGCTGGGATATATAGTTCCACAACAGCTGGAGTGTCAAGGTTAGCCAACACTGCTACTGTATATTGCATTATATTATTCTACCCGGATACAACTGGGTAATGTCTAGGAGCTGACCTGCCCTACCATGATAGATGCTGTGAGCTCGTGTCTCGTCTAGCCTCTAATGCACGAAGGCGGCCTCTCTGCTATTGATTGTACATATCTGAATGCTGTTTAGTTAGTTGTAATCTATCTGCTAGAATGAAGTGTGAGCGCGTTAATGCCCCAGTAATAACAGTGCATCTCTCCAGAGGTGCCGACGGGTTATTTTTAATATTTTCTCTGCAGAATGAATATTGATTTCATTGAATTTCTGTTCGGTGCATGTGAATGTTTTGCACAAGATTGCTGTTTTGTTTTAACCCTGATCATTAAATTCTCCCCTCCCCCATCATTCCTTTATTCTCAGTTTACTTTGTCAGTAAATGAACCACATAAACTGGGCCCCCCGGATTATTTTTGCCTGGGGAGCCAGGGGGTGTTCTCCCGAGCAGCAACCCCCAGTGGGTGAACCGATGCCTGCTGCAAATCTAGATAGGCAGAGCCAGGTGAAGGCCCTGAGTGCAACACAACTTCCCAGCTGCAAATGACAATCAATATGACACAAAGAAGATTTGTACTGCTATTCGGAAGCCGGAATATAATTGTTGTGCTTCAAAGTGCTGTCTCCTCCTTCAGGCGACTTTGTATTTTTGCTAATTTGCCTGCAACTGCATTCTTCTGCGTTTCCCATCCTTCTATTTATATCCTTTTAATCTGGGAGAGGACACTGGGCCTGATTAAGAGATCAGGGCCGGCTCGAGGCATGTTCAACCAGTGCGGTCAAACAGGGTCGCCACCCCTTAGAGGGCGCACCCTTCCCAACCATCCCGATTTCAGCGGGAAAGTCCCACTTTTCGGGCACTGTCCCGCTGTTCCACCCGTGGGCCGAAGTGTCCCGCGGGTGGTCGGGAGGTGGGGCACCCCCACCGCCGCAGCTGTGCGGCGGTGCCGGACCCCGGAGAAGCTGAATGGATGCTGCGTGCATGCGCGCGGCATCCATTCAGTGCAGGGAGAGGGCTGGGGGCAGCTCGCCCCCAGCCTGACGTCACACGGGAGGCGTGCCATGCGGGCACGCCCACAAATAATGTAATTTTTGGGGTGCGGCCTATGTTAATTAGGCCACACCCAAGAAACTAAGGGGGAGATGTATCAAACCTTCAAGAGAGGACAAGTGGAGAAGTCTCCCATAGCAACCATAAAGCTGCAAACTATGGCTGGGTACACACTAGAGATGGCCATCGAGCATCGATGGTTAACCACCAATGGCGATGGTTTTGCCCTCTGTGATTTATATCCAATGGTTCTCCGCCATCGCTGGCACAGAGGCACGTGCGATTTTAGACGAATTGGAACAACAGACCGTCCACATCGTCTAGTGCGTATGCACTATTGCGTGCTCCCGTGCATCGTTCGTCGCATCTTCTGATCTGCTGTACATGCGCGGTTGAACGGAAGATATCACTAATGATTTTGTGCAAATGTGTACGCCCAATAGGAGTACCAGGCGATATGTTAACGTTATATAGTTAGCGATCTAACGACCAAAACAATGTAAGATATATCGTTCAGTCGTTTGAAGGATTGCACAGTGTGTACGCACTATATCAGGGGTTCCCAACCACGGTCCTCAAGGCACACTAACAGTCCAGGTTTTAGGGATAGCCATACTTGAGCACAAGTGACTTAATTAGTGCCTCACTTATTTTGATTAAACCATCTGTGCACAATCATGGATATCACTAAAACCAGGACTGTTAAGCTGGCCACACATCTAAAGATTATCTGTCCAACCAGCCAACTAGTAGATTGGTTGAAATGAAAATCTGGTAAGGAATACAATCAGCAACTTGCTCCCAGACGCTGAAAGATAGACCAAAACTGTTGTATAAACAAATAGTTTAAATCAAACATTTAACAAACTTCCCTGACGACCATTTTCATCTGTTTTCTGGCATTTAGGAGTAAATTTCTGATCATCATTTACTCCCATTCCTTACCAGATTTTCATTCCAACCAATCAACAAGTTGGCTGGTTGGATGTAAGTTGGTCTAGTGTGTGGCCAGCTTTAGTGTGCCTTGAGGACCGAGGTTGGGAATCACTGCACTATATCATTCGTTCACCATCTTGGGTGATTTATTAATTTTTTTTCCTGCTTGCAAATTTACTAAAGGCAAAAGTTGGGTGAGTTAGGGCTCTATTTATTATTATTCCGCGTTTGCGGGGGTGGGGCTTAGCGCCGGGGGCGGGGCTTAGCGTCGGTGGGGGGGTAGTAGCGGTGGTCGGGCGGCGCATGCGCGGGCTCTTAGTCGCGGTATTTTTTTCGCAAATACCGCGACTAGAGTGCGGATGGGATCCGCAGGGACAGAGCTTTATCGCAAGCTCTTTCCCTGCAAGGGATTTATAGTAAATCCCTGTGATATTGCCTGAATTCGCAATGCGAATTCACTCGGTAATATCACACTACAATCCGCATTCAATATGCGGATTGTAGTAAATAGAGCCCTTAGAGAGAGATTTATCTCATCTCACTCGTAAAACTCGGGTGAGACAGCAATCTCAAATCAAATCACCATCGGGCCAAATCGGAAGTACTTTTCACCTAAAACATACATCTCTCAAATTTACCAAGAATCGGGATGACAAGCTTGGGTGAGATAGGAGCAAACTCTCTGTCAAAATCACTTTTCAAACTCTCAACCCCCTGAGCTGCGAGATGGTCAGAAACATACACAAATCATTGTGATTTGTGTATGTTTATTTCTGTAAATGGTTAAAATCGGGTTAATTTACTTAAAAAAATTACGTGAGATCCCCCCCCCCCAAAAGACTAACCAGCCCCCAGGCTTGCCAGCCTGTCCTGGTTCTTAATTTACAGGGATAAAATGTGTAGGGTTCCACTGTAAATTACGAAACAGCACCAAGCAGCAGGGACAGAGCTGGTTTTAAACATTTTGAGAAAAAAAATGGTGTGAGGTTCCCCGTATATTTAAAACCAGCCCTGGACCCTTTCTAATGGGGGACTGATGACACAGCCAGGGGTGCCCTTTCACCGGGCCCCCCAGCCGCAGCATCAGTCCTGACCGCTAGTCAGCCCAGGACAGGGATCCCTGGGGAGCTGAGTACCCCTTCAATAAATGGGTCACCCCCCCTGGACTAGGCTGATAGCCCCGGGCTATCCCCGCCACCCTAGGGCGGTGGGTGCCGGGTTGATAGTGTATGTGTAGTGTAAAAGAAAGGGTTAAATATTGTCTTTAGTTGTGGAACAACACGTACCAGCGAGCCTCCCCCGCATGCTGGTATCTACTGCTGTAACCACAAGGTAAATTGAGGTCACTAGTAGATACAGTGTCGCGGTTCTCCATTCAGTGGAGAAATCTCCCCATAGAAGTCTATGGGGAGACACGCTGACCGCACACAGCCAATTAGCGAGCTGCTCCAACGGAGATACCCGCTGATTGACTGGCGGCTCCTTCAATGACGGGGCCCACGTGTGCCCCGGTCATTCGCGCAGAGTAAAGCTATGTGGAAACACCTAGCTTTACACGGTCCGGCTTAGATTCGGGTACTCGTTTTTTTATTTGAACCCTTTGGATGCCTACTTGGAGCAGAGGACATGACCTACGCATAGGAGACATGAGTATGGATTTTGTTCCATAGGTACCCCTATGGATTATTTCGGATATTAGTGAGTATGTGTGATAGTGAGTGTGAGTGTGCATGTATGTTATAATAAAATTTTACTGTCATGGTGTTGGTTGTGTTTATTACGTATTGCTTTGGTTGTGGAACTACAAGTGCCAGCGGGCCCGTAATGTCCCGCATGCTGGTATTTGTGGTTCTCCAAATACCAGCATGCGGGGGAGGCTTGTTGGTACGTGTTGTTCCACAACTAAAGACAATATTTAACCCTTTCTTTTACTCTACACATACACTATCAACCCGCCACCCACCGCCCTAGGGTGCCGGGTATAGCCCGGGGCTATCAGCCTAGGCCAGGGGTGCCCTGGAGAGGGGTACCCCTTTATTGGAGGGGTACTCAACTCCCTGGCCTGGGCCGACTAGCAGTGAGGACTGATGCTGCGGCTGGGGGGCCCGGTGAAAGGGCACCCCTGGCTGTGGCATCAGCTCCCCGCTAGAAAAGGGTCCAGGGCTGGTTTTAAATATACGGGGTACCTCATGCCATTTTTTTTCTCCGTATATTTAAAACCAGTTCTGCCTGTTGCTGCTTCGTAAATTTACAGGGGAACCCTACATATTTTTTCCCTGTAAATTTAAGAACCAGAACAGGCTGGCAAGTCCAGGGCTGGTTAGTCTTTTGGGGGGGACCTCACGTCATTTTAAAAAAAAAACATTTAACCCTTTTCAACAAGTCTACTCTTAACACACAAGCAGCCAACACATATCTCACTGATATGTGCAGGCTGCTAGCTCGGGAGAGATTTGCAGAGAGAAAACATTGCAATCTCGGGTGAGTAATCTCCTGCAAAACGAGATATCTCGTTCTGCTTCACCATCGGCCAATTCGTTTAGCCTCAAATCGCCTGTTGGTAAATTTGGTAAAAAACAAGGGATTAAATCACCCGAATTTTGGCGAGTTCCAGCGAGATTAATCTACTTGAAAATCTGGACCATCTCGAATCTTAGTAAATTTACCCCATTGACTCGAGTCACCCAAAAGCTCCATCTCATAAGTAAATAGGTTAGGAACATCTTTAAAATAATACATTCTTCTCTCTCTCTATTTTTCTTTTAAATCAGAAGACAAAAGACACATTTTAAATTGTTTTCAAATCAACTTCTTATCCATTTTGGGGGGGGGAGAATTAGAATAAAAAAAAATAATAATAATAATAGAAAATGTACAAAAAACGGCCGAGGAGATTTAATTTATTTTATTTTCCCCGGGGTTTCTGGCTGACAAACTAACCTCCTAGATATTGAGCTACTTATATTTCACAGGATTTAATTACCATTCCTCGGAAAGGACAGTAGGACATCATTTACAGTCCATACAATAGACGCTGAATTGTAATGTCACCTGATTTACATATCATGGGGCTGTTGGTAGAGGCTTGGAGTCAGCATTCCAAGAAGCCGGCTTGCATTAATAACACACTTTCATATATGTCCTGTCATTTACTGCTTCCAGTAGATTAACAGATTCATCCTCGGCTTCTCCATCCTATTTCACAATGACTGCACAAATTACTCATCTGAAAGGCGAAGTGAGGGGATGTGAGCAGCAGCTTTTCATCGGCGCCCGCAAGATGCTCTAAATCTGGTTGATTTTAACAAGCAAGTTGACGACTGAAAGCGAAATGCCGCCTTCCATAAGTTTGTTTCATGCCATTTGTTTCTAGACGCCTGTCATTTTACCGACGCCGGGAGACCGGCGCCCGGCATCCCGATCGAAGAGACACTGGGTGCCGAGCGTGGATAGCCGCGGGGGGGAGGGTTAGGTTTAGGGTTCCCGGGGGGGACTTAGGGTTAGGCACCCCCCTGGGAGGTTAGGTTTAGGCTAGGGGAAGGGGGGGTTAGGGATAGGCACCCCTGGGGGGAGATTAGTGTTAGGCACCACCCCAGGGGGGAGGTTAGGGTTAGGCAGTCCCCCCGGGAGGTTAGGTTTAGGCTAGGGGAAGGGAGGGTTAGGGTTAGGCACCCCCGGGGGGAGGTTAGGGTTAGGCAGCGGGGAAGGGGGGTTAGGTTTAGGCACTTAGAGGGGGGATTCGGGTTAGGCACTGGGGGGGAAGGTTAGGGTTAGGCACCCCTAAGGGAGGGTTAGGGTTAGGGGGTAGAATTAGGTTAGACAATACTTATCTTGGACGATCGGGATTTCCTCCTCTGCCAGGATGCCGCTGTCGGGATTCCAACCGCCGGGCATGGATTCTGCGGTAAGTCATACCGATTCCGGCACACCTATCTATTGAATATGTTCAAGGGAAAGCCAGCCATGATAGCATTGGGGTAACTACTACCGTACCTGGGCGCTGGTGGTTGGGAAAACAATTGAAATGGTACACACACAAAAATATAAATGAGTACATTATAGTGTGGTGCTAAACCCCAGGCAAATCTTGTAGTTGTAGTTGTGTGTGGGATTCCCTTTAACTATCCGCACTGTTTCATGTCTCTGTTGCCCCTTCCCTGGGCTCCCAACCAACAAATGCAGAATGTATCTACCCAACATTATTCTGCCCTCCCCCCAGTCCGGTGCTCACAGTAAGGAGTAGGGATGGCCATGGGTACTTTACATAGATGGCAGAACCCCATCGCTAGCTGGGGACACATGAATGAGGTGGGCCAATCGGAGTGGGAGAGTGAGGCTAACAAGGTATGTGCTATGCGCTGTGCAATGGGGGGGGGGACCATCGCCTCATCACTAATCGAACCGCTGCCATGGATGACGGAGAAATATTGGACCTCGGCTATCAATGGCAGATCCATTGGCGACAAACCATCAAAGGTGATGCTTCATAACGGGGTTAGCAAACATATGAGGTCATGTAGAACTGGACAGGAAGAGACGTACACAAGAAAAGCACGTTTATGTTCTATCGAACATGTATCAAGAGTAAGAAAAATCTGAACATGGACACAGTTTTCGGGGTACAGATATGTGCATCTTATAACAGGGAAAAAAAGAGCTGATGTACACATCCCAAAATAGGCGATTTCAAATCGGGAATCCTCGCGTGCGTCAGGGGGGGGGCACTCCCCCGTTTTCATTACTCTGGGGGCGTGCTCAGCACTCCCACAGATGCTTGGCTGCCTTCAGGTTCTTACTCCTTAAGATGTAGGTGTTGTGTGCGACACCACTCCACTCTACCCCTGCAGGACACTGTGGCCGGCGGGTGGAGTGGTGGGAAAGTCCCCGATGAGCGGGACTGTCCCGCCCAAAGTGGGACAGTTGGGAGGTAGACGGACATGCAGGACCGCTCTACACCTAATAATCTTCCTCTGACCCACAGCAGGTCATCACCCCAGTCTCCTCACTGTGGAACATGTAATATATCAGTGGTGACTGAGGTCAGAAGACAGAAACGCTTCTACAGAACAAGTAACCGGGACAGACCAGAAATCACCGGCAGAGTGGAGCTACAAATATGTGGCAAAATAGCAAATATCCAGTGATTATTACCACAAATGAATTTATTAAAAGGCCTGTAATAAGATCGCTGCTTATTAAATAAACCCCTACAACTTGCAATAGAGTTTCTGCCCACGAGATTTTGGCATAATAAAATAAATTATTTATCAACCTCCCGATCTGGCCATTGCAAGAGCGTTTAAAACCGTTTATCGGCTAACTCTCCTGCATCCATACTATCCAATGATCGGCTGATCTGCCTGATAATTGGATAGTATGTAGCCGGCTTTAATAATCATAAGTTATTGGAATTTCTCATCTTTCACCAAATATTAAAGCTGATCAGCTGAGCGTTGTCTATGTGTAGGCTTATCATCCCTTTCATTCGGGACACATATGAATTATACAGATTCTGTGGCTGGCTGACTTCAAGTCTCTATTTTACCTGGTTTTAATCAGCCACAGAACCTGTGTAAATCACGTTCCCCGAATTAAAGGGATGCTCTAGCCAGGTGATCTATGTGCTGTTATTCTTCAGTAAATAAAGTATTATTTTGGCAATGCTCCTTTATAGTGAGTTCTGAAGCCATTTCATAGAGCAAAGTCTGCATAAGACCTAGTGGGGTCCCCTTCCCATTTGTCAAAAATAACTCACAATAATGGAATAGAACAGTGATTCTCAACTCCAGTCTGCAAGTACCCCCTAACAAGTACTCCCCTTGTGGTTGTGCAGCAAGGTTATTATTTTTTAAGGGGGTGTGACCACGCCTCCCACAATTAGGCCACGTCCCCATCCCCTCGGCCCGGGACAGCTCTCTACGGCCCTGTCCCAAGGTGGGACTGATTCTTTTCACTTGTGACTGTGAGAAAACCTGGAAAACATGCACTGCCAGAGTTCCCTGAGTACTGGAGTTGAAAATCCTGGGCTATGGGCAGTACACACTAGACGATGTACCGACCTCATTAGCGACAGGACCCGGTGGGGTGCCGGCATTGATAAGTGTGTGCACACTTGCCGATGCTGGGAGTGATTGCGCAACAGCCGGGGCCATGCTGCATTCGCCAGCATGGCTCCTGCTGCCGAACGCGGGAGCGCACATCGTCAGCGTCACTGCGGGTACACACTGCCCAATGTGGACGATATGTCGTCCGATCCGCCGGATTGCACGACATATCGTTTAGTGTGTGCCCGGCGAAAGAGTGCTCTGTGCCACTCAGTGCCCTCTAGGCCCTAGGTTGTGCAATAGATGAGCAGCCTCAGCAATGAAACAATTTGCAAATCCTACCCCAATACAACAGCCAGAAACTCTCTGGGCCTGTCTCACTCATTACTATGCCCAGCACAAAACAGGAGCATTCAGTACAGAATTAACCACCATGTAAACTTAATCAGTTTCTGCATGTTTACACCTAAGGGGATCCCCGCCAGAGCTGCAGATTACCTTCCTATAGTCACACACAGTATTATATCTGTAGGCACGCCAAGCGCGCCTGCAAACTCCCAGACTTACAGTACTAGACTGATAGAAGTAAGTGACTAGCCCAGGTGTAGGGAACGGATCAGCCAGTCACCCACACCTGGGAACCAGCCACATCTTTCCCAGGTGTAGGGAACGGATCAGCCAGTCACCCACACCTGGGAACCAGTCACATCTTTCCCAGGTGTAGGGAACGGATCAGCCAGTCACCCACACCTGGGAACCAGCCACATCTTTCCCAGGTGTAGGGAACGGATCAGCCAGTCACCCACACCTGGGAACCAGCCACATCTTTCCCAGGTGTAGGGAACGGATCAGCCAGTCACCTACACCTGGGAACCAGCCACATCTTTCCCAGGTGTAGGGAACGGATCAGCCAGTCACCCACACCTGGGAACCAGCCACATCTTTCCCAGGTGTAGGGAACGGATCAGCCAGTCACCTACACCTGGGAACCAGCCACATCTTTCCCAGGTGTAGGGAACGGATCAGCCAGTCACCTACACCTGGGAACCAGCCACATCTTTCCCAGGTGTAGGGAACGGATCAGCCAGTCACCCACACCTGGGAACCAGCCACATCTTTCCCAGGTGTAGGGAACGGATCAGCCAGTCACCCACACCTGGGAACCAGCCACATCTTTCCCAGGTGTAGGGAACGGATCAGCCAGTCACCTACACCTGGGAACCAGCCACATCTTTCCCAGGTGTAGGGAACGGATCAGCCAGTCACCCACACCTGGGAACCAGCCACATCTTTCCCAGGTGTAGGGAACGGATCAGCCAGTCACCTACACCTGGGAACCAGCCACATCTTAATTCTTCTTTTTTTTTTCTGAAAAGTTACCAAATTTTAAGCAATTTAAATGGCATTTTAGGATGCGCCTGTGTTTGTCTGCAATGCATGGATTTGAGTTCCTTCTAAATAGCGGGAGGCTGTGTGCGTGCAAACAAATCTCTATTGTGCAGGTTCTCTTAACTAGACTTTAAAGCTACTGTACACATATCTACCTACCATCTAAATGTTACTATCCTGCAGATTCCCCTGTCCGGAACCACAGGACCTGTCCTAGCAGCCCAGTCTCCTGACTTTATATTATATGGTATGTTTCACTGAGGCATATGCATGGAAGACAGTACAATAATCATGATGAGAATATAATAAAACGAGTTGGTTGCTCAGTAGCCGCCGGTTCAAATTTCGGCGCCGGAAGGCCGAACTCTTCTCCCCTTAATCCTAACCCTCCTTTAGCTGTGCCTGGCCCTAACCTCCCCCCCGGTGGTGCCTAACCCTAACCTCCCCCCCGGTGGTGCCTAACCCTAACCCTCCCCTGCCCGTACACTAAACCTAACTTTCCTGAGAGGGTTCCTAACCCTAACCCCACCATCCTGTAGCCT
Source organism: Taudactylus pleione (assembly GCA_031769625.1). Lineage (NCBI taxonomy): Eukaryota > Metazoa > Chordata > Amphibia > Anura > Myobatrachidae > Taudactylus > Taudactylus pleione. The sequence continues at coordinate 1,415,394 of JAUIMM010000883.1, forward strand.
AACCCTAACCCTCCCCGGGGGGGTGCCTAACCATAATCTCCCCCCGCGTGTGCCTAAACCTAACCACCCTATCCCCGGGGAAACTGTGTTACTGACTGGCATCCACACGTTCGGGATTCCATTGTTCAGTATGCAGATGTCAGTAACCTGATCTCATTTGGGATAGCGGCATCAGCATTTTGCTGGCGGCTGAGATTCTGGCGTCGGTATATCGGCGGCCGGCATCCTGTCCGCTTGAATTTTAACTACATCCCAATAATACAAATCACAACAAGCAAATACATTATATATATATATATATATATATATATACACACATATACATACACACATTATATATAATATATACTTTAAGTAAAACAAAACTTAGGGAGCCTATAAGCCCCTCGCAGTGACTGCCTCTTCCTGGCCCAGGACATTGGTTACGACAATGAAGGAACAGTACAGAACAAACCCATACACTGATTATATTGTAGTATTACATCATTGCTATGTGGAGTTAAAAAGTAACAAACCCTTAAACACTTTGCCCACCCCTGCTAACACCCAGCGAGACACTGTTTAGCCACACACACATATACAAGGCAAGGCCCTGTGGGCAGCGCCGTAGCTGCCCACTGGCACAGGCATCTGGCTTGCAGGGTGCCTGGAACGGCATCCTGTAGCCGGTAGCACTACTGTAGAGCTGCCTGGAGCCTCCATGGAAGCATACTTCCTAGAGCCGGGGGCCCTGCCCCTTAGGTGTGATGTCATGATGTCACAGGTTAAGGGGCCAGGACCGGTACAGGGTGGCATAAAGCCCTGGTCTGGCCCTGCTTAAAACGCACCTGCTTTCGCCTGCCACCTTCACTGAATCCACACAGATGCAGACAGTCCAAACAGGTACATTGCGCCCCACTGGTACCCGGCCCAGTCTCTAAAGTTTGCCCGTGCATTCAGTTTCCAGCCATCTTCCAAATCTCTGCCCTGCGCTATACTAGGTAGCAAGTGATGTAATAACCCCTATTACTGCAGCTCTGGTCACAACAAAACGTCTATGCTGGAGGTGCCCAGCAACAAAGAGTCAGTGGGCCGCCCGTCATAGGATCTACGGCAAACCCACTGGTGCACGGCACAGACCTCCGGTGCAGTGACTATTGTTTCCTCAGCACAAGGACAGGGAGAGAGAGAGAGAGAGAGAGAGAGAGAGAGAGAGAGAGAGAGAGAGAGAGAGAGAGAGAGAGAGATGGACACAGAAGGAGGCAGTCCGATACATACTCCTTCCCTTGTGTACATACGTGCGGCAAATTGACCAAGGACTGGGACGCCCACTTTTAGCGTCTGTACCTGCAGTAACACCGATATGTGCGTCCTATGGCAGGTGCATTCTCTCTTGTAACGCAGGTGCCGTAGGAGTTTTTAGGAATATTTGCGAATACGCAGTTGCAAAAAAATCGTCCGACTACAACATCGGCATCGTGTGCGGCCCCTGAATCAGTGAGTGTTGGCACAGATGGTACACGGCAATAACTAATAGAAAAGAGAAACTGCGAGCTCTGAGGACAGATAATGTGGGAGAGACAGGAAATAAAAAACCTCGGGCAAATCATGTTCTACTTTACTAATATATATATTATATATATATATATATATACACACACATATATATATAGTTAGTATATTATTATTGTATTTATGCATTTGAAGCATGATCTGCTTGTCCTGTGTGCAGGGCCGACAAGAGCCGCGGCAGGCCCGGGTGACAGGGGGCGTGGCCTAATCACAGGAGGCGTTGCCACACCCCGCTGCGCGCTGGGAGGGGGCACTGTGAGTCCCTCAGCCCGGCGCACAGCCAATTGGGGGCGCGAACAGCATGTGCTGGGCTGGGAATTTGTACCCGCTCCCCCCCCCCTCTCGGCATCCCCGCCTGTGTGCATGACAGCCACCAGATTGTGCAATATCCAACCGTATTGTACTCTATGGTCAAAACCAGATGCAGCTACATGTAGCGAATTTTGCGCATACTGAACCTGCGTGGTAGGCTGCGTATCTCATCTCAGTCGTGTCTATGCAGCCACTAGAATGGGCATTTGTGGCTGGTATCAACAGTGTATGCAAGAGAAGTGTCTTGTGGGTATGTCGTGTTGTAATACATACACAAAACCAGGGTTACACATTATTCCGAGTTGTGTGTATGCATTGTGGACGCCTAATTCAGACTGATCTACTGCACCTAGCATCGGGAAAGTGTAAAGCTGCATACACATGTAAAGATTACGGGGGTCATTCAGACCCACTCGCGAGCGGCAGTACGCTCGCAAGTGGGTTGATGTTCCCCACTGCGCATGCGCACGACGGAGGGAGCTCCGTCATGCGCATGCGCGAGACCCGGCGAGCGACGGGCTTTCCATCGCTCGGGGTCTCGCACCAAAGGGGGCGTGCTGTCGATGTTGATTGACAGCACGCCCCCTTTGGTGGGCGTGCCGGGGGCGTGCCTGCCAGACGGAGGCGTTCCCATGGGAACACCTACCGTCTGAAGCCGGCCCCACTGACATCACTAGTGATGTCAGTGGGAGTGATTTTGGCTCTGATAGAGCCAAAATCACTCCAGGGCTTGCGGCTGGGAAACCCGACCGCAGGGTTTCCCTCGCAAGTCCGATGGTCGCGATGGTCAAGACCATCGCGACCATCTTTTTGCACGCTCGTATATGCTGTGGGTGGTGACCCACAGCTATACGAGCATCCAGGAGGATGCTCCATTTTAATGGAGGAGGGCCCTGATTCAGAGCGAGCGGTCTGGTCAGAGCGTCCGGCTCTGAATCAGGGCCTATTTCTCCAACCAGCCAACTAGTTGATTGGTTGGAATGAAAATCTGGTAACATATGGGAGTAACTGACAATCAGCAATTTGCTCCCAAACGCTGGAAAATGGACAAAAACTGTTGTTTGAACAAATTGTTTAGATCAAACATTTAACAAACTTGTCTGACGCCATTTTCATCTGTTTTCTGGCATTTAGGAGCAAATTGCTGATCATCAGTTACTCCCATACATTACCAGATTTTCATTCCAGTCAATCAACTAGTTGGATGGGTGGACAGGAAATCTTTGCGTGTGTATGCAGCTTAAGCCAACTCTTCCTGATTGTCAGGGAGACTCCCTAAAATAGCAGCAATCTCCATGATTGCACCTTACCCCTCATTATATAGCTGTTATATAAGAAAAACCATTGAGATATACATTCAAATGGGATCATTAGTATCATTCCCTGCATTGGGTATAGGGCACAATGATCCCTATGGCTTTTCTGAAAAGTATCAGTGTGTTTTCATCAACAAATAGATCTTACTAACTGCTTTGGGGCTCGGTTACATGTGGATGTAAGTCAGTATTATGACACGGCCCTCAGATGTAGCAGTACACGCCCATCACATGTATGACACGGCCCTCAGATGTAGCAGTACACGCCCATCACATGTATGACACGCCTCTCAGATGTAGCAGTACACGCCCATTACATGTATGACACGCCTCTCAGATGTAGCAGTACACGCCCATCACATGTATGACACGCCTCTCAGATGTAGCAGTACACGCCCATTACATGTATGACACGCCTCTCAGATGTAGCAGTACACGCCCATCACATGTATGACACGCCTCTCAGATGTAGCAGGACACGCCCACTTTACCATCGCGCTCATAGGTGCTGCTTTCACAATCTCCTTGCAATGCTTTTTTTAAAAGTAGGCATGTATGGTGTAAGTGCCAGTGATAATGACACCCAGGGGTGGCGCGGTGCGGTAAGCGGGGTAAGCATTGCAGGAGAGCGCTGACCGGCTATTTCTGTTGCTGCTCCTGTTAAACTTTATAACTGGCAGGAAGCTTCGCCGATTCCCCGGGTCTCCCTACCCTGATCCTCCCTGGCCACAAATGCCTCTTCTGTTCTGTCCCAGCCTCCTCTTCTCCTATTATTTTATTAATGAAGCTTACTATTATTGTATTTATTAAATTTTGATATATAGCGCAACATATTCCATTGCGCTTTATAATACCTCAGTGTAAAAGGGTCCCTGAAAAATAACTAAGGTCAAGTGACCCAGCAATTCAACCCAGGTAGCTACCAGGGTGGGACCATGGATGGACCCGAGTAATGGTGCAGTGTAAACGGTGCAACCCGGGTTATCTGACCTGGGTCATGCCTAAAATGAGCTGATTGGTGGTTGTGGAGCATTCACCTCCCACTTTTTATGACCTCACAGGTTTAGCAGGGCAGATCTGAGTTCAGTGTGAACGGGCTGCCCTGGGAGTAACCCAGATCGAAGGTGCAGTGTAAATGGGTCTGACCAGGGTTGGAAGTTGGAACCATGTCCAAAAACTCAGGTCGGACCTGGGTTTTTGGTGGAAAAGAGGTATTACTGGAAACATTAATACCCCTTTTCCACCTAAATTCCGGGTCTGACCCGGAGTTGGAACAAAGGGCCTGATTCAGACCCACTCGCGAGCGGCTGTCCGCTCGCAAGTGGGTCGATGTTCTGGACTGAGCATGCGCACGACGGAGGGAGCTCCGTCGTGCACATGCGCCAGACGCGACGAGCGAAGGAAAGTCCTTCGCTCGTTGTGTCTGATCAAAGGGGGCGTGCTGTCGATGTTGATTGACAGCACGCCCCCTTTGGTAGGCGTGCCGGGGGCGTGCCTCCCTGACGGGGGCACTCCCACGGGAACGCCTCCCGTCAGAAGCCGGCCCACTGACATCACTAGTGATGTCAGTGGGAGTGATTTTGGCTCTGATAGAGCCAAAATCACTCCGGAGCTTGCGGTTGAAAACCTCAACCGCAGGCTCCGGCTCGCAGTTTCGATGGTCGCGATGGTCAAGACCATCGCGGCCATCAAACTGCACGCTCGTATAGCCTGTGGGTGGTGACCCACAGCTATACGAGCGTCCAGGAGGACGCTCCATTTTCATGGAGGCCGGCCCTCATTCAGAGCTTGCGCTCTGCTCAGAGCGTACGGCTCTGAATGAGGGCAAAAGTTCCTATCCGGATCAGACCCGGAATTTTGCTGGCGCCGACTCGGGATATTCCCGAGTCAGCGCCGCTCACACCGCAGTTGGGTCTGCATAGACCCGGCTTTTGCGGAGTGAAAGTGGTCTCTTGGAGATGACGTCATCTCCAAGCGCCACTGAAGCCGGACCAATCGGCCGGCTAGCAGCGCACTCCAGGTCATCGTGACCCGGAGTGCGCTGGTTTCACGGGCTACGTCCATGTAAAACCCTGCTAGTTACCTGGGTTGGATTGCCGGGTCACTCGACCCTGCGATCCAACTCTCTCCCCTTTTACACCAGGGAGTTGCCCGGGTTAACCCTTCAAAAACCCGGGTTTTAGCTCCGGTGTAAAAGGGGTATATTAGAACAAAACTGGGGAATAACAGACAGACATATAGGTAGGAAGGCCCTGGTCACAAGCTTACAATCTATAGGGTGCCACTTTATATCATACACAAATAGGACTAGGGAAACTATATCATTTTTTGAATATATTTATTTTACCTATAATCCATTCTGATTGTAAATGATGTCATGCCTACACTAACTGCCTGTACAGTTGATCTTAAAGATTCAATGAATGGCGATTCGCTTATAGTAACTATCATAAATGAAAACATATATTCAAAAACAAGGAGGGCGCAAATTTATAGTTTGCAAGGGGGTGCTGCACCAGCCCTAATGATACCTTTATTCACACATTGTCCCTTCCGTGAACGAGCCACAAAGCCTAAGCAAGATTTTAGTCAACTTAAATCAAACCTCCTTCTCTAGAGAACCTTTAGAATACTGTTGGCTGGTGTGAAATTAGAACCTTATTAAATGTTGCATGAAATTGTTAGTAAGTGGAACTAATTCATAGAGCTGCACCCGGCAGGTCGTTAGCATTGTATGAAGCCACAGAAATTCTACCATGCCGCTGAATTTTGGCTCAAAATTGCTGTTTGCTCCGATTCACACCAATTATCTGGATCCCATCTCTGATCTGGAATCTCCGCGTCAGCACAACACGGCGAGTGAGAGCCAGGAAGGGGGCTTAAAAGTGCCTCTTTTTATTTTAGTTTTTAGTGTCGGCGTATAAAGCTTCGCTTGAAATATAATAGCGACTAGGTTCTTGCATCATTGGCTCTGCACAAGTCATCAATTCCCAAAATAATGCACATTGTATACTTTGTAATGGAGCAGTTTTATTAAGTGAGTGTTTATTGAGAGTGTTCAGGATTGTTTTGGTCTGTACTTGTTCTTTCCAGGGCCATAGGGAGGGGAGAGCGATTGGAACCCCTGCATAGGGCACAAGGCCAAGAGGGCAGGACTGTCGCTGCCACAATGGCACGCTTCTCAGGCTTGTGGGGTGCCTAGAAGGGCACCCTGCAGCCTGGAGAGGCGTTCGTGGTAGATCCATAGGATGCACCTTGACGCAAACCTACCTGGCTGATCCCAACCAAGTCGACTCTATGTGATGTCACATGTCCTGCTGGAAGGGGACAATTGAGACCAGCACAGGCCAAGGAAGTGCCTTGCTGATTCCTTTGACTTCTTAGTTTCTAATCCTGATTTGGAAGATGCACCTATAGAACAAACATTAAGTGACAGTGTCACGATCCGATGCTAGGAATTCCTCTGTGGAGGACATGGAGTCAAGGGGTTAGGATGACTAAGAGACAGCTAGGAGACAGTGAGGGAAGTGACACTGCTAGTATCCTCAATTAAAGGTCAAACCCAGGTGTTGGCTAGACCGATCCAGAGGCGCGGAGTCTAACCCACTCGGTGGTCTTCACCAGTGATCCCTCCTATTGGGATTTGGGTTTTCGCTGCACCAAGTGAGCAGGTCATGGCCCTCTGGTTAGGTACCTGGAAGTGACGAGGAGACTAGGGAAAGGAACTGAAATAATGAATGGAATGGTGCACTGGTATGCTTTATGAAACATTCCAGGACTCAGAGGCAGGATACACCAAGAAGTGACACAGGAGATCCAAGTACAAACTAGTTGAGAGTGACTAGGAATAATGGAAGGTTAGGTACTGATGCTTTAGGTAACTCAGAAGATCTGGACGCAGGGTAGTGTAAAGGAAGCTCAGGAATCCAGACACAGAGAGACACTGGGTGTACAGTGGACCCAGACGCAGGGTAGTGTGAAGACACTCTGTAGATTCAGTCTCGGGATACAAGTAATTGTGCAGGGAACTCAGACGCTGGTAAAGAACTTCTTACACTGTAGATAGTCACAGAAAACAAGTAATTGTGCAGGCAAATTAAGAAGCTGGTGAATGAACTTGTTACACTGTAGATAGTTTCGGAATACACGGAATTGTGCAGGGAACACAGACACTGAAGAATGAACTTGATGCACTGCAGATACCATCGTGGGGATAAGGGAAGGTGCTTTGTGAATCCAGACGCAGGGAAAGCTACAGAAACTAGTGCTTGGTAATGGTACAGGAGAAGACACAGGAAACTGGTAAATGAGCCAGAGCTGAATAAACACAGGAGGAAAAACTGAAGCAAAACTTGAGATTAAACAAAGTAAGACACTAGAAATCCAGAAGCGGATATGCTCAGGAAGACACAGGTGACTGAGACGCGAGCTGGCTCCAATAATACTAAGGAGTCAGACACAGCCTAGCCATGGGATACGCTAAAAAAGTAACCTAGAGCCTGGAACAAAAACTGGCATCGTAGTCACTGGGAAAGCGAAGTTAAACAGCAACTTCCTGTTCCTGGAGTCAGGCCAAAGTCCCCTAGGTAGCATGTCATTGGATCAGAGGACCAGCTGAGTGACCGCAGGACTACCATTGGGAGAGACTAGTCAGATGATACGGACCAACATGGCCGCCACCCCGGGAAGCACGCACGGAAGCCCTAGCAGACCCCGGGGAGAATACTCAGCCACCACTCACCTCCACTCCCAGCGACTGAACACCTAAGCCCAAGGACGCTGGCGCGGAGGTGATTAGCGACCGATCCCAGGCCGCATCCTGACAGTGATGGAAACAATTCCACTTGTCATCATGACCAGCTTCAGTTCCAGAACAATCAACATTACATCATCATCACCTCATCAGTAAGAGCAACAAAAATAGCAAGTTGATACCGAGATGAATGCAAGGGATTGCTGCCGCATTGCATGCATGGAAAAAAATGCTAATATTTGCCCATATGCATAGTTGTGCGCAGTTGTGAGCGGAAACACCCCTATCCATACGCTTTTGGTATTCCACCCAACATTGTCAGAGTTCCCTTTATACGTTTAAAAACTGTATTTTAAACTTCCAGACAATTCTGCATAGCCCATAATTCCTTAAACTACAGTAGCTCACTAAACATTTCATACATGAAAACTCCCCGTTACAAGCGAAGGGTAATTGCTCTGTAACTGGAAAGTGCTTCGGATATATATAATTATTCAACTTTAGTCCCTAGCTCTTCAAGTACAATTTCCATTTGTATTGCTGGAACTTCCATATGGTGTGTGCCTCTGCCAAACAAGACTATGATGATTTTCCATATATTGAATCAGATCACCTTTCCATACTCTGTTCTCTGGTAGCCTTGAATGACCCTTGGTGCACATCAGGCCCGGCGACAGGTGGGGGACGGGACTAGGGGCACAACTGTACTGGGTCCTGAGATCCTAGGGGGGCCTGGGGTGTAACTATTGTCTCTGCAGTGATCAGCAGGGTGCAGGCATGTACGGGGCTCCTACTGATGCCGATCACTGCAGCATAAACGCAGACGGTTTGAGGTCTGTAGGGTTGAGGAACCACGGAAGGTGCGGCCAGAAGACATAAAATAAGGTAAGCGTGGGGGCTGGAGGGACGGAAAGGGTCTCGGGATGGAGGGACAGAAGGAGGGTTAGGGCTGGAGAGACATAGTGGGACTGGATAAACACAAGGTGGATGAAGCTCAAGGACGGCGGTTCAAATCCCGGCAGCGGCAGCCTGACACAGGTGGAAATCCCAAACGTCAGAAGGTAAGTATAAACCTATTCTACCCCCTAACCCTAACCCTCCCTTATGGGTGCCTAACCCTAACCCCCCCCCCCTTCTCCTAGCCTGACCCTAACCTCCCGGGGGTGCCTAACCCTAAGTCCCCCCCGGGACCCCTAAACCTAACCCTCCCCCCCGCGCAGCTGTCCGCACCCATCATCCCTTCCATCGGGATGCCAGGCGCTGGTATCCCGTCGCAGGTAAAATGACAGGCGTCGAGATTTCGACGTTTGTCATTTAACCCTCGCCGGGATTCAGCAGTCGGGAAGCCGGCGGTCGGCATTGCGTCCGTCGGCTTCCCAACTGTTTTCCTCAAGGACCTGTACCTGCCAGAGACCTGGGGGTGGGAGGGCCCTAAAAAGATAGGTGTACAGGGTGCCATGATTTCTCTAGCTGGCCCTGGTACACATACTACACACTTCCTAAATTGAGGATATATACGAGTTGTGCTTCTAAGAAGCAGCTGCTGGGAATCAAGGGGGTTTTTTTTTACACTTATTATGTATTTGCTTAATGGCAGCTGTATCTAGTTGTGTGGATGCTATATGTTTTTATCGGTGTGTAGTTACTAGTTATGAGACCGCCGGAGGTAAGTATCCACGTAGCCGGGGATGGGGAGGTTAGGTTGAGGGACCTCCTGGTAGGGTTAGGCACCTCTCCCGGGGAGGGTTAGGCTAGGGGAAGGGGGGGGTTAGGTTTAGGCACTAAGGGCGGAGGTTAGGGTTAGGCACCTCCCCCAGGGAGGGTTAGGCTAGGGGAAGGGGGTGTTAGGTTTAGGCACTAAGGGCGGAGGTTAGGGTTAGGCACCTCCCCCAGGGAGGGTTAGGCTAGGGGAAGGGGGGGTTGGGTTTAGGGTAAGGCACCCCCCCGGGAGGGTTAGTGGGGAGGGGGTTAGGTTTAGGGTGCGGGGAGGGGGGGTTAGGTTTAGGCACTAACTGGGGGAGGTTAGGGTTAGACACCCCTAAAGGTAAGTTAGGGTTAGGGAGAGGAAAGGGTTAGGGATAGTCTTATCTTACCTCCGCTGTCGGGATCTCCTCCATTGGGCTGCCGGCATCGGGATTTGAACCGCCGGGCTCACGTCCGGCGGTCAAACATAGTGATTCCATTTTTATCATCACTAGTTTACACAACTCCGCAAGTTTCTGAAAATAGTTTACCGAATGAAATTATATTTTGTGTGACTACGTCCCCAGAACACAAAACACAGATTGGTTTCATTGCAGAAAAGAAAGTTTGGCACCTGTACCTTTTTTCATTTTTAATGAATTCGATGAGGGTCAGAACCACTTTTCTGTGCTTCATTCCCACTGGCACGGTCATTGCTTCTTATCCTGTACAATGTAATTAGTGATGTGGGCAGGGGCGGTGCTAGAGTGTTCGGCGTCCCCGCTGCAAACTATATATTTGCGCCCACCTCAACTCCATCAGGGACAGGAAGACGGCCACGTGGAGTCAGGTAAGTACTGGGATCAGGTAAGTACTGGGGGGGGCACTACTTTAAGGGGCACAACTACAGGGGCACTACTTTAATGAGGCTCAACTACAGGGGGCACTGCATATGGGCACAAATACAGCAGGCGCTGCATATGGGCACAACTACAGGGTCACTACTACAGGGGGCATTGCACGAGGGGCACTACATAATGGACACTGCTACAGGGGGCATTGCATAAGGGGCACTGATACAGGGGCCCTGCATAATGGGCAATACTACATGGGGCATTGCATAAGGGGCACTGCTACAGGGGGCATTGCATAAGGGGCACTGCTACAGGGGGCATTGCATAAGGGGCACTGCTAGAGGGGGCATTGCATAAGGGGCACTAGTTCAGGGGGGCATTTCTTAAGGGGCACAACTACAGGGGCACTGTATAAGGGGCACTGACTTGATACACACAGTTTACAGGTTATAAGATATATTCACAATAATCTACTGCTACAGGGGGCATTGCTTAATGGGCATTGAATAAGGGGCACTGCTAGAGGGGGCATTGCATAAAGGGCATTGCTTAAGGGGCACTGCTAGAGGGGGCATTGCATAAGGAGCACTGCTACAGGGGGCATTGCATAAAGGGCATTGCATAAGGGGCACTGCTACAGGGGGCATTGTATAAGGGGCACTGCTATAGGGGGCATTGCAAAAGGGGTACTGCTACAGGTTGCATTGCATAAAGGGCATTACATAAGGGGCACTGCTACAGGGGGCATTGCAAAAGGGGCACTGTTACAGGGGGCATTGCAAAAGGGGCACTGCTACAGGGGGCATTGCATAAGGGGCACTGCTACAGGGGGCATTGCATAAGGGGCACTACTACAGGGGACATTGCATAAGGGGCACTGCTACAGGCAGGGGCAGGCTGGCAACTTTTAGCCTGGGGGGCAAATGCATGCAGGCGGCCCTGGCAGAGGAGTAGCGTGTAGCCAGGGTGCCTGGAGAACGTGCGTGCTACGGCGCCGCCCCCCCTCAAGTGTTTCAGGGAGGAGACGGGTCCATATGGGATTAATGTAAGGTAAAAATAAAGATATGGGGCAGCCCCCTGTCATAGTGCCCATATGCAGTGCCCCCATGTGCCACAGGAGATAACACCCTTATGCAGGCCTCCAGTAGTGCCCCCAGTAGTGATCCCCCCCTATGCAGTGCCCCTTGTGCCCCCAGTAGTGGTCCCCCCTGTTCAGTGCCCCTTGTGCCCCCAATAGTGGTACCCCCTATGCAGTGCCCCCAGTAGCAGTCCACCCCCCCATGCAGTGCCCCCAATAGTGGTAACCCTTATGCAATGTCCCTTAAATAGTGGCCCCAGTTGTAGTCTCCCCCCTATGCAGTACCCCCAGTATTGCCCTTTATATAGAGCCCCCAGCAGTGGTCCCTCGCAGTGCCCCCAGTGGTAGTCCCCTCCCCCTATGTAGTGCCCCTAGTAGTAGTCCCCTCCCCCCTATGCAGTGCCCCTAGTAGTAGTCCCCTCCCCTTGTAGTGCCCCCAGTAGTAGCCCCCCTTGTAGTGCCCCCAGTAGTAGTAGTCCCCTCCTTGTAGTGCCCCCAGTAGTAGTGGCCCCCCCCCCTTGTAGTGCCCCCAGTAGTAATCCACCCCCCTGGTAGTGCCCCCAGTAGTAATCCCCCCCTGGTAGTGCCAGTGCCACCATAGAAATCCCCCCCTGGTAGTGCCCCCATAGTAATCCCCCCCTGGTAGAACCCCCATAGTAATCCCCCCCTGGTAGTGCCCCCATAGTAATCCCCCCCTGGTAGTGCCCCCAGTAGTACCCCCCCCCCCTGTAGAGAGAGACTTAATAAAAAAAAAAAAACACTTACCTGAAACTCACGCTCCTGGTCCCGACGCTTCCACCGGCTCCTCTGGCCGCTTTGCATTATGGGAGAGACGTCGTCATGAAGACGTCTCTCCCATTACCCACTGCGGGAGCCGGAAGATGGCTCCCGCAGTGGGAGCAACAGCAGCCGATGAGAGTCTTCCAGACTCTCAGCGGCTGCTGATTACAGCAAACACACAGCTGCCTGTGTGTTTGTGCTGTGTAGCGCTGACCGGACGCTGCGGCCCGGGGGGCATATGGCACCCTGCCCCCCGGCCCAGCCCGCCACTGGCTACAAGGGGCATTGCGTAAGGGGCACTGCTACAGGGGGTACTGCATAAGGGGCACTGCTACAGGGGGCATTGCATAAGGGGCACTGCTACATGGGGCATCGCATAAGGGGCACTGCTACAGGAGGCATTGCTACAGGAGGCCCTGCATAATGGGCACTGCTACAGGAGGCACTGCTACAGGGGGCACTGCATAAGGGGCACTGCATAATGGGCACTGCTACAGGGGGCATTGCATAAGGGGCACTACTACAGGGGGGCACTGCATAAGGGACACTACTACAGGGGGCATTGCATAAGGGGCACTAGTACAGGGGGGCATTGCATAAGGGGCACAACTACAGGGGGCACTGTATAAGGGGCACTGACTTGATACATGCAGTTTACAGGTTATAAGATATGTTCACAATAATCTGTCTTGAGCTGAGGTGAGAGACTGGCAGGAGCGGTGAGGAGGGTTGGTGAAGTAGATCGGTCAGGGTGGGATGTAATGGGCATTACTGTGTGGCATAATGTGTAAGGGGCATTACTGTATGGCACAATGTGCTATTAGGGGTATAACTTAGTGTGGCATAATGTGTTATAAAGGGAAATACTGTGTGGTATTATGTGTTGTAAGGGGCATTACGGTGTGGCATAATTTGTTATAAAAACATTACTGTGTCATTATGTGTTATACGTGGCATTACTGTGTGGCATAATGTGTAAGGAGCATTATGGTGTGGCATAATGTGTTATAGGGCTATTAAGGTGTGGCATAATGTGCTATAGGGGCATTACTGTGTTGCATAATGTGTTATAAAGGGCATTACTTAGTGTGTGATAATGTGTAAGGGACATTACTGTATCTTGAAACCACACACCTTAAACGTCGTCTTTGGGTGTGTTTGTTTTTTGGGCCGGGGGGAGGCGCTTGAAACTTTTTTGGCAGGGGGAAGCAAAATGTATAGTTATGCCACTGTACGCTCAGATAGCAGGCAGCGGAGAGGGCGCCTTTCCAGCCCGGCACCCCCCTGCAATGCTGACCCTGCGGACTGCATTGTGCCGGCCCCAGATGTGGGGTTGTCTGGGCGAACTTGCTTTCTTTTGCCAAACTTCGGCTTATTGTTTAGTGGTAAATGTTGGTCCTCACCATTTTTTAGGTTGAAGGGGGCAAACACATCAAAAAGTGTCTCATGTCCCTGTGATGTCATATGTTCCTTAGCATGTTGTATTCTAAGAAATATTGGTACATGCCACAAGGATGACTACATCCACTCTGTATAAGCAACAGGGACACTTATAAATACAAAGTAATATCTGGTATTCATTTTGAGCATCTTTAGACGCCATAATCGGTCGCTCCATCAGAACTTCCAGCAGCCCTATGGCAGGTGCAGATTGTACGACTGAATATGGCCTCCAACGTGACCGATTGATCGCCTGCATGCGTAAGCACTTCAGTGGCACGCCCCAGCGACACTCCCATAACACGCCCATAAGACGGACCCCACACTGCCCAGGAACATCCCGAACATTTCTGATAACGTGTCTCAATCGCAACTGCGCCTCTGAACGTACACACCACGTAACGCATGCGCCGTAATCGGTATATAATGCAGACTAAAATACAGACGCCGGAAGACCGAAGCCTCTGCATCCCAACAGGGGCTGGTAAGTGCCCTAACCATCCCCTGTCCCCCCCTAACCCCCTCTGCCCCTAGCCTAGCCCTCCCTGGGGGTTACCTAACCGTAAGTCCCCCCTTCCCCTAGTCTAACTCTCCCCAGGGGGTAATAATCGAACAGTGGTTCTGCACTCAAGTACCTTCTGTGGTGTGCTTGTGTTAGTATAATGTGGGTATAACTGTGTTAGTATAATGTGGGTATAACTGTGTTAGTATAATGTGGGTTGATGGATGTACACAATAAGGAGATCATTCAGACCCACTTGCAAGATGCGATTGCTCACTGGCCAAAAGGGGCCGGATATTTAAATTAAGTGCTCGCACTGCGTCGCGTAGGGACGCCCACTGTGTGCTAGCGAGCTACAACAAAGTGTGCTCGCAAGTGTCTGAAGACACCCCCTTGCCTGTCGCAAAACACACGTCATCTCCGGGAAATGTATGATTTATCGGGACCATCATGAGCCATCGGAGCTACTCGCAGCCCTTGGGGTTGCCTTTCCCCGCTGCAAGTACAGCGATCAGTGTGGGCTGAAATACATGCAGGTGACGTGTACAATGACGCTACTTTGCTAATTATGCACGCCCTTTAAAAGGCATTTTGGGGGACTGACACGCCTGCGTTCGCAACACCACTCCCCCGCTCACAAGCACCTTCCCCTGTTACCACCCACAAACTGCGCTGTCACTCAAAGCAGAGACCTGCTAGTGGCTTACGAGCTACCAAAATCAGATCGCAACGAATGGCTTGCACACGCGCACTGCGAATTATACGCATGTGCAGATGGGCAAAAATCGCTCACAGCGAGCGATCGTGCCTTAGCGAGCGGGTCTGAATCAGGTCCTAAGGGTGGTGTAAGTGGAAATGTAAGCCCCAAGGGAACTTCTTAATTGTTGGATTTATTTGCTGTTAGAGCATCTAAGTAAATAATTGGATGGATACAAAGAATACAATATAAAATATGAATATAATCAAGCAAAAAAAAAAAAAGGGAAAAATAAAGTTAAAAAAAACAAATTAAGGGCCTGATTCAGAGCCAGACGCTATTTGCGGTCGCTCGTCCAGAAAATAGGGGTGGCTATTCAAATGAACCGTTCGCTGTTTGCGGTCTGTTCACGCCTCTAGGTCTGAACGAGCGAACAAAACTTGCGGTCGTTTTTTGGGAAACTACGCCCCCTGGCCGCTCGCATCCTACGTCATGTCCGCTATTTATTAGATTAATCGAGTACATCGAACAGAGTATGAACTGCTCGCTATTCTTGTGGTTGGTTTTTGCTACCACAATCTTGCGAGCAGTTCTGGCTATAAAATAACCCAGTGACGTGGTCAATGACGCTGCTGGATTAATTATGCACACCCATAAAACGCCCGTTTTGACCTTTAAGCACGCCTGCGATCGGATCTCCACTCCCCGTTTTCAAGCACCTTCCCCTGTTACCACCCACATACGCCTCATCCTGTCACTCAAATTATCAGGCATTCGCTATTTTGCGAGCACATGAATTTCGGCCACACTGACTGGTTCTCGCATGCGTATAACGATCCGTACGCATGCGCAGTTGGGCAAACATCGCTCGGAGCGAACAAGCTGCCACTTACGAGTGGCTCTGAATCAGGCCCTAAATTCCTATGAATGATAATCATTCAATGGTGCTATTATATATAGAGTCTCAGTAAACATCCAGATGGAGCATAGGATATGATCAATCAAAGTCAATAGGTGAAACCACTGATGATGCAAACGCTTAATATCCAAATGTAGATCAGGTTTCTGATGGGGAATATATATGGAATGGTATGTCTGGATGGAGTTCAGATCTCAATCTGTCTTGAGCGTGTAAATCTGTATAAGGGATGCGGAAAAGACCTGCAGGGTCCCGCTGGTCTAAAGTACACTGTTGCGCAAATGTCGGTGTCCAGAGATGAGAAGAAATCTTCCCGGGGTAGTACGGTGACACTGCTGACTGCCTGGGAGTGCTCTCGACTGAGCGTCCTCCCTCAGGTGCTGACCTGCACCGCACACCGGAGGGGACAGCTGCCGAGTAGTACCTCCCCGGGGGGTGCCTAACCCTAACTACACCCTTCACGCATCCTAAACTTAACCCTCCCGGGAGGGGTGCCTACTCCTACCCCCCCCCTGATGGTGCCTAGCCCTAACCCTCCCCGGGGGGTACCAAGCCCTATGTCCCCCGTTCCCCTAGCCTAGCTCTCCCTGGCGGGTGCCTAATCCCAACCCCCCACCCCCTTTCCTGCACCCGCAACCTAACCCTCCTGGGGGGGTGCCTAACCCTACCCTCCCCCCCGGTGGTGCTTAACTCTAACCCCCCCTTCCCCTAGCCTAACCCTAACCCTCCCCAGGAGGTGGCTAGCCCTAATCTCCCCTGGGGGGTCCCTAAACCTAAGCCCCCCCCACGGCTAACGCTAACCTGTCCCTGCTTACCTTTATTCATGATGTAGGCTGTCGGGATTTCTGGGTCGGGCTAAAGATAGGCGTCAGTATTTCGACACCTCTCTTAACTCCCAAGTTGGGCTTTCCGCGTCGGGATTCTGGCAGCCGGCATTCTGGATGCCGGTAACATAACTACATCCCCATGCGCCATATGAATTTTTAGATTAATACAGGGCCAGCCCCAGGTTTACTAGCACCACGTGTGAGAAATGTTGGAACCCCCCCCAATCCAATAACATCCATAATTAGTACTGTACATAAAAAAATACATACAAAAAACATACGAGCTGATCCGAAGTCAGACGCAATGCCGATATCAGATGCAGCGGAGCGCTTTTTTTACTGCGGCACATGTGTTTAAGGAGCACCGCGCATGCGTCCCAGCTGTCTCCGTGCACAGTTACAGGTGTCATTTCAGTGAAGTGTATTGATAACACGTAAGACGTTCCTGGGTGGTGACAGGCATCTTAGCGCACGCATGGAGACGGTCCGTCTGACGGGCGTATTATGGGAGAGTCGTGGGCATGTTAGTCAGAATGGCTGCGTACACAGGGGCACTCACCGCTCACATAGGAGCCCACATTCCGGCACAGAAACTGCACTTACCACAGGGCTGGTGCAAGTTTTGATGGCGCGACCGGTGGTGGCACTTAAAGGCGCACCAATCTGTATTTCACCACCTACGGACGCTGCTAGTGGGCGTCTCAGTCCTGCTCATTCATATGCGGATTACTTTACTAATATGGCCGGCAGTTGCTGCCAGTCATTTGTCCTGGCGTCGGCCACACTGTGCCCCTTATGGGGTTGCACCCACGTGTGGCTGCTCTGCTGGAACGGCCCTTCGAGGCGGCTCTGGATTGTCACTCGTGCACAGCAGCAAAAAAAAAAAAAATCGCTCAACTTTGCGAACATCACCATTGTGCGCGACTCAGACCTAATGTATTTACCAGCTCCGTTGGACTGATGTGGTCAGTATGGTAGTTTTATCTCCTGGTAATCCCTCCGACTCCTATTAAAGAGAACATGTAGGTAATATGGGCCTGATTCAGAACCAATCGCTAAACTGCGAACGATCGCTGCCAAAAGGGGCCGGGCACGCAAATCCCGTGATCGCACTGTCTGGCTTAAGGACGCCCTCTATGTCTTAGAGAGCGACGGCAGTGAGCGTACGCAGGAGTATAAAGCCGCCCACCTTTCTCTCTTGGCACACGTCATCTCCAGGAAGTGTCTGATTAATCGGGAACATCGAGACCCATCGGAGCTGGACGCAGTACTTGAGGTAGCCCCTATCCCACCGCAAGCACTGCGATCACTGCAGGCTAAAAAAACAACCAAGCGACGTGTACAATGACGCAACTTTGCTAATTATGTACACCCATTATACTCCGTTTTGACGCTCAGACACGCCTGCGTTCGCACATCCACTCCCACGTTCACAAGCCCCTTTCCCTGTCACCACCCACAAACGGCACTGTCACTCCAGCGTCCAGGCTGTGTACTACGAGCGCACGATTACCGGCCGCAATGACTGGTTCGTGCATGCGTACTTCGAAACATGCGCAGATGTTCGATAATCGCCCTTAGCGAGCGTTCGCAACTTAGCGACCGGGTCTGAATCAGGCCCTATGTCTGTATATCTTTAAAGGATTATTCCGCCTAAAATGTAAATGTTACCCAGCTAGCAGAATGGTTGTAGTTTCATGCCATGAATGCTCGCAGCCCTGACAGTGCTGTGAAAGTTCTTACCCAGGAACTGACAGCTGGGAGAGGGGCAGCGTAAACCTGCGCTGCCCTGTCCAATCAGCAATTCTGCTAGACACTGACACAGCGCTGTTTGCAATTCAGCAGTCAATGCAGGGACAGAAAAACCCAATTACAGCATAAATGGGAGAGAGGAATTGGGGATCTCTGGCATGTCACCATCATGCTTCTGCTAGGGCTGGGTGAGGGCATGTCAGGTAAAATAATACATTCTGTAATAAACTGCAGGAACTGAGTATTATAGAGGATGCTTATTCCAGCTGAAAACATCCTCTTAGTGTGGTAGCTTATAAAGCAATGCAAGCAGTTAGGTGGTCTCTGAAAATAAAAGGAGATTACGCTGGTAATGTAAAGTGATGAAGAATAACATTTCTGTAGGATTAGGAGCCCACAATCTTATCTCATCCCGGATAGACATGTACTTCCCGCATGGATCCTTCTCAGAGCGAACCCTTTAGTGACCAAACAGCATGAAACATATGTACAGCACATATATACAGTTTATACAAATGCTGTCCAGCTATACAGCAGCAGAGGGGTTATTATAACAAGAACACAAAACACCTTGTGATAAAGTTGCTGTCTATAATCTGTTCCTGCATTTGCTTATTTTATAGTTATATTATCAATATTGCCATTAAAATTGTATTGATCCCTGGGATGAGGCTCGGAAGACAAACAGATGACTTTAGGATGTCATTTAAAATGATATTACTCCCTGCAGCTTAGAGAGTAGAAGGTAAATTGGATACAGAAGAGACCTATTAAAGTAAAATATGCATATTACTATCTGCAATCTGGTGAATGGGAAATTAATTAGAAGGATGTCATTGAAAAATAGAAATCTACTGACAATATATGAGAATCATGGCACAAGCCTACAACACATGTAGCAGATAAAAATGAGAATATATAGAAAGTCATCCAATAGATAAACACTATAATGTTATACGTTGTACCTCCGGATAATACCAACATTGGGTTACTATGTCAGGATGAGGCTGCTATGCTAGTAATAATTAGGAGGATTATGTGCCCCAGCAGCACCCCAAGCAGAGCCCCCACCCCCCAAATTCCCTTACCAGCTCCATCCAGCACTTTGATCAGGCACTCGTGGCTGTCAGCAGATTCCCTGTCCAGGGTCCTGATCACAGACACTTCCCCGCTCTCCCCGTTCACTGCAACGGGAGACTCTCCTGCAGACGGGGACACCAGTTGAAACCAGGGGGATGAGAAGTCTCTGTCCACCAGGGTTGTGATAATGGAACCAACGGTGGTATCCTCAGCGACGGACAGGGCAGAGAAGGACTCCGGGGCCACAGCTGACCTCTTCTGCCTGTACATCTCCAGGGAATAATCTTCTTTTTCAGGCACATAAAACTTCTTGACTCGTGGGCATATTTCCACTTCCAGGGGGTCACTGACCAGAGGGGGCTGCCCATGGTCTCTGGCAAAGATGGTCAGGTGGAGGGTCATCTTGAGGTTCAGGATGGACTCCACCAAGACCACCTGCCCAGTCTTGGGGATGACAAAGAAGTAGGAGCTGACAGGGTCTGCAAAGTAGAGCAGGTCTGCGTTGGTGCCCTGATCCCGGTCCTCCGCTCTCACACTGTACACCACAGACTTCAGCCCAGTGGTGTCATCCAGGCTGATCCTGGACTGGTTCCTGTGGGAGAACTGGGGTGCATTGTCATTGGTGTCCAGCACCTGTACAGTCACCAGGGCCAGGTCTGTGACTATGTGCTCTGGGGTGAGGCAAAGTTTGCAGCACAGCCCCAGCCTGAGCATGTACTTGGACTGCTCTTCCCTGTCCAGAACCTGGGCCGTTTTCAGGGACAGCTGGGAGTACCTGTGGTGGAAGTAGATCTCAAAGTAAGACCCCTTGTCCCCAATAAGCTGCAGGTGCCACTTTCTCCCCGCTACCTTGGAGCACCAGGGCTCTGGGCTGATTCTGTTAAGGTGGATGTTGACCCCGTTGACTTTAGTCCCTACTGGCCGGTTCTCCGGGACTGATCCTGAGAAGACAGGTCTCCTGTATCTGGCACCTTCACTCCAGGCAATGAGTAATGTCAGCAAAGCCACAAGTGAAGCTTTGCCGGTGCCCCACAGCAAGTTCGTCCTCCCCATCATCCCGGCAGGGAGCGCAGTGACTGCTCCAGACATCTGATGGGGTCCAGCTAGCAGTGTCCTCCTTGTAGGAAGACAGTTTGATGCAGACTGCTGAGGATTCGGAGAAGTCCCTGCAGTTCCCGATCCCACCTCTGGGTGGAGACTGATACAAGCTCATTGCTGCTCAGCGATGGATACAAGCTGTGTATATGTATATTGTAGGTAGGAGATGCTCTCATGCACAGTACCTGTGACAATGGTAACTAATGTGCGATTTTTAAATGCACAATGATATGCTGCACAGCTTGTTCAAGTCTGGGCACATTCACTAGATAAAAAAAAAAATGTATATAATTTATAGTCCCCATATTATATTCTCACTGTAACATGCATTGGAGAATCTCTGCATTTGTTTTCTGCACTCCATTTTATTTATAAAGTGACAATGTCAGTATGTCAGTAGTCTGGGGGGGGGGGTGACTAGAAAGCTGTCAGTGTTGTACAGAGGTAGGTAAACTTCTAAATATATGCATTGCATATCTGTAACAGAATGTTCTCTGTATTGAAAGCTGAACACTAGAATGATCTCTGTATTGCACAAATGTGACTGGAATGCTCCTTGTAGTGTATAGGTAATGAGCTGGGGGTGTCACACACACACAGACATGATCACCCTTTGTATGGTACAGTCACTGTGAGGAGCACTGCAACACAGGGTAATGAGGAGGGGGTGTCACACACACAGACATGATCACCCTTTGTATGTTACAGTCACTGTGAGGAGCGCTGCTACACAGGGTAATGAGGAGGGAGTGTCACACACACAGACATGATCACCCTTTGTATGGTACAGTCAGTGTGAGGAGCACTGCTACACAGGGTAATGAGGGGGTGTCACACACACAGATATGATCACCCTTTCTATGGTACAGTCACTGTGAGGAGCACTGCTACACAGGGTAATGAGGAGGGGGTGTCACACACACACAGACATGATCACCCTCTGTATGTTACAGTCACTGTCAGGAGCACTGCAACACAGGGTAATGAGGAGGGGGTGTCACACACACAGACATGATCACCCTTTGTATGGTACAGTCACTGTGAGGAGCACTGCAACACAGGGTAATGAGGAGGGGGTGTCACACACACAGACATGATCACCCTTTGTATGTTACAGTCACTGTGAGGAGCACTGCTACACATGGTAATGAGGAGGGTGTGTCATACACACAGACATGATCACCCTTTGTATGTTACAGTCACTGTGAGGAGCGCTGCTACACAGGATAATGAGGATGGAATGTCACACACACAGATATGATCACCCTTTGTATGTTACAGTCACTGTCAGGAGCACTGCTACACAGTGTAATGAGAATGGGGTGTCACACACACACAGGCATGATCACCCATTGTATGTTACAGTCACTGTGAGGATCATTGCTACACAGGGTAATGAGGAGGGTGTGTCATACACACAGACATGATCACCCTTTGTATGTTACAGTCACTGTGAGGAGCACTGCTACACAGGGTAATGAGGCGGGGGAGTCACATAGACATGATCACCCTTTGTATGTTACAGTCACTGAGAGGAGCACTGCTGCACAGGGTAATGAGGAGGGGGTGTCACACACACAGATATTATCACCCTTTGTATGGTGCAGTCACTGTGAGGAGCACTGCTACACAGGGTAATGAGGAGGGGGTGTCATACACACAGGCATGATTACCCTTTGTATGTTACAGTCACTGTCAGAAGCACTGCTACACAGGGTAATGTGGAGGGGGTGTCACACACACAGACATGATCACCCTTTGTATGTTACAGTCACTGTGAGGAGCGCTGCTACACAGGGTAATGAGGAGGGGGTGTCACACACACGCAGACATGATCACCCTCTGTATGTTACAGTCACTGTCAGGAGCACTGCTACACAGGGTAATGAGGAGGGGGTGTCACACACACAGACATGATCACTCTTTGTATGTTACAGTCACTGTGAGGAGCACTGCTACACAGGGTAATGAGGAGGGGGTGTCACACACACACAGTCATGATCACCCTTTCTATGTTACAGTCACTGTGAGGAGCACTGCTACACAGGGTAATGAGGAGGGGGTGTCACACAGACAGACATGATCACCCTTTGTATGTTACAGTCACTGTTAGGAGCGCTGCTACATATGGTAATGAGGAGGGGGGTGTCATACACACAGACCAGATCACCCTTTGTATGTTACAGACACTGTCAGGAGTGCTGCTACACAGGGTAATGAGGAGGGGGTGTCCCACACACACACAGATATGATCACCCTTTGTATGTTACAGTCACTGTGAGGAGCACTGCTACACAGGGTAATGAGGGGGGGGTGTCACACACACAGGCATGATCACCCTTTGTATGTTACAGTCACTGTGAGGATCATTGCTACACAGGGTAATGAGGAGGGGGTGTCATACACACATACATGATCACCCTTTGTATGTTACATTCACTGTGAGGAGCGCTGCTACACAGGATAATGAAGATGGAGTGTCACACACACAGATATGATCACCCTTTGTATGTTACAGTCACTGTCAGGAGCAATGCTACACAGTGTAATGAGGAGGGGGTGTCACACACACAGACATGATCACCCTTTGTATGTTACAGTCACTGTGAGGAGCACTGCTACACAGGGTAATGAGGAGGGGGTGTCACATAGACATAATCACCCTTTGTATGTTACAGTCACTGAGAGGAGCACTGCTACACAGGGTAATGAGGAGGGGGTGTCATACACACAGGCATGAACACCCTTTGTATGTTACAGTCACTGTCAGAAGCACTGCTACACAGGGTAATGAGGAGGGGGTGTCACACACACAGACATGATCACCCATTGTATGTTACAGTCACTGTGAGGAGCGCTGCTACACAGGGTAATGAGGAGGGGGTGTCACACACACGCAGACATGATCACCCTCTGTATGTTACAGTCACTGTCAGGAGCACTGCTACACAGGGTAATGAGGAGGGGGTGTCACACACACAGACATGATCACCATTTGTATGTTACAGTCCTGTGAGCAGCGCTGCTACACAAGGTAATGAGGATGGGGTGTCACACACACAGACATGATCACCCTCTGTATGTTACAGTCACTGTCAGAGCGCTGCTACACAGGGTAATGAGGAGGGGGTGTCACACAGACAGACATGATCACCCTTTGTATGTTACAGTCACTGTGAGGAGCGCTGCTACACATGGTATTGAGGAGGGGGTGTCACACTGACATGATCACCCTCTGTATGTTACAGTCACTGTCAGGAGCATTGCTACACATGGTAATGAGGAGGGGGTGTCACACACACAGATATGATCACCCTTTGTATGTTACAGTCACTGTGAGGAGCACTGCTACACAGGGTAATGAGGAGGGGGTGTCACACACACAGACATGATCACTCTTTGTATGTTACAGTCACTGTGAGGAGCACTGCTACACAGGGTAATGGGGAGGGGGTGTCACACACACACAGACATGATCACCCTTTGTATGTTACAGTCACTGTCAGGAGCACTGCTACACAGGGTAATGAGGAGGGGGTGTCACACACAGACATGATCACCCTTTGTATGTTACAGTCACTGTGAGGAGCACTGCTTCACAGGGTAATGAGGAGGGGGTGTCACACACACAGACATGATCACTCTTTGTATGTTACAGTCACTGTGAGGAGCACTGCTACACAGGGTAATGAGGAGGGGGTGTCACACACAGACATGATCACCCTTTGTATGTTACAGTCATTGTGAGCAGCGCTGCTACACAAGGTAATGAGGATGGGGTGTCACACACACAGACATGATCACCCTTTGTATGTTACAGTCACTGTCAGAGCGCTGCTACACAGGGTAATGAGGAGGGGGTGTCACACAGACAGACATGATCACCCTTTGTATGTTACAGTCACTGTGAGGAGCGCTGCTTCACAGGGTAATGAGGAGGGGGTGTCACACTGACATGGTCACCCTCTGTATGTTACAGTCACGGTCAGGAGCACTGCTACACAGGGTAATGAGGAGGGGGTGTCACAGACATACATGATCACCCTTTGTATGTTACAGTCACTGTGAGGAGCGCTGCTACACAGGGTAATGAGGAGGGGGTGTCACACAGACATGATCACCCTCTGTATGTTGCAGTCACTGTCAGGGGCATTGCTACACATGGTAATGAGGAGGGGGTATCACACACACAGATATGATCACCCTTTGTATATTACAGTCACTGTGAGGAGCACTGCTACACGGGGTAATGAGGAGGGGGTGTCATACACACAGACATGATCCCCCTTTGTATGTTACAGTCACTGTGAGGAGCGCTGCTACACTGGATAATGAGGATGGAGTGTCACACACACAGATATGATCACCCTTTGTATGTTACAGTCACTGTCAGGAGCACTGCTACACAGTGTAATGAGGAGGGGGTGTCACACACACAGACATGATCACCCTTTGTATGTTACAGTCACTGTGAGGAGCACTGCTACACAGGGTAATGAGGATGGGGTGTCACACACACAGACAGGATCACCCTTTGTATGTTACAGTCACTGTCAGAAGCACTGCTACACAGGGTAATGAGGAGGGGGTGTCACACACACAGACATGATCACCCTTTGTATGTTACAGTCACTGTGAGGAGCGCTGCTACACAGGGAAATGAGGAGGGGGTGTCACACACACAGACATGATCACCCTCTGTATGTTACAGTCACTGTCAGAAGCACTGCTACACAGGGTAATGAGGAGGGGGTGTGACACACACAGACATGATCACCATTTGTATGTTACAGTCACTGTGAGGAGCGCTGCTACACAGGGTAATGAGGAGGGGGTGTCACGCTGACATGATCTCCCTCTGTATGTTACAGACACTGTCAGGAGCACTGCTACACAGGGTAATGAGGAGGGGGTGTCACACAGACAGACATGATCACCCTTTGTATGTTACAGTCACTGTGAGGAGCGCTGCTACACAGGGTAATGAGGAGGGGGTGTCACACAGACATGATCACCCTCTGTATGTTACAGTCACTGTGAGGAGCACTGCTACACAGGGTAATGAGGAGGGGGTGTCACACACACAGACATGATCACTCTTTGTATGTTACAGTCACTGTGAGGAGCACTGCTACACAGGGTAATGAGGAGGGGGTGTCACACACACACAGACATGATCACCCTTTGTATGTTACAGTCACTGTCAGGAGCACTGCTACACAGGGTAATGAGGAGGGGGTGTCACACACAGACATGATCACCCTTTGTATGTTACAGTCACTGTGAGGAGCACTGCTACACAGGGGAATGAGGAGGGGGTGTCACACACACAGACATGTTCACTCTTTGTATGTTACAGTCACTGTGAGGAGCACTGCTACACAGGGTAATGAGGAGGGGGTGTCACACACACACAGACATGATCACCCTTTGTATGTTACAGTCACTGTCAGGAGCACTGCTGCACAGGGTAATGAGGAGGGTGTGTCACACACACAGACATGATCACCCTTTGTATGTTACAGTCACTGTCAGAGCGCTGCTACACAGGGTAATGAGGAGGGGGTGTAACACAGATAGACATGATCACCCTTTGTATGTTACAGTCACTGTGAGGAGCGCTGCTACACAGGGTAATGAGGAGGGGGTGTCACACACACACAGACATGGTCACCCTCTGTATGTTACAGTCACTGTCAGGAGCACTGCTCCACAGGGTAATGAGGAGGGGGTGTCACAGACATACATGATCACCCTTTGTATGTTACAGTCACTGTGAGGAGCGCTGCTACACAGGGTAATGAGGAGGGGGTGTCACACAGACATGATCACCCTCTGTATGTTACAGTCACTGTCAGGAGCACTGCTCCACAGGGTCATGGGGAGTGGGTGTCACACACACAGACATGATCACCCATTGTATGTTACAGTTACTGTCAGGAGCACTGCTACACAGGTTCATGGGGAGTGGGTGTCACACACACAGACATGATCACCCATTGTATGTTACAGTTACTGTCAGGAGCACTGCTACACAGGTTAATGAGGAGGGGGTGTCACACACACAGACATGATCACCCTTTGTATGTTACAGTCACTGTCAGGAGCACTGCTACACCGGGTAATGAGGAGGGGGTGTCATACACACAGACATGATCACCCTTTGTATGTTACAGTCACTGTCAGAAGCACTGCTACACCGGGTAATGAGGAGGGGGTGTCACACACACACAGACATGATCACCCTTTGTATGTTACAGTCACTGTGAGGAGCGCTGCTACACAGGGTAATGAGGAGGGGGTGTCACACACACACAGAGATGATCACCCTTTGTATGTTACAGTCACTGTGAGGAGCACTGCTACACAGGGTAATGAGGAGGGGGTGTCACACGCACAGACATGATCACCCTTTGTTTGTTACAGTCACTTTCAGGAGCATTGCTACACATGGTAATGAGGAGGGGGTGTCACACACACAGATATGACCACCCTTTGTATGCTACAGTCACTGTGAGGAGCACTGCTACACGGGGTATTGAGGAGGGGGTGTCACACACACAGACATGATCACCCTTCGTATGTTACAGTCACTGTGAGGAGCACTGCTACACAGGGTAATGAGGAGGGGGTGTCACAAACACAGATATGATCCCGCTTTGTATGTTACAGTCACTGTCAGGAGCGCTGCTACACAGGATAATGAGGAGGGGGTGTCACACACACAGATACGATCACCCTTTGTATGTTACAGTCACTGTGAGGAGCGCTGCTGATGACGGCAATACGTACAGAAGTGAATTTAGGTGTTCCAGTTAATGGAAAAACTCCTTCCTTGGAAAACCCTAAGTGACATGTATTTCAGATGCCTTTTCCTATAGGATGGTCTTGTATTTTATGTATCATAAATACATTTATTTCCCTATATAACAAAAGCTTTATGTAACTATCTGTACATACTGTAGGCGATCTATAGTCACTAATGTTTGCTGAGAGCTATTCAGCATATTACAATTATGTTATTTAAAAAAAAAAAAAATTGAAAGAAACAGATTATATTTTTATTGTTAAATTTGATAATCCCCCTAGATATACATCTAGGATCAATAATGGCTAGAAAACAAAAATCCTGTAATGCAGCAGTGTGCTAGCGGAGGGCTGGGGCAGATTGCTATGTACAAGTTACATGTGAGCTGTATCCGTGTGTAGGGTTTAGGAGAATTCTGACATCTCCCATCTGTTTCTCTATGGCCTTAGCAGGATCTGTGACCATTCTACTTATTAATGAGTCGGAGCCTTAATTACTCCTGGAGGCTTAAGCGGCTTACGGTGTAATTTGTACAAGTTGTATTTTGGTGTGTGATACACGGCAGGGTTACAGATTAGCACCTCTTAGGAAACATTCCACCTATACAGAGCCTTAAGATCTGCGACCGGAGGGAAATACTTAATGACCTGTAAATCTGCTAACTGTCATCCTTACATATGCACACAGGGCCTGATTCAGACCCGCTCACGAGCGCTATGCAAGCGGGTCGATGGTGGCCCAGTGTGCATGCGCGAGACCCGGATAGCGACGGGCAAACCGTCGCTCCGGGTCTCGTACCAAAGGGGGCGTGCTGTCGTTGAGTGACAGCACGCCCTCCTTTGGTGGGCTGGGGGCGTGGCTGCCCAGACGGAGGCATTTCCATGGGAACGCCTACCGTCTGGGGCCGGCCCCACTGACATCACGAGTGTTGTCAGTGGGAGCGCTTTCGGCTCTGTTAGATCCGAAAGCACTCCAGGGCTTGCAGCAACGAGACCCTACCACAAGGGTCTCGTCGCAAGCCCGATGGTCGCGATGGTCTTGACCATTGCGACCATCATCATGGCCGCTCGCTATAGCTGTGGGTAGTCACCCACAGCTATGCGAGCAGCCAGGAGGCTGTTCTGAAAAACCGGAGGGCCGGCCCTGATTCAGAGCGAGCGCTCTGTCAGAGCGTCCGGCTCTGAACCAGGCACACTGTACATTACCACCATTTATTGTGCCTCTTTCACAGGTAAGTGCATGACAGCTGGATGGGATGGCGGGGACTGCATTAGAGGTTCTGCACTGTGCATGCACCCGAGCGCTCCTGAGGCGCACTGATGTACCCCTATAGACCTGCGTGATTGTCAGAGTAACGTGGAAGTCAGCCAGATCTCCTTTTTCAAAGTGTAACTGGATGGCAAAGGCATGTCAATGGGATGGCCGGGCATTAAGAGGTGAGCAGGGCTGTAACTAGGGCTGTGTGACCGGTGCCACCGCATGGATGTGGGTGTCACCATCAACGCCCCTTGCTTCTGATTAGCAAAGTGCCTGGAACGGCACCATGCAACCAGGATTTCTGCTTCAGTGCGGCCGGAGCGTAGTTTAGATGCTCCAGACAGGCACCCTGCTGATTGGAGCAACCTCGCCCTACCAGTGCTGCCAGCCATGCCCCCTTTGTGCGACATAATGACATCATGCATGTGACATCATGATGTCGGTCGCTTAGGGGGTGGGCCGACAAAGGCGCAGTTGAGCCCTGTTACTGCGCTGAATGTATGCAGTGATCCTGTGCGGTCAGACAGATTTTGCACCAAGGACAGGACTGGTGGAAGTACCTTGCCGATAATTATGCAGCTGCTCTTACATGTGAATATGTTGGGGTGGTGCAGCCACACACAGGCAGAAATCTGCATCTATTTTATTGCGACTTGTTTTGCACACTGCATTCAAATAAAAAAAAAATTTAATGGGTTTACATAGTTAAATGATCTTCAATGGGTGGAGATTGCACATTTGGGTGCAATGCCGGTTGAGCAGAGAATTGTAGGGTCTTTTTATCCCTAGTATTTAATTTCACACATTTACACGCGTTTCGCACGTTTTAGAGACACTTTCCGCAAACACTTGAAAAAACCCAGTTATACATAAATAGCAATGTAATTACACATGTAAACATAAGATAAATACAGCCCAGACTTCCCCTTATAATAAATGGCAGGACTTTGTGATGCCACAATTCACAGTCCTATCACTGACCACAATCCCACAAATCACTGCGCAAAGCATGGAGGCGCTTCCAGAAAACAGATTGGGAGCAGTGCGTCTGTGTACGGCAACCAATTAGGCAGAATGTGAACTAATACTGTGTTCTGCATACCTATATTCTGGAGGATTTTCACGTAATCAGAAGGTGCTGTCGGAAAAGCGAAACGAGCTGCTCGATAAGTATGACTGTTAAAAAAGCGAAAACAACATTCACACAATATCTGTGTTTCTCGTATAAGAAAATCCTGCACATGATTAGAGGAAGCAGAGCTCGAGTAGGCACGAAAGCATTTTCTTCAGGCTTAAGGGAATATATGTCAATGCAAAAGGGAAGGAGTCGGACTTCTTTACATGTATAGATGTTTATACCCCTGGCTGCATAAGAGCTATTTGAAGTTGTAATTTAGGAGGCTGTCACTAGGTGGAGCCGTTACGCGCCAAAACAGAGGCAAGCTAGCAACAGCACCTGAAGTTTTTGGTTGCACATGCGCAGTAAAGACCGGGAGATGCCGAGGAGCAGACTGCAGAACAGGGTAAGGTGCCGCAGATCTGCCGTGAGAGCCAAGAGACTGGACAAAGCGTTATCGCTGAAGTGGTGAGGGTCACAGAAGCCACTGAGTAACCACTGATGGTGCGCTGAGTGACCGTGAGATCGAGAGCCGGAGTGTGTATGCACTGGGAGCCGAAGCTGAGATCAAGAGCTGTAGGAGAGGCTAAAACGGGGTTTGGGTCGTGTGGCCACACCCCCTCCCTGCTAGGCCATGCCCCTTTTTTACACTAGCACTACTCTACTGACAGCAGCGGGTGTCACCCAGTGGAGGGACACTGGGTGCCACTGTTGACAAGTACTGAGAATTCTTGAGAAATACTGAGATCTGTTAAGAAAGCATATTAAGAAGCATATGTACAGTGATAAGTGAATTTTACTTGTGCAGACAGCGTGATATAGATCTTGTTTGAGCTTTGTGTGGTTTTACCGTCAGCACAGATTATTATTATTATCGTTTATTTATATGGTGCCACAAGTTTTCCGTAGCGCCTTACAAAGGGCCTCATTCAGCTTGCACCACAAGTGTGCGTTCGCACGCACCCGGCCGATGTTTGCCCTGTGCGCATGCGTAGAAGTTGCAGTGCGGGTGCGCAAATGGGTTGCTGCAATCGTGAATGCGAACGCAGCGGCTACGCAGACCCATCCCAAACTGATTGACAGGAAGTGCCATGTGTGGGTGGACGAAGAAATGCAGGCGTGCCAGTGCGTTTGAAATGAGCCGTTACAGGGGCGTGCATAATTAAGCCCCTATGACACATAAGCAGCCTGAGCTCAAGACACCAACAGACAGTTTATCAATTTCTGAGACAGACCAGCTCAACCACAACTGTGCGCATGGTTCCAATGTTATGCGACGTTACCGATGATTTTGCTGACTTGCGGATGTATGTAAAGGGAAGTGGGCGGCTTTATACAGTGGTGGGCGTCTTAGTATAATGCTGTGATCGCACTGCGATCTCATTCATTTGCATAATTTCGCAGCGAGCGGGTGCGTGCGATTGCAGACTTGCAATCTGTGCCGAATGATGCCCAAAGTACGTAAACAATTAAGTGACCAGTGACTTACAGTACAGGACAAGGACATGGATAATATACATTGCTACATTAGCTTCCACAACACTCAAATAGCAACCGCATAAGCCACCAAGTGTTGGGTGCCCTAGCAGCACAAGAGGGTAGAGGGCCCTGCTCGTAAGAACTAACATTCTAAAGGGGAGCGGCAAACAAACAGGCGTTACACAGATGGGATATACAGGGAGGAAGGAGTATGTAGCAGCAGGTTAGGATGAGAGCTGGAAGGCGTTGATGAAGTAGTGAGTCTTGAGAGCCAGTTTGAAGATTAGTAGAGAGTCTGATAGGGAGAGGGAGAGAGTTCCAAAGGTGTGGAACAGCACGGGAGTGGGAGGAAGTGATTAGTTGGCATGATAGACGGCAGTTGCTGAGCGAAGTGGACGGGCAGGAGAGTGAAGGGAGATGAGGTCAGAGATGTAAGTGGGAGAGGATTGGGTGAGGGCTTTGTAAGTGAGTGTAAGAATCTTGAATTGGGTTCTGAAGGGGAAGGGCAGCCAGTGTAGGGCTTGCAGGAGAGAGGAGGCAGATGTAGAACATTTTTTAGAGGAAGATGAGCTGAGCAGCAGCATTGAGGACAGATTGGAGAGGAGAGAGGTGGGAGTCAAGGAGGCCAGATAGGAGGAGGTTACAGTAGTCTAATTTGGAGATGACCAGTTAGTGTATGAGGGTTTTAGTAGCATCCTAGGTGAGAGAGGATCTGATCCTGGAAATATTTTTGAGATGGAAATGACAGGACTGCGAGAGGCGCTGAAGGTGTGGTTTTAAGGAGAGGGAGGAGTCCAGGATAACTCCAAGACAGCGCACTATGGGGCTAGAGGAGTTAGCTGTGCCATCAATTGATAATGAAATTGGGGGAAGTGAGTTTATGTGGGAGGGTGGGAAGAGGACCAGATCAGGCTTAGACATGTTAAGTTTAAGAAATCGCTGGGACATCCAGGAAGAGATAGCAGTTAGACAGTTGGAGATATGAGTGCAGAGAGAGGGGGAGAGGTCAGGGGTGGAAAGGTAGATCTGAGTATCATCAGCATAGAGATGATATTGGAGGCCAAAAGAGTTGATGAGTTCACCTAGAGAGAACGTATAGAGGGAAAATAGGAGAGGTCCAAGAACCAAACCTCGTGGAACACCTACTGTAAGAGGATGTGGTGGGGAAGAGGAGTCATGAAAGAAGACAGAAGGAATGGTCAGGGAGGTAGGAGGACAGCCAGGAGAAGGCAGTGCCACGTAGACCAAGGGAGTGAAGGATATGCAGCAGGAGAGGGTGGTAAACAGTGGTGAAAGCAGCACAGAGTTCAAGGAGAATGAGCAGAGAGTAGTGGCCCTTGGATTTGGCAGCAAGGAGACCATTGGTGACTTTCGTGAGGGCAGTTTCAGTGGAGTGGAGTGAATGGAAGCCAGACTGAAAAGGGTCAAGGAAGGAGTGGGAGGAAAGAAAGGCAGTTGTGAACAATACGCGCTTAAGGAGTTTGGAGACAAAAGGGAATTGAGAGTTGGGGCGGTAGTTGGAGAGTGTTCTTAGGATCGAGGGTAGGTTTTTTAAGAATGGGGGAGACAAGGGCATGTTTGAAAGCAGAAGGGACAGTGCCAGAAGAGAAAGTGATATTGAGGAGGTAGGCAGGCTGGAAACAGGCAGAAAGAGAGAGGTAGTGGAGGAGACATGAAGGGATTGGGTCAAGGGGGAGGTGGAATGGGGGGAGGACCGGATGAGGGCCATGTCTTCCTCTCTAGATACAGGGGAGAAGGATGTCACAGTTGGTAAAATGGATGGGGATGGGTGATCCGGGAAAGGAGGAGGTGGAGTGCTGGGGGACTGGTGGGATATGATGTCCTGACTTATGGAATCAATTTTAGATGTACAGTAGGTAACAAAGTCAAGGGCAGAAAGCGAGGAGGGGAGGCGAGGATAAGAAACATGGTACAAATATAAGATTGTAACTTTCATTTAGAGTGTACACTAATAAACATACCAGCAGCCTCTATTTTCCCAAACTGTAGGAGTCATGTATTTTATTTTTAAACAAGAGTTCACTACACTGTAATCCTATTATAACGCAGCAATGACAATTATAAAAGATTTGCAGAATTGGATATGTCTTAAGACGTGTTCGGTGAATAAGACAGGGCTGTGACTATCACATACTTGCCTACTTTTCGTTGATCTTCAGGGCTGGACACTGGGCAAAATGATGGGAATCGCGGATCCTTAAGGAAAGGGCTGGTCTAAAATTAAACAAATCCCAAACCCCACTATATGGACCTGCGAATCCCATTATCATGCGGGAGATCCACCCACTCTACCGGAGGATATGGGAGACTATCACAAAAAATCCAGAGTCTCCCACACCTTCTGCTAGATATCATCATCATCATTATCAACAACGCATGACATGCACCAGATTTGCACACCCACAAATCATGTCCCTCTAAACAGGTGCATATGGGCCTTTTGGGTGCCATTGTGGGTGCAGGTAGGCGTAATTGCAGTCAGATATGCGTGCTAAAACAAGTGTTCACATCCAACCTTAAATTAGGTCCATTATTAACAATCATTTAAGACGCATTGGAATCTCTACCATTAAATGCATTGGAATCTCTACCATTAAATACATTATCAACTAACGTGTTATTACAATAGAATCACAATAATACATCGATAAAATAGAATAACGCGTCAGAGAAAAAAAATTTCATAACAATCATTGAGGACCGTAACAAGGAGTTTGCGACTGGTGCCCTGTTCCTGATGGAACGAGATAAGGTTCTTGGATACAGAAGGTTAATTAAGCCACACAAACCAGTATCTTGAAAAAAGATATAATTTATTACAACAAATAACAAGATATGAAAGAATAATAGTTACTTAGCTTCAGAATATAAGATGGTTACACGATCCAGGAGCCTCCTCTCAGAATAGAGCTGGAATGAACAATATCCTGGCCACCAGCTGCAGTCTCTGGTCCAGGCATAGGGCAGGCCACTGGAATCTCCTTTGTTCTTCGATTATATAGTATCCTACTTGTCATACCCATCTAACTCTTACTAATATGGGCATAAACCTACTTCAAACTACTTTATTGGTTAACTACTGTTAAGGACTTTCTAAAACTTAACGCAAGCGTACATCGCAGTACACAATGCCTAAAAGATTTATGGCCTGTCTTCTTTCCACATTCCTGTACCATTTCATGCCTGATATACCACCTCATGCCTGATACACACATAAGAACCATGAATAGAAATGGCTGTCAGT
This sequence comes from Taudactylus pleione, assembly GCA_031769625.1. Lineage (NCBI taxonomy): Eukaryota > Metazoa > Chordata > Amphibia > Anura > Myobatrachidae > Taudactylus > Taudactylus pleione. The sequence continues at coordinate 1,449,962 of JAUIMM010000883.1, forward strand.
AGCCATTTTGCTATCCCAATACATGCCCGCTGCCCTTTTGTAGCTTACGGGATGAGGCACCCTTGAAAGGAGCTCCTGTTTCTGGTCCATAGCGGTTTCTATATGAGCAGGTTTAAGGGAGGGACTGAGAAATTATGTTCCTGCACATCAGGGCTAATATACATCAGGGCTAATATACTGGACATTGAGGTATGCATTCATAATCCCGGCAAGTGGAATGCCGATGCTTAAAATACTGGCGCTGATATCCAGACACCGGCAATCCCGAAGATAAGTGGGGATAGGGGGAGGGTTAGGCAGGGGGGGGAAAGGGGGAAGGATACTTACCAACAGGTGTCTGTATTATAAGCCATACAGGATGCCGGCATCTAGATCTTGACCACTGGGATCCCAAACGACAGCATCCCGTACACCAACCCAGATATCGGGGCTATTCAGTGGCGGAACTAGAGAGTGGTGGGCTCAGGTGCAAGAATATGCTTTGGGCACCCTATGCAGTGCCCCTTATACAGTGCCCCCAGTAATGGTCCCCTATACAGTGCCCCTTATACAGTGCCCCCAGTAATGGTCCCCCTATACAGTGCCCCCAGTAGTGCCCCTTATAGAGTGTTCCCAGTAGTAGTCCCCCCTATGCAGTGCCCCCAGTAGTAGTCCCCCCCTTTGCATTGCCCCCAGTAGTAGTCCTCCCTATGCAGTGCCCCCAGTAGTGGTCCCCCCTATGCAGTGCTCCCAGTAGTAGTCCTCCCTATGCAGTGCCCCCAGTAGTAGTCCCCCCTATGCAGTGCCCCCAGTAGTAGTCCCCCCTATGCAGTGCCCCCAGTAGTGGTCCCCCCTATGCAGTGCCCCCCAGTAGTAGTCCCCCCTATGCAGTGCCCCCAGTAGTAGTCCCCCCCTATGCAGTGCCCCCAGTAGTAGTCCTCCCTATGCAGTGCCCCCAGTAGTAGTCCTCCTATGCAGTGCCCCCAGTAGTAGTCCCCCCTATGCAGTGCCCCCAGTAGTGGTCCCCCCTATGCAGTGCCCCCAGTAGTAGTCCCCCCTATGCAGTGCCCCCAGTAGTAGTCCCCCCTATGCAGTGCCCCCAGTAGTAGTCCTCCTATTCAGTGCCCCCAGTAGTAGTCCCCCCTATGCAGTGCCCCCAGTAGTGGTCCGCCCTATGCAGTGCCCCCAGTAGTAGTCCTCCCTATGCAGTGCCCCCAGTAGTAGTCCCCCCTATGCAGTGCCCCCAGTAGTGGTCCCCCCTATGCAGTGCCCCCCAGTAGTAGTCCCCCCTATGCAGTGCCCCCAGTAGTAGTCCCCCCCTATGCAGTGCCCCCAGTAGTGGTCCCCCCTATGCAGTGCCCCCAGTAGTGGTCCCCCCTATGCAGTGCCCCCCAGTAGTAGTCCCCCCTATGCAGTGCCCCCCCTTCATTCTGTGTATAAGACAAACACACACACACACAACAAACAAAAACACTCTTACCTGTGCCCGCCGCCGTCAACTCCTCTGTCCTCCCACTCTGCACGACGGGAGAGACATCATGATATTTCTCCCATCACCCAATGCGGGAGCCGGAACTCATGAGTGAGCTCCAGCCCGGCTCCCTCCGTGGAAGCAGCAGCCAATGAGAGTGTCTGACTCTCATTGGCTGCTATAACAAACACACCGCTACCGCTGGCGTCGGTGTGTTTGTTACTGTGTAGTGCGTACCACTCTCACTGCGGTCTGAACAACACTTAAATACTGTAGGGCCTGGGGGACACTGGCGGCTGGTGCAGTGGCGCTGTTTGATGCAGGCGGCTATGGACCCCTGCGCCACAACGGGCCCTGTTGCAAGGCACCGGCTACACCGCCATTAGTTCCGCCATTGGGGCTATTGTGTTTCATATTGAAGTTTTTATGCTGATATCGGGGCTTCAATGCTGCATTTTAGGATTATATAGTTATATAATATACTGAATAATGGTGATGTCAAGCCACCAAACTGTGCAGACCAGTGACCAGAAAGGGTTCTGTGCCATCCATACCAGTCACCAGAAAGGGCTCTGTGCCATCCATACCAGTCACCAGAAAGGGCTCTGTGCCATCCATACCGGCCACCACAACGGGACTCAGGACCTCATTCAGAGCCGTTCGCAAAATGCGAGCGCTCGCTCTGAATGAGGGCAGCTGCTTCTCTGTAAAGAGCTGGCCTCCTGGCCGCTCGCTAAGCTGTGGGTGACCACCCACAGCTTTAGTGAGCAGCCAGGTTGATGGTCGCAATGGTCAAGACCATCGCGACCATCAGGGCTTGCGAAGAGACCCTTGCGGTAGGGTCCCGTCTACCGCAAGCCCCAGGCAGCTTCCGGCTCTAATATAGCAGGAAGCTACCTACTGACATCACTGGTGATGTCAGTAGGGCCACCTACAAACAGCAGGCGTCCAGGTGTGCCTCCGTTTGTCTGGCCACCCCCCACCACGCCTACAAAACGGGGCTAGCTGGCGATCAACATCGACAGCCGCCCCCTTTGTAGCAAAGCCCCGGAGTGAGAGAATCTCTCTCGCTCCGGGCTTGCGCACGCGCTGTGTGCACGCAGCGCGTGCGTAGTGTCCCATCATCGACCCTCTTGCGAGCGCATAGGTGCTTGCGAGCGGGTCTGAATGAGGCCCTCAGTGATGTACATACCGGCCACCAGAATGGGGCTCAGTGATGTACATACCGGCCACCAGAATGGGGCTCAGTGATGTACATACCAGCAACCAGAACGGGGCTCAGTGCTGTGTATTTTGGCCACCAGAATGGGGCTCAGTGATGTACATACCAGCAAGCAGAACGGGGCTCAATGCTGTGTATACCGGCCACCAGCATGGTGCTTAGTGCTGTGTATACCGGCCACCAGCATGGTGCTCAGTGCTGTGTATACCGGCCAGCAGTTTCTGTGCGTGCAATGACCTGTCATGATTGCAGAATTTAACAGTCAGTGAAATAAAACACTCCAGTGCCTTTGGCTATATAATATGTGTTGCATTTGTCAAGTATATTAAACTATAATCTATATCTTGAACGGCAGATGGCTAAGCTATTCCTCTCTAAGTGCACACAAGATAATGTATGTAACATATCTGCAATATTCATTTTTACTGCCGACTCGCTCTACATCACCGACTGAATTCTGAAACTTCTGTAACACATTATATGAATCTTAGACAATTGCCAACAGATTGTCTCCGAAACAAGAGATCATTCATAATGTGCAAGATACTGATTATCATTGCTGGCGAGGACATAAAAATAATTTTAACTATTACACTATGCAAATAGAGCCAGGAAGCTGAGTGCAAAGCGGAGTCAGCGTCCCCAAGGCCTCATTGCTGCAAAGTGACTTTTATTGCTAAAGGGACACTTTAATGCAAATCTACAACCATTAATACTAATCCTAGGGAGCGCTCAGGATGTACCGTGCTTCCTTTGTCGAGACGAATGTGTCCTGGAAATATTCTTATACATTGTATTTGCATTAAAGCTGTCCGCCGTTGTGTAACCTCTTCCGCTTCCAGGAATAATTTAATAGCAATTTTACATTGGCGTGGGACAAAATATTAGCAGTGCCTATACTAAAAATAGGATTACATTCAAGGTACTCAGGGCCTGATTCAGAGCCGGACGCTATTTGTGGACGGTCGTTCAGAAAAAGGGGCCGGATATTTAAATTGAGCGCTCGCTCTTTGCGGTCTGTTGGCGCCTCTATGTCTGAGTGAGCGTCCGAAACATGCGCTCTCTATTTTGTAAAGACGCCCTTTGGCCGCTCGCATCATACGTCATCTCCGCTATTTATTAGATTAATCGAGTACATCGAAAGGCGTATGAACTGCTCGCTATTCTTGTGGTAGCATTTTCCTACCGCAATCATGCGAGCAGTTCAGACTAAAAGACAACCAAGTGACGTGGTCGATGACGCTGCTTTGTTAATTATGCACACCCATTTAACGTCCGTTTTGACCTTTTGGCACGCCTGCGTTCGGATCTCCACTCCCCGTTTTCAAGCACCTTCCCCTGTTACCACCCACAAACGGTACACTCTGTCACTCAAATTAGCAGCCCCTCGCTGTTTTACGAGCGCACGATTTCCGACCGCAATGACTGGTTGGCATATGCGCATTACGACCCATACGCAGATGTGCGAACATCGCTCAGAGCGAGCGAGCGGCCGCTTACGAGCAGCTCTGAATCAGGCCCACAGCCTGGTCCCTTATAGCACTGCAGAGAAAGGCTACGTAGCTGAGATAAGTACTGTGGATTATACATTTCCCTGGTACAACCCCCCCACCACCACCCCACCCCACCCCACCACTTTAGGAGATAGACAACCTGTGGCTATCCAGCTACGGATCTCAGCATACACGGAGATATGCTGGCATTTGTAGTTCCACAGCAGCTAGAGAGCCCCAAATCCCTGCATACAGATATCTATATAAATATATATATATATTTTTTTATTTTATTATTTTTTTTTTTTCCATTATTATTTTTTTATCTCTTTATTTATAAACACAACAGACAATTTGATGACAAAATTATATTACTTATACAATAAGCACAATATAAAAAAAACTGTAAAACCATGTAATAAAGTCAATAAAAAAAAATAAAACAAAAGTCATATCACATTGTCACTTGTGTGTTTGTTTTTTACTATTTTTTATCTAGTAAAAAACGACTATAAGAATAAGTGATAAAGACCAATAAGGGGGGGGGTGGAGATTGGGGAACAAGTGACTGCTGATACATGCATAGCAGTATGAAATACAACTGGGAGGTATAGACCATGAGAACTAAACTGTGTTGTTACTCTAATAATGAGTATAGGTAACACCAGGGAGTTGTCTGGTGAAGTGGGAGTAAGTACCAAGGTGCCCGTACTGCATGAAACCGTGTCGCGAGTGAGGGTTGAAATACAAAAACAAATATAAAAAAAAATACAAAAATCAGGCATTTAAATTGCTGGCTTTGTCTTTTAAATTATTGGTGCTTTAAAAATATGAAGTAACTACCAGCATTGCTCTGGTGTCTGCATCTCGCAGGCTATTACATGCTGCCGCGTCAGTGTCTGCATCTCGCAGGCTATTACATGCTGCCGCGTCAGTGTCTGCATCTCGCAGGCTATTACATGCTGCCGCGTCAGTGTCTGCATCTCGCAGGCTATTACATGCTGCCACGTCAGTGTCTGTATCTCTTGCCGGTATGTGCATCTCACAGGCTATTACATGCTGCCACGTCATTGTCTGCATCTCAGAGGCTATTACATGCTGCCACGTCATTCAGATTTGTACGTAGCGCCAATGTTTCCGGACTTGTGCGATTATCAGTAAACCGCGCATGTGTCTAAGTCGCATCCAGGGCCAGATTATAGGCGGGGTGGATGGGGCGGTTGTCCAGGGGCCCCCACACATTCGGGGTTCCCACATTGCCGCATACATACTCTAGCCAGCTCCCGGCAGCAAACAGAAGCAGTGACAGTGCAGGCAGCCCGTGAGCACAGTCACCAATGCACCGCGGCTGCTGCCTGACGATGGAAGCCCCGCCCCCTCACTGGCATACTGCCCGCGATTCACGGGTGTATTGGTAGGGGGCGGAGCCTAATGGAGTGAATTGCCCGCCCCCATCAGAAGCCTACTGCATGAAGCTGCAAGTCTGACACAGGTTAGTGTGTGTGTTCTGTCCCTTCCTCTCTCTCTCTCCCTATTACCCCCTCCCTCTCTGTCTCTCGCTCTCTCTCCTTCTTTTTCCAACTATCCTTTCTCCCTCTCCCTGTCTCTCTCTCTCCCTCATGACTTCTCTCCAGCTCTTTCTGTCCCCTCTCTCTCTCTCTCTCTCTCTCTCTCTCCCTCCCTCTCTTGTTTTCTCTTTCTATCTGTCAGGATGCATCCTAGGATCGGCCGCTACTCATCTCTGCGCTGGCGTCCTTGGGTTTAGGTGTCCAGACGCTGGGAGTGGAGGTGAGTGGTGACTGAGTATTCTCCCTGTGGTCCGCTAGGGCTTCTGTGCGTGCGTCCTGGTTTCCGGGGTGCCAGCATGGGCGCAGCCATGTTGGTTCATATCACCTGACTAGTCTCTCCCAATGGTAGTCCTGTGGTCACTCAGCCGATCCTCTGATCCAATGATCAGCTACCCAGGGGTATTTAAGTCTGACTCCAGGAACAGTTAACTGCTGTTCAACTTTGCTGTTCCACTGACTTGTGATTCTCACCAGTGTTACTCTGTGTTTTTCCTTCAGAGTGTTGCTTCAGCCCACTTAAGGTGGCCATACACGATGAGATTCAAAAGTTGGTCAGATCGGTTGTACGATTTCCCTAGAAAATTCTTCCCTTCAGATACAGGACGATTTGTATTTAAAATGCAACTATTTCACATAAGACCATACGATTTGATCAATCACAATCACATAATGTGTGTCAGTTCGTACACGATCAGTTGAGATCGCTCTGCAAAACCATCTGATCTGCGATACAACTAGACGACGGCGGGGACGCGCATCGGGGGTCGCAGAAGACTCAAAATACAACTATTTTCAAAAGATTGGTCTGTCCAACCTGTAGAAACTGCCCAAATCGTGTGATCAATCGTCCTGTGTATGGCCAGCGCTACAGTTCTCAAGAATTCCTGCATTAGCTGCCATGCTAATTCTCAGTCCGAGACTTTAGTTCTCTCTCAGAAGTCCAGTGTTTTATGTTGTTTTCCCAGTGTGTCCTGTAGTGTGCTCCTAGCCCTCCTGCAGCTTCCCTGTGTTACTGAGGTGTCAGGTTTCCTGCTAATTTCGAGTTAGCTGTCAGCTGGATCTATAGCACTCCCCACTACGAGGGGAATTCAATTAGAGGCGAAAAGCCATATTTGCCTGTTTTTTTGTGAAAAATTCGCCTAAAAAAAAAAAATTGCCAAATTCAATTCCAGGACAATTTCGCCTAAGTGGAAACAATTCTCCAATCAATAGCTGGTGAAAAGAAATGCAAAATCTTTATTTGGGGTGCAAACAACTCAGACCCCTTGAACACCCCAAAAAAGACATGTAATTTTTGGGGTGAAAATTTAAAAAGTGGGGGGATAAACATTAAAAGTAGCGAAAAAGACTTCTTGGGGGTCCACAAGTATGGGTCAGGTGTTTTTGGGATTGCAGCAGGTGGATTTTTCACGTTTTTTAAAAGTTCACTTTAGAGACATAAAAACATGCTTGCACCCATTTTCAAGCACCCCAAATTTGACAGGACTACTTATTTTCACCAAAAAAATACAGCTTTATGCCATTCTTCACCACTTTTACAAAGACTATAGCAAGCAATTTACACAACTTAAGTACGCAAAATAGTCTTATTAGGGCTATTAGTACACATCTATATTGATTCCCTATGTTAATGTATCTTTTTCTGGGGTACAGACTGATTTCCCCAATTCTTTCAGTACTTTTCACCTGTTCCGCATTCGCCTATTTCCGTTTTCGCTTGTTTTGCAATTGAACTAGACAAAAAGGGGGGACGAGCACGGAATAAATTCACTCTGAAACAGGCGAATAAAGCGAACAGTCGGACAGGCGAAAACTTCACCTCTAATTGAATATGGCTCTACATGCCTGTGTCCACTTCTCTCTGTGTCTCTCTCTGTGCTAATCAGCACCTGAATCTGTTGCAGTTCCCAGTACATTTCCCTGTGTTTCCAAGCAAGCCTGCGACTAGGAGCTCTACATTCTCAAGTCCATCTCCAGTGTTTAAGTATTTAGCTTATCTCCAATATTCAAGTTTTCAGTTCACCTCCAGTGGTCAAGTATTAGTTTTTATACAAATTCATTTTATATAGTTCTGGTCTTTCTGCCACTCCCAGGTACCTGTCCAGATGGCCGCGACCTGCCAACTTGGTGCAGCGAAACCCAAATCCCGACTGGAGGGGTCACTGGTGAAGTCCACCAAGTGGGTTAGACTCCGTGTCTCTGGGCAGGTCAGCCAAACCTGGGTTTGGCCGCAATAGGGAGTCCTAGTTGTCACTCACCTAGTTGTTCCCTAGTCACCCTAACCCCCTGGCTCACTGTCCTCCACAGAGGAACACTTGCACCGGATCGTGACACTAACCCCCCCTCTATTTTGCTGTCCTCCCTTCCTCTCTATGGGACCCATTTATCATTATATATTTGAGTTTTAATCCCCGAAAACACCAGTTTTCGGGGGTTAACCACAAATTTTAAGTCTCCCCTGGATGTATTAAGGAGGGATCACAGCAGGTCCTGATATCTGCCGCAATCCCTCCATTGCCGCAGGCAGCCGCATTCCCCATAGGTTTCTCTGAGGGATCGATGCTGCCAAATTTACCAACAGTATTGGCCCCCGCCTATGAGGTACACTACGCATAATTAGCCGGCGGAGGGTCCCTCCGGAACGCTCACTGGCAATGGCGGCTGTGCGTGTGCAGTCAGCATGACCGCACTTGCGCAACAGCCCTCGTAGCACTCCGGGCACATGTGCCAGATAATACATCTGGGCGTTATGATCGCATATTGCAATGCGATCATGGGCGGTAATGTCATGCCCAGATTGTATTGCAATCATTAATAAATGGGGGACTATATCCAACTTCCTCCCACTCTCTATCTTTCTGTCTTCTTCTACATCTCTCCCTCCCTCCTTCTGTCTCTAACGCCCCACTCAAAATCCTACATTTGCCCCTGGCAGAGTACTAGATCGTGTCCGCTACGCTGTCAGCAGTCAGTTCCCAGCAGTGTTGCGGACATGAAGTAGTATGCTGTGACCTTGCCGGTCATTGGTGAGACCAGAGACAAGGTAAGGGGCATAGTAGTCGAAGCGTGAGGCCGTGGCAATATTATTGATGGGGCCCCCGCAACTTAGTTATAGGCCTCAATCTGGCCCTGGTCGCATCGCGCATGTAGTGTTCATTCTAGGCCTAGAGGAAGGGCACTTCTGCGTGCCCGAAAAGGGGACATGGCCAACGAAAAGGCAGTGTGTCTTTATGATGCGACCCGATTTCGTCACTCTTGGGGGCGTGCCCGGCACTTACGGGCATCCCCCAAGTGCGGCGGTCACTGTGAATAGATGCCGGGCGCATCCATTCCCCGGCGGTGACCGCTGCACTGCCGTTTTCCCCACCCACGGGACACTGTGGCCCGTGGGTGGAGGACAGAACCCGCAGGCTGTTTCAGCGGGGCGCCGCTCTGAAGGGCAGGGTGAATTCTGCCCTTCAGAAATAGGGCAAGGTGTAGCACCCCGCTGAAATAGTCTAGGAGGAATGCTACGTATATGTCAAGGTACATTACCCATGGGCACTTGCAGCGACTTTTTACTCTCAGTGCGATTGGGGGAGGTAACGGGGAGTGGCGACAAAGGACACAGAAGGCTTCGAGGGCCGTGGCACATCCTGCATCTGTGATCCCATACACAAGAATTATGGCTCTGGCATAACAAGTGTGAATACCTCACTGGCCCAGCCCAGGTCTACAAGCAGCATCTGCACTGTGCGCGGGCGGGACAGCATGTGACTGCGTGACCTGTGACGCCACACCACTGCCTATAGGTCACTCAGTACTTATGATAAATAAAAATAGAAAATATATTATATATATATATATATATATATATATATATATATACATACATACACAATAAGTTTATGTGTAGTCTCTGGTACTACTATTATTCCACTAAGACATCACTTATGGCTCATTTATGGATAAGCCTATTTCACAAAAAAAACAACTGAATTCCCCCCTCTGAGTCTGACAGAGGCACATTTATAAAAACTGGTGACAGGGGAAATAGTGTTGTAGCAACTTAGGGCCTGATTCAGAGTCGGACGCAATTAGCGCTCGTGCGTTCAGAAAATAGGGGTGGCTATTCAAATGAACCGTTCGCTGTTTGCGGTCTGTTGACGCCTCTAGGTCTGAACGAGCAAGCAAAACTTGCGGTCGTTTTTTGAAAAATACGGCCCCTGGCCGCTCGCATCCTACGTCATGTCCGCTATTTATTAGATTAATCGAGTACATCGACCAGCGTATGAACTGCTCGCTATTCTTGTGGTTGGTTTTTGCTACCACAATTTTGCGAGCAGTTCTGACTATAAAATAACCCAGTGACGTGGTCAATGACGCTGCTGTTTTAATTATGCACACCCATAAAACGCCCGTTTTGACCTTTAAGCACGCCTGCGTTCTGATCTCCACTCCCCGTTTTCAAGCACCTTCCCCTGTTACCACCCACATACGCCTCATTCTGTCACTCAAAGTAGCAGGCATTCGCTATTTTGCGAGCACATGAATTTCAACCGCACTGAGTGGTTCGCGCATGCATATAACGATCCGTACGCATGCGCAGTTGGGCAAACATCGCTCGGAGCGAACGAGCAGCCGCTTACGAGTGGCTCTGAATCAGGCCCTTAGTCATTATTCCATCATCTGTTTGGTGTTTATGTAATCAGATGTTTTGATTTTTTTTTTAATTCATTAAAATAGGCAATTAATGGGTACTGATTGCAGACCTGATACAGTGATGGTTGGTAATGCAACTGCGATCTCAGAGCCGCTCTACCAATAGCGGTTGCGGGCATATGCAAACGCTAATCTCAGCCTTCCCTATGTAACTCCACCATGCGATGGAGCATATGAGCGCTGAGACAGTCACTTTCAGGCTGCGGGGTCTGTGCAATCGCCATGGAGACCGGAAACACTCAAACCATACTTGCCTACTGTCCCGAAAGGTGCGGGCGACTCTCGATTTAACACGCCCATGAAACGGCCCCTTTGTGCGATCACTTTAGGCAGGGCCAGTTCGAGGGATCGGAGCGCCCTGTGCCAGCTCTTTCTAGTGCGCCCCTACAAGGAGGCGTGGCCTAATTACCATAGGTCATCCCTCCTACATGACGTTATTTGGAGGCCGCCTCCAAACAACGTCAGGCCGGGGGGGGACCTCACTAGCTGGGCTTCCCCCAGCCCTCTCCCGTCACTGAATGGATGCTGCACGCATGATCCATTCAGACTCCGGGGTCCGGCACCGCCGCACAGCTGCGGTGGTGGGGGTCCCCCAACCTTCCCATTTGACCACCCGTGGGCCACTTCGGCCCATGGGTGCAACAGCGGGACAGTACTGAAATCGGGAAGTTGGGGAGGGGTGCGCCTTCTATGGGTGGCACCCCTGTTCGACCGCACTGGTCGAACACCCCTAGAGCCGGCCTTGGCTTTAAGGCCACCTCCCGGTCTCCACCCTGAAACGCCCAGGGATGGCAAACTCCTTCTCAAGTGTTAGCGATGTTGTAAGCAATTGCGAACGCCATTCGACAATTGTGTTTGCCCGCGCGCAATCAGGGATTCCTGGACTGCATGTGCAGTAGCTAAACATCACTCAACTGCGTAAATATCGGTGCTCCGTCCACACCTGAATCAGGTCTTGTGTTCTGATTAGGGAGCTAAATAACGGGGTTTGGGCGCCAGTATGATGCTTGTACCGTCGTTTTATAGTCCACGCACATATAGACAAAAAGCTTATCTGGGGTCATAAAAAAAAATATAGAAGTTGGAGTTCTTCATCTCTAAACCACTAAGAGCTATTTGTGTACAGTATTTATATGAAAACATTACATTTACCATAGCAATGCGATAAATCTGTTCCTTACACTGCTGCCTTAGAAGTTTAATCAACGTTTTCAGGAAATCCTCAGCTAAAATCCCTTCGTTGCCAGATAAAGATAAAGAAAATGCAATTCTTTGAAATACAAATAATTGCCCTGTTTTATATGCTGTACAAAGTGTGTAACAACAGAGCCCCTGACAGGAGCCGCTGATGATCTCACAGTGATAGAGATATTAGTTGGGGGAATATATTTATGAGAGATCTCGGGGGTCTGTGATGTTGCCGAAGGCCTGAGACGTTAATCACAATTATAGGACTATTTATAAAACGCAGACAGTGGTGTTGTCTGCTCGCTGAACAAGGGAGCTTGCTGTTTAATGTTGTTCTCTCATTCTGGAGTTTGCAGGAATACCTAATAAACTGTTTAGTATACAGCTAGCGCTGCTGTGTCTATCCAGGACAAATTGTTCAATAAAGCAGAGATGGACAAATACACATTATTATTGCAAATGTTTGTTTTCTCATTCATCACTATATGGCATCAGCGTCCAAGCATAGGACAGGATACCCCCAAAGCTGGAGCGATAAATCCTCCTTCTCCCCCTCACCAGGGGCATTTCATGAATTTATTGAGTAGCGCATTTGGCTCCCTTTCCAAATGAGAAATAAATGAGAACAGCTGGAAAACATGCAAGGAGGGCCGGGTCTGTAACTGTGGGTATGTGAGCGGGGCACAGGGCAAATAGCTGAGGGCTGGCACAGATGCTGCCCCCAATGGCTCCTGTATTTGTAGTGCAGGGTGCACGGGAGTGACGGGAGCTAGTCCATTGTTTGCGCCACCAGCCCCCGCGCAAAATACACGGAATTACCTGCATAAAGCGGCTTCTCCCGTGCAAAGTGCCAGTTAAGGTGGGCAGCAGTTAACAGGGGGATATGCATCAAACCTTCTAAACAGGACAGTAGCAACCAATCCGATTGCAGCTATCATTTTATAGACTTTACTAGATAAATTATAAGAGCCGTATTCAATTAGCGGCAAAAACTGCAATTTTTCGACAAAAAAAAAAAAAAGACATTTTCGCCATAAAACAGGCGAAAACGCAATTGGCTAAAAAAAAAAAAAAAACTGGAGAAAAGTTTCGCCATCCCAGACCAGGCCAAAATAAAATACAAAATTCCCTATTTTTGGCTAAAAATGTGGGGATTTCTTTCAGAACCCTTTGCACATAAATGACCCCCCCCAAAAAATTCGTAAGTTGCGCACTTTGGCAAAAAAACGACCGTGCAAATTTTTGGAAAAAAAAAAACGTTGAAAATGGTTTTAATGTATTGGGTCTGATTTTTCAGGGGGCGCTATGGGTGCGTGAAGTGTTTTAAACGTCGCACGCTGGCGTTTTTTTAAAATTGCATTTTTACGACATGAAAATATACTTGCACCCATTTTAACGTACCCATAATTTACGTGGAACAGTCAGTTCCTGGAAATAAAATTTGCTTTGTATCATTTTCAACGTTTGTTATTTCTTTCACCCAAAATTGCGCAGTCATTTTTCGCCAAAGTGCGTAAGATACGAACATATTTTGAGGTAATTTATCATTAGGGGGGGGGTGTACAAAGGGTTCTGAAAGAAATCCCCACATTTTTAGCTAAAAATAGGGATTTTGCTTTTTTTTTTTTTTCGCCTGGTCTGGGATGAAAAAAAAAAAAAAAAAAAAACTTTTCCAGTTTTTTTAGCCAATTGCGTTTTCGCCTGTTTTATGGCAAAAATATCACAGTTTTTTGGGCCGAAAAACATCCGTTTTCGCCGCTAATTGAATACGTTACATACCATTATGCAGGAACCATTTCAAAGTCATGGCTTTTTACTACTGTACTTGTTGACACAATTAGTTTTCTATGACCGGTCAGACAGGAGAGAGAGTGGATCCAAGCACGACAAATACCTGCTGCATCTAGGCCCAGAGAGAATCGGTCATCTCTGCACGTTTAATATGGTCAGATGACTAAAGGTTCTTAAAGGAGGCCTGAAGCAATAAAACGTGAATAACTCCTGCCCAACAGAAATGAGAATGATTGAGGTCTTATTGTGCCAATATCCTTATGTTACCTTTACGAATGATATACATTTCATGTGTGTAACACCCACTCTACAGTGCAGATGTAAGCAACCTGCGATACAAGATCCAGTCAGGGCTGGATTAAGCCTTTGGGGGGCCCTGGGACATTTAAAACAGGTGGGGGTGCGTCCCCACTCCTCTGGCCCTCCCCCTCTTGTCAGCACTGCCCCCACTCGTTATCCTGGCACCCCACTAGTAATCCGGCTCCACCCCCACTCGTCCAGCCCTTAGAAAATGCACAGTACTGCACAGTGCAGTGGGGAGGGGGGGAGGGGACATTGGTTTTGGGTCTGGGAGAAGGGGGCCGGGGGCACTGGGATGTAGTTCGGAAGCTGACGGTCTAAATCCCGACTGCCGGCTTCCAGACGTTCTAATCCCAGCGTGGTACTAGTGACAGGCGTCTAAATCTAGATGCCTGTCATTAACCAGACGCCGGAAGACAGACGCCTGGCATCCCGATTGAAGTGATGCCGGGCGCGGACAGCCGCGGGGGGGGAGGGTTAGGTTTAGGGCTCCAGGGGGGGGGCTTAGGATTAGGCACCCCCCCAGGAGGTTAGGGTTAGGCACCCCCAGGGGAAGGTTAGGTAGGCGGGGAAGGGGGGATTAGGTTTAGGCACCCCCCCCAGGTGGTTAGGGTTAGGCTAGGGGAAGGGGGGGGTTAGGGTTAGGCACCCCCGGGGGAAGGTTAGGGTTAGGTAGGGGATTAGGTTTAGGCACCCTTAAGGGAGGGTTGGTGGGGGAATTAGGTTAGCAATACTTACCTTAGGGATGATCAGGATTTTCACCCATGCCGGGCTGCTGCTGTCTGGATTTGATACCTACTACACCCGGGGCACCATGTCCCCCATCCCCTTAATCCGGCTCTGGTTCCAGTATGTCCTGCCAGGTGGAGAGCCTAGAGATTATTTAATGGCGGCCACACACAGCAATAGCAGCAGCAATATTGTGCAATTGACCTGATGTTGAAGCATGTTTACCAGATTACCCCCTCATGCCCGGTAATCATCATTATAAGACATCTTGGTAAATGCAGTTGGAAAATGGCCAGAGATGACAGCAACCGGCCTGGGTCCAGTCATCTGCCGCACGCATCAACCAGAAGACTCTGACCCAATCTCTTTGTGCTGGAACTGAGCAGCTGGGACAGACAGGATCCTTGCAGCTCCCAAACTCCCTCACCACTCTCTAAGCAGAGCACTTTAGGATGCTCTTCACCTCTGATTTTCTACTTTCAGAACAGCCAGAGTTATTCAAATCTGACATTGGGAATGCTTATTTTCTAGGAATTAAAATGTATGAGACACTTGAATTAAATTCAATTGAAGCAACATATTCTTGTTAAAGTCTTAATGCATTCTTGACTAGATAACCAACTTACAGTAGCTTATCTCCTTAACATGAAGCACTCATGCTGTCCTTACCCATACACTTATAAACAAAATGATCTGTACAAGACCACTGAGCCTAGAGAGAGAGGGAGAAAGATGAGAGGAGGAGGTATATACGAGACGGCAGAAAGAGGGGGGAGTGATGAGAGAGAGGGGAAGAGAGAGAGGGGAGGAAGATGAGAGGAGGAGGTATATATGAGACGGCAGAAAGAGGGGGGAGTGATGAGAGAGAGGGGAAGAGAGAGAGGGGAGGAAGATGAGAGGAGGAGGTATATATGAGACGGCAGAAAGAGGGGGGAGTGATGAGCGAGAGGGGAAGAGAGAGAGGGGAGGAAGATGAGAGGAGGAGGTATATATGAGACGGCAGAAAGAGGGGGGAGTGATGAGAGAGAGGGGAGGAAGATGAGAGGAGGTATATATGAGACGGCAGAAAGAGGGGGGAGTGATGAGAGAGAGGGGAGGAAGATGGAGAGAGAGATGATGGAGAGAGAGATTAGAGGAGGAGGAAGAGAGGGAGGAAGAGAGAGAGGAAGACGGCATAGAAAGAGATGGGAAAAAGAGGGAGAGAGATGGAGGAAGAGGGGGAACAGCAGGAAAAGGAGGGACAAAGATGGAGGAAGAGGGAGAGACGGAAGAGAGCTGGGAGTAAGATCGGGAAGAACATAGAGTGAATGATGGGTTTAAAATACTAGTGTGTAAATATGGTCCTAGTGCTTAAAATGGGCACCTACATCCGCACTTTGTAATGTATGTTCAGACACAGCACTGTAGCAGCTTTTAATGTATGTTGAAACAATGAATGTTGTGAGTGCCACACTATTGCAAGATAGAGAATATATACTGTATATATTATATATTTATTTTGACAGAATCACCAGAGGTGGCGCTGGTGAGCAGCAGATTCTGTGTGGGGTAGGAGAGATCTGCCCACACCTAGAAAGGATTGTGGGAAAATGCAGAGGGGCTGCCTTGTGGAGAGAGCTCAGGTGAGGGCTAACGAGGCAGACCTCCAGTCCGGCTGCATGTGGAATCAGTCCAGGGAGGACTGGCAGCTACAGAGCCCAGCGTGCCTGGAGGCTATTGGGGGGGGGTAGAAGGGTTGGGTATGCAATCCTGGCTGTCAGGATGCCGCTGGTCAGAATTCCCACCAGAGGCATCCCGACAGCCAGAATCCTGACACCCATAGGAACGAATGGTAAGCGTTTTCCTACCCATCCCTCCCCGGTGACTACCCCTAACCCCCACTAGTGCCTAAGCCTAACCTCCCCGCACCTTAAACCTAACACCCCCTCCCTGATGCCTAAACCTAACCTCCCCTTCCCCACACCCTAATACTAATACTCCCTCCCCGATGCCTAAACCTATCCTCCCCCTAGTTCCTAAATCTAACCTCCACTACCCCACACCCTAATACTAACACTACCTTCCCGATCCCTAACCCTCCTCCTAGTGCCTAACCCAAACCTTCCCCTAACACCCTGATACTTACCTTCGGGATGCCAACGGTCAGGATACTGGTGCTGGGATCCCGACCTGTCGCCGGGATGCTGACTACATTCCCATTGGAGGCCTCAGTCCAGACCTGCAGGAGGTAGGGTGGACCACAAATCTCAGACTGTGGGACATTGAAGCAGCTAAGCTGCAGGCTAAGGAAGCCAGCACCTATCTGTAGGAGACAGGTAAGGCCACCAGGACTGAGCTTTGTGTAGCTGTGGCAGCCAAGCCGGTGATAGACCTGCAGAGAAGCAGGCAGAGACTATTTGCAGACTAGCTGCCCAAAGGTAGTCAGGGGCGAAGAAGTGAGTCAGTGCCCTGAAAGGGGGCTAGGCATTTGTTATTATCTTTCTACAGTATGCTGACAGTAAAGCAATTTTCTTTTATTTATACCAGAAAAGGTGTGTGGACCCTGATTGAGCACCTAAGACAATGCACCACTGACACCCATCTACCAGCTAATTACCCAAAGTTATCACAATATGGTGGAGAATGTGGGCAATTCGATCTACGCAGAAAGTGGATTACTGCAGCTAATGGAAATATGGACGCTCATTGCACCTGCATGGTGAATGCTCGTCAAGGTGGCGAGTGGAAGCAATTCATATTGAACTGTATAAAAAGAAATGTCTGCATATTATTATCATCATCATCATCATCAATTTATATGGCGCCACAAGTGTTCCGCAGCGCCTTACAAAGTACATAAACAAGTTGTGGACAAGCAACTTACAGAACAATACAATACAGGACCAGGACATGGATAATATACATAGCTACATTAGCGACCATAACACCCAGATAAGCAACAGAGCAAAGTAACCAAGTGTTAGGTGCCCTAGTGGTGAGTAAGAAGTAGATGAAACTAAAGTAGGGAGAAGCACAAGAGGGTAGAGGGCCCTGCTCGTAAGAGCTTACATTCTAAAAGATATAGATGAAATGCACTAGTGTTGCAGTGTACACTTCTGTCCTTTGAGAGGAAGAGAAATAAGTGTTACACAAATTGCTGTAATATTGTCTGCATATGTGTGGAAAACAATGACGTGCAAATGTTTGTGAAATGCCCAGTGGCGTAACTAGGTTATTTGGAGCACAGGGCAAGTTGAAAAATGAAGCATTGCTCCCCGCCCCATGTGCACACACCAAAAAAAATGGGTGTGATCACATGACACAAGGGGCATGGTCACTGGAAAATGGGTGTGTCAACATGACACCCCTTTCTTGTCACTCTGGGAACATTCCTTTCCATATGCACCTTAATGTAGTGCCCCTTACACAGTGCCCCCAGTAGTAGTCCCCGTTATGCAGGCCCCCAGTACTGGTCCCCCTTATACAGGCCCCCAGTAGCCCCCCTCATATAGTGCCCCCATTAGTGGTCCTCCTTATGCAGACCCCCAGTAGTGATCCCCCTTGTGCAGGCCCCCATCAGTGCCCCTTATACAGTGCCCCCAGTAGTGATCCCGCCCTATGCAGTGCCCCCTGTAGTGGTCCTCCCTATTCAGTGCCCCCAGTAGTGATGTAGTGCCCCTTACATAACAGACACAGAAAACACTGACTTGCCTGAATCCCCTCTCCTGCTGTGCCCGCAGATGTCTGCTCCTCTGTCCTCCCGCTGCGTACTATGGGACAGACGTCATAACGTCTCTACCATCACCCAGTGTAGGAGCCAGAAGGCGGAGCTCATGAGCGAGCTCCAGCCTGGTTCTGGCAGTGGGCATAGCAGCCAATGAGAGTCTGTCCCACGGCACGAGCCTCAGCGGCCCTGCCCTAGTTACACCACTGGAATTGCCAGCTATGAAATATAAATTGTCTGTGAAGAGAAATGTGCACAAATGTTGACAATTTTTGCTGCAACTATTGAAGGGTTAAAGGAAAATGTGTCTTTTATTCTGCTGAAATGCTCAAGCCTATGACCTTAAGTCAGGGTGTGGTCCTGAGAAAACAGATTCCTTTTGAAAGGCTGTTGAAGAGACAGTGCTTGATACATGCTGGTAATTGTAGTGCCACTTGAAGAAAAATGTTTTGCTGTATCGAAAATACTTTTGAAGGCAAAGGGCGTAATTCAATTGTTTTTGCAGCCCGCATCTCCCGTCTAAAGTGACAGGAGATCGCGGGCAGCTATGCAATTGTTCCAGATTTTCGTTCTGATCGCGCCGAAAGTGGTCGGGTTTAGCCGCGTAAGCAGCTAAACCCGACCAAAGTGATGGGTGCGATCACGAAAAGTGATGTTTGGGCGCCCAAACATGTCACTTTTCGCACATTTCAGCTCTCATCCCCCAGGGGCTGCGAGTTGAAATGTAGCGCTGGCAGCTGATCCTGGAGCAAGAATTGAATAGCTCCGTCGGGCGCGATGGGGGCAGGAATCAATTGAATTCCGCCCAAAGTGTGATATAATGAAAACAAAAGCAAGTTATTCCTGTGTATTGTGTGACTGTTAAAAGCAGAAGGCCTGCTACAAGAAGGTTCAGTCAAGCTGGAAAGATGCAAATCCAGGACTGGAGTGTCCAGTCTGAAAGTAAAAGTCTGTTACAAGGAAGTGATTTAAAGTTGTTTGAAATACTCTGTGGTGACTCTTTTCAAAATGCTGGGGCTCCGAGTAATGTTCCAGAGAAAGATTTAAATTGCCAAAACAAAATAAAACTGTCAGTGTGTGTGTGTAATAAAGGTGCTTGGTCCACCAGATTATGTCAGCATGGAAGAATTTGACCATATTAACAAAATGATGCATGATAGACTGACATATTAGGCGGAATTCAATTGTTTTCACAGCCCGCATCTCCAGTCTAAAGTGACAGGAGATCGCGGGCCGCTATGCAATTGTTCCAGATTTTCGTGCTAATCGCGCCCAAAGTGGTCGGGTTTAGCCGCGTAAAGCAGCTAAACCCGACCAAAGTGATGGGTGCGATCACGAAAAGTGATGTTTGGGCGCCCAAACATATCACTTTTCGCACATTTCAGCTCTCATCCCCCAGGGGCTGAGAGCTGAAATGTAGCGCTGGCAGCTGATCGTGCCTGACAGGAGCAAGAATTGAATAGCTCCGTCGGGCGCGATGGCGGCAGGAATCAATTGAATTCTGCCCATTATGAGAGAGAGAGAGAGAGAGAGAGAGAGAGAGAGAGAGAGAGAGAGACTTCAAATTAGCGGTCATGTCTGATCGCTTTGAGGAGGCTGAAGCATTAAAATCTATGATAAAGTATGAGCATGATGTGCTGCTAGCAAAGAATGAAGCATTAGAGCAAGACATGGGACACAGCTCGCTCACAAGGAAAAAATGTCAGATCTAACTTTGATGTTAGAAGGAAAAGACTAATGGTTTCCACAAAATCAAGAGGAGTTAGAAAGAAGTTCTGTCTGAGAAGCTCAGTGAATGTTCGGAAGAAAAGGGAGAAAGGTCTCCAGATGCTGCAGAAAGAGCGTGGTGCAAAAGACATGGAGGTTGTCCATCTTGAGGCAAGCTTTAAAGGAGCAAATACAACCACTCCAATCCAACTTTACTGCAGCCACAGCAGTTTCAGAATGAATGACAGAAAAGAATTTATGTCTGGAGGAAAGTCTGCATAAAACAGCAGAGCAAAGTGAATCTTTTGAGGAAAAAAACTTAAACCAGGCATATGGTGTGGCTTGAGAAGAGAGAGTGAGAACCTTGAGAAATGTCTGCTAAGTACACGGAGCCAGTTGCAAAAATTCCAAAAAGGAAAGGAATATCGAAGAACTGGAGTTGCAATGTGAATGAAACATGGCAGAGTCTCAAATAGCTGTACAAAAGTTTAGACTTGACTGAATTTGAAGTTGTGGAGAGCAGTATTCTGCAGGCGGAGAGCAAGTTGAAAGGTGCCATGGCAAAAATTGCCCAGCTGGAAGAGCACCTGTCTGCGACTCAGAAACAGTTCCACATGGTAGTGGTAAAAGCAGAGGAAGCTGAATGGCGCTCTAAGATTGAAATCGGGACCCAAAAAAAAAAAAAGTGCATAAATACAGGCGACAATCGTTAAAGGTCGATCCTGAAAAGGCTGGCATGAAGAGTGATATTCTACCAGTGCCAAATGTATTGTGTAATGGGCAGCAGTGGACGAGCAGTGAGATGTTTGAACTAAGGGAATGGGTCCGGCGGTTCAATTCCCGTCAGCCCGACATGAGCAGAGTTCGAAGCAGTGGAAGCCCGACAGCGCTGGAAATCCTGATCGTGGATAGGTGAGTATCTACAAACCTAACCTAACCCCCCTAACCCTAACCCTCCTTAGGGGTGCCTAACTCTAACTTCCCCCCCAAGTGCCTAACCCTAACCACCCCCATCCCCGCTGCCTAAACCTAAGTTCCCCAGGGGGGTGCCTAGCCCTAAGTCCCCCCCAGGGGTGCCTAACCCTAACCCTCCCTCCCCCTAGCCTAACCCTAACCCTCCCGGGGGGGTGCCTAACCGTAAATCCCCCTCGGGAGCCCTAAACCTAACCCTCCCCCCACGCGGCTGTCCGCTCACGGCGCCCTGCATCACTACGATCGGGATGCCGGGCGCCGGTCTCCCGGCGTCGGGGAAATGCGGGCGTCTACATCTAGACGCCCGGCATTTCACCCTTGCCGGGAAATGACAGTCGGGAAGCCGGCTGCCTGTATTTAGGCAGTCGGCTTCCCGATTGCATACCGAACTAAGGAAGATGTTCCAGAAGAGTGATATTTGTCAGCAGCAATTTGACAATGAAGATGTCCTCCTTAAATGTCACAGTGTCCAAGGAGGGACAGAAGTATCAAAGTTGGGGAATGTTCTGAAAGACTGTCTTGCTAAAGGACGTCTACAGAGATAGTGATGGCTTCAAAGGATGAGACTCTCTTGTTGCAGTTTGTACAGAGTGATATGACCGTGATTTAATCACACAGTTTTGCAGTGCAAAGCAGAACCTTAAAGAAAGTTAATACGGAGTCTTGTGAAGAATACTACTCATGGATGTGACAATGCCTTCACGCAACCAGGATGGAACTTGCAATGCTGCGGAATTTGTCTGTGGGGAAGTAAAGTGGGCTCACATTACAAAGCTTGAAGCAAAGTAGTCCAGCTAAACAGTATTTGAAAATAAAGACCTCTGTGGAGTGAACTTCAACCTGTGCTGGTGGAAAATGTGGAAGTTAATTATATTTTCAAGGCTCAAAAAGCTGGAGCACAAGAAAATCCAAGAGAGCTACGCCTTAATGAAGTGGCAGACGGCCATCAAAGCCGTGAGATAAAGTAAGCGGATCAATGGAGTAAACACTCAAGAATCTTATGTGGACATGAGAGTCCGGAAACAGAGAGACAGTGACAGTACGTGGTCTGTTGACATAAAGCCATGGTGCGGAAGTTGTGATGCCAGTGACTGTTACGATGAGGGTGGCTCTTTGAAAGAAAATGATAGTTTTCCAGTGAAGGTTGCAAGGAGCCAATACAGTGCTTCAAGGCTGAAGGTTAAAGATGTGACGAGCAGAAGTTGGCCAAAAGGTGTACCTTTAAGGAGGTTTAAGCAAGATAAACCTTTATCTTATTAAAAAGAAACAAAGGAAAAGCCATTCTTTGTATGAACCAAAACATTCTGAGAAAAATATATCTTGCTGGAGTTTGATGGAGTTGAAAAGTGTGATGATGAAGTATGTCAGTTTGGGAAGAAGTACCATGAAGTGATGAAAAAAAGTTAAGAGGACAGTAAACTCTGCAACCTGGAGGATGAGACCCCAAGAGATCACAAGAGTCTGTATTGACTGTGGATGCGGTGGATGGCCCTCAAAGGATCGTGAAGAGGGACTTCATCATGAAGATGCCTCGTCCCGTGGGGGTTTTGAGCTGGGGATGGGGATGTGTGACAGGATCACCAGAGGTGGTGCTGGTGAGCAGCAGATTCTGTGTGGGGCAGGAAAGATCCACCCACACAGAGAAAAAAAAAAAAAAAAGGATTGTGGGAAAATGCAGAGGGGCTGCCTTGTGGAGAGAGCACAGGTGAGGTCTAACGAGGCAGACCTACAGTCAGGCTGCATGTGCAATCAGTCCAAGGAGGACTGGCAGCTACAGAGCCTGGTGTGCCTGGAGGCCAGAGTCCAGACCTGCAGGAGACAGGGAGGACCACAAATTTCAGACTGTGGGACATTGAAGCAGCTAAGCTGCAGGCTAAGGAGCAATGGCATAACCAGGGGGTGCGTGTGAAGCACCTTGTCCTGGGCGCCCTGGCAGAAGGCACCACTGGCACCCCCCTCTGCAACATCCAGTGCTGGGATCAAGTGTTGATCCCAGCACTGGAATTCCTGCAGTGCGGTGAGTGGACACATCTCACCGGACTGTGCCCAGCACAGGGTGACATTTAGCGCCGGCTGCGAGCTGGGTACAGCTCATGGACCGGCGTCCATTTGAATTTGGTGCTGGCCGCGAGCCAATTATGGCTTGCGAAACTGCAGCCAATAGAAACAGGTCGTGGTGAGCCAATCAAGGCTTGTCGCTTCTTGGCTGGCTCTGCCCTAGGTGTCTGTCAGACGCCACTGGGCAGATTAGTCACTTCGGCGGTGGCGGCAGGCAGAGGAGCCAGACATCGCGGTTAGAGCTCCAGTGGCCCTAGAAGAGGCCAGAAGACGTTGGGCTCAAGAAAAAAGAGCTCTCTCTATCTATACACACTAGCTGAAGTATTCCAGAATTAAATCTTCAAGTTATTAAGTTTGGCATCCCAGACCAATTGCCACCCCTCTGAAGTTTTCATCTAAATCCATCCAGTGGAAGGCCCAGAGGAGGCTCCCCGGGTCATAATTCTGCTCAGCGTACACCAACGGGAGGTCCGACCAGGACCCTAGCCCCCCTAAAACCTGGCCAGGATCCAACTGGACCCCCTTACGTTGGTTTCATCCCAATCTGTGTAGGGGTATCAGAATGCATAACCAGGCAGACAAAAAGACCAATGAATTTTATATATGTGATGAAAACTCTAAATATATTGTGGCTTAGGAGTTTATCAGAACTGAAGATATTTAAGATAAAGCTGTTACAATCATTTCTGCAGCATGGCACGATTCTAATCAGCAGACCTATTGAAGTTCACCAGGCTCTTTGTCTGATAAGACTGATAACAGAATTAGAGCTTGAACTCAGCAGAATTCTGTAGCAATTGTTAATTCAATGTCAAATAGCTCATGTTTTGTTGAGCTATGGTAACACACACACATAGATAGAGATATATCTATCCACCTCTCTCTCTCTCAAGGTACATGTAATAGCAATGGTATATCTATAATGGGTGCACAGACCGTGCACACAAAGCTTTACTTTACCTCCTGCCGGCCTGGTCTTGCTTCCTGCATTATCTTAGGAAATATGGCGCCATTTCTGTAGTAAGTCACCAGAAGTATGGCGGAGTTGCCATATTTCTGAAGACAATGCCGGAAATATGTGCATGCATAAAAAAAAACTCAGAGCGCCTGATTAGGCAAGGATCGCACTTGCTTGTACGCAATCGGCCAATTGTTGCGTACTACGCATGCATCGCAGTGCGCAAACCAGCCACTGCAATTGGGAACTGCGATCGCAGTGACCACGCAGACCCATCACAGAGTGATCGATAGGAGGTGCAATTTGTGGGTGGTAGTCGGGCGAACACAGGCGTGCCAGTGCATTTCAACGCTGTTGCATAGGCGTGCTTAAATTATCCACTGGGACACCATACACAGCCTGAGGCCTCATAGCGTGCGCTGAAGTTAGCAATTCCTGAGTGAGGTCTGACCTGCCTTACCTGTGCGTATGGGTCCGACGTTACCGATTATTTCGCTATGTTGCCAAAGTATACAGATGTGATTAAGGGGAAGTGGGCGTTCTTATGTTAGGCTGTGATCGCAATGAGAATACACATTTACATATCACCGCTGATATTAGCAACTGCGCTGCGTGTGTATAAGCAGAATAGCGATCCATGCTGAATCAGGCCCATAGTCTAATAGACCACGCATTTGGTGGCAGCAATGTTTCTCCCAGAGCGGAGGGTGCCCATATACTGCGGCACACAGGCCCCCTCCAGCCTTACAATGCCCCTGAGTAATAGGTTGCGAGTTCTGGTGCGTTTTTCGTCAATCTTGGCTGCAGATTTAACGCGCCAAAAATGTAAATAGCAGCAACAACAGTGTCAGAAGGTGCGTTACAGTAACAGCTCGGCCTGAGGCGGCAGCTCCTAACTCTCTTCCCGGTTCAGTCACTAGTGACTAATTGTGAGTGGGTCGCAGAAGCACATCCATGTCTGCGTCTATTCGCGGTCGCCGATCTGTGACCTTATACAGATGCTGCTACAAAGCCCTTCCTTGGTGTACATCCGTGCGTATGACTGTAGAAGGACTCAGACGTCCATAGACGCAGAAATACAGATTGGTGCATCATTAGACGGGATCCAGTCACGATGTCGGCGGACAGGATGCTGAACGCCAGGATACAGACACCGGAATCCCAAAGGGATCAAGATCCCGACCGCAGGAATCCCGAAGGTAAGTATGCGGGTTAGGCTTATGGCTAGGCCGGGGATGGAGGGGGGGAGGGGTAGGTTTAAGGACCTGCGGTGGTGGGTTAGGCATCGACCGGGGAGGGTTAGGGTTAAGCTGCAGGGAGGGAGGGTTAGGGACCACAGGGAGAGGTTAGCGTTAGGTGGGGAGAGGAGGAGGGTTAGGGACCTGCCGTAGTGGGTTAGGTATCGACGGGAGGGTTAAGCTGCAGGGAGGGAGGGAGGGTTAGGGACCACAGGGGGAGGTTTAGGCACCACCAGGGAGAGGTTAGGGTTGGGGGGGGGGGGAGGAGTGTTAGGTTACTTTCAGGCCCGTTGGGATCTTCACCATCAGGATGCCGCTGTTGGTCTGCTCACCACCATAATCCTGTCCGCCAGTATAGCATACTGATTCCCATTAGACGCCACCATCGGAAACTTGCACCTGCCCCATGTCAGGTGCAGTCTGTCTGAGTATGGCCTCCTAGGTCATCGTACACTTTCACCGACAAGCCTGCGACACTCCCAAATCACGCCTATACGACGGACCATCTCTGTGTGCACACCAGCTCCCAGTCACCGCCCAGAAGCAACCGCTACAGAGTAATAAACAGTTTGAACAAATTTCTGAGACACTGCGTTTCCCATGCGCCTCAAAATCGCAACTCTTGACGCTGTGCCCTCACGCTATTTGGACGCACGCGTGTCTGACATCAGCGGTGTGTGCTCCTCAGAATCCAGTTGCAGTGATGTCAGGGTCAGTGGGATAAAACAGATTTTCTATTCAATGTCCCTTTATGGCCCAGATTCCTTTGCTCTAGCCTAGGTGAGCTCGCCCTGTCTCAGCGCCGCTACGCCTACTCGAAGTCACTGAGGTGCGTATGACTCTGCGTCACTGATTAGTTGCGTACGCTTGGTTCCATAGGGTATGCAGTCAAGATGAGATATGCAAACTTTGCATCCAGCCCTACATGTTGATCTGTTCCGATCCGCTTTTGGCTGTGTAATACCGGCAGCTGAATGCAATGTGTGACCAGCCGGGAGAATATCAGTACAGAGAGAAAAAGTTTTCGGAGCCTAGATACCAATAATCAGATTATAGATGTAACAGGGAGCAGCTTGGCACCTCTCAGCGGCCGGCAGATCGGAGAGCTGAACGCAATGACACACATCGCAGGGCTGGTAACATGGAGCAGTTACCGGGTGATGTTCCCCAAGGATCGGTACACACTTGTAATTGGACCGATTTTACATCCAATTTCCCTAGAGGCCAGAACATACGATATTGAGCGTACACACTGTCCAACATCGCATATGACCAAACGATATATTGTATCGCTTTGATCGTATACGATTTATTGCTGCTCCCGTACACACTGCAACGATGATTTGGCAACATAGGACATCAACATTGGCCAAATCGGACCAACATATCGTCTGGTCGTCCGGTTGGGTGTAAACACAACACGATTGGCACCTAACATGCGATCTCTTTCGGTTGGCCGTGCAGCAGAGCTGACCAGAAGACGTCGCATACGACCCGCGAGGAGCACGCAATAGTGCGTACATAGTAGCCGATATGCACGATTTGATGTTGCCGATATCGTGCAATTGTGTAGCCGGCCTAAGAACAGAGAGAGTCTGGATTCCCGGGATATTTAGATTAAGTGATATAAGGGCACAGAGAAATCCAGCGCAAATGAAAGGACGGGGAGGGAGGTTAACATGGGGAAAACAAAAAAACATCCAGAAACACAGGCCCTCAGACACCAGCCCCGCGCAGCGCAATCACGTGACCTCTCTATTTTGGCAAATAAGGCCCGTATTCAATATGGGGCGGAAAGTCAGAGGTCGGACTTTTTGCCCTCAACGCTGTTTTTTGCAGGGATAAAGTATTGGGCGCGTGCCCGCTTATCCCCGTATTCAATTAGGATCCGGCGAAAATGGGACCCTGCGGAAAAGTATCGAAAAGTCCTGGGGATTTTCGGGAAAACATCCTGGCACCCCCCTAAAGATGGTCTGACATAGGGGAACATTATGGGTGCCCCCTATTTGGCCTGCTGAAGGTAGTCGGGGTTTTTAAATGGCCGCGGCAGGTGCATAAATGTGGCTTTGGTAGAAGTGGTGAAGAATAGCACTTAGGTTTTTTTTGGGGAAAAATAACTAGTCCCATCAAATTTGGGTGCAAGCATATCTTTTAGTCCCTAAAGTTACTTTAAAATCCTCCAAAAATGCACCTGCCGCATTATAGAAAACACCTGCCGCATACTTGGGGACCCCCCGTGAATCAATTTCGCTAGTTTAAAAAACTTTGTTCCACACTCTTTTTTCGCCCCCAAAATTAAAAGGGCTTTTTTTGGGGTATCCAGAGGATTTTTTTTTTTAATTTTGACACATTACTTTTAGGGGACATTAATGGCTGTAGGCTATTTTATTTTATTCTACACCCTAAACCCCAATTCTGCACTTTTTTTCGCCATGTATTACATGGTGTACACTTATCCCCATTTTTTTAACAGAGACTTTTCGCACCTGCAGTCTTTGAAATTGAACACAGGGATAACTGAAACAGGCGAAAATGACATCATTGGCGATAAATTATCGCCGATAATGGCTTTTCGCAGCCAAATTGAAGTGTGTAACACAATACCCCTATAACGGTACAGGGTCCAACCCTATAGTAGGTGGGTTTTCGTTGATTCGTCCAAGTCGCTTTCATTGTTTCAGGTCCTGACAGGTACACCCTCTTGTAAACTACAGTACCTCCAGATCCTGAGAAGACGTCTGCGCTCACACATAGCGCTTCATCTAATATCTCTGGGGTCTCTAAGTGGAAAGCGTTCCAAACTGGGCTGCGTCCCCTAATGCCCACCCACGGCGCCGACAATAGCACTAGCGAAAACTGGTATTTTGTGACTGGAAAAACCAAAGTTGTTTTTTTTCCCAAACGGGTGAGCTATGAAAATTCAACACTAAAATGCCGGTAGGTTCTGAACGTCAGACAGTATGTCAACATGGACCTTAGCCTAACCCTAGACCCAACCCAAACCTAATCCTAAAATTAAGTGAAAAACTATGTTGAAATTCAGGTGTCGCTATACTAAATGTTGACATTCTGTTCATGCCGACTTGGTTAAATTTTTTGTTGATCTAGAGACAGTCGACATTCAACCCTGTCGACATTAGGACATTTTGACTGGGTCTCTTTGCAGACGATCCTTCGCCATTCACCCACCTGTTCTCTGACTGGCCTAAGACAAACAATGCTTGTTGGATTCCTGGACCAACAATTGTGTATAAATAATTAAGTTTCTAGGAAAATGAGCATATATTAAGTGTGAAGAACTGGGACTGATCTCTGTATTGCAGCACACAAGGGGGCTCCCAGGAGAGGCACACGCAGCAGGTCATTGTCAATTTCACCAATGACAAAACTGTAATGTGGGGGAACGTAAAATCTAATACAACACTGCCACCTGCTGGTCAGTTAGATTATACACTGTCAATGTTACTGGTGCTCTGTTACAAAGCCAGTGTTCATAGTAGGGGTGTGCACTTACCACTTTTCGTGTTTTGGATCTGGATCTTTCTTCGTATTTTGGATCTGGACCGGTTTTGCCAAAACCACCCTTCTGTGTTTTGGGTTCTGGGTCTGAATTTAAAAAAAAAAAAAAAAGCATAAAAACAGCTAAAATCACAGAATTTGTAGGTTTTTCTGCTCCTATGCTATTATTAACCTCAATAACCTTAATTTCCACTCATTTCCAGTCTATTCTGAACACCTCACAATATTGTTTTTAGTCCAAAAAGGTTGCACCGAGGTAGCTGGATGACTATGCTAAGCGACACGAGTGGGCGGCACAAACACGTGGCCCATCTAGGAGTGCATGTCACACGCCGCCCTGGAGACCCCAGAATCAGACCCCGTCGCTTACCTTTGCGGGCGCTGACCCGCGCTGTCTTCCGGCTCCCGCGCTGTGCGCTGCTTCCTTTTCTCTCTGGCCGGTCTCCGCTGTCCTCTGGAGGGTCCCGTTGCTCTGCTGCTCCCACGCTGGCTCCTGCTGGTCGATGGTCCCCGCTGACTTCTTCTGAGAAGCGCTGTCCTCCGGTCCATGGGCGCGGCCATCTTGGATTGCCCATGTGACTCCACTACCACCAATGAGGAGTCTTCTCCTTCTCTCTCAGCCTGTCAGCTCCCAGTGTCCACTATAAAAGGTTCCCCAATGCTGACACAAGTTGCCAGTGCAACTACTTTCTTAGTTCTACTAAGTGAGCCTTCCCACTGCGCTCCAAAGGTGTTTCCTGCTAGTATTCACCTCTCAGCTACCAACGTCTCCACACGGCTATCCAGCCGCTCCACGTAGCCACTCAGCTACCAACGTCTACCCACGGCTATCCAGCCGCTCCACGTAGCCACTCAGCTACCAACGTCTACCCACGGCTATCCAGCCGCTCCACGTAGCCACTCAGCTACCAATGCCTACCCACGGCTATCCAGCCGCTCCACGTAGCCACTCCGCTACCAACGCCTACCCACGGCTATCAACGCCTACCCACGGCTATCCAGCTGCTCCACGTAGCCACTCCGCTACCAACGCCTACCCACAGCTATCCAGCCGCTCCACGTAGCCACTCAGCTACCAACGCCTACCCACGGCTATCCAGCTGCTCCACGTAGCCGCCCACCTACCAACATCTATCCACGGCTGTCCAGCCGCTCCACGTAGCTTCCAAGTTACCACGCTACTTCTACATTCCTCAAACTCCTATCAGTTCGCTGCACCCTCTCATGCGGAGAAACTTTATTAAGCCAAGTCTCCTCCAGCGAGCGTCTGTGCCAAGTAATACAGGTCCAAGGCCCAGTCCGGGAACACAGCTTCCAAATCCCACGATTGTGACAGTGACACTGCAGTGGCAGACAGGATGGCAGTTTGAAAAACTAGGCCCCAAACAGTACATAATACAAAGAAAAAAAAAAAGAGGTGCAAGATGGAATTGTCCTTGGGCCCTCCCACCCAATCTTATGTTGTATAAACAGGACATGCACACTTTAACAAACCAATCATTTCAGCGCCACGGTCTGCCACATGACTGTGGCTGAAATGATTGGTCCGTTTGGGCCCCCACAAAACAAGCTGGCAATTAATCTGTCCATGCACAAACTGGCTCTACAGAGGCAAGATGTCGTCCTCTTCCGCCTCATCCACAGATTCCTCACCCTCTTCAGTGTTGTGTACATCCTCATCCTCACAGAGTATTAACTCGTCCCCGCTGGAATCCACCACCACAGGTCCCTCTGTACGTTCTGGAGGCTGGTCTCCCTGGAAGAGTTGATAATTCATTTTGATGAACATCATCTTCTCCACATTTTGTGGAAGCAACCTCCTACGCCTTTCGCTGACAAGGTTCCCGGCTGCACTAAACACTCTTTCGGAGTACACACTGGAGGGGGGGGGGGGGGGTGGCAACTCAGGTAAAATAGAGCCAGTTTGTACAGGGCCCTCCAAATTGTACCTGTACTGGCAGGAAAAAGAGGCAGACTGTCTGACATGCCTACTTGGATGCTGTCACTGATGTAATCCTCCACCATTCTGTCAATGGTCACAGTATCATATGCAGTGACAGCAGACATGTCAGAAATTGTTGCCAGGTCCTTCAGTCCGGACCAGATGTCCAAACTTGGTCCTGCCTGCCCTGCATCACCACCAGCGGGTTGCTTAGGATACCCAAGTTGTTTCCTGGCAGCCCCAGTTGTGGGATAAAATGAAGAAGCTGTTGACGTGTCACGTTCCGCTTCAGCGGACAGTGTTTTCACCAGCAGGTCTTTGCACCTCTGCAGGCTTGTGTTGGCCAGAAAGAGAGACACCACATAGGCTTTAAACCTAGGATCGAGCACGGTGGCCAAAATGTAGTGGTCTGATTTCAACAGATTGACCACCCTGGAATCCTGGCAAAGCGAATGAAGGGCTTCATCCACAAGTCCCACATGCCGAGCGGAATCGCTCCGTCGTAGCTCCTCCTTCACTTTCTCCAGCTGCTTCTGCAAAAGCCTGATGAGGGGAATGACCTGACTCAAGCTGGCAGTGTCTGAACTGACTTCACGTGTGGCAAGTTCGAAGGGCTGGAGAACCTTGCACAACACGGAAATCATTCTCCACTGCACTTGTCAGGTGCATACCCCCTCCTTTGCTTATGTCATAGGTGGATGTATAGGCTTGAATGGCCTTTTGCTGCTCCTCCATCCTCTGAAGCATATAGAGGGTTGAGTTCCACCGCGTCACAACCTCTTGCTTCAGGTAATGGCGGGGCAGGTTCATGAGTGTTAGCTGGCGCTCCAGTGTTCGGCACGCAGTCGCTGAATGGCAAAAGTGGGCAGAAATTTTTCGGGCCACCCAAAGCGACTCCTGCACGCCCGTCGTTTTTCAGAAAATTCTGCACCACCAAATTTATTGTGTGAGCAAAACATGGGACGTGCTGGAATTTACCCAGATGTAATGCCTGCACAATATTGATATTCACAAATCCCCAGGAGAGTCTAAGTGGGGTAAGCCACTGGGCGATGATTTCAGTTTCTCTAAGAGGTTGTCGGCGGTGTGCCTCTTACTGAAACCAGTGATAGACAGCGTAGCCTGCCTTGGAACGAGCTGGCGTTTGAGCTGCTGCTACTGGTGACGCTGCTGTTGTTGCTGCGTAAGGCGATAGATCTACCCAGTGGGCTGTCACAGTCACATAGTCCTTAGTCTGCCCTGTTCCACTTGTCCATGGTTAAGTGGACATTGGGCACAACCGCATTTTTTAGGATATGGAGAACACTTTCTGACGTCTCTGTATCACCTGTCTAGTGAAGTGGAATCTAGACGGGATTTGGTACCGGGGACACACTACCTCCATCAATTGTCTAGATCCCACTGCACTAATGGTGGATACCGGACGCACGTCTAACATCAACATAGCAGTCAAGACCTCAGCTATACGTTTGCTTCAGGATGACTGCTGTCGTACTTCATCCTCCTCGCTAAGGACTGTTGGTCAATTGTTTAGTAAAAGTAGTGGTGTTCCTACTTCCTCTCTGGGATGATGAACGACTCCCAGCAGCAACGGCATCAGTAGGCATAGCAATGCAGGATCCTCCGGAGGAATCTCGTATAGGAGAGTCAGTCATGCCAGTGACATGGCCTGCAGGACTACTTCCGATCCTGACTAAGGAGGAAATTGACGAGGAAGGAGTTGACGGTGTGGTTTGCAGGCGCTTGGATACAACAGGATTTAGGCGTCCCTGGACTACTTACGGTCTTAGCCAAAGTTTCTGAACTTGACAGTAACTTTTTATGAATGTGCTGCAGGTGACGTATAAGGGAGGATGTTCCTAGGTGGTTAACGTCCCTACCCCTACTTATTTCACCTTTACAGATGGTAAATATGGCAAGACAATTGTTGTTGTCTGGATTTGGATAGAAATATTGCCAGACCAAAGAGGTGGAATGTTTGGTCTTCTGCCCAGGCATAACCGTGATGGTATTTTTCATCCCACGGACAACAACAGTCTCCCCCGGAGCCTGATGTAAACAAATCACATTACCATCAGAATCCTCCTAGTCAACTTCCTCCTCAGCGCCAGCTACACCAGTATCCTCATCCTGTTGTACTTCAACAGTGACATCTTCAATTTGAATATCAGCAAGTGGACTGTGGGTGCTCCTTCCAGCACTTGCAGAGGGCGTGCAAATGGTAGAAGGAGCCACCTCTTCCCGTCCAGTGTTGGGAAGGTCAGGCATCGCATCCGCCGCCACACTTGGACTCTCCTTGGGGATTTGTGATATCTTCTTAGAACGCACAGTTCTTTGCTATGCTTTTGCCAGCTTAACTCGTTTGATTTTTTTTTTTTTTAGCGGGAGGAGGGCTTCCATCATCATGTGAAGCTGAACCACTAGTCACAAACATAGGGAAAGACTTTAGCTGTTCCTTGCCACGCCGTGTCATAAATGGCATATTGGCAAGTTTACGTTTCTCCTCAGATGATTTAAATGGTTTTTTTAAGGTCATTTTCCTGAACTGTGTCATTTGGGATTTTATATGCCCTCTACTATGACATTGGGCATCGATGTTGATGGCATTTTATCGTCTATGTCATGACTAGTGGCAGCAGCTTCAGCACTAGGAGGAAGTGGTTCTTGATCTTTCCCTATTTTATTTTTATTGGACAAAGTTTGGTCCTCCTTTTATGTTATATTAATATATACGTGCAGCTAAGGTGCACACAAACACAGAAAATAATTTTTTAATTTTTTTGGGAGTGCACTTTGGGGGTTACACCACCCTTTAAGAGATGAGCCAGCCGGCCCTTGATTTATGACACAGGCGCACGCTTGGCAGCTACTGCGCATACAATTCACAAACAGGAAAATGTTTTTTTTTGCACTTGGAGGGAGCACCCCTGATGGACAGATCACCCCCTGGACAACACTACAGCCTTTATGGGACACTGCACAACACAGCCAAGCCAGCCCCTATAGACTTTGGAGTGGACACAGCCCCTATGGACAACTGACTGCACAACACAGCCCAGCCAGCCCCTATGACAGCAGCACCACACAGCCCAGCCAGCCCCTATGGACAACACAGCCCAGCCAGCCCCTATGGACTGAGTGGACACAGCCCCTCTGGACAACAGCAGCACAACAGAGCCCAGCCAGCCCTAACTCCAACCCTCCCTCTTCACTGTCCACAGCCGGAGTGAAAAATGGCGCCGATGCGGGGGCCTTTTATAGAATCCAAAACCCGCAAGATACATCAGCGGCATTGATGATGTTTTGCCTCGATTTCAGATTCGAGTCAGGCAGGAAAATCAGAGCTGGACTCTGTTCCCGGCTCAGATCTGGGGGGCTCGCATTTCAGAAATCGGAACCCGCTCATCACTAATTTTAATGCAGAACACCAGGATGATAATCGCAGGCACCTTACCTAGGAATGGCCATCAATCATTGATGATGCATAATCATCGATGGTTTATGGCAGATGACGGATATTTTCACCATTGATGGGGGAAAACCAGATTGTTTCCCTCCATCGTTAGTAGAGCATAACTGAATGTTTTGTTTGTTTGTTTTTGCAAGATGCCGGGATACAGAGCATAGCTCCGCCCTGACACCCACTAAGCCACGCCCACAGGACCTGATTGGCCTGTGGGCCAGTCAGTCAAAGAAAAGTTGGTTACCATCTATTGTATCTTGCTAAATTACCATCGCTTGTAACCATTGATGGTAACCACACCGATGGCCAATCCTAACAGGTGGGAAGGGAGAGTACACAGGAGAACAGAAGGTGTACAGACATGGGGAGAAGGGCACAGAGGTGGGAGGACAGAGGGCCTGATTCAGACCCGGTCGCAAGCGCTGAGCGCTCACAACCGGGTCGATGGTGGCCTAGAGCGCATGCGGACGACGGAGCCGGCTCCATCGCACGAAACCTGGATAGTGACAGGCAATACGTCGCTCCAGGTCTCGCACCAAAGGGGGCGTGCTGTCGATGTTTAGTGACAGCACGCCCCCTTTGGTGGGCGGGCCGGGGGGGTGGCTGCCCAGATTGAGGTGTTCCCATGAGAACGCCTACCGTCTGGCGGTGGCCCCACTGACATCTCCAGTGATGTCAGTGGAGAGATTCCGGCTCTGTTAGAGCCGAAATCTCCCTGGGGCTTGCGGCAACAAGACCCTACCACAAGGGTCTCGTCACCCACAGCTATGCGAGCAGCCAGGAGGCTATTCTTAAAAAAAAAAAAAAAAAAACGCCCTGATTCAGAGCGAGCGCTCTGTCAGAGTGACCGGCTCTGAATCAGGCCCAGAGTACACAGGAGAGCAGAAGGGGTACAGACATGGGGAGAGAGGGGGGAACAGGGGGCACAGAGGTGGGAGGACAGAGTACACAAGAGAGCAGAAAGGGTATACAGACATGGGGAGAGAGGGGGGAACAGGGGGCACAGAGGTGGGAGGACAGAGTACACAGGAGAGCAGAAGGGGTACAGACATGGGGAGAGAGGGGGGAACAGGGGGCACAGAGGTGGGAGGGCAGATTACACAGGAGAGCAGAAGGGGTACAGACATGGGGAGAGAGGAACAGGGAGCACAGAGGTGGGAGGCAGAGTATACGGGAGAGCAGAAGGGGTACAGACATGGGGAGAGGGGAACAGGGGGCACAGAGGTGGGAGGGCAGAATACACGGGAGAGCAGAAGGGGTAGAGACATGGGGAGAGGGGAACAGGGGACACAATGGAGCTGGAGAGCAGAACGAGTGATTAATTGGTGAATGCTGACGGCAGTGATTGCACAAGGAGCAGCCTGTGATTGGCTGCTGCAGTGGGCGCAGAAGCCAGTCACCACCGCCAGCATCTCCCCAATCACCGCCAGCAGTGATTGGCTGCTCTGCGGCAAGCACACAAGTGAGGGACTTGCGACCAGGTAATTTTTAGAAACTGAGTCTCTCATTTCCTGTATCGCGTAAAAACGCGCTATAGCAATAGTGATCACTTGATAAGGAGCTCTTTATCTACCGCCCCCCTATTGTTACTATCTGCAGTGTTTCCAGATAAGTACGCTGTTGCTTTCACTATGGGATTCAACTACTAGGGGCCACGACATGGGCCCTCACTGATTAAAGTCCATATCCCCTTGCGGGGATTCCTGGTGAAGTCCTGTGGGAGTCTTAGCTGTGCCAGGGTAATTGGTTGCACCAATTCTATCTGGTTGTGTGTACTCTGATACACTTGCTGTCTGCTTTGAACTCCTAGGTTACTGCAATATACTCCATATATTTCATTGCACACTCAGAGGCGGTCGTTAGATGCAAGCGGTGGCACAGAATCAGGGCGGCCGCTTGCATCCTGAATGACCGCCTCCTTGTCGATCGTGAAGCTGTGGGTTACCACCCACTGCTTAACGACCGACTAGGTTGATGGTCGCGATGGTGATCACCATCGCGACTTACGACCAGACCCTAAGGTTGGGTCTGGGCACTCGTAAGCCCCAGGGAGCTTCCTGCTCTGATTGAGCAGGAAGCTCCCCACTGACATCACTGATTAGGTCAGTGCGGCCGCCCACTAAACGGTAGACGTTCCTTAAGGAACGCCTCAGTTTTGGAAACCACCCCCCCGTCCCACCTACCAAACGGGGCGAGCTGTCGATCAAGATAGACAGCCGCCCCTTTGGTAGTGAGCTCCGGAGCAACAGTTTCTGTCGCTCCAGGGCTTGCGCACACGCAGTGCAGCCGCTGTGCATGCGCAGGCCTTACCATCGAGTCGGTTACAAGCGTATTGGCGCTCGCGACCAACTCTGAATAAGGTCCTAAGAGCTGTTCCCACAGTGCCAACACATCCGTGCCTCTCACTGCACGCCAAGAGCTGTTCCCACAGTGCCAACACCTCCGTGCCTCTCATTGCACGCTAATTGTCCGAGATTGGCACATCTTGCCTGTTGCAGGCAAGATGCGATGTATGACCAGCGGGGATGCGCATCGGCATCACAATCGTGAGTAGAGACTCACGATGACATATTTTACACGATCTGTCGTCCCCATGAGTAGGAATCAGGCTGATCGTGTAAAATATTGCCTAGTGTAGACACCTTTAGAGCTGTTCCCACAGTGCCAACACATCCGTGCCACTCATTGCACACTGGCCCCGATTCAGAGCTGGTCGCTCTGACAAAGCGCTCGCTCTAAATCAGGGCCGGGCTATTTTTTTTTTTGAACGGCCTCCTGGCCGCTCGCATAGCTGTGGGTGACCACCCACAGCTATAGCGAGCGGCCAGGAAGATGGTCACGATGGTCAAGACCATCGGGCTTGCGACGAGACCCTTGTGGTAGGGTCTCGTGGCCGCAAGCCCCAGAGAGATTTAGGCTCGGACAGAGCTGAAATCTCTCCCACTGACATCACTTGTGATGTCAGTGGGGCCGGCTCCAGACGTAGGCATTCACATGGGAACGCCTCCGTTTGGGCAGCCACTCCCCCGGCCCGCCCACCAAAGGGGGCGTGCTATCACTCAACATCAACAGCACGCCCCCTTTGGTACGAGACCCGGAGCGACGGATTGCCCGTCGCTATCCGGGTCTCTCGCATGCGCACGACAGAGCCAGCTCCATCATGCGCATGCGCTCTGGGCCACCATCGACCTGGTTGCGAGTGTTCAGCACTTGCGACCGGGTCTGAATCAGGGCCACTGTTTCCACAGTACCAGCACATATGTGTACATTATTGCACACCATGTATTGCTCCGAGAGGTAGTAGCTTGGTAGGTGCAATACAATACACTGTACCTTCAGCAGTGCCTACTGTGTTGAACACCAACTATTCCATCACTACCACCTCTCGGAGTATCGAAGCTATACCTCTTTTGGTGTGTTCCCAGTAGAAGCAAAATCCCCAGGCTTCTCAACCTTCTGCCTTAAATACTGCAATCTCCCACTTTCTGACCTTCCCCTCACTCATATTTCCTACAATCCATCCTAAATGCCATGGCAAACTGATCTACCTATATCATATGCCCTGCACCACTCTGCAAATGCCTACAC
This sequence comes from Taudactylus pleione, assembly GCA_031769625.1. Taxonomy (NCBI): domain Eukaryota; kingdom Metazoa; phylum Chordata; class Amphibia; order Anura; family Myobatrachidae; genus Taudactylus; species Taudactylus pleione. Next base: position 1,487,552 of record JAUIMM010000883.1, read on the forward strand.
TGGCTCCCCATTAACTCCTACATCCCCGACCTCTTTAGATAACACTCCCACTCAACCACTTTGATATGTCTCTGGCCTATGCTTCACCTCCTATCTGCTAACCCCTTCTCGTTCTCACCTCCAAGGCTTCAGCCATGCTACTCCCCACATGAAACGCCCTCGCACCTGGCCAATCTCTCCCCTACATTCAATCTCTCAGGCGCTTTCATGAAACTCACCTCTTTTACTAAATCCTATCCTATTACCCACCTAATATTACTTCCTTGGCACTGCCAGCTACCTGTCATATCATATCTATGGTCCTAATCTCCACTGTGACTCCTACTGGCTCCTATCAGGTTACCATTACTTTCTCTACTCTCTTCTAGGCTGTAAAATGGGGCCACTTCCTTTGACAACCTCGTATACACTTATGTCCTGTTTTTATGGATCTTGTATTTTGTATGACTTCTCATTCTGTGCGTCCAGCTCTTCAGAGGTTTTTTGATGCCTTATAAATAGATAATTCTTCTTTTTACTTATTTAATAATCTATATATAATATTAAATTTAGGTGCAATATTTCATGCTTAACCACAGTAAAAACAATTATTTTTTTACCTATCTAGGACAAGTTTACACACAAATGTAATGGGGGGCATCCACTACAAGATCTGAAAACGACTGCACGATTACGACATTGTAATCGTGCAGTCGTGTGATGAGCCTGCACTGAACGAGCAGACGTGCAGGGTCATCCATCATCTGGATACATGCTGAGCCTGACGATATCGTCAGGATGACCAGCATGTTTGCACGGTGATAGATGTCTAAAAGACCAAATTTTCAAACGATGTTCGAACGATTATCAAACGATTTTATCGTTATCGTTCAACCTTATCGTCTAGTGGATACTCCCCATAACACCAATGCCATGTTGGTAAATGATACCAAATTTATATCTTAGCTTCACAGCCCAATATCAACATCAAATCTTGAGTCCCTATAAGAAAGGCTTTACAGACGAGTCTGATTTTGGAGCAAATATTTAGGATTTATGTGCAGAACAATACAAACTCTACACTTTAGAAGTTTTGCTATTTTTTCCACCTAAAGCCAGAACAAAAATGTTGTAAATAACATAAAAAAAAAAAAAAGTTTCCCAATCACTCAGTATCGCTATAAGTGGTCAGGTCCTGAAACTGTAAAACTCTACTACTAATGCCATTATTTATAATGAGGCTGGAGGTCAGCACTTGCTCAGCCAATCCAGAAGTAGACAAATGTAAACATTGTTTGTGATTTAAAGGAGTTTTCCGCATCCATTTCTAGGGGATATGCATTTCAATAGAGTTTTTACATCTTTCAGTGGGCTATTCAAATGAATGGGAAAAGCAGTGATTCTGCCAAGCAGAGTAAAAAGATTTTTGTGTCTATTATAGTTTGTGACCAGTAGGTGGCAGAATTGTATTAGATTTGGAGTCATTTATAACCTACATCAGCATGCGTTTGTCAAGCTACTGTGGAATTACAAACTCAAGCAACATGCCAGTAACTTTACCAATCCACATATAGGGCAGTCCCATGGCCCAGGTCATGCTGCTACTTTAGGCAACCTAATTTACTGTATGAACACGGTTTTGGGACTACTCTGATTGAAGGTCATATGGAGTAGACCAGGCTCCCACATTCTGCCCACTTCAAGGGAAGGGTGAACAGAGTCACTGTGGCCTTGTCCCTCCCTGGGTGCTGTTGAATAATAAGTCACGAACTTTGGTCACTAAGGATACTGCCTTTGAACCTCTATATACCCCTGCCTATGCCTTCTAATATCCTTCCTATAAACCTCTAAGGATGACGCTAATTTGCGTACGCAGTCATACAGAAAATAAAGACTCCAGACCTAGAACCTGTGGTTCCAAAGCACAAAGTATTATTCTAGTAAAAGTATAGCAGTTACACGCTATGATCCTCATATAATCTTACAGCAAAGAGATTATACAGACCCAAGTACAATTATACATACGCAGCGCTCTGGACCAGATGTAGGCATCAGCAAGAAACCCCTCGTCAATCAGCACGAATACTAGGAACCCAGGGTCAGAGCACATTTATACCCCCAGAAATAAACACCACAATAGAGAAGTTTTTTTGCGAATACCATTGGTCCTAAAGGAGAGGGCATATGTTACAAGGCATTTAACAGGTTGGTTCAAATAGACACAGCCCAGCCTCTAACAACTGGTGGTCTCTGGTTTCCCGCCTCATGCAAATCCTAACAGTTGGTCATATAATGTACATTTTGTTGCTTGAAGTCTCTGCGGTCCATAAGTTGAGAATGCATGATGCGATCTCTACATAGATATCGGAATACTGTTGAGAGAGTACGCATCAGTACAATACCAAACATGGCTTACTTATCACGTATAAAACCTTAGTTACAAAATAACCTTTATTTCCTAGCAATGATAATAAATGTGCATACTGGAATCTTATACCTTATGGAACCTTGTATGTGAATATGTAATGTGTGTGTATGTGGGGTTTGACGTAAAGACGCTAGTTAACTTGGGGCAGATGCGTGTGCATGGAGCTAATATTCAGCGTTTTCATACAGGGTCTTATGCGTTCGCTAATATGCGACTAATTAACTGCGCAATTGTGCGTATTAATGTGTATGAGAAATTGTGAAAGATGCAATCGCATGATGCCAATAGTAATATCGCCACATGTACTAAAGTGTGAGTTTATCTAAAATGGCGCTTAGGCGGCCATTCGCAAAATGGCGTCTTGCGGCCAGTCGCAAGATAGCATCGCTGTGATCCAATTTTAAACTGATCTTGTCTCAGCCAATTATACAGCTTCGACATCACATACACAAGATGATATTTATTTTTATAACAATAGCAGGTGCACCAGGCAATGCAGGTTTGTACAGGAGTGTGTAATCATGGCAGGATACACCAGGCAATGCAGGTTTGTTTGTACAGGGGTGTGTAATCATGGCAGGCTGCACCAGGCAATGCAGGTTTGTACAGGAGTGTGTAATCATGGCAGGCTGCACAAGGCAATGCAGGTTTGTACAGGAGTGTGTAATCATGGCAGGCTGCACCAGGCAATGCAGGTTTGTACAGGAGTGTGTAATCATGGCAGGCTGCACCAGGCAATGCAGGTTTGTACAGGAGTGTGTAATCATGGCAGGCTGCACCAGGCAATGCAGGTTTGTACAGGAGTGTGTAATCATGGCAGGCTGCACCAGGCAATGCAGGTTTGTACAGGAGTGTGTAATCATGGCAGGGTGCACCAGGCAATGCAGGTTTGTACAGGAGTGTGTAATCATGGCAGGGTGCACCAGGCAATGCAGGTTTGTACAGGAGTGTGGCAGGCTGCACCAGGCAATGCAGGTTTGTACAGGAGTGTGTAATCATGGCAGGCTGCACCAGGCAATGCAGGTTTGTACAGGAGTGTGTAATCATGGCAGGATACACCAGGCAATGCAGGTTTGTACAGGAGTGTGTAATCATGGCAGGATACACCAGGCAATGCAGGATTACACAGAAGTCGTGTAATGCGGATATACTTAGAAATGCAGCTACACGTTGGAAATGCATACAGGTAATGGGCAGGTGATAGGATTAGGCAGTCCATAAACAAGTGACTGTAAATAAGCCACAGCTACAAACATGAGGTAAATTAGAAATCAGGCATACAGACACTCAGGGTTAAGCCACATCTAGCAAATACGCAATCTGCAAGCCCCGTGGGATGTAGGAGCAAGAAGAGTGGGTGACACGGCAATCAATCTAAAGTACTTCTGAAGCACTAGAAGGAAAGGGGGCTGTTTACTTCCCACTTAGAGCAGGGTGGGGAACCTTTTTTCTGCCGAGGGCCAATATATATAGCGTTCCCGCTAGGCTGTTTTAGCAGGGTGCGGCACCTTGCCCTCCTTCTGGAGGGCAAAAAGCACCCTGCCCTCACAGGCAGCGGGTGCAGTCTTCACCCACGGGACGCAGTGTCCCGCGGGTGGAGAAATGTGCGGTGACCCGGTCACCGCCGGAGAATAGACGCCGGGCACATGCGCCCGGCATCTGTTCTCCCTGTCTGCAGCGCTTGGGGGCTGCCCGGCATGTCCGTAAGTGCCGGGCATGCCCCCAAGTATGATGAAAAAAGGGATGCGTCTTATAGACACGCCACCTTTTATGGCCACGCCCCCTTTTCGCCCGCGCGCACAAAGTTGCCCTCTCTAGCTCCGGCACCCTGACTGCCGCCAGAGCTAGAGTGAACACACACACATATATATATATATATCTCTCTATCTATCATTATTTGCGGGCCCGATGAAGGCCACACCCCCTCCATGTGACATCACACAGGGGCAGGGCCACAATCAGCAGTGATTACAGCAAGGATGTTCCAGGTGGCACTGCTGCATAGATTCTGGCTGCAGCACCCTGCTCACCAGATGAGGCTAGCAGAGGACCAGACTAAATGATTCCACAGGCCTTATACGGCCCCCAGGCCTGAATTTCCCCATCCCTGATTTAGAGCTTCAATACACTGGAAAAAAATAAAAATAGGTAGGTCTACAGATGTGTCCTCATACACCTAAGGGGGTACATTTACTAAAGTGAGAGTTTATAGAAGTGGAGATGTTGCCCATTACAGCCAGATTCTAGCTATTATTTTCTAGAACAGGGATTTCCAACCACGGTCCTCAAGGCACACTAAAGCTGGCCACACACCAGACCAACTTACATCCAACCAGCCAACTTGTTGATTGGTTGGAATGAAAATCTGGTAACGTATGGGAGTAACTGATGATCAGCAATTTGCTCCTAAATGTCAGATAACAGATGAAAATGGTCGTTCAGACAAATTTGTTAAATGTTTGATCTAAACTATTTGTTCAAACAACAGTTTTGGTCCATTTTCCAGCGTTTGGGAGCAAATTGCTGATTGTACTCCTTACCAGATTTTCATTCCAACCAATCAACTAGTTGGCTGGTTGGATGTAAGTTGGTCTAGTGTGTGGCCAGCTTAACAGTCCAGGTTTTAGGGATAGCCATAGTTGAGCACAAGTGACTTAATTAGTGCCTCAGTTATTTTGTTTTAACCATCTGTGCACAGTCATGGATATCACTAAAACCAGGACTGTTAGTGTGCCTTGAGGACCAAGGGTGGGAATCACTGTTCTAGAGAGTGCTAGTTAAATGTTAAGTAGAATCTGATTGGTTGCTATGGACAACAGCTCCACTTCTAAAAGTTCTCACTTTAGTAAATATACCCCCCAGAGTCCAGAATAAACACAAAAACAAACACCGGTAACTGCAGACGAATTCAGAATGGTCACAGTGCAAAATAACTCAATAACAAACAAAATGATTGCTCAAATATTCCGCAGGTATCTGACCGTAACCAACCAGACATCCAGAAACACTAATGACCCAACAATGAATGCTGGATCAGGCAGACTTAAATAGCCAGGTGTCAGGTGGAATCCATGCTGGTGATGAGTAATTACCAGACATCTGGCCAGAGAAAAGACTCAGTAGAGCAGCCCCTACTGGTGAACACCAGTACAACACAGGCCAAACTGACAACACAGAGGGCCTGATTCAGATCCGATCGCTCGCAGAGAGCGATGTTTTGCAATGTGCGCATGCGTATGCATCGCAGTGTGCAAACTAGTGCAAGCGATCGGGAAGTACTCCCTCGCCCAGCATAGACAGCAAAGCTGAATGAGTGAGAGGTCAAGCCGTTTGTGGGTGGTAACGGGCTGGACATTATAAACGGGGGAGTGGAGGTGAGAACGCAGGCGTGCCTGAGAATCTTAACGCCGTTTCAGAGGTGTGCATAATTAAAAGGCAGCGTCATAGTACACGTCACCTGGTTGAATTATACTCTGAAGTGCTCACAGTGCTTGCGGTAAGGTATAGTCAACCTCAAGCGCTGCGAGTACATCCGATGGTTCTCGATGTACCAATGTTTTCATGCACTTCCAGGAGATGACGTGCGCAAGTCTTATGAATGGCTGGTGGGCGTCTGCATACATAAAGTGATCGGATGCCAAGACATAGTGGGTGTGATAATGCCTTGCCGTGCGAACGCCTGCCTTACTGGGCGTGCGCTGGATTTGCATACGCAGGGAGCGAGCGACTGCATCTAGCGAGCGGCTCTGAATCAGGCCCAGAGTTCTAACACCACTCCTCAATAGCCCAACTTCGGCATTAAGCCATGGAGTCGCAATGATGTGATTAATGACTCTACACCCCTCGCAGTACTCAGTTCCCACTGACAATATCGTCACGTACGGTACACGGTGGTGAGTATGGCAGTCCCAGGGCTGAGATCAAGCTTACAATTTAGGCTTTGCCGAGCAGGTGGTGACCTCTGCCAATGGGTCTATTCTACTTGTGCGCCAAGTGTTGTACACAACCAGGGATGGATTGAAAAACAATAGGCCTGGGTGATTTTGCTAAGGCTGCACACAGAGGGCCTAATGCAGGCCCGCTCACGAGCGCTGAGCGCTCGCAAGCGGGTCGATGTTGGCCAAGTGAGCCGGCTCCGTCATGCGCATGTGCGAGACCCGGATAGCGACTTCTTGGGTCTCGTTACAAAGGGGGCATGCTGTCAATGGTGAGTGACAGCACGCCCCCTTTGGTGGGCGTGCCGGGGGCGTGGCTGCCCAGACGGAGGTGTTCCCATGGGAACGCCTACCGTCTGGGGCCGGCCCCACTGACATCACAAGTGATGTCAGTGGGAGTGCTCTCGGCTCTACGAGACCCTACCACAAGGGTCTCATCGCAAGCCCGATGGTCGCGATGGTCTTGACCATCGCGACCATCTTTTTGGCCGCTCGCTATAGCTGTGGGTGGTCACCCACAGCTATACGAGCGGCCAGGAGGCCGCTCTAAAAACTAAGAGGGACGGCCCTAATTCAGAGCGTCCGGCTCTGAATCAGGGCCTGAGTGTAGGGGTGTGGTGCCAGGGACCAATGGGAAGCCACAAGGGGCTATGTATTGATACGCAGAGGTCACAAACACTGTGGCAGACATATTGCAGCCCCACAGCATTGGGGTCTCGGGTTTGCTCCATACAAATACACTATGGGTCTGATTTCGAGTTGGACACAAGTTGCAATGCGGACGGATCTTGCGGATTTCAACAAACTGCGTGTGCGCCAAAAGAGGGAAATCGGTAATCGCTCATGCACCAAACTGAGACTTAAGCACACGGATGGAGTTCGCTAGCGAGTACAGACTGGTCCTTCCTTCCTTCCAATTCATTTGCCATCTACAGAAACTGAGCTTGTCACGTAGACGAACGCAGGCATCTACAGGAGATTCAGTGTCATACACGTCTCAGTTGCAGATGTATCATCGTTGCTGCGTTGTGCATATGTAGAAATCACACAAGGGTTCACACAGGTCTCTCGCACCAAGTACAAGGTAGTTAAAGTCCGCACTGATAGTCATGACAGCTACGAAACCAAGCAAATGGATAGGAGTGGTAGATGTGTGCAACCCAACTGTAAAGCACAATGGAACAGGCTGCTGCTATAAAAATAACTGTTTAATAAATGGCATCAAGTCTACATTTGGGTGACCACCTGCATTTATTTCCATGCCGGCAACGCAAATGCAATTGTGGCCGACTTGCTTGTGCCTCCGATTCAGCCCCTTTAAGTTCTCCAGCATTCAGGCCTGTCTCCATGTCAAAGTCAGGCATCATCCTACGGGAATCAGACTGTGTACAGTGAACTCGCAGAATGAATAGTTAAAATACTAAGCTGAGGTCAAAACACTGAGGAACAGACAAAATCTTGGTGTGCAGAAGGAAGACAAGCCAAAACGAGTAATCACCTAGCACTGACTGCTAGGTGCTTTCCTAAGTTATTCCACCAAGGTGCGGGGATCTGAATCTTTAAGCACTTGCCGGTACTCTGCACATGCACAGTCAGATTACAATAATAATGCCTGATTAGACTCTTCTCAGGCACACGATAGGTTGTTAGTCACATTGCACAGTTTAGCAAGATATTGTACAGTTTAGCAAGAGTTGCCCTGTGAGTTCAAGGGAAATCGTTGACGACATTGTATCTTTTGCGAGTCGTCCAGTGTGTGGGCACCTTAAGTTTACAATCCACAGGATAGCAGGAGTTTAATACATGAGGTTATTTGCCAAATACTGCAGATTGGTCCAGCCAGATTGCAAGGGTAAACATTGCTTGTTGGGCTGTATGATCCAGTCACACAGCAACGTTGGTCTCTAGAGTCAGAGATTGACGCAAGTGTAGAAAGAGGCCCTGATTCAGAGCCGGACGCTCTGACAGAGTGCTCGCTCTGAATCAGGGCCGTCCTTCCTGAATTTTAGAGCGGCCTCCTGGCCGCTCGTTTAGCTGTGGGTGACCACCCACAGCTATAACGAGCGGCCAGGAAGATGGTCGCGATGGTCAAGACCATCGGGCTTGCGACGAGACCCTTGTGGTAGGGTCTCGTTGCCGCAAGCTCTAGAGTGCTTTCGGCTCTAACAGAGCCGAAAGCACTCCCACTGACATCACTAGTGATGTCAGTGGGGCCAGCCCCAGATGGTAGGCGTTCCCATGGGAACGCCTCCGTCTGGGCAGCCACGCTCCCGGCACGCCCACCAAAGGGGGCGTGCTGTCACTCAAAATTGACAGCATGCCCCCTTTGGTACGAGACCCGGAGCGACGGTTTGCCCCTCGCTATCCGGGTCTCTCGCATGCGCACGACGATGCTGGCTCCGTCGTGTGCATGCGCACTGGGCCAACATCGACCCGCTTGCGAGCGGGTCTGAATCAGGCCCACAGAACACATTTGAGTTTTGTGTGAACTGTGTAGAGAGGTGGTATCTTGTATAACTCAGTAAGAGAGAGACACTTTTAATGAATTTGCTTCAAAAACTGATGTTCTGGCAAAACTTTATTTAGGGATTTCCCTCTAACAGAATAAGATCTACTATTTATTTTTTAATTCGTTATTCAACACCAGCCTCAGCAACTGTCTCAGGACACTGGTAAGAGGGCGTGACCGTGCATCACTGGGGTGTGTTGCGAGTCACAGGGCTTGGCTTCGCAGAACTTCGCCATCTCAGCATGCCGGCTGAGCAGATCGCCGGTAGGGGGAGCTGCTCGGCCAGGCCTTCAGGTGACCGGACTGGCTCATTGGTCCTACTGGCCTTTTCCACAATTGCCCGATGGCCAGTCGCCCCTGCAGGTACTGTACTTATAGAACCCGATTTATGAATACTGGATGCTATTCTCAGTCTTTGGGCCGGATTCATTACGGATCGCTACTGAGATCGCAGCTGCGATTACGCATGCAGACCCACTGCGAAAATATGCTAATCGCAACGCCGTCGCAGCCCAACATAAGGACGCCCACTTCCCCTTACTCATATCTGTAATACCTTGCAAGTCTGTGAAACCTTCGGTAACATCGAGTACCATCGGAGCCTCACGCACAGTAACAACAGGTCAGACCTTACTCAGAATTTGCTAACCTCATCGCACGCAGCCCAAGCTACGGATGCCATCGCAGTGACTAATTTATGCACGCCCCTGTAACGGCGCCTGAACAGACTGGCACGCCTGTGTTTCGCCGACCCCCACCCGATCCCTTCATCTCGCAGGCAATTACATTCCCCCCTCCCCCCGGCAATTTTGTTAAATATGCAGTAGACTTGCATGGGGAAGATATCTCAGGACAACCCCTGCGATGGCCCCCACTGGCGTCGGCCATCGCAGGCTGCAAGCATTGATAAAGAGGCAGAATGCGGCAAAGGCGGCCATTTTTGCCGTATTTGTGGATCTTCTCCCTATGATAAATAGACCCCTTAACAGGGATGGACACCAGAAACTGATGGCTGGCAACCGCTGATGCTCCCGATTCAATGGAAATGGTTTTGCCATTCGATATTGGGATTGCGATGGTTCCCACCATTGTATGCTGGTTTCTGATGGCCATCCAATGGTTCAATGTGTCAATATAGATGCGGACAATCAGAGGCGGCGTCGGCAGGTCATTGCGCATGTGCCAAATCCCTGCCGCACTACGCGTGCACACCGTTTAACCATCGGCTAGCTTCCCTGCGATGGCTGCATGACATCACAAGGCTAAGCGCCATGACGGCGACGCCACCACAATTCCATGGCCATCCCTACCCCATACTGGGACACCATTACATTAAGCGGAGGGGCGTGATATGTGGCACCTCAGATACTGGGAACGCATGTCACGCCAGAGCCTGCTGGGGCTTGTAGTTCCATTATGACCGGGGAGCCACTGTGCCAGCCAGTTCTGTATATATTTGCCATGCCATAAGGTAGACATAGACAAGGTGCCTCTAGTTGCTGGGGTACTATAAGTCCCAGCATGTCACGTCCCTGCCCTGCACAATGAATAGATGTCCTGTCTTACTCTCTGACTAGTCAGTGTTACCTCAGGCACTGTGTTATTACTCTGTGTGACAGAACTTCCCCCATGTAGGGGCGGCCGCCATTGTGTCTGTCGTCACCTCTGTGTGCCGGGGGCCGGGCCGCAGACGGATCGGGAGGAGGAGAAGATGGCGGCGTCCTCTGCCACCACAGCCGCTGCCCGGACAGTCGGCGCAGTGAAGCCGCTTCTCAGCCGGGACCTGGGAGAGGCCAAGCGGAGGGTGCGGGAGCTGTACCGGGCCTGGTACCGGGAGGTGCCCAATGCAGGTGAGGGGCCACCGCGGCATTCTACTGCTGACCTTCACCCGGGGGTAACACTGAGGGTAGTACCGGGAGTAACACACTGAGGGTAATACCGGGAGTAACACACTGAGGGTAATACCGGGAGTAACACACTGAGGGTAATACCGGGAGTAAGACTGAGGGTAGTACCGGGAGTAACACACTGAGGGTAATACCGGGAGTAACACACTGAGGGTAATACCGGGAGTAACACACTGAGGGTAATACCGGGAGTAACACACTGAGGGTAATACCGGGAGCAACACTGAGGGTAATACAGGGAGTAACACTGAGGGTAATACCGGGAGCAACACTGAGGGTAGTACCGGGAGTAACACTGAGGGTAATACCGGGAGTAACACTGAGGGTAATACCGGGAGCAACACTGAGGGTAATACAGGGAGTAACACTGAGGGTAATACCGGGAGCAACACTGAGGGTAGTACCGGGAGTAACACACTGAGGGTAGTACCGGGAGTAACACACTGAGGGTAATACCGGGAGTAAGACTGAGGGTAGTACCGGGAGCAACACTGAGGGTAATACCGGGAGCAACACTGAGGGTAGTACCGGGAGTAACACTGAGGGTAATACAGGGAGTAACACTGAGGGTAATACCGGGAGCAACACTGAGGGTAATACCGGGAGTAACACACTGAGGGTAATACCGGGAGTAACACACTGAGGGTAATACCGGGAGTAACACTGAGGGTAATACCGGGAGTAACACACTGAGGGTAATACCGGGAGTAAGACTGAGGGTAGTACCGGGAGTAACACACTGAGGGTAATACCGGGAGCAACACTGAGGGTAGTACCGGGAGTAACACTGAGGGTAATACAGGGAGTAACACTGAGGGTAATACCGGGAGCAACACTGAGGGTAATACCGGGAGTAACACACTGAGGGTAATACCGGGAGTAACACACTGAGGGTAATACCGGGAGTAACACTGAGGGTAATACCGGGAGTAACACACTGAGGGTAATACCGGGAGTAAGACTGAGGGTAGTACCGGGAGTAACACACTGAGGGTAATACCGGGAGTAAGACTGAGGGTAATACAGGGAGTAACACTGAGGGTGATACTGAGAGTAACGCTGAGGGTAGTACAGGGAGTAACACTGAGGGTAGTACCGGGAGTAAGACTGAGGGTAGTACCGGGAGTAACACTGAGGGTAATACCGGGAGCAACACTGAGGGTATTGCAGGGGGTAACACTGAGGGTAATACCGGGAGTAACACTGAGGGTAGTACAGGGAGTAACACTGAGGGTAGTACAGGGAGTAACACTGAGGGTAATACAGGGAGTAACACTGAGGGTAATGCAAGGGGTAACACTGAGGGTAATGCAAGGGGTAACACTGAGGGTAATGCAAGGGGTAACACTGAGGGTAATACCGGGAGTAACACTGAGGGTAGTACCGGGAGCAACACTGAGGGTAGTACCGGGAGCAACACTGAGGGTAGTACCGGGAGTAACACTGAGGGTAATACAGGGAGTAACACTGAGGGTAATACCGGGAGTAACACACTGAGGGTAATACCGGGAGTAACACACTGAGGGTAGTACCGGGAGTAACACACTGAGGGTAATACCGGGAGTAAGACTGAGGGTAATACAGGGAGTAACGCTGAGGGTGATACTGAGAGTAACGCTGAGGGTAGTACAGGGAGTAACACTGAGGGTAGTACCGGGAGTAAGACTGAGGGTAGTACCGGGAGTAACACTGAGGGTAATACCGGGAGCAACACTGAGGGTATTGCAGGGGGTAACACTGAGGGTAATACCGGGAGTAACACTGAGGGTAGTACAGGGAGTAACACTGAGGGTAGTACAGGGAGTAACACTGAGGGTAATACAGGGAGTAACACTGAGGGTAATGCAAGGGGTAACACTGAGGGTAATGCAAGGGGTAACACTGAGGGTAATGCAAGGGGTAACACTGAGGGTAATGCAAGGGGTAACACTGAGGGTAATGCAAGGGGTAACACTGAGGGTAGTACCGGGAGTAACACTGAGGGTAGTACCGGGAGTAACACTGAGGGTAATACCGGGAGCAACACTGAGGGTATTGCAGGGGGTAACACTGAGGGTAATACCGGGAGTAACACTGAGGGTAGTACAGGGAGTAACACTGAGGGTAGTACAGGGAGTAACACTGAGGGTAGTACAGGGAGTAACACTGAGGGTAGTACAGGGAGTAACACTGAGGGTAATACAGGGAGTAACACTGAGGGTAATGCAAGGGGTAACACTGAGGGTAATGCAAGGGGTAACACTGAGGGTAATGCAAGGGGTAACACTGAGGGTAGTACCGGGAGTAACACTGAGGGTAGTACCGGGAGTAACACTGAGGGTAGTACCGGGAGTAACACTGAGGGTAATACAGGGAGTAACACTGAGGGTAATACAGGGAGTAACACTGAGGGTAGTACCGGGAGTAACACTGAGGGTAATACCGGGAGTAACACACTGAGGGTAGTACCGGGAGTAAGACTGAGGGTAGTACCGGGAGTAACACTGAGGGTAATACCGGGAGTAACACACTGAGGGTAGTACAGGGAGTAACACTGAGGGTAATACCGGGAGCAACACTGAGGGTATTGCAGGGGGTAACACTGAGGGTAATACCGGGAGTAACACTGAGGGTAATACCGGGAGTAACACACTGAGGGTAATACCGGGAGTAACACTGAGGGTAATACCGGGAGTAACACTGAGGGTAATACCGGGAGTAACACACTGAGGGTAATACCGGGAGTAAGACTGAGGGTAGTACCGGGAGTAACACTGAGGGTAATACCGGGAGCAACACTGAGGGTATTGCAGGGGGTAACACTGAGGGTAATACAGGGAGTAACACTGAGGGTAATACCGGGAGCAACACTGAGGGTAGTACCGGGAGTAACACTGAGGGTAATACAGGGAGTAACACTGAGGGTAATACCGGGAGCAACACTGAGGGTAATACCGGGAGCAACACTGAGGGTAATACCGGGAGTAACACACTGAGGGTAGTACCGGGAGTAACACACTGAGGGTAATACCGGGAGTAAGACTGAGGGTAATACAGGGAGTAATGCTGAGGGTAGTACCGGGAGTAACGCTGTGGGTAATGCTGGGGGTAACACTGAGGGTGATACTGAGAGTAACGCTGAGGGTAATACCGGGAGTAACACTGAGGGTAGTACCGGGAGTAAGACTGAGGGTAGTACCGGGAGTAACACTGAGGGTAATACCGGGAGCAACACTGAGGGTATTGCAGGGGGTAACACTGAGGGTAATACCGGGAGTAACACTGAGGGTAGTACAGGGAGTAACACTGAGGGTAGTACAGGGAGTAACACTGAGGGTAATGCAAGGGGTAACACTGAGGGTAATGCAAGGGGTAACACTGAGGGTAATGCAAGGGGTAACACTGAGGGTAATGCAAGGGGTAACACTGAGGGTAGTACCGGGAGTAACACTGAGGGTAGTACCGGGAGTAACACTGAGGGTAGTACCGGGAGCAACACTGAGGGTAGTACCGGGAGTAACACTGAGGGTAATACAGGGAGTAACACTGAGGGTAATACCGGGAGTAACACACTGAGGGTAATACCGGGAGTAACACACTGAGGGTAGTACCGGGAGTAACACACTGAGGGTAATACCGGGAGTAAGACTGAGGGTAATACAGGGAGTAACGCTGAGGGTGATACTGAGAGTAACGCTGAGGGTAGTACAGGGAGTAACACTGAGGGTAGTACCGGGAGTAAGACTGAGGGTAGTACCGGGAGTAAGACTGAGGGTAGTACCGGGAGTAAGACTGAGGGTAATACCGGGAGCAACACTGAGGGTATTGCAGGGGGTAACACTGAGGGTAATACCGGGAGTAACACTGAGGGTAGTACAGGGAGTAACACTGAGGGTAGTACAGGGAGTAACACTGAGGGTAATGCAAGGGGTAACACTGAGGGTAATGCAAGGGGTAACACTGAGGGTAATGCAAGGGGTAACACTGAGGGTAGTACCGGGAGTAACACTGAGGGTAGTACCGGGAGTAACACTGAGGGTAATACCGGGAGCAACACTGAGGGTATTGCAGGGGGTAACACTGAGGGTAATACCGGGAGTAACACTGAGGGTAGTACAGGGAGTAACACTGAGGGTAGTACAGGGAGTAACACTGAGGGTAGTACAGGGAGTAACACTGAGGGTAGTACAGGGAGTAACACTGAGGGTAGTACAGGGAGTAACACTGAGGGTAATACAGGGAGTAACACTGAGGGTAATGCAAGGGGTAACACTGAGGGTAATGCAAGGGGTAACACTGAGGGTAATGCAAGGGGTAACACTGAGGGTAGTACCGGGAGTAACACTGAGGGTAGTACCGGGAGTAACACTGAGGGTAGTACCGGGAGTAACACTGAGGGTAGTACCGGGAGTAACACTGAGGGTAATACAGGGAGTAACACTGAGGGTAATACAGGGAGTAACACTGAGGGTAGTACCGGGAGTAACACTGAGGGTAATACCGGGAGTAACACACTGAGGGTAGTACCGGGAGTAAGACTGAGGGTAGTACCGGGAGTAACACTGAGGGTAATACCGGGAGTAACACACTGAGGGTAGTACAGGGAGTAACACTGAGGGTAATACCGGGAGCAACACTGAGGGTATTGCAGGGGGTAACACTGAGGGTAATACCGGGAGTAACACTGAGGGTAATACCGGGAGTAACACACTGAGGGTAATACCGGGAGTAACACTGAGGGTAATACCGGGAGTAACACACTGAGGGTAATACCGGGAGTAAGACTGAGGGTAGTACCGGGAGTAACACTGAGGGTAATACCGGGAGCAACACTGAGGGTATTGCAGGGGGTAACACTGAGGGTAATACAGGGAGTAACACTGAGGGTAATACCGGGAGTAACACTGAGGGTAGTACCGGGAGTAACACTGAGGGTAATACAGGGAGTAACACTGAGGGTAATACCGGGAGCAACACTGAGGGTAATACCGGGAGCAACACTGAGGGTAATACCGGGAGTAACACACTGAGGGTAGTACCGGGAGTAACACACTGAGGGTAATACCGGGAGTAAGACTGAGGGTAATACAGGGAGTAATGCTGAGGGTAGTACCGGGAGTAACGCTGTGGGTAATGCTGGGGGTAACACTGAGGGTGATACTGAGAGTAACGCTGAGGGTAATACCGGGAGTAACACTGAGGGTAGTACCGGGAGTAAGACTGAGGGTAGTACCGGGAGTAACACTGAGGGTAATACCGGGAGCAACACTGAGGGTATTGCAGGGGGTAACACTGAGGGTAATACCGGGAGTAACACTGAGGGTAGTACAGGGAGTAACACTGAGGGTAGTACAGGGAGTAACACTGAGGGTAATACAGGGAGTAACACTGAGGGTAATGCAAGGGGTAACACTGAGGGTAATGCAAGGGGTAACACTGAGGGTAATGCAAGGGGTAACACTGAGGGTAGTACCGGGAGTAACACTGAGGGTAGTACCGGGAGTAACACTGAGGGTAGTACCGGGAGCAACACTGAGGGTAATACCGGGAGCAACACTGAGGGTATTGCAGGGGGTAACACTGAGGGTAATACCGGGAGTAACACTGAGGGTAGTACAGGGAGTAACACTGAGGGTAGTACAGGGAGTAACACTGAGGGTAGTACAGGGAGTAACACTGAGGGTAATACAGGGAGTAACACTGAGGGTAATGCAAGGGGTAACACTGAGGGTAATGCAAGGGGTAACACTGAGGGTAATGCAAGGGGTAACACTGAGGGTAGTACCGGGAGTAACACTGAGGGTAGTACCGGGAGTAACACTGAGGGTAGTACCGGGAGTAACACTGAGGGTAATACAGGGAGTAACACTGAGGGTAATACAGGGAGTAACACTGAGGGTAGTACCGGGAGTAACACTGAGGGTAATACCGGGAGTAACACACTGAGGGTAGTACCGGGAGTAAGACTGAGGGTAGTACCGGGAGTAACACTGAGGGTAATACCGGGAGTAACACACTGAGGGTAGTACAGGGAGTAACACTGAGGGTAATACCGGGAGCAACACTGAGGGTATTGCAGGGGGTAACACTGAGGGTAATACCGGGAGTAACACTGAGGGTAATACCGGGAGTAACACTGAGGATAATACCTGGAGTAACACACTGAGGGTATTGCAGGGGGTAACACTGAGGGTAATGCCGGGAGTAATGCAGGGGGTAACACTGAGGGTAATACTGAGGGCAGGGCAGCAGTGAGGGTAATACTGCCAACACTGAGGGTAATACTGAGGGCAGGGCAGCAGTGAGGGTAACACTGCCAACACTGAGGGTAATACTGAGGGCAGGGCAGAAGTGAGGGTAACACTGCCAACCCTGAGGGTAATACTAAGGGCAGGGCAGCAGTGAGGGTAACACTGCCAACACTGAGGGTAATACTGAGGGCAGGGCAGCAGTGAGGGTAACACTGCCAACACTGAGGGTAATACTGAGGGCAGGGCAGCAGTGAGGGTAACACTGAGGGTAATACTGAGGGCAGGGCAGCAGTGAGGGTAACACTGCCAACAGTGAGGGTAATACTGAGGGCAGGGCAGCAGTGAGGGTAATACTGAGGGCAGGGCAGCAGTGAGGGTAACACTGCCAGCACTGAGGGCGGCAGTGAGGGTAATACTGAGGGCAGGGCAGCAGTGAGCGTAACACTGAGGGTAATACTGAGGGCAGGGCAGCAGTGAGCGTAACACTGAGGGTAATACTGAGGGCAGGGCAGCAGTGAGCTTAACACTGCCAACACTGAGGGTAATACTGAGGGCAGGGCAGAAGTGAGGGTAACACTGCCAACCCTGAGGGTAATACTAAGGGCAGGGCAGCAGTGAGGGTAACACTGCCAACACTGAGGGTAATACTGAGGGCAGGGCAGCAGTGAGGGTAACACTGCCAACACTGAGGGTAATACTGAGGGCAGGGCAGCAGTGAGCGTAACACTGAGGGTAATACTGAGGGCAGGGCAGCAGTGAGGGTAACACTGCCAACAGTGAGGGTAATACTGAGGGCAGGGCAGCAGTGAGGGTAATACTGAGGGCAGGGCAGCAGTGAGGGTAACACTGCCAACACTGAGGGCGGCAGTGAGGGTAATACTGAGGGCAGGGCAGCAGTGAGCGTAACACTGAGGGTAATACTGAGGGCAGGGCAGCAGTGAGCGTAACACTGAGGGTAATACTGAGGGCAGGGCAGCAGTGAGCTTAACACTGCCAACACTGAGGGTAATACTGAGGGCAGGGCAGAAGTGAGGGTAATAGTGAGGGTAACACTGCCAACACTGAGGGTAATACTGAGGGCAGGGCAGCAGTGAGGGTAACACTGCCAATACTGAGGGTAATACTGAGGGCAGGGCAGCAGTGAGCGTAACACTGCCAACATTGAGGGTAATACTGAGGGCAGGGCAGCAGTGAGGGTAATACTGAGGGCAGGGCAGCAGTGAGGGTAACACTGCCAACACTGAGGGTAATACTGAGGGCAGGGCAGCAGTGAGGGTAACACTGCCAACACTGAGGGTAATACTGAGGGCAGGGCAGCAGTGAGGGTAACACTGCCAACACTGAGGGTAATACTGAGGGCAGGGCAGCAGTGAGGGTAGCACTGAGGGTAATACTGAGGGCAGGGCAGCAGTGAGGGTAACACTGCCAACACTGAGGGTAATACTAAGGGCAGGGCAGCAGTGAGGGTAACACTGCCAACAGTGAGGGTAATACTGAGGGCAGGGCAGCAGTGAGGGTAATACTGAGGGCAGGGCAGCAGTGAGGGTAACACTGCCAACACTGAGGGCGGCAGTGAGGGTAATACTGAGGGCAGGGCAGCAGTGAGCGTAACACTGAGGGTAATACTGAGGGCAGGGCAGCAGTGAGCGTAACACTGAGGGTAATACTGAGGGCAGGGCAGCAGTGAGCGTAACACTGAGGGTAATACTGAGGGCAGGGCAGCAGTGAGGGTAATACTGAGGGCAGGGCAGCAGTGAGCTTAACACTGCCAACACTGAGGGTAATACTGAGGGCACGGCAGCAGTGAGGGTAATAGTGAGGGTAACACTGCCAACACTGAGGGTAATACTGAGGGCAGGGCAGCAGTGAGGGTAACACTGCCAACACTGAGGGTAATACTGAGGGCAGGGCAGCAGTGAGCGTAACACTGCCAACATTGAGGGTAATACTGAGGGCAGGGCAGCAGTGAGCGCAACACTGAGGGTAATACTGAGGGCAGGGCAGCAGTGAGCGTAACACTGAGGGTAATACTGAGGGCAGGGCAGCAGTGAGCTTAACACTGCCAACACTGAGGGTAATACTGAGGGCAGGGCAGCAGTGAGGGTAATACTGAGGGCAGGGCAGCAGTGAGCTTAACACTGCCAACACTGAGGGTAATACTGAGGGCACGGCAGCAGTGAGGGTAATAGTGAGGGTAACACTGCCAACACTGAGGGTAATACTGAGGGCAGGGCAGCAGTGAGGGTAACACTGCCAACACTGAGGGTAATACTGAGGGCAGGGCAGCAGTGAGCGTAACACTGCCAACATTGAGGGTAATACTGAGGGCAGGGCAGCAGTGAGGGTAATACTGAGGGCAGGGCAGCAGTGAGGGTAACACTGCCAACACTGAGGGTAATACTGAGGGCAGGGCAGCAGTGAGGGTAACACTGCCAACACTGAGGGTAATACTGAGGGCAGGGCAGCAGTGAGGGTAACACTGCCAACACTGAGGGTAATACTGAGGGCAGGGCAGCAGTGAGGGGAATACTGAGGGCAGGGCAGCAGTGAGGGTAACACTGCCAACACTGAGGGTAATACTAAGGGCAGGGCAGCAGTGAGGGTAACACTGCCAACAGTGAGGGTAATACTGAGGGCAGGGCAGCAGTGAGGGTAATACTGAGGGCAGGGCAGCAGTGAGGGTAACACTGCCAACACTGAGGGCGGCAGTGAGGGTAATACTGAGGGCAGGGCAGCAGTGAGCGTAACACTGAGGGTAATACTGAGGGCAGGGCAGCAGTGAGCGTAACACTGAGGGTAATACTGAGGGCAGGGCAGCAGTGAGGGTAATACTGAGGGCAGGGCAGCAGTGAGGGTAACACTGAGGGCAGGGCAGCAGTGAGCGTAACACTGAGGGTAATACTGAGGGCAGGGCAGCAGTGAGCGTAACACTGAGGGTAATACTGAGGGCAGGGCAGCAGTGAGCGTAACACTGAGGGTAATACTGAGGGCAGGGCAGCAGTGAGCGTAACACTGAGGGTAATACTGAGGGCAGGGCAGCAGTGAGCGTAACACTGAGGGTAATACTGAGGGCAGGGCAGCAGTGAGGGTAATACTGAGGGCAGGGCAGCAGTGAGCTTAACACTGCCAACACTGAGGGTAATACTGAGGGCACGGCAGCAGTGAGGGTAATAGTGAGGGTAACACTGCCAACACTGAGGGTAATACTGAGGGCAGGGCAGCAGTGAGGGTAACACTGCCAACACTGAGGATAATACTGAGGGCAGGGCAGCAGTGAGCGTAACATTGCCAACATTGAGGGTAATACTGAGGGCAGGGCAGCAGTGAGGGTAATACTGAGGGCAGGGCAGCAGTGAGGGTAACACTGCCAACACTGAGGGTAATACTGAGGGCAGGGCAGCAGTGAGGGTAACACTGCCAACACTGAGGGTAATACTGAGGGCAGGGCAGCAGTGAGGGTAATACTGAGGGCAGGGCAGCAGTGAGGGTAACACTGCCAACACTGAGGGTAACACTGAGGGCAGGGCAGCACTGTGAGCGTAACACTGAGGGTATTACTGAGGGCAGGGTAGCAGTGAGCGTAACACTGCCAACACTGAGGGTAATACTGAGAGCAGGGCAGCAGTGAGCGCAACACTGAGGGTAATACTGAGGGCAGCAGCTCATTGCAACTGTAAATAATATGAAGGGAATATAAGTAAATCACATTTTAATGCAACAGTTATATTGATGATGACATAGCTATATTACCTATACTTTGCTACTACTAGACCATTACTATACAATGTGTATCAGTCAGGTTGCCATGCTCTGCCTCCTGCAGTGTAAAGTGCCCCATACACGGTGCAATGCTACAGCCAACATATCGGGCGGTCCCCACACACGGAGCGATCCACTGCCCGACTACCCGATATGCCGCCCCCCCACACCGCATAGTGCTGCATGGAATCGTAGATCGCATCACCTGAATGCTCGTGCAGCATGTATGATCTGGAGGAGCGATGTACTATGCCACGGGAGCGCGCACTGGCCGTTATCGCAGCCACACAGGAAACGATATAGCAGCGATATTGTTCCAATCCGTAGAATTGGCTGCTATATCGCATTGTGTATGGGGGACTTAAGTGGAATAAGTACATGGGGACAGACCTCTCCTGCATATTTTATTATGGGGTCTAATTACCATGCCCCTGCTGTATTAACCATGATGTCTCTGCACATTGCAGCGATACCTAGATCCCTATTTACAAAGAATTTTCCGTGGGCAGTGGTATTTATCATATGGCTTTGTGACGATAATTTGCCAAGTTTTGTAGTAATTCAAAAAAAAAAACTGCTTACCTTCTGGTGTCTTCCGATGCTGGGGACATGGATTCTGGTGTATGCTTGTCCCCTGGCACATTTTTTAAAAACCTTCAGTAGGGCTTTACGTCAATCCAAGACTGTGCGTCAGTATAGCGCAATGTGAAGGGAGGAGAGGCCGCACGTACGCACTTAGCTGAGGCACCTGTCTCTACACTTCAATATTTCAACTTTCATCGGTACTGAGTATGAAATGGAAATTGCGTAGAACCACGTATATACAAGATGGCAAGTCGCTGACGGCTAGGTAAAGGATAGCTCCGTCCTGCTGGTCGCTTTCCCCATACATGTGATTGGGGAAACAAACATTGGGAGACCGTAGAGTAATTGTTATGGCCCCTACACACTACACGATATTGATAACGATTTGGCTGATTCCGACTCATCGGAACGACAAATCGTCAGTATCGTGCAGTGTGTATGCACTACATCGTGTAGTGTGCGTTCCCATGGGGTCATCGGCCACATCACCTGATCTTTTGTACATGTAGGAAGATCAGGCGATGCGGCAGGGGCCGGCATGACGGGCACCGGATCGCCCAGTGTCTAAAGACTGCCCGATATATCGGCGCTGGCATCGCGGGTCGCATCTCTGGGTACACAATCATTTAGTGTGTACCCAGCTTTAGATTGCTTGCCGGTACCACACTATGTGAATACCACAGGTCTGTGAAAAGCCTTTGATCAGTATATATTTCTGATTCGTGTCTTGCAGTTCATGTGTTTCAGCTGGATATCAGCGTGAAGCAGGGACGGGACAAGGTGAGAGAGATGTTCCAGAAAAATGCACATGTCACAGACCCGAGAGTCATCGACCTCCTTGTCATTAAGGTAAGAGAGTACATGTCCTGCTCCTAGTTGTGGTTTGACCAAAAGCATACACGAAAATGTGCAGCCTGGCGCAGAGACGGAAATATTACGTATAATCGCCTATATGCAAGGTCGGACGTATCTCCACAAGTGACCACATCACCGTGATGCGCCTTGTTTGCTACAAGTCATCGGTGCGTACTTGCAAATGATACACTTCCAAATAACCTCCATGTGTTTTTCGGGGTCATTTGGGGACATCCGCTCCTGTGAGCGCCTCTATGCTCGGTACATTATGCAGGAAGGTGCACCTGGAACATCTGTTTTATTTGTGGGTATGTGTACAATTCAGGGAGAGGTTGAATGAGCAGGTGGGATATAGGGTTTTGACTCTTTCACAATACGTCTTACTGCTTTAATGCCCACTGCAAAAAAAACGGTCTCCGGATTGTAGACAGACAGTAAACCTGATCACGCTACGCACCTCAATGTGTGACCATGTTTCCGCCAGCCTTGCCGTCTTACAACTGATGTTGGGACAGTATGACGGATATGAGACGCAGTGTAATGGCCGGGAGGGGAAGCAGTGGTCTACCCGCTGTGGCCTGGTGGGAAATTTGAATGCAATAGAGGACATTACACATGTGTTACCTTATGTATTGAACCACCCTGGTATCAATCCACATCCACAAAAAACACCAGAAATCGTCAGATATGAAAAACCGCAGCTTGATAAATAAACCATTAATCCTCATTCTAGAATATGGACATTTCCTTCCTTTGTGTTCTCTGGAAAATGAGGTGAAGGAGACTAATAAAAGTTTGGTCACATAAAGATCATTTTCTAGAGTTGGTGAAATGTTTCTTAACCTTGTAACAAATATGACATCTTATTACCTACAGACTGGTTCCCTCCCCGTCTTATATGGACACAAAGGTCTGAGTTTGAGGCGATTTTAATGTTATTTGGAGCATCGAGCCCGAAACCTGCTACATTGTATTTACCAACAACACACATTCCCGTTCTCATTAACGTGACTAGCGGTGGCCTCAGATTCTCGGGACTAGGTTCTTCACGATTACCAATGTGTGGGTAATATGGATAATAGGCGTTCTTATAAGAGCCACCGGCCTTGATTGTAGCACCATCTGGCAATAGATATTTTTACATTTTGGACTTTTGACAGGGAAATATCTCTAGAAAACACCTCATCATTCTTTCCTTAAGGTGCGTACACACTAGGCGATCAGGAAAGACAGTACGATTATGACATCGTAATCGTACCGTTGTTCCTGATCCCCTGTAGTGTCTGCACTGAACGATCAGTCATCAGTGCAGGCACTGTCCATCATTCCTGAACATGCCAATCTGTCCTTATCGTCAGATTGTGCTGCATGTTCAGGCGATGGACAATGTCAGAAACGACCAGCGGGAGTGCGGATCGCTGGTCGTTTCCGACATAAAAGTGCACGATTACTGAGCGATTGCACGATTACGATGTCGTAATCATGCAGTCGCTCAGTAATATCGCCCAGTGTGTACCCACCAATAGTTATTAATCAGCTTCAAGTACACGCTATAAAATGATACGTAGAAGCTGATTGGTTGCTATGGGCAGCTTCTATGTTTAAAAGTACGATCGTTCATGGGGCGTATCCTGCACAGCGCAGGCTCCGGAATAGAGTGTAGCTGATGCTGATGGGAGGAGTGTCTTTTGCGCCTAATATAGGGCAGGTGTAAGCACGTTGAGATCTGTAGCGAACTTAGTATACAAATAGGCAGGGACGTGCAGTCAGGGGAGGCAGAGCCTCCCCTGTCCTCTTCCCTCCCCTATCATAGTCCTTGTCATGCTCCAGATTTTTGATACAAAAACGCTTAGAATAGAATTATAACAAACATCTTCTTTGTAATAATTTCTTAGTTAAAACTGGCCAAATGTACGGAGCTCCTGCAATTGCAGGGAGAGACGAGAGGTGAGGCAACAAGAGCTCAGCCTCACCTCTCAGACACTGCTTACAGAGCTGGGGGGCGGGAACACTCCACGGCCAGTAATACTGCACAGAGAGAGAGCCCCAAAATGGCATGCCTCGGTGTGGGTCGAGTGGAGGGTGTCTTTTGAGTACTGATGGAAACCTTGGATGTGTCATGTGACCAGGAGTTTGCGCGGTCATACACTGGATCATTTAGTGTGCACGGCCAGCGCCATGTATCATTACATCACGTCGCTGCGTCACTGGGTACACGCATTGTATAATGTATGCCCCAGCTTAAGTCGTGCAGATATCCTTCAGACAGCAGCCATATAAGTGGTGTGACTAAATGCTGCCGCCTAGCAGTGCATCTAATTATTATTATTATTTCCTTTAAGGGGAAGATGGATCTAGAGGAGACCATAAAGGTCTGGAAGCAAAGGACGCACCTTATGCGCTATTTCCATGAAACGGAATACGCTACCCCTACTGACTTCCTCTCTAAATTCTATGCCGGACAAGACCTTTAAGTTTCATTTTGTTCAATTAATGTATAAATATTGTCAATAAAAATGTATGGAGTGAATATAGCACAAGGGTGTCCCATGTCAGTGTTGTGGATGAAGTGGTACAAATTATGTCCAAGAGGGGAGGGGGGGGGGGAATAAAAAAATAGTCCATTATCCCATGAAAGGAAGGAGGGTAAAGTATCCAGACAGTGACCATTGGAAAGCAAAGGGAGCTATTGTGGCCATTTATAGAAAGGTTCTGAATTATACAGTA
The DNA here is from genome assembly GCA_031769625.1 of Taudactylus pleione. Lineage (NCBI taxonomy): Eukaryota > Metazoa > Chordata > Amphibia > Anura > Myobatrachidae > Taudactylus > Taudactylus pleione. The sequence continues at coordinate 1,512,466 of JAUIMM010000883.1, forward strand.
TATATGGGAAGGTGGGGTAGATGTACTAAGCCGTGGAGAGCAATAAAGTACCAAGCAATCAACTCCTTACTGCCATGTTACAGGCGGTGTTTGAAAAAAATTACAGGAGCTGTTTGTTTGGTACTTTATCAAAATTTTATATCTTTCCAATGTTTAGTATATCTCCTCCTTTATCACTCTTCAAGGCTTAGTACATCTACCCCAGTATATGTAAGGGGATGTGGTCAGAATGCAGACACCGGAATCCGGACACTTGTCAGAATACCGGCGCCGCTATCCTGAAGGTAAGTACTGCGGTTAGAGGGAGGGTTAGGCTACGGGGAGGGAGGGTTAGGTTTAGGCACTGGGGGAAGGTTAGATTTAGGCACTGGGGAGGGATAGGGTTAAACTTGCTTACCTGGGGGCGTCTGCATTCTAACCTGGTCAGGATTTTGGCCCCCAGCATCCTGTACCCAACCCATATGTAAGCCAAAGGTCACGGTTATCCTGGTAACAATATAGGATAATTGCTGGACATGATTTGTGTCATGGTCCTCCCCAATGTACACTACTGTCTAATAGGTTTGTGCTCTATAAATAAATGAAAATTATAACTCGGGAAGATCTTATTTTGAAGGATGTGTTTATAATAGGACTCAGGGCAGGGCGAGGGCACCCAGTGCGGTCTGTCACGTACGCGGCTTCCTCCTGTGTCACCTTCGGGTCTTCTGCTAATGCCAGGGGCGATTTATACACTGCTGAGGCGCCCACTTGCAGCGTCCGGAGACTGTGCATTCCTGTGACTGTGCGTCTGCACCATCCGTCCTTGCAGCTTCCCCGCCTGAGGACGGCCTCCTGTGTGTGAGTGCCCGGGCTCTGCCACCTCCATGTTACCTCCCAGGAATGCCACGAAAACTCACAGACCCGGCGTCTGATTCTGTGCTGCATCTCTGAGCGCAGACCATCGGTACGCATGCGCTGTGCAACTCGAACACGTGCAGACTTACATCGACCAACTGATCAGGCCCAGGAAGCGCAGACCCCACGCTTTATGGAGCAGCCGACTGACCCATCTAGTATAGATAACGTCAGGTTGAGCATGTTTGCAGATGATTGATGAGCCTGTACTGAACGACTGCTCATTCAGTGCAGGCTCATCACAGACTGACAAACAACTGAACGATTACAATGTCGTTTTCATGTCCGCTAGTGGATGTAATCAGACCAGGAATGTGTTTAATACACGAACAATGAAACCTATATTCTGCTGTATATTTATAGTAAGAGGACTAATTTGCTGGCTTGTGAACTCCCTCCACTAACGTTGACTGGGCCTAATTCAGAGAGATTTACGTAAAAATTTAATATTTACATAAATCTCCAATGTTTGCAGATCTGCGCAGTGCAATGTGCAGAGCTTTTTCTGTGACGTCGGTCGTAGTGCCCCAAAGCTGCAGCGTGATTGACATGCCCCAAAAGATGCTCTGACATGGGGGTTCAGTATGGGTACCCCCGATTAGCCCTGCTGAAGGTATTTGGGTTCTTTGAATGGTCTCAATAGGTGCTATTTAGCGTCTTTGGGACAGGGGTGAAGAATAGCATTTAGCCACTTTTTGGGGGTAAATAAGTATTCCCATCAAATCTGGGGTACATGAAAATGGGTACAAGCATATTTTAAAGTTGCTAAAGTAAAGCATTAAATAGCGCCAAAAACGCACCTTCAGCAAACACCTGCAATCCAAAAAACACCTCCCCCATACTTGCAGACCCCCCCCAAAGGCTATTTTGCTAGTTTTTGAATTTGTACCCCCACTTTGATATTGATTTTTTTTTTTCGCCACTTTTTCAAAGTGCTTTTTTGGGGTGTCTTGTGGGGGGTTTTGCATTTTTTTTTAATGCAATTAGCATCAAGGGGGGTGTCCAAAGGGTTTAGGGGGGTTGCCGCAAGTTTGTACCCCAAATACTTATAATAATTGAATATGGGGATAAGTTGAAACTGGCGAAAATGACGTCATCGGCGAAAAAGTATTGCGCAAACGGACTTTTCGCTTCTAATTGAATTCAGCCCTAAGTCAAAGACAGCCTAATAATAGTACAGTGCTAGCACACTTACACTACTTACATTGCTATATTCAGTCTAGTTACTCTGGTCCTAAGTCAGAGACAGCCTAATAATAGTACAGTGCTAGCACACTTACACTACCTACATTCCTACATTCAGTCTAGTTACTCTGGTCCTAAGTCAAAGACAGCCTAATAATAGTACAGTGCTAGCACACTTACACTACTTACATTGCTATATTCAGTCTAGTTACTCTGGTCCTAAGTCAGAGACAGCCTAATAATAGTACAGTGCTAGCACACTTACCTACATTGCTACATTCAGTCTAGTTACTCTGGTCCTAAGTCAGAGACAGCCTAATAATAGTACAGTGCTAGCACACTTACACTACTTACATTGCTATATTCAGTCTAGTTACTCTGGTCCTAAGTCAGAGACAGCCTAATAATAGTACAGTGCTAGCACACTTACACTACCTACATTGCTACATTCAGTCTATAGTTACTCTGGTCCTAAGTCAGAGACAGCCTAATAATAGTACAGTGCTAGCACACTTACACTACTTACATTGCTACATTCAGTCTAGTTACTCTAGTCCTAAGTCAGAGACAGCCTAATAATAGTACAGTGCTAGCACACTTACACTACTTACATTGCTATATTCAGTCTAGTTACTCTGGTCCTAAGTCAAAGACAGCCTAATAATAGTACAGTGCTAGCACACTTACACTACTTACATTGCTATATTCAGTCTAGTTACTCTAGTCCTAAGTCAGAGACAGCCTAATAATAGTACAGTGCTAGCACACTTACACTACTTACATTGCTATATTCAGTCTAGTTACTCTGGTCCTAAGTCAGAGACAGCCTAATAATAGTACAGTGCTAGCACACTTACACTACTTACATTGCTACATTCAGTCTAGTTACTCTGGTCCTAAGTCAGAGACAGCCTAATAATAGTACAGTGCTAGCACACTTACACTACCTACATTGCTACATTCAGTCTAGTTACTCTGGTCCTAAGTCAGAGACAGCCTAATAATAGTACAGTGCTAGCACACTTACACTACTTACATTGCTATATTCAGTCTAGTTACTCTGGTCCTAAGTCAGAGACAGCCTAATAATAGTACAGTGCTAGCACACTTACACTACTTACATTCCTACATTCAGTCTAGTTACTCTGGTCCTAAGTCAGACACAGCCTAATAATAGTACAGTGCTAGCACACTTACACTACCTACATTGCTACATTCAGTCTAGTTACTCTGGTCCTAAGTCAGACACAGCCTAATAATAGTACAGTGCTAGCACACTTACACTACCTACATTGCTACATTCAGTCTAGTTACTCTAGTCCTAAGTCAGAGACAGCCTAATAATAGTACAGTGCTAGCACACTTACACTACTTACATTGCTACATTCAGTCTATAGTTACTCTGGTCCTAAGTCAGAGACAGCCTAATAATAGTACAGTGCTAGCACACTTACACTACTTACATTGCTACATTCAGTCTAGTTACTCTAGTCCTAAGTCAGAGACAGCCTAATAATAGTACAGTGCTAGCACACTTACACTACTTACATTGCTATATTCAGTCTAGTTACTCTGGTCCTAAGTCAGAGACAGCCTAATAATAGTACAGTGCTAGCACACTTACACTACCTACATTGCTACATTCAGTCTATAGTTACTCTGGTCCTAAGTCAGAGACAGCCTAATAATAGTACAGTGCTAGCACACTTACACTACTTACATTGCTACATTCAGTCTAGTTACTCTAGTCCTAAGTCAGAGACAGCCTAATAATAGTACAGTGCTAGCACACTTACACTACTTACATTGCTATATTCAGTCTAGTTACTCTGGTCCTAAGTCAGAGACAGCCTAATAATAGTACAGTGCTAGCACACTTACACTACTTACATTGCTACATTCAGTCTAGTTACTCTGGTCCTAAGTCAGAGACAGCCTAATAATAGTACAGTGCTAGCACACTTACCTACATTGCTACATTCAGTCTAGTTACTCTGGTCCTAAGTCAGAGACAGCCTAATAATAGTACAGTGCTAGCACACTTACACTACCTACATTCAGTCTAGTTACTCTGGTCCTAAGTCAAAGACAGCCTAATAATAGTACAGTGCTAGCACACTTACACTACCTACATTGCTACATTCAGTCTAGTTACTCTGGTCCTAAGTCAAAGACAGCCTAATAATAGTACAGTGCTAGCACACTTACACTACCTACATTGCTACATTCAGTCTAGTTACTCTGGTCCTAAGTCAGAGACAGCCTAATAATAGTACAGTGCTAGCACACTTACCTACCTACATTGCTACATTCAGTCTAGTTACTCTGGTCCTAAGTCAGAGACAGCCTAATAATAGTACAGTGCTAGCACACTTACACTACCTACATTGCTACATTCAGTCTAGTTACTCTGGTCCTAAGTCAGAGACAGCCTAATAATAGTACAGTGCTAGCACACTTACACTACTTACATTGCTACATTCAGTCTAGTTACTCTGGTCCTAAGTCAGAGACAGCCTAATAATAGTACAGTGTTAGCACACTTACACTACTTACATTGCTACATTCAGTCTAGTTACTCTAGTCCTAAGTCAGAGACAGCCTAATAATAGTACAGTGCTAGCACACTTACCTACATTGCTACATTCAGTCTAGTTACTCTGGTCCTAAGTCAGAGACAGCCTAATAATAGTACAGTGCTAGCACACTTACACTACCTACATTGCTACATTCAGTCTAGTTACTCTGGTCCTAAGTCAGAGACAGCCTAATAGTAGTACAGTGCTAGCACACTTACATTACTTACATTACTACATTCAGTCTAGTTACTCTGGTCCTAAGTCAGAGACAGCCTAATAATAGTACAGTGCTAGCACACTTACACTACCTACATTGCTACATTCAGTCTAGTTACTCTAGTCCTAAGTCAGAGACAGCCTAATAATAGTACAGTGCTAGCACACTTACACTACTTACATTGCTACATTCAGTCTAGTTACTCTGGTCCTAAGTCAGAGACAGCCTAATAATAGTACAGTGCTAGCACACTTACCTACATTGCTACATTCAGTCTAGTTACTCTAGTCCTAAGTCAGAGACAGCCTAATAATAGTACAGTGCTAGCACACTTACACTACCTACATTGCTACATTCAGTCTAGTTACTCTGGTCCTAAGTCAGAGACAGCCTAATAATAGTACAGTGCTAGCACACTTACACTACTTACATTCCTACATTCAGTCTAGTTACTCTGGTCCTAAGTCAGAGACAGCCTAATAATAGTACAGTGCTAGCACACTTACACTACTTACATTGCTACATTCAGTCTAGTTACTCTGGTCCTAAGTCAGAGACAGCCTAATAATAGTACAGTGCTAGCACACTTACCTACATTGCTACATTCAGTCTAGTTACTCTGGTCCTAAGTCAGAGACAGCCTAATAATAGTACAGTGCTAGCACACTTACACTACCTACATTCCTACATTCAGTCTAGTTACTCTGGTCCTAAGTCAGAGACAGCCTAATAATAGTACAGTGCTAGCACACTTACATTACTTACATTACTACATTCAGTCTAGTTACTCTGGTCCTAAGTCAGAGACAGCCTAATAATAGTACAGTGCTAGCACACTTACACTACTTACATTCCTACATTCAGTCTAGTTACTCTGGTCCTAAGTCAGAGACAGCCTAATAATAGTACAGTGCTAGCTCACTTACATTACTTACATTACTACATTCAGTCTAGTTACTCTGGTCCTAAGTCAGAGACAGCCTAATAATAGTACAGTGCTAGCACACTTACACTACCTACATTGCTACATTCAGTCTAGTTACTCTGGTCCTAAGTCAGACACAGCCTAATAATAGTACAGTGCTAGCACACTTACACTACCTACATTGCTACATTCAGTCTAGTTACTCTGGTCCTAAGTCAGACACAGCCTAATAATAGTACAGTGCTAGCACACTTACACTACCTACATTGCTACATTCAGTCTAGTTACTCTGGTCCTAAGTCAGACACAGCCTAATAATAGTACAGTGCTAGCACACTTACCTACATTGCTACATTCAGTCTAGTTACTCTGGTCCTAAGTCAGAGACAGCCTAATAATAGTACAGTGCTAGCACACTTACACTACTTACATTGCTACATTCAGTCTAGTTACTCTAGTCCTAAGTCAGAGACAGCCTAATAATAGTACAGTGCTAGCACACTTACCTACATTGCTACATTCAGTCTAGTTACTCTGGTCCTAAGTCAGAGACAGCCTAATAATAGTACAGTGCTAGCACACTTACACTACTTACATTCCTACATTCAGTCTAGTTACTCTGGTCCTAAGTCAGAGACAGCCTAATAATAGTACAGTGCTAGCACACTTACACTACTTACATTGCTACATTCAGTCTAGTTACTCTAGTCCTAAGTCAGAGACAGCCTAATAATAGTACAGTGCTAGCACACTTACACTACCTACATTGCTACATTCAGTCTAGTTACTCTAGTCCTAAGTCAGAGACAGCCTAATAATAGTACAGTGCTAGCACACTTACCTACATTGCTACATTCAGTCTAGTTACTCTGGTCCTAAGTCAGAGACAGCCTAATAATAGTACAGTGCTAGCACACTTACACTACCTACATTGCTACATTCAGTCTAGTTACTCTGGTCCTAAGTCAGAGACAGCCTAATAATAGTACAGTGCTAGCACACTTACACTACCTACATTGCTACATTCAGTCTAGTTACTCTGGTCCTAAGTCAGAGACAGCCTAATAATAGTACAGTGCTAGCACACTTACCTACATTGCTACATTCAGTCTAGTTACTCTAGTCCTAAGTCAGACACAGCCTAATAATAGTACAGTGCTAGCACACTTACACTACCTACATTGCTACATTCAGTCTAGTTACTCTGGTCCTAAGTCAGAGACAGCCTAATAATAGTACAGTGCTAGCACACTTACCTACATTGCTACATTCAGTCTAGTTACTCTAGTCCTAAGTCAGAGACAGCCTAATAATAGTACAGTGCTAGCACACTTACACTACTTACATTGCTATATTCAGTCTAGTTACTCTGGTCCTAAGTCAGAGACAGCCTAATAATAGTACAGTGCTAGCACACTTACCTACATTGCTACATTCAGTCTAGTTACTCTGGTCCTAAGTCAGAGACAGCCTAATAATAGTACAGTGCTAGCACACTTACACTACCTACATTGCTACATTCAGTCTAGTTACTCTGGTCCTAAGTCAGAGACAGCCTAATAATAGTACAGTGCTAGCACACTTACCTACATTGCTACATTCAGTCTAGTTACTCTGGTCCTAAGTCAGAGACAGCCTAATAATAGTACAGTGCTAGCACACTTACACTACCTACATTCCTACGTTCAGTCTAGTTACTCTGGTCCTAAGTCAGAGACAGCCTAATAATAGTACAGTGCTAGCACACTTGCACTACTTACATTGCTATATTCAGTCTAGTTACTCTGGTCCTAAGTCAGAGACAGCCTAATAATTGTACAGTGCTAGCACACTTACACTACCTACATTCAGTCTAGTTACTCTGGTCCTAAGTCAAAGACAGCCTAATAATAGTACAGTGCTAGCACACTTACACTACCTACATTGCTACATTCAGTCTAGTTACTCTGGTCCTAAGTCAGAGACAGCCTAATAATAGTACAGTGCTAGCACACTTACACTACCTACATTGCTACATTCAGTCTAGTTACTCTGGTCCTAAGTCAAAGACAGCCTAATAATAGTACAGTGCTAGCACACTTACACTACCTACATTGCTACATTCAGTCTAGTTACTCTGGTCCTAAGTCAGAGACAGCCTAATAATAGTACAGTGCTAGCACACTTACCTACATTGCTACATTCAGTCTAGTTACTCTGGTCCTAAGTCAGAGACAGCCTAATAATAGTACAGTGCTAGCACACTTACACTACCTACATTGCTACATTCAGTCTAGTTACTCTGGTCCTAAGTCAGACACAGCCTAATAATAGTACAGTGCTAGCACACTTACACTACCTACATTGCTACATTCAGTCTAGTTACTCTGGTCCTAAGTCAGAGACAGCCTAATAATAGTACAGTGCTAGCACACTTACCTACATTGCTACATTCAGTCTAGTTACTCTAGTCCTAAGTCAGAGACAGCCTAATAATAGTACAGTGCTAGCACACTTACCTACATTGCTACATTCAGTCTAGTTACTCTGGTCCTAAGTCAGAGACAGCCTAATAATAGTACAGTGTTAGCACACTTACACTACCTACATTGCTACATTCAGTCTAGTTACTCTAGTCCTAAGTCAGAGACAGCCTAATAATAGTACAGTGCTAGCACACTTACACTACTTACATTGCTACATTCAGTCTAGTTACTCTAGTCCTAAGTCAGAGACAGCCTAATAATAGTACAGTGCTAGCACACTTACACTACCTACATTGCTACATTCAGTCTAGTTACTCTGGTCCTAAGTCAGAGACAGCCTAATAATAGTACAGTGCTAGCACACTTACACTACCTACATTGCTACATTCAGTCTAGTTACTCTGGTCCTAAGTCAGAGACAGCCTAATAATAGTACAGTGCTAGCACACTTACACTACCTACATTGCTACATTCAGTCTAGTTACTCTGGTCCTAAGTCAGAGACAGCCTAATAATAGTACAGTGCTAGCACACTTACACTACTTACATTGCTACATTCAGTCTAGTTACTCTGGTCCTAAGTCAGACACAGCCTAATAATAGTACAGTGCTAGCACACTTACCTACATTGCTACATTCAGTCTAGTTACTCTAGTCCTAAGTCAGAGACAGCCTAATAATAGTACAGTGCTAGCACACTTACACTACTTACATTGCTACATTCAGTCTAGTTACTCTGGTCCTAAGTCAGAGACAGCCTAATAATAGTACAGTGCTAGCACACTTACCTACATTGCTACATTCAGTCTAGTTACTCTGGTCCTAAGTCAGAGACAGCCTAATAATAGTACAGTGCTAGCACACTTACACTACTTACATTGCTACATTCAGTCTAGTTACTCTGGTCCTAAGTCAGAGACAGCCTAATAATAGTACAGTGCTAGCACACTTACCTACATTGCTACATTCAGTCTAGTTACTCTGGTCCTAAGTCAGAGACAGCCTAATAATAGTACAGTGCTAGCACACTTACACTACTTACATTGCTACATTCAGTCTAGTTACTCTGGTCCTAAGTCAGAGACAGCCTAATAATAGTACAGTGCTAGCACACTTACACTACTTACATTCCTACGTTCAGTCTAGTTACTCTGGTCCTAAGTCAGAGACAGCCTAATAATAGTACAGTGCTAGCACACTTACACTACTTACATTCCTACGTTCAGTCTAGTTACTCTGGTCCTAAGTCAGAGACAGCCTAATAATAGTACAGTGCTAGCACACTTACCTACATTGCTACATTCAGTCTAGTTACTCTAGTCCTAAGTCAGAGACAGCCTAATAATAGTACAGTGCTAGCACACTTACACTACCTACATTGCTACATTCAGTCTAGTTACTCTGGTCCTAAGTCAGAGACAGCCTAATAATAGTACAGTGCTAGCACACTTACACTACTTACATTCCTACATTCAGTCTAGTTACTCTGGTCCTAAGTCAGACACAGCCTAATAATAGTACAGTGCTAGCACACTTACCTACATTGCTACATTCAGTCTAGTTACTCTAGTCCTAAGTCAGAGACAGCCTAATAATAGTACAGTGCTAGCACACTTACACTACTTACATTGCTACATTCAGTCTAGTTACTCTGGTCCTAAGTCAGAGACAGCCTAATAATAGTACAGTGCTAGCACACTTACACTACCTACATTGCTACATTCAGTCTAGTTACTCTGGTCCTAAGTCAGAGACAGCCTAATAATAGTACAGTGCTAGCACACTTACATTACTTACATTACTACATTCAGTCTAGTTACTCTGGTCCTAAGTCAGAGACAGCCTAATAATAGTACAGTGCTAGCACACTTACACTACTTACATTCCTACATTCAGTCTAGTTACTCTGGTCCTAAGTCAGAGACAGCCTAATAATAGTACAGTGCTAGCACACTTACCTACATTGCTACATTCAGTCTAGTTACTCTAATCCTAAGTCAGAGACAGCCTAATAATAGTACAGTGCTAGCACACTTACACTACCTACATTCCTACATTCAGTCTAGTTACTCTGGTCCTAAGTCAGAGACAGCCTAATAATAGTACAGTGCTAGCACACTTACATTACTTACATTACTACATTCAGTCTAGTTACTCTGGTCCTAAGTCAGAGACAGCCTAATAATAGTACAGTGCTAGCACACTTACACTACTTACATTGCTACATTCAGTCTAGTTACTCTGGTCCTAAGTCAGAGACAGCCTAATAATAGTACAGTGCTAGCACACTTACACTACTTACATTCCTACATTCAGTCTAGTTACTCTGGTCCTAAGTCAGAGACAGCCTAATAATAGTACAGTGCTAGCACACTTACACTACTTACATTCCTACATTCAGTCTAGTTACTCTGGTCCTAAGTCAGAGACAGCCTAATAATAGTACAGTGCTAGCACACTTACACTACTTACAGTGCTACATTCAGTCTATAGTTACTCTGGTCCTAAGTCAGAGACAGCCTAATAATAGTACAGTGCTAGCACACTTACCTACATTGCTACATTCAGTCTATAGTTACTCTGGTCCTAAGTCAGAGACAGCCTAATAATAGTACAGTGCTAGCACACTTACACTACCTACATTCCTACGTTCAGTCTAGTTACTCTGGTCCTAAGTCAGAGACAGCCTAATAATAGTACAGTGCTAGCACACTTACACTACCTACATTCCTACATTCAGTCTAGTTACTCTGGTCCTAAGTCAGAGACAGCCTAATAATTGTACAGTGCTAGCACACTTACCTACATTACTACATTCAATCTAGTTACTCTGGTCCTAAGTCAGAGACAGCCTAATAATAGTACAGTGCTAGCACACTTACACTACTTACATTGCTATATTCAGTCTAGTTACTCTGGTCCTAAGTCAGAGACAGCCTAATAATAGTACAGTGCTAGCACACTTGCACTACTTACATTGCTATATTCAGTCTAGTTACTCTGGTCCTAAGTCAGAGACAGCCTAATAATAGTACAGTGCTAGCACACTTACACTACTTACATTGCTATATTCAGTCTAGTTACTCTGGTCCTAAGTCAGAGACAGCCTAATAATAGTACAGTGCTAGCACACTTACACTACCTACATTGCTACATTCAGTCTAGTTACTCTGGTCCTAAGTCAGAGACAGCCTAATAATAGTACAGTGCTAGCACACTTACACTACCTACATTGCTACATTCAGTCTAGTTACTCTGGTCCTAAGTCAGAGACAGCCTAATAATAGTACAGTGCTAGCACACTTACCTACATTGCTACATTCAGTCTAGTTACTCTGGTCCTAAGTCAGAGACAGCCTAATAATAGTACAGTGTTAGCACACTTACACTACTTACATTGCTACATTCAGTCTAGTTACTCTAGTCCTAAGTCAGAGACAGCCAAATAATAGTACAGTGCTAGCACACTTACCTACATTGCTACATTCAGTCTAGTTACTCTGGTCCTAAGTCAGAGACAGCCTAATAATAGTACAGTGCTAGCACACTTACACTACCTACATTGCTATATTCAGTCTAGTTACTCTGGTCCTAAGTCAGAGACAGCCTAATAATAGTACAGTGCTAGCACACTTACACTACCTACATTGCTACATTCAGTCTAGTTACTCTGGTCCTAAGTCAGAGACAGCCTAATAATAGTACAGTGCTAGCACACTTATACTACTTACATTGCTACATTCAGTCTAGTTACTCTGGTCCTAAGTCAGAGACAGCCTAATAATAGTACAGTGCTAGCACACTTACACTACCTACATTGCTACATTCAGTCTAGTTACTCTGGTCCTAAGTCAGAGACAGCCCAATAATAGTACAGTGCTAGCACACTTACACTACCTACATTGCTACATTCAGTCTAGTTACTCTGGTCCTAAGTCAGAGACAGCCTAATAATAGTACAGTGCTAGCACACTTACCTACATTGCTACATTCAGTCTAGTTACTCTGGTCCTAAGTCAGAGACAGCCTAATAATAGTACAGTGCTAGCACACTTACACTACTTACATTGCTACATTCAGTCTAGTTACTCTAGTCCTAAGTCAGAGACAGCCTAATAATAGTACAGTGCTAGCACACTTACCTACATTGCTACATTCAGTCTAGTTACTCTGGTCCTAAGTCAGAGACAGCCTAATAATAGTACAGTGCTAGCACACTTACACTACCTACATTGCTACATTCAGTCTAGTTACTCTAGTCCTAAGTCAGAGACAGCCTAATAATAGTACAGTGCTAGCACACTTACACTACTTACATTCCTACATTCAGTCTAGTTACTCTGGTCCTAAGTCAGAGACAGCCTAATAATAGTACAGTGCTAGCACACTTACACTACTTACATTCCTACATTCAGTCTAGTTACTCTGGTCCTAAGTCAGAGACAGCCTAATAATAGTACAGTGCTAGCACACTTACCTACATTGCTACATTCAGTCTAGTTACTCTAGTCCTAAGTCAGAGACAGCCTAATAATAGTACAGTGCTAGCACACTTACCTACATTGCTACATTCAGTCTAGTTACTCTAGTCCTAAGTCAGAGACAGCCTAATAATAGTACAGTGCTAGCACACTTACACTACCTACATTACAACATTCAGTCTAGTTACTCTGGTCCTAAGTCAGAGACAGCCTAATAATAGTACAGTGCTAGCACACTTACACTACTTACATTCCTACATTCAGTCTAGTTACTCTGGTCCTAAGTCAGACACAGCCTAATAATAGTACAGTGCTAGCACACTTACCTACATTGCTACATTCAGTCTAGTTACTCTAGTCCTAAGTCAGAGACAGCCTAATAATAGTACAGTGCTAGCACACTTACATTACTTACATTACTACATTCAGTCTAGTTACTCTCGTCCTAAGTCAGAGACAGCCTAATAATTGTACAGTGCTAGCACACTTACACTACCTACATTGCTACATTCAGTCTAGTTACTCTGGTCCTAAGTCAGAGACAGCCTAATAATAGTACAGTGCTAGCACACTTGCACTACTTACATTGCTATATTCAGTCTAGTTACTCTGGTCCTAAGTCAGAGACAGCCTAATAATTGTACAGTGCTAGCACACTTACACTACCTACATTCCTACATTCAGTCTAGTTACTCTGGTCCTAAGTCAGAGACAGCCTAATAATAGTACAGTGCTAGCACACTTACACTACCTACATTCAGTCTAGTTACTCTGGTCCTAAGTCAAAGACAGCCTAATAATAGTACAGTGCTAGCACACTTACACTACCTACATTGCTACATTCAGTCTAGTTACTCTGGTCCTAAGTCAGAGACAGCCTAATAATAGTACAGTGTTAGCACACTTACACTACCTACATTGCTACATTCAGTCTAGTTACTCTGGTCCTAAGTCAAAGACAGCCTAATAATAGTACAGTGCTAGCACACTTACACTACCTACATTGCTACATTCAGTCTAGTTACTCTGGTCCTAAGTCAGAGACAGCCTAATAATAGTACAGTGCTAGCACACTTACCTACATTGCTACATTCAGTCTAGTTACTCTGGTCCTAAGTCAGAGACAGCCTAATAATAGTACAGTGCTAGCACACTTACACTACCTACATTGCTACATTCAGTCTAGTTACTCTGGTCCTAAGTCAGACACAGCCTAATAATAGTACAGTGCTAGCACACTTACACTACTTACATTCCTACATTCAGTCTAGTTACTCTGGTCCTAAGTCAGAGACAGCCTAATAATAGTACAGTGCTAGCACACTTACCTACATTGCTACATTCAGTCTAGTTACTCTAGTCCTAAGTCAGAGACAGCCTAATAATAGTACAGTGCTAGCACACTTACCTACATTGCTACATTCAGTCTAGTTACTCTGGTCCTAAGTCAGAGACAGCCTAATAATAGTACAGTGTTAGCACACTTACACTACTTACATTCCTACATTCAGTCTAGTTACTCTGGTCCTAAGTCAGAGACAGCCTAATAATAGTACAGTGCTAGCACACTTACACTACTTACATTGCTACATTCAGTCTATTTACTCTAGTCCTAAGTCAGAGACAGCCTAATAATAGTACAGTGCTAGCACACTTACACTACCTACATTGCTACATTCAGTCTAGTTACTCTGGTCCTAAGTCAGAGACAGCCTAATAATAGTACAGTGCTAGCACACTTACACTACCTACATTGCTACATTCAGTCTAGTTACTCTGGTCCTAAGTCAGAGACAGCCTAATAATAGTACAGTGCTAGCACACTTACACTACCTACATTGCTACATTCAGTCTAGTTACTCTAGTCCTAAGTCAGAGACAGCCTAATAATAGTACAGTGCTAGCACACTTACCTACATTGCTACATTCAGTCTAGTTACTCTAGTCCTAAGTCAGAGACAGCCTAATAATAGTACAGTGCTAGCACACTTACCTACATTGCTACATTCAGTCTAGTTACTCTAGTCCTAAGTCAGAGACAGCCTAATAATAGTACAGTGCTAGCACACTTACACTACCTACATTGCTACATTCAGTCTAGTTACTCTGGTCCTAAGTCAGAGACAGCCTAATAATAGTACAGTGCTAGCACACTTACACTACTTACATTGCTACATTCAGTCTAGTTACTCTGGTCCTAAGTCAGACACAGCCTAATAATAGTACAGTGCTAGCACACTTACCTACATTGCTACATTCAGTCTAGTTACTCTAGTCCTAAGTCAGAGACAGCCTAATAATAGTACAGTGCTAGCACACTTACACTACTTACATTGCTACATTCAGTCTAGTTACTCTGGTCCTAAGTCAGAGACAGCCTAATAATAGTACAGTGCTAGCACACTTACACTACTTACATTGCTACATTCAGTCTAGTTACTCTGGTCCTAAGTCAGACACAGCCTAATAATAGTACAGTGCTAGCACACTTACCTACATTGCTACATTCAGTCTAGTTACTCTAGTCCTAAGTCAGAGACAGCCTAATAATAGTACAGTGCTAGCACACTTACACTACTTACATTCCTACATTCAGTCTAGTTACTCTGGTCCTAAGTCAGAGACAGCCTAATAATAGTACAGTGCTAGCACACTTACCTACATTCCTACATTCAGTCTAGTTACTCTGGTCCTAAGTCAGAGACAGCCTAATAATAGTACAGTGCTAGCACACTTACACTACCTACATTCCTACATTCAGTCTAGTTACTCTGGTCCTAAGTCAGAGACAGCCTAATAATAGTACAGTGCTAGCACACTTACATTACTACATTCAGTCTAGTTACTCTGGTCCTAAGTCAGAGACAGCCTAATAATAGTACAGTGCTAGCACACTTACACTACTTACATTCCTACATTCAGTCTAGTTACTCTGGTCCTAAGTCAGAGACAGCCTAATAATAGTACAGTGCTAGCACACTTACGTACATTGCTACATTCAGTCTAATTACTCTAGTCCTAAGTCAGAGACAGCCTAATAATAGTACAGTGCTAGCACACTTACACTACCTACATTGCTACATTCAGTCTAGTTACTCTGGTCCTAAGTCAGACACAGCCTAATAATAGTACAGTGCTAGCACACTTACACTACCTACATTGCTACATTCAGTCTAGTTACTCTGGTCCTAAGTCAGAGACAGCCTAATAATAGTACAGTGCTAGCACACTTACCTACATTGCTACATTCAGTCTAGTTACTCTAGTCCTAAGTGAGAGACAGCCTAATAATAGTACAGTGCTAGCACACTTACCTACATTGCTACATTCAGTCTAGTTACTCTGGTCCTAAGTCAGAGACAGCCTAATAATAGTACAGTGTTAGCACACTTACACTACTTACATTGCTACATTCAGTCTAGTTACTCTGGTCCTAAGTCAGAGACAGCCTAATAATAGTACAGTGCTAGCACACTTACACTACTTACATTCCTACATTCAGTCTAGTTACTCTGGTCCTAAGTCAGAGACAGCCTAATAATAGTACAGTGCTAGCACACTTACGTACATTGCTACATTCAGTCTAGTTACTCTGGTCCTAAGTCAGAGACAGCCTAATAATAGTACAGTGCTAGCACACTTACACTACTTACATTCCTACATTCAGTCTAGTTACTCTGGTCCTAAGTCAGACACAGCCTAATAATAGTACAGTGCTAGCACACTTACCTACATTGCTACATTCAGTCTAGTTACTCTAGTCCTAAGTCAGAGACAGCCTAATAATAGTACAGTGCTAGCACACTTACACTACTTACATTGCTACATTCAGTCTAGTTACTCTGGTCCTAAGTCAGAGACAGCCTAATAATAGTACAGTGCTAGCACACTTACCTACATTGCTACATTCAGTCTAGTTACTCTGGTCCTAAGTCAGAGACAGCCTAATAATAGTACAGTGCTAGCACACTTACACTACCTACATTGCTACATTCAGTCTAGTTACTCTGGTCCTAAGTCAGAGACAGCCTAATAATAGTACAGTGCTAGCACACTTACACTACCTACATTGCTACATTCAGTCTAGTTACTCTGGTCCTAAGTCAGAGACAGCCTAATAATAGTACAGTGCTAGCACACTTACACTACCTACATTGCTACATTCAGTCTAGTTACTCTAGTCCTAAGTCAGAGACAGCCTAATAATAGTACAGTGCTAGCACACTTACCTACATTGCTACATTCAGTCTAGTTACTCTAGTCCTAAGTCAGAGACAGCCTAATAATAGTACAGTGCTAGCACACTTACACTACCTACATTGCTACATTCAGTCTAGTTACTCTGGTCCTAAGTCAGAGACAGCCTAATAATAGTACAGTGCTAGCACACTTACACTACTTACATTCCTACATTCAGTCTAGTTACTCTGGTCCTAAGTCAGACACAGCCTAATAATAGTACAGTGCTAGCACACTTACCTACATTGCTACATTCAGTCTAGTTACTCTAGTCCTAAGTCAGAGACAGCCTAATAATAGTACAGTGCTAGCACACTTACACTACTTACATTGCTACATTCAGTCTAGTTACTCTGGTCCTAAGTCAGAGACAGCCTAATAATAGTACAGTGCTAGCACACTTACACTACCTACATTGCTACATTCAGTCTAGTTACTCTGGTCCTAAGTCAGAGACAGCCTAATAATAGTACAGTGCTAGCACACTTACATTACTTACATTACTACATTCAGTCTAGTTACTCTGGTCCTAAGTCAGAGACAGCCTAATAATAGTACAGTGCTAGCACACTTACACTACTTACATTCCTACATTCAGTCTAGTTACTCTGGTCCTAAGTCAGAGACAGCCTAATAATAGTACAGTGCTAGCACACTTACCTACATTGCTACATTCAGTCTAGTTACTCTAGTCCTAAGTCAGAGACAGCCTAATAATAGTACAGTGCTAGCACACTTACACTACCTACATTCCTACATTCAGTCTAGTTACTCTGGTCCTAAGTCAGAGACAGCCTAATAATAGTACAGTGCTAGCACACTTACATTACTTACATTACTACATTCAGTCTAGTTACTCTGGTCCTAAGTCAGAGACAGCCTAATAATAGTACAGTGCTAGCACACTTACACTACTTACATTGCTACATTCAGTCTAGTTACTCTGGTCCTAAGTCAGAGACAGCCTAATAATAGTACAGTGCTAGCACACTTACACTACCTACATTGCTACATTCAGTCTAGTTACTCTGGTCCTAAGTCAGAGACAGCCTAATAATAGTACAGTGCTAGCACACTTACACTACCTACATTGCTACATTCAGTCTAGTTACTCTGGTCCTAAGTCAGAGACAGCCTAATAATAGTACAGTGCTAGCACACTTACACTACTTACATTGCTACATTCAGTCTAGTTACTCTGGTCCTAAGTCAGAGACAGCCTAATAATAGTACAGTGCTAGCACACTTACACTACCTACATTGCTACATTCAGTCTAGTTACTCTGGTCCTAAGTCAGAGACAGCCTAATAATAGTACAGTGCTAGCACACTTACACTACTTACATTGCTACATTCAGTCTATAGTTACTCTGGTCCTAAGTCAGAGACAGCCTAATAATAGTACAGTGCTAGCACACTTACACTACCTACATTGCTACATTCAGTCTATAGTTACTCTGGTCCTAAGTCAGAGACAGCCTAATAATAGTACAGTGCTAGCACACTTACACTACCTACATTCCTACGTTCAGTCTAGTTACTCTGGTCCTAAGTCAGAGACAGCCTAATAATAGTACAGTGCTAGCACACTTACACTACCTACATTCCTACATTCAGTCTAGTTACTCTGGTCCTAAGTCAGAGACAGCCTAATAATTGTACAGTGCTAGCACACTTACCTACATTACTACATTCAGTCTAGTTACTCTGGTCCTAAGTCAGAGACAGCCTAATAATAGTACAGTGCTAGCACACTTACACTACTTACATTGCTACATTCAGTCTAGTTACTCTGGTCCTAAGTCAGAGACAGCCTAATAATAGTACAGTGCTAGCACACTTGCACTACTTACATTGCTATATTCAGTCTAGTTACTCTGGTCCTAAGTCAGAGACAGCCTAATAATAGTACAGTGCTAGCACACTTACACTACTTACATTGCTATATTCAGTCTATAGTTACTCTGGTCCTAAGTCAGAGACAGCCTAATAATAGTACAGTGCTAGCACACTTACACTACCTACATTGCTACATTCAGTCTAGTTACTCTGGTCCTAAGTCAGAGACAGCCTAATAATAGTACAGTGCTAGCACACTTACACTACCTACATTACTACATTCAGTCTAGTTACTCTGGTCCTAAGTCAGAGACAGCCTAATAATAGTACAGTGCTAGCACACTTACACTACCTACATTGCTACATTCAGTCTAGTTACTCTGGTCCTAAGTCAGAGACAGCCTAATAATAGTACAGTGCTAGCACACTTACACTACCTACATTGCTACATTCAGTCTAGTTACTCTGGTCCTAAGTCAGAGACAGCCTAATAATAGTACAGTGCTAGCACACTTACCTACATTGCTACATTCAGTCTAGTTACTCTGGTCCTAAGTCAGAGACAGCCTAATAATAGTACAGTGTTAGCACACTTACCTACATTGCTACATTCAGTCTAGTTACTCTAGTCCTAAGTCAGAGACAGCCTAATAATAGTACAGTGCTAGCACACTTACCTACATTGCTACATTCAGTCTAGTTACTCTAGTCCTAAGTCAGAGACAGCCTAATAATAGTACAGTGCTAGCACACTTACACTACCTACATTGCTACATTCAGTCTAGTTACTCTGGTCCTAAGTCAGAGACAGCCTAATAATAGTACAGTGCTAGCACACTTACACTACTTACATTCCTACATTCAGTCTAGTTACTCTGGTCCTAAGTCAGACACAGCCTAATAATAGTACAGTGCTAGCACACTTACCTACATTGCTACATTCAGTCTAGTTACTCTAGTCCTAAGTCAGAGACAGTCTAATAATAGTACAGTGCTAGCACACTTACACTACTTACATTGCTACATTCAGTCTAGTTACTCTGGTCCTAAGTCAGAGACAGCCTAATAATAGTACAGTGCTAGCACACTTACCTACATTGCTACATTCAGTCTAGTTACTCTAGTCCTAAGTCAGAGACAGCCTAATAATAGTACAGTGCTAGCACACTTACACTACCTACATTCCTACATTCAGTCTAGTTACTCTGGTCCTAAGTCAGAGACAGCCTAATAATAGTACAGTGCTAGCACACTTACACTACTTACATTGCTACATTCAGTCTAGTTACTCTGGTCCTAAGTCAGAGACAGCCTAATAATAGTACAGTGCTAGCACACTTACACTACCTACATTGCTACATTCAGTCTAGTTACTCTGGTCCTAAGTCAGAGACAGCCTAATAATAGTACAGTGCTAGCACACTTACACTACCTACATTGCTACATTCAGTCTAGTTACTCTGGTCCTAAGTCAGAGACAGCCTAATAATAGTACAGTGCTAGCACACTTACACTACTTACATTGCTACATTCAGTCTAGTTACTCTGGTCCTAAGTCAGAGACAGCCTAATAATAGTACAGTGCTAGCACACTTACACTACCTACATTGCTACATTCAGTCTAGTTACTCTGGTCCTAAGTCAGAGACAGCCTAATAATAGTACAGTGCTAGCACACTTACACTACTTACATTGCTACATTCAGTCTATAGTTACTCTGGTCCTAAGTCAGAGACAGCCTAATAATAGTACAGTGCTAGCACACTTACACTACCTACATTGCTACATTCAGTCTATAGTTACTCTGGTCCTAAGTCAGAGACAGCCTAATAATAGTACAGTGCTAGCACACTTACACTACCTACATTCCTACGTTCAGTCTAGTTACTCTGGTCCTAAGTCAGAGACAGCCTAATAATAGTACAGTGCTAGCACACTTACACTACCTACATTCCTACATTCAGTCTAGTTACTCTGGTCCTAAGTCAGAGACAGCCTAATAATTGTACAGTGCTAGCACACTTACCTACATTACTACATTCAGTCTAGTTACTCTGGTCCTAAGTCAGAGACAGCCTAATAATAGTACAGTGCTAGCACACTTACACTACTTACATTGCTACATTCAGTCTAGTTACTCTGGTCCTAAGTCAGAGACAGCCTAATAATAGTACAGTGCTAGCACACTTGCACTACTTACATTGCTATATTCAGTCTAGTTACTCTGGTCCTAAGTCAGAGACAGCCTAATAATAGTACAGTGCTAGCACACTTACACTACTTACATTGCTATATTCAGTCTATAGTTACTCTGGTCCTAAGTCAGAGACAGCCTAATAATAGTACAGTGCTAGCACACTTACACTACCTACATTGCTACATTCAGTCTAGTTACTCTGGTCCTAAGTCAGAGACAGCCTAATAATAGTACAGTGCTAGCACACTTACACTACCTACATTACTACATTCAGTCTAGTTACTCTGGTCCTAAGTCAGAGACAGCCTAATAATAGTACAGTGCTAGCACACTTACACTACCTACATTGCTACATTCAGTCTAGTTACTCTGGTCCTAAGTCAGAGACAGCCTAATAATAGTACAGTGCTAGCACACTTACACTACCTACATTGCTACATTCAGTCTAGTTACTCTGGTCCTAAGTCAGAGACAGCCTAATAATAGTACAGTGCTAGCACACTTACCTACATTGCTACATTCAGTCTAGTTACTCTGGTCCTAAGTCAGAGACAGCCTAATAATAGTACAGTGTTAGCACACTTACCTACATTGCTACATTCAGTCTAGTTACTCTAGTCCTAAGTCAGAGACAGCCTAATAATAGTACAGTGCTAGCACACTTACCTACATTGCTACATTCAGTCTAGTTACTCTGGTCCTAAGTCAGAGACAGCCTAATAATAGTACAGTGTTAGCACACTTACCTACATTGCTACATTCAGTCTAGTTACTCTAGTCCTAAGTCAGAGACAGCCTAATAATAGTACAGTGCTAGCACACTTACCTACATTGCTACATTCAGTCTAGTTACTCTAGTCCTAAGTCAGAGACAGCCTAATAATAGTACAGTGCTAGCACACTTACACTACCTACATTGCTACATTCAGTCTAGTTACTCTAGTCCTAAGTCAGAGACAGCCTAATAATAGTACAGTGCTAGCACACTTACACTACTTACATTGCTACATTCAGTCTAGTTACTCTGGTCCTAAGTCAGAGACAGCCTAATAATAGTACAGTGCTAGCACACTTACCTACATTGCTACATTCAGTCTAGTTACTCTAGTCCTAAGTCAGAGACAGCCTAATAATAGTACAGTGCTAGCACACTTACACTACCTACATTCCTACATTCAGTCTAGTTACTCTGGTCCTAAGTCAGAGACAGCCTAATAATAGTACAGTGCTAGCACACTTACATTACTTACATTACTACATTCAGTCTAGTTACTCTGGTCCTAAGTCAGAGACAGCCTAATAATAGTACAGTGCTAGCACACTTACACTACTTACATTGCTACATTCAGTCTAGTTACTCTGGTCCTAAGTCAGAGACAGCCTAATAATAGTACAGTGCTAGCACACTTACACTACCTACATTGCTACATTCAGTCTAGTTACTCTGGTCCTAAGTCAGAGACAGCCTAATAATAGTACAGTGCTAGCACACTTACACTACCTACATTGCTACATTCAGTCTAGTTACTCTGGTCCTAAGTCAGAGACAGCCTAATAATAGTACAGTGCTAGCACACTTACACTACTTACATTGCTACATTCAGTCTAGTTACTCTGGTCCTAAGTCAGAGACAGCCTAATAATAGTACAGTGCTAGCACACTTACACTACCTACATTGCTACATTCAGTCTAGTTACTCTGGTCCTAAGTCAGAGACAGCCTAATAATAGTACAGTGCTAGCACACTTACACTACTTACATTGCTACATTCAGTCTATAGTTACTCTGGTCCTAAGTCAGAGACAGCCTAATAATAGTACAGTGCTAGCACACTTACACTACCTACATTGCTACATTCAGTCTATAGTTACTCTGGTCCTAAGTCAGAGACAGCCTAATAATAGTACAGTGCTAGCACACTTACACTACCTACATTCCTACGTTCAGTCTAGTTACTCTGGTCCTAAGTCAGAGACAGCCTAATAATAGTACAGTGCTAGCACACTTACACTACCTACATTCCTACATTCAGTCTAGTTACTCTGGTCCTAAGTCAGAGACAGCCTAATAATTGTACAGTGCTAGCACACTTACCTACATTACTACATTCAGTCTAGTTACTCTGGTCCTAAGTCAGAGACAGCCTAATAATAGTACAGTGCTAGCACACTTACACTACTTACATTGCTACATTCAGTCTAGTTACTCTGGTCCTAAGTCAGAGACAGCCTAATAATAGTACAGTGCTAGCACACTTGCACTACTTACATTGCTATATTCAGTCTAGTTACTCTGGTCCTAAGTCAGAGACAGCCTAATAATAGTACAGTGCTAGCACACTTACACTACTTACATTGCTATATTCAGTCTATAGTTACTCTGGTCCTAAGTCAGAGACAGCCTAATAATAGTACAGTGCTAGCACACTTACACTACCTACATTGCTACATTCAGTCTAGTTACTCTGGTCCTAAGTCAGAGACAGCCTAATAATAGTACAGTGCTAGCACACTTACACTACCTACATTACTACATTCAGTCTAGTTACTCTGGTCCTAAGTCAGAGACAGCCTAATAATAGTACAGTGCTAGCACACTTACACTACCTACATTGCTACATTCAGTCTAGTTACTCTGGTCCTAAGTCAGAGACAGCCTAATAATAGTACAGTGCTAGCACACTTACACTACCTACATTGCTACATTCAGTCTAGTTACTCTGGTCCTAAGTCAGAGACAGCCTAATAATAGTACAGTGCTAGCACACTTACCTACATTGCTACATTCAGTCTAGTTACTCTGGTCCTAAGTCAGAGACAGCCTAATAATAGTACAGTGTTAGCACACTTACCTACATTGCTACATTCAGTCTAGTTACTCTAGTCCTAAGTCAGAGACAGCCTAATAATAGTACAGTGCTAGCACACTTACCTACATTGCTACATTCAGTCTAGTTACTCTAGTCCTAAGTCAGAGACAGCCTAATAATAGTACAGTGCTAGCACACTTACACTACCTACATTGCTACATTCAGTCTAGTTACTCTGGTCCTAAGTCAGAGACAGCCTAATAATAGTACAGTGCTAGCACACTTACACTACTTACATTCCTACATTCAGTCTAGTTACTCTGGTCCTAAGTCAGACACAGCCTAATAATAGTACAGTGCTAGCACACTTACCTACATTGCTACATTCAGTCTAGTTACTCTAGTCCTAAGTCAGAGACAGCCTAATAATAGTACAGTGCTAGCACACTTACACTACTTACATTGCTACATTCAGTCTAGTTACTCTGGTCCTAAGTCAGAGACAGCCTAATAATAGTACAGTGCTAGCACACTTACCTACATTGCTACATTCAGTCTAGTTACTCTGGTCCTAAGTCAGAGACAGCCTAATAATAGTACAGTGCTAGCACACTTACACTACTTACATTGCTACATTCAGTCTAGTTACTCTGGTCCTAAGTCAGACACAGCCTAATAATAGTACAGTGCTAGCACACTTACACTACCTACATTCCTACATTCAGTCTAGTTACTCTGGTCCTAAGTCAGAGACAGCCTAATAATAGTACAGTGCTAGCACACTTACATTACTACATTCAGTCTAGTTACTCTGGTCCTAAGTCAGAGACAGCCTAATAATAGTACAGTGCTAGCACACTTACACTACTTACATTCCTACATTCAGTCTAGTTACTCTGGTCCTAAGTCAGAGACAGCCTAATAATAGTACAGTGCTAGCACACTTACCTACATTGCTACATTCAGTCTAGTTACTCTAGTCCTAAGTCAGAGACAGCCTAATAATAGTACAGTGCTAGCACACTTACACTACCTACATTGCTACATTCAGTCTAGTTACTCTGGTCCTAAGTCAGACACAGCCTAATAATAGTACAGTGCTAGCACACTTACACTACCTACATTGCTACATTCAGTCTAGTTACTCTGGTCCTAAGTCAGAGACAGCCTAATAATAGTACAGTGCTAGCACACTTACCTACATTGCTACATTCAGTCTAGTTACTCTAGTCCTAAGTCAGAGACAGCCTAATAATAGTACAGTGCTAGCACACTTACCTACATTGCTACATTCAGTCTAGTTACTCTGGTCCTAAGTCAGAGACAGCCTAATAATAGTACAGTGCTAGCACACTTACACTACCTACATTGCTACATTCAGTCTAGTTACTCTGGTCCTAAGTCAGAGACAGCCTAATAATAGTACAGTGCTAGCACACTTACACTACCTACATTGCTACATTCAGTCTAGTTACTCTAGTCCTAAGTCAGAGACAGCCTAATAATAGTACAGTGCTAGCACACTTACCTACATTGCTACATTCAGTCTAGTTACTCTAGTCCTAAGTCAGAGACAGCCTAATAATAGTACAGTGCTAGCACACTTACACTACCTACATTGCTACATTCAGTCTAGTTACTCTGGTCCTAAGTCAGAGACAGCCTAATAATAGTACAGTGCTAGCACACTTACACTACTTACATTCCTACATTCAGTCTAGTTACTCTGGTCCTAAGTCAGACACAGCCTAATAATAGTACAGTGCTAGCACACTTACCTACATTGCTACATTCAGTCTAGTTACTCTAGTCCTAAGTCAGAGACAGCCTAATAATAGTACAGTGCTAGCACACTTACACTACTTACATTGCTACATTCAGTCTAGTTACTCTGGTCCTAAGTCAGAGACAGCCTAATAATAGTACAGTGCTAGCACACTTACCTACATTGCTACATTCAGTCTAGTTACTCTGGTCCTAAGTCAGAGACAGCCTAATAATAGTACAGTGCTAGCACACTTACACTACCTACATTCCTACATTCAGTCTAGTTACTCTGGTCCTAAGTCAGAGACAGCCTAATAATAGTACAGTGCTAGCACACTTACATTACTTACATTCCTACATTCAGTCTAGTTACTCTGGTCCTAAGTCAGAGACAGCCTAATAATAGTACAGTGCTAGCACACTTACCTACATTGCTACATTCAGTCTAGTTACTCTAGTCCTAAGTCAGAGACAGCCTAATAATAGTACAGTGCTAGCACACTTACACTACCTACATTCCTACATTCAGTCTAGTTACTCTGGTCCTAAGTCAGAGACAGCCTAATAATAGTACAGTGCTAGCACACTTACCTACATTGCTACATTCAGTCTAGTTACTCTAGTCCTAAGTCAGAGACAGCCTAATAATAGTACAGTGCTAGCACACTTACACTACCTACATTCCTACATTCAGTCTAGTTACTCTGGTCCTAAGTCAGAGACAGCCTAATAATTGTACAGTGCTAGCACACTTACACTACTTACATTACTACATTCAGTCTAGTTACTCTGGTCCTAAGTCAGAGACAGCCTAATAATAGTACAGTGCTAGCACACTTACACTACTTACATTGCTACATTCAGTCTAGTTACTCTGGTCCTAAGTCAGAGACAGCCTAATAATAGTACAGTGCTAGCACACTTACACTACCTACATTGCTACATTCAGTCTAGTTACTCTGGTCCTAAGTCAGAGACAGCCTAATAATAGTACAGTGCTAGTACACTTACCTACATTGCTACATTCAGTCTAGTTACTCTGGTCCTAAGTCAGAGACAGCCTAATAATAGTACAGTGCTAGCACACTTACACTACTTACATTCCTACATTCAGTCTAGTTACTCTGGTCCTAAGTCAGAGACAGCCTAATAATAGTACAGTGCTAGCACACTTACACTACTTACATTGCTACATTCAGTCTAGTTACTCTGGTCCTAAGTCAGAGACAGCCTAATAATAGTACAGTGCTAGCACACTTACACTACCTACATTGCTACATTCAGTCTAGTTACTCTGGTCCTAAGTCAGAGACAGCCTAATAATAGTACAGTGCTAGCACACTTACACTACTTACATTGCTACATTCAGTCTATAGTTACTCTGGTCCTAAGTCAGAGACAGCCTAATAATAGTACAGTGCTAGCACACTTACACTACCTACATTGCTACATTCAGTCTATAGTTACTCTGGTCCTAAGTCAGAGACAGCCTAATAATAGTACAGTGCTAGCACACTTACACTACCTACATTCCTACGTTCAGTCTAGTTACTCTGGTCCTAAGTCAGAGACAGCCTAATAATAGTACAGTGCTAGCACACTTACACTACCTACATTCCTACATTCAGTCTAGTTACTCTGGTCCTAAGTCAGAGACAGCCTAATAATTGTACAGTGCTAGCACACTTACCTACATTACTACATTCAGTCTAGTTACTCTGGTCCTAAGTCAGAGACAGCCTAATAATAGTACAGTGCTAGCACACTTACACTACTTACATTGCTATATTCAGTCTAGTTACTCTGGTCCTAAGTCAGAGACAGCCTAATAATAGTACAGTGCTAGCACACTTGCACTACTTACATTGCTATATTCAGTCTAGTTACTCTGGTCCTAAGTCAGAGACAGCCTAATAATAGTACAGTGCTAGCACACTTACACTACTTACATTGCTATATTCAGTCTAGTTACTCTGGTCCTAAGTCAGAGACAGCCTAATAATAGTACAGTGCTAGCACACTTACACTACCTACATTGCTACATTCAGTCTAGTTACTCTGGTCCTAAGTCAGAGACAGCCTAATAATAGTACAGTGCTAGCACACTTACACTACTTACATTGCTACATTCAGTCTAGTTACTCTGGTCCTAAGTCAGAGACAGCCTAATAATAGTACAGTGCTAGCACACTTACACTACTTACATTGCTACATTCAGTCTAGTTACTCTGGTCCTAAGTCAGAGACAGCCTAATAATAGTACAGTGCTAGCACACTTACCTACATTGCTACATTCAGTCTAGTTACTCTGGTCCTAAGTCAGAGACAGCCTAAT
The DNA here is from genome assembly GCA_031769625.1 of Taudactylus pleione. NCBI lineage: Eukaryota > Metazoa > Chordata > Amphibia > Anura > Myobatrachidae > Taudactylus > Taudactylus pleione. The sequence goes on from JAUIMM010000883.1 coordinate 1,540,402, forward strand.
AATAGTACAGTGCTAGCACACTTACACTACTTACATTGCTACATTCAGTCTAGTTACTCTGGTCCTAAGTCAGAGACAGCCTAATAATAGTACAGTGCTAGCACACTTACACTACCTACATTCCTACATTCAGTCTAGTTACTCTGGTCCTAAGTCAGAGACAGCCTAATAATAGTACAGTGCTAGCACACTTACATTACTTACATTACTACATTCAGTCTAGTTACTCTGGTCCTAAGTCAGAGACAGCCTAATAATAGTACAGTGCTAGCACACTTACATTACTTACATTACTACATTCAGTCTAGTTACTCTGGTCCTAAGTCAGAGACAGCCTAATAATAGTACAGTGCTAGCACACTTACACTACTTACATTGCTACATTCAGTCTAGTTACTCTGGTCCTAAGTCAGAGACAGCCTAATAATAGTACAGTGCTAGCACACTTACACTACCTACATTGCTACATTCAGTCTAGTTACTCTGGTCCTAAGTCAGAGACAGCCTAATAATAGTACAGTGCTAGCACACTTACATTACTTACATTACTACATTCAGTCTAGTTACTCTGGTCCTAAGTCAGAGACAGCCTAATAATAGTACAGTGCTAGCACACTTACACTACTTACATTCCTACATTCAGTCTAGTTACTCTGGTCCTAAGTCAGACACAGCCTAATAATAGTACAGTGCTAGCACACTTACACTACTTACATTGCTACATTCAGTCTAGTTACTCTGGTCCTAAGTCAGAGACAGCCTAATAATAGTACAGTGCTAGCACACTTACACTACCTACATTGCTACATTCAGTCTAGTTACTCTGGTCCTAAGTCAGAGACAGCCTAATAATAGTACAGTGCTAGCACACTTACACTACTTACATTGCTACATTCAGTCTATAGTTACTCTGGTCCTAAGTCAGAGACAGCCTAATAATAGTACAGTGCTAGCACACTTACACTACCTACATTGCTACATTCAGTCTATAGTTACTCTGGTCCTAAGTCAGAGACAGCCTAATAATAGTACAGTGCTAGCACACTTACACTACCTACATTCCTACGTTCAGTCTAGTTACTCTGGTCCTAAGTCAGAGACAGCCTAATAATAGTACAGTGCTAGCACACTTACACTACCTACATTCCTACATTCAGTCTAGTTACTCTGGTCCTAAGTCAGAGACAGCCTAATAATTGTACAGTGCTAGCACACTTACCTACATTACTACATTCAGTCTAGTTACTCTGGTCCTAAGTCAGAGACAGCCTAATAATAGTACAGTGCTAGCACACTTGCACTACTTACATTGCTATATTCAGTCTAGTTACTCTGGTCCTAAGTCAGAGACAGCCTAATAATAGTACAGTGCTAGCACACTTACACTACTTACATTGCTATATTCAGTCTAGTTACTCTGGTCCTAAGTCAGAGACAGCCTAATAATAGTACAGTGCTAGCACACTTACACTACTTACATTCCTACATTCAGTCTAGTTACTCTGGTCCTAAGTCAGAGACAGCCTAATAATAGTACAGTGCTAGCACACTTACACTACTTACATTGCTACATTCAGTCTAGTTACTCTGGTCCTAAGTCAGAGACAGCCTAATAATAGTACAGTGCTAGCACACTTACACTACTTACATTGCTACATTCAGTCTAGTTACTCTGGTCCTAAGTCAGAGACAGCCTAATAATAGTACAGTGCTAGCACACTTACCTACATTGCTACATTCAGTCTAGTTACTCTGGTCCTAAGTCAGAGACAGCCTAATAATAGTACAGTGCTAGCACACTTACACTACTTACATTGCTACATTCAGTCTAGTTACTCTGGTCCTAAGTCAGAGACAGCCTAATAATAGTACAGTGCTAGCACACTTACACTACCTACATTGTTACATTCAGTCTAGTTACTCTGGTCCTAAGTCAGAGACAGCCTAATAATAGTACAGTGCTAGCACACTTACCTACATTGCTACATTCAGTCTAGTTACTCTGGTCCTAAGTCAGAGACAGCCTAATAATAGTACAGTGCTAGCACACTTACACTACTTACATTGCTATATTCAGTCTAGTTACTCTGGTCCTAAGTCAGAGACAGCCTAATAATAGTACAGTGCTAGCACACTTGCACTACTTACATTGCTATATTCAGTCTAGTTACTCTGGTCCTAAGTCAGAGACAGCCTAATAATAGTACAGTGCTAGCACACTTACACTACTTACATTGCTATATTCAGTCTAGTTACTCTGGTCCTAAGTCAGAGACAGCCTAATAATAGTACAGTGCTAGCACACTTACACTACCTACATTGCTACATTCAGTCTAGTTACTCTGGTCCTAAGTCAGAGACAGCCTAATAATAGTACAGTGCTAGCACACTTACACTACTTACATTGCTACATTCAGTCTAGTTACTCTGGTCCTAAGTCAGAGACAGCCTAATAATAGTACAGTGCTAGCACACTTACACTACTTACATTGCTACATTCAGTCTAGTTACTCTGGTCCTAAGTCAGAGACAGCCTAATAATAGTACAGTGCTAGCACACTTACCTACATTGCTACATTCAGTCTAGTTACTCTGGTCCTAAGTCAGAGACAGCCTAATAATAGTACAGTGCTAGCACACTTACACTACTTACATTGCTACATTCAGTCTAGTTACTCTGGTCCTAAGTCAGAGACAGCCTAATAATAGTACAGTGCTAGCACACTTACACTACCTACATTCCTACATTCAGTCTAGTTACTCTGGTCCTAAGTCAGAGACAGCCTAATAATAGTACAGTGCTAGCACACTTACATTACTTACATTACTACATTCAGTCTAGTTACTCTGGTCCTAAGTCAGAGACAGCCTAATAATAGTACAGTGCTAGCACACTTACATTACTTACATTACTACATTCAGTCTAGTTACTCTGGTCCTAAGTCAGAGACAGCCTAATAATAGTACAGTGCTAGCACACTTACACTACTTACATTGCTACATTCAGTCTAGTTACTCTGGTCCTAAGTCAGAGACAGCCTAATAATAGTACAGTGCTAGCACACTTACACTACCTACATTGCTACATTCAGTCTAGTTACTCTGGTCCTAAGTCAGAGACAGCCTAATAATAGTACAGTGCTAGCACACTTACATTACTTACATTACTACATTCAGTCTAGTTACTCTGGTCCTAAGTCAGAGACAGCCTAATAATAGTACAGTGCTAGCACACTTACACTACTTACATTCCTACATTCAGTCTAGTTACTCTGGTCCTAAGTCAGACACAGCCTAATAATAGTACAGTGCTAGCACACTTACACTACTTACATTGCTACATTCAGTCTAGTTACTCTGGTCCTAAGTCAGAGACAGCCTAATAATAGTACAGTGCTAGCACACTTACACTACCTACATTGCTACATTCAGTCTAGTTACTCTGGTCCTAAGTCAGAGACAGCCTAATAATAGTACAGTGCTAGCACACTTACACTACTTACATTGCTACATTCAGTCTATAGTTACTCTGGTCCTAAGTCAGAGACAGCCTAATAATAGTACAGTGCTAGCACACTTACACTACCTACATTGCTACATTCAGTCTATAGTTACTCTGGTCCTAAGTCAGAGACAGCCTAATAATAGTACAGTGCTAGCACACTTACACTACCTACATTCCTACGTTCAGTCTAGTTACTCTGGTCCTAAGTCAGAGACAGCCTAATAATAGTACAGTGCTAGCACACTTACACTACCTACATTCCTACATTCAGTCTAGTTACTCTGGTCCTAAGTCAGAGACAGCCTAATAATTGTACAGTGCTAGCACACTTACCTACATTACTACATTCAGTCTAGTTACTCTGGTCCTAAGTCAGAGACAGCCTAATAATAGTACAGTGCTAGCACACTTGCACTACTTACATTGCTATATTCAGTCTAGTTACTCTGGTCCTAAGTCAGAGACAGCCTAATAATAGTACAGTGCTAGCACACTTACACTACTTACATTGCTATATTCAGTCTAGTTACTCTGGTCCTAAGTCAGAGACAGCCTAATAATAGTACAGTGCTAGCACACTTACACTACTTACATTCCTACATTCAGTCTAGTTACTCTGGTCCTAAGTCAGAGACAGCCTAATAATAGTACAGTGCTAGCACACTTACACTACTTACATTGCTACATTCAGTCTAGTTACTCTGGTCCTAAGTCAGAGACAGCCTAATAATAGTACAGTGCTAGCACACTTACACTACTTACATTGCTACATTCAGTCTAGTTACTCTGGTCCTAAGTCAGAGACAGCCTAATAATAGTACAGTGCTAGCACACTTACCTACATTGCTACATTCAGTCTAGTTACTCTGGTCCTAAGTCAGAGACAGCCTAATAATAGTACAGTGCTAGCACACTTACACTACTTACATTGCTACATTCAGTCTAGTTACTCTGGTCCTAAGTCAGAGACAGCCTAATAATAGTACAGTGCTAGCACACTTACACTACCTACATTGTTACATTCAGTCTAGTTACTCTGGTCCTAAGTCAGAGACAGCCTAATAATAGTACAGTGCTAGCACACTTACCTACATTGCTACATTCAGTCTAGTTACTCTGGTCCTAAGTCAGAGACAGCCTAATAATAGTACAGTGCTAGCACACTTACACTACTTACATTGCTACATTCAGTCTAGTTACTCTGGTCCTAAGTCAGAGACAGCCTAATAATAGTACAGTGCTAGCACACTTACACTACTTACATTGCTACATTCAGTCTAGTTACTCTGGTCCTAAGTCAGAGACAGCCTAATAATAGTACAGTGCTAGCACACTTACACTACCTACATTGCTACATTCAGTCTAGTTACTCTGGTCCTAAGTCAGAGACAGCCTAATAATAGTACAGTGCTAGCACACTTACCTACATTGCTACATTCAGTCTAGTTACTCTGGTCCTAAGTCAGAGACAGCCTAATAATAGTACAGTGCTAGCACACTTACACTACTTACCTACATTGCTACATTCAGTCTAGTTACTCTGGTCCTAAGTCAGAGACAGCCTAATAATAGTACAGTGCTAGCACACTTACACTACCTACATTGCTACATTCAGTCTAGTTACTCTGGTCCTAAGTCAGAGACAGCCTAATAATAGTACAGTGCTAGCACACTTACACTACTTACATTGCTTCATTCAGTCTAGTTACTCTGGTCCTAAGTCAGAGACAGCCTAATAATAGTACAGTGCTAGCACACTTACACTACTTACATTGCTACATTCAGTCTAGTTACTCTGGTCCTAAGTCAGAGACAGCCTAATAATAGTACAGTGCTAGCACACTTACACTACTTACATTGCTACATTCAGTCTATAGTTACTCTGGTCCTAAGTCAGAGACAGCCTAATAATAGTACAGTGCTAGCACACTTACACTACCTACATTGCTACATTCAGTCTATAGTTACTCTGGTCCTAAGTCAGAGACAGCCTAATAATAGTACAGTGCTAGCACACTTACACTACCTACATTCCTACGTTCAGTCTAGTTACTCTGGTCCTAAGTCAGAGACAGCCTAATAATAGTACAGTGCTAGCACACTTACACTACCTACATTCCTACATTCAGTCTAGTTACTCTGGTCCTAAGTCAGAGACAGCCTAATAATTGTACAGTGCTAGCACACTTACCTACATTACTACATTCAGTCTAGTTACTCTGGTCCTAAGTCAGAGACAGCCTAATAATAGTACAGTGCTAGCACACTTACACTACTTACATTGCTATATTCAGTCTAGTTACTCTGGTCCTAAGTCAGAGACAGCCTAATAATAGTACAGTGCTAGCACACTTACCTACATTACTACATTCAGTCTAGTTACTCTGGTCCTAAGTCAGAGACAGCCTAATAATAGTACAGTGCTAGCACACTTGCACTACCTACATTGCTACATTCAGTCTAGTTACTCTGGTCCTAAGTCAGAGACAGCCTAATAATAGTACAGTGCTAGCACACTTACACTACTTACATTCCTACATTCAGTCTAGTTACTCTGGTCCTAAGTCAGACACAGCCTAATAATAGTACAGTGCTAGCACACTTACCTACATTGCTACATTCAGTCTAGTTACTCTAGTCCTAAGTCAGAGACAGCCTAATAATAGTACAGTGCTAGCACACTTACACTACTTACATTGCTACATTCAGTCTAGTTACTCTGGTCCTAAGTCAGAGACAGCCTAATAATAGTACAGTGCTAGCACACTTACCTACATTGCTACATTCAGTCTAGTTACTCTGGTCCTAAGTCAGAGACAGCCTAATAATAGTACAGTGCTAGCACACTTACACTACCTACATTCCTACATTCAGTCTAGTTACTCTGGTCCTAAGTCAGAGACAGCCTAATAATAGTACAGTGCTAGCACACTTACATTACTTACATTCCTACATTCAGTCTAGTTACTCTGGTCCTAAGTCAGAGACAGCCTAATAATAGTACAGTGCTAGCACACTTACCTACATTGCTACATTCAGTCTAGTTACTCTAGTCCTAAGTCAGAGACAGCCTAATAATAGTACAGTGCTAGCACACTTACACTACCTACATTCCTACATTCAGTCTAGTTACTCTGGTCCTAAGTCAGAGACAGCCTAATAATAGTACAGTGCTAGCACACTTACCTACATTGCTACATTCAGTCTAGTTACTCTAGTCCTAAGTCAGAGACAGCCTAATAATAGTACAGTGCTAGCACACTTACACTACCTACATTCCTACATTCAGTCTAGTTACTCTGGTCCTAAGTCAGAGACAGCCTAATAATTGTACAGTGCTAGCACACTTACACTACTTACATTACTACATTCAGTCTAGTTACTCTGGTCCTAAGTCAGAGACAGCCTAATAATAGTACAGTGCTAGCACACTTACACTACTTACATTGCTACATTCAGTCTAGTTACTCTGGTCCTAAGTCAGAGACAGCCTAATAATAGTACAGTGCTAGCACACTTACACTACCTACATTGCTACATTCAGTCTAGTTACTCTGGTCCTAAGTCAGAGACAGCCTAATAATAGTACAGTGCTAGTACACTTACCTACATTGCTACATTCAGTCTAGTTACTCTGGTCCTAAGTCAGAGACAGCCTAATAATAGTACAGTGCTAGCACAATTACACTACTTACATTCCTACATTCAGTCTAGTTACTCTGGTCCTAAGTCAGAGACATCCTAATAATAGTACAGTGCTAGCACACTTACACTACTTACATTGCTACATTCAGTCTAGTTACTCTGGTCCTAAGTCAGAGACAGCCTAATAATAGTACAGTGCTAGCACACTTACACTACCTACATTGCTACATTCAGTCTAGTTACTCTGGTCCTAAGTCAGAGACAGCCTAATAATAGTACAGTGCTAGCACACTTACACTACTTACATTGCTACATTCAGTCTATAGTTACTCTGGTCCTAAGTCAGAGACAGCCTAATAATAGTACAGTGCTAGCACACTTACACTACCTACATTGCTACATTCAGTCTATAGTTACTCTGGTCCTAAGTCAGAGACAGCCTAATAATAGTACAGTGCTAGCACACTTACACTACCTACATTCCTACGTTCAGTCTAGTTACTCTGGTCCTAAGTCAGAGACAGCCTAATAATAGTACAGTGCTAGCACACTTACACTACCTACATTCCTACATTCAGTCTAGTTACTCTGGTCCTAAGTCAGAGACAGCCTAATAATTGTACAGTGCTAGCACACTTACCTACATTACTACATTCAGTCTAGTTACTCTGGTCCTAAGTCAGAGACAGCCTAATAATAGTACAGTGCTAGCACACTTACACTACTTACATTGCTATATTCAGTCTAGTTACTCTGGTCCTAAGTCAGAGACAGCCTAATAATAGTACAGTGCTAGCACACTTGCACTACTTACATTGCTATATTCAGTCTAGTTACTCTGGTCCTAAGTCAGAGACAGCCTAATAATAGTACAGTGCTAGCACACTTACACTACTTACATTGCTATATTCAGTCTAGTTACTCTGGTCCTAAGTCAGAGACAGCCTAATAATAGTACAGTGCTAGCACACTTACACTACCTACATTGCTACATTCAGTCTAGTTACTCTGGTCCTAAGTCAGAGACAGCCTAATAATAGTACAGTGCTAGCACACTTACACTACTTACATTGCTACATTCAGTCTAGTTACTCTGGTCCTAAGTCAGAGACAGCCTAATAATAGTACAGTGCTAGCACACTTACACTACTTACATTGCTACATTCAGTCTAGTTACTCTGGTCCTAAGTCAGAGACAGCCTAATAATAGTACAGTGCTAGCACACTTACCTACATTGCTACATTCAGTCTAGTTACTCTGGTCCTAAGTCAGAGACAGCCTAATAATAGTACAGTGCTAGCACACTTACACTACTTACATTGCTACATTCAGTCTAGTTACTCTGGTCCTAAGTCAGAGACAGCCTAATAATAGTACAGTGCTAGCACACTTACACTACCTACATTCCTACATTCAGTCTAGTTACTCTGGTCCTAAGTCAGAGACAGCCTAATAATAGTACAGTGCTAGCACACTTACATTACTTACATTACTACATTCAGTCTAGTTACTCTGGTCCTAAGTCAGAGACAGCCTAATAATAGTACAGTGCTAGCACACTTACATTACTTACATTACTACATTCAGTCTAGTTACTCTGGTCCTAAGTCAGAGACAGCCTAATAATAGTACAGTGCTAGCACACTTACACTACTTACATTGCTACATTCAGTCTAGTTACTCTGGTCCTAAGTCAGAGACAGCCTAATAATAGTACAGTGCTAGCACACTTACACTACCTACATTGCTACATTCAGTCTAGTTACTCTGGTCCTAAGTCAGAGACAGCCTAATAATAGTACAGTGCTAGCACACTTACATTACTTACATTACTATATTCAGTCTAGTTACTCTGGTCCTAAGTCAGAGACAGCCTAATAATAGTACAGTGCTAGCACACTTACACTACTTACATTCCTACATTCAGTCTAGTTACTCTGGTCCTAAGTCAGACACAGCCTAATAATAGTACAGTGCTAGCACACTTACACTACTTACATTGCTACATTCAGTCTAGTTACTCTGGTCCTAAGTCAGAGACAGCCTAATAATAGTACAGTGCTAGCACACTTACACTACCTACATTGCTACATTCAGTCTAGTTACTCTGGTCCTAAGTCAGAGACAGCCTAATAATAGTACAGTGCTAGCACACTTACACTACTTACATTGCTACATTCAGTCTATAGTTACTCTGGTCCTAAGTCAGAGACAGCCTAATAATAGTACAGTGCTAGCACACTTACACTACCTACATTGCTACATTCAGTCTATAGTTACTCTGGTCCTAAGTCAGAGACAGCCTAATAATAGTACAGTGCTAGCACACTTACACTACCTACATTCCTACGTTCAGTCTAGTTACTCTGGTCCTAAGTCAGAGACAGCCTAATAATAGTACAGTGCTAGCACACTTACACTACCTACATTCCTACATTCAGTCTAGTTACTCTGGTCCTAAGTCAGAGACAGCCTAATAATTGTACAGTGCTAGCACACTTACCTACATTACTACATTCAGTCTAGTTACTCTGGTCCTAAGTCAGAGACAGCCTAATAATAGTACAGTGCTAGCACACTTGCACTACTTACATTGCTATATTCAGTCTAGTTACTCTGGTCCTAAGTCAGAGACAGCCTAATAATAGTACAGTGCTAGCACACTTACACTACTTACATTGCTATATTCAGTCTAGTTACTCTGGTCCTAAGTCAGAGACAGCCTAATAATAGTACAGTGCTAGCACACTTACACTACTTACATTCCTACATTCAGTCTAGTTACTCTGGTCCTAAGTCAGAGACAGCCTAATAATAGTACAGTGCTAGCACACTTACACTACTTACATTGCTACATTCAGTCTAGTTACTCTGGTCCTAAGTCAGAGACAGCCTAATAATAGTACAGTGCTAGCACACTTACACTACTTACATTGCTACATTCAGTCTAGTTACTCTGGTCCTAAGTCAGAGACAGCCTAATAATAGTACAGTGCTAGCACACTTACCTACATTGCTACATTCAGTCTAGTTACTCTGGTCCTAAGTCAGAGACAGCCTAATAATAGTACAGTGCTAGCACACTTACACTACTTACATTGCTACATTCAGTCTAGTTACTCTGGTCCTAAGTCAGAGACAGCCTAATAATAGTACAGTGCTAGCACACTTACACTACCTACATTGTTACATTCAGTCTAGTTACTCTGGTCCTAAGTCAGAGACAGCCTAATAATAGTACAGTGCTAGCACACTTACCTACATTGCTACATTCAGTCTAGTTACTCTGGTCCTAAGTCAGAGACAGCCTAATAATAGTACAGTGCTAGCACACTTACACTACTTACATTGCTATATTCAGTCTAGTTACTCTGGTCCTAAGTCAGAGACAGCCTAATAATAGTACAGTGCTAGCACACTTGCACTACTTACATTGCTATATTCAGTCTAGTTACTCTGGTCCTAAGTCAGAGACAGCCTAATAATAGTACAGTGCTAGCACACTTACACTACTTACATTGCTATATTCAGTCTAGTTACTCTGGTCCTAAGTCAGAGACAGCCTAATAATAGTACAGTGCTAGCACACTTACACTACCTACATTGCTACATTCAGTCTAGTTACTCTGGTCCTAAGTCAGAGACAGCCTAATAATAGTACAGTGCTAGCACACTTACACTACTTACATTGCTACATTCAGTCTAGTTACTCTGGTCCTAAGTCAGAGACAGCCTAATAATAGTACAGTGCTAGCACACTTACACTACTTACATTGCTACATTCAGTCTAGTTACTCTGGTCCTAAGTCAGAGACAGCCTAATAATAGTACAGTGCTAGCACACTTACCTACATTGCTACATTCAGTCTAGTTACTCTGGTCCTAAGTCAGAGACAGCCTAATAATAGTACAGTGCTAGCACACTTACACTACTTACATTGCTACATTCAGTCTAGTTACTCTGGTCCTAAGTCAGAGACAGCCTAATAATAGTACAGTGCTAGCACACTTACACTACCTACATTCCTACATTCAGTCTAGTTACTCTGGTCCTAAGTCAGAGACAGCCTAATAATAGTACAGTGCTAGCACACTTACATTACTTACATTACTACATTCAGTCTAGTTACTCTGGTCCTAAGTCAGAGACAGCCTAATAATAGTACAGTGCTAGCACACTTACATTACTTACATTACTACATTCAGTCTAGTTACTCTGGTCCTAAGTCAGAGACAGCCTAATAATAGTACAGTGCTAGCACACTTACACTACTTACATTGCTACATTCAGTCTAGTTACTCTGGTCCTAAGTCAGAGACAGCCTAATAATAGTACAGTGCTAGCACACTTACACTACCTACATTGCTACATTCAGTCTAGTTACTCTGGTCCTAAGTCAGAGACAGCCTAATAATAGTACAGTGCTAGCACACTTACATTACTTACATTACTACATTCAGTCTAGTTACTCTGGTCCTAAGTCAGAGACAGCCTAATAATAGTACAGTGCTAGCACACTTACACTACTTACATTCCTACATTCAGTCTAGTTACTCTGGTCCTAAGTCAGACACAGCCTAATAATAGTACAGTGCTAGCACACTTACACTACTTACATTGCTACATTCAGTCTAGTTACTCTGGTCCTAAGTCAGAGACAGCCTAATAATAGTACAGTGCTAGCACACTTACACTACCTACATTGCTACATTCAGTCTAGTTACTCTGGTCCTAAGTCAGAGACAGCCTAATAATAGTACAGTGCTAGCACACTTACACTACTTACATTGCTACATTCAGTCTATAGTTACTCTGGTCCTAAGTCAGAGACAGCCTAATAATAGTACAGTGCTAGCACACTTACACTACCTACATTGCTACATTCAGTCTATAGTTACTCTGGTCCTAAGTCAGAGACAGCCTAATAATAGTACAGTGCTAGCACACTTACACTACCTACATTCCTACGTTCAGTCTAGTTACTCTGGTCCTAAGTCAGAGACAGCCTAATAATAGTACAGTGCTAGCACACTTACACTACCTACATTCCTACATTCAGTCTAGTTACTCTGGTCCTAAGTCAGAGACAGCCTAATAATTGTACAGTGCTAGCACACTTACCTACATTACTACATTCAGTCTAGTTACTCTGGTCCTAAGTCAGAGACAGCCTAATAATAGTACAGTGCTAGCACACTTGCACTACTTACATTGCTATATTCAGTCTAGTTACTCTGGTCCTAAGTCAGAGACAGCCTAATAATAGTACAGTGCTAGCACACTTACACTACTTACATTGCTATATTCAGTCTAGTTACTCTGGTCCTAAGTCAGAGACAGCCTAATAATAGTACAGTGCTAGCACACTTACACTACTTACATTCCTACATTCAGTCTAGTTACTCTGGTCCTAAGTCAGAGACAGCCTAATAATAGTACAGTGCTAGCACACTTACACTACTTACATTGCTACATTCAGTCTAGTTACTCTGGTCCTAAGTCAGAGACAGCCTAATAATAGTACAGTGCTAGCACACTTACACTACTTACATTGCTACATTCAGTCTAGTTACTCTGGTCCTAAGTCAGAGACAGCCTAATAATAGTACAGTGCTAGCACACTTACCTACATTGCTACATTCAGTCTAGTTACTCTGGTCCTAAGTCAGAGACAGCCTAATAATAGTACAGTGCTAGCACACTTACACTACTTACATTGCTACATTCAGTCTAGTTACTCTGGTCCTAAGTCAGAGACAGCCTAATAATAGTACAGTGCTAGCACACTTACACTACCTACATTGTTACATTCAGTCTAGTTACTCTGGTCCTAAGTCAGAGACAGCCTAATAATAGTACAGTGCTAGCACACTTACCTACATTGCTACATTCAGTCTAGTTACTCTGGTCCTAAGTCAGAGACAGCCTAATAATAGTACAGTGCTAGCACACTTACACTACTTACATTGCTACATTCAGTCTAGTTACTCTGGTCCTAAGTCAGAGACAGCCTAATAATAGTACAGTGCTAGCACACTTACACTACTTACATTGCTACATTCAGTCTAGTTACTCTGGTCCTAAGTCAGAGACAGCCTAATAATAGTACAGTGCTAGCACACTTACACTACCTACATTGCTACATTCAGTCTAGTTACTCTGGTCCTAAGTCAGAGACAGCCTAATAATAGTACAGTGCTAGCACACTTACCTACATTGCTACATTCAGTCTAGTTACTCTGGTCCTAAGTCAGAGACAGCCTAATAATAGTACAGTGCTAGCACACTTACACTACTTACCTACATTGCTACATTCAGTCTAGTTACTCTGGTCCTAAGTCAGAGACAGCCTAATAATAGTACAGTGCTAGCACACTTACACTACCTACATTGCTACATTCAGTCTAGTTACTCTGGTCCTAAGTCAGAGACAGCCTAATAATAGTACAGTGCTAGCACACTTACACTACTTACATTGCTTCATTCAGTCTAGTTACTCTGGTCCTAAGTCAGAGACAGCCTAATAATAGTACAGTGCTAGCACACTTACACTACTTACATTGCTACATTCAGTCTAGTTACTCTGGTCCTAAGTCAGAGACAGCCTAATAATAGTACAGTGCTAGCACACTTACACTACTTACATTGCTACATTCAGTCTATAGTTACTCTGGTCCTAAGTCAGAGACAGCCTAATAATAGTACAGTGCTAGCACACTTACACTACCTACATTGCTACATTCAGTCTATAGTTACTCTGGTCCTAAGTCAGAGACAGCCTAATAATAGTACAGTGCTAGCACACTTACACTACCTACATTCCTACGTTCAGTCTAGTTACTCTGGTCCTAAGTCAGAGACAGCCTAATAATAGTACAGTGCTAGCACACTTACACTACCTACATTCCTACATTCAGTCTAGTTACTCTGGTCCTAAGTCAGAGACAGCCTAATAATTGTACAGTGCTAGCACACTTACCTACATTACTACATTCAGTCTAGTTACTCTGGTCCTAAGTCAGAGACAGCCTAATAATAGTACAGTGCTAGCACACTTACACTACTTACATTGCTATATTCAGTCTAGTTACTCTGGTCCTAAGTCAGAGACAGCCTAATAATAGTACAGTGCTAGCACACTTACCTACATTACTACATTCAGTCTAGTTACTCTGGTCCTAAGTCAGAGACAGCCTAATAATAGTACAGTGCTAGCACACTTGCACTACTTACATTGCTATATTCAGTCTAGTTACTCTGGTCCTAAGTCAGAGACAGCCTAATAATAGTACAGTGCTAGCACACTTACACTACTTACATTGCTATATTCAGTCTAGTTACTCTGGTCCTAAGTCAGAGACAGCCTAATAATAGTACAGTGCTAGCACACTTACACTACTTACATTCCTACATTCAGTCTAGTTACTCTGGTCCTAAGTCAGAGACAGCCTAATAATAGTACAGTGCTAGCACACTTACACTACTTACATTGCTACATTCAGTCTAGTTACTCTGGTCCTAAGTCAGAGACAGCCTAATAATAGTACAGTGCTAGCACACTTACACTACTTACATTGCTACATTCAGTCTAGTTACTCTGGTCCTAAGTCAGAGACAGCCTAATAATAGTACAGTGCTAGCACACTTACCTACATTGCTACATTCAGTCTAGTTACTCTGGTCCTAAGTCAGAGACAGCCTAATAATAGTACAGTGCTAGCACACTTACACTACTTACATTCCTACATTCAGTCTAGTTACTCTGGTCCTAAGTCAGAGACAGCCTAATAATAGTACAGTGCTAGCACACTTACACTACCTACATTGTTACATTCAGTCTAGTTACTCTGGTCCTAAGTCAGAGACAGCCTAATAATAGTACAGTGCTAGCACACTTACCTACATTGCTACATTCAGTCTAGTTACTCTGGTCCTAAGTCAGAGACAGCCTAATAATAGTACAGTGCTAGCACACTTACACTACTTACATTGCTACATTCAGTCTAGTTACTCTGGTCCTAAGTCAGAGACAGCCTAATAATAGTACAGTGCTAGCACACGTACACTACTTACATTGCTACATTCAGTCTAGTTACTCTGGTCCTAAGTCAGAGACAGCCTAATAATAGTACAGTGCTAGCACACTTACACTACTTACATTGCTACATTCAGTCTAGTTACTCTGGTCCTAAGTCAGAGACAGCCTAATAATAGTACAGTGCTAGCACACTTACACTACTTACCTACATTGCTACATTCAGTCTAGTTACTCTGGTCCTAAGTCAGAGACAGCCTAATAATAGTACAGTGCTAGCACACTTACACTACTTACATTGCTACATTCAGTCTAGTTACTCTGGTCCTAAGTCAGAGACAGCCTAATAATAGTACAGTGCTAGCACACTTACACTACTTACATTCCTACATTCAGTCTAGTTACTCTGGTCCTAAGTCAGAGACAGCCTAATAATAGTACAGTGCTAGCACACTTACACTACCTACATTGCTACATTCAGTCTATAGTTACTCTGGTCCTAAGTCAGAGACAGCCTAATAATAGTACAGTGCTAGCACACTTACACTACTTACATTGCTACATTCAGCCTAGTTACTCTGGTCCTAAGTCAGAGACAGCCTAATAATAGTACAGTGCTAGCACACTTACCTACATTGCTACATTCAGTCTATAGTTACTCTGGTCCTAAGTCAGAGACAGCCTAATAATAGTACAGTGCTAGCACACTTACCTACATTGCTATATTCAGTCTAGTTACTCTGGTCCTAAGTCAGAGACAGCCTAATAATAGTACAGTGCTAGCACACTTACACTACCTACATTGCTATATTCAGTCTAGTTACTCTGGTCCTAAGTCAGAGACAGCCTAATAATGGTACAGTGCTAGCACACTTACACTACTTACATTCCTACATTCAGTCTAGTTACTCTGGTCCTAAGTCAGAGACAGCCTAATAATAGTACAGTGCTAGCACACTTACACTACCTACATTGCTACATTCAGTCTATAGTTACTCTGGTCCTAAGTCAGAGACAGCCTAATAATAGTACAGTGCTAGCACACTTACACTACTTACATTCCTACATTCAGTCTAGTTACTCTGGTCCTAAGTCAGAGACAGCCTAATAATAGTACAGTGCTAGCACACTTACACTACCTACATTGCTATATTCAGTCTAGTTACTCTGGTCCTAAGTCAGAGACAGCCTAATAATGGTACAGTGCTAGCACACTTACACTACTTACATTGCTATATTCAGTCTAGTTACTCTGGTCCTAAGTCAGAGACAGCCTAATAGTAGTACAGTGCTAGCACACTTACACTACCTACATTCCTACATTCAGTCTAGTTACTCTGGTCCTAAGTCAGAGACAGCCTAATAATAGTACAGTGCTAGCACACTTACACTACCTACATTGCTACATTCAGTCTAGTTACTCTGGTCCTAAGTCAGAGACAGCCTAATAGTAGTACAGTGCTAGCACACTTACACTACCTACATTGCTACATTCAGTCTAGTTACTCTGGTCCTAAGTCAGAGACAGCCTAATAATAGTACAGTGCTAGCACACTTATACTACCTACATTGCTACATTCAGTCTAGTTACTCTGGTCCTAAGTCAGAGACAGCCTAATAATAGTACAGTGCTAGCACACTTACACTACTTACCTACATTGCTACATTCAGTCTAGTTACTCTGGTCCTAAGTCAGAGACAGCCTAATAATAGTACAGTGCTAGCACACTTACACTACCTACATTGCTACATTCAGTCTAGTTACTCTGGTCCTAAGTCAGAGACAGCCTAATAATAGTACAGTGCTAGCACACTTACACTACTTACATTGCTACATTCAGTCTAGTTACTCTGGTCCTAAGTCAGAGACAGCCTAATAATAGTACAGTGCTAGCACACTTACACTACTTACATTCCTACATTCAGTCTAGTTACTCTGGTCCTAAGTCAGAGACAGCCTAATAATAGTACAGTGCTAGCACACTTACACTACCTACATTGCTACATTCAGTCTATAGTTACTCTGGTCCTAAGTCAGAGACAGCCTAATAATAGTACAGTGCTAGCACACTTACACTACTTACATTGCTACATTCAGCCTAGTTACTCTGGTCCTAAGTCAGAGACAGCCTAATAATAGTACAGTGCTAGCACACTTACCTACATTGCTACATTCAGTCTATAGTTACTCTGGTCCTAAGTCAGAGACAGCCTAATAATAGTACAGTGCTAGCACACTTACCTACATTGCTATATTCAGTCTAGTTACTCTGGTCCTAAGTCAGAGACAGCCTAATAATAGTACAGTGCTAGCACACTTACACTACCTACATTGCTATATTCAGTCTAGTTACTCTGGTCCTAAGTCAGAGACAGCCTAATAATGGTACAGTGCTAGCACACTTACACTACTTACATTCCTACATTCAGTCTAGTTACTCTGGTCCTAAGTCAGAGACAGCCTAATAATAGTACAGTGCTAGCACACTTACACTACCTACATTGCTACATTCAGTCTATAGTTACTCTGGTCCTAAGTCAGAGACAGCCTAATAATAGTACAGTGCTAGCACACTTACACTACTTACATTCCTACATTCAGTCTAGTTACTCTGGTCCTAAGTCAGAGACAGCCTAATAATAGTACAGTGCTAGCACACTTACACTACCTACATTGCTATATTCAGTCTAGTTACTCTGGTCCTAAGTCAGAGACAGCCTAATAATGGTACAGTGCTAGCACACTTACACTACTTACATTGCTATATTCAGTCTAGTTACTCTGGTCCTAAGTCAGAGACAGCCTAATAGTAGTACAGTGCTAGCACACTTACACTACCTACATTCCTACATTCAGTCTAGTTACTCTGGTCCTAAGTCAGAGACAGCCTAATAATAGTACAGTGCTAGCACACTTACACTACCTACATTGCTACATTCAGTCTAGTTACTCTGGTCCTAAGTCAGAGACAGCCTAATAGTAGTACAGTGCTAGCACACTTACACTACCTACATTGCTACATTCAGTCTAGTTACTCTGGTCCTAAGTCAGAGACAGCCTAATAATAGTACAGTGCTAGCACACTTACACTACCTACATTGCTACATTCAGTCTAGTTACTCTGGTCCTAAGTCAGAGACAGCCTAATAATAGTACAGTGCTAGCACACTTACACTACTTACCTACATTGCTACATTCAGTCTAGTTACTCTGGTCCTAAGTCAGAGACAGCCTAATAATAGTACAGTGCTAGCACACTTACACTACCTACATTGCTATATTCAGTCTAGTTACTCTGGTCCTAAGTCAGAGACAGCCTAATAATGGTACAGTGCTAGCACACTTACACTACTTACATTCCTACATTCAGCCTAGTTACTCCGGTCCTAAGTCAGAGACAGCCTAATAATAGTACAGTGCTAGCACACTTACCTACATTGCTACATTCAGTCTATAGTTACTCTGGTCCTAAGTCAGAGACAGCCTAATAATAGTACAGTGCTAGCACACTTACCTACATTGCTATATTCAGTCTAGTTACTCTGGTCCTAAGTCAGAGACAGCCTAATAATAGTACAGTGCTAGCACACTTACCTACATTGCTACATTCAGTCTAGTTACTCTGGTCCTAAGTCAGAGACAGCCTAATAATAGTACAGTGCTAGCACACTTACCTACATTGCTATATTCAGTCTAGTTACTCTGGTCCTAAGTCAGAGACAGCCTAATAATAGTACAGTGCTAGCACACTTACCTACATTGCTACATTCAGTCTAGTTACTCTGGTCCTAAGTCAGAGACAGCCTAATAATAGTACAGTGCTAGCACACTTACACTACTTACATTCCTACATTCAGTCTAGTTACTCTGGTCCTAAGTCAGAGACAGCCTAATAATAGTACAGTGCTAGCACACTTACACTACTTACATTGCTACATTCAGTCTAGTTACTCTGGTCCTAAGTCAGAGACAGCCTAATAATAGTACAGTGCTAGCACACTTACACTACTTACATTGCTACATTCAGTCTAGTTAGTGTATCTTGTTTTTTTTTTTTCTATACAATTTCACTACGGTCTATATATGGGAGCTATAAAAATACCCATCTGTAACAATAACCATCCAGTGTTACCACGATACCACTGCAAATAATTGATGTTGAGAAAGTCTATCATTAAATGAGTTGGAGTTAATAATCTTTAATGTGACTAAATTGCTGGATGTGGGTGGGGGCCTCTATTATCTAAACAGAATTTGACCTTCACACATTGTAATTTTCGTCGCTCTTAATTATTATCATTATTATTGTTATAATGATACTAAGCAGAATTGTGTGGGTGGCAATAATAATAATCAAAGCAACATTTTAGCCTGGTAAAGTATTTATTAACTGGAGCTGGAGTTCCGTGGGGCAGATAAGGGATGGAGGATACTGACCCATCTTCTGTCTTTGTTGCATTGATTGCGTTTACCTAGTAAGCAGTATAATAAAACGTTTTGTAAAGAGCGATGGTCGGACTGCTGCGTTACTAGTAAATACTTAGCAGCAAATGTGTCCTGTTCATGCAACGGCTAAGAAGTCCCATGGTAGACTGCGGCCGAAGACATTTGCGTTATTAATATTATATTGAAACTTTTGCGGGCCACCAACGGTGGAATTCAATTACCCAGGTTAACGCAGTAATTGTGACTTAACGCGGCCGGACGTGAATTTTTCACTAATTAGCTGCGCGAGTTACCCTGCGTTAACTCTATATAGAGTTTCATGTGGATTTTTGTTTGCAGCCCCTGAGCAGGTGAAAAATTTTTGGAAAATGTCCTTACCGTCAGTGACCGCCTGTCACTGACTCCGCCCACTGCCGCGTGGGCGTAACGATGCTGCCACCACTGAGCTCCTCCCATCGGCACTTGGAACCGCTTACCAACGCCCAGGCTCTTACCTCGGCACCTGGAATCGCTTCTGCTGGCGTATGCGTTGACTAGCTGCGGCCACACCCCCTGATTGGTGTCGGCTGGTTCCTCCTGAACCCTCGCAATGGACCAGGCTCTGCACGGCAGAGGGCTTGAACTTGGAGACGCGGAGCTCTACCCAGAACAGCCGGAGAACGGCGTTTGGCGCAATTCTGTTGGTCGAAGGAACGAGATGCAATTGTAGTCAGGCAAAGTTGTTTATTGCTCAAAGTCTTGAAAAAGACCTTCCCTCAAATTGAAGGGGAACATCAGTATACAGAAATCTTCTCAAGCAGCAGCTCTTCTCCACAAAGGATATACAGGGTTGTACAATTTTACCAGGCACGAAGCCTTCTTCTATGCCACTCCAATACACATTACCAAGGGGGTAAATCCGCCCTGTGGGCCTGATTCAGAGCCGCTCGTAAGCGGCCGCTCGTTCGTTCCAAGCGATGTTTGCACAACTGGGCATGCGTACGGATCGTAATACGTATGCGCGAACCAGTCAGTGCGGACGAAAATCGTTTGTTCGCTAAATAGCGAATGCCTGCTATTTTGAGTGACAGAATGAGGCGTATGTGGGTGGTAACAGGGGAAGGTGCTTGAAAACGGGGAGTGGAGATCAGAACGCAGGCGTGCTTAAAGGTCAAAACGGGCGTTTTATGGGTGTGCATAATTAACAAAGCAGCGTCATTGACCACGTCACTTGGTTTTATAGTCAGAACTGCTCGCAAGATTGCGGTAGGAAAAACCAACCACAAGAATAGCGAGCAGTTCATACGCTGGTCGATGTACTCGATTAATCTAATAAATAGCGGACATGACGTAGGATGCGAGCGGCCAGGGGGTGTAGTTTTCCAAAAAACGACCGCAAGTTTTGTTCGCTCGTTCAGACCTAGAGGCGTGAACAGACCGCAAAGAGTGAACGGTTCATTTGAATAGCCACCCCTATTTTCTGAACGAGCGAGCGCAAATAGCGTCCGGCTCTGAATGAGGTCCAGTGTTCCTTCTAGCCAATCAGGCTAGCTCCCAAAATATAAATAAACACATCTTACATTTTAAAGATACTAACATAATTTCCTCTTTACCACCCAAAAAACAGTTGGTAGTGTTCACTCTAGCTCCGGCAGCAGGCAGGGCGCCAGAGCTAGAGAGGGCACTTCCATGCGCGTGCCCGAAAAGGGGGCATGACCATTGAAAAGGGGGCGCGTCTATAAGACGCGTCCGCTTTTCATCACTCTTGGGGGCGTGCCCGGCACTTGGGGGCTGCCTGGACACGCCGGGGAGCCCCCAAGCGCTGCCGGCAGAATAGATGCCGGGCGCATTCTCCGGCGGTGACCGGGTCACCGCACATTTCCCCACCCACGGGACACTGCGACCCGCGGGTGAAGACGGCACCCGCAGGCTGTGAGGGCAGGGAGCTTTTTGCCCTCCTTCTGGAGGGCAGGGTGCCACGCCCCGCTATAACAGCCTAGCGGGAACGCTAGTTGGCATATACTGTTTCTGAAAGGTACATATAATGCAAATTTTCAATGGCATTCGTCCTTTCACATGTCTATGACTAAAACCAGGTTTGGCTTTCCCAGTCTTAACACTTTCTAAGTTCTTACACACAATAGAAGCTTCTTTAATGCAAACAACTTGCTTTCCCCAAACGTGCTGGGTATTGTACCCAGACAGACACTGGAGACCTCTGCATTACATTTCAATTAAAGTGCTGTAAACAAAGGTTTGGTCACTACGTCAGGATAATGAACATATCACTAGGAGGTGAGAATGTCTCAAAGCCATTTGATTCTAAATGTTACAGCCGTCTAAAGCAATATAACATACATTCCTTATAAGTGCATAGGCGATACATTTAAAAGTACATTTCCACAACTGTGCGCAGCACATTAAATATATAACACGTTCAAACACATTACATATACATTCACAGTACGTGGCGCACTGCGCCTAAAGGTCCTTTTAAAAATGGTGCCGCGGCATGAGGCTTAATCCCTTCAGTGCCGTGGCAGCCATTTTAATCACGTGTGGTCGGGCTCTGGCCACAGATACGTATGCATATACCCACTTTTCTGGACATGTAAGCTACTGTTTTCAATACTAACTGGCGTAGCATTCACTCTGCATCATGGGCACTAGGAGGCAGGTACACTTTATGTAAAAGCAAAGAATGAGATTAATCTATAGTTCCCACGTGCTGTGTGTGACTGCGGTGTCATTCTGCAACCATGCCAGCGCGCTCAGCGGGGCTCCAGACCTTAGTGGCGCTCTGAATACATCAGGGTCTCCCAGCTGACTCTGGCCTCCCCCTGAGATGAGGAGGAAGAAAGACCTGAGCCAGCAGCTAGGAAAATGCCATTTTCTCTGACCTTGGCGCTAATTAGGGATGAGAAAATTTACATGTCAACAATATTAATTATTAATGCCCAGAGAGGTATTGTAGAACAGCGGGACTTCTCCAATCTCTCGTCTCTCTATCGGTATAACGTTCCTCCGCAGCTCTCTACTATTTGATTCACTTCTTGACCTCTGACATACAGATGGAGAGGACTTTGGTGTATATGCTATGGCGCCTATGAGATAGCTACAATAAGAGTTTCTATAGAGCGTTGATTTCTTTAGTTAATGGTAACTGGGGAGCTAAGGTGAGGTACTGAAGCTGCACTGTCTGCCCTTGAATGCAGAAACATCTTGCGTATAGTTAGAGCATATTCTGTAACATAAAACTTTTTTAAAACATAACACAAGTAATTTTCAAAGTGCAACCTGCTCCTTCCCTACTGCAAAAGTGTCCCGAGATTTCATTGGTGCATGCTGCGAGATGTGTATGTTATTTGCAGAGGAGAGGGGTAAAGACTTCTCACTGATGTATGGAGGAGGCAATGGGAGATATAATTACCGGACTGATGGCCTGATTCAGACCTGGTCGCGTGCGCTCGCAACCGGGTCGATGGTGGCCCAGAGCGCATGCGCACGACGGAGCCGGTTCCGTCGTGCGCATGCGCGAGACCCGGATAGCGACGGGCAAGCCGTCGCTCCGGGTCTCATACCAAAGGGGGCGTGCTGTCGATGTTGGGTGACAGCACGCCCCCTTTGGTGGGCGGGCCGGGGGAGTGGCCGCCCAAACGGAGGCGTTCCCATGTGAATGCCTCCGTCTGAGGCCGGCCCCACTGACATCACGAGTGATGTCAGTGGGAGAGATTTCGGCTCTGCGGCAACGAGACCCTACCACAAGGGTCTCGTCGCAAGCCCGATGGTCTTGACCATCGCGACCATCTTCCTGGCCGCTCGCTATAGCTGTGGGTGGTCACCCACAGCTATGCGAGTGGCCACAGTGGCGTAACTACTGCCCCCGCAGCCCCCGCGGTGGCTTGGAGGCGCTGGGTAGCTTGGGGGCGACGGGGTCAGTAGTAACTACGGAGGGTGCAGGGGGTGCGGTCGTCCCCCCTGCACCCTCCTTCTGCCGGGCACCCGCTGAGTGTGTTACCAGCGGGTCCCCGGCTCCAATTCAAACCCCCGGCGGCAGCCGTCAGACGGAGCTCCCTCCGTCTTCCGGGTCCCGCAGCGCACTATGGGAGTGACGTAATGACGTCACTCCCATAGTGCCGAGGAGCGGACACCGGGGACGGAGCTCAGGAGTGAGCTCCGTCTTCCGGGTCCCGCAGAGCACTATGGGAGTGACGTATTGACGTCACTCCCATAGTGCCGAGGAGCGGACGCCGGGGTATGGACGGCAGCAGCACTGGAGCGGGGATAAAGGTAAGTGTTTGTGTTTTTTTCTTTTATGTGTGTGTGTGTTTGTTTGTGTGCGCGCGGAGGGGGGGAGCAACTACAGGGGGCTAACTACAGGGGGCTAACTACAGGTGGCTAACTACTAGAAGGGGCACTACAGGGGGCTAACTACTAGAAGGGGCACTACAGGGGGCCCTGCATAATGGGCACTACTACAGGGGGCATTACTTTAATGGGCACTACTACAGGGGGCATTGCATAAGGGGCACTACTACAGGGGGCATTGCATAAGGGGCACTACTACAGGGGGCATTGCATAAGGGGCACTACTACAGGGGGAATTGCATAAGGGGCACTACTACAGGTGGCATTGCATAATGGGCACTACTACAGGGGACATTGCATAATGGGCACTACTACAGGGGACATTGCAAAAGGGGCACTACTACAGGGGACATTGCATAAGGGGCACTACTACAGGGGGCATTGCATAAGGGGCACTAGTATAGGGGGCATTGCATTTTGGGGCACAACTACAGGGGGCATTGTATAAGGGGCACTAATTTGATACACAGTTTACAGGTTATAAACTATGTTCCCAATAATCTGGTTCTACACGGACATAAAAACTGTGCAACCTGTCTTGAGCTGAGGTGACGGACTGGCAGGAGCAGAAAGGAGGGTTGGTGAAGTAGATCTGTCAGGGTGGGATGTAATGGGCATTACTGTTTGGCATAATGTGTATTTGGCATTACTGTGTGCACAATGTGCTATTAGGGGCATTACTGTGTGGCATAATGTGTAAGGGGCATTACTGTGTGGCATAATGTGTTGTATGTGGCATAATCTGTTGTATGTGGCATTACAGTGTGGCATAATGTGAAATAGGGGCATTACAGCATGGCATAAATTTGTTATAAGCGCTTTACTGTATGTCATTATGTGTTATATGTGGCATTATTGTGTGGGATGTGTAAGGGGCATTGCTGTGTGGCATAATGTGTTGTAAGGGGCACTCCGGTGTGGCATAATTTGTTGTAAGGTGCATTCCTGTGTGGCACACTGTGTTATAAGTGGCATTACTTAGTGTGTCATAATGTGTAAGGCACGTTGCTGTATCATGTAACCACACACCTTAAACGTAGTCTTTGGGTGTGTTTGATCTTTGGGCGGGGGGGGCGCCTGAAACTTTTTTGGCATGGGGGAGCAAAATTTATAGTTACGCCACTGAGCGGCCAGGAGGCCGCTCTAAAAAACAAGAGGGCCGGCCCTGATTCAGAGCGAGCGCTCTGTCAGAGCGTCCAGCTCTGAATCAGGACCTGAGCTTATAGGGTTGGAGCGAGCAGAATTTTAGGGACAATTCACGTGAGAGGACTTCAGTTGTGCAGCGCAGCTGTTGGTCTTCAGGTCAGCTGGTGGTCTTCAGGTGCACTACAAGGCATAGTATGGAAACTTTCACAGACACAATTGCCACAGGTAATCAGAACTCGCTTCTATTATTCAGTTGTGAAATGTTTTATTTGCAGAGTTCAGCACGGGCTGTACAGAAAAAAGAAATTGGCAACTGCGTTTCCGCCGGATCACACTTATACTAACTGACGGTGATCGCTGCTGCCAACGGATTGATCTGTCCAAGTTTACACATAAAACGGGGCGTTTCTGGGTGGACCATACGTTCACAAGGGATAGCCCCAATTCCTGGGAGCGTTGTGGGTGGGTAATCCAACTTCCATGCGTAATCCCAGCGTTCTGACGTCTGTTTCTGACATCTTTTGTACCCAGTGTGGGGCTGGCGTGAGTCCGGGTACTAATGATGGCAGCTGCGTCTGCAGACGGATACCTGGTGGGCGGACTAGGCTCATCTACTTCGTATCAGAGAGATTTATTGCACACTTTGGCAGAACCTTGCATATGCGTATGAAAGTAAATGGAACACCATGGGCGAACAAAAGAGTGTCTGCAGACGCCTCCGACATTGTTTATTGGACATGGGCAGAAGGGGCCAACAATCCCCAATTTTACAGGACAGTCCAGATTTCTGGTGTCTTGAAGAGGCGTGGCCTGCCACAGAAGGACGTGGTTTTGCCTGTAGCAGACATGACATGGGCAGCTGGGGGCGTGGCTTTTGTGGACTGGGCGTGGTTTGGGTTTCCAAGCGGCCTAATTTGTCCTGATCTTTCAGTCACGGATGTTTGGAGAAATGCATTGGCCACCGGGGGGCTATCGTGCACAGCAATTTATTATGCGCAGTTGTAAAGCTGCATACACACACAACGATTTAGTAAATTAACGATTTTAGTAAACGATTTTCATTCATTTTTTTTAAGGGAAAAATTAACGAAAATCGTTTACTAAAATCGTTCATTTACTAAATGTAATGAATGATTTTTTTGAACTACAAACGATTTTTGCATATTCCCTTAGAGAAAATCATTGAGTTGGTCAGTCTGACTGAACTACAAACGTGAACGCGCATGAACGATAATCGTTCATCGTTTTAACTCAGAAAGTGAATGATTTTTTCAACGATTGAACGATACATGAAATCGTTGTGTGTATGCACCTTAACTGTTTTAAAAATGCAGGGTATCATTCAGACCCGCTCGCGAGCGCAGGACGCTCGCAAGCGGGTCGATGTTACCCCAATGCGCATGCGCATGACAGAGGGAGCTCCGTCGTGCGTATGCGCGAGACCCGGACAGCGACAGCCAAGCTGTCGCTCCGGGTCTCGCACCAAAGGGGGCGTGCTGTCGATGGTGACTGACAGCATGCCCCCTTTGGTGGGCGTGCCGGGGGCGTGGCTGCCAGACGGAGGCGTTCCCATGGGAACGCCTACCGTCTGGGTCCGGCCCCACTGACGTCACTAGAGATGTCAGTGGGAGTGATTTTGGCTCTGATAGAACCAAAATCACTCCAGGGCTTGCGGCCACGAGACCCTACCGCAGGGTTTGTCGCAAGCCCGATGGTCGAGATGGTCTTGACCATCGCGACCATCATCATGGTCGCTCGCTATAGGCCACTCCACATTTAAGTAGGACGGCCCTGATTCAGAGCGAGCGCTCTTGTCAGAGCGTCCGGCTCTGAATCAGGGCCACAGTTCATTAATAGGACCACACCTCAGTGATCACTCTCATCCATCTGCTCACAAGCTTGTGCAAGATCACCAGCACAACCTGCTTATTAGCTATAGGAAACGGCCATGTTGTTAATTCTCGCAGGCGTGCTGCACAGTGGTGCCGTTGTACAGTGCTTCTGATTTATGAAGCCTCCAGCAATCAGGGCATGATGCAGTTTCCACCGTCAGTAAATGAGAGGAGCCCAACAGTCCTGGGCTCACATGACATCTCCAGGTGCCTAAACACAGTGCCTAACCCTAACCTAATATACACAGGAAAAGAAATTGCAGATGCACTATGCAGGTCCCTAACACTTTGGTGGTCACATCTGAGACGCAGGACACCCCAAAGAACAGCCCAGCCAAAGACCTCCCCAGGGCATCACATGAAAAAAAAGGGAGGTGTTATAAAGGATCAGGTGTGTGAAGGTAGCTCATAAGTGTTATATAGTATCAGGTGTGTGAAGGTAGCTAATGAGTGTTGTAAAGTATCAGGTGTTAGAAGGTAGCTAATAAGTGTTATAAAGTATCAGGTGTGTGAAGGTAGCTAATGAGTGTTATAAAGTATCAGGTGTTAGAAGGTAGCTAATAAGTGTTATATAGTATCAGGTGTGTGAAGGTAGCTAATGAGTGTTATAAAGTATCAGGTGTGTGAAGGTAGCTAATAAGTGTTATAAAGTGTCGGGTGTGTGAAGGTAGCTAATAAGTGTTATAAAGTATCAGGTGTGTGAAGGTAGCTAATAAGTGTTATAAAGGATCAGGTGTGTGAAGGTAGCTAATAAGTGTTATAAAGTATCAGGTGTGTGAAGGTAGCTAATGAGTGTTATAAAGTATCAGGTGTGTGAAGGTAGCTAATGAGTGTTATAAAGTGTCAGGTGTGTGAAGGTAGCTAATAAGTGTTATAAAGTGTCAGGTGTGTGAAGGTAGCTAATAAGTGTTATAAAGTATCAGGTGTTAGAAGGTAGCTAATAAGTGTTATAAAGTATCAGGTGTGTGAAGGTAGCTAATGAGTGTTATAAAGTATCAGGTGTGTGAAGGTAGCTAATAAGTGTTATAAAGTATCAGGTGTGTGAAGGTAGCTAATAAGTGTTATAAAGTATCAGGTGTGTGAAGGTAGCTAATAAGTGTTATAAAGGATCAGGTGTGTGAAGGTAGCTAATAAGTGTTATAAAGGTAGCTAATAAGTGTTAGAAAGGTAGCTAATAAGTGTTATAAAGTGTCAGGTGTGTGAAGGTAGCTAATAAGTGTTATAAAGGATCAGGTGTGTGAAGGTAGCTAATAAGTGTTATAAAGTATCAGGTGTGTGAAGGTAGCTAATAAGTGTTATAAAGTATCAGGTGTGTGAAGGTAGCTAATGAGTGTTATAAAGGATCAGGTGTGTGAAGGTAGCTAATAAGTGTTATAAAGGATCAGGTGTGTGAAGGTAGCTAATAAGTGTTATAAAGGTAGCTAATAAGTGTTATAAAGTGTCAGGTGTGTGAAGGTAGCTAATAAGTGTTATAAAGGATCAGGTGTGTGAAGGTAGCTAATAAGTGTTATAAAGTGTCAGGTGTGTGAAGGTAGCTAATAAGTGTTATAAAGGATCAGGTGTGTGAAGGTAGCTAATAAGTGTTATATAGTATCAGGTGTGTGAAGGTAGCTAATAAAGTGTTATAAAGTATCAGGTGTGTGAAGGTAGCTAATAAGTGTTATAAAGTATCAGGTGTGTGAAGGTAGCTAATAAGTGTTATAAAGGTAGCTAATAAGTGTTATAAAGGTAGCTAATAAGTAGGTAGCTAATAAGTGCTATAAAGTATCAGGTGTGAGAAGGTAGCTAATAAGTGTTATATAGTATCAGGTGTGTGAAGGTAGCTAATAAGTGTTATAAAGTATCAGGTGTATGAAGGTAGCTAATAAGTGTTATAAAGTATCAGGTGTATGAAGGTAGCTAATAAGTGTTATAAAGTGTCAGGTGTGTGAAGGTAGCTAATAAGTGTTATAAAGTATCAGGTGTGTGAAGGTAGCTAATAAGTGTTATAAAGTATCAGGTGTGTGAAGGTAGCTAATGAGTGTTATAAAGGATCAGGTGTGTGAAGGTAGCTAATAAGTGTTATAAAGGATCAGGTGTGTGAAGGTAGCTAATAAGTGTTATAAAGGTAGCTAATAAGTGTTATAAAGGTAGCTAATAAGTGTTATAAAGTGTCAGGTGTGTGAAGGTAGCTAATAAGTGTTATAAAGGATCAGGTGTGTGAAGGTAGCTAATAAGTGTTATAAAGTGTCAGGTGTGTGAAGGTAGCTAATGAGTGTTATAAAGGATCAGGTGTGTGAAGGTAGCTAATGAGTGTTATAAAGTGTCAGGTGTGTGAAGGTAGCTAATAAGTGTTATAAAGTATCAGGTGTGTGAAGGTAGCTAATAAGTGTTATAAAGTGTCAGGTGTGTGAAGGTAGCTAATAAGTGTTATAAAGTGTCAGGTGTGTGAAGGTAGCTAATAAGTGTTATAAAGTATCAGGTGTGTGAAGGTAGCTAATAAGTGTTATAAAGTATCAGGTGTGTGAAGGTAGCTAATAAGTGTTATAAAGTATCAGGTGTGTGAAGGTAGCTAATAAGTGTTATAAAGTATCAGGTGTGTGAAGGTAGCTAATAAGTGTTATAAAGTATCAGGTGTGTGAAGGTAGCTAATAAGTGTTATAAAGTGTCAGGTGTGTGAAGGTAGCTAATAAGTGTTATAAAGTATCAGGTGTGTGAAGGTAGCTAATAAGTGTTATAAAGTGTCAGGTGTGTGAAGGTAGCTAATAAGTGTTGTAATAGTAATAAAGGTAAAAAATATATGTGAAAAAAAACCATGAATAAGAAACAAACATGAAAAGTGATATACAAAGTGACTATGAGCTCTATTTATTAACATTATTTTTACTAAAATAAAGTGAAAACGGGTGTTTTGTGTTTTCACACCCTTTTCACATTATTTTAGTATCACCTATAGTTACTAAAGGGCAATTGGAGTAGAATTCGTAAAATTCTACTCCAACCCCTAATTATCACTTATTTTTAGTAAGCAGATCGCATTTCTCATAATTGTAATGGGAAATGTGATCTGGGCAAAACTACTAAAAATAAATTGTGAAAAGATAGCGGGGAAAGCCCTGTGATAATAACGCCACCTGGAAGTGGCGTTATCCAGGGTCTCCCCCGGTTACCGGACTCCTGCTCTGCTCTAACGGGTAGAGCAGAGCCCGGAGCCGGCCCCAGTGATCAGCTGTGTGGTCTAAACAGACCGCAAGCTGATACACTGCAAAAAAAAAACTTACCTGAGTACAGGGACCATTGATCAGGGCTCCGGTGATGTCTCCCCTCCGGTCAGCTGGTCTCCCAGCCTATACTGGGGCCCGGTCGTCACCGGAGCACCGATCACTGCTGGTAAGTGTAATTTAGAGAGGGGGGTCGCCGGGGGTTCCGCCATCGTGGCGGGGGGGCTTAGCGGTGGTCGGCGCATGCGTCGGCACTTGTCACGGTATTTTTTGTGAAAATACCGTGATAAGTGTGCGGAGGGGATTCGCAGGGACAGAGCTTTAGCGCAAGCTCTGTCCCTGCAAGGGATTTTTAGTAAATCCCTGAGATATTGCCTGAATTCGCAGTCGGTAATATCACACTACAATCTGCAATCAAAATGCGGATTGTAGTAAATAGAGCCCTATGTGTATTAAGTGGTGATGACCTGAAGATGCCCAGCCAGAACAGTTCAGGGTGCCCTATGCCCAAACACTCACCTCAAACCTAACCCTAGTGCCTAATCGTCCCCTCCAGCAGCCTAACCCTAACCTTTCTCCAGTTGCCTAGCTCTAACCTAACCCTAGTGCCTAACCGTCCCCTCCAGCAGCCTAACCCTAACTCTCCTCCAGGTACCTAACCCTAATCTAACCCTATTGCCTAACCATCCCCTCCAGCAGCCTAACCCTAACCCTCCTCCTAGTACCTAAGCCTAATCTAACCCTATTGCCTAACCGTCCCCTCCAGCAGCCTAACCCTTATCCTCCTCCAGGTACCTAACACTAATCTAACCCTACTGCCTAACCGTCCCCTCCAGCAGCCTAACCCTAACCCTCCTCCTAGTACCTAACACTAATCTAACCCTACTGCCTAACCGTCCCCTCCAGCAGCCTAACCCTAACCCTCCTCCTAGTACCTAAGCCTAATCTAACCCTAGTGCCTAACCGTCCCCTCCAGCAGCCTAACCCTAACCCTCCTCCTAGTACCTAAGCCTAATCTAACCCTATTGCCTAACCGTCCACTCCAGCAGCCTAACCATAACCCTCCTCCTAGTACCTAAGCCTAATCTAACCCTAGTGCCTAACCGTCCCCTCCAGCAGCCTAACCCTAACCCTCCTCCTAGTACCTAAGCCTAATCTAACCCTATTGCCTAACCGTCCCCTCCAGCAGCCTAACCCTAACCCTCCTCCAGGTACCTAACCCTAATCTAACCCTAGTGCCTAACCATCCCCTCCAGCAGCCTAACCCTAACCCTCCTCCTAGTACCTAAGCCTAATCTAACCCTAGTGCCTAACCGTCCCCTCCAGCAGCCTAACCCTAACCCTCCTCCTAGTACCTAACACTAATCTAACCCTAGTGCCTAACCGTCCCCTCCAGCAGCCTAACCCTAACCCTCCTCCTAGTACCTAAGCCTAATCTAACCCTATTGCCTAACCGTCCCCTCCAGCAGCCTAACCCTTATCCTCCTCCAGGTACCTAACCCTAATCTAACCCTAGTGCCTAACCGTCCCCTCCAGCAGCCTAACCCTTATCCTCCTCCAGGTACCTAACCCTAATCTAACCCTAGTGCCTAACCATCCCCTCCAGCAGCCTAACCCTCCTCCAGGTACCTAACCCTAATCTAGCCCTATTGCCTAACCGTCCCCTCCAGCAGCCTAACCATAACCCTCCTCCAGGTACCTAACCCTATTGCATAACCATCCCATATAGCAGCCTAACCCTTCTCCAGGTGCCTAACCCTATTGCCCATCCATCCCCTCCAGCAGCCTAACCCTAACCTTTCTCCAGTTGCCTAGCTCTAACCTAACCCTAGTACCTAACCGTCCCCTCCAGCAGCCTAACCCTAACCTTTCTCCAGTTGCCTAGCTCTAACCTAACCCTAGTACCTAACCGTCCCCTCCAGCAGCCTAACCCTAACCCTCCTCCAGGTGCCTAACCCTAATCTAACCCTATTGCCTAACCGTCCCCTCCAGCAGCCTAACCCTCCCCCAGGTGCCTAACCATAACCTAACCCTAGTACCTAATCGTCCCCTACAGCAGGTGCCTAACCCTAACCTTGTAAATGTTAAAAAACAATGTGTCAACCTTTTGGTGTTGATACTGTCTACTTTTTATTGTTGATCTTCTATTCGGATCTGTTTGGTCATCTTCACATCTCAGTTATAGTTTGCCCCTCAGACCAAGCACAGAATACTCGGAACTCGGTCACAAACTGGGTAACGACTGGCCCCACAATTGTGGTATGGTGCTGGCCTAAGGACGACAGTGCAGACCAGAAGTGAGTTTGCCGCCCAGCCGTAGCGCCGACGCAATACGGATAGCGATAGCACAGCATGGCGCCTGATAAGCAAAGTGATCGTATCAATATCGGACATGTTGGGAAGCGTAGTCGGAGATGACCCTTCCCGAAATGTATGGTCACCTGCCAATCTCAGTAACAGGCCCCAGTGCAGACCAGAAGTGAGCTGGCCGCTGAGCCTCCCCCTGCTGTCCCCGCTGTGCATAGCAGACAGTTCTAAGCTTCTGGAGTATTCTGCAGAGAACATGCTAAAAAGTTTTGACTAAAGTTTTGCTGACTTATTCCATAAATCGGATTAATATTTCCTTCTTTGCACAAGCTCGCCTAACTAGTCAGTAAATAAAAAATAGATAATTGACTGCTGGGTTTATATATTCATTTGCACATATTTTATGTTAAGACTTCATTAAGCAAGAGAGAGCTGTGGGGGAAATATGACATGCCAGATGTATATCGGTATACTTATTAAATGCGGGCTATGAAATAATGGTAGGGTTTTGTTTTTTCTTCTCCATAAATCATTCATTTTATGGACTTTTTGCCGGGAAATTTACCAAGCACGTAGAGGAGGAGATTAATCATGTGCAGAAAATGATCTGATCGGTGACATTTTGCAAAACAGCACTTTGAGCTGATATATGAAAATGCTCCAATTCCTCTGTTTTCCTGCCGTAATGGTTTCATCAACAGTAAAACAGAATTTATGCCCATGAATCTGTTGTTTTCCATGATACATAGCAGGAAGTCAGGGCCTGATTCAGAGCCGCTCGTAAGCGGCCGCTCGTTCGCTCCGAGCGATGTTTGCCCAACTGCGCATGCATACGGATCGTTATACGCACGCGGGAACCAGTCAGTGCGGCCGAAAATCGTTTGTTCGCTAAATAGCGAATGCCTGCTATTTTGAGTGACAGGAGGAGGCGTATGTGGGTGGTAACAGGGGAAGGTGCTTGAAAACGGGGAGTGGAGATCCGATCGCAGGCGTGCTTAAAGGTCAAAACGGCCGTTTTATGGGTGTGCATAATTAAAACAGCAGCGTCACTGACCACATCACTGGGTTATTTTATAGCCAGAACTGCTCGCAAGATTGTGGTAGCAAAAACCAACCACAAGAATAGCGAGCAGTTCATACGCTGGTCGATGTACTCGATTAATCTAATAAATAGCGGACATGACGTAGGATGCCAGTGGCCAGGGGGCGTAGTTTCCCAAAAAACGACCGCAAGTTTTGTTCGCTCGTTCAGACCTAGAGGCGTGAACAGACCGCAAAGAGCGAACGGTTGATTTGAATAGCCACCCCTATTTTCTAGACGAGCGAGCGCTAATTGTGTCCGGCTCTGAATCAGGCCGTCAGTCAGAAATCCCGTAGCGTGTGCCTATAACATTGGGGGGGCTCATTCTGAGTGGGGCTCGGCCACGTCCGTATCCAACACTCGTGTGTAGATCCAGGGCTGCGATGTCGCTGGCGGTGCCCCAAATGCCGCAGCATGATTGACAAGCGGCTGGCATTTTGTGCGGCACCAGGCAACATTACAGGAAATGGGGCGCGTTGGCCCTGTTTTCTGGGCGTGCTGAAGCAAATGGCTGTGTCCTTGGATGCAGCGTCACTGGCTTCAGCAGCGTGAATTTCCCAGCCATCCTAAGTAACGCTGAGAGTTACCGAGATGGCCAATGTTCATGCAAATAATAGGATGCTGCGTCCTAAGATGCAGCCGCGGATCACAGAAACTGGCAGTAGGTATCTATTTACACGAGATGCCTCCTGCATTATTAGCGCACTATCTCACAGCAGCTGTGTACAAAGAGATTGGGGGTCTGCACTGTAACACCACCAGAGATTGGGGGTCTGCACTGTAACACCACCAGAGATTGGGGGGTCTCCACTGTAAGACCAGCAGAGACTGGGGGGTCCGCACTGTAACACCAGCAGAGATTGGGGAGTCTGCACTGTAATGCCACCAGAGATTGGGGGGTCTGTACTGTAACACCACCAGAGATTGGGGGGTCTCCACTGTAACACCACCAGAGATTGGGGTTCCGCCCTGTAACACCACCAGAGATTGGGGGGGTCTGCCCTGTGACATCACCAGAGATTGGGGGGTCTGCACTGTAACATTATCAGAGATTGGAGGGTCTGCATTGTAACACCACCAGAGATTGAGGGGTCTGCCCTGTAATGCCACCAGAAATTGAGGGGTCTGCCCTGTAACGCCACCAGAGATTGGGGGGTCTGTACTGCAGCAGAGATTGGGGGGTCTGCCCTGTAATGCCACCAGAGATTGGGGGGTCTGCACTGTAACGCCACCAGAGATTGAGGGGTCTGCCCTGTGACACCACCAGAGATTGGGGATCTGCATTGTAACACCACCAGAGATTGGTGATCTGCATTGTAACACCAGCAGAGATTGGGTGGTCAAATCAGGAGGTTGGTGACCCCCACCGCCGCAGCTGTGCGGCGGTGCCGGACCCCGGAGTCTGAATGGATGCTGCGCGCATGCATCCATTCAGTGACGGGAGAGGGCTGGGGGAAGCCCAGCTAGTGAGGCACGCCTCCAAATAATGTCACATGGGGCGTGGCCTATGGTAATTAGGCCACACCCCATTTTCGGTCGCGTGCGATGTAAGGGCGCAGTCTTAAGAACCGGCACAGGGTGCTCCAACCCTTGGAGCCGGCCCTGCATTAATGTACTGTTATGATTCTAAAATGCCACAAATGAATAAGAACAATGTGTAACTGAAAAAAGTTATATTACACTAAGGGGGAGATGCACTAAGATTTGAAAAGAGACAAAGTGGTGAGAGATAGTACCAACCAATCCACTCCTGTCATGTTACAGGCCATGGGGGAAATGTATGATGTGAGTGGCTTCGGCCGTGTCGCGAGATCGTGGTGAGGCGGGTCCTCATAATGGCCGCATATATGATTTTTCGAAGTAGGAGAGCGCTACATCTCCTGTCTGGTGATCTGCGCTCTCCCATCAGTGGATCTCCTCTTCGGTGGTCAAGTTCTTGGGTTTCCCAGCAGGCCCGGTAAGTTTTTTTTTCTTAAATCACTTTATTATTTTTCTACGCACAATCCCTGGCTGTCAGGGCTCCGGCAGCCAGAGACAGTGCAGGGTGGTGCGGCAAAGATAGCTGCTGCTGCCGGAGCAGTAAGTGCCACTGACCAGTCATACATATGCCTGCACATCGGAGCACTATCTTGAAGATGGGATCGCCGATTATGACGGGGGCGCTATGTGCCTCCATCATTTATGTATACATCTCAACATTACTACATGGGGGAGAATAGCACTTTTCGCCATAACGCCGATACAACCATCTCCCCGTGTTTGAAAAAAAATGACAGGAGCTGATTGGTCGGTGCTTTATCTCCCTCCAAGGCTTAGTACATCTACCGCTAAGTGCGCAGAGTCCTGCAAGAGGAGACAGATCACACACGGGGCTCATTCAATTAGACGCGACTGAGTCGCGCCCATGAGTGAGGCTAAATGCCGCACGTACGGTGCTGTCGGACTCGTGGATTTCTGTTCACGGCCCCGAAGGGCTACATACAAAAATCTATGCGTCCCGAGCGAGATTGGGATCCAAAGGGGGGAGTTTTGCTGCCGGCGTTTCTAAACCGTTGTAACGGCAACTCGCCCCCCTCGCTCCTAATTGAATTAACCCCACTGACTGACGGACAGTTCTCCTTTATGGCATAGTTGCCTACGTTTTCATTGTCCTCCCCGGGAGAAACCTGGGGAGGACAAGCAGATGTGCTATGACGGGGGCGGGTCCTGGCGGGTCACATCATTAAGCCCCGCCCCCTACTCGGGGACCCGCGATTGCAGCAGAAATTCTCCCCATTCATAGGAAGTGGGCCGGCAGAATGCAGGAGAAATGCCTACAGTTGCGGGGTTGGGGGAGTTACCCGAAAAATCAGGAGCCTCCCGCGAAAACCGTGAGGGTAGACATGTATGCTTTATGGGCTGTCAGTGATACTATGCTCTAGAAAGTGATCCATTTAGAGAGTGATAAAGTACCAACCAATCAGCTCCTGTCATTTTTTCAAACACAGCCTGTAAGATGACAGTTAGGAGCTGAATGGCTGGTAGTTTATCACTTTCCAATGTATCACATTTCAGAGCTCTGTACATCTCCCCCTCTGCATGTGTATATATGTGTACATAGGGCCTGATTCAGAGCCGAACGCTCTGACCAGAGCGCTCGCTCTGAATCAGGGCCCTCCTCCATGAAAATGGAGCGGCCTCCTGGCCGCTCGCATAGCTGTGGGTGACCACCCACAGCATATGCGAGCGTCCATGATGATGGTCTTGACCATTGCGACCATCGGGCTTGCGACGGAGACCCTGCGGTAGGGTCTCCCTGCCGCAAGCCCTGGAGTGATTTTGGCTCTATCAGAGCCAAAATCACTCCCACTGACATCACTAGTGATGTCAGTGGGGGCGGCTTCAGACGGTAGGCGTTCCCATGGGAACGCCTCCGTCTGGCAGACACGCCCCCGGCACGCCCACCAAAGGGGGCGTGCTGTCAATCAACATCGACAGCATGCCCCCTTTGGTGCGAGACCCGGAGCAATGGAGAGCCCGTCGCTCGCCGGGTCTCGCGCATGCGCACAACGGAACTCCCTCCGTTGTGCGCATGCGCAGTGGGGGAACATCGACCCGCTTGCGAGCGTCCTGCGCTCGCCAGCGGGTCTGAATGACCCCCATAGTACATTACAGGGGCATATTAAGAAAAGAGGGGCCCACGTACAGACTCAGGGCCTGATTCAGAGGCGCATGCTATTTGCGTGCGCTTGCTCTGAATCAGGGCGTCCCTATTTTTTTTTTGACCAGCCTCCAGGCCACCTGCACAGCTGTGGGTGATGACAGCGTGTACGTGTGGCCTGGCAATTATTGCGACCATCAGGCTTGTGAGGAGACCCTGTGGTAGGGTCTCGGCTCCCGCAAGCCTGAGTGGACTTCCTGCTCTAATAGAGCAGGAAGTCCACTACTGACATCACGAGTGATGTCAGTAGTGCCACCCACAAATGCCAGGCGTTCCTTGGGAACGCCTCCGTTTGTGCAGCCACCCCCCCTCCCCGTCTACAAACGGGGCGAGCTGTCGATCAACATTGACAGCCGCCCCGTCTTGTAGCGAGCCCCGGAGCGAGTGATTTCTCACTTGCTCCGGGGCTCGTGAACGCCGCGTGTGCGCAATGGCACCATCGACCCGCTTGCGAGCGCGTCTGAATCAGGCCCCCTCCACTCTCTGTTGGTCCCGCAGTACACTGTAGATTCTGGCTTCGTGCCAGAATCTACTACGCATGCGCGGGCCACCGGCAAAATGGCGCCTGCACCATTTTCCCGGGACACTAGCACTGCGCATGCGCAGAGCACTGGGAAGATGGAAGCCACAAAAAAGCACTACGGGGAGGTAATTATAAAACTATGGGTGCAAAGTGTATGGTTTGTGGGTCCCCATTATAGATACGCCCCTGGTACATTATATATGTACATTATATTACGCCCTCCTTATACAGCACATTAGTGAGTAAGGAGACAGCACTACTGAGCCATTATCTACATACATCTCTGCTCATCCTTCTCATGCAGCGCTACGGTAACTGCGCAGCTATAGTATCGCGCAGAGCGCTCTGTGAATACAACACCACGTACGTACAAACGCGACGTGAGAGGGGAGGAGACATGCAGAGTGCGCCTTCCCCGTGCCTCACATGACCGGAAGTGGGTGTGGTTACCGAGGCCTCCCGTGCCCACTTCTCATCCCGGCAGCGGTGTAAGTGGTACGTCATCACACAGCGACGCAGCAATCAGCAGCCGCCGCCGCCGCCAGTGATGAAGTGAGTATGAGTTGATGCAGCAGGGTGATGGCGGCAGCAGTGCCCGGTTACTGGTGGTCATACAGGATGAAGTCTGTGATACACAGAGCTCCTGCTCATTCTTACAGACTTAGGGGGAAAGTTATCAAAGCTCGGAGAGAGATGAAGTACCAACCATTCAGCTCCTGTCACGTTTCAGGCTGTGTTTGAAAAAATGATAGGAGCTGGTTGGTTGGTAGTTTATCTCTCTACACATTATCTCTCGCCAAGGCTTAGTACATAGACCCCCTTACCCTCATCCTGCCCTGAGTACAGGTACCCTGCATGTAGGAGTGCCAGATGAGGCTGCTGCCACCTGTACAGCCGATTACTGCCCCATGGTCACCGCCATGGCGGATGTGTCACCTGTATGACTGAATACTGCCCCTAGGTCACCGCCATAGCGGATGTGTCACCTGTATGGCTGAATACTGCCCTAGGTCACCGCCATAGCGGATGTGTCACCTGTATGGCTGATTACAGCCCCTAGGTCACCTGTATGGCTGAATACTGCCTCTAGGTCACCGCCATGGCGGATGTGTCACCTGTATGACTGAATACTGCCCCTAGGTCACCGCCATAGCGGATGTGTCACCTGTATGACTGAATACTGCCCCTAGGTCACCGCCATAGCGGATGTGTCACCTGTATGGCTGAATACTGCCTCTAGGTCACCGCCATAGCGGATGTGTCACCTGTATGACTGAATACTGCCCCTAGGTCACCGCCATAGCGGATGTGTCACCTGTATGGCTGAATACTGCCTCTAGGTCACCGCCATGGCGGATGTGTCACCTGTATGGCTGAATAATGCCCCTAGGTCACCGCCATAGCGGATGTGTCATTTGTATGGCTGAATACTGCCTCTAGGTCATAGGTGATGGTAGCAGTAAACTTGGTGTGAAAACTGCTGTGTGCAAACAAAGAGGCTCATGGGCTGATATAAAATTTAAATTTCCTACTTTGTTTTGGCACATTCTGATCATCAAATGGACCCATCTAAATCTTATTTGCAGAGATTCACGTTCTCTATGTCAAAATGTATTTTAAACCCTATTTCTTTTAATTATTTTGCAGTCCACTAACAAAAGTGAAGTTGATTAACGAGCTGAATGCCCGAGAGGCGAGCCTTGGTGTACGGGAGTCTGTGTCGTGGCATCAAGACTACAAGGACAGTGCTTGGGTTTTTCTGGGTCAGTGAAACTGCAACAATTCATTGATATTAGGGATAGAGGGCCTGATTCAGACCCGCTCGCAAGTGGGTCGATGGTGGCCCAGTGCACACACACAAGCCCCGGAGCGAGCGCAAAAAGCGCTCGCTCCCTGGCTCACTACAAAAGGGGCGGCTGTCGATGTTGATCGACAGCTCGCCCCGTTTTCTAGGCGTGGCCGGGGGGTGGCTTCACAAACGGAGGTGTTCCCAAGCAAACGCCTGCCGTTTGTGGGCGGCCCCACTGACATCACCAGTTATGTCAGTGAGAGAGCTTCCGACTCAAATTACGGACCAGAAGCTCTCTGGGGTTTGCGGCCACAAGACCCTACCACAAGGGTCTCGTCGCAAGCCTGATGGTCGCGATGGTCTTGACCATCGCGACCATCATCCTGGGCGCTTGCAATAGCTGTGGGTGGGCACCCACAGCTATGCGAGCGGCCAGGAGGCCGCAACTAAAAAAAAACCAGCGCCCACCCTGATTCAGAGCGAGCGCTCGCTTTTTGCGAGCGCCTCTGAATGAGGCCCATAGTTCATGCTTTGTATCTATACTAATGGTCCGAGCATTTCTTGAAGTTTGCATTTTATAGTCCCCGCACTTGAAAACTGCAAAAGCTCTTGAAAACCCCAGCAACAAATCACATTTGCTTTTATTTTCAGCCGCATAATTGAATATTTTAGGTATATTTGCCACCTGAGACAGGAGCTGGCCATTGGAAACCTGACTGACCTCAGGCTTGCTGAGGGAACCCATTGGACAGGGGCCTTAAATGCTGGGTGATGGCAGTCCTATTCTATCCGCCTCTTCCAACATGGCCGACAATGATCCGATTGACTTTGAAACACATTATGATCATACATTGTGCTTATTGGGGACCACACAACCAGGCATATGTGGCAGTAGCTCTGACAGGTTACTATGGGTAACAACGCACAAATGCCCTCCACAATCTCTTAACATTTCTGGCACTTTAGCTACTTGCTTTATGTGATTATTATTTCCGCAGGTGGTCTTCCTTTTGAGTTGACTGAAGGGGACGTTATTTGCGTGTTTTCACAGTGAGTGTTTCTTCTTATTACAATGGTATTTTTGCTGTCCCAATAGACGGATGCCAGACAGACAGACCGTAGAGTAGCATTGCGCATATTGGGATCTTTCCAGTTGGTCGAAATCTCTATTTCTTTCCGCTCACTGCGTTTAAGCCAGTTATCATTCCAGTTTTACCTTAATTTTGGTAAATTCTGGAAAGTCAGGGGAAACCGAATAAAGAATTGATCACATTTATTTGTCCTGTAATTTATACAGTTTGTTTTACATGATCATTCTAAGTGCTTCACACTTGCGTCGGAGGAGGTGCTATGAGATGAGCTCCGCCCACCTCTCATCCCACTGACTCCGTTATCCACTTCATGAGGAGGAGACGAGACCCTTGGGACCTAAAGTTGAGTTGAAGATACGCCAATTTGTGTAGCGCATGTATATTTGCGCAGCGCGTAAATATTTGTGTGTTCTCTTTATGGGCGCTGCACGTGCCCATAAGGAGAACACACACAGATTTGTGCTGGTACAGAGGGCCAGATTCAGACCCGCTCGCGAGCGAAGGACGCTCGCAAGCGGGTCGATGTTGGCCGAATGCGCACGACGGAGGGAGCTCCGTCGTGCGCATGCGCGAGACCCGGCGAGCGACGAGGAATACGTCGCTCGGGGTCTCGCACCAAAGGGGGCGTGCTGTCGATGGTGACTGACAGCACGCCCCCTTTGGTGGGCGTGCCGGGGGCGTGGCTGCCAGACGGAGGCGTTCCCATGGGAACGCCTACCGTCTGAAGCCGCCCCCACTGACATCACTAGTGATGTCAGTGGGAGTGATTTTGGCTCTGATAGAGCCAAAATCACTCCAGGGCTTGCGGCAGGGAGACCCTACCGCAGGGTCTCCGTCGCAAGCCCGATGGTCGCAATGGTCAAGACCATCATCATGGACGCTCGCATATGCTGTGGGTGGTCACCCACAGCTATGCGAGCGGCCAGGAGGCCGCTCCATTTTCATGGAGGAGGGCCCTGATTCAGAGCGAGCGCTCTGGTCAGAGCGTTCGGCTCTGAATCAGGCCCTATGTACACATATATACACATGCAGAGGGGGAGATGTACAGAGCTCTGAAATGTGATACAGTGGGAGTGATTTTGGCTCTGATAGAGCCAAAATCACTCCAGGGCTTGCGGCAGCGAGACCCTACCGCAGGGTCTCGTCGCAAGCCCGATGGTCGCGATGGTCTTGACCATCGTGACCATCATCATGGACGCTCGCATAAGCTGTGGGTGGTAACCCACAGCTATGCGAGCGTCCAAGAGGCCGCTCCGTTTTTAGGGAGGAGGGCCCTGATTCAGAGCGAGTGCTCTGGTCAGAGCACATATCTGGATACTTGTGCCTACTTTAGTCTGGCGAGGTGAAACAGGAGAGGGGAGGGCCGGTAAAATGCAGACTGAGTAAAGTAAGGGTGCGGCTCATGCAGACCTGCAGAAGCACAAATATACTCCTGTTACTGGAGTACCCGCTGATCACCAGGGAAAAATGTACCCGCTGATCACCAGGAAATGTACCCGCTGATCACCAGGAAATAAATGTACCCGGTGATCACCAGGGAATAAATGTACCCGCTGATCACCAGGAAATAAATGTACCCGCTGATCACCAGGAAATAAATGTACCCGCTGATCACCAGGAATGCTGCGGACGCGGCTCCAGATGTTCACGGCTCTGCATTTCGGCAGAAATATTCTGTTTGTTACATTTCTATTTTTAAGAGTAATTTCTGCCTATTTTGGGACCCTCATGCATCTGTGGGACGGGGGAGGGAACACTGGCTACTAGTAGAGGACCCATCTAATGATGCTGTGCAGCGCCTCTTGTGTGTCATGCGTGGCACCGGTATTAATCAGTACCCATCTGGCTTACAAAGCACCTCTCTTTGAGCTACTGCGTATTGAGTTAATTAATATGTCTTGTCTCTTTAAGGAAGGGGAATACCTGCCACAGGTAATTATTATTGCCTACATTGGCAATTTGTCCTACCAGGGGCAGATTAAGAGAGGGGGAGGACCAGTGTGAAGTGTCTGTGTGCGTGCCCCCCCACGTCTTGCCAGCACTTGATCTGAATAAACTATAGCACCTGTGCCAGTGTCTACTGCTCATGCTCAGATCTCCAGGAAGATGGAGCTGGCACAATGTTCCCAGTGATTTGTCCCCTGAGCGTGCACATATCTTCGGGAAAATGGTGCCTGAGCCATTTTCCCAGTGACTATTGAGGTGCCAGCGGAGCGGTTAGTACATGCGTGGTGTGGGCTCCCCCTGGGCACAGGGGCCCATGTGCCCCGCTCACCTTGCACCCATTATAGATACGTCGATGTGTCATAGTAGTATAATGTCCTGCTGATAATGTTACAATTATTGAGCAGCCTTTTGTTATGTAATGGCTCTTGTGTGCCAGTAACATTGTCTTGCCCCATTTCTGCTGTTCCGTTGTACTGCTGAACTTACAGCAGAGGTCTTCAACCTTGGCCCTCCAGCTGCTGTGCAGCTACACATCCCAGCATGCACTGCCACCTTTTTGATATAACAGCTTGCTAAAACTATGGTAGTGCATGCTGGGATGTGTAGTTCCACAGCAGCTGCAGGGCCAAGGTTGAAGACCCCTGCCTTACAGTATGCTTCCCATGCAGGTATGGGGAGGTGGTGAACATCAACCTGGTGCGTGATAAATCGACCGGGCGCTCTCGTGGATTCTGCTTTCTCTGCTACGAGGATCAGAGGAGTACGGTGCTGGCTGTGGACAATCTCAATGGAATCAAGGTGAGAGGGCGGCGAATAGCAATTAACGGTGACAAAATGACAAACATTTGAGGAGAAGTAGAAACATGAGCTTTAATGTGACCTTAAAGGGAACGTGCATAGCTGAAGGCTTCTATATATTATATATTAAGGATACTGAATTTAAACCTCTAAACGCTCCTGCCTATACCTTCTAAATTTTACGCTATTTGTGTACGGAGTCATACAGTAAATAAGCCT
Source organism: Taudactylus pleione (assembly GCA_031769625.1). Lineage (NCBI taxonomy): Eukaryota > Metazoa > Chordata > Amphibia > Anura > Myobatrachidae > Taudactylus > Taudactylus pleione. The sequence continues at coordinate 1,584,076 of JAUIMM010000883.1, forward strand.
TCAGACTTTGAGAAATGTGTTTCCAATGCACAAAGGTTATTATTCAACATAAAAACAGTAGGTTACACGCTGTGACCTAAAGACAATTTAGAGCAAAGAAATTCTACAGACCCAAGATACAGTTATACATACGCACGCGCTCTGGGACCAGTTACCGGCATCAACAAGAAACCTTCAGCATCAGCAAGAAGACTTCAGATTGGGGTCAGAACACATATATTTATACCCCCACAGAAATAGACTACACAATAGAGAGGTTCGTTGCGATCCCATTGGTTCTCCGTCAAGGTACTTCTGTTACAGGATATTTAACAGGTCGATTCAAATGGACACAGACCAGCCTCCGACAGCCTATTGTCTCCTTTTTCCCGCCTCATGCAAATCTAGGCTGTTTAACTTTACAAAGTACATTTTGGTGCTTTAACTCTCTACAGTCCATAAGTTGAGAATGCATGTTCCGATCTTCTCACCGACGACACCGGAAAGCTGTTGAGAGAGAGTAGATCAGTATAACACCAAACACGGTTTGCTTATCATGTAGTAAACCTTAGATACCAAATAGTCTTTATTTCACAGCATTTGTAATAAATGAATAAATCTTAGATATTACACTTTGAAGCTATGGAACCTTTTATGTGAGTGTGTAAGTATTAGGGGTTTGGGAAAAGACGCTAGTTAGATTTATGTAGTGAGGACTTTTAACTTGGGGCAGATACGTACGCATGATGCTAATAAACAGCGTTTGTATCTGGGGTTTTATTTATTCGCTAATGTGCGTCTTAAATGTGTTTGAGATATGCGATTGCACAATGTTATTAATAGCATCGCCGTATGTACTTAAGAGAGAGTTTAGCTAAATTGGAGCTGGGCGGCCATTCGCAAAATGGCGTCTTGTTGCCATTCGCAAAATTGCGACGTGCAGATCTCATTTTCAAGATGGTGTCTTGTGGCCATTCACAAGATGGCGTCGTTTCAATCTGATTTTAAACTGATTCTGTCTCAGCCAATTACTCAGCTTCGAATATATATATATTTATTATTTTTTTTGTAGTTGAAGGGGCGCACAATTCGTGTGGATCATGTGGCTAATTATCGCCCCCCTAAGGATGCTGATGATATTGATGAAGTGACTAAAGACCTGAGAGAGAAAGGTTGCGGTGCACGGACGCCATCTCCCTCTGCGTCAGAGGAGGAGCCGGAGGAACCACAGAAGACAGAGAGAGGTTTTACGCTTTTTTATTATTATTCGCATTCTGTATAGGGTGCCACAAATTACTGTAGTGCTGTAAAGAGCTGCAGTACAAACAGGGTGTGTGTATATATATACACATACATACATACATAACATAAACTATAGCATAACACAGGTAGAATGACAAAAGTCAGACCTTACATTTTGAAGCAGGTTGGGGGTCTGACATGAACAGGGTAAAAACATGGGGGGGGGGGGTGCAAGTGACGCAGAGCTGGGGAGGGTAACGTTTTGGGAAAGATGGGAGACATCAAGTTCAGTCTTGGACCTATTTAGCTTTAGAAAGCGCTGAGACATGCAGTAAGAACCGGCGGAGAGACGGGCGCGGGAGAGGGGAGTGGACTACAGGTCGCGTTGGCCATCATCCGCTTAGAGATGATCCCCAGGTGAGGAGGTGTAGAGCCCTGTACATACAGATATCTCCTATTATACTGTGGCCTCAGTTGTGCCAAATAGCCCCTCTCTGCACGCCGGGTCCCCAGCGTCTTTATTTTCCCAAAATGTGCGTCTTATTCATATAGATAATACAACTGGGAGTGACAGAACTGCATTGCTGGCATCCTCAGGCCACTGGGCTGTGTGACATTTCTATGTCTCTGTGTGACTAAGCCCAATACTTACCATTCGGGACTCTGAGTGCCGGGATCCCGATTACATCCCCTCTAGTACACTGCGAGCGGCTTTTCACTGCATCTGCGACTAAGCCTAAGCCCAATACTTACCATCCGGGATTCTGAGCGCCGGGATCCCGATTACATCCCCTCTAGTACACTGCGAGCGGCTTTTCACTGCATCTGCGACTAAGACACGAAAAATACGATGCACTGCTCTTTTCGGAGCATCTTAGGGCCATATTTACTAAAGGTCGATTTTAATAGATTAACATCGATGTTGTCTTTCTGGGGCTAAATCACACATTTACTAACAGACAATTTTTTCTTTTTTAAAGTATTAGTAAATGTGTAATTTAGCCCCAGAAACAGAACGGTAATCGATTTAAAATTGACCTTTAGTAAATACCCCTTCTTCTCACCGGGCATCTCACGCCGTATGGCGTAAAGACGATTACTGTGTAAGGGCACATCTGTATCAAGCAGAGTTTTTTTGGGTTTATTTTCACAGTGACGCTAGGTTTTGCTGCTTGTAATTGCGCCGTAAGAAAAAATCGCACTTTATTAAATCAACCCCTCTGTGTCATTTTATCGTGTTCACTCAAACTCTGCTTTATACTGTATTTACTGAGCGGATTGTTACAGAATGGAACCTGAGATTTAGGGATGTATTGGGGGACAGAGACAAGAACAGTGGATCTCTGTTTGCTCAGTTAACCTGATTGTATATAAATTATGGATCTTGTGCTTGTAATAATTCCACTCATTTTTTTTTTTATACAGAGAAGAAAAAGCGTAAAAAGGATCACAAGGACCGTTCGCGTGAAAAAAACAAAAAAGCCAAAGTTACTCAGGGAATCAAGCAAGAACGTGACGATCCAGGCTATGAAAAATACAATACCAAACCGCACAATTCCAGACTGCGAGGGATCAGCGGAACTCTTTGGAAGCAAGAAAAGGACACTGGAAGCGTTTCTAGACAACCGCCCAAAGTGCACCGGACAGGATCAGACTGACAGACGGGAAAAAAGCATCGAGGTCGTGGGGTGAAAAGAACGAAGGACAATGTAGGTTTTAAGTGTAAATAGCGCAAGAAACAAAGACTTTCCGGGATTATTATTTTTTTTTTTCTTTTTCGTTTATTTATGGTTTCAAGTAGCGGACAGAGGTGTTTGGGAGAAGGTGTCAGATGTTGAACCGTGTGATGGGAAGAAGTTTATATAATGCTACCGCTGCAAAAAACTAAAACAATTAAAGAGCACCTGTCCCCAGGTTATTTGTAAACAGCCCTGCAACCTCCTTTTTGGTTATGAGCCTAATCTAATATCTCACTTACTGCGAGGAGAATACTTGGGAAGCCAGACTACGCAAGCCACAAGGGAGCCTGTAGGTAAATGTATAATCGTACCTGATGCACCGTCTATGTACCATGTACGGTGTTTGTTTAGCACTGACTGTGGGTGACATTCTTAAGGGATTCGTCTTTTTATTGAGTAAAAAAAAAGAACAAAAAAAAAAAGAGGATTTAAAATGTGTATGTTTGAAAAATGTTAGATTCTAATTATATGACACAAGCGCCTAATCGTAGGTGCCTAGGGCGACGTAATTAATGCTGGCCCTACACCAGCACAGCTATTTCCTGACGCCGATCAAAAAGGCCAAACCGTGGATATCGATGATGGTCAATCCGGTGGTGAATCGGGGAAATTCAGCATGTTAGAAAATAGAATCTGAACCGGCAGATCAAGGTTTTCCGAGTCACATGTATGTTCGAATGCGGCTAAATATAATTAATGTCTGTATCCTGTATTGCACGCGCATCTTTGCGATCATACGCTTGAGTTGCACGAAACTCAGCATACTGTTCACAATCCATTCCCAGCGGCTGTCCGGAAGCACATTCGCATTATTTGCGACTCAGAATAAGTCTTATTATCGTGACTTTCTTGAGCCGCCACTGGCAGGGGGTCCGAGATGGAGTTGGGCAGCGCCCGAGTCCAGATTCACGACTCGGGAGATTAGAACGTCCAATTGTGTATACTGGAGACTGGATACCGGGCTGTGATCGGAGACTGAAGCATAACTCGGAGGTTTAGCTGTGAGATGATGGGAGCTAGACATCAGGCGAGGGGGTTACGGTTTCTACTGGACTGACCAACAACCGGAGGCCTTTGAAGACCAGCCATCTTTTTCCATCATTCTCACTAACTGCGGGTCTTGTTGTTTTACTGACGGTGACAGGAGAGTGGGATCGTTAACCCTGAATTTAGCACAAAGAGCATTCTCCAGGGTCGACTGTAAGGAGATCTATATTGTATCATGTTCTCTGTGCTACTCTGTGTAGTGTGATTGATTTAACAGCTATATATGATTTTCTATTTAATAAAAGTGAATGAGGTCAGTATCCCGACGGTCGGGATTCGGGCGCTTAGAATACCGGCGCCGAAATCCTGACACCAGTCAGAATCCCAACCGCCGGCATCCTGAAGGTAAGTATTAGAGTTAAGGGGAAGGTTATAGGTTAGGGTTAGGTTTAGGCACTGGGGAGAGAGGGAGGGTTAGGGCTATGCACTAGGGGGAGGGTTAGGTTTTGGGACTAATGGTGGGGAGGTTAGGTTTAGGCACTGGGGAGGGACTGAGGGAGGGGGAGGGTTAGAATACCGACTGACAGGTGTCTGTATCCTAACCCTGTCGGGATATCAGCGTTGGGATTTTGAGCGCCGGCATCCTGTACCCAACCCAATGAAAGTAGACTATGGATATTTGTCAGGGTGTGAGAATCTTTTCTTTCCTCCCCGGTACTGCAGGTCAGGCTGTAAGGTTGTGGGCGCCCCTCTCCAGACAGGGCGTACGCAAGCTGTGGAACAAGTGATCCCTCCCAAACCAAGGAGGTTACTTTTAACTGGGGGTATCAGACCTCAATGCGACCATCTACCACAACCTGCAGAGAGACCATTTACAAACACTGAGGAACACTGGAAAGATCTACAATCAGGGAGCATATATCATACTGCAACTGTCCCTGTAATTATTATTGTGTAGTTCTGCCAACTTTATTCTTATATCCACCCTCATTCATTTAGCTCATTTCAGGAAACGTATGGAAACATCAGCGATAAACAGACAAAGGAGATTCCTCTGTTATTTTCGGGGGAAACAGTGAGGGAATAGGATGAAGAAAAGGGGGGCAGGTGTTGGGGGTGGTTGGAGGGTGGGAGACGGGTACATAACATACCAAAGGCATTGTTCAAGACAAAGAAAAAAACACAAATATGGACAATATCGAAGATGACATGGTAAATCTTACATTATATGATGGCGTGCAGGACCCGAAAGCAGCTACACGTATGCTGAGCCATTTAGCTAATGCTATGAATGAATCCAGGCCAGTATCACGCCTCTGCCCCATTCCTGGTTGAATAGTTTTACTGTCCAACCAATCTGAGCCATGGGAAAAACGTCTCCTCCTGGCGATTGGTTGGCCGGGGCAGGGGCTTCTAAGACTCTGCTTCATTCATTCAGTGTCTGGGGGCGCTAACGTGCACAGGGGGGAAGAGACTGCTTTTTACTAAGCATCTTATTAAAAGTTCTTTAATTTTCACTTTTTGGCGGATGAAGAATTATTTTGTTTTTCAGGTTGCGATTTGGGCTCTAAGTCTAGAACAGTGAGCTGGGTTGGAAATGGAGCAATATATGGTCAGATATTGCACCATATTTTGCAAACCTAACCATAGACGTACGCAGAGGCTGGCACTGGGGGTATCACTGCCGCACTATCCTTTACGCTGGCTCATGGTCTATAGGGTGTGTCTATCCATTCCGCTGTCTGAGGGGGGGCGTCTGACATATCGTCTTTCTCATCTCTCACACAGACCGCCATAGTACATGAGCCGTGTGAACAAACGGATATTGTAGCTTTTAATCATTATCAGATTTGCCAACTTTGTAACTACCATAAACACTGTATAGACTTTTGCATTAGGAAACCTACTGTAGACAAATGGGAGCACCTCCCTGTGCACCATCACATAACTGACCCTACGGGTCATTACGTAATGTAATAATTTTTTCAGAATTTCTAAAACCTATGACCTAGGGGAGCCGTGAAAAGAATACCGATACTCTGGTGCGCCATGATTCATGAAAGTCTGGAAACCACTGCATTTGGACCACGATGTAACTTTCAAAAGGGTCACACATTACTCTGAAGGTGCCTACACACTTACCGATCCGACATCATGTACGATTTCCCTGGAAACTCCTCCCCAGCAGCTCTGCACACGATTTGGTGTTTACAAGTGTCCAATTTACAAACGATCTATCGTACATCCAGACTTTTTCCAGTGCATTTGTGTCCCAGATTGTCAGATCTGCCCGACAGTACGGCAGATCTGACGATGCGATGTGCGACCAGCGGGGAGGCGCATCGCATTGTGATCGTGAGTGGGGGACTCACGATTTGGGCATTTTTTTACACGATCTGTCGTTCCGATGCATCGGAATCGGCCAGATCGAGTAAAAAATCGGTAAGTCTGTAGGCACCTTAAATCTCAGTAATAAGATAATACAATACATTTAATCAAAGCCACACGTCTATGTCTAATAGCATATCAGCAGGTGTTACTATCTGTAGGGGCCCCCCTGACATCCCCCCAATAATAACACTTACCGCACTGGAACCACAAGCCTACAGTGCCAATGCTGGTTACGTTTTAGGGGGCTCTCTAAAATCCGTCCCCTGCCATTGTGTGGCTTATCCCTTTTGTGTTACCTCTTATCCCCCCCCCCCTTCCTTGTCTCTGCCCCCCTTTGTCTTCCAGTTCTGCGTTAAGCCTGCACAATACGCAGAGATCGCAGCTCAACCTGCAGCCTGGTTAAAGTTGCGGCAATGATGCCAAAAACATCCAAACCTCACGGAATAAACACCTTAATACTCACAGACAAGTAATAAATTGTGTCCAGGTATTTTGTTTGTTTTTTTATTTTTTTTTACACGGAGCAATCGGTTTAATGTGGGTACAGCAATCGGACAGCTGATTTAAGCACTGCTGTGTTTCACGTCCCGTCTACAACGCACATCATCATCGTTATATCGGAGATTCAAACAGAAAGTTTTATCAAAGCCTCCGGCTCCAATCTAGAACAGAACAGTAGAAACATTCATCACGGAATAGGTGTATTCCCTTTCGTAGCGAGCACTATTTTTCCACTAATAAATCTCACGAGGTTATTTTTTTTTTTGCAGCTGATAGACTTGATAAATGACCCAGCGATCTCTGACTTCATTTAAATATCCCAAGAAAATTCTCTCAGCCAAATATAAGAGAGTTGATTAAATCTTTACATGTCTCAGCTGCAAGCAGTTTTTTTTTTTTTTCTCCATTAAATGACTTTATCGGAAAGAAAACTAATTTGTACGGTGACACCGACACGCCGGTGAATACATTTTGTTGACGGCAGAATTTATGGAAATGTGAGAAATACATAATCTTCCCCGAAATCTCTCTGCTCCCAGATTATCTACCATCAATTACACTGTACAACAAATTAATACTTTGAATTTGTTTCCTTTCTAAAAATAGTCATACATCACTAATAGTCATACATCACTAATAGTCATACATTACTAATAGTCATACATCACTAATAGTCATACATTACTAATTTGAGGTCAGGAAAAACTAAAATGATTTCAGAATGTTTTTACTAGCTCTATTTTTTGAGCTACACTACCTGCACTATACTGCATGTACATTAGTAATATAGTCATAGTGAAAAGCTATTTTAAAATAATCTGATGTTTTCTTGATAGAAAATAAATAACAAACATACAGCATAGGAAACAATCATACAGCATAGGAAACAAACATACAGCATAGGAAACAATCATACAGCATAGGAAACAATCATACAGCATAGGAAACAATCATACAGCATAGGAAACAAACATAATAGGAAACAATCATACAGCATAGGAAACAAACATACAGCATAGGAAACAATCATACAGCATAGGAAACAAACATAATAGGAAACAAACATACAGCATAGGAAACAATCATACAGCATAGGAAACAATCATACAGCATAGGAAACAAACATAATAGGAAACAAACATACAGCATAGGAAACAAACATAATAGGAAACAAACATACAGAATAGGAAACAAACATACAGCATAGGAAACAATTATACAGCATAGGAAACAAACATACAGCATAGGAAACAAACATACAGCATAGGAAACAATCATACAGCATAGGAAACAAACCTAATAGGAAACAAACATACAGCATAGGAAACAAACATACAGCATAGGAAACAATTATACAGCATAGGAAACACACATTCAGCATAGGAAACAAACATACAGCATAGGAAACAATTATACAGCATAGGAAACAAACATACAGCATAGGAAACAATTATACAGCACAGGAAACAATTATACAGCATAGGAAACAAACATAATAGGAAACAAACATACAGCATAGGAAACAAACATACAGCATAGGAAACAATCATACAGCATAGGAAACAAACATACAGCATAGGAAACACACATTCAGCATAGGAAACACACATTCAGCATAGGAAACAAACATACAGCATAGGAAACAAACATACAGCATAGGAAACAAACATACAGCATAGGAAACACACATTCAGCATAGGAAACAAACATACAGCATAGGAAACAAACATACAGCACAGGAAACAATTATACAGCACAGGAAACAATTATACAGCATAGGAAACAATCATACAGCATAGGAAACAAACATAATAGGAAACAGACATACAGCATAGGAAACACACATTCAGCATAGGAAACAGACATACAGCATAGGAAACACATATTCAGCATAGGAAACAGACATACAGCATAGGAAAGTACTATGTAATATAGTGGCCTATACATGGGGGAGCTTTCTCTTTGCTTGTCGCTTGTCCTCCTCCTCTGGGCATCTCTTGTCACTGTCACCTACCCTGATATCTTTGTCCCATTGCTGAGATGTCTTGGTGGAATCGCTCCCTATGCTGTCACTCAGTGCACCACAGTTATCTTGTGGGGGTAATCCCGTGAATCGCATATATTTGAATAGGGGAGGAGACAAATAACTGATTCATTTAATTGGGTCATTAAGCCCCGCCCCCTCTGCACGGAACGCAGATTGCTGGTAAGATTCTCTCCATTCTGCCCACGTCACTAGGAATACCCCTACATCGTCATACATGGGCTATATCTCAGAACTCAGAGCTAACTGAGAGTTTTAAATGTCATATTCATTCTTTGCATGCTGACATCAATTAGAAGTAACTATTTTCACATCGGAAACATTTTCATTGTTGTGCAGTGTTATTAGCGGTAACCGCTCCCAAATTTCTTTTTTATTTTTTTTTTCTTTAACCTAGAAGCAAAATACATCAATGATTTTATAAACTGATCCATTATGAGGGAAATTTGTGACACGCGTTTTTCAGCACACAATAGGCCACTTAATAACCAACTGAGCATTGTTTAAATACCACAGCCTACCTGGGTATCGCTGCTGACCATCTGCATCCCTTTATAGTCACAGTCTGCCATCTCCTAATAGCTACTTCCAGCAGCATAACGCACCATGTCACGCTGGTTCCGTTCTCATGACAATGGCCTCCTCAGTACAATAGGGCACCTCTGGGATGTGGGGGAACGGGAGTCACAGGCTTTTCTTTTTTTTCTTGGTACTGTTGGTGTGTTTTGCTTTACAGGACTTGGGTAAGTCTATTTATCTAATGTACACATTGCGTGTTGGACAGAAGTTGCGTCTAACTCCCAAACGGAAAATGCAATTTCAAAAACGTGCTCATTGCTAGGTTTGCTAAGCTGCAGGTAGACGTGAAATGCTGCCAACTCCGGAAGCCGAGCATATACACCTCCTGTGCTCCTGCCACCCGACAGAAGAAAGTGCCCCCCAGAATACAGCGGGAGGCGTGGCTTCACGTGTTATGGCCGACCAATCGCTCATTTCTCTGTAATCCAGAGAATAGATAGCAACAGCACTATTACTAATATACTATGAAAAATGGGTGTGGCTTAGAAGCATTCAGCCAATCAGATGCAGCTGCTGATTGTCATCATTATCAGTTCGTAACCTGCAACAGGGATTGATCACGTGCCAGTCTGTTTGTGGGCACCATGGGTCGCACTGTGCGCAACACACCCTTACTGTGGCATGTGGCCTAAACATGGGAACGATTTGATGCGCAGGTGCATCAAATCACATATATGTTGTATTAAAGGGTGAGTTGCGCTGTATGAACTTTGCTTTGTTACTAATCAAATGTTGCTCACTATATGATGCCATAATTCTGTGAGAGTCCATCTCTCTCCCCAGTCACTAACAGTGATGAAAAAATAAACTGCTTTATTGACAGTAATATGTTTGACGTATGAGCTATGTGTCATGTACAAGCAGATACATTCCTGCCATAAGGTTAGTTGGGCACTTTGCTTTAAGCAGTTGTTGCTAGGTAACAGCAGGGAGATTATTAAGCATCCTTTGAGGCACCTTGCTGCTCTTCTAATATATTTCCCACTTCTCTGTGCTGCTGGGGACCCTGTTCCTTCATCTATATAACTCTCAGTCTGTGGCTTCCTGTATCAGTGTGACAGGAGCCTGACATCACTACTCTGTGCTGCTGGGGACCCTGCTCCTCCCACTATATAACTCTCAGTCTGTGACTTCCTGTATCAGTGTGACAGGAGCCTGACATCACTACTCTATGCTGCTGGGGACCCTGCTCCTCCCACTATATAACTCTCAGTCTGTGGCTTCCTGTATCAGTGTGACAGGAGCCTGACATCACTACTCTGTGCTGCTGGGGACCCTGCTCCTTACACTATATAACTCTCAGTCTGTGACTTCCTGTATCAGTGTGACAGGAGCCTGACATCACTACTCTGTGCTGCTGGGGACCCTGCTCCTCCCACTATATAACTCTCAGTCTGTGACTTCCTGTATCAGTGTGACAGGAGCCTGACATCACTACTCTGTGCTGCTGGGGACCCTGCTCCTTCCACTATATAACTCTCAGTCTGTGGCTTCCTGTATCAGTGTGACAGTAGCCTGACATCACTACACTGTGCTGCTGGGGACCCTGCTCCTTCCACTATATAACTCTCAGTCTGTGACTTCCTGTATCAGTGTGACAGGAGCCTGACATCACTACTCTGTGCTGCTGGGGACCCTGCTCCTTACACTATATAACTCTCAGTCTGTGACTTCCTGTATCAGTGTGACAGGAGCCTGACATCATTACTCTGTGCTGCTGGGGACCCTGCTCCTCCCACTATATAACTCTCAGTCTGTGGCTTCCTGTATCAGTGTGACAGGAGCCTGACATCACTACTCTGTGCTGCTGGGGATCCTGCTCCTTACACTATATAACTCTCAGGCTGTGACTTCCTGTATCAGTGTGACAGGAGCCTGACATCACTACTCTGTGCTGCTGGGGACCCTGCTCCTTACACTATATAATTCTTAATCTATTAATTATTGCTGTTGTCACTGCCCCTGTCACATATAGCCCTGTCCTCACCAACACATCACTCATCTCCTGATATTCTCTGTGCTGCTGGAGACCCTGCTCTTCCCATTATATAACTCTGCATATTTCCACATACCTCCACCCTTCCTAATCCTACTAATTCATAACTTGTACTATCAGTAACATAGTAGTAAGAGAACAAGGCCACCGGCATCCTCACTCCTCATACACAGCCAGGCTGCAGCTCTTACATACAGCACAGGCTGGATCCAAACCCCCCAACGCAAATCCCATTTACACTGCCAGCTGGAGCCAGCGCCGCTCTGTCATAGATCTGACGGAACTGCCAGCAGGAATAGATGGTGCTGCAGGCCAGGGTGTACGTGTATCTCTCCAGCCTAAGCTTAACAACGGTTACCTGAAATGTATAGGAGCAGGGTGGGAGGACGGCTGGAGCCCTCGGGGGCACCCTGTGTATCTGGATCATGCAAGTGTGGATCCTGAAACAATACATTTCCTTCCAATGGTCATTATACAGAGGGACCGTCAGTGTCCTGTGATCAGTAGCAGAATATCCTGTGGTTAGTCAGCAACCTGTGATTATTTTTCAGCATTGAGGTACTACAAGTACCAGCAGAATCACATGGGCTTGGTAGGTCCGCAGGGTGCCTTAGCCTGGCAGAGAGCGAGGATGTAAGACATCGGCTCTACGGACTCTTCCTTAACAAAAGGACGCAATCTCCACGCAATTCCAAATACAGACGGATTGGGTGATTTTTTATTTTTTTTTAATCAAAACTGTGCATGCGTCGCGGGCTGCGTACGTACGCATGTTATACTTACCAGGGAATTGCGCGCAACTCTGGCGCTTCTCACTTGTGGCTGGAGGGTAATCACTGGGCGGTTATGGGGCATCCGCGTGTAGAATAAGTGGTCTGCTGGTGCGTACAAGGAGTTGCGACCAATTCGGAGCTGTGTGTATGCAGGTATCTGTCCGATAGCAGTCACATGGGGCTGACCCAAATGCTGATGGTACCGATGGCAGTTGCGCTGGGAAGCGGGAGGGCTGGGGGTGCTGTGGCCACATCGATGCGCCCATAATGATGATTATCGGCGGATGTTCACACTGGACGTCTGATCGCAAGAAGAGGACAGAATTGCAACTGCATAAGGTACGACCCAGAAACCGGCTCTTAGGGACCTATTCATCATTATTTGTGGCATATTCCCGTTTTTGGGGGATATCTGAAAATATTAAGTCTCCCCTGAATGTATTATGGAGGGATCGTAGCAAATATCTCTATCTGCTACGGTACCAATATCTGGGAGCTTGGCCAACGTCGCCTAAAGAACCCTCCCCGGCAATGGCTGCCGCATATGCGTTGTCTGTTGATCTCACACGCGCAGGAGCCTGGCACAGACGTGAAGAGAAGCCCCTGTCGGGTCTATTTGATACGTGCCGGCGCTAATATCGCATCCTGCAATGCGGTCACGGGGCACTAGTAACCCACCGAGATCACATTGTAAATGCCATTGCTGATAAACAGGCCCCATAGTCTGCAAACTTTATAAACAAAATGTTTGAAATAATCCAAAATAAATCCTCAGAGTAACTCGCTAATACCTATCGCCACATGACGCTTGTCCACATGATATAAAGAATTAAAACATTAACAAATCCGCTTGTGATGTCAGACTGAACCCAGAGTACAGCAGTAGCCCCGCTTCCAGCTCCCGCTGGGTGTAGGCGCAGTGTTTATAGAGGGTAAAATACTGCAGCCAGCTACAGACCACGCAAAGCACCAGCCTCCGTGCTCCGAAGATTTGTTAATGAGCCTTTTGTTGCAAAGTTCATTTGCAGAAAATGTGTAGTCATAAATGAGATGGAGCCACCGCAGGGAAGCGACCGTCTCAATGTCACATTTTTCACAAATGCACAGAACAGGGAGCTGATAATTACAAGTAAACAATGAGCAAGTGGATCAGATGGATTTAGACAAAATGCACTTATAATCGACACAATCTTAGAAGAGGGAGGGGGAGCAGCATTAAATTATACACTAAATAGGCTTCTGAAAACTGGTATGATGAGTAAACGTTAGTCCCTGAATTAACTAGAATTCAATTACTAGCTAGGACTATGTTGTTTGCCATTCTGTAAAAATGATTCTAATGAAGTGCAATTAAATGATATCGCTTTACAGTGCACGAGGAAATAAGTTATAAGAAGCCTTTTGGAATTTAAAAGGTACCCCTAATAAGTCGCACAATAATACTTAATATTACAAATGTAAGGTCCGTCATTACTAAAAACCTGACAGGTCCCCCCCCCCCAATGGCCGTAACGTCCAGCAACGTTTTCTCTTTTTCCTCTTTTGGGGGGGGGGAGGGGCTTGGACTGCACACCCTAATTCTAAACATAATAGGAGGTGCTACCATTGCTGCGACTTTTAGTTCCACAAAGAAAAAAAAGGAGAGAAAAGGCAGATGCACACCCCAAATACCAAACGCTGCCAATCAGAATAATTATAATAAACTCTGCGATAGAAATATGTTATATTGCAGAGTCTATTATAATTATTCTGATTGGCAGTGTTTAGCATTTGGAGTGTGCATCTGCATTTTCTCTCCTGCCTCTTACCTGTTCCCAACAGCCAGCTATGTTGTCAAAGACCCTCTTCTTTGGACCACTTATACGCCTGAATGGGCACTGACAACATACTGTACATATGAAGACAGTCCCTATAGATGTTAAGAGAGCTTTGCTGGATTTTTGCAGACATCTGTGGACCCTAGGAATGGGGAGAAGGAATGAGGAACGCCAGACCCCATATTGTGTAACCTGCTGTAATTATGGCTGTGATACGAATTATGTGACAACAGTTATCAGAAAAGTTTATACAATATAATCTGAACCTCTGTTGCCATTGCAGACCCAATCTGTTGTGCGCTGTTATGGTTTGAAAATATAACTAAAAATAAAATATAAAACTTTGTTGTAAAACAATTCACTCACGTGTTCAAATACATTTTTTTTTTTTTTTTTATTTATATATATCATCTTTTTTTTTTAACAAATCACAAATGATATGTTTGTAAATAGAATTGCTTTTGGGGTATCTTTATTTTAGTTTTGTATCTCAGAATGCCTATTACACTTTCCCCACCCAAAAAAAAATGTTCCTTATCCTTGGAATTCGGGTTATTTTAAATTAATTTAGGGGAATAAAATGTAAAAAAAGCATTCCTCGGTGGAAAATTTCCACATTGAGCGAGAGCGCATGATCCCTGAATCCAGGCGGATAAGATGAGTTTGACGGTTGTTTCTGGTCATTGGCAAAAAAAAAAAAAAAAATCACAATATAATTTTTAGAATTTTTTTTTCCCACCCACAATCTTTTAGCACCATAAATGATCCTAGGAATTTTTTTTTTTTTTCATCTGAAGGTAAATAAACCTCTCTTTTATGTAAAAACTTAAAGGCAAAACATATAAAGTATCAGAAATGGCAATATTAATCAATGTGTTTTGTCTCCCGTTACGGTGGGGGCAGTTCATGTATAATCCTACTAATACAGAATACGGATGCCATGCAAAACTCACTTCTTTTTTTTTTCTTTTTTTTTTTGTGATTCCTGCTCAAAAAATATAGAGCTTTATTTTACAATTCTGGGTAGTTTATTTCAGCCTCAATTTCTGAGAGTTAGAAAATGCAAATGATTGTTGGAGATCTCAAAAATATATATCACTTTGTAAAAGGTAACCATTATAATTATTTTTGTTTTTTACTGTGAAGCCATTAAAAGTCGATAGACATTGAACCCTGAGCGCAGTCTTCTCTGCCGCGGACGTAAATTTCGCAGGGGATCTCCTCCATGACTCGATCTTCGATGCCTTTGTCGGGGCAGTCGTGGGACTGTTTGAAAGCGTAGGTACTTTTCTTGAAGGTGCTGTTGAAGGTTTTCATTGGTTGTGGCTGGGCAAAGTCATTGCGGAAGGGAAGTTCCATGGAGCTGAGGTTGGTCCTGCTCTGTTTTAGGGTTGCCGTCTGTGAACCACAGTGATGGTCGTGAATGCATCGGGATGTGGTGGATGAACGCCGGGTCTTTTGGTAGTTTTCCAGTTCCTCTGACAAGTCGGCCAAGTCTGCGGAAATCTCTTTGTCTCTGAGGGAGAAGAGCTCGTAGTGAGGTGGGTCGAAAACCTCCTGAAACCCAGTTTTGTTGAACGTGGTCTTCCTGGCCATTATTTTTTTACGAGGCTGCTTTACTTGGACCAAAATGGAAATGATGAGGAGGACCAAGACAATGCCGGACGTTATTCCAATAATCGTCCCATGGGTTTTGGTGATTTGCTCAAATAGTCCGGCCTCTTTCCTTTCTGTAACAAAAATTATTTTATTATTATTGTGATGATTAAACATTGTAGGAAAGTGCAAAATTCAGTCACTAATATGCATGTTTTGCAAACAGAATTTTGGTGAGGACCACAAAGTATAAATAATCAACAAATTTTGGATATTTTTGGCAGGAAATTGTGGCCATAGTTAAGGTCTCCACTGATTTGCAATTACGGTACGGTGTGTACTCATCCAGTTCCTTCTATATCATACTTCTTTTAAGCCACTAATATATCACAATTTACAATAATCTGCAATTTCACTGTTACTATTCTTTTTCTGTTGCCGTAACGGGCCCATCAGCTTCTCAATTCCCCGTCCCGCAACGCCTATTCGATGATCGGCGATCCGTCAGCGGATCTGGGAAATTCTACAAGTTAAAATTCCCCAATTTGCTAATCCTGATCATTTTTTGGTCGGGACCCAGGCGTCAGGGGATCGGGGACTTGCAGCAATCAGTCGCATGTGTATGAGCCCCTTTAGAGTTGAAAGCAAAAATTAAAGTAAGCCACGTTGTTGCAATAAAGTAAAAATAAATTGCACGTACAGTATAAGGGTACTTTGCTTTTAAATGCTCTATGTACTGAGGGTTGCATCTTAAAAGGGATAACCTGCTGTTTAGTGCTACTCTGATGTAAAGCGACTAGATACCTTTCTGTTGAAAGCAGGTCAAAATCCAAACAGATGAAATAATACAGTAGCCCAACATGTTTTGGGCATCAGAGATGTTATTACAGATCTTTTGTGAATAAGATACTGCTTGGTCACAAGAAGGAACGCAAAATATGAGAGACCAGCAGGGGGCACTCCATAGCCATATAAACTGACATCCCTGTGTACTCCCACTATGCTTCTTCTAGAGCCTTTTAATGTTAGAGTATATTTTTCATGTTTGTTTAGAAAACCTCAGACAGTGTCATTCATCTCGTGCGGACAGCGCGGCCTCTTAGTGACACTGACTGTTTAGGCATTAGTTACATTGTTGTGTTACTGTACTCTTGGCCTGGTTTCATTACGGATCGCAATCGCAACAGCGTACGCAAATCGGCCGATGGTGCGTACAGCGCATGCACTGCAGTGCGTGAGCATTGCGATCACTTATGCAGATATAAAGCCATCGCAGATCGAGGGACGGGACGTCAGCATTTAGGGGTGGTGGCGGGGGAGTGGTTGGAGAAACGCAGGCGTCTGTCCGTTTGAACGCCGTTTCCTAGGCGTGCATAAATTAGCCACTGCGATGGCATGCGCATAGTGCGATGACCGTTGCAATTTCTGAGTAAGGTCAGACCTGCTGTAATTCTGCGTGACGGTCCAATGTTACACAATGTACAGTATACGCAGGATTGCGAGGTCTTACGGATGTGCGAAAGATGTAGCGGGCGTCTCTATGCCTGGTGAGCCGTTGCAGACATTAGCATATTTTCGCACCAGAATGGCGTTCGGAATCGCAGCTGCGATCTCAATGGCGATCTGTAGTAAATCAGGCCCTCCTATGCGGTGCAGTGTAACAATGCAGTGGTGTCCTATAGCAGCGCAGCCTGTACACGTATGTGTCATACTCTGCATTGTCGCGTTGCAGTCTACTGTGATGGCCAGGCGCTCACCTTTACAGTGGTTCTCGTCCCATGGATAGGCGCAGTTCTGGATCCCATTGCAGACCAGCGTGTTGTTAATGCACATGTTACTGTGGCAGAAGAAAGTGCTCTCCAAACAAGGAGCTGTCACAAGGAGACAGAGACACATTTATGTGACCATCTAGTGTCTGGGACGCTAGTAACGCAGCAGTGGGATGGTGGGTCTCTGTGCTTCATCACTTGTACAAGCGGAATATGGAATGGAATGTTGTAGTTGGCCCTTTGAATCTAGCACACAGCACAGACAGCGAGAACACAGTCACACTTGGATGTTACACACAGATTACAAGATACATTAATAACAAATAAATAAAATAGGGACATTTAAAGGGCAAATCTTTAAAACTGGGAACTGTCCCTGCCAGGGTTGCATAAAATTGTATTTAAAAAAAAAAAAAAAACCAATAAAAAGATTTATTTGATTTAAATCAGATTTTTTGGGATTTCAATAGGATTTTTTTATACAAATTTTTTTTTAAATAAAACGTATTTTTAATTTTTTTTTAAAACCTATTTAAATCAAATAAATCCGTTTTTCATTTATTTATTTTTTATTTTATTTTTTAAATCCAATTTTATGCAACCCTGCTGCGAATTAAGGACAATTAATATAAATACTTTTCTGTATTTTCCCTTTTTATTTTCGACCCTAATTTTGTGATCAGCCCTTGACTGACACATTTGGGATGCGTTCCACGTCTCCAAAAGTCACAGTAATGGAATTGGTAATGAGGGGGGGATACTGGAGATGCAGCGGATGGCGAGAGCGCATTGTGCCCTCAGTTCCATGAATGGGTGGCTGGATGATCCTATCCAGTCTACTCACGTTCCACAAAAGATGTGAAGAGCATTCGGAAGCGGCTGAGCCGGCTGCCCTCGTCCGCCCACATCCGTACGACCCCCGTCCCTGTTTGCAGCATGACATCATTGGCCACGGTGCTGCAGAATTTGGCCTTTAGGTTCTCTATGGAGCTACTTCCATCGTAAACCGCCACAAAGTTCCGCTTACATTCATTCGAGTGCTCCATTTGGTAGTCCAGGAACCTCAAATAAATCTGGATGAACAAATTGCAATTCAGAGATTATTACACCTAGATCAGGATTCATTGTACCATAAGACGCACTGATTTGGCTGCGTAAATTACTTCTGCAGAGACTGTAGGTTATCATATGTCCAAATACTTGTGCGCACCGGACACGCTGGTCTTATATAGAGACCTGTTAGAAAATGACAAGATCATTGTTCCTTGCAATGATATAAATGAGGACAGATAAGTGCTCTATGGGCCTGATTCAGAGCCGCTCGTTCGCTCCGAGCTATGTTTGCCCAACTGCGCCTGCATACGGATCGTAATACGCATGCGCGAACCAGTCAGTGCGGCCGAAAATCGTGTGCTCGCAAAATAGCGAATGCCTGCTATTTTGAGTGACAGGAGGAGGCGTATGTGGGTGGTAACAGGGGAAGGTGCTTGAAAACGGAGAGTGGAGATCTGAACGGAGGCGTGCTTAAAGGTCAAAACGGGCGTTTTAAGGGTGTGCATAATTAATACAGCAGCGTCATCGGCCACGTCACTGGGTTATTTTATAGCCAGAACTGCTCGCAAAATTGTGGTAGCAAAAACCAACCACAAGAATAGCAAGCAGTTCATACCCTGGTCGTTGTATTCGATTAATCTAATAAATAGCGGACATGCCGTAGGATGCGAGCGGCCAGGGGGCGTATTTTTTTAAAAAACGACCGCA
This sequence comes from Taudactylus pleione, assembly GCA_031769625.1. NCBI lineage: Eukaryota > Metazoa > Chordata > Amphibia > Anura > Myobatrachidae > Taudactylus > Taudactylus pleione. The sequence continues at coordinate 1,603,250 of JAUIMM010000883.1, forward strand.
AGTTTTGTTCGCTCATTCAGACATAGAGGCGTGAACAGACCGCAAAGAGCGAACAGTTCATTTGAATAGCCACCCCTATTTTCTGAACGAGCGAGCGCAAATAGCATCCGGCTCTGAATCAGGCCCTTTGTTCTTCCTGGGCCTTCTGCTTTTTAGAGACTGTTCCGGGTTTTAGTCTAAGATAACTAGCATGATTTAGAGATGTACGCTAATGCTAGCGCAGCTGCGATCCCGTACACAGATGCTGTGCGCAAATATGGCAGACGCCAAGGAATGTATTGAGACACCAACTTGTGGCTTTCCAAATCCAAGCATCTGCAGGCCAAGAAGCGGCATCACTCGATAATCGGACTCCTGAGTAGCCCTATGGTGGCACAGAATGGCTGCGTGCACTTTTGCTACATAAGGAATCGTAGACTCAGGCTGCGTCATACCCCGAAAACAATCGCGACACGCCTGCGTTCTTTGCCGACACTCCCCGTTACCTCCCACAAACGTTCCCTGTCAATCACACAGCGAGTAAATAGTTACTACGAGCAACTACGGTAATGTGACCTTAACGCGCATGCGCCGTGCAACTCAGATGCATGCGCAGATTGCCGATTATCGCTCAACTGCGTATACATCAAAATAGCGCACATAACTGAATCAGGCTCACAGACCCCTGGGATGTGCGACATTTCTACATCAGTGTGTGACTGAGTCCGAATCTGTGTAATAAAGGGGCTCGATGTGTGTGGACGTGGATTTTCCACACGCCAGGTTCTACCGTGCTTCATCTGCGATGTGTGTAAAACCAATTCCTGTGCGGCTGAAGTTGTAGCGTCTTTAGTACACTGTGTGCGGCTTTTCGCTGCGTCTGCGATGCGACTTGGCCGCAAAATATGTGATAGGCTACTCGTCTCGGAGCATCCTAGTTGCTCTGGGTGCCTCGCGCTGAATGTCATAAAGACGCTCAGTGTATGGGGACACATCTGTCCATGGCAAAAGCAGAGCATGAACCCAGGAGCACTGCAGCAAATAAAGACATATCCGCAGACAATAGAACAGCGCCATCTAATGGCCATAGTATGTCAAAAAATCTCGTAGAACAGACTCATCTAAAGGTGGGTACACACCTAGCAGATATATCTGCAGATGATGGTCGTTCATATACACTAAACGACCATCATCTTCCAGGCAGTCGTGGGTCCCGCTGGCCAGGGCCGGGTCCACCCCCCCTTCCAGTGGCTGCCGCAGCATGTAGACGGGCGATCGGCTGATCGCCCGTATACACTTGCCGATGGACAGATATATCTGTCCAACGGTTGTAAACACTGGCCGACGGGCACCAGATATATAGGCCGATCAATTGATCAGCCAATATATCTGTCAGTGTGTACCCAGCTTTACACTAGCTGATGAACCCAGTTTCACCTGGGTAGACCTTAGATATTTACAGTTTCCATTTTCATCTCATCCCAATAACACATTAATCCTTATCCTCTATAGCACAGGTTCTCAAACTCAGTCCTCAGGACCCCAAACAGTGCATGTTTTCCAGGTCTCCTCACAGAATCACAGGTGAAATAATTAACTCCACCTGTGGATCTTTTAAAATGTGTCAGCGAGTAATGACTACACCTGTGTACCTGCTGAGTGACCTGGAAAACATGACCTGTTTGGAGTCCTGAGAACCGAGTTTGAGAACCACTGCTCTAAAGTAATGCATCATTGCTATAGTAAGACATTACCCTCCCTCACCTCTGTAGTAACACATTTCCCTCCCTCGTCTGTGTTGTAACACATTCCCTTCCCTCACCTGTGTAGAAATACAATCCCTCCCTCACACCTGTAGTAACACATTAGTCTCACTCACACCTATAATAACTTATTTCACTCCCTCACCTCTGGGGTAACACATTCTTCCTCACTTCTGTAGTAACACGTTACCCCAGCTCACCCCTGTAGTAACACATTACCCTCACTCACACCTGTAGTAACACATTATCCTCATTCAACACCTGTAGTAACACATTCCCCTCCCTCACCTGTGTAGTAACACATTCCCCTCCCTAACCTCTGTAGTAACACATTCCCCTCTCTCACCTCTGTAGTAACACATTCCCTTCCCTCCCTATACAAATAGAGGAGCCACATCAACTGCCAGTGATGTTTGGCAGCACTTGGGGTGACAGTTGGTGATTGAATATGATCTGTGCTACAGCCACGATGAGACAGACAGGCAGGACATTGCACAGGGGGAGGAAGCATTTTAGCCCTTTTCACCACCTTAGGAGTCGAATTTTGAAAAAATCCCTTTTTGGTGGGCACCTATGTCATGGAAGGAATACACTCCCCGATTTTCATGTTTCTAGGTCCAGGGGTTTGGGCTGGGCATTAATGAGTCAGTCAGTCAGTCAGTCAGCTCATCTGATATATATATATATATATATATATATATATATATATACTGTAGATAACTGACCATTGCAACGTGTAATAAACCTTACACACAGCTAGTAACAAGGTTTCTACCCCCATCCGCAGAGGCTACCTTGGCTTTCGGCGTTGCTTTAATAGTCCATATACAGTCCACGGCCTGACCAGCCTTCAGCTTATCCCCTTGTTCCACCTGGCTGGAGCGGATTATCCCGTCCGGTCCTGATAACTCAAACTGACAGTCTGAGATGGGAAGAAGACAGGAGATTGTGAGCAGGAGAACGGCGCCCATTCAGCATCTGGCAGGCAGAGACTGAGCAGGGAACTAATACCTGGAATTGGGTTCAGGATTCCTCCGAGATAGCTGAAGTCTGGGTCTGCAAGGGAGAGAAATCTTAGTATTGTATCTGTTTCAGTTCTATTTTCCCCAAACGCTTCACTTTCTTTTCTGCACTGGAATAACTTTGCCGCGGTTCCTTCGCTGTAGTATTTACTAAGAAGTGAGCTAATTATTTATGGAGTAGAGAGGTTACTGTTGCTTTACCACAAAATCCTGGTTTTAATCTAAATGGAAGACTCACCTCTTCCTGAGTCGTTAGTCATTAGGGCAGTGACAAGTAAACGTGACACATCTGCTACAGCGAATCCCGTGCTAACATGCAGGTCACTAGTAACATTGTGGTGCCTCGTGCCTCAAAAAATTGCATCAGACTATAAAATGGCTGTCTCCACTAATGACATCGGCGAGGCACGAGGAACTTTTTTTTTATCTTATGGCCACATCACTTTGTGCCTCATGCCTCCACGAGGTCTATTCATGTATTGAGATAATAGTTACAATTAGAGTACATAAAAACAAAACAGAACAAACTGAAAAAGAGAAATTACCAATTGCAAACTTTAAACAACAGACTCGAATGAAGACTCAGACCCCCAGCGCCAAAGAACCTCATCGATTCTCCAGGAGTGTCGAATAAGTTAGCAGTGGGAGGGGGGCAACATCGATAATGATGGGAGGTATTTTCAAATAGTTTAATAATGGTTAGATTGAGTCCCTGCATCAAGGGATTCTATATAAGGGCCTCATTGGGTAGCCTTTGATATAAGATTTTTATTCCATGTAAAACACACCCTTTGCATACATCTCATTAGCCAAAGGAGCCACTCAGGTTAGCTGTCCAAGCAGCATGCCACTGGTGCAGTAGCCTAGGGAGCGGTCATTACTGGGGGCAACGTGTAGGTCAGGGATGGGGAACCTCCGGCCCCCGGAGTCATTTAGTCTGGCCCTCTGAGCTCTTCTGTGCTAGCCTCATCTGGCTATCACTGTGCCTATAATGGCTCCCTGCAGCCAGGAGCGTCTTTAGGACGCTTCAGACGGTCACACTGCTGCTCTTACAGTTCCCCGGAGCATCCTCAGGATGCTCCGGGCATTGCTGTAATCACCGGCGATAGTGGCCCTTCCCTGTGTGACGTAACAAGGAGGGGGCGTGACCTGCACCAGGCCCGCAAATAATTTTATATATATCAAAATGGCCCTCGGTAGAAAAAAGGTTCCCCACCCCTGGTGTAGGTAGTGTCTTTGTGTGACGTATGGAAACAGAGCAAACTTTTTGGACCCTTTTTTCGGAAAAGCCTCTTTCTCAAAGCCCTGGATACGTTTATTTCTGGTCCCAACCAGCAGGTGCATAATGGCGGCCTCAGTAGACGTATAGTGGTCCTATATTAGTAAATATATTGCTGAATTTTCAGTATTGTCCATCAGCCAGAATTGTGTATTTTTGCTACACTGTGATACAGATCAGAGCTGTGGTCAGCACAACAGAAATACTCAACTCATCCTGGATGATACAATGCGTCTGCTGAAAAGGACGTAATAAGGACAGCAAGATAAAACAGTATATTTAGTCAGACTGGCAGTTAAGCACGTATAAGGAAATGCATTTGTGTAATCTTAAACTGCACATCCCGTTAAATTAGGGATGAGCGGGTTCAGATTTTCTCGGTTCTTATCGCCACTTTACCGCAAGTTCAGATTAGTTCGGATTTATTTTATTGGCTATCCAAAACACGTGATAGCCGATAGCCAATAGAATGCCGTTTTGAGAACCGAGCAAATCCGAACCCGCTCATCCCTACTTTAAATGGAAGCAGAAATGATTTTGTTGCGAATGAGACCCCCTGTTTCTTGCTTACCTGGTATAAAAGAATACTTTGCTCGGAACCCCAGCCCCTCCAGTTCTTCATCTGAGGTAAATTTAATCCACATGAATCTTCCAGTAGACCTGATTGGCGTTGGGCTCCTGATTCCGCAGTATCGATCGATGAGCGGAGAGAAACCGAAGGGACCATCCCGCACCTCTAAATGATCGAAGCGGCATTCAAAGGACGGCTCTATGTGGTAGGGCTCATCGAAGGTCAGTTCAATTCTTTGGCGAGGAGCAGCTGACAGACAAAAAAGCACAATGTGAGGTATTTTCCTTCTAAACCATTACTAGTACTAAAACGCCGTATGCACTCAGCGATGAAGTGGGATCTCCGGCAATCGTCTCTCCTCAACACAAAGCACAGATCGAGATACACTTCAAACCATTAGTATCTGCAAATGAATGTTGCGTGGCCTGTCCTTCAGTACAGCAAATGGGCTGTAGATACTGAAGGGTGTGTTGGTGAAGTATTTAGGCTGAGTAGGGTCTGGTCTTTCAGCTAAGTGGGGTCAACAGCCCGTGAGCTACCAAAATGATTCACTTCTTTGAAATCTGTGCAGGCAAAGGTTTTATAATAAAACCCCGTACCTAGCCCGCCGTCTGCAGCATATCGGAGAACCTGTGACAATAAACTGTATAGTTTATACAAATACAGTGATGTTTCTTTACTTTATAGGGTGGAATATCGCTCTGATTTAGTCTGTACCCCCTGTGTCAGTTAAATCTTACAAAAATTGTCATCATTCTTCTCCGCTGGAATGTCTGAAATACAGCACTTATGAAAGCTGTTTAAATACAGCTGCTGACATGATATGCAGTCGGGAAGCCGGTGGACCTAATCCTGACAGCAGGCTTCCCGACTGTCATATCCCGGCAAGGGTCTAAAGACAGGCGTCGATATGCTGACGCCTGTCATTAGACATACGCCGGGAAACCGACACCCGGCATCCCGATCAAAGGGACGCTGGGCGCGGGTAGCCGCCGGGGACTTGGGTGTAGGCAGAGTGGAAGGTGGGGGTTAGGTTTAGGCACTTAGAGGGGGATTAGAGTTAGGTACTGGGGGGGAGGTTAGGGTTAGGCACCCCTAAGGGAGGGTTAGGGGGTAGAATTAGGTTAGTTAATACTTACCTGAGGACGATCGGGATTTCCACTGCTGCCGGGATGCTGGTGTCGGGATTCCAACCGCCGGACATGCGTCCGGAGTTAAATCATATCGATTCCGCTGACATATGTTTAAAATACAGCACTTATGAATGCCTTGCAAATACAGTTGCTGACATCTGTTCAAAATATGATGTAGTCAGCATCCCGGTATGCGGAAGGCAGACGGTTGAAATATCGGTACCGGAATCCCGACAGCAGCACTTATGAATGCCTTGCAAATACCGCTGCTGACATATGTTTGAAATACAGCACTTATAAATGCTGTTTAAATGCATCATTAAGGCCAGATGTGTTCCAGCTTGTAATGAACCATCCAGCTTTAGATGACGGCAGCACTCCACCAGCGACAAGATCTGCTGCTGTAAATGAGTGAGCAGTCTGAGCTGTATATTTGAGTTACGGTTCCTGCTTCATGTCAAGTAAAACCTTTATATACCAAACGGAAACTAACATGAAGCTTTAGCTGAGATGTGGCCCTGCCACTATGAATCATCATTCTGGTGCTGACATGATTGTGATTAGAGACAGATTTACTTGCCCTAATTATTTATCCTTTATTAATCTATTTATGTCCTTTCTTGCGGCCAAATGCGGATTATTGCCAGGAGCTGCACTACGCAATGACACTAAGCCAAGGGAAGAGGCTCCGCAATAAAACGACACGGGTATATTTCTATTGTTATTCATTTAGGCGCAAAAGTGCAAACCAGCAGCGCAAATCCTAGTTTGTGACATCACTCGTCTACACTTGCGCAAATGCATCCATATTAGAGGTAAGCCCTTGTATTTGCCAAGATGGCAGTGTCTGCATGGGTCAAATAGCGTTCCCCATGTTACGGGAGACGATGGAGTATTGGGGGCGCTTCTCTCTTAGTGCAGGATGCGACTGTTTGCACTCTCATGAAATTAGGTAAAGGGGATGAGAGAGTAGGGGTCCGTCTGCTTTTTGGGGAGGGGGAGCCGCGTCTAATGACGCATCAGACAGTAATGCAGCGTCTACAGACGCAGCGTCTCAGTCTTGCACATTTGGACGTAGACCAGCGTAGGGATTGTGTAGCGGCATCAGCATAAAGCCTCAGACGAGGCTATGGAAAAAGACGCCAGGACGGCTACTACTGCGTGCGATTCGCAATCAGGCCCCAGCTAGGCAGCGGCTGTGGTTTCGGTGTAGACTGGAAACTTTGCGCAACATTGGTGAATAACCCAAATCGTGTTTTGCATGGAGAACAAACCTTCTAAGATGTAGACGCACTCCTTGTTGGGAGGATAGGTGTTCGGATAATTTGGTGAAGCAAAGTGTCCGCCATTACTGGTGCGTACCCAGGTACCACACTGGGTCACCGGGATGTGTTTCACACCTAGGTTTTGCCCATCTGAAATAAAATAGAGTTGCAGCAGTTTTTAGACTACAAGAATAGAGAATAAAATTATTTATCTATTGAGTATTTGTTGGAAGATCACAAATGATGCCCATCCCAAAGGTTAGCTGGCATCAGGATCGGCAGGTTCACCAGGACCCAGAGAAGACCAGCTATATCTCTCTCATTCGTTCCAGACAACTTGGCACCATGCTGTTCACCCCCAGCAAACCACGGCGGGGGTGTGCAGCAGCCAGGACAGAGGGTGGGCACACAATACCTCATAAAAGTGTTCACAAAAGGAGCCACACGTAACAATATATTACATGTTCCTGTAACCTTTCTGAAAGGGCAGAACGCTGACACCACAACAATGTTTTATGCTCAGAGACTTAGGGGTAAATTTACTAAGATGGGAGTTCTATTAAGAAGTGATGTTGCCCATAGCAACCAATCAGATTCCAGGTATTATCTTCTAGAAGGTGCTAGATAAATGAGAAGTAGAATCTGATTGGTTGCTATGGGCAACATCACTTCTTAAAAGAACTCCCATCTTAGTAAATTTACGCCTTAGAGGGAGATTTATCAAACATTGTAAACAGGAGAAAAGGAGGCGTTTCCCCTATCAACCAATCAGCTTCTAGCTATCATTTTTCAAGTACCTTCTAGAAAGTGATAGCTAGAATCTCATTGGTTGCTACGACAACACCTCAAATGTTTTTTTTTTTTGTTTTTTTTATAGGTTTGATAAATCTTCTCACTAGTGATTTGGGGTCAGTACAAGCAGCAAGATTAGTTTTACTTTGTTTTAGGTTTCTCTTTGCCCAATAACTGCCCTAAATGAAAAACTGTGCAAAAGCCTGATGGACTCACGTCTTAAAATAGGGAAATATACTGGATTTAGTCTATTGGGGGGAAAGTTCTTATTGAAAATAAATTAGAATTCAGCCAGGAATAACCTATGGAAATGGAATATAGTTACCGACGCGTAATTATCACTTACACACAGTGCCGGTAACCATTGACCATGACATAAAATCATTTCACTATTTCATTGTGTACCCATAGGATGTATTCTTGGGATTATTGTTTGAGCCCATAAAATGGCTGCCTCAATGGTGTCAGAGAATTGTTTGGTACAGCCCACAAAATGGCGGCCTCCACTCTGTGTCAGGCAATAGGCACACTTATAATTAGGAGATTTAGACAACGGTCGTAGTTAGCACTTATAGAACTGATCCTATTTTGTGGAAGCCTCAGATGGTACATTGTAAAGATGCAGATTAAGGGCCTGATTAAGCAAGGATCGCAGTAGCAAGGAGGCACGCAATTGGTCGACTAATTCACATTGCGCAGGCATCGCAGTGCGCGAACTAGCAATTGCGATTGGAAATGCGTTTTGCAGAGACTGCGCAGACCCAGAGCACATTGATTGACAGGTAGTGGGTGGTGATGGGGGGGTGGTCGGGCGAACGCAGGCGTGCCAGTGCGTTGGGACGGCGTTGCAGGGCGTGCATAAATTGTCCACTGCAATACTATACGCAGCCTGAGGGCTCATAGCGTGTGCTGAAGTTAGCAATTCCTGAGTGCGGTCTGACCTGCCATAACTGTGCGTGTGTGTCCGATGTTACCGATGGTTTCCCTATGTTACCCCAGTATACGGATGTAAGGGGAAGTGGGCACCCTAATGTTAGGCTGTGATCGCAATGCGATTGCAAACATTTACATTTCACCACTAATACTAGCAACTGCGCTGCGTGCGTTCTAGCAGAATAGCCATCCTCGCTGACTCAGGCACTAATCCCAGGGCGTTAGGAAATCGCCTCACTTTACATGAATAATAATGAGGGACGTCGCGCTCTTTTCTATGCTATACTGGCTGCATTATCCCAGCCTCTCATTGTCGGCGCTATGGAGTGGTCAGCTAATCACTGCTACCAGGGTAACGCCGGATAAGCCGATATCAGCAAGCTGTAATCAGATCTGTTATTACATGCTACTAATTGAGCAGCGTCTTACAACGGAAAATCAATTTTGAAACATAGTGGGCCGTACAAAGAATGAGGGGGCTCGTACCTTGTGTCCGCTGAGCCACTGCAATCCCTTCCACCACAAGGATAGTAATCAGCAGTACTGTCAATAGAAAAAAAAAACATGATTAGGCCAAGTCTGCATGTGTGATGTGCAGGCGGATTACATGTAACAGCAGACCTGGGCACAGACACATTGCGCCTAATTCACAGTCGTACAATAATAACCTCAGCAGCGGTGCTAAAAATGTGCTAATGCCGCTGGAGGCGTCTAAAGAAAAATTACACCTTCTGTCGGCATCGCAGATCCGAGTGCTGCGTCCGAAGTTGCAGCATCAGATCACCATTGGCTCTATCGGTCGCTATGGCCGCAGTCATCGCCCATCTGAGTAAGTCTGAGCCTACGCAGAATCGGCGACAGAAATCCACTGCCGGTGCCAGGAAATCTGCGTCAGAAGACACAGACTCCAGCCACGGCACTCCCGCGACATGACTCAGTTTTGGGGAATGGTCCCTGTCGCCGCCCATTCTGCGCCCTCAAACAGCTGGAGCCTGTCAATCAGGCGGCGGCATCCAGGGCGCTGCAACTGGGGTTGCAAAACTTCCACGATCCCCACAACAGAAAGCAGGAACCCAAACCAGCTGCTTTCTCATTGTCAGACCGGGAAGCCGACGGACGCAATCCCGACCGCCGACTTCCCGACTGTCTAATCCCGGCAAGGCACTAATGACCTTAGACATTAGACCTACGCCGGGAGCCCGACACCCGGTTTACCGATCGAAGGTAAGCCGGATGCGGACAGCCGCGGGAGGGGGGGGGGGGGTTAGGTTACGGGCTCCCGGTGGGGACTTAGGGTTAGGCACCCCTGGGGGATTTAGGGTTAGGCTGCGGGGAAGGGCGGAGGTTAGGATTAAATCATACTGAATCCACCAGACCTGCCCTGATTTACAATAAGAGATATTTCCCCCTATAAAACACTTTGAGAAGAGAAGAGTTGGCTCTGTCTCCAGCTTGGGGAAAAGGGTTAAGCAAAAAAAAAAAAGTTTTTCAGGAGAAAGATCCACGTTGTATTTAGCTCTAATTATAACGTCCGTTTGCACTGGGAATAAGCGTTGTTATTATTGACCACTTTATAAACTATATATTTAAAACGCGTAGAGTTCAGAATCCCATTCATCAAATTAATTTGTATTGATTTAGATGTTTGTGTCCAGCTGCTTATCCGATTGTAAACAATTGGGCGCGTTTTATGGACTTTTAGTGATTTCTCAATGGTCTCAGGTAAATCAAGTGTACAAGCGCTAGGCTTGGTCAAGTACGGATCAGCGAATTTATGGCCACAGTGATTTCACGGTTGGATTCCAATCTATTATTCAGCATTCTATGAAACAGCTTGTGAACTTGAGTGTTTCTTAATCTGTACCGTGTTGTATTTCTCCATCCTTGAGGTTAGTTTCAACGAAGATACTGGAGGTGCCCTGTGTGGTTGCCCTGACCGTAGCTGGCACATGGCTGGCACCATTTCTGCATTTGTATTTTACAATGAGAGCCAGCAGTGACTAATTTGCAGGACTTCATTAAGGGAGTTTATAATAAGATAAAAATGTGTGTATTTATGATTTGAACGGTGGCTATTAATAAACCTAGTTTGCAATAACGTGTTATTGCAGAATTGCCTCAGCAGATTGAGGAAATCCAACTGGCCCACAACGTGGTCCTGAGTGCTCGGAGTTCAGAAAGCCTATAATTGGTAAACAGACCATCCTGCTAGTTGGCAGTAACTCCTCACCGGCATTAGTTAGGGGCGCAGAGAGGGGGTGGTGGTGGGTACCAGGGCCGTAGCTAGGGTAGTGTGGCCGGTGCCCTCACACAGGGCACCACAGGTCAGGGGGCGCTGTTTAGGCCTGTCAAATTTCTGTTTATTATCATTCTCACTTGTAGCTTCCTCTTATTTCATCCCCAGCATCTCCTGGCCTCCCCTATCTCTTCCCTGGCCCTTCCCCAGGAGGCCATGGCCCTCTCTCAGGTGCACTATATTATGTCCCTATTTATCCCCAGCATCTCCTGGCCTCCCCTATCTCTTCCCTGGCCCTTCCCCATGAGGCCATGGCCCTCTCTCAGGTGCACTATATTATGTCCCTATTTATCCCCAGCATCTCCTGCCCTCCCCTATCTCTTCCCTGGCCCTTCACCATGGGGCCATGGCCCTTTTTTGGGTGCATTATATCCCTTTGAAAAATGAGAGGGGCGCCAATGCTCTTTCTTGCACAGGGCACCAAAAAGTCTAGTTACGGCTCTGGTGGGTACTAATTATCCAGGCTTGTCGGTGTGGCTGGGGCCACACTTGGAAGCCCTCCACCCCCTCGGAGACTATTCCTCCAGTTTGGGGGGTGGCAGCGCCCATGCTTGGCCTCGCCCTCTCCCTAGCAACAGATGGTACAGTTTAGGGCTCTGTGTAGGCCAGCCATATGCTTATACACCCATCTCAGCAAACCATGCTTTTGATTAGCCTGGCTTTAGTGCATGGGGGCATTGTTATGGGGATACAGGAAAGGGCCTTAGTGGACAGAAAGTTGGAAGCATACAATTCTCTCCGTGGAAATAAGAGGTCCAGGCCAAACAATGAAAGCCAGCCCCAAGTCATTATTCCTCTTTCTCCAATCTTTGCAGATAGCAATGCACCTTTAGGCAGGAAGCCCCCTGCTGGCATCCGGAAGACTAAGAAGCGTCACTCCAGAGAATGTTCTTCCACTCGTCCAGAGTCCACAATGGCGATGTGCTTTACCCCACTCCAGCCAATGTTGGGGTTTGCGCAGGCTGATCTTAGGCTTGTGTGGGCGGCTGCTCAGCCATGGAAACCCAATCCATGAACAGTTTTCGTGCCAACGTTGCAGCACAGCCGATGGGCGATATATCTGCAGATATATCGGCTCATCGGACTGTGTGTACGGGCGGTCAGCTGACCACCCGTGCATTTGCTGCAGAGGCCGACGCTGATTGACGTCACAACTGGACGGGCACATGTCAATGCCCGCCCAGTGGTGACGTCAGACAGGACACATCGGGCCGACGATTGGCAAGTGTGTATGCACTTACCAATCATCAGATAGAACAGCAGATTGGTCAGGCAGCCGATCCGTCGTCCTAGTGTGTACCTACCTTTATGGTGCATACACACGGTCAGATTTTTCTTCAGATCTGAACGATAACGATTTAAAAAATCGTTCATATCTGAAAGAAATATCTGTCACGTGGGCAACATTGAACGATGCGCGTTCCCGTTTGTCAGATAACAATATCTGACATCTGATGTGTTTGCAGTCAGATTTGGTTGATTTCATTCATTTTAATACAGGCTGAAATCGTTCAATTGTTTGCAAATCATTCAATCGTTAATCTGACATATCTGACCGTGTGTATGCACCATAAGTTTCCTGCTGTAAATTAAGGAATGACTTCTGCAGAAGCCCAGGGAGGAGGGGCCAGACAACCAGCATGACGTTGACAACTAAAAGAAAATGCAGATAATGGCAGGACGATGGATAAGATAATGTAGAAACCTCATACATTTTATTTCTAAAGCTATGCTACGGGGGGATGAACTTATAAAAAGCTTCTAGTATGCGGTTCAATAATTATATAAAGAAACTATGACCGTTGTTTCCTGCAGTTGAGTTTGTAGAATCCGATCCCTGGTTACGCTGCTCCTACAGAATCTACGCAGCCTCCTATATCCTGCCCATACAAACGGTTTCAGAAATCGGTTCTCACCGAGTCTTCTAAACTTGCAGAACATCTCATAAACAAGAGGACAGAGGCTGACCGTGAGCGGCTGCCGTGATGTTGATCGCTAGACCTTGCCGGGTAACGCGTGTTTTTATGTCATGGCAATCTACTACACAGCAGAATAGAGGCGTCTGGTTTGGGAAGAGCCCTTACGGATTTTACTGAGGTGAATAATATTCAGCTGCCTTTGTGTAGGAAACAGAGCTCCTGACAGCCAGAACAGAAGTAATTGAGGTTGACGGCTATAACAAAGGACCATAGACCTGTGTTAGTGCAAAATAACAAGAGAAGCTTTAACGTTCCTAAAATGTTTCCATTCCAGGATACAAAGATGGCTGCAACTCAGCTCCAGTGCCCGAACTCCCGTGTAATCATATTCTGGCACATTTAAAACATGTAACAAAGTGTGATTGGTACCGAGGAGTCGCTGCTCCAAGGACGGGGTTGCTTGGAATATATAATGGATACTGCAAGGGTAATCCAAAAAGTAAAGACCATTTGCGCATTCCCGCACCGGAGGTCATTCATGAGTCGGGAGGTCTTCCTAACCTGTTTTCTAAGTGCGCTGTGAGTGGCGTGTGGTTATAGTTGTTTTTTGGGCGATGTCGTGCGTTGCTAAAATAACCCCTGTGATCCAAAATCCCTCCGGCGGTAAAGTGGATTTTTGAATGCGCAGGAAGTGAGACCTTCCAAATTTGTATCATCATCTAAAGCAAATGTATGGTGAAGTGCGGAAGTGGTGTGACATGTTCAATAATGGACGAACAATCGCCCGTGGCGGAGATCGCCCAGGACGCCCATCACTAGTCACAGTTTTGGTTGGGAGGTTTTCTCACATAGGCAAAGTTCAGTGAGGGAGAGTGGGATTGTGGGTTATGCAGAGATGGCCGCACAGCCTAAAATTATCAGTCTCCAGACATATATTTTGGGCTCGATTCCAATCAACGTGAATTGAATAGTGTCGGGTGTTTAGTTGCGAGAACGGGCATTCTCCGACTAAACTTCCCGGCGCGGTGCTGTTTCCGTCATGCTAAGGGCACAAAACAGCATCGCACCTGTACTTTTGTCGGATTTCTGCTCACACTACAGGAGGGATGTGAGAAGAAATCCTTAGTCGGGCTTAGCAGTGCGCTGAATTGAATAGCTCCGGGAGCTCATTGCCAGCACTATTTACTTCACGCTGAATTGGATCGAGCTCTTTGAGTTTAAACTAACTGCGTCTCTAAGTGAAATGATCTCGTCATATTGGTGCGGGTAAACCTCAAATCATGTGCTTCTACATTCCCCCCAAGTGTACAGATGGTGTGGGTGAATATACACATTGTGTTTCTTGCACACAATGTGGGAGCTCATACGTCTGATCTCTGGCCATCTCTGGATCAGAGGCACAATCCCACTCATATTAAACAGTGAATTGTCCTATTATATGCCAGTGTTCAAACCTAAATGCTAAATACCCCATTAATTCCGTCCAAAGTCATGTATCCGCTCATTGTATCTAATACACTGCACAAACTACCCACAGATAATGTCCAATGTTCCGCTCATACCCAATATACCACTCATCATATCCAATGCTCTGCTCATACTACCCAATGTCTCACTTATACTGTCCAATACACCACTCATCATATCCAATGCTCTGCTCATACTACCCAATATACCGCTCATCATATCCAATGCTCTGCTCATACTACCCAATGTCTTACTTATACTGTCCAATATACCACTCATCATATCCAATGCTCTGCTCATACTACCCAATGTCTTACTCATACTGTCCAATATACCACTCATCGTATCCAATACTCTGCTCGTACTACCCAATGTCTTACTCATACTGTCCAATATACCGCTCATCATATCCAACACTCTGCTCATACTACCCAATGTCTTACTCATACTGTCCAATATACCACTCATCATATCCAACACTCTGCTCATACTACCCAATGTCTTACTCATACTGTCCAATATACCACTCATCAAATCCAATACTCTGCTCATACTACCCAATGTCTTACTCATACTGTCCAATATACCACTCATCATATCCAATGCTCTGCTCATACTACCCAATGTCTTACTCATACTGTCCAATATACCACTCATCATATCCAATGCTCTGCTCATACTACCCAATGTCTTACTCATTCTGTCCAATATACCACTCATCGTATCCAATACTCTGCTCGTACTACCTAATGTCTTACTCATACTGTCCAATATACCGCTCATCATATCCAATACTTTGCTCATACTACCCAATGTCTTATGGTGCATACACACATAAAGATTATCTGTCCAACCATCCAACTAGTTGATTGGTTGGAATGAAAATCTGGTGAGGTATGGGAGTAACTGACAATCAGCAATTTGCTCCCAAACACTGGAAAATGGACAAAAACTGTTGTTTGAACAAATTGTTTAGATCAAACATTTAACAAACTTATCTGACCGACCATTTTCATCTGTTTTCTGGCATTTAGGAGCAAATTGCTGATCATCATTTACTCCCATACGTTACTAGATTTTCATTCCAAGCAATCAACTACTTGGCTGGTTGGATAGATAATCTTTACGTGTGTATGCAGCTTATCTCATACTGTCCAATATTATTATTATTATCCTTTATTTATATGGTGCCACAAGGGTTCCCCAGCACCTTACACAATACATAAACAAATGAGCACACAAGAAATAGTTATTAACAGTACAGACAATGCAGGACAAATACAGGATTTATAAACATTGCTGCATAACATTTAAAAAAGCAGCAGGGTGTCAGCAACCAAGGGTTAGGTGCTCTTGTAAATTAAAGTAAAAGTAAAGGAAGGAGAAGCACATGAGGGAAGAGGGCCCTGCTCGTGAGAGCTTACATTCTAAAGGGGAGGGGGCAGACAAATAGGGGTGACACAGATGAGCTGGATTGTGAGGAAGGAACATGGAGTTGTGGGTTAGGATGAGCGCTGGACAGCTTTGAGAAAGAAAGGGGTCTTGAGAGCCCATTTGAAGATGGGATATACTGCTCATCGTATCCAATACTCTGCTCATAATACCCAATGTCTTACTCATACTGTCCAATATACCACTCATCATATCTAATGCTCTGCTCATACTGTCCAATATTCCACTCATCGTATCCAATACTCTGCTCATACTACCCAATGTCTTACTTATACTGTCCAATATACCGCTCATCGTATCCAATGCTCTGCTCATACTACCCAATGTCTTACTCATACTGTCCAATATACCACTCATCGTATCCAATACTCTGCTCATACTACCCAATCTCCTACTCATACTGTCCAATATACCACTCATCGTATCCAATGCTCTGCTCCTACTACCCAAAATACTCTGCTCATACTACCCAATGTCCTACTCATACTGTCCAATATACCGCTCATCATATCCAATGCTCTGCTCATACTACCCAATGTCTTACTTATACTGTCCAATATACCACTAATCATATCCAATACTCTGCTCATAATACCCAATATCTCACTCATACTGTCCAATATACCACTCATCATATCCAATGCTCTGCTCATACTACCCAATGTCTTACTTATACTGTCCAATATACCGCTCATCGTATCGAATACTCAGCTCATACTACCCAATGTCCTACTCATACTGTCCAATATACCACTCATCATATCCAATGCTCTGCTCATACTACCCAATGTCTTACTTGTACTGTCCAATATACCACTCATCGTATCCAATACTCTGCTCATACTACCCAAAGTCTTACTCATACTGTCCAATATACCACTCATCGTATCCAATACTCTGCTCATACTACCCAATGTTTTACTCATACTGTCCAATATACCACTCATCGTATCCAATACTCTGCTCATACTACCCAAGGTCTTACTCATACTGTCCAATATACCGCTCATTGTATCCAATACACTGCTCATACTACCCAATGTCTTAATTATACTGTCCAATATACCACTCATCATATCCTATGCTCTGCTTATAATACCCAATGTCTTACTCATATTACCCAATATACCACTCATCGTATCCAATGCTCTAGTTATACTACCCAAAATGCTCTGCTCATACTACCCAATGTCTTACTCATACTGTCCAATATCCCACTCATATCCAATACTCTGCTCATACTACCCAATGTCTTACTCATATTACCCAATATACCACTCATCGTATCCAATGCTCTGCTCATACTACCCAATGTCTTATCTATACTGTCCAATATACCACTCATCGTATCCAATGCTCTGCTCCTACTACCCAATATCCCACTCATAGTATTTAACTATTATCTTCTAAAAGGTGGTAGTTAAATGTTAGGTAGAATCTGATTGGTTGCTATGGGCAACATCGCCACTTCTAAAAACTCTCACTTTAGTAAATATACCCCATAATGTCTATTGTTCCGCTTGTATCATCCAGGATTATTATTATTATTACCAGTTATTTTATATAGAGCACACATATTCCGCAGCGATTTACAGAGAAAATCTTACCATTCACATCTGTCCCTGCCCCAGTGGATCTTACAATCTATATTCCCTATCACATGTGCGCACACACATACACACTACGGTAATTCTTTTGTTGGGAGCCAATTAACCTATCAGTATATTTTTGGAGTGTGGGAGGAAACCGGAGCACGCGGAGGAAACCCACACAAGCACAGGGAGAATATACAAACTCCACACAGTTAGGGCCGTAGTGGAAATCAAACCCATGACCTCAGTGCTGTGAGGCAGTAATGCTAACCATTACACCGTCTGTGCTGCCCTACACACGTATACTACATAAAGTCCCGCTCATAATACTTAATGTCTGACTTCTAATTTCCAATGTTCCACTCAGAGTATGCAGTTTCCCGCCCATAACGTCTAACGTCAGGCTGACAGCATTGTATCCATCGCTCGCTGATACCCTCCTTAGATATACTGCTCAGCGAATACTGAAGACCTGTGAGGATAATGTGAGGTATCAGCGCTGTTTGCAGAGGGTCTGCACATAGGAGGGTTAATGCTACTTTCTGTTGCTCTCCGAGACAGGGATGAATTGATTTTTGCCCTAAGCAATTAGGATTTATGTTATTAAATGCCAGGAGCAAAGTAAATGTCAGACTCTTTTCATGATAAACAAATTTGGTAGACTATTGGAGAGGCGGTCATATATCGGGGAAATGTCACCTAGAGAGGGTCATGCACTAAAACAGTATTGGATGATTAAGTATACTATGAATAGAAGCTGCTACACAGTATAATGAGAAACGCAGTGATACATTATGTTTATACTTAGACACTTAGGGGCATATTCAATACGCTGTGAGAATAGCAGAAAAACGGCACCTGCGAGGTTTTTCCTGCATGTGCAGGTTTTCTGCTATTCTATTAGGTGCGTGGCTTTTTTTTAAAACATGCTCCGGGAGGTTTTTATTCTCGTACCTCCTGAGCAAGCATGATTTTCCCTAAAACCCCCCCCCCCATGAGGAGGACTAATTAAGCAATTGGAATTATCCAATTAGTTTAATTAGTCCTTATTTACTTACCTTCGGCTGCGTCGGGAGCGAGCTCTTCTGCAGCAGGGGTGAGTATGTGAGTGTGTGTGGTGTTTGTAAGTGTGTATGAATGTGTGTGGTGTTTGTAAGTGTGTATGAGTGTGTGTGGTGTTTGTAAGTGTGTATGAGTGTGTGTGGTGTTTGTAAGTGTGTATGAGTGTGTGTGGTGTTTGTAAGTGTGTATGAGTGTGTGTGGTGTTTGTAAGTGTGTATGAGTGTGTGTGGTGTTTGTAAGTGTGTATGAGTGTGTGTCATGAGTGTGTGTGTCCCGGTGTCAGTGTGCCCCCCCCCCAATGGGCGCTTGGAGAACTAAATCTCAAAGCAGCCCTTGCCCCACCCACCAGCCCCTGGAGGCCTCCCAGGAGCCTCCGGAACTCCCAGCAGCCCCCTCTCCAGTAAGAAGAGAGAGGGGATGCCACCGGGAGCCATGGAGACCCGGGCAGGTAAGTGACCTTTTGTTTATTTTACGCGGCGCGTGGTTTTCAGCGATGAAAACTCAGCGTACACTGATTTTTTTTTTTATTGAATCCTGCGGGTATCGGGAGCGCGCATTCCCGCAGGATTCCGAAATTGGACGTGAGGGACACGAGGTTTTAGCCTCACTAAACCTCGCACCCAATTGAATATACCCATTAGACAGTATCGTGCCTGTACAACCCCATCTCAATATGTTACCAGATCTGTCAGAAAAGCACCAGCGTTATTGGACGGTGAGAAGGGTTGGGTTCAGGATCCCGGCGGTCAAAATACCGACAGCAGCATCTCGATGCCTGAAGGTAAGTATACTAACCTTAACTCTTAACCCTCCCCTTAACCTACCTGCAGCCTAACCCCCCTCCCCCCCTTCCCAACGCAACCATACCCTAACCCTCCCCCTCACCCTAATACCTACCATCAGGATTCCGACTGCTGTCGAGTTTCTGGTGCCGGTATTCTGAGCGCCAGGATGGTAACTACATCCCGGTGAGAAGATCTGGCTTGGAATTTTCCAGGTACAGCAATGAAAAGTTTATTATATAAAGGTACCCCAATCTCTGTTAGTTAGTAAACAATACAGACCCGCTATCTGTGGTTACTATTCATAATAAAACCCATTGTATGGTGACTATTGTGACCGGATGCCGTCACTCCCTACCAGGCGCTCACAGATTATTTTTATCCCAATCGATCTTTGAGTATTAGAGATTCCCTCTTACCGCCTGTTACTGACTCCACCTACTACGAAGTGAGCAGGTCACCACCAAGTTCCTACTACCGGCCAGCCCCCTACCAATGGCACCTGGAACCGCCTACTTTTGGGTATGCGTGGACACACTGCTGTAGTGCTGCCTAGATAGTGTTGGTTAATTTCCACTGGTCCCTCACCATGGACTAGGCTCTGCACGGTAGCTGGCAGAGGGCTTTACATTGGGACACTGGGCTCAATCCAGAACAGCCGGAGAACAGAACAGCGGGTTGCGCTATTCTGTTGGTCACAGGATACAAGCGTCTTAGAGCAAGCAGATAATGTTTATTGCTCAGTCTTTAAAAAAAAACAATTATTATTTAGGTAACCTTCAGAAGTGACGTCCTCTCTGAGAGTCAGGGGATATCCACAATTAAGGCTCGCATGCTCTGTTTTTATCCCATTCTCAAGGTTCCTACACACTACACGATATACTTAATGACTTGGCCGATTCCGACACATGGGAACGACAAATCGTTCAAAATGTGTCATGTGTATGGACATCGTGTAGTGTGCGCTCCTGTGGAGTCGTCAGCCTCATCTCCTGATCTTATGTGGGCGATGTGGATGACAATTCCATGCAGCGCTATGCAGGGGGGGCGGGACATATCGAGCGGTCGGGCACCAGGTCGCCCAGTGTGTACGGACCACCCAATATGTCGGCCCATCGGCGCTGGGATCGTAGGCGATATCGGTGGGTACACACATAGTTTAGTGTGTATATAATTTTACACACAGTACCACAGTGGCTAAAAACCCACCTTGGGTCCCCTAACCAATCGTGCTGAGTGCATGCACTGTGTCGGAGACCCTTTGGACTCATCAGCCAACTATCTCACAAAATATACATAAATACATTAACTCATTTCACAGGAACTGGTAAATTACATTCATCCTTTCTAAATATCTATGTAGTTTAAGCAGCAATAGAATTAGCATTCAGCTTCCTCAAATGTACAGGAAATCATTGAAACCAACAAACTGGTTTTCTCCAAAAGCACACAGACCCACACGAGGGAATCGGTATTAAATACCACCCAACTAATACCAACACCGGAAGTTAGAAGATGAAGATCCCGACAAGGTACGTTTTTTTCCTATCGCTAACCCTTTCCACCCCAACCCTAACCCTCCCTTAGGGGTGCCTAACACTAACCTCTCCCCCCTAAGTGCCTAAACCTAACCCACCGTCCCCGCAGCCTAAACTTAACCCTCCCGGTGGGGAGGGTGCCTAACCCTAACCTCCCCCCGGGGGTGCCTAACCCTCCCAGGGGGGTGCCTAACCTCCTCCCGGGGGTGCCTAACCCTCCCAGGGGGGTGCCTAACCCTAAGTCCTCCCCAAGAGCCTCTAACCCTTCCTCCCCCATGGCTGTCTGCACCCAGCGCCCGGCTTACCTTTGTTCGGTATGCTGGGCGTCGGGCTCCCAGTGTAGGTATAATGACAGGCGTCGGCATTTCGATGAGTATTATTAGTCCCCTGCCGGGATTTGAGAGTCGGGAAGCCGGCTTATCGACATTTCGACCTCCGGCTTATCGACTGCATCCCCACACGAGACCCCCTAGTGTACTTGTCAAAGAAAGAGTAATAAATAAAGGTTTGGTCACTTAAAACAAACCCTCTGCTAGTGCCAGGACATTAACCATCACTTCCTATGTCACAGGAGATTGCAATTTCCTATACAATAAGATAGTCTTGAAACACATTCCTATAAGTGTATATAGTCTATACCAGTGGTTCCCAAACTGGGTGCCGAAAGTTGGTGATCCAGGACAAAATAACCAGAGCTGGTGGCTGTGAGCAAACAGAATGGCGATCCTGTCCACCACCACATAATTGGACCCAAGGATGACATCTAAGCACAATTGACCTAATTTAATCATTTTTGCAGAATTCCTCAATAAGAAACTTTTTGCCTAGCAGCGCCATGAAAAAAATGCTGATGCTCTAGGGCGCCGTGATTCAGGAAAGTTTGGGAACTACTGGTCTAAACATTCAAAAATGCATTTCCCCAACCGTGCACAGAGCATTAAATATAACATGTTAAAACACATTATTACATATACATTTACAGTACATGGCGCCTAGCGCCAATAGTTCATCTGAAAATGGCACTGCAGCCCTTAGTGCCGTGGCCGCCATCTTGACCATGTGGGACTGGTCTCCAGCCACAACTACCATACAACATAATACAACACAGACTCCGACGTCCGGCGGCTAGTAGGTAATATAGAGAACATTCGTAATCCACCGCCAAATATAGATTCTTTCGCTCCTCATGTCAATGGGATTTCAGTGTGGAATGTCCCTGGCACTCTGATTGGTATATAGCACAGACTGACTCCTATTGGCTGCTGGTGCCTGCCACACACACATTAGCCAATAGTATGAGGGTTGAGGCAAGAGGCTGTTATGGCTGCCCCCCAGCACGTTCCCCACCCACCAGTGCCTCATTGTACATTTCTCTTCTTTAGCAAAGAGGTGATGAGAGTAATTTGTCTCAGAGTCTCCCAGACCATTGGATCCTGGAGTTTTGGGGTGATTTTATCGAGAATGGTGACAGGGTCAAACTCAGGTACCTATGGGGGAGATGTATCAAACATTCTAAAGAGAACAGGTAGAGGAATTGGCCATAGCAACCACCAATGAGATTTACTAGGATAGTTAGCAGCTGATTAGTTGCTATGGACAACTTCTCCACTTCTCTTTAAAACGTTTGATACATCTCCCCCTATATTTGCTGCCACCTGTCTATCTGTAGAAGAGGGCTCTTGACCACCAGGGTAGGACACCCTGCAGCGATGGGACTAAGGAAATCTGTTTGATTTTTTCCAGTTGACCAAAATGGAGATCTGGGTTGGGCAGCGCATTTTTTTTTCAAGGCAATTCCTCCCACATGACACCTCTGCGCGCAACGATTTTACTAATACAATAAAAGTATTAGCTCAAAGTCTGCCTAACAGCACAGCGTAACTAACCATACATTCCCAAACACCTGCCATGGGTCCTGGAGGGCTGTGGGACATACTGTACTTGACAACTCTCCCTCATTGTCAGGGAGACTCCCTGAAATAGTAGCAATCTCCCTGACTCCCTGAGGAGCCTATAATCTCCCTGATTGTACCTTACCCCCATTATGAAGCCGTTATATAAATAAAACAAAAAAAACAGATATGTACATTCAAAATGGGATCATTACTATAATTTCCCTGCATTGGGTATAAGGCACAATGATCCCTATGGCTACATGTATTTTCTGTAATGTATCAGTGTGTTTTCGTCAACATGTAGATCTTACTAACTGCTTTGGAGCTCATTTATATGTGGATGTAAGTCCATTTTATGACACGCCTCTCAGATGTAGCAGTACACGCCCATCACATGTATGACACGCCTCTCAGATGTAGCAGTACACGCCCATCACATGTATGAAACGCCTCTCAGATGTAGCAGTACACGCCCATCACATGTATGACACGCCTCTCAGATGTAGCAGTACACGCCCACTTTACCGCCACGCTCATAGGTGCTGCTTTCACAATCTCCCTTACATGCTTTTTCAAGAGTAGACAAGTATACTGTGGGGACTGGCCTGAATGGAGGCCTCGGAATAGGTATGTATTACCTGCGGATGAAATACCGATGCCGGAAGGTTGGCACATGAAGATCCCGACTGAGGTGAGTATTTACACTAATCTTCCCCTCTCGCCCCCGTAACTCTCCCTTAGGGATGCCTAACCTAACCTCCCCCCTACTGCCTAACCCTAACCTCCCCCCATGGGTGCCTGAACCTAACCCCCCCTCTCAGCACCCTAAACCTGACCCTCCCGGGAGTCCCTAAACCTAACCCCCCCTCCCTATGAGCTCCCGACGCCCAGCTTACCTACGATCGTTATGCCGGGCGGCGGGATTTCGGCATGGGGCTACCGATGGACGCCGGTATTTAGACGCCTATCATTAGTCCCATGCCGGGCTTCCACTGTTGGGAAGCCGGCGATCAGCATTTCGACCGCCAGCTTCCTGACTAGATCCCGGAGGCCTTACCTCCGCCTATTATTACTACAATATAGCAGTGCCTGTCATCTGTGGAGACGGTACACACAAAGTCTGCGCTGAATGACATAATCCCTGGACAGCAGAGCGGCCAAGTCACTGGTCACCTGAGACTGGCTGAGCCAAAGTGCCTGCACCGCTATCCTGCCCCCAGTGCCACCCGCTTTACTTTTACCAACAATGAGGTGGGTGCAGAGTACTAGCAGAAAGGAGCGAAAAATCACAATTGCTGCCCCTCCCGTGTGCAAACTGGACGACCTCAGCTACTCAACTGGGGTGTCATGGGGTAAGGAGGCTGTAAGATGGGTGCTAGAAATTAGCAGAACAATGAACTGTGATTCACAGGACTAGAACAACCTGTAGCCAATCAGAGCATTAGCTCATTCAAAGGACTAGAACAACCTGTAGCCAATCAGAGCATGAGCACATTTACAGGACTAGAACAACCTGTAGCCAATCAGAACATTAGCTCATTCACGGGACATCAACAACAAAGAATTAGAGCAGTGGTTCTTAAACTTGGTCCTCAGGACCCCACACAGTTCACGTTTGCAGGTCACCCAGCAGGTGCACAGGTGTAATCATTACTCAATGACACATTTTAAAAGGTCCACAGATGGAGCCAATTATTTCATTTGATTCAGTGTGGAGACCTGGAAAACATGCACTGTTTGGGGTCCTGAGGACCGAGTTTGAGAACCTGTGAATTAGAGCATGCACAGGATGCAATCAGGCATTAGAACAGAAGAGGAACAATAGACATAATAACCAATGCTATACAATACATTTATAGTAAAAATAAAAATACTATATTAGCCACTTAAATGTATTTATTTTTACGAAATGGGCCTCAAAAATTGTTATTTTTTTTTTTCTTTCATTTAAGTAAAAAAAAATATATATATATATTTTTAAAAATTAATTAAGATATTTTTAAATGTCCCTATATAGGGGCTACCCACAGGCCCCAGAATAGGGGCTACCCATAGGCCCCCTAGTGGTAACAGATTTGTGAAACCCCCTCCACCACTGTTTTTGCGGTCTCCCTTCCTCCATCCCCAGCGACCGCCGTTATTTTTTAACAATCTTAAAAACCCTTAATTTTTTTTATGGGGCATTTTTTATATGGGGCATTGCACAGCCACCAGTGCCAATAGTGC
This sequence comes from Taudactylus pleione, assembly GCA_031769625.1. NCBI lineage: Eukaryota > Metazoa > Chordata > Amphibia > Anura > Myobatrachidae > Taudactylus > Taudactylus pleione. The sequence continues at coordinate 1,628,216 of JAUIMM010000883.1, forward strand.
CCCTCCTTTCCCAGTTTGTATTACCTCCCATCCCAAGGGGCATGACCCCTCCCCCACATGCAGAATGGGTCCCTGCTACATCTGATCTACGCACTTGCAGAAATCAGCCATAAGGTGCGTACACACACAACGATTTTTTGATTTGTCGATTGTTGTTTGTAGTTTGTAGATCAGTCAGACCGGCCAACTGAACGATTTTCAATAGAAGTTGCAACATTTTTCCTTCAACACACAGAAAATCGTTTATTATGTAAAGTAAAACCAACTTCTTTGTAAAACGATTTTCGTTCACTTTTTCAAAGGAAAAGGTGCATACACACGGTCAGATATGTCAGATGAACGACTGAACAATTGGACGATTGGACGATTTCAGGCTGTATTAAAATGAATGGAAATCGGCCAAAACTGACTGCAAACACATCAGATGTCAGATATCGTTATCTGACAAACGGGAACGCGCATCGTTCATTGTTGCCCACATGTCAGATTTTTCTTTCAGATATGAACGATTTTTTAAATTGTTCAATCGTTCAGATCTGAAGAAAAATCTGACCGTGTGTATGCACCAAAAAACTGAACGAAAATCGTTCATTACTTACATCGTTGTGTGTGTGTGTGTACACACCTATAGTATTCAAAGGGGAATTTAGTTCCCCTACTTGCACTTTTGTCCCCTGTGCATGTGCTCCGGAATGTTGTTCGCGTGGCATTCTGGGCGTGATTCCGGCGGTGACAAACCGCTGCATTATACAGTTGCCACCTCATCCCTTTAATAAGAGACACAGGGACACAGGTTCTGTGGCTGGCTGATTCTGAAGTCTCCATTTCACCTGGTTTTAATCAGCCACAGAACCTGTGTAACTGTAACAGTGTATGTATTAAAAAATATTTATATATATATATATATATATATATATATATACATATATATATATATATACACACATACATATATATATATATATACATACATACATACACACACACACACACATATATATATATATATGTAATCACTTATTCCAGAGAGGGCCCAGAAACCTGTTTATCAGGGTTATTTACATATCAATCAACCTCTAGCTAGAGCTTTAGCAGTTCACACATTTAGACCACTTCTTGCCTGAGACCCTACATAACACAATAAGGTTTGGGATGCCATTGTATGGGCACGACACCTTGCAGGTGAGGGGGATGGGGAAGGATGGCGCTCTACAGAGACAGGCTGGCATTCACACAGACACACACACTGGGAACAGATCTAATCTAGATTGTATGCACTAAAATGTTCATTCACTGGCTGATTCACCCTATTAACTTTTCCCAAGGCGCTAAGCAGCGCAGAGTCCCCGTAATCCAGTGATAGGCACACTCATGCACTTCAGGGGGCGCACGGGTGGCCCTCTAACCCCGGAAAGGACCGCACATTACCCTTAATCTCAGTAAGAAGCTAAATCAAGACATTTAACCACCAATCTGTAATCACATAGCAGCCGGCCTTATAAAGTGTTATAGCTACAAAAAAAGAAATCTGACAATGAAGCAGCGAAGGCTGGGAACGCTGTATTGTGCCCCTAGGCCCGACTGCTGACCATTTCCGCAATATGTGCAAAACATTGTGGCTCTCCCATCTCCTGCCCTTATGTGGAAGACTCCAAACTATGTGTCAGTATTAATTTACTTCCCAAAACCTTACCAGGAGCAAGCAATACCTACGGAATCAGTATGATATGCCGGCGGCTGAAATCCAGACAGTGGAAGCCGGCATGATACAGAATGCCGACAGCGGTAGGTAAGTACTCTAACATACCCCTTTCCCCCCCTAACCCTCCCTTAGGGGTGCCAAACCCTAACCTTCCCCCCTGGTGCCTAACCCTAACCTCCCCCCTGGTGCCTAACCCTAACCTCCCCCCTGATGCCTAACCCTAAACCCCCCATCCCCAAACCCTAAGCCTAACCCTCCCGGGGGGTGCCTAACCCTAACCTCCCCTCTAGTGCCTAACCCTAACCTCCTCCTGGTGCCTAATCCTAAACCCCCCATCCCCAAACCCTAAGCCTAACCCTCCCGGGGGGTGCCTAACCCTAACCTCCAGCCTAGTGCCTAACCCTAACCTCCTCCTGGTGCCTAATCCTAAACCCCCCCATCCCCGCACCCTAAGCCTAACTCTCCCGGGGGGTGCCTAACCCTAACCTCCCCCCCCCAGTGGTGCCTAATCCTAACCCCCCCCCCTTCCCCTAGCCTAACACTCCCCGGGGGGTGCCTAACCCTAATCTCCCCCTGGGGGTGACTAAACCTAACCTTCCCTGGGGACACAGCCGTTAATTACCCTTCCAACCGATCGGGATTGGAGCGCTTCGAGATGCCAACGTCGGTATCCTGATCACCTTCGGGATATCGGCGACGGGATATTGCCGGGCAGCAGGATTCGGGCATCGGTATATCGACGCCCGGCATTCTGTCCGCCGGCAATATGCGTACCGTACCTACGGTTGGTTATCCAGTTTGTGCTTGGGAATTTAGATAAAATATATGAGCAAATTAATTTTCAAAAATCACCTTTTGAAAAATTTGCACTTAGAGGACCATGTATTTTTCACTTTCACCCCCGCTCATAAGAGGCCGCTTGGCTCCTAGCTGTGACTGTCTGTATCCTGAGTTCTACATGATTTCACCCCCATCCAGAAATACCAGCCAACCCCCCCTTCCCCTCCCCTATTTTATTGGTGTCAGGATTTTTCCTGCAATGCCCCCGACGCGTGAGGCCTTTCTCGTGGCCACAGGAAGCCGGGCACAGACAAAAGCGGCATCCGCAGCTGTGGGTACAGTGAATGGGAGGACGTTGTACTGAAGGTTAATGATGTGTTAGGAAGGGGCACAGATTGCTGATTCCGGGATAAGGGCTGAGAATGGCCGGGGAGGAGAGACGGATTATCTGTGTGCGCCCCCTATTATCACTGCTGTTTGCTCTCCAGGGAATATTGGATTCTCAAACATAACAGCAGAACCTCATTACAGTCAATTCTCACCACATATTAACCTCTCCTTAAAGAGACACCATTAAAAGCTGGGTTGTCGTTATTTTTTAATCCAGTGATTGGCGCCCAAAAGTAGTCTTCTCATTTCCAAGATCCCTTATTTAGAAACGTATTACCCACTGATACACTAATTATTATTAACGTCTCACTAATGATTAATATTGGTATAAATTCACAATGTTATTCCATATGTTTAGCAACAAGTCATTTGTAGACAGCAGGAAAATCATTAAGAGGAATCATCATTAAAACTGAGTCAGGCGACAGAGATGAGAGGGGGAGTATAGGAAAGAGAATTTGTTTCTTGAACCTCGCAGACATTGCACGAATGATTGCACCCAAAAATTGCGAGATCCAATCAGAAATGCCAATTCACGGTAGTCGAGGCGAGGTTTTCTACAAGAAGCGACCAAGGAGAAGTGCCTGAAAAGTGGGGACACCATCCTGGACTCCTAAAAAGTGACAACTGAGATAGCAGGACCATAGAGAAGGCTGTTGGTGACAACTGAGATAGCAGGACCATAGAGAAGTTTGTTAGTGACAACTGAGATAGCAGGACCATAGAGAAGGCTGTTAGTGACAATTGAGATAGCACGGCCATAGAGAAGTTTGTTAGTGACAACTGAGATAGCAGGACCATAGAGAAGGCTGATAGTCACAACTGACATAGCAGGACCATAGAGAAGGTTGTTAGTGACAGCTGAGATAGCAGGACCATAGAGAAGGCTGTTGGTGACAATTGAGATAGCAGGACCATAGAGAAGGCTGTTGGTGACAACTGAGATAGCAGGACCATAGAGAAGTTTGTTAGTGACAACTGAGATAGCAGGACCATAGAGAAGGCTGTTAGTGACAATTGAGATAGCACGGCCATAGAGAAGTTTGTTAGTGACAACTGAGATAGCAGGACCATAGAGAAGGCTGATAGTCACAACTGACATAGCAGGACCATAGAGAAGGTTGTTAGTGACAGCTGAGATAGCAGGACCATAGAGAAGGCTGTTGGTGACAATTGAGATAGCACGACCATAGAGAAGGCTGTTAGTGACAACTGAGATAGCAGGACCATAGAGAAGGCTGTTAGTGACAGCTGAGATAGCAGGACCATAGAGAAGGCTGTTAGTGACAACTGAGATGGCAGGACCATAGAGAAGGCTGTTGGTAACAACTGCAACTGAGATAGCAGGACTATAGAGAAGGCTGTTAGTGACAACTGAGATGGCAGGACCATAGAGAAGTTTGTTAGTGACAACTGAGATAGCAGGACCATAGAGAAGGCTAATAGTGACAACTGACATAGCAGGACCATAGAGAAGGTTGTTAGTGACAACTGAGATAGCAGGACCATAGAGAAGGCTGTTGGTGACAATTGAGATAGCACGACCATAGAGAAGGCTGTTAGTGACAACTGAGATAGCAGGACCACAGAGAAGGTTGTTAGTGACAACTGAGATAGCAGGACCATAGAGAAGGCTGTTGGTGACAACTGAGATAGCAGGACCATAGAGAAGGCTGTTGGTGACAATTGAGATAGCACGACCATAGAGAAGGCTGTTAGTGACAACTGAGATAGCAGGACCATAGAGAAGGCTGTTGGTGACAACTGCAACTGAGATAGCAGGACCATAGAGAAGGCTGTTAGTGACAACTGAGATAGCAGGGCCATAGAGAAGGTTGTTAGTGACAACTGAGATAGCAGGACCATAGAGAAGGCTGATAGTGACAACTGACATAGCAGGACCATAGAGAAGGTTGTTAGTGACAACTGAGATAGCAGGACCATAGAGAAGGCTGTTGGTGACAATAGAGATAGCACGACCATAGAGAAGGCTGTTAGTGACAACTGAGATAGCAGGACCATAGAGAAGGCTGATAGTGACAACTGACATAGCAGGACCATAGAGAAGGTTGTTAGTGACAACGGAGATAGCAGGACCATAGAGAAGGCTGTTGGTGACAATAGAGATAGCACGACCATAGAGAAGGCTGTTAGTGACAACTGAGATAGCAGGACCATAGAGAAGGTTGTTAGTGACAACTGAGATAGCAGGACCATAGAGAAGGCTGATAGTGACAACTGACATAGCAGGACCATAGAGAAGGTTGTTAGTGACAACTGAGATAGCAGGACCACATAGAAGGCTGTTAGTGACCATAAGGAAAATACAGAAGGTTTCACAAGGCGTCAAATGGCTGATTTGTGCACTTTTTTATTAATGTTTGAAATGTAGTAGCAAGCAAGTGTACACCTCCACATACATCATTTACACATCTACATACCTCTCCCACATAATTTACGCCTACCCATACCTGTCCTACATCATTTACACCTCCACATACCTGTCCCACATCACTTCCACCTCCACACACCTGTCCCACATCATTTACACCTCCACACACCTGTCCCACATCATTTACACCTCCACGTACCTGTCCCTCATCATTTACACCTCTACGTACCTGTCCCACATCATTTACACCCCCACATACCTGTCCCACATCAGTTACACCTCCACATACCTGTCCCACATCCTATACAGCTCCACATACCTGACCCTCATCATTTACACCTCCACATACCTGTCCCACATCCTATACAGCTCCACATACCTGTCCCACATCATTTACACCTCCACGTACCTGTCCCATATCATTTACACCTCCACATACCTCTCCCACATAATTTACACCTCCACATACCTGTCCCACATCGTATACACCTCCACATACCTGTCCCACATTGTATACACCTCCACATACCTGTTCCACATCATATACACCTCCACATACCTGGCCCCACATCATTTACACCTCTTCATACCTGTCCTACATCATTTACACCCCCACATACCTGTCCAACATCATTTACACCACCACATACCTGTCCCACATCATTTACATCTCCACATACCTGTCCCACATCATTTACATCTCCACATACCTGTCCCACATCATTTACACCTCTACATACCTGTCCCACATCATTACACTTCCACATACCTGTCCTACATCATTTACACCCCCACATACCTGTCCAACATCATTTACACCACCACATACCTGTCCCACATCATTTACACCTCCACATACCTGTCCCACATCATTTACACCTCCCCATACCTGTCCCACATTATTTACACCTCCACATACCTGTCCCACATCATTTACACCTCCCCATACCTGTCCCACATCATTTACACCTCCACATACCTGTACCACATCATTTACACCTCCACATACCTGTCCCACATCATTTACACCTCCATATACCTGTCCCACATTATTCAACCCATTATTGAGCTTTTTAGAGAAAGTCACCTGAAAACTGACATCTCTTTATTGGCCCAATTATGCTATTTAAACCTCTCCAAGTGCTTGATCATTCATTGGCAGGGGTGTACCAGAGGTTCTGTACTGTGTCTTGAAATTTTACCTTAGAAAAAAAAAATCCTACCGTCTCACCTGCTGAGGGGGGCGCGTACAAAAAAATGCGAATCTCCTCAGAAAAAACAGTGCGAGTTTGGAATGGAATTGGAAATGTAATTTGCCTGCGAGTCCGTCGTGAGAGTGGCTTGCAGGACCCAACTCGCTTCTAATTGAATCGACCCGGTAATTTGGGAAAAGATTTAAGTTATATTAATTGGAATCTGTTTGCCCTTATGCAGCTTTTACCAGCTGCATTGTTTTATCTGTAACGTCTCTCTGTACTTATATCATTATTTACCTTCCCCTGGTATAAGACACACGTATAACCCTGGGAGAGGACTCTGCAGGATGATATAAATACACAGCTAAAAAACACAGAATGAAGCCCAGAAGACAGAGCCATTGGTCAAAGTTGCGGGACTCAAACGATTTAGCCTATACCCCCATTTTTTACATTATTTTCTGTTATTTATAGGGTGCAATAAAGGCGTCCACCGCGCCGTAAGAAGTGCGTAGACAGAACCCAGAGATATCAATCTCTACTTTGTTTTACTGTTATTCCTAAACTAAGAAAATACAGCTGTGGTCAGACCATCGTCATATTCACAATATTAATAGTTATTAGCAAGATGTACAACCCAATTCATGTCTCCGTCAGTGTAATCATATTCTCCGCAGCATCTGATAATTCTACACTAATACTGGGGAATATATTTTACAGACATTTGTAACATACTCGGGTACATTACAGTGTTTTTGCTGGTGCCAGCAGGGATCAGCTCCACGTCAATTGCGTATATCTTAGTGGAATTGTCCAGCGTTGTGACAGTAATGTGAGTTGATGAATAAAAGTGAATAAACATCTGGTGAAAAGACTCTATAGACATCTGCTGCCCATGTAAGTGTTACAGATGAGCCGCAGTGCTGGAACTGTGTATTTATCTTATATACAGATTACACGTCACACAGTGTCTACAGCGTCCTAGATACAGAGACTGACCGCAATATACTATAGAGAAGACTTAGGAGCCTATGGCTCTGCGACTGACAGGGAATGCTGGGACTTGCAGTTCGACGAAAGACGACAGCAGTTAGTATCTTGCACGCTGCATTTTGCTTGTCTGCTGTGAGCTCCACTATTTTTGAACCACAAAAGCAAGAGCATCAATATTTTACACAGGGGGTCGATTTATCCAACCTGATAAAAAGGACCAGTGGAGGAGTTGCCCATAGCAACCAATTAGATTCCACCACTCATTTGACAGAATGTACTAGATAGAAGATACCTATAATCTGATTAGTTACTATGGGCAACACCTCCGCTGGTCCTGTTTAGAAGGTTTGATAAATACCTCCCACAGTTGTAAATTCATAAAAGCCCCCCTCAGCTTACTTTGCTGTACTAAAACCGTAGGGTCTCATATAGAATTAAAAGGTATTGCCCCCAGACCAGCGTGACAGAATGACTGTGATACCTGGTAATGGTCCCACCAGCCATAGGGCGAATATTGGGTATGTTAGTAAGATGATAGGATGGACCAGATTTGACCTGGGATGCAGTCTAAGGGTCAACATTCATAATGTCCACACCACAATGACAAGTTATGATGTTGACATTGATGAAATGTCGACAGGTAACATGTCGACATTCTCAGAATGTCAACATAGAAAAGATCAAGATGTGAAATCACAACAGTCTCACAATGTCAACATTGGGGTTAGGAACTCGGGGAGGGTTAGAGTTAGACTGTGAGGGGGGGGTTAGGCTGTGAGGGGGGGTTAGGCACTAGGGCAGGGGTTCCCAACCACAGTCCTCAAGGGACACTAACACTCCAGGTTTTAAGGATAGCCATACTTGAGCACAGGTGACCTAATTAGTAACTCTGTTATTTTGATTTAACCATCTGTGCTCAAGCATGGCTATCACTAAAACCAGGACTGTTAGTGTGCCTTGAGGACCGAGGTTGGGAATCACTGCACTAGGGGAGAGGTTAGGCTGGGAGGGGGGGTTGGGCACTAGGGCGAGGTTAGGGTTAGGCTGTGAGGGGGGGTTAGGCATTAGGGGGAGGTTTGACTGTGAGGGGGGTTAGGCATTAAGGCATGCTTGCCGACATTCTGGCTGGCCCCTCCAGGAGGTAGCAGCCATGTTGGCATAGCACGGGGGTGGGGGAGGCATTGGGGGGTGCGGCCGGGGCTTTTCTGGGGGGACAGGAGCGTCACCCAATTTTTGGGAGGCTCACGGACAAATTGGGAGAGTAGGCATGTATGCACTAGGGGGAGATAGGCTGTAAGCAGGGTTAGGCACTAGGGGGAGGGGAGGGCTAGGCTGGGGGAGGTTAGGCTGTGAGGGGGGTTAGGCACTAGGGGGAGGTTAGGGTTAGGCTGTGAGGGGGGGTTAGACACTAGAGGGAGGTTAGGGTTAGGCTGTAATGGGAGGTTACGCACTAGGGGGAGGTTAGGGTTAGGCAGTATTAAAAGCGTTAGGCACAAGGGAGAGGTTAGGGTTAGGCTGTGAGGCGGGGTTAGACACAAGGGGGAGGTTAGGGTTAGGCACAAGGGGGGTTAGGCACTAGGAGGAGGTCAGGGTTAGGATTAGGTTGTGGTGGGTTTAGGCACTAGGAAAAGGTAAGTGTTAGGCTGTGAGGGGGGGTTTTAGGTATTGGGTGGAGGTTAGGGGTAGGCTGTGAGGGGGGTTTAGGCACTAGGGAGAAGTTAGGGTTAGGCTGTGGGGGGGTAGGCAGTAGAGGGAGGGATCACGGTTAGACGGACAGTGCTTACTAGAACACTGGCGCGTCAGCTGACTCCACCTGACCCACCCAATATATCCAGTTACATCCCAGCAGCTAATCCTAATTGGACACCTATGTGATCCTGTGTTGTCCCTTCTAGTTACCCACCTAGTGTTATTCAGGGCTCCAATATTAGATGCAGGACTGTATTTACATAGGATAACCTGAGCACATGCCTGGGTCAGAACTCTGCAGAGAGGACATAGAAAGAGGTATATATCCATGTTATTACTTATTATCTATTTTAGCTGCTTAAATTTACCAACAGCCTAATGTAACCAGTATATATATGGAGAAGGATGTAGTTATGAGACTGGCGGCCGCGATGTCGCCGGTCCAAATCCAGACATGGAAAAGCCTGACAAGGGACTTAATATAGGAGTCAAAATACTATCTTAATCCTGGCGGCGGAATCCAGAAGGGCACCCCTAGCTGTCACGGGGAGGGGGGGGGGGTATAGGTAGCATAGCGGGGTTAGCATTAGGCTATATTTGTGGGGGGGGGTAGGCACCCCTAGGGGGGAGGGCTAGGCACCACTGGGGAGGTTAGGGTTAGGCACGACGGTGGGAGACTTAGGTTTGGGCACTAATGGGGAGGGTTAGGGTGCGGGATCGGGATGGTTAGGCTACAAGTAGGGAGGGTTAGGGGGAGAAGGGGAGAGGGTAAGTATACTTACCCGACCCCTTTCGGGATACCAACCATCGGGGTGCCGCTGTCGGTATTTTCACAGGTGGCACCCCGACAGCCGGCATATCATACCCATTCCATATGGAGAAAGCGTGTCACATAGAATGGTATGAATATATTCGGGTCCATTCTCATACAGACCCTATCTACCAGCCACGGTCAGGTGCATATCTCAATACACAGCAATCCATCTAATGTGAATCCGGCAATCATCCTTCCCCACCCAGTAGGAGGAACACTCACTGAAATACAAATATAATTGCCATATAAGCATTACGGGATGTAAGAGAAGAACAAGATCTGAGTCTGGACAAAATAGGGGCTTTGTGGAGAAGATGTGTCTGGAGGACGCAGCCCCGGTCATGGATAAATCACTCCTGGGTAAAGTCCTTGCCTAGAATGTCATTGATGTCCCTCATGTACAATATCTGGGAGGCACACCGGTCCCCACTGCTGCAGAACATAGTGCCTCACCCCTCACATTGACAAGTGACTGACAGCTGCGGTTGTTCTATATCTTCTCTCTGTCCCGTGTTACATCATGTAATGGCCGGGACTGTCCTTATTATTATAAGTGAGTTGCGTGGATACAAGAGGGACTGTTGCAATATTCACGTGGGGGGGTTTTTTGTTTTGTTTTTAAGTTAGGATTCTTTACACAATGAATATTATTACCTGACCATTAATTATAATGAAAGAAAAAACAGTGTTGCGAAAACATTATACAACAGTGAGATGGATTTAAACGTAAAACGAGTAATTACATTACAGCAGCCAACTAATCGCTTTTACTACTTATGGACAAAATTCTACTTGCGTGGTACAGTAGTGGGGTCCGAGATCTGCCCATACAATTCTGCCTCCTACTGAACTTATTTATTTTTTGCTTCCGTTGTATCTCATGTATGGAAGACAAAGAAGCACTGAAGTCACTGGTGAGGGGCTATCAGGCAGCACTGACGGAGCCTGTTTAGTCTTATTCTACCTTATTTAATGAACAGAAGACAGTGTTGCACCAATGGATCATATCTCTTCAGCGTGTTTAACTTATCATTATATTAATTATAGGGCGCTGTACAATGAGGGGACCCTGATACATAGAAAAAAACATGCCGTGATGTGAAAAGAGAAGGTATGGATGTCCCTGCCCCAGTGAGCTTACAATCTAAGACGTGTGGAGGACAATGATCTATAAGAAAGTGGGATATAAGCGGTGATGGGGAAAGTGTATGTGGCTTCTATAAGGCAGATCCGATATTAAGGCAGACTCTGGCGACAGAGCTAAGCCCTATTCACTATCAGCTACTAGATAATGATCTCTCAGACTCCAATAATCACATTAAACACCTTGTACTATGCAATGCTGCCCACACCCTGAGCAGGCGGATGCGTGAGGGAGTCAAGTCCATTCTGACCCGGCACAAGAATGCGTGTATGGCAGACACTGCACACTGGGGTCTATTTACTAAGCCTCCGATGGAGATAAAATACAAATCAACCAGCTCCTGTCATTTTTCAAACGCAGCCTGTGACATGGCAGTTAGGAGCTGGTTGCCTGGTACTTTAACTCTGTTCATTTTATATCCATCAAAGACTTAGTAAATAGACCCCCTCTTTCCTGCGGTTGTGCCAGAAAACAGATCGCACTGTGTGAGTCCTTAGAACAAATATATGGACAAGACTGGGGAATATTCCATAAAAGAGGAGGAATGGAAATATTGCTATAACAGTCTTTAGGATAAAGTCCTTCCTTATGCTCCATATCCTAATATGTTCTATCACCATGAACCAGCAGCCTCCTCATTTCCTTATGCTGATGGGTACACAATGTGTGCGGATGGATCAGTGACATATCACTTTATAGAATATACATTGCTGGGTCAGGCTGTATCAGGGCTGTGCTCCAAAAGCAGTATTTAATCCTGGCTGTAGAGAATAGTTACTGCCTAGGAAATCTGTACACTAATGTATAGATCCTAAATCAAAGGTGTAATATATCCCATTATCACATGGTCAGGGGGAGATGTACACTGTCCTGTTATCCTGCCATTTGTTAGACATAGAGATACCCCAACCTGTGACCCTGAACCAGCCGCAACATCCAAAATTCCTTTTTACAGAACATTCCTTCTTGTACTAATTGCAGATGATTAAATTACCAGCTTCGCCAGAGACCTGCATCTGCCCAGGAGAGAACTGTATATGTATTCTGCTGCCTAAGGCGGTAGCTAAAATTATGCATTAATCATGCCTTATACAACCCCCCACAGTCATTCTATGTACATAGGACCACGTACTGTGTACCGAAGCTATAGCCACTATTAGACCAACAAGCTGGGAAGGTACCAACTTCGCCAACTGCAGCAGCCAGAAAATGACACGTCGCTGCCCCAAATATTGTGCAGCCTTAGACAGCTGCCTGGTCTCAAGGGCACTCCCTCACCTACCTCTGAGCGGGCACATCTTGCTATATTTACATCTAATCAGGATAATCCTGCAAGCTGGATTCATTTAACACATTTTACCAGACCACTGTGACTATAGGTTCTGTCACCAGTCCTGAATATATTTACCTGGCTTATTTAGGTAAATTAGGAGAATCGTTTAATATCCACTACATCAGGCAGGGACCCTCTTCATCTGGCAAGGCATACTAAGACATGTAGTTCCACATCAGGTGAAGAGCTACCTGGCGCACCCCTTTAGCTGGCATGGCATGCTGAGTCTTGTAGTTCCACGAGAAGAGCCACCTGGTGCACATCTTTATCTGTCATGGCATGCTGAGACTTGTAGTTCCCCAACTGCTGAAGAGCTGCCCGATGCCTTCCTCTACACTAGAGGTTATTATAACACACAATGAAGGGGGAGTGAGAAGCCCCCTCTATCACCTCATCTGGAACTATCTGTCTCCTGGGTTCATGATGCTAAGTAACATCCATCTCATGGTATCCAGTAACACTGAATCATGGCTAATACCTCCTATGATGCTGGAAAGCCCTGTGGAATAGGAGAAGATGCTCCTTCTGCAGAGGGTGCAGATGTGCCTGGCTCACAGACTGTGGATCAGCCATACAGGCAGGTCTCCTATTAAGCCTTTATAAGATATATACCGGACACCGAGTCATTATTTAAAGAGATACACTGGAACACCTGGAAAGTTTGCTCATACCATCCACACATCTCTGGACACCTAATGCACTAGCAATGGTTACAGCAATTCATCATCACTCAGCTATTAACCTTCTGCTGCCAGAAATCTGCATTCTCAGTAAATAGCATCTCCCCCACCTGCACATTATTAGGGCTGAGAGCCCCCATGTATAGCCTGGCATTTATCTAGCGCTCTCTGCTGCAACACAACCTGCAGAATGATTGCCCACATCAGGCTGCGGTAACCTGTGGCTCTCCAGCAGATGGGAACTACAAGTCCCAGCATATCGTGCCAACCAGAAGCTAAATGGGTTGCCTCTCTCTGATCTAGAGAGCAAAGCTGATCATTGGTGATTTTATTACATGACTCCCTAATTCCACAACTGTGGAGCCCCAGGTAACCCATTGCCTCTTCTAAACCTTTACCAAGGAGTGTACCAAGCTCTTTCCAGTAGGGGGCAGTCTAAGACCAACTAGTCAATGGAGGCTTGTTGACGAGGGGGTGCACGTATCTGGCATACACAGGGGTATATACCAGGCAGCTGAGTGCATCCCCATCACACCACAAGCATGGTGATACAATGCCCAGTACATGCCAGCCTCAGAGGCAGGGCAGATGCTGCCAGGGGTGTGCCTGATGTTGGGCACACAAGTGATCATTATTGTATTATATTGTATTATTGGCCATGTCATGAGCGCTCACCCTCCTCATCAGCTTCCTATATATTGGGGTGTGTAACCCCCAGACCTGGACCCCAGTTTCTTACCTTCTAGGATGAAGTAGACTTTCTCCAGGACCATGGTGCCCGCTCTGCTAATCCCCAGGAATGAGGAGACCGGTATAGAGGAATCTCTGCTCCAGTAAACTGCTCAGAAATCCAAACTGAGTGGTGTTTCCATCACTGAGCCGATGCCACTCCTGTCTTCTATGGGAATCCACAGCAGAGGGGAGATGAGGAGGTTCTCCTAGGCAGGGTGTGGGTAAGGTGCCCCCCGTGCCCTCAGCGTGCCAGGCCCCCGGAGTGTGCCTCCCAATCCCTGCAAACTTGCCCCCCTGGGCAGTGGGCTCCTCTCCCGGAGATCTGCAGCCCAGCTGCACCCAAATCCATCAGGATCCCCCCTTTCCCTTCCCCTCACCCCACACAAAAAGTAGTCACTGTCCAGGGTGGTGGAGCCGGGGGGCCATCCTGCCGGGGAGATGCCCAGGAACAGGGCACAGGAGCTCAGCAGGGTGGGTAAATGAACAGTTGCCAACAGATGAGGCTCATTTAGGATGGGAGGCTGGATGGGCGGCGTGTGCGCATGCGTCACCCCCAACTCTCTATATACGGGAGAGGGGAGCTCAGGGGCTGTCTAATGGTTGTGACTGCTGCCTGTCTCTGCACTCCACAGGGTCTGTCTAATGGCTGTGACTGCTGCCTGTCTCTGCACTCCACAGGGGCTGTCTAATGGCTGTGACTGCTGCCTGTCTCTGCACTCCACAGGGGCTGTCTAATGGCTGTGACTGCTGCCTGTCTCTCCACTCCACAGGGGCTGTCTAATGGCTGTGACTGCTGCCTGTCTCTGCACTCTACAGGGGCTGTCTAATGACTGTGACTGCTGCCTGTCTCTGCACTCCACAGGGGCTGTCTAATGGCTGTGACTGCTGCTTGGCTCTGCACTCTACAGGGGCTGTCTAATGACTGTGACTGCTGCCTGTCTCTGCACTCCACAGGGGTTGTCTCATGACTGTGACTGCTGCCTGTCTCTGCACTCCACAGGGCTGTCTAATGGCTGTGACTGCTGCCTGTCTCTACACTCCACAGGGCTATCTAATGGCTGTGACTGCTGCCTGTCTCTGCACTCCACAGGGGCTGTCTAATGACTGTGACTGCTGCCTGTCTCTGCACTGCACAGGGTCTGTCTAATGACTGTGACTGCTGCCTGTCTCTGCACTGCACAGGGTCTGTCTAATGACTGTGACTGCTGCCTGTCTCTGCACTGCACAGGGTCTGTCTAATGGCTGTGACTGCTGCCTTTCTCTGCACTCCACAGGGGCTGTCTAATAGCTGTGACTGCTGCCTGTCTCTGCACTCCACAGGGGCTGTCTAATAGCTGTGACTGCTGCCTGTCTCTGCACTCCACAGGGGCTGTCTAATGGCTGTGACTGCTGCCTGTCTCTGCACTGCACAGGGGCTGTCTAATGGCTGTGACTGCTGCCTGTCTCTGCACTGCACAGGGGCTGTCTAATGGCTGTGACTGCTGCCTGTCTCTGCACTGTGCCATGTAGTAGCTGCATTCGCTGCTATTTCATGCGTGTGGGGGAACCCATGGCATAGACAGTAAATACATATTATATACATATACAGGGGTTACTAGGAGAGTGTCCTCCCCCCACCACCTCTATCATCTCTTATTAGACAGGAGTGCAGGTGGGTCCTATAGGGGTGCACTGTCCTGAGACATCCAGCACTACAATTGCAGACTGTCTCACAGCATCAGCTGCACACACAGCGCTCCTATCACTGTCTATAGAGTGAGACAGTCACTGCTGAGGACAAAGATACATTATATACAATGTATCACTCCACCTTAACCCCCTCAGCTCTACAACACAGATCATCTCTAGCACTTCCCATTAACCCTCTCATCACCAGGAGGAAAGAATAATACACAGATCATCTCTAGCACTTCCCATTAACCCTCTCATCACCAGGAGGAAAGAATAATACACAGATCATCTCTAGCACTTCCCATTAACCCTCTCATCACCAGGAGGAAAGAATAATACACAGATCATCTCTAGCACTTCCCATTAACCCTCTCATCACCAGGAGGAAAGAATAATATAACACAGATCATCTCTAGCACTTCCCATTAACCCTCTCATCACCAGGAGGAAAGAATAATATAACACATCATCTCTAGCACTTCCCATTAACCCTATCATCACCAGGAGGAAAGAATAATACACAGATCATCTCTAGCATTTAACATTAACCCTCTCATCACCAGGAGGAAAGAATAATACAACACAGATCATCGCTAGCACTTCCCATTAACCCTCTCATCACCAGGAGGAAAGAATAATATAACACATCATCTGTAGCATTTCACATTAACCCTCTCATCACCTGGAGGAAAGAATAATATAACACATCATCTGTAGCACTTCCCATTAACCCTCTCATCACCAGGAGGAAAGAATAATATAACACAGATCATCTCTAGCACTTCACATTAACCCTCTCATCACCAGGAGGAAATAATAATAATGTAACACAGATCATCTCTAGCACTTCCCATTAACCCTCTCATCACCAGGAGGAAAGAATAATATAACACATCATCTCTAGCACTTCCCATTAACCCTATCATCACCAGGAGGAAAGAATAATACACAGATCATCTCTAGCATTTAACATTAACCCTCTCATCACCAGGAGGAAAGAATAATACAACACAGATCATCGCTAGCACTTCCCATTAACCCTCTCATCACCAGGAGGAAAGAATAATATAACACATCATCTGTAGCATTTCACATTAACCCTCTCATCACCTGGAGGAAAGAATAATATAACACAGATCATCTCTAGCATTTCACATTAACCCTCTCATCACCAGGAGGAAAGAATAATACACAGATCATCTCTAGCATTTAACATTAACCCTCCCATCACCTGGAGGAAAGAATAATATAACACAGATCATCTCTAGCATTTCACATTAACCCTGCCATGACCAGGGGGAAAGAATAATACAAAACAGATTATCTCTATAACTTCGCATTAACCCCATTACCAGGAGGAAAGAATAAAACAAAAATCATCTTTATTACTTCAGGTTAACCCCCTCACTCCCAGGCGGAAGTATTGTACAACATAGATCTATTCTATTACTTTACATTAACCCCATCACTTCCAGGAGGAGGAATTGTTCAACACAGGTAATAGCTATCACATCACATTAACCCTTCTCACTCCCAGGTGGAAGCATTGCACAACACAGATTAATTCTATTACTTCACATTAACCCCCTCATTCCCAGATGGAAGAATTGTGCAACACATCGTTTTCTGCAAATCACATTAACCTCGTCACTCCCAGATGGAAGAATTGTACAACACAAATAACTGCTATCACATCACATTAAACCTCTCACTCCCAGGTGGAAGCATTGTACAACAGAGATCAATTCTATTACTTCACATTAACCCCCTCACTCCCAGGTGGAAGCATTGTACAACAGAGATCAATTCTATTACTTCACATTAACCCCCTCACTCCCAGGTGGAAGCATTGTACAACAGAGATCAATTCTATTACTTCACATTAACCCCCTCACTCCCAGGTGTAAGCATTGTACAACAGAGATCAATTCTATTACTTCACATTAACCCCCTCACTCCCAGGTGTAAGCATTGTACAACAGAGATCAATTCTATTACTTCACATTAACCCCCTCACTCCCAGGTGGAAGAATTGTACAACACAGGTTATCTATATCACTCTATATTAACTCTCTCACTCGCAGGTGGAAGAATTGCACAACACAAATTATTGAAATCATTTCACATTAACCCACTCACTCCCAGGTGGAAGCATTGTACAACACAGATCAATTCTATTACTTCACATTAACCCCCTCACTTCCAGGGGGGGGGGACTGTACAATAGAAGTCACCTCTTGAAATTCACATTAACTCTACTCACTATCAAGGGAAAGAATACTACAACATAGGTTCTCTCTATAACTTTAAATTAACCCTCACACTCCCAGATTGCAGAATAATACAACACATCATACAGTATCTCTACCACTTCACATTCACGTTCTCACTCCTAGGAAGAACTGTAGAACACAGATTATCTCTAGCACTTCAAATTAACCCCCTCACTCCCAGAGCAAAAGAAAAGTTAAATGCACGTCATCTCTATCTGTTCACATTAACACCATCACTCCAAGGTGGAAGAATTCGGCTACACAGAAAGAATAGTACAACTCAGGTCATCTCTGTCACTTCACATTAACCCCCTTACTCCCAGGTGGAAGAACAGTACAACACAAGACATCTCTATTACTTCACATTAACCCTTTTACTCCCAGGAAGAAGAAATGTACAATGCAAATTATCTCTAGCACTTCACATTAACCCCTCACTCCCAGGTGGAAGAACTGTACAACACATGACATCTCTATTACTTCACATTAACCCCCTTACTCCCAGGAAGAAGAAATGTACAATTCAAATTATCTCTAGCACTTCACATTAACCCCTCACTCCCAGGGGGAAATAATCGTTCAACTCAGGTAATCTCTGTTACATTACACTCCCAGGAGGAAGAATTGTACAAAACATATCATTTCTATTACTTCACATTAACTGCCTCACTCCCAGGGGATGAACTTTACAATACAGATAATCTCTAGAATTTCACATTAACCTGATCACTCCCAAGGGAAAGAATAGTACACTACAGATCATCTGTTACTTCAAATTAATACCTCTTTTCCACCAAAAACCCAGGTCCAACCTGGGTTTTTGGACATGGTTCCAACCCGGGTCAGACCCATTTACACTGCACCTTTTATCTGGGTTACTCCCAGGTCAGCCCTGTTCACACTGGACTCAGGTCTGCCCTGCTAAACCTGTGAGGTCATAAAAAGTGGGAGGTGACTGCTCCACAACCACCAATCCGCTCATTTTAGGCATGATCCAGATCAGATAACCTGGGTTGCACCGTTTACACTGCACCATTACCTGGGTCCATCCCTGGTAGCTACCTGGGTTGGATTGCAGGGTCACTTGACACAGGTTATTTTTCAGGGACCCTTTTACACTGAGCTGCGACCTGGGTAGACCCAGCAAAACCCAGGTTTTTGCTCTGGTGTAAAAGGGGTATAACACTCTCACTCCCAGGTAGAAGAATTGTACAACACAGGTAATCTCACTTCACATTAACCTTCTCACTCCCAAGGGGGAGACCTGTACAACACAGATCATCCCTAGCACTTCACATTAACCCCCTCACTTCTAATTGAAAGAATAGTAGAACACAGGTCATCTCTACTAGTTCATATTAATCCCCCACTATTATAGGGATAATGAAATAACACTGGTCATCTCAATAATTTCACATTAACCCTTTCACTCAGAGGCAGAATTATACAGCATAGATCATCTCTGTCATTTCACATTAACCCCTGTCACGCCCACATGGAATAATAGAATAACACAGATCATTTCTAGCTCTTCACATTAACCATCTCATCCCCGCTGGGGGTAGGGGGAGGATACACACAACACAGATCATCTCCAGCACCACATTAACCCCCTCATTCCCAGGGGAAAGAACTGTACATCACAGATCATCTCTAGCGCTGAACATTAACCCCTCACTCCCAGGGGGTGGGAGAACTGGACAGCACAGATGACTTATAACATTTCACATTAACCCACTATTTCCAGGGGGGAAGAATAGAACAACCCAGGTCATCTCTATCACTTTAGAAATCCCCACCTTTGGGGAAGAATTGTACAAAGCAAGTCATATCTACTGCTTCACATTAACCCTTTTAATCCCAGGGGGAAGCATAGCACCAGAGGTCATCTCTATTACTTCACATTAACTCCTTTACTCCCAGAGAGAACAGTAGTACATCACAGATCATCTCTCTCACTTAACATTAACCCCTCATTCTCAGGCGGAATGAATAGAACAGTGCAGGTCATCGCTATCAATTCACATTAACCCCCTCACTTCAAGTTGTAAGAATTGTAAAAAACAGATAATTTCTATCACTTAACATTAACTCCCTCACTCCCAGGTAGAAGAATTGTACGACACAGATCATTGCTATCACTTCACATTAACCCCCTGATGTCAAAGAGAAAGTAATTACACAACACAGGTCATCTCTATTACTTCATATAAGCCGGCATACTGCCAGGGAAAGAATAGTCCAACACAGGTAATCGCTGTCACTTCTCATTAACCCCCACACTCCCAGGTGGAAAACCATGTAGGATGCAGATCATACAGCATAGCAAAAACTGTACACACATCACATATATCCACATCCATTCACTGACAAAAAGGAAAGACCACACTATGGACCTCATTCAGAGTCGGTCGTAAGCGGCCGCTCGGTCGTACACATTCGATGTTTCCAAACCACGCATGCATACGGTTAGTTGTGCGCATGTGCGTTCGAGACCTTGTGATCCAAAATGCTGTCGATCATACGGCTTCCGAGAGTTGATTGACATGAAAGGCCGTTTGTGAGTGTTGATGGGGGGGTGGTAGTCTAAAAACGCAGGCGTGTCTCAGCGTTTTCAGGGCGTTTTAGGGGCGTACATAAATTTCCTGCTACGACCGACATAGAAGGCCGGAAGTAGTAGAACGTCACTCTGCGAGCAGGTTAGAGGCCTGGCTGATCGTACAGCTTGAGGTTGGGTACGTGCTCTCTCAAGCACCAGAGTACAATCGATACTATCGAATGTGACTGATGTTATGTTTGATGTTTCTATTTTGTGCCACACAATGCAAGCAGCTAATAATCGTTTGTTGTAGCTAATAACACTGCTAATTGGCTTGTAATTGATTCAGTTGCGTTTGCATTAGCGAATAATAAGAATAAATAAATATCAGGGCGATGGCTTATTCTATGCAGTATTTTGGTAATTTTTGGTGCAATTTGCACACAACACAAGCGGCCGCAACCATCAGAAGAAAATTAACAGACAGCGACTGACAACGACTGACTCGATCGCTAACTGCTATCACTCGTTAGCTAGAGGAGGTGCATTGTTCACGTATGGGCGTCACTTTGGTTGCGATCGCCCGGCCATGCGATTGGTTTTTTTTTCTGATTTTCGATTCTTAGGCGTACGACCTAGCGGCCGCTTACGACCGACTCTGAATGAGGTCCTATATACTGCAGCGCTTACAGCTGACGCTATAAGCAAATTAACCCATGCACCACCATGTAAAAATTCAGTATTTTCTACAGGACCCATGGTTGTTAACCCTTAACTTGCCACAGCAGAGCATTGTATAGAGGACATATACTTTACCCTAGCAGTAAATTAACTCTTTCACTAAAAGAGACACAGATCAATTTTCACAGAACATACTGTATATTTAACCTTGTCAGTGCATTAATCTATTTACTGCCGGACCAGAGCAGAACACATGGGTCATAAACTCAGCCCTCTCAATATATTAAACCCATTCAGGTCCACAGCAAAGCACAGTATATGGAATATGCTGCCCTCAACACACCATTAATTCCGTAAGCTATTTACTAACAGTGAAACGCAGGACATAAAAGTGTAGCAGTGTATTAGGGCAGGACATAGGAATATAGCAGTGTATTAGGGCAGGACATAGGAATGTAGCAGTGTATTGGGGCAGGACATAGGAATGTAGCAGTGTATTAGGGCAGGACACAGGAATGTAGCAGTGTATTAGGGCAGGACACAGGAATGTAGCAGTGTATTAGGGCAGGACACAGGAATGTAGCAGTGTATTAGGGCAGGACACAGGAATGTAGCAGTGTATTAGGGCAGGACACAGGAATGTAGCAGTGTATTAGGGCAGGACACAGGAATGTAGCAGTGTATTAGGGCAGGACATAGGAATGTAGCAGTGTATTAGGGCAGGACATAGGAATGTAGCAGTGTATTGGGGCAGGACACAGGAATGTAGCAGTGTATTGGGGCAGGACACAGGAATGTAGCAGTGTATTAGGGCAGGACACAGGAATGTAGCAGTGTATTAGGGCAGGACACAGGAATGTAGCAGTGTATTAGGGCAGGACACAGGAATCTAGCAGTGTATTAGGGCAGGACACAGGAATGTAGCAGTGTATTAGGGCAGGACACAGGAATGTAGCAGTGTATTAGGGCAGGACACAGGAATGTAGCAGTGTATTAGGGCAGGAGATAGGAATGTAGCAGTGTATTAGGGCAGGACATAGGAATGTAGCAGTGTATTAGGGCAGGACACAGGAATGTAGCAGTGTATTAGGGCAGGACACAGGAATGTAGCAGTGTATTAGGGCAGGACACAGGAATGTAGCCGTGTATTAGGGCAGGACATAGGAATCTAGCAGTGTATTAGGGCAGGACAAAGGAATTTAGCAGTGTATTAGGGCAGGACATAGGAATCTAGCAGTGTATTAGGGCAGGACATAGGAATGTAGCAGTGTATTAGGGCAGGACACAGGAATCTAGCAGTGTATTAGGGCAGGATATAGGAATCTAGCAGTGTATTAGGGGAAGGCATAGGAATCTAGCAGTGTATTAAGGGAAGGCATAGGAATCTAGCAGTGTATTAAGGGAAGGCATAGGAATCTAGCAGTGTATTAGGGCAGGACACAGGAATGTAGCAGTGTATTTGGGCAGGACACAGGAATCTAGCAGTGTATTAGGGCAGGACATAGGAATGTAGCAGTGTATTAGGGCTGGATATAGGAATCTAGCAGTGTATTAGGGCAGGACATAGGAATGTAGTAGTGTATTAGGGCAGGACATATTAATCTAGCAGTGTATTAGGGCAGGACATAGGAATCTAGCAGTGTATTAGGGCAGGACATAGGAATGTAGCAGTGTATTAGGGCAGGACATATTAATCTAGCAGTGTATTAGGGCAGGACATAGGAATGTAGCAGTGTATTAGGGCAGGACATAGGAATCTAGCAGTGTATTAGGGAAGGACATAGGAATCTAGCAGTGTATTAGGGCAGGACATAGGAATCTAGCAATTAGGGCAGGATATAGGAATCTAGCAGTGTATTAGGGCAGGACATAGGAATGTAGTAGTGTATTAGGACAGGACACAGGAATGTAGCAGTGTAATAGGGCAGGACACAGGAATGTAGCAGTGTATTAGGACAGGACACAGGAATGTAGCAGTGTATTAGGGCAGGACATAGGAATCTAGCAGTGTATTAGGGCAGGACATATTAATCTAGCAGTGTATTAGGACAGGACATAGGAATCTAGCAGTGTATTAGGGCAGGACATATTAATCTAGCAGTGTATTAGGGCAGGACATAGGAATCTAGCAGTGTATTAGGGCAGGACATATTAATCTAGCAGTGTATTAGGGCAGGACATAGGAATGTAGCAGTGTATTAGGGCAGGACATAGGAATGTAGCAGTGTATTAGGGCAGGACACAGGAATGTAGCAGTGTATTAGGACAGGACACAGGAATGTAGCAGTGTATTAGGGCAGGACACAGGAATCTAGCAGTGTATTAGGGCAGGACATATTAATCTAGCAGTGTATTAGGGCAGGATATAGGAATGTAGCAGTGTATTAGGGCAGGACACAGGAATGTAGCAGTGTATTAGGGCAGGACACAGGAATCTAGCAGTGTATTAGGGCATGATATAGGAATCTAGCAGTGTATTAGGGCAGGACATAGGAATGTAGCAGTGTATTAGGGCAGTGTATTAGGGCAGGACATAGGAATACAGCAGTGTATTAGGGCAGGACACAGGAATCTAGCAGTGTATTAGGGCATGATATAGGAATCTAGCAGTGTATTAGGGCAGGACATAGGAATGTAGCAGTGTATTAGGGCAGGACATATTAATCTAGCAGTGTATTAGGACAGGACATAGGAATGTAGCAGTGTATTAGGGCAGGACACAGCAATGTAGCAGTGTATTAGGACAGGACACAGGAATGTAGCAGTGTATTAGGGCAGGACATAAGAATCTAGCAGTGTATTAGGGCAGGACATATTAATCTAGCAGTGTATTAGGACAGGACATAGGAATCTAGCAGTGTATTAGGGCAGGACATATTAATCTAGCAGTGTATTAGGGCAGGGCATAGGAATATAGCAGTGTATTAGGGCAGGACATAGGAATGTAGCAGTGTATTAGGGCAGGACACAGGAATGTAGCAGTGTATTAGGACAGGACACAGGAATGTAGCAGTGTATTAGGGCAGGACATAGGAATCTAGCAGTGTATTAGGGCAGGACATATTAATCTAGCAGTGTATTAGGGCAGGACATAGGAATGTAGCAGTGTATTAGGGCAGGACATAGGAATGTAGCAGTGTATTAGGGCAGGACACAGGAATGTAGCAGTGTATTAGGACAGGACACAGGAATGTAGCAGTGTATTAGGGCAGGACACAGGAATCTAGCAGTGTATTAGGGCAGGACATATTAATCTAGCAGTGTATTAGGGCAGGA